>JAOPSE010000010.1:2643626-3959999 GCA_029449295.1 Zea luxurians | reverse complement strand
AAAATTTGTACAAAATTCATACAATAACAAAAATTTCATACAATAACAAAAAATTTATACTTGAGTTCACAACATAAAACTTGAGTCCATACAAATATAAAGTCCACAAATAGTCCATATAAACATAAAATCCACAAATAGTTCATTACAACGCATAGTGCGGCACAAAGCTAACTTAATCACATATTGGGGTCGTTGGAGTTGTGTCCACTACCTCTAGAAGCCAAGAACTGGTTGACGAAGTCGTGTGACGGGTTTGGATCCTAAAGAAAAAAGAAGACATTAATAACGGCATTGGTTACATGTATAACGACTATTCAAACAAATTGTTTCTCAAACTAACCTCTCCTGCATAAGCTCCCTCCCCTGCATAAGCTCCTCCTGGTGCTGGTATGACCGGTGGTGGCGTGTTGTGGCCCATGACCCCGGATCCCTACAAAATCAAGTTTAGTAAAGATTTGAAATTAGGTTGATACAAATGACAAGTCTTAACTAAATTGAATAACCTAAGGTGGAGGTGGAGGTGGCGGAGCATGTAATCCCCACTGAGGCATCGGCGGCTGAAATTGAAGGAAAACAAATGGTTGCTGCTGTGCCTGCTGTGGAAACCAAGATTGTTGCAAATATAATATATTAGTTATAGAACCAATATCGAGTGTGTTGAGAATAAATAAGACACTCGCGTTCATTGCTTGTTGCGCCTGTGCGTTGTAAGCAGCCATGTACTCTGATTGCTATTGGAGAAATGCCATTTGTTGTTGCCGCAGCTCTTCACGAAACTTTTCTTGCTGCTCCCTCATAGCTTCCTCCATGCTAGATACAGAGCGGCGACTACGGCTGCTACTACCACAGCCAGCCTGTGACGAAGAGCCACCACGAGAACGCAACTCCGTCGAATCGATAACACCGGTAAACATAGAATATCTTGAAAAACAAGAAAATTAGCTATTCGGTCGTAGTTCCAATATTATTGAAAAAAATTCACAAGTTCATACCGTCCATGCGCCTTGCCTCCAAGTGAATGCACAACTTCAGCGTCGATGGTAGGCGCTCCTCGCCAATCATAGTCTTCTCCATACTTCTTAACCATCTCCTGCCCATATGTCTCTTGCAATACAATATGAAGGTTCAGCACACATGTAATTTATAGCTATATGACAAGAAAACATTAATCATAACAACAACTAACCATACGCTCAACGGCCGCTTGACTACACAGCTCATCGGAGATTTCACTGTTTTTCGCTCGATGCCCTCTCCTATAAACATCGATTGGGCTCGGGACAACTCCAGTTTGAGCCTCCTGCAAATATATGAGTTCAATCCTGTTTCATTTCTGAGTAAAACAGAATACTACATACTCACCATTCGCTTAGCCAACCGAATGTGTCCATCAGCCCCATAGGTATGGTTGACTACGACCTCATCATCGTCCTCGTCCTGCTAATGGCGCTGCCTCTGTCGATTTCTGTTTGACTTCTCAATCCACTCAGGCGAAGCCCATATCTCACACAAAGCCTTGTAAGCCTGCGGCCGGTGTTCCATCCATGGAAGAGTTACCTGCATATAAAGCGTTAGCTCAAAATTACATTCACATCTGAATGAGCTGTTAAATTAGATTTTTACCTCCATGTACTGGTCTACAGTCAAGTAGACATCTGAATATTGTCGAAAGTTGTTGATAGAATGACCTCGGCGCTTCATGTACGCGTTCACAACCTGTAGACGAGCATTGGAAAATGCATCCCTGCACACCTTCTTCGCATTTTTCTCTAATACTCGGTCTGCATGCTCTTGAGCCTCAGGTTCCACACGATAGCGTCTCTGTCCAACATCGAAAATAAAATTAGTTAAAAAACAACTAATAAATGTTAGGTTGAAACAACTAATAAATGTTAGTTTGAAAAAATTACCCAAAAGTCGTGCTTGACGGCGCCTTGAGCTGTTCCATATGTAGCATGTGGAGCTAGTGCGAAGTGCGACCAGCTAGTGCAAGGAACCACCACACCTTTCAGGTTGGTGACAATTCCTGGGTTATGTAGACGACAGAGGTTACCTAAGACTTGATTAACTTGTCTATGGTGACCTCGACCGTCAAATGACGTGTCTTCCCATTGGCTGCATGACAAAAAAACAAGAAAGTCATGTCATATATATAGTGTAAAATAAACAAATAAGTAAGAACAAAGTGGCCAAACGTGAGTACCTATCACCAACCGGGATGATCAGTACTCGAGCTTCAGATTGTGCAGGCGCTGACGGAGGTAGGACAAAGTGGCCCTTCCGAGTGCCCCTTCGTCGAACGACAGGAGCCTCGGTGGTATCGTCATCCACCTCAGCATCTATGCCCACCTCGTCCTCCTCCTCATGGGCCTGCACCTCCTCCTCCTCATGGGCCTGCTCGTCCTCCTCCTCATGGTGTTGCACCTCCTCCTCGTCGTCCTCCTCTTCCTATGGACATGAAATAGAGACGTAAAAATTTACATAAACATTTACATAAGATCAATTACATAAGTGACTAACAAATAAGATCAATTACATAAACATTTACATCGGTACTCCATTGTAGAGCGATAGGTGTATCACATAGTTCTGGCCGAGCGTGTCTCAGCAACGCCTCCTGTCTGCTCTGGCTAGAAGAACTCCCTTGGAAAAGGGAACGTGCACCAGGGAGTATCCTGCTAGCCGCATTAAGAAACCCCCTAGCAGTGCGCTCTGGTTTCCTACCACTCATCCTGTTCAATAGAAAAACATTAAATGTATTAGCTCCATAAAATTAAGTGAACTAATAAAAAATCAAATAATACATCACATAATATGAAATTTTGCATTACACATCAAAATTCATCAGAATCACGATCAAGGAGTCTTCTTCGATCCAAAGCTTGCAATGTGGCTTTTTTGTTCCTTGGATTTCATTTTCGTTTCGGTGCAACACACTCATCAGTAGTGACATCGTTACGGTCTCCGACTAGTGAGTTCAGTGCAACACCCTCATCGATAGTAAAAGTAGTTGGCAATTCTTCTTCTTGATAAACATCATCGGCCTGTTCGTCTTCGAATTGATAACCAGCAGTGCAAGGAGTATGTAAACGTTCCCTAGGGTTCACCTTATGAACTACCCACCATGCTTCAAACTTCGGATTTGGGTACAACATATAGTAGACCTGCTCGCACTGGTGTGCAAGGATAAAATTATCATGGCCTCGAAGTCGTTCCTTATGCTTTACTTCAGTTGTACCATATTGACTTTGTCTAATCCCATTAGTGCTGTCAAACCAATAACATAGAAGGAATACTAATTTCAAAGGTTTGTTCCCTGCAAAATTAAACTCTAGGATGTTTTGAATGATGCCATAATAATTAGTTTCTCTGCCGAGTGCATCGAGTGCCCTAGTCAGAACTCCAGTGTTACGTGTGGCTACACGAGGACAAGACTTTTCAAATTGGTCCTGAACGAAAACGAAAGCCATTCACATCGTATCGACCAAATGTTCTGCAAGTGACCGTCCCATAAGATAGCTGTCTCAAGTCCTCGTGTATGTTAGGAGTCTTTGTGCACTGCAAATAATATACAGTTAAAATGACTACCTTGCGTAAAAGGCTAAATGACATGAAAGTAAGGAATATAAAGAGTTTACATACTCGCGAAACCAGTCAACAAAATTAGGTCTTCCTTGCCTCCCATGTCGTCGCATAGTATCTAGTTGTTTGCTTGTAGGCTGATGGGAATAAGTCTAATTTTCCTCGTCGAACTTACTGTACGACAAATAAGTAATTAAATATGGCTCCTTTGGTAAAGAAATTAAGGGGTAAAATAAAGACTTACATGAAATATGGCTCCATCTCTTCCATATTAGAGTACATGTATAGCAATGCGAACATTCTTTCATCCATGCTAAGGTGGTAGAACGTGCCCTTACTAGTACTTGTGCCTCTCCATTGGAAAATGTTGAGATCACTGACGGGAGGTTCCTCATCGACATTGTATCGCATGGTAGCAGCATAGACATTATGTTCCTCTGCGAAATACACACTCGTGAAGTATGAAACCTCCTTTAGCAAAAAAGCTTCAGCGATGCATCCTTCTACTCTAGCCTTATTTCGAACCATGCCTCGCAGGTTTTTGAGTGCACGTTCAATGTGATACATCCACCTATATTGTACAGGTCCACCAACCTTTGCCTCATATGGAATGTGAATAAGTAGATGCTCCATCGGATTGAAGAATCCAGGTGGGAATATTTTTTCTAGCTTGCATAACAACACTGGTATTTGTTTCTCCAACTTCTCCATCATATTTTTACTTATTTCTTTGGCACAGATCTGCCTGTAGAAATAACTTAACTCAGCTATTGCTTGCCACATGGCATCGGGCATATAACCACGAAACATGACAGGGATAATCCTCTCCATTAATATATGGAAGTCATGGCTCTTTAACCCAGTTAGTTTTCCCGTTTTCAAATTCACAACTCTTTTCAAGCCCGCAGCATAACCATCGGGAAATTTAATTTTTTTCATCCATCTCATTACCTTGATCTTGTCTTTAGAGGTAAGACAGAACAAGGCACGTGGCGGCTTACCGTTGTCATTGAGCACTTGGGTTGGTCGGTCACAAAGCATTGCTAGATCTCTTCGAGCTTTCAGATTGTCCTTTGTTTTTTCAAAATGCATGCAGGTGTGTATGAAGGCTTCAGCAACATTACTTTCTTGGTGCATGACATCAATGTTGTGCACAAGAATCAACGATGACATATAAGGGAGCTCCCAGAGACCACATATATGTGTCCAGTTGTGGTCCACTCCGAATCCTTCGTACTTGTCCCCCTTTTCATTTAGGACAAGGTTGTTCAGCTGAGCATATATTTCTGCCGCGTTAAGACGTTTAGGCGGACCTTTGGTGACCACAGTGTTCTTTATAAAGTTTTTCTTATCGCTCCTAAAGGGGTGTTTCCTGGGCAACCAGCGTCGATGATAATCGAAGTAAGTGATCTTTCCACCATGAGCAAGACGGAAGCAATCTGTATCTGAACCGCAATATGGACATGTCAATCTACCATGTGTACTCCAACCGGTAAAAATAGCATACGCCATGAAGTCATGCATCGACCACAAATACGCAACTCGAAGTTTGAATATCTGTTTTATAAAAACATCGTATGCTTCAACACCTTTCCAAAGCTCCTTCAACTCTTCAATCAAGGGTTTTAACATGACATTGATGTTCTTTCCAGGATAGTCTAGGCCAGGAATGATTAAGCAAAGAAATATAAATTCATATTTCATACAAAGAGAAGGTGGAAGGTTGTATGGAATAACAAAGACGGGCCAACATGAGTATGATGATGCCATTTGACCAAAAGGTGTGAAGCCATCGGTCGCGAGGCCGATTCAAACATTCCTCGGATCAGCTGCAAACTCAGGATCAAACGTGTCGAGAGCCTTCCATGCATCCCCATCTGAAGGGTGCACGATTAGGTCATCGTTATCACGGACACCTTCTTTGTGCCATCGCATGTGCATAGCAGTTTTTTAGATAGAAACATCCGTTTCAATCGAGGAGTTAGTGGCAAGTAGCGGAGCTGCTTATGTGCAACATCTGTCATCACTTTCTCACCCTCATCATTAACAACTTCCACAAATCTAGATTGTCCACATTTCAGACATTTTTTCTCTTCCGCATGCTCCTTCATGAAAAGCATACAATTATTTTTGCACACATCAATCTTCTCATAATCCATACCGAGACCTTTGATAATTGTCTTTGATTGGTACATGTCTTTAGGCAACTTATTGGGCTTTGGGAGCACATCTCCTAATAACTTTAAAATCTCATTGTAACAATTGATCGAGAAAAAGTACTTGGACTTAATGGCCATGAGCCGAGTCACAAAAGCGAGTATACTCACATCTGTGTGTTCATGCAACGGCTCTTCAGAGTCTTTTAGTAGTTTAAAAAATCTGGACACCTCTGGTGTGGCAGGATCCTCGGAGCTTAGGTTGAATTCTAGACGTAGCGAATCTAGCATCTCATGCATCGCATCATCGCCAGCCCAATCATTGTTCTCCTCCTCTTCTACATTCCGGTTGGGTACTACCTCACCATGATGTTCCCACACCTCATATCCGGGCATAAATCCAAACTGACAAAGATCTAGGCTAACTCTTTCCTTATTAAGAAATATACTGTTTTCGTGCCGTCTACAAGGGCATCTGACAGTGCCGGTTAAGGACAAGGCAAATACGTGGTCCACAAAATCTTTGGTCTTAGCTACCCACTCATCAGAATGACGTCCATTCCTACTCCAGCCATTGTACATCCATGCACGGTCTTCAGCCATGCCTGAGACTGTTAAACCGAACCATATCGTGAAACCATTATTCAATTTCATCAAGTGTATCGGTCCTATATGTATAGGCAAGGATAGATTCTAAACCACAGCAAACTACCAGGACCCACAATAATTTTGGCAGCATAACCTCACTGCCACTAAATAATATTATTTATATATAAAACAAAGAATGATATAATATTAATCAAATCAAACTAAGTACCACATACACTAATAATGCAATTATTCTACGTACCAATACCATTACTATTAAAATTAATAATATAATAGTACCACATTTTAATATGAAATTAATGGCTAAATACAATATACCTCTAATTACTAAAACACATATACCACTAATACATTAATGAAATCGAATTAAACAATAATATTAATCACACAACTAATTAAACATACACAATCACAAATATATATTAATTTCGGTGGCAATTAAACAACGGCCGCCGAAAATATTGAATAAATAACGCAAAAATAATACCTAACTGATCGGGGCTTTGAACGGCGATGACGGCGGAGTGGATTGAACGGCGGTGGTCGACGGGGGCAGCGCGGGGCTTTGAACGACGGTCGACGGCGGCTCGGGGCGGCGGCGGCTTGGGGCAGCGGCGGCGTCTGCGGCCGGGCGGGCGCGCGTCCCACGCGCAGGGGCGCTGCGCGGTGCGGTGGAGGGCGCGGCACGGCGGCGCGGGGCCGGCCGGCAGCGGCGCGGGGGAGGGCACGGTGCGGCAGCAGCAGCGGCGGCGACTCGGGGCAGCGTGGCGGGCAGACGCGGCTCAGTCGGGAGAAGAGAGGAAGAGGAAAGAGAAAGGGTCGGCTGGCCGTTTTAAAATGGCAAGTTTTCTGCGGCCATTGCAGGGGCCGCCGAAAATAACTTAATTTTCGGCGGCTGTGTGAGTAGCCGTCGAAAACTAGGTTATTTTCGGCGGCCCCTGCCCATGGCCGCCGAAAATTAATTTATTTTCTACGGCCTATCCCTGCCGCCGAAAATTAGCCATTATTTTCGGCGGTCATCCATTAGCCGCCGAAAATAACAGTGGCGGCCATCCCTTAGCCATTATTTTTGAAAACATCCCATTCCTTCTGAAGCATCATCTTTTGTTAAAACCAAAACATTTTTGTTTTCTAAAGCAATGTTAAGCATCAGAAAACTTTCCAAGTAAATGTAACACCCCGTCCAATCCCTGGACCGGCGGTACTAACTCCTGGCAGCTCGCTAGGATCATATATTGTCCCCATAGACCAACACAAGTCTTTTGTGCGCACTTTGTCCACTAATGCGCACCCGAGAAAAACATCATGGTCGATCAGCCATCCCAAATTGCTCCAAGCCAACCACACTTAACTTGAAGGTTCTTTTGAGATAGGCTTTTGAAAAAGAAGATGCACCTTGTTGTTATGGATACTCTATTAATTCTATTAAGCCTTAGGCCAAGATATCATAATCCACCCCAATTAAAAAACCGACATTCTCGTCGGTCACCCCCAATCCAGGAACCTCCCCTCTTAGCCACTTTTGTGTGTCTAGTGTCGCCATATGCCATGCCATGTGACCCTTCGGGCCCACATGCGCCATGCGCCATATACCTGAACCCCCTAGCCCACACACGCCCATGAAACCTCGAGGGTCGGCTCTGATACCACTTGTAACACCCCATCCAATCCCTGGACCGGCGGTACTTACTCCTAGCAGCTGGCTAGGATCATATATTGTCCCCACAGACCAACACGAGTCTTTTGTGTGCACTTTGTCCTCACTCATGCGCACCCTCGAAAAACTTCACGGTCGGTCACCCATCCCAAATTGCTCCAAGCCAAGCACGCTTAACTTGAAGGTTCTTTCGAGATAGGCTTCCGAAAAAGAAGATGCACCTTGTTGGTATAGATACTCTATTAATTCTATTAAGCCTTGGGCCAGGATATCCCATCCCGGGGGCCAGTATATCACAGTAAAATAGGTATCAAGAAATGGTAATCAATTCCAAGGAAGGAATGTAGCAATTGTTTATCACCCAACTCCTATCACCTAATGCATCATTTCAAGTGATAAAGAGTTTAAAATAGCAAGGAAGGGGTAAATGCACTAGGGCTTGCCTTGTGTTGTAGGGGAGTCGGGATCTGTTCCATTGATGTCAAAATAAAAACAATTCTCGACAGATGGAGTCTCAATTGGTGGTGCAGTCTCTTCTTCTTCGACACTTACTTCTTCTTCGTTTCCTATATATAACCATACATATACATGAATGCTCATATGATGCTATGAATATGCAATTATAATAGAGATACATCAAGTTGTATCTTGAATACAACTTTCCTTCATGGTACACCAGGGAAACTAGGGTCTTCTAGGTTAACAACCTAGTAGGGTTAGGAAGTTTTATTCTAAGAAACTAGGGTTTTGGGGTTTTGGGATCAAATAATGTCCAAAACATGTCAAACTTCACCCAAGGACTCTAATTATCATATTAAGCTTACCTAAAAAGTTTTATGATTTTTGGAGTTATAAAATAGTTTCTAAAATTCTGAAAGACTAGGTTTAGGCCTTCTTAAATGCTAAATAATTCATGGTTGGGGCTAAAAATCTTGGAACTATTTTTATTAAATACTAGGGGATTTTAGGAGTCTAGTAAAATTGGTCACATATTTTTATCATTTTTCTAGAATTTCCTACAACTTTCCAAGTCTGGTAGTAAAAAGAAAAGGAAAACGGAGGAACAGTGATGGGCTGAAACCAGCCTGAACCGCCCCACAAATGGGGAAACGCGCCCGCGCGCGCCTGCAATGTCAGCTTTGCAAAAAGGCCCTCGGTCTTTCAAATAACCGGTGAAGAACCCCGCGTACTATTCATCTATGTCTCTGATATTTGCTCAGAGGCCCCTACACTTCTGTTTCTTCGCAGACCTAGGTCCATGACGACGAACGGCGGCGAACACGCTTTTTGGCGAGCCTATACCGGCCGGAATACGCAAAGGCTAAGCTTCTTACTTGGTCGACACCGAATTCTACCCCTGGCGACCCTAATCCCTCTACCAATTGCAAAATTATAGCTCAAAATCTCTCTGTCAACGATGACGGCGAAAACCAAAGATAACCCGAGGTGTTCCCAGCGATCTAGCGTGGTCTAGTTCAATTGGCTGGGTCGATAAGCATCCCTAGCATACCAATGTGCTGAAACGAGGGTAAGGAGGATGTGAACGGACCTGGAAACGACGGTTCACGACGCGGTGGTTCACAGCGGCGCGGAGAACCGAATTGGGGGAAGTTTGAAATTCGCAAGCTACGGTGGCTAATCGGAGGCAAGGGCTGGTGCACTGGACGTGTAACAACCTAACAGAGCTCACTGGGGCATTGATTTATTATGTCCATCAGCGGTGGCGCCCAATTTAGATGCGCTGGCGGCCGAGAAGAGGGACTGAGTCACCACGGCGTTCTATCGTGGTATTCACTGGACACAGGCAGATGGCTATCACTGGTTAACCTCCACGGTGCAAAGCGACGTGGTAAACTACCTAAGGCGTGGCACAACCGGGGAAAATGGCGGCAGCCTCGATCGTGCGGCCATGTTGCCGGGCAAGTGGGTACGGCGACAGGGCAATACAGTGCTCCGACTTGACAAGATCTTTTCACTAGGAGTCGTTATCCGCACGTTACTGGGCACGAATCACAGCGTCGGCGATGATTGCGACGCGGAGTCATCGGCGGTGAGATACACTGAACTCACGATCTTATTTAGGTTACTGTACCATCGCGAACACTCTTCAGTACGCCTGACAGAGAGAATTACAGGGCTTTGTTCTCCAATTTCTATGTAGTAACTCACCAATCCACCTGTAGTAAAGTTGTTGTGCAATGTACCAGCTACAACTTTGTTACAAAGGTCTTGCACAAACATCCACTAAATTCAGTTCAATTCGATCCCCAAGATCATCTGATGCCACTGTTGGCCAAGGTTGAGGCTTCACTAATGACTGACAGCCCAACATTGGACCCAATTATCTCCCATTTTCATACAACATCAGTGTTTAGTCTTTTTATCAAAATTGTACCCCTAACATAGCTCTACAAATTTGCTATATTGACCTAGGGCAAAATCTTCATGAATTGAGGAATACATAGCTCCAAAGTTGGCTTCAATACACTGAATTTCAGACTTAGTCACATAGTGTTCATGTGACCCTTTTGCAAATAAGTCCAAATTTGATCACTCCACTTGAAAATTCTCCAATGTGAAAGTTACTTGGTTTGTGATGTTTTATCACTTTGATATTTGCACTTTGGTCCAAAAGTGCCTAGAATTTGCATTAACCCCCCTAGGGTTCCAATTAGGGTTTTCTAGGGTTCTTTTTAGGGTTTTGAGTACTTTAAGGTTTTTGTGCCACTAAAGTTCACCAAATTTGATATCTTGTGAACATTCCCCATGACTTTTGAGATTTTTACTCATTTAGGCTACTACTACCCTGATGCCCTAATCCTAGGGTTAAGTACCCTATCCTAGGGTTAATCATTCATCACGTCATATCATCACAACTTGTTTGAAGATTTTACCTAGTGAATGCATTCTAGGTGTAATAACCACATGAAATGTCAATGCATATGATGTTAGCTCAAGTTAGGGGTGTTACACAGCCATTCTCGAGAAAACAGAGGCATGGTCCGCTCTAATTCACCGGACTATCCAGTGCGCCAGCGGAGCTACGGCTATCTGCGCCAACAGTCGACTCTGACAGCAGGAACAGTGCAGCATAGTACCGCACAGAAGTTAGAGCAGTGAAGTTAGAGGGGCACCGGACTGTTCAGTATGGCACCAGACTGTCCGGTGCCGCAAGAGGACATAGCCTCCAACGGTCGACCAGCTTCGAACCCTAACGGTTGGGTGACCTGGCAGCGCACCGAATAAGGAACAGTGCCTGTCCGGTGGCACATCGAACTATCCGGTGCGCCCATCGCCAGCAGCCTCCCCAACGGCTACCAAAGTGGTTGGGAGCTATAAATACCCCCCAACCACCACAACCTTTGGCATCCAAGTTTTTCAGAGATCACATTCAATACAAGAGCTAGTGCATTCACTCCAAGACACGTTTCCAAATATCAAACCCTCTCCAAGCCTACAAATCAACTCAAACATTTAGTGACTTGTGAGAGAGTGTGTTCGTGTTCTTTTGCGCTCTTGTTTCTTGGATTGCCTTTATTCTTCCTCATTCTTGTTCTCAAGTGACTTGTAATCAAAGCAAGAGACACCAAGTGTGTGGTGGTCCTTAAGGGGTCTTAGTGACCCGATTGATTAAGGAGAAGGCTCACTCGGTCTAAGTGACCGTTTGAGAGAGAGAAAGGGTTGAAATAGACCCGATCTTTGTGACCTCTTCAACGGGGACTAGGTTCTTTGGAACCAAACCTCGGTAAAATAAATCACCGTGTTCACTCGCCTTGATTCTTGTTTCATTTGTTTTCCTCTCTTTCCGACTTGAATTTAATTCTAACGCTAACCCCGACTTGTAGTGTGTGTTTAAAGTTATAAAATTTCAGATTACGCCTATTCACCTCCCCCTCTAGGCGACTTTCACTTCTGCCTTCGACCAATCTTCTACAGTGGGACATTCATGGTGTTGCTCTACTGCATATCTGTTCAGAGCAGCCTTATATTTTAGGGCTTCATTTAGCATATCATAGGTTGCATTCCAACAATGTGGAACATCAAGAATCAGCCCTGATTTACTTCTAAGATCCAATGTTTGAACAATAGAATTGAAGATATGCAAACGAGATGGTGTAGATATCACGACCTTGATAATGTCCCTCACCTTCTCGACTGCATTTAGAATGACCTTTAGTCTAGCTTGAACCATGATGTTGAGCACATGAGAAGAACGCCTCACATGGAGGTGTTCACCACTGAAAAACATCTTACTGCCCAAAGCATCTCGCATATCTTTCATTGCTCTATTGTTTACACTAGTATTATACAAAGTCAGGATAAACAAATCACCAACCAATCCCCACTCTAGCAAACAAGAGGTAATACCATCTTGCACAACATAAGATGTATGTGGGAAGGAAATCTTCTTGAATGCAATAATCTATTTGTGCAACTCAAAATCTTCACTAATGAAATGTGCTGTTACACCAAGATATCCAAGGTTTTGGTTAGAGGACCAAAGGTTAGCAGTCAAACTAACATGATATTTCAACTTTGTAAACTGCTCAATTAACTACAACTTATCCTCTTCATACAACAACATACAATCTAAACAGACAATTTGTTGACCAACTAATCAAAAAGATGGTTGACAGTAATTTATCATTTCTTTCCAGGATGGATCTTCACACTTTCGAAATGAAATCTCTGCACTAAGGAAGTACTTGGCTATTAGACCACGAAAGACTACTGGGTCGAAAACATGATCATCGTCAGGCTTTGTTTTTTAGGTCGCTAAGAACCTTTGTCTCTCTTCTTGTGGAATTGCATGCAATACAAGAAATGTGCCTATTCAGATGAGTTGTACCTTTACCCGCAACAGAAGATAAGTGGACCTTACAATATTTGCAGACTCTCCTCTCTTTCCCATCTACTACCTCTGTATCAATGTAATCCCAAACTTTAGCCCTTCTTTTTGTTAATCTGCTTGATTGATCAGTTGATGCAGCCTCATCAGTTTCTGGAGCTGATGAAACCCTCTCCATGGCCTAGGATGCAAGATCATCAATTAAAAATTGTTACACAAGTAATAAGTGAGGTACGCGCCTAGGGAATAAATAGACCATTATAAAATAAGAAACTGCAACTAGCATCGAAGAACAACTAGAAAAAATTGTGGCTGAATACTGTATTTATCTAATCTTGCTACTCTAATTTCTTTAACGCAATGGCAAGTCAAAGTGAATAAATAAAAACAAATGTCTTGATAAATAAACCTACTGATCAATTGCTATGATCACTTGTACCCTACAAGCATTATTAAGTTAGCTCTAAAAAGAAGCAAAACATTGTTTGCACACTACCCACCTCACTATGGCTAATTTTTTACAATAACTGGTAGCTAATCCTGTCTCTGGATTATCGCAGCATGCTTGGATATCCGAATAATAGCAGTACAACGTTAAAGCACTACATGTCTACATTAGGCGATATGTTATTTCCTAGCGATTTATTTTACTTGCAAACTGGCCATGTTTTAATAATAACCTTTGAAGCAATGCTTCCGAGAATAACCTTTGAAGCAAGTATCCCAAACCTAGACTCTTTTTATAGAGAGAATATTAAATCTCAATCACATCGTGCTTGTTTAATAATAAAAAAGAAAACTGGTGAACATGTACATATACTACGGTTTGCCACAATTTAATTTAGTGATAAGAAAAAACCAGAAAAAATCAGTCAAGAGACGAGAAGCTAGCAGTAGAGGGTAGGGCAGGACAGCCGGACAGAACAACATTACAGTCGAAGCACCTGAGGATCTGGGCCACTTCCTCGTTGATGCTCAGGCTTCTCGGTCGGCTTAGAGATCTGGGCCGCTGTCTGCTTGGTCGCGAGGTCCTCCGTGGTAGGGGTAGGCGAGCAGTGTGTCCACAGGGTCGCTGCCTACAGATGTCGCGCTGCCTTCCTACGAGCGTCGCACTATCCAAAGATGAAGAACGCATGGGTTGCAGAGGACCCACCTCTCTGCTCCTTGGGCTGCACCCTTTTGTTTGATCCAAACGTACATTTGGGCCATGTTTGGTCACAGATCCATGCTCATTCTTTTATTAGAATGGCCCAATCCAACTCTACCCTAATTAGTGAAAAACCCAAAAATAATCCAAATTGTTTAGCCCATGGGTTTGAAGGCCCTTTGTGCCATGAGTTTGTATGGCCCATTCTGAGGCCTACCTACCTTTGCATATGATGTGTACAATCCTTGTATTGATAAGGATGTGATGTTCCCAAATGTGGATGCATGCAAGTATGCAGTAAATCATCATGCTATTTTACATGATTATGCTTATAAGACAATTAAGAAGTGCAAGAAAAGGTTTAGAAGCAAGTGCAAGAGAGCATATAAGGTTTGTAAGTGGCTATTTTTTGCATCAACAAGCAAGAAATACATTGGGTGTATGGTAATTTAACTCGTTAATTATGCATCTTATATATATATTTGCATTAATTAGGATCACATACAATGGCTACAAATGATGAGCCTTGTATTGTTCTGCTGTAGGTGAAGCTAAATGGACCAAAACACACCTGTGGTTCAATTAATAAATGTGGTGATACAGTGGCATCACATACATGGGTAGCCGAAAGAATAGTTGATCAGTTGAGGGAGACACCTACACTTGGGGCTAAAAAGTTGCAGCATGAACTTCTAAAGAAGTAAAAGATGGCTATCCCATACGATAGAGCTTTTAGAGGTAAAGAGAAGGCTCTTGACATGATATATGGAGCGTGGTATGATAGCTATGACTTATTTTCTACATATAGAGATGAGCTTTGTAAAGCAATGTCTGGAAGTGTTGTTGAGTTAGATACAGAAAATCATAAGGGAGACATGTGTTTTAGAAGATTCTTTGTTGCTTTGAAACCATGTATTGATGTATTTTTGCAAGAATGTATGTTGGGGACTTGTTCTCAAATGCTATGAGTTAAGAACAAGGCAACACAAAATGTTAATGGTCAAAGACCTTCGTCTTACGAAGCATTATCTCCCTTAGGATATAATGATCTTCAGATGAAGGTTATGAAGGACATACCTTCATCATTTCAGTATGTAATAATGAAAATAGAAACATATGAAACATAGAAAATAACATGAACAATCACATTAAATCGTCAGATTATTTATATTATCATTATCTAATCATGGACAAACATTAATAACAGTAAATTACATTTGTACCTTCGGCTTGACAGAAGGTATGAATTCAAGAGTGACGTGCGAATGAATACCAGTCAGCGTGAACAGTACAGGGGTATTGTTCACCTAATTATAGGCACAGGATGTAACTTGGTCAAAATTACATTTATGTCCTTAATAACTAATTATAAACATGACACAAGTTATCATGGACTAAACGATCTTTTCCTCTTTAAGTCAGTGTTGCCCTTCGTCTCAAGGCAAGTCGTCATGCCGATGTTCCTGGATTGTAGCTTCGGCATATACCTTCGCGTTATGTCTTCTTGCATATCGTCCTGCTAAAGGTGTTTTTGCTTAGAGGACCTTCGGCGAAGAAGAAGGCCCCCAACAGTTGCCCCTTCGCGGTGCTAGATCGTTTTTCGTAACGAGCTCGATCCGCGAAAAATCTCAAAGGCATCGGAATGCCGAAGGTCCAAAAAAACACCTTCCCTGAGCTCGTTGCCGAGAAACGATTAAAATACTCCAAGCGTCGGGTGGTCCACCGTTCAGCGGATATAAGCGATCTGGCAGTTCACCTTCCAAGCGCCGAGCGGTCCACCGTTCAGCGGGTGTAGGCGATTTGGCGATTCACCTTCCCACCTGCAGCACTATATAAACAGACGGGTTGGTGCAGAGTTAGCACAGCATTCATTGCCATTGCACAGTTGTGCTATTAAAAAATTTAACCATAGCCAAAGCTTTTTCACCACGCTCTCAAGCAAACACTTCATCATTTAGAGTTAACTTCGTCAAAAGAGTGAGCTTCGTCCAAATTGCAAAAAGAAACATCAACTTTGTAAAAACCGCAAAAAATCCATCAGATGGCCAGAGTGCGTTCGACTGCAAGGGTGACTCATGAAGGAGAAGAGACCGAGGTCACTGAGACAGCACCAATTTCTGAAGTCATGAGATAATCAGATCTAGTTGTGACAGAAGGAACTACTACGAAGGTACCCCTGTCGTCGAAGCTGAACAGACCGTTGCTGAAGAAGAAGATATTGAAGAGGATGAAGAAGATTATAGTATTTTGATCCCAACCAAATCCAGCCATCTAGATTTTGAGAAATCTACTGTGTCTGAAGCTGACATGCCCATGATGATGAAGCTAGGCTACTTTAGGGAAGCTGAAAAGAAACTTGTCCGATTTGCTGGAGAAGAGACCACACCAGCACCGGAGGATGATGAAGTAGTGGTTTTCATGAGTTTTTTCAGAGCAGGACTGGGACTTCCTTTGAACAAGATGATAGGGGAAGTCTTGAAAAATTTCGAAATATATCTTCATCACCTGACCCCTAACGCTATTGTTAGACTTAGTGTCTTCTTATGGGCCCTCCGAAGCCAAAGGATGAGCCCAGATGCCGAAGCATTCTGCTGAGTGCACGAATTGCACTACCAGACGAAGGCCAAGGCAGATGGTCTTCATGAAAATTTTGGTTGCTACAATTTTGCGTATCGCAAGGATACGAAGGCTCCAGTTCTCAGTTATCGCACCAAATGGCCAACCGGCTGGAAAGGTGAATGGTTTTACATCAAGGCTGATGAGAAGAGGGGGAAACTGATGACGATGGTCATGTGCCCGCTATCCTTAAACTTTGGAATGACCAGGCCCCTGTGCAACATGCAGCTAGGGTCAGCATGCTAACTGACCGAGGTAGAATTCATGGTAGTGGCTGAACAAATTGGCACCAGGGACTTGGTGCAGGAATACCTAGCCAACCGAACGTATCCAACATCAAGTGACTAGGGGATGCCGAAGATGAAGGGAACAAAGAAGAAATATGAACTTGTTCAATTACCTTATCGCTTCAAATTTGAAAAACAGTTCAAGCAACCTTGCAAAGAATGGCTAGAAATGATTGAAACTATGTGTAATGAAATACTGGGAAACTATACCAAAAAGGAAGACCAATTGATGACAGCAGCCTTCGGCACCCGGCCAAAACGAAGGTTAAACCAGGTAATGGATTCTCTAAAATTTGAATACCCTGATTATGAGCAGCTTAGCAAGGGTGCCGAAGGGGCAAAAAGGAAAAGGATTGTTAGCGTTCTGAACAGACAAGCTGCTAGAATGGTGAAGGAGGATGAGAAGATTTCAAAGAAGAGAAAATCCACTCCTGAGTCGAAGGTGGCAGCTTTGAAGAAAAGAAAAGCTACAACTCTAGAGCTGAAGGTGACCGAAGCAGAAGAGGAGACTCCTTCGACACCTCCTGCAGCTGAAGTGGCAGAAATTTTTAAGGTAATGACTGAATCTCTACCTATCAAGCTGCTAAGTCCTCTGGGACTGGAACTGATGAAGCTTTTATAGAAGAAGGAAGAGCCTTCGGCTACAAAAAAGGTGGATGGGCAGAAAAAGCGAAGGATCGGTACTATAATGGAAGCCATTGAATGGACACCACCATCAGCCTCGGCCACTGCCGAAGCAAATATTTCTGTCGAAGCTGCAGCTGCCACCGAAGCTGCCAACTTGGAGAGCACACTATCTGGAATTGATAAATTGCTATTGGGTATGCCTATTGAAGAAACAGCTGCAGCTGCATAAAAGGTCATGGCCCTAGTGCCTGACAAATGAAAGAAAATTGCCGATGTTGCTTCGGAGGAAAGAGACTTCGACCTTCAGAACCTGGTCGGGCAAGAACTACCTGAGGCCAAAAAGAAGGAGCTACAGGAATATGACATTTCCTATGGCTACCAGCCAAGAGCCATGCTCTTTGGTGGGATCGATGAAGAGGCTTTAGGATGCGTTCGCGACCGCACCGGGGCAAAGATAATTGGCACTCTATCGAAGAGTGTCAGTTTTTCAAAGCTTGAAGCTGATATTAGCAGCCATCAGCGACAACATATCATCGGCAGTTTGTTTCATTCTAACTTCAAGGTAAAATTCTTGTGATGAAGCAAAATTGTTCTTTTTTTTATTTTTGCGATGAAGCAAATTTGCTGATGAAGGTTTATTTCTATAGAGTATGTTGCTAAGCAAAGCATTGCAAATGCAGCAAGACCTCGAAGACAAAAAGAACGAAATTATAATCGAGGGCTTAGAAAACAAAATTAAAGACTACGAAGCTTCTCTTGAGAAGAAGGATTTCCTGCTTCAGGCAATGGAGGGTTCCCTTGCAGAAGCCTAGGCCGAAAATACTAGATTAAACAGGGAACTTCTCCTAAAATCAGAGAGCTTCGAACAAGAGAGAAAGGACTTACAGAAAAAATACGAAGCTGAAGCTGTCGAAAATACGAAGCTGCAGCCCCGCACTCTGATTTCTTCACAACACGCAGTCCACGACGCCGCACGGCGGAGAACCAAGCTCTGGCGAGCGCATACCGGCCGGATCACTCGATAACCGGTGTTCTACTTTGGCTGGGACCAAATTCAAACCCTAACAAGAGTTTCCCCTCAACTAATTTCACTAACGGAGCTCTACCGTGCTCTATCCACGGTGACAGCGGGCACGACGGACAATCAAACGCGTTCCCGGTGATCCAGGGCAGCTTAACTCAATCGAATTGGCCGAGAAGCACTAGGAGAACCTAAGGACGCTAAAACAATAGAGCAGGGAGCACGAACCGACCTAGAATTCGCTGACCACAGTGAGGGCTCAACCACGGTGGCGGAAACAGAATTGGGGGAAATGGGAAATTGGAGAGTTGTGGTGGCTAATCGGCGGCAGGAGCGGGTGCTCAGGCTTGGTGATGACCCAACGCAGCAAACCATGCCGTCAATTTATAGTGGCGCTAGGAGGTGGCCAGTGAATTTGGTGGAGACGCGCGGCGGCTGGAAAGAAGGGGTGAGTCACCGACGCGTTTTACCGTGGCACTCACCGGCTGAGGGGCTACGGCGGTTATTGGCGAGCTGGTGCGGCTAGTAGCGACGTGGTTAAATGCCTGGGGCGTGGCATAATCGTGGTGACAGACGCCAACTCTGGTGATGGCCGTAAAGCCACGTCGCCGGTGCAAGTGGTCAAGGAATAGCGAGGCCACAGTACCTCGAACCCATCCGCGACGAGATCTTTTCACGGGTGAGCGAAATCCACTCGCCCATGGCACGAATCGTGATGACCGGCGCAAATCCGGGCGCAAAGGCCGCCGGCGGCGAGGGGGGCTGAACTAGAGATCAGGTTCAGATCACTGTACCATCAGACTCTCCTGCAGTTAGCCTGATAGACCATGTTTGGGGCGAATTTTCTCCCTATTTCACATGGCAACTAGACCAATGTTCTGCAGCAAAGTTGTAGCCTAATAGACCAGCTCTAACTTTGCTGCATTGTGCACCCAGAAAAAGTCACAAAATCTTACTTAAAATTGAGACCTAAGTTCATCCAATCTCACTGTTAGGGCCCGTTTGGCACAGCTCCAGCTCCTGATTCTAAGCGAGGATCTAGAGGAGCCGTGCCAAACGGGTATTTTTTAAAACTGATTCTCGTGTGGAGCTAAAAGATCGGGAGTCATTTTTGTGAAGAAAGGTGGGATCTAAAAAAACCTGCTCCACCCTCCCTTAAAACAGCTCCTCAACCAACCAAATATGGACCTCCCCTTAAAGTTTGATCGAAATTACCCGCAATTGCCATTGGACAAAAAAATAACGAGCCAATTTATGGATTAAACATTTGAGACCATTTTATGCACTACTATGATGGAAATATTTTATATGTTATTGTTTCATATCTTTTTCCATATATGCATCCTACTTATTGGTTTGTAACAAAGTTGAACTGCAAAGGGTAAAACAGACAATCACCACAGACCACCAACTCTCAGAAGACAAGAATCAGTTTACTTGCCAAACGGTTTTAAAAATGATTCTGATTTTCTAGGAGAATCAGGAGGATCAGCTCCTCATGAGGATCAGGATCTGGAGCTAAAGAAGCAGGAGCTGGAGCTTTGCCAAACAGGCCCTTAGTCTGAATTCAGACTTAGGGCAGTCTGACAGCCCAACTTTGAGCTCATTTACTCCAAATTTTTCATGTGACCAAGGTTTAATCCCTATAGCAAAGTTGTTCTCCTTACATAGCTCTACAAATTTGATGTGCTGACCTAGGGCAAAATCCTTATAGTTTTGAAATTACAGGGCTTCAAACTTGATCCCATTCACTGGTATTCAGACTTAGCCATTGGAGCACAAATGTGGCCTTTTTGCAAATAAGCCCAAAACTTATGGTTTCATTTGCAAATCTCCAAATATGTGAACCATATGGCTTAAGATACCCTATTTCCATGATTTTTGCACTTAGGTCCAAAATGTGCACACTTTTACAGATAACCCCCTAGGGTTATAGTCCAGGGTTTTTCAGGGGTCTGTTTAGGGTTTTTGGTACTTCTAGGGTTTAGATATCACTTAAGTTCATTAATGGTGACATTTTATGATCATTACTAATAAGTTTTGAAGTTTTCTTTTGTTTAGGCTTTGTTTACCCTTCTAAGCCTAGTTTAGGGTTAAGTACTGTACCCTAGGGTTTCACTTATGACATGTCCCCTCAATACAACTTTGTTTGAAATTTTTGCCTAGTGAATGCATTCTAAGTGTGACAAACACATGATATGCTCATGCTTATGATGTCATGCTCAAGTTTTAGTAACAGTAACACCAGAAGTGTTACAGAGGGGGTTCGAGATTTCCGGGGCGTTTGGGTCGGTTATAAGCTCCACGGTAATGGAGGCGTGGCAGAGACGGCGTGGGGAGGGAGGTCATGAGGAGGCAACGGACGGAGCAGGGAAGTGGGGAGGGAGGTCGCGGGGAGATCTGGACGAGCTGAGGCGGCATGGGGAGGGAGGGCACGGGGAGGCATCGTGGGGAGAGAGGTTAGGGATGAAGATGGTGTGGGCCCAGAGGGAGGCGGGACAGAGAAGTGTGTAGGACATCAGGTTGATTCGTAGAATTTTAGGGGGTATTTGTAAAAAACAACGCAGGACGACCGTTGAAACTTGTGCTTTATTATAGTAGAGATTTCTTGGTTGGTCACCATCGTATTTATTAACACAGTTCTCTACTTTGATATGAAGTGCAACTACTGGTGTAAATGATACTGGTAATGGTGGAGGGGAAGCAACTCCTATAGGAGGTAGAGGAAGTGGAAGAGGAAGAGGAGGAAGAAGAGGAATAGGGAGGATTGATGAATGGTTTGGTCTTTGAAAGTGATCTATTTGTTATGTAAACATGACATGAAACATTGTGAAATGTTATGTTTTGGTGTTGGTGTATGACATTAATGCTGTTGAAATATTGTTGAAATTTTGTGTTTTGGTGCTGCTGAAAAATGTTGTCAAATTATTTCAGATTTCAAATGTTGAAAATGTTGTGCTGCTGGAATTTTTGTGCTGCTGAAAATCACATGGATTTTGTGCTGCTAAAAATTGCAGTTTTTTTTGTGCTGCTGAAATTACAGGGATTTTTGTGCTGCTGGAATTTTTGTGCGGCTAAAAATTGCAGATTTGAATATTTTTTGTGCGGCTGAAAATTTCAGATTTGATTTTTTTGTACAGATTTGAATACGTGTGCTGATGAAAGCTAAAATAATACATACATGTGCTGATGAAAGCTGCTTAATTGGTGTTAACGGTGTAAGGGTATACTTGTCATTTTCTTTAAGACTTAACGCCGTTAAATGGTGTTAACAGATTAGAGGCAAATGACAATTTCATTTTGAAAAATGAAGGACAATAGCACAAAATCTAAAATGGAGGTCAAAACTACAGTTAAATAACAAAGTAGGGACACAGATGTAATTGCTCCAAAGTAAAATTACAAGATTCATCATGATTTGAATTATCATGTTTTTTTAAATAATTTAATTTTGTGGTTAAAATTGAAATAGTTTAAACCTAGGAAGATAAACCGACGGAGAGCAGCAACCAACTCTGTATAAAAACATCTCCAACAATATAACCTATAAAAATACTCTATAATTTAAAATAAGTATATTTTATAAAATTTATAGTAACAACAAAACATTTCGCTTCAACGGTAAAGTCTCAAATCTAGATTATAAGGCACCCCACTATGGTGTAATATATTTGAGTCATTTGAGAGGGTGCCCTATAATTATGTGACCAAATTTTATAAAATGAGTTAATGTTGGAGTAGTTTTTTTTTGTAAAGAGTTTTATATTTTAATTTAAAATAGCAGTTTGAGACATTGTTAGTTTGAGGCATCGTATGCTCTAAGAACGAAACCAATCATCAGACGAGATCCCCACACCTATAGATCTCTTTCGCGTCAGTCAATGCCGTCCGCCGACGCCGGAGATGCTGACGCGATGCCCGCGCCGCCGCCGCAAACAAGGGCCGCCATCTCGCATGTCATCTTCGACATGGACGGCCTCCTCCTCGGTATCTTTTCTCCTCCACTTTCCCGTTTGCTTCCCTTCACTGTTTTTTGGCCGCGAGATGCAGATGTGCTGTGGCTGATATTCTTCTCCAATTTCACGATGGTTTCTCCATTGCGAGCTGGTGCAGATACGGAGGGGTTCTACACAACGGTACAGGAGAAGATCCTGATGAGGTACGGCAAGGTGTTCGACTGGTCCGTGAAGGCCAAGATGATGGGCAAGACCACGGCCGAGTCCACGCGCATCTTGTTTGAGGAGTTCGGCCTCGCCGGCCTGCTCACCCCGGAGCAGTTCCTGGAGGAACGCGAAACCATGCTCAAGAAGCTCTTGCCCACTTGCGTTGCCATGCCAGGTGAGCAAGACGAGTACTCTATTATGGTTGCTTGACTGAGTACTCTGCGATAACTACACCAATTTGACATGATTGCATGACTGAGTACTCTGTCATGGTAATTTGTTTGGCCTGTACAATTGTTAGAAAATGACATCTAAAAAAAGAGAGAAACGTCATGCATTGCAGAAGTAGAAGGTTTTTTTTTTAAAAAAAATTATTATGTGCAAATGCCACACTTCAATTAGTATTGTCCTAGAGCGGTAGAGCCACGTTTCTACTTTATTTACTATTGTTCCTACTCGTTGTTATCTTTGTGGGCACACTGGAATTTGGACATGGCGTGTTACACTACATCTAGTTATGTTCAAACCAATTTGTTTGCACCTCTTATTTTTTTTTTAAAAGTTGAATTGCCTTCTGAATGATCCTAGTGTGTTCCCAAACAGATCCTGAATTGTTTCTTGCAGGTGTGCTACGTTTGATCAATCTTCTCCACACAAATGGAATACCGATAGCTGTTGCAACAGGGTAATTTCTTGGCATGTGTATGATTCATTTAGTCTTAATTTTCAACAGTACATTCTTGAATGCTCCTACTGCCTTATACTTTACAAATTAGAATCCCATGAGTGATCTTGTTTGCTGTGCCTTTACAGAACCCATAAACATCACTTTGCACTGAAGACACAAAACCACGAGGACATTTTCTCTGATGCATCATATTGTCACAGGAGATGATCCAGAAGTGAAGGCGGGCAAGCCATCTCCTGATATTTTCCTTGCTGCTATGAGGAGATTTGAGGTATTGGAACGACAATATAGGCCTGTTAGAATGCTACTCCCTCCGTTTCTTTTTAGTTGTCGCTGGATAGTTCAATTTTGCACTATCCAGCGACAACTAAAACGAAACGGAGAGAGTACATCCTTTCTCCCCTGATGGCATCGCATTATCTTCAGGCTAATGTAGAACCTAGTAATTGCTTGGTATTTGAAGATGCACCGTTGGGTGTGGCAGCAGCCAAAACTTCAGGAATGTAAGCGATTTTTGTGTTGGCATATTTTGGCACCCTTTGATAGCAAAATTACAATTTTTTTTATCTTTTTGTAGGCACGTGGTGATGGTTCCAGATCCAAGGCTAGATGTTTCACATCACAAAGGAGCTGACCAAGTTCTCACTTCACTATTGGAATTCAATCCTAGCGAATGGGGCCTCCCACCTTTTGTGGATTAGATTATTTTCAGAGACATCAAGCATGTTTCACAGACACACAAGCCCTACAACCACACAGTAAACGCCCGTATTCATATTAGGGAAGTTTTTTTTTGTTGCATATAGTTAGAAATTTCAACATAAAAAAAGGAACACACCTTTTTCTGCCTAGTAATATACTGGTGTAACTACTACTAAACATCTGTGCTGCTACTGCAGTTTACAGTATTTTTAAGAAACATTCTTCATATATAAATTTTATTTTAATAGAAATTTCAATTGATTTTGGAATTAGTAGCAAAATTTTCAATTTTCTACCTGCTTGCCACAGAAAATATTATGACTCCCCATAAGTAGAAATTTCCTTTGTTGAAATTTAATACAAGGTTCAAGAAAACACCGTCGGTATGCACGCGTTAGGCTAGCGCCTAGCGCCCAGGACGTTTAAAGATAGATTAATCGTGTTTAAACGTAACACATTGTACATGAGCATAGTAATAAAAACAATATGTCTATTCTCATGTCATTTTCAGTCCATAATCATACAATGAAAGACTCATCTGAATCTGTTTGGGAGTAAAGTATTTTTATAGGTTTTTAGGCAATACCATGGTTTTTAGTGACACCAAAATATTTTATGGCGTAAGTTGTTTGGTTATATTTCTGAAAACTATATTTTAAAAACCATGATATTCTAGATATTATGATATTTTTGGAGTATTAAAAACTCCACTCCAAACCAAAGTTTTCATGATATAACTATTTTTGTCTAATAGGCTTACAATGTCTTTTTAAAATCATGGTATTTTTGGAGCTGGCCAAAACTATGGTATTATCGTGACAATTACAAAGTATAGTATTGTAAAATCATAGTTTTGATAAACATTGTTGTAAAACAGGCCGTTCTGCCTATAGGTGTTGGATGAGGCCTAATGGGTTGGCCTAAAGCACGAAAAAAACACGACACAGGCACATCACGACCTAAAATATTTTGTTGTCGGATCGGGTTGGCCCAATGCATTGGGTTGTGCTTGGATCGAGATCACGGCTCACGGGCAGGCATGGACACAAACCGTTTAAGGCAGGCATGAAATAACTCATATAGAGGCACGAAAAGGCCTAGATATTCATTAAAATCACACTTCATTCCACACTTTCATTTACTTGATAAAGGATGGAAAGCTGAAGATTATGCTAGTTAGATGTTTTTATAGCTTTGAATTAGAGGATGCGATGTAATTTAACTTTTCTTATGAACATTAGAAAATGAACTAAACTTATGAACTATGTCTGGAGCTGGTTATACTTTTTTCTTCTTATGAAAGGGTTTTTTTAACGATGTAGTCATTGCATAGCTCTAGCAACTTAATAGCAACATTATGTTTTATTTTTGTCAAATTTGTTTGTTTTATCTTTTTTATTAAATATGTTTTAAATTTTGGGCTCTAATGTGAATTTCAAGCTTTGATGTAAATTTTAGACCAGAATTTGAATTTCTGGTTAGAAATGGAATTCCAAGCTTTTTTATAATTTTGGGCTGTCAAAATGAGCCTGGCCCTTTTCAAGCAATTACATGTCAGGTCGTGGGTCGAGGGCTAAGCCCGTGGGCCGAGCCACCATAACCCATAATAATTATGGGCCAGACCAGCCCAAAATTTAAACGGGTCGACCCTTTTTGGGCTTGGATCGGGCGGACCGAATGTACACCTTTAAATCACTATCGAACAATCTTCAACAGTTGGCGCGCTAGGTTGAAAGGGAAATGGGCTTTGAGCCATTTCTATAATGTTTTTTTTGTGTGTTTGAGGACCATTGCAACATTATGGCATAACTGGTTTGCCAAGTGAAGAATGCAGGTTCATAAAAATGAAATTGAAGAATTCAATGTGAACAGTAGCTCAAAACAAGGCTAGAAAGTGCATAATTTGGAAAAGATGAAATATGAGTAGTGTTGGGGCCTTCGTCCTCCGAAGGTCCTCAAAAATATAATTTAACACTGTCTTCCAAGTATGGTTTATAAATAGGTACCTTCAGACTTGAGCTAAAAGCATAATCGCGACGAAGGCTGGAGTTGCTCCGAAGCTATGCAAAGGGGGAGCTTCGGCTAAATGACAGAGAAAGGAACTAACTTAAAGGGGAAAAGACTATTTAGCCCTCATAGAGTTGACTATTAGTTAACAGTGAATGTAAAGGGCATGAATGTAATTCTTCACAGGCTGCGTCCTGTGCCTATAAATAGATGAACAGTTCCCCTGTACTGTTCACGCTGACTTGTACTCGCTCGTGTGTCACTCTTGTACCTTTGCCTTTCATCAAGCCGAAGGTATAAATGTAATTCAATTTTGTTCTTATTCATTCATGGTTATATAATAAAGATAAATTGATAATGTCATATGATTATTCAGGTTATTTCTCATGTTTGATATGCTCTGTCTTTCGTTAATATAAGCTGTGATGATGAAGGTATGTCCTTCACGACCTTCGTCCGAAGATCGTTATATCCTTAGGGAAATAATGCTTCGAAGGACGAAGGACATTAACATTTAACATTTCGTGTTACCTTGTTCTTAATTCATAGTATTTGAGAACAAGTCCCCAACAAGTAGTTCTAGTGTTTGGATAAGTTCTAAATGCTCTTAGGAACATATTTGAGCACCTTAGAGAGGTTAGAAAGTTTAGACTTTGAAAATAGTGTTTTGGGGCTAAGTTTGAGCTAGAATTGAAATCTGAGTTGGAGGATTCAAAGAGATGAAGAACTATAATTTAGACTAGTTGGATAGACTCTAGATATGTTTGTCTAAGTCATAGGAATGTTTAAGAAGATAGCCAAATGAAGACAAAGAAGAAAACCTAAAAAATGACTTAGCTGTGCTACTCTGCGACACACCGAACTAGTGTGGTGTGTATCGGACTCGTTACAAAGAGGTGTTTTCTAGGCAAGACTCATTAAACAATGACTACACTATTTCTCATAAGACATGTAGAAAATTATCAAGAAGGAGATTAATTAGCTCATAGATCTCATGTTTATTAGAGAAGATATTCACCCTAAGTGGGTTGCCAATCTCATACTTGTCCAAAAGAAAAAAATAAAGAGTGGAGAATGTGTGTTGATTACATTGACCTAAATAAGGCATGCCACAAGGATCCTCTCTCCCATGCATTGATCAAATCATGGACTCTACCTCTAGATGCGACCTGCTTTCCTTCCTGGATTGCTATTCTAGATATCACCAAATTATGTGGGGGCTACTTTCCAAAAAGGGATCTAAAAGTCATGCCTTTGGGCTAAAAATGTGGGGGCTACTTTCCAAAGAGGGATCCAAAAGTGCTTATCTTCCTAATTACACTGAAACATCAAGGCATATGTCGATGACATGGTCATCAAGACTTGGGTCAAGGGGAGGGTCATCAAGACTTGGGTCAAGGGGAGGACCTAATCTTTAACATTTGATGTACCATCCAACAAGTTACAAGGATATCTAGTTTCACACAAATGAAATGAAGCCAACCAAAGAAATTTGAGTAAGTTTAGCATGAAATTTAATTAAAAAATACACATTTGATGTACCATCCAACAAGTTACAAGGATATCTAGTTTCACACAAATGAATTGAAGCCAACCCATAGAAAGTGGCAGCGATCATGAAGTTGGGACTGCTGAGTTTTCTCTAGGCTGTCTAGAAGCTAACACATTGTTTAGTGGATTTGAGACATTTCTAGATGCGGTGTTTGGGGCTATCATTTTCTAAGTTACACAAGAAGCAAGACCAGTTCAAATGGATTCAGGGTGCTCAAATTGAAAGTCGCCTAGAGGGGGTGAATAGGCGAAACCTGAAATTTATAAACTTTAAACACGCACTAAGGCCGGGGTTAGCGTTAGAATTAAATCGGAATGTGGAAGATAGTTTTCCTTGCTTAGAGTTGCTCAATCAATGCGGATAACATTTGGGAGCAAACTCAACAATATTAGCAAGGGAACTTTTAGAGGGAGAAAAGAGAGAAAAAACAAATCAAGTCAAGATCAACAAGTGAACACAGTTATTTGTTTTACCGATGTTTGGTTCCAAAGAACCTAGTCCCCGTTGAGGAGGCCACAAAGGCCAGGTCTATCTCAACCATTTCCCTCTCTCAATCGGTCACTTAGACCGGTTGAGTGCTTCTCCTTAATCTCACGGGTCACTAAGACCCTGTAAGGATCACCACATAATTAGGTGTCTCTTGCAAGCTTTACAAAACACTTAGAGAGTTTAGAGAGATGAAGAAAGCACGATTAAGAAAACCAAGCAACAAGAGCAATCAAATGAAACATGGATCACTCCCTCTCAAGTTTCTAATCACTAGTGATCACTTATCTCAATTGGGAAACTTGGAGAGATTGGAAGCCTTGAATGTGACTTGAAATGAATTGCTAGCTCTTGTATTGAATGAGAATGAATGGAGTGCTTGAGTGAAGTGAATGGAGGTGGTTGGAGTTGTATTTATAGCCTCCAACCACTTTCTAGCCGTTGCTCCCTTTCTGCCGATCGTGGACGGTCCGCGCCCCTGGCCCGGGCGGTTCGCCCCTGCACATCAACGACAGAAATCGCAACGGTCAGCAGTAAAAGCTATATCAACGGGTACAGAGCATTTAATGCGTTGTCAGATGTCAGGTAAAGCAGTCACGGACAGTCCGGTCGCGCACCTCGGACGGTCCGCGAGGACGCTAAAAATGAATTATACCGAACCCGTCACCTTTGGGTTTTTTTGGTTTTATAACGACCGGACGGTCCGCGCCTGAGGTCGGACGGTCCGCGCTTGGTCTCGGACGGTGCTCGCTTTTCGATCGGACAGTCCGTAGTGTTAACTTGTGTTTTCGCAGTGTTCCTTGTGGCGGAACCGCTCGAATTATTCCAGCTTAAGTGCCCAAGTCGCACCCTTGGAGGTGGCAACACACTTAAATCGGAATAACCCATCAGTCCCTCGGATCTAGTCCAATAAAGCCACTTATCCAGGATCAAATACCACAATCTCACTCGAAGGTGAGTCACAGAAGAAATACAATAAAACAGGAAACCTCAAATTAAAGTACTAGAGTTATTACATAAATCGGAGTTTTTCAAGTAGCTGAAATAAGTTCACAAAATAAATTGCAGCGAATAATCGATATCGTCGATAGCGAGGAAATGGGCAAGGCCTAGCCCACTACTCCTTCTCCTCTCCTGTCGGAGCAGCATCCCACTCGACCGTCCAACCCGGTGGTAGGGTGGTAGGCCAAGTCACACCATCAACCATATCCTGAAGCTTACCTGCAAAAATTATGCCACAAGGAAGGCTAAGTATACTAATACTCAGCTAGACTTACCCGGTGTGAGGAAACTACTCCTCTATCTCTAGACCATGCAGCTGTTTGGCTGAGGGGTTTGGTTTGCCAAAAGCACTAGCTAAGTCTAAAATCAAGTTTTAGCTTTTCAATTTCTAGTATCTTTATTTTAGCTAAGTTGCTCCTTCTAAGCATACATGGTAGCAAGCATTTTGTACAATCAACAAGTTATCTCAGCAACCTCATTTCACTTCTTACTCAATGTAGTACAAGGGGTCAAGCAGTCTCATTAGCTGCGAGAAGCAGACGATTCGAATCGAGTTTTTATCCTTGCAAGGTAAACCTAAACACACAACATGTCAGGGCACTCCGTCCCCACACATGTCAACCGTCCCCATCGATTCCCCGTTCACGACCAGGCCTCACCGCCATGGCATACAATGCCCCACTGACCCCGGCTGCCGCCGTGCAGTGACCACACTTGTACCCACCATAGCTAGCATGGGAGACCCAGTCTCAGGTCGCGTGAGGGGTAAAGTCCACACCCGGCTTCACTCAGGTACTAGGTTTACCGGTTACCATATTTCTCGACATGTGTTTAGTACGTTCAAACGCTTGACTCAGGTATCCACACATTAATCCTTAATTCCTTTTCCTGTCTCATGGACAAGGCATCCTCCCTGGATCCAAGTCCATAGACCATTATAGATCCTGTTATCAAGATGAATACAATCAATTCCTGACCTTGCGCGAGTGCTAGAAAAATCATTCGACTTCTACCGAGATCCTAATTAGTATAGCAGCTACTCGACCTAGCATACTAGTCTCCATCTCAAAAAGGAATCCTGAGTTCATGCAACTAGAGGTTTCAAACAACTCCTACACTTAAGTGCACATTACAAACCTACAAACATTAAGTGTAGTAAAATAGCATATATAAACGGTTATGCATAAAACTGGTGCTTGCCTTCAATTGATGAGGCTGCAGGGAGATCCTCGATGGCAGTCTCGTAAGCTTGCTCTTGCTCTTCCTCTTGGACAGCTCCTTGCCCAGGGATGAGCACGTACTCTCCGTCAGCAAGATTGCAATATAATGAATGCAGTGAGTAAGATACATGCATGGTATGATATGCAGTTTAGCAATTAAACTTTGATGGTGAATGATCAGTTTAATAAGGTAGAGCTTAATCTTGCTACTGAAGATTCTTGTGGCATACTTAGCAATTTAGGGTCAAGCTTGGTTAAGCTAATTGGTAAGTTTATTTTGGTGTTCTACTGATTTCCCTTTAATGTTTTAGTGGGAGTTCTTTAAGAGTGAGATTTATTATTCTCTCTTCTTTATTTCTATTTCTCTTATGCTTTTAAGGTGAGTTTGAACTACAAGGTAGCTTAATAAATTTCCAAAAATTCTACAAAAATTACAGTGGCTTCTTATTGGTGTATAATTCTCTATCTCAAAATTTGGGGCTTAAAAAGTGAGTGGTTCTCTCTTGATAAAATTATCAAATATTAGGGCAGAGGGGGTGTTTTGAACTACATCTCCTTTTTAACAGTGGGTTATTCTCTAAGACATATTTTTGCTGGCATTTAGATGTCAGAACATGACATTGTACAAATGTTTAGCCATTAATACTTATTAGTTATTTTGCTATGATTTTCTAAAGTTTCTAGCCAAGGGGTACTTTCTACTACCACTATATTTGAAAAATATCAAACAACAGATTTCCGATTTTTTCTATCTTCTTCTTTGTGCAAGAGCAATCATTCTAAATTTTGGTAACTTTTTGCTTAAGGGAAGGGTGGTAGGAATTATTTGGATTAAATGGCCTTTTTCATGAAGTATTGGCAGTGGGTATTATTTTACAGCTTTCAATTGGGTTTTGCATTTTTCTCTGGTGGCCTATTCCATTATTGATCTAGTAAAAATTTATTTGCCCACTGTTGCACACTTTTTGGCTTACTTTTGATTTAATTGAAATATGGCTTAATATCAAGTTCCTTTTGTTTACCCTACTTAAAATGATGGGCTGGGGTGTTTATCCTTTTTGTAGTGAGTTTCTAGTGGTTACAAGTCCACTGGATTTTTATTAACAATTTTGAAATTGTTTTCATAATTCTAATAATTGTTTTTCTAGTTTGGTTAGTGCTTAATAAAACATTTCACTTGAATCTGTTCTGGACTAGGGGTTCCTTTATTTTTCCTAGGTTCTCTGTTACTTAAGTAGACTAGGAAAAAAATTGCATTCACTGTTCATTATTCTTTAATGCCTTTCTGATTTTCCTAAGTTTTGGGCAAAATTAGCTTTTAATAGATAACCTTACTTAAATTTTCAATACTGGGGTGCTTACTATTTTTAAATAGTGTCTAAATAGGGTTTGAACATATACAAATTTTCTCAAGTTCAACACAGAAGCATAACTAATTTTCTTTAATTTAATAAGGTTTGGTCATTTTTCTTAATCAATTTCAAAGTCAAAAATTTAACACAGAAAGTATAGGGTTCGGTATTTTTAATTGATAGTCCATAATATTTCGAATCCAGCAAATTGGTTATGTTAAATTTGGTTGAATATAACTCAAGATATAAATTCTCTAAGTTCTGTGCTGAATTTAAAAAGGTTAAATAGAAATGGATAAAGGAAAAACAGTTTTGTGCTGGGGTCCTGGCGAAAGATCTTAAGTGAATTACAGATAGGTCCTCGGTGCACTATTCACATGAGTCTAGGGCTCTGCAGAAACCCCCCTAGGGTTTCGCGGAATCAAACCCGCGGTCCTTCCCTAATGGAACAGTGGCCGCAGAGGAAGAAAGGGGCGAAGGGGCTTACCAGCGGTGAGACTGCTTCGGTGAGGTGGTCGAGGGCGTAGGGGAGGTCCTGAGGGTCACGGCGATGTTCGGGTCGCCGTCGGGAATGGTCAGAGTCGGCCGGTCCACGTGCGTAGGCGGAGATGCTCGTCAGCGGCGAGGAATCCGGCCTGCTCACGGCGTGATAGTCCAATTGAACGGGTCAGAGAGCTTCACTGGATGCTAGGGAAGATGTGGATACGAGGAATTGGAAAATGGCTTACTGGTTAGCTCGGTTCACGCGCGGCGGCGGGTGACCGAAGTCCGGCGAGGGTGAATCCGCCTCTCCGGTAAGGCAATGCCTCGGCTCAAGCTTGGAGAAGCTTTACAGCCTCTCAGGGAAGCTATCCAGGGGCTAGGGCGAGGCTAGGGGTCAACAGAAAGGACTGGCCACCACGGCCGTGCTCGGGCAGAGAAGGCGGGCGGGGGTGCTCGCTGTCCACGGCGAACTCCGGTGATCTCTTGCTCGGGCGGGGCTTTGGGTGTGCGAGTGCAAACGACTATGGCTTCTGGGGTACTTATAAGGTAGGGGGCAAGGTGCGGATGCGTGGGGCGGGGCAACCACGCGCGGGGCGCGCGCTGCCACGGCCAGTCCACGCTCGGCCGGTCAGGCAAGCGATCGAACACGTGGCCTCGCTCGGTCTGGTCATTTTCAAGCGCTAATTGGCTCGCGATCTTCTCGTAACTCTCCCAAATCCCTATACACGATTTGTTCTTTGTCGTTTACTCTTTGTTTCTCTTACAACACTCGAGTGGATTTGATCTCAGAATCGTGAGATACGAGGGGGCGAAGTCGGGTTTGTCTCACTGCCGAGCACAGAGAGAAGATCCCAGGTTTGACGTGTCTAGAGCACGCATCCCAATGCCATCTTCTGGTATGAGGTAGAGAGGTTAGTTAGGCACATTTTTGTCAATGGGAGCATTAGGATTAGAGCTAAGGATCAAGGTGAACGCGCTCGGTTTTAGTTCAAAGGCTGAAAATTTAGAAATCTGAATTTCAGATTTCCACATTGAACCTTCACTTGAATGGCTTGTTTAGAGTTTTTAATAAACTATTTTGGCCAAGCTTTCATAATCTTTATTATAGCTTATTTAGTGTGTTTCAATTTTCATAATTGGCCTAAGCCACGATTTCATGTTTTTCATGGTCTTTCATCCCTTTTCTTCTTGTCCACTAAAATAGCTTAATTAGGGTTGATATTAGGGTTTCAATATTTTTCTCCTTTTTGAAAACCCCATTTGTTTTGAACATGATTCTTTAGATATAAACTTAGTGGATCTTGTATTCTTAAGTTGATTTGATGCTTCATGCTCACTTTGGCTTACATGAAATGATGGTTCTTAGGTTAGCACTGAGGAAAACCCCCAAGTGACACTGGGGTGTCACATTCCTATCCGAGGCTCACCCTGATGTCGCGGACGGTCCATCGCAAGGGCCCGGACGGTCCACGCATAGGTGTTTTTCCGAAAAGCTTCTCCTATCCGGAATAATCTATGGTATTCCGGATAGTCAACTTAGAATAGCTATAGATGAACTTATGCACCTGAGAAATGATCAACTAGGCAAACTGGTTAGTCCATAAGGTTTGTGATGGTCGTCAAACATTAAAATCGATTATAGGAAATGTTGAGACCATTTTCCTTTCAATCTCCCCCTTTTTGGTGATTGATGCCAACACAAACCAAAGCAAATATAAAGTGTAGAAATGTAACTAGTTTGCTATTTTGACAGGTATGCAGAAGTTACTTGAATTTAAACCAATTGAAAGTATTTCTAAGTATACATGGTTGCTTTCTTCTAGTTTGACATTTTGGACTACATTTGTACCACTTAGCTTGTTTTTTTGCAAATCTTTTGGAAAAGTCTTTTCAAATTCTTTTGTAAATAGCTAGAGGTATAAGAATATGATTTTAAGAAGTATTTTTAAGATTTGAAATTTCTCCCCCTGTTTCAAATGCTTTTCCTTTGACTAAATGAAAGCTCCCCGTGAAGAAATTCTCCCCTTAGCTTTCAAGAGGGTTTTTGAAATGATTTTCCCTTTAGAAATATATGCCAAATGAAATTATACCAATTGAAATCTCTATATTTGTTGACATTTTGAAGCTAAATGAGATACCAATTGAAAATTCATTATTAGGTTAATTGAAATAACAATTGAAAACTTATGAGATACCAATTGAAATAAACACTTCTTTTGGTTTTTAAAAATTTTGAAATGGTGGTGCGGTGCGGTCCTTTTGCTTTAGGCTTAATACTTTCTCCCCCTTTGGCATTAATTGCCAAAAACAGAGAACATGAGAGCCCTTTATACTTTCTCCCACATTGGTAAAATAAATATGAGCGAAGAGTTATACTAATTGATAGTTACATGAGTAATGGCAAAAGGGTAAATGATACCGTCAGAGTTGGAGTGGAAGCCTTGTTTTTGCTGAATACTCTATTTCTCTTTCAAATTGGTGGTGCGGTGCGGTCCTTTTGCTTTGGGCTTAATACTTTATCGCCCTTTGGCATTAATTGCCAAAAACAGAGAACGTGAGAGCCCTTTATACTTTCTCCCGCATTGGTAAAAGAAATATGAGCGAAGAGTTATACCAATTGAGAGTTACATGAGTAATGGTAAAAGGGTAAATGATACCGTCAGAGTTGGAGTGGAAGCCTTGTTTTTTGCTGAATACTCTATTTCTCTTTCAATTTAAGACTAAACATGGAGGTATACTTGAAAACACATTAGTCTTAATCTTGGTACAATAAGAAATATGCATTTGTACCATATGAAAGAGACATGATCAGAGGTATATGGATGAGCTATGTGTGTAATGTTTCAATCAAAGTTCCGAGAATCAAGTATATTTAGCTCATTCCTAAGTTTGCTAAAGGTTTTTTCATCTAGTGGCTTGGTAAAGTTATCGGCTAATTGGTTGTGGGTGCTCACATAAGCTATTTCGATATCCCCTTTTTTGGTGATCTCTCAAAAAGTGATACCGGATGTCTATGTGCTTAGTGTGGCTGTGTTCAACGAGATTATCCGCCATGCAGATTGCACTCTCATTATCACATAGGAGAGGGACTTTGCTCAATTGGTAGCCATAGTCCCTTAGTGTTTGCCTCTCCAAAGTAATTGAGACAGCAATGGCCTGTAGCAATATACTCGGCTTCGGCAGTAGAAATAGCTACTGAATTTTGTTTCTTTGAAGCCCAAGACACCAGGGATCTTCCCAGAAACTGACAAGTCCCTGATGTGCTCTTTCTATCTATTTTACATCCGACATAATCAGCATCGGAATTCCCCATTAGATCAAAGGTAGATCTCTTGGGGTACCAAAGCCCAAACTTAGGAGTGTAAACTAAATATCTCATGATTCTTTTTACGGCCCTAAGGTGAACTTTCTTAGGATTTTCCTGGAACCTTGCACACATGCATACAGAAAGCATAATATCCGGTCGAGATGTACATAAGTAGAGTAAAGATCCTATCATCGACCGGTATATCTTTTGATCCATGGACATACCTCCCGTGTTGAGGTCGAGATGCCCATTGGTTCCCATGGGTGTCTTGATGGGTTTGCCATTCTTCATCCCAAACTTCTTAAGTATATCCTAAATGTACTTGGTTTGGCTGATGAAGGTGCCTTCTTGGAGTTGCTTGATTTGAAATCCAAGGAAATACTTCAACTCCCCCATCATAGACATCTCAAATTTCTGTATCATGATCCTACTAAACTCTTCACAAGTTGACTTGTTAGTAGACCCAAATATAATATCATCAACAGAAATTTGGCAAATAAACAGATCTTTTGCAATAGTTTTAGTGAAGAGAGTAGGATCGACTTTTCCAACTTTGAAGCCATTAGTGATAAGAAAGTCGCACAGGCATTCATACCATGCTCTTGGGGCTTGCTTGAGCCCACAAAGCGTCTTTCGGAGCTTATAAACATGGTTAGGGTACTCACTATCTTCAAAGTCGGGAGGTTGCTCAACATAGACCTCTTCTTTGATAGGGCCATTGAGGAAGGCACTTTTCATGTCCATTTGATAGAGCTTGAAGCCATGGTAAGTAGCATAGGCAAGTAATATACGAATTGACTGAAGCCTAGCTATGGGTACATAAGTTTCATCGAAATCCAAACCTTCGACTTGTGAATATCCCTTTGCCATAAGTCGGACTTTGTTCCTTGTCACCACACCATGCTCATCTTGCTTGTTGTGGAATACCCACTTGTTACCTACAACATTTTGATTAGGACATGGAACTAAATGCCACACCTCATTCCTAGTGAAGTTGTTGAGATCCTCTTGCATAGCCACCACCCAATCCAGATCTCTTAATGCATCCTCTACCCTGTATGGCTCAATAGAAGACACAAAAGAGTAATGTTCACAGAAATGAGCAACTCAAGATCTAGTGGTTACCCCCTTATGAATGTCATCAAGAATGGAGTTGACGGGGTGATCTCTTTGAATTGCTTGGTAGACTCTTGGGTGTGGTGGTCTTTGATCTCTTATCTCTTGATCATCTTCCTTGTCATTATTATCTTCATCTCCCCCTTGATCAATGTCCTCCTCTTGAGGTGGCTCATCCTCTTGGCTTTCATCTTCATCATCTTGAGCCTGATCCTCATCTTGAGTAGGTGGAGATGCTTGATTGGAAGATGATGGTTGATCTTGTGCTTGTGGAGGCTCTTCGGATTCTTTTGGACACACATCACCAATGGACATGTTCCTTAGCACGATGCACTGAGCCTCTTCATCATCTAATTCATCAAGATCAACTTGCTCCACTTGGGAGCCATTAGTCTCATCAAACACAATGTCATAAGAAACTTCAACTAATCTAGTGGATTTGTTGAAGACTCTATATGCTCTTGTGTTTGAGTCATAACCTAATAAAAAGCCTTCTACTGCTTTAGGAGCAAATTTAGAACTTCTACCTTTTTTAATAAGAATAAAGCATTTGCTCCGAAAGACTCTAAAATATGAAACATTGGGATTTTTACCAGTAAGGAGCTCATATGATGTCTTCTTGAGGATTCGGTGAAGATATAACCGGTTGATGGAGTAGCAGGCGGTGTTAATCGCCTCCGCCCAAAACTGGTCCGGTGTCTTGTACTCATCAAGCATGGTTCTTGCCATATCCAGTAGAGTTCTATTCTTCCTCTCCACTACACCATTTTGTTGAGGTGTGTAGGGAGAAGAGAACTCATGCTTGATGCCCTCCTCCTCAAGAAATCCTTCAATTTATGAGTTCTTGAACTCCGTCCCATTGTCGCTTTTAATCTTCTTGATTCTCAATCCCAACTCATTTTGAGCCCATCTCAAGAATCTCTTTAAGGTCTCTTGGGTTTGAGGTTTTTCCTGCAAGAAGAATACCCAAGTGAAGCGAGAATAATCATCCACAATAACAAGACAGTACTTACTCCCGCCGATGCTTATGTAAGTGATCGGGCCGAATAGATCCATGTGGAGTAGCTCGAGCGGCCAGTCAGTCGTTATTATGTTCTTGTGTGGCTGATGGACTCCAACCTGCTTTCCTGCTTGACATGCGCTATAAATCCTGTCTTTCTCAAAATGAACATTTGTTAGTCCTAAAATGTGCTCTCCCTTTAAAAGCTTATGAAGATTCTTCATTCCAAGATGGGCAAGTTGACGATGCCAGAGCCAACCCATGTTAGTCTTAGCAATTAAGCAAGTGTCTAGTTCAGCTTTGTTATCATTAAAATCAACTAAGTATAGCTGACCATCTAGCACTCCCTTAAATGCTATTGAATCATCACTTCTTCTAATGAGTAACACCTATATCAGTAAATAGACAGTTGTAGCCCATTTTGCATAATTGAGAAACAGAAAGCAAATTGTAATCTAAAGAATCTACGAGAAAAACATTAGAAATGGAATGGTCAGGTGATATAGCAATTTTACCCAAACCTTTGACCAAACCTTGATTTCCATCCCCGAATGTAATAGCTCTTTGGGGATCTTCATTTTTCTTGTATGAGGAGAACATCCTTTTCTCCCCTGTCATGTGGTTTGTGCACCCGCTATCGATTATCCAACTTGATCCACCAGATGCATAAACCTACAAAACAAATTTAGACCTTGTTCTTAGGTACCCAAACGGTCTTGGGTCCTTTTACATTAGAAACAAGCACCTTGGGTACCCAACCACAAGTCTTTGGACTCTTGTGTTTGCCCCCAACATATTTGGCAACTACTTTTCCTGATTTGTTAATGAGTACATAAGAAACATCAAAAGTCTTAAATGAAATACTATGCTCATTTAATGCATTAGGAATTTTCGTCTTAGGCATTTTGATATGAGTGGTATGCCTAGAACTAGACGCCTCATTTTTATACATAAATACATGATGAGAAACAGAATGAGGTTTCCTTGCATGAATTTTCCTAATCTTATGCTTAGGATAGTTTTCAGGATATAAAATGTAACCCTCTCTATCTTGAACCATGGGAGCCTTGCCCTTTACAAAATTAGACAATTTTTAGGGGCATTAAGTTTGGTGTTGTTCTGATTCTCCTGTTGAAAACCAATCCCATCCTTAATGTCAGGGCGTCTCCCATTATAGAGCATGCTTCTAGCAAATTTAAATTTTTCATTTTCAAGTTTATGCTTGGCAATTTTGTCATTTAATGTGGCTATGTGATCATTTTGTTGTTTAATCATTGTAAGGTGATCATCAATAGCTTCAACATTAACATCTTTACATCTAGTGTAAATAGTAACATGTTCAACAGTAGATGTAGATGCTTTGCAAACATTCACTTCTTCTAATTTAGCATTCAAACTAGCATTTTCATTTCTAAGGCAAGAAATTGGATCATTGCACATGCTAAGCTCCTTAGACAAGTTTTCACATTTTTCTACTTCTAGAGCATAAGCAATCTTTAATTTAACAAATTTTTTATTTTCCTTAACGAGCAAGTCCTTTTGGCATTCCAAGAGATCATCCTTCTCGTTAATGGTTTCAATTAACTCATTTAATTTTTTCTTTTGGTCCATGGTGAGGTTGGCAAAGAGAGAAACCAAATCATCTTCATTTTCACTAGAGCTACCCTCATCACTAGATGTAGTATATTTGGGTGTGGCTTTAGAGTGTACCTTCTTCTTTTTGTCGTCCTTGGCCATGAGACACTTGTGGCCGACATTAGAGTAGAGGAGACCCTTGTTGACGATGATGTTGATGGCATCCTCGTCGGAGGAGTCGGTGGAGCTCTCGTCGGAGTCCCATTCCCGCCCCATGTGCGCCTCGCCGCCCTTCTTCTTGTAGTATCTATTCTTTTCCTTCTTCTTCCCCTTCTTGTCTTCGTCCCTATCACTTTCACTAGAATATGAGACATTTAGCAATAAAGTGACCGGACTTACCACACCGATAGCACACCCTTTTGGAGCGGGGCTTGTAGTCCTTCCCCCTCCTTTGCTTGAGGATTTGGCGAAAGCTCTTGATGATGAGTGCCATCTTCTCGTTGTCGAGCTTGGAGGCGTCGATTGGAAGCCTACTTGGTGTAGATTCCTCCTTCTTTTCTTCCGTTGCTTTGAATGCAACGGGTTGCACCTCGGGTGTGGAGGTGGCACCTTGCTCTAGGTTGACAATGTGTTTGGAGTCTTTGATCATAAGTTAAAAGCTCACAAACTTGCCAATTACCTCCTCAGGAGACATCTGTTTGTATCTAGGATCCCCTTGTATTAATTGTACTTGAGTAGGATTACGAAAAACAAGGGATCTTAGAATAACCTTGATCATTTCATGGTCATCCCATTTGGTGCTCCCGAGGTTGCGCACTTGGTTCACCATTGTCTTGAGCCAGTTGTACATGGCTTGTGGCTCTTCCCCTTTGTTGAGGACGAATCGACCGAGTTCTCCCTCGATCGTTTTGCGCTTGGTGATCTTGGTCACCTCGTCCCCTTCGTGCGCGGTTTTGAGAATGTCCCAAATTTCTTTGGTGTTCTTCAACCCTTGCACCTTATTATACTCCTCTCGACATAAAATGGCGAGGAGTATAGAAGTTGCTTGTGAGTTGAAGTGCCTAATTTGGGCGGCCTCGTCCGAGTCGTAGTCCTCATCCCCCACCTTTGGTGCCTACACTCCAAACTCAACAATATCCCAAATACTTTCGTGGAGTGATGTTAGATGATGCCTCATTTTATCACTCCACATGCAATAATCTTCACCATCAAAATATGGTGGTTTGCCTAGGGGTACGGAAAGTAATTGTCAGCGTTTCGACCCCGGGGGGTCCCTGGACCGACGAGTAAATTGTCGCTGCGTGTCCCAGCCTAGATGGGTCGGCGCGAGACGGGACACAAGGGGGAAAACAATAAGGGGAACCGCGGCTCGTGTTGTCCTGCGCCCAGGGCGGATGCGCTTGCAGTAGGGGGTTACAAGCGTTCGCGAGGGAGAGAGAGAGAGCCTGCTCGTCAGCCCGTCCTCTCGTGCGACCACCTTCTCGTACGAGGGCCCTGGACCTTCCTTTTATAGACATAAGGAGAGGGCCCAGGTTTACAATGGGGGTGTAGCAGTGTGCTAATGTGTCCGGCAGAGAGGAGCCAGAGTCCTATGTACATGCCAACGTGGCTGTCGGAGAGGTGTTGGTGCCCTGTTCATTTGACGTCGTGGCTGTTGGAGGAGCGCTTAAACCCTGTAGAAGCACAGCTGTCAGGGCTGTCGGGACCTTGCTGACGTCTCCTTGCTTCCGTAGGGGGCTGAGAACCGCCGCCGTCATGGAGCACGCGGGGTGTCATCATTACTTGTTTGACCGGGGCGAGCCAGATGGGACGCCGATCTTGTTCCCTGTAGCCTGAGCTAGCTAGGGGTAGGGTAATGATGTACCCCCCTGCGACGTGGTCGGCCCGAGCCCAAGGTCGGGCGAGGCGGAGGCTCCTCCGAGGTCGAGGCTGAGTCCGAGCCCTGGGGTCGGGCGAGGCAGAGACCGTCGTCCGGGGTCGAGGCTGAGTCCGAGCCCTGGGTCGGGCGAGGCGGAGACCGTCTTCCAGCGTCAAGGTTGAGTCCGAGCCCTGGGGTCGGGCGAGGCGGAGACCGTCTTCCGGGGTCGAGGTTGAGTCCGAGCCCTGGGGTCGGGCGAGGCGGAGACTGTCTTTCGGGGTCGAGGTTGAGTCCGAGCCCTGGGGTCGGGCGAGGCGGAGACCGTCTTCTGGGGTCGAGGTTGAGTCCAAGCCCTGGGGTTGGGCGAGGCGAAGAACGTCTTCTGGGGTCGAGGATGAGTCCGAGCCTTGTGGTCGGGCAAGGCGGAGCTTCCTATGGCGTGGCGATCTGGCCAAGGTTGCTTCACTGCGAAGCCTACCCGAGCTGGGCCTCGGGCGAGTCGAAGGTGCACCCGTTACTTGAGGATGCCCTCGGGCGAGGCATGAATCTGCCTTGGTCTACTGTTCCTGCCCGAGGCTGGGTTCGGGCGAGGCGAGATCGTGTCCTTTGAGTGGATGGAGCCTTGACCTGAATTGCGCCCATCAGGCCTTTGCAGCTTTGTGCTGATGGTGGTTACCAGCTGAGTTTAGGAGTCTTGGGGGTACCCCTAATTATGGTCCCCGACAGTAGCCCCCGAGCCTCAAAGGGAGTGTGTTACTCGCTTGGAGGCTTTGTCGCACTTTTTTTGCAAGGGGACCGGCCTTTCTCGGACACACTTTGTTCCGGTGGGTGCGCGCGAGCGCACCCGCCGGGTGTAGCCCCCGAGGCCTCGGAGGAGTGGTTTGACTCCTCCGAGGTCTTAGTGCCTTTCGTGATGCCTCAGCCGGTCTGGTTGTTCCCTCATGCGATCTGATCGTAGTCCGGGTGCATGGTCAGGTTCCGAGTTCTCGGGCTGGTATGTTGACGCTGTCAACGGTTTGGCCAGAGCCGGGTTCGCGAGAGCAGCCCCCGAGCTTCTGCACAGGGCGAGAGGACGGTCCGGGACTGACTCGGCTTTTTTCATACGCCCCTTCGTCGCCTTTCCGCAAGGAGGAGGGGGGGAAAGCGCCATGTTGCCCTCGGAGGGCGCCGAACATGGTGTCTCCAGTGAGTTGCTAACGGGTGATCTGAGTGGACGCCCGTGCCCCGTTCGATAAGGGTCGGCTAGTGGCCCAGAGGCGCGCTCCAAAAGTACCTGCAGGTGATTTGCCGGACCCGGTCCCGTTTGATAGGGTCCGAGGGCTCGATGCCTCCCTCTGATGGGATTCCGTTACAGAATCGCTCCTGCTGGTCTCGGAAATGTCCTAGGGTACCTCAGGAGCGTAGCCCGAGCCTCGGTTATGTATCGAACGTACCTAGAGTCATCCCTCACTCTGCATGTTCTGGGGCGACTATCGAACCCTTTGGGGGGCCAGCCTACGAACCCCTGACCAGTAGTGGGCGCGGAGCCCGAGCGACCTGAGGCGGCTGTCGAACCCTTCCGAGGGGCCAGCCTTCGAACCTCTGACCAGTAGTGGGCGCGGAACCTGAGTGCTCTGAGGCGGCTGTCGAAACCTTCCGAGGGGCCAGCCTTTGAACCTCTAATCAGTAGGAGGGCTCGGGGCCCGGTTCCTTCGCGGAGAAGGATCCCTTTCGGAGTATCCCCTTTCCCGGTCCCTGTAGCAAGAGAGAGAAAGGGGAAGAGGAAAAGGATACGAAATTGAACGACGTGGCGCACCTTTTTTTGACGCGGTCATTATGGCGGAGGTGAAGCGTCGCCCGCTTCGCCTGCCAAAGGTGTCACCTGCCCTGCCACGGAGTTAATGCGACGGGATGAGTGGTTCGCGGGGCAGTCGTTGTGCATAAGCGAGCCGTTCGAGGAACGGGACACGGGCGCGTCGTCTTCACGCCGTGGGAGAGGGCTCTCCTGCTGCTCCAAGAGGGGACGTGAGCCTGCAGATGATTTGACCGCCGCTTCCGCCCGCCTGCTGCCGCCATTACTGTCGGCCCACTTCTGGCCATATCGACCATCGCGCCTTCTCCTGCGGCTGACTGACCCGTGACCGGCGTGTTTGGCTGGCACTGCTGGTCCACGCGTAGGGTTGCCTCAAATTGCGGCACCGGTTCCGCAGTCGAGAAGGCGCGGCGCTGGCGCAAGTGGCGCTGCAGTTTTTCGCACGTAGTAACCGGCGCGCCGGTTACATGACGTGTGGGCCTGGGACTCCATGCTGGACGCGTTAAAGTCGAAAGGGTGCATCCCCATGGCGTGGTTGCATGCTGCCTGCATGGCGGTCTGCCCTTTCACCCGCTGGTTTAGGTGAAGACGGAGGAATGCTTGTAACCGCTGGGCGGTAACACGCTCCGCGCGCGGCGGTTTGGCTTCTTCTGTCCTGGGCCAGCTTGCATGTCGTGTGGGACCCAGCCCCCGTGTCGTAGGGGGAGGACCTTTGAGTGCATTGGTGATGACTTAGCCCGCGACGCCTGAGGACGCGGGTGGGGCGAGTTGCCTTTAAAAAGGGAAAAGCTCCCTGGGTGGCAGTCACGCCTCCGCATTCTCTTCATGCATTGCGTCCTTCCACCTTCCGAGCCCCCGGATGGGGTGCCCCAGCGTCGCCTTGCTCCTGCTGCCGTTGGAGGAGCGCAACTTCACGGAAGTTGGCACCTTTCAGCCATCGCTCGGCTTCAAGGATATTCATCAGGCAGCCCAGCTGCATCTCCTCACCAATGGTCACCCAAGTCGGTGACCACCAGTTCGATGGTGGGGAGAAGCAAGCCGGGCTGCAGCCTTTGCCCCGCCCTCAGCTTCAAGGATCTTCATCATCCTTGCTGGGGCGGAGGGCGAGCTGAGCCGGAGCTCTACCTCTCGCACGGGTCGGTGGGCCGCCTTCTTCTTCAGCCTTCAGGGGAGAGGGTGCCCACCGGTCTAGCGGAGGGGGCGGACTTCGACAACGTGGGGCTGGTCGACCGCGAGCGTCGTCAGCTTCAGCGCGTTGGGCTCGCTGGCTCAGCTGGCTCTGGCTCAGCTTCCGGTGCTCCCTCCCGCCGTCGGGCGGAGTGTGGCTATCTAGCCACTGTACGGGCGGCTGTCGCGCCGCGCGTACCGGGGGACCGTCCAAGACGTCGCGCGCTGCTAGGGCGGCGTTCGTGTTCTTGGGCTGTCCTGCTCATGCTCCGGCACAACGCCTCCGCGCGGAGGTCGGTGCTTGCCCGTCCGGGAGGACTTGAGTGGGGATCTGCCAGTAGGCAGGTGGCTGCTGTCGTCGGTGCTGAGGTGGTGGCAGCTGGAGAAGTCCTCGTCGCCGACGAGATCGTCGGTGCCATCTGCGCTCTGGGCCTCCGGCTCTTTGGCTTTGATAGCTTGTCCTCGCCCCTCGAGTGGGGACATGGGCGAGGGCCTTGTCGCAGCAGCGTCTGCCCTGAGGTCATCGCTGCTGCTGTTTGGCCACCCGGAGCGGAGGTCTTTGTCGCTGCTGCACGAGTGGGCGGCGACGAGCCACCTGGAAGTTGTCGTCCCGCAGGCCCCCCGATGTGGAGGTTGTTCATACCCGCGGGAGTGGAACCGGAGTCCCTTTTGTAATGGCATCTTGAGTGCCGACGTATGTTCATTGCGGCTGTCGGGGCCTGAACATCTGTGTACTTGGGCGTAAAGACGTGTTTCTTCCCCATTTCGGGCACCAGGTCTCGCCTGTCGGCTAGCTGAACCGCTTAACCAAGTGTGAGTTGCCCTGCGTGGAAGGTGACGAGTGAGGTATCCGTATCCCGGAGGCGTAGGAGTCCCTCGGCTCGGTCGACCATTGCCACTTAAGGCTTCTCTTGCCCAGTTAAAGAAAACCCTCGACCGCTCTGCGATGAGGCGGGGCCGGAGGCAGCGGTGTCAGCATGGACAGAGGCGGAGTTGGCTCAAAAAAGGGGGCTTCATCGGCCCAGGCCGGGGAGGCGTAGCAGCGGTGGCTGGAGCCTGGCCAAGTCGTCTACTGGCGGGACCAACCCCGGAGTCGGGCTGCCGAGGCCATGAGACGGGCTGGTGTCCTCGGGGGACAGCTGGGTGAGGCCACGGAGCGGCTGGACAAGCCGTCTGCTTGGGCCCAGTTCTTGGAGGAGACCCTGGCGGCGATGGCCCAGGCGTGGTGCTGACATCTTCCTTCGAGGTGGAGATCCTTCGCCCGTGTTGCCGTCCGAGGCCGTGTCGGATTCCGCCGAAGGTGGAGACGATGCCGAGGGTGCTGCTGCTCAACCTATTGATGTCTGAACCTGCAGGAACAGTTTGTCTGTAGTGTGCGTATGTTTTTTGCGACCGCCGAGGCCCAAACATGTCATTGTCGTGTTATAAAGCTGCGTTTCTTTTCCTCTTGTTTCGAGTATCAGGACTTGCTTGTCGGTAGCAGAATCGTTTATCCGAGCGAGAGTTACTTATCACGGAAGGTGATGAGTGAGGTATCCGTATCTCGGAGGCATAGGAGTCCCTCGGCTCGGTCGACCTTCGCCGCTTACGTGTACTTTTGCTCGTCCGCGGGATTCTGTTATCGGTATAGTCGAGAAGGCACAAAAAATCGTTTCGGCAGAGAAATTTTCGACAGTTAAGACTTGTTCGGTTAGCAGAATCGCTTATCCGAGCGTGAGTTACTTATCGCAGAAGGTGATGAGTGAGGTATCCATATCTCGGAGGTGTAGGAGTCCCTCGGCTCGGTCGGCCTTGCCGCTTACGTGTACTCCGTCGTTTTCAGGATCCCACTATCGATGTAGTCGAAAAGCACGAAAGATGTTCTAGCCGAAAGACTTTTTCCAAGGAAAATTTTGATGCAGAGGGGGTTCCACCCTTCTAGCCCTTGAGGGATCGTCGGGCTTTGCCGAGGCAAGGCTGACCCTTCCTTGATGCTTAGACTCTACTTGTGTATGTAAATGAGGTATATGAACGACTCGAAAACACCTTAAGGGTAGAAGCGACGTAGCTGTCGGATGTTCCAAGCGTTGCTGTAGACCTTGCCTTGACTGTTGGCTAGCTTGTATGTTCCGGGCTTCAAAGTCTTGGCGATGATGAATGGCCCTTCCCAGGGAGGCGTGAGCTTGTGGCGCCGTTGGGCGTCTTGTCGTAGCCAAAGCACCAAGTCGCCCACCTGGAGGTCTCGGGACCGAACCTCTCGGGCGTGGTAGCGTCGCAGGGACTGCTGATACCGCGCCGAGTGTAGTAAGGCCATGTCCCGAGCCTCTTCCAGCTGGTCCAGTGAGTCTTCTCGGTTGGTCTGGTTGCTTAGAGCGTCGTATGCCCTCGTCCTCGGGGAGCCGTATTCTAAGTCTGTGGGCAAGATAGCCTCGGCCCCATAGAATAGAAAAAACAGCGTGAAGCCCATGGCTCGGCTTGGCGTCGTCCTCAGACTCCAGACCATCGAGGGGAGTTCCTTCATCCATCGCCTGCCGAACTTGTTGAGGTCGTTGTAGATCCTCGGCTTGAGTCCCTATAGAATCATGCTGTTGGCACGCTCTACCTGCCCATTCATCATGGGGTGAGCTACGGTGGCCCAGTGCACCCGGATGTGGTGGTCCTCGCAGAAGTCCAGGAACTTCCTGCCGGTGAATAGGGTGCCGTTGTCGGTGATGATGGAGTTCGGGACTCCAAAGCGATGGATGATGTTGGTGTTGGAACTTGCTCTCAGTTGCAAGGGGATCCAACAAGGGTGAACAGTGATGACAACAGGGCACTCGCGCTAGATGGCAAAAGCTCTGTTAATCTGCCCTCTCACGGGCACTGTGCAGGGGTATTTATAGGTACCTGAGTGCGCAGCACCCCGAGCTAAGGACGCATGTGCCCTCAGCTACCTAGATTATCCCTAGAATATTCCCATAAAGCGGGGTTACAGACCGTAATTACAGGAATGCTTTTACAAATTAGGCCCATAACGCACGGCAGCCAAGCGGGGCCCGTTACAACGGGCCGGATTGCACGTGGGCCTCCGAGCTGGACGAGGCCGCACCGTGGGATGCCCTTCGCCGCCAGTCTTCGTCTGGCGCGGAAGAGGCGAAGGGTGTCCCTGCCTGTTTTGTTTCTGTTAGTTCAGCTGCTGCAGCGAAGGCTTCGAGCGAAGGGTGACGCCTTTGCCTTCGCCCCAACATTTGCCCTCCGAGGGACCAGTTCGAGAAAGTCACCTGGTGCCGAAGACGTCGTTAGATGGCGGAGACGCTGCCCTCGCTCGAAGTGGTTCCACGGGGGTTTTTGACATGACCGTTGATTGACGGCGTACTGTTGGATTGCGGGTTTCCCGAAGCACCGCGCCCTGTTGGATTGCGGGTTTTTCGAAGAGCCGCGCCCTGGCTATAAAAGGGGGCGGGGGTCGGCGCTTTTTGAACTTCACCTTCCGCGCTCCGCGAAAACCCTAGCCGCCCTTTCCGCCGTCTTGCTGCTCGTCTGCCCGCCGTGCGCTTGTTCGCCGGAGATCTGGCTCGAGTGAAGCAGACCGCCCGCCGCCGCCGACGGTACGTAGCGATGCCGTCCTCGTCTTCTTCCGCTACCGCTACACCGCCGGCCATTCCCTCGCCGCCGGCCGCCGCCTCGTCTGAGGAGACGCTGAGTAGTTTAATGGCGGAGGAGTTGCGCGCCGGTGATTCTGTTGATTTTGGCGTATCGCGGATGTCGTTGGCCCGCGTGCAAGATATGTAGCGGTTGGGTTACTTCGGCGGCGGAGTTGGTCGAGTCCCGGGGACGGAGGAAGTCCCCGAGCCAGAGGGCGAGTTGGTCGTTTTCGAGGCGTTCTTCGTCGCCGGACTCCGCTTGCCTGCGCACCGATTTGTTGGCGAAGTCCTGCGCAGGTTCAACGTTCAAATACATCAGCTGACACCCAATGCCATAGTGGCTCTGTCGAAGTATGTCTGGGCGACGACTTCGTACGGCGGACAGCCATCGGTGGAAGTTTTTGCGAAGTATTATTGTTTGCATTGGCAGAAGAGGATGATTGGAGGCGAAGTTGCTCAGTTTGGATCCTGCACATTCACGCCGAAGACCGGCAAAACCACGATGCAGGTAGTCGAGTTGGTTCCTTGTGCCCGCAACAAGTGGGGCAACTGGAATGAATTTTGGTTTTACGTCGCTGAGGGTACCGTCGAAGGCCATGAGGGACTCCCCGTGTCCGCGATGTGTTCCCATTTTTACTCAGCGTACCCGCCCTTTGAAGTGGCGGAGGGGGATGAGGACGAAGGGGCTCTTCGGCTCGCCGCCGGCCTGAGCAGTGGGCGCGACTTGGTTGAAGAATTTGTGGCGTACGGGGTGTGGCCATTGGCGCATGGCTGGGCGTTGGGCGAAGTATGCCCTCGCCAGATGCCTTTTCATGGTGGAAGGGTGGTGCGGAGTCCCGCCTTCGCCCTGAATCTGCAAAACCGCGATCCGGCCGCCGTTGTGCGTGAGGCGGAGGATGGGGCGGTGCGGCTTGTAGGACGCTACGTGCCGAGGACAGAGGGCCAGCGCAGCTAGGATATCCGCGGGTCGAATGACCGCTTGAACAGGGTTTTTGAATTAAATCAATTGCCATATGACGGCTACCCTGGTCAAGACGATGTGGACCGCCGTGGGAAGAAACCGGCGGTGGCGACCGGAGACGACCCTGCGCCGGCGGCCGCCCCATCCTCTAAAAAGAGAAAATTAGGTACTGCTATGGGAGGACTTGGGGTTTCTGATGGTTTTGCTAGAGAGTTGATGAGGACGTGCGCGGCCCCGGGGGAAAGGATGTCTTTGCCCGAGCTCCGGGAGTCTTCGGCTCGGATGCTGAGGGTTACCGGGGGTTGCTGGCCTAGGAATGTTCCTGTCCCCCGCGCGGCTGGCGAGGACTTTTTTACATCTCGCATGGTTCGTGAATGGAGGGTATTTCCTTACGGGCGGAATATTGCTGCTGTTGTGTCAGCAGTGATGGACAAGGATCGCCAGGGAGCTGCACAGAAGCGCCAGGCGGCTATCAGGCTCGTTGAAGCCAGGCCGAAGAGGCAGCGGGGGGCTGCGAAGGCTGCGGCCACCGGCGGAGGCCGGCCGCCGCTGGCGGCGAAGTCAGGCGTCCCTGCATCTAGCAAGGCGCTGGAGGCAACGGCAGGCCCCGGAGCCTTGAAGTCGGCGAAGGCGGTGCCGCCGTCCAGCGGAGTGGCGGAGGTCGCGAAGGCGGCCCGAGCATTGCCGTTTGCGGGCAAACGTGTCGCTGACTTCGTCACCGATATTAGTGTGGACGACTATCTTGGTGGTAAGTTGTTGGCTTGGCCTTTTTTTTTTGATTGGTTCGTTGGTACGTTCCAGGGTTGGGCGAAGGCCAACTTGCTATGGTTGCGCCTGCCGCGGCGACCACGACGGCTGCCGCAGTGCCGAAGGGCGGGGCTCTTAGCGCCGGAGGCGAGGCGTCGGCCCTCGCGGTTGTCATGGATGAGGCGGGCGCTGCGTCCCGCCGGTTGAAGGAGGTGACGGAGGCGCTACGTCAGGTCCGCTGAGTTGGACTCCGTCCCTTTTTTTTTGGGCCGCGGTCTTACGATTGCTCTGCAGGTGGCTGACTTCGCCAGCCGCACTGCGTCGGGGGCCCTCACGGCAGCTGTGGCTGCCGAAGTCGAAAGACTTCGGACACAACATGCTGACGCCGTCCGTGAAAAATCGGCCGCCGACAGCAAGTGTCGCAAGCTGGCGGACAAGGTGGCCACACTGGAGGACGAGAAGGTTGCCCTCCGGCGCCAGCTGGCGGGGGAGAGGAGGGAGACCAACGAGGCCCTTGTCAAGGCGCAGGCTGCGCAGGCGGAGGCCAACCTGGCACGGGCGGAGGGCAATCTTGCTAGGGAGCGCGCCGAGCAGCTGCAGGAGCGGCTCACCGCACTGGAGAGCCGTGTGAAGGGGGCCGAGGCCGCGTCACGAGCGGAGGCAGAGCGGACGCGCCAACTGCTTGTAGATACATACCGTGGCCTGGGCGCGGGGACCGGTGAATTCGAAGTGCCGGACCGAGAGCCCGGACTTCGGTGCCTGGAGTGGGTGCAGGAGGAGTTTCAGGCGCTCCCCACTGTCGTGGAGGGGTTTATGGCGTATGCCTCCCTGGTCACCTGCGAGGGGGCGATGAACGCGCTCTCCCGCGAAGGGTACCAGCACTTCGAGGTCTTCGACCAAGTCGAAGAAGATTTTGAGCAAGATATCTTCAAGGTTGAGGACCCCGTAGTGAAGGAATCCGCCGGAGCTATCTTCGACCGGCTGTGGGGTCCACACGGTCGCGAGGTGGTCAGGGAGCGCGCTGAGACGGCGAGGGCTCAGGTAACGTTTTCGCTCGTTTGGTATTTGTTGGACGTGGGCTGTGTGTGTGTTTGATGAATTTTGTGTGTTTTGGCTTAGGCGGCGCGTGGCGAGAGGGTCGACGACTTCGGGGCGCTGAACAGCATGCTGACTGACCCGGAGTCGACCCCGGCGGAGGCCGCGTCTGGGGTCGCCCTGGAGCCGACCCCGGACATTGCGGGGGACGCGTCGGGTGCCCCCGCATCCGCTGCGGCCGGCAAAGACCTACCCCCAGAGGTCGCCGAAGGCGCGCCTGATGCCGCCGCAGCTACCCGCGTCGAGTGCTGAAGATCCCGCAGTGGTAGCGGCGGAGATAACAGCGGAAGCAACGGCGGAGGCTCCCGCAACGTCAGGGCCGTCGCAGGTGGCGTAGTGGGTGTAGAGGGTTGGGGGAATTTGTACATGTTACTGAATTTTGGTTGCTGCGCAGGTTCAAGATTTTGGGCCTGCGCACACAACCGCTACTACTGAATTTTTGGCGGCTTCGACCGCGGAAGATGGTAATGAATGTGGTGGGTCTGCATCTGAGTTTTTTGATTGTGCTCACTCTGGGAGCTCGATTGAGTGGACTGAGGAGTCGTCGGAGGACTTGGACTACTTCGCAGCCTTGGATGTGGCTGTGGCGGAGGCTTCGCCGCACGCCGCGGACACAGGGGATGTGCCAGGTCCTAGCACCGGGCGACGGCGACGAAGGGCAGTTGCGAAACGTAGAGTTAGTGGGGCGGAGGGGGCTCGGCTTCGTGTGAGTGGGGCTGGCCGGCAGGAACTGTTGTCTTTGCCGGCCGTCGAGAATACAGGTGAAAGGGAACTGCGAAGTCTTTTTGCGGGTGAGGAGCTTAGGATAATGCTATTTAATTATAGGGAGATGGGAATTATTCCTAAGGTTGAGCCGTTGTAGAGTGTGGTGCCCTCGCTTGTATATGTAGAGGCTTGTATGATGAAATTGTGTGCCCTCGCTTGCATACAGGTGAAAGGGAACTGCGAAGTCTGGTTTGTTTTGTTGTGCTGTGTTGGTGTGATTAAAGTTGGTCTTGGCGTGGACGGTTTGATGTTGTCGTTTCTGCCTTTGTTGTGCTAGTCCGGTTGCACCCTTAGGTGTCTTCTGCGCGGATAGCCTTCGCGATAGACTTCGATTTTTTTCGCACTTGTTGTGCTAATCCGGCTGCACCCTTAGGCGACTTCTGTGCGGATAGTCTTCGCGATAGACTTCGATTTTTCCGCACTTGTTGTGCTAATCTGGCTGCACCCTTAGGCGACTTCTGCACGGATAGTCTTCGCGATAGACTTTGATTTTTTCGCACTCGTTGTGCTAATCCGGCTGCACCCTTAGGCGACTTCTGCGCGGATAGTCTTCGCGATAGACTTCGATTTTCTCGCACTTGTTGTGCTAATCCGGCTGCACCCTTAGGCGACTTCTGCACGGATAGTCTTCGCGATAGACTTTGATTTTTTCGCACTTGTTGTGCTAATCCGGCTGCACCCTTAGGCGACTTCTGCACGGATAGTCTTCGCGATAGACTTTGTCGCACGCGAGGGTGGCTAGCGCTTAGCCTCGCGGTGACCTCGTGTTGGTCGAATGTCGAAGACCGTCGTTGCGGTCTTTTTCGACGCATGTCTTTGCGGGGGATTTTTCACACATATATTACATGGCTCCGCCTCGTTAAAAACCTCACCCCCCGGGAGGAAAAGAGTGCGGGCCGGTACAAGATTGTTTTTGCGAATTACAAGGGCGAAGACGGCCCTGAGGAATCAAACAAAAAATTTGCGGAGGTTGTCGATGTTCCAGGAGTGCTCCAGGTCCTCGCCGTTTGGCGTTGTGAGCCTGTAAGCGTTGGGGGAAGCTTTTGTCTTGACTATGAAGGGGCCCTCCCACCTGGGCTCCAGCTTGCCCTTGGACTCCGTCCGAGCTGTTCGAACGAGTACGAGGTCCCCCTCGCTGAACTCCCTCGGGATGACTGAGTGGTCGCGCCATGCTTTGGTCTGGGCTTGGTATTTGTTCAGGGCCTGTAGGGCGAAGACTCGGTCTCCGTCGATGAGATCCTTTGAAGTTGGCTCGTCCACATCGGGGACGGCTGACGGAACTGTTCGCGGGGACCCGTGCTTTATTTCTTGCGGGGTCATGGCCTCCGATCCGTATAGAAGGCGGAAGGGAGTAAACCCGATCGCCCTGCACTCAGTCGTGTTTAGTGCCCAGACTGCCTTAGGTAACAAATCGGTCCATATGCCCTTTTTTTCATCAAGGAGCATTTTCTTGATAGCTGTGAAGATTTTCCCGTTGGCGTGCTCCACGACCCCGTTGGACTACGGGTGATAGACTGAGGCGAAGGCAAGCTTGGTGCCAATGGAGAAACAAAAATCCTTGAAGTCTTGGTTGTCAAACTGCTTGCCGTTGTCGACTGTTAGTTCGGACGGTACTCCGAAGCGGCAAACGATGTTCTGCCAGAAGAATTTTTGGGCAGTTTTTGATGTTATTGTAGAAACAGCCCGCGCCTCGATCCATTTGGTGAAGTACTCGACCGCTACGAAGGCGAACTTAAGGTTCCCCTGAGCGGTGGGCAGGGGCCCGACAATGTCGAGGCCCCAGCGCTAGAGAGGCCATGTATGGGCGATCAGCTTTGTATACTGCGAGGGGCCGCCTGACCGAGGAGAAAACTTCTGGCAGGCTTCGCAGGACCGTGTGACCCGATTTGCGGCGCAAATCATTGCGGGCCAGTAAAAGCCCTGGCGGATCACCTTAGCAGCAAGGGCCCTCGGCCCTGCGTGTGAGCCGCACGTGCCACTGTGGACTTCACGTAGAATCTGCATGCCTTCGGCTTCGGTGACACACTTAAGCATTGGCTGACTGACCCCTTTTTTGTAGAGTTGGCCTTCAATCAGTGCGAAGTCTCGGCTTCGATGTCTGAGACGCTTGGCCTCACTGATGTCGGCTGGATGATAATACCCCTGTAGGAACAGGGTTATGGGTGCCCGCCAGTCTTCGGTCATGATAAGGTTGACTGTGCGGTGGCCCTGGCTGTCATTGGTTATCTGGAGCCCTTCAGGGCTCCAGACTGCTGGCGTGCCGATGACATGAAAGAACACGTCGGAGGGCAGAGTTTCGCCCCTGGCGGCGGCCTTGGCCAATGCGTCGGCCTCCTCATTCTTGGCCCGATCCACATGTTGCAAGGTGAACCCCTTGAACTGCCTCTCGAGACTTCGGATGGCCGCGAGGTACTGCATGAGCGCGGGGTCCTTGGCTGCATAGTCTTTCTCGACTTGGTCGGCAACTACCTTGGAGTCTGTTTTGATGATGCAGGTGGTGACTCCGAGGGCCCTTAGCTTGCGAAGGCCGAGGATGACTGCTTTGTATTCTGCTATGTTATTTGTGCATCTGTCGGATTCCAGATTGAAGCTGAGTCGTGCTGCATATCTGTGCTTGACCCCAACTGGTGAGGTGATGACTGCAGCGACGCCTGCCCCCGCATGGCACCATGCGCCGTCGCAATGGATCGTCCAAGTCTTCTCTGCGGACGGATCTGGCTGTGTTGTTGGCCCAGTCCAGTCGACGACGAAGTCTGCCAGGACTTGAGACTTGATAGCTGTCCTGGGCTCGAAGCAGATGTGGTAACCGGAGAGTTCGTCCGCCCACTTGGCAATCCTCACCGACGCCTCCGGGTTTCTGAATAATTCGCCGAGTCCTCTGTTTGAGGTGACTCGGACCTTGAATGCTTCGAAGTAATGGCGCAGTTTGCGCGATGACATGACGACTGTGTAGGCAATCTTCTCCAGCTCTGTCATGTTGCACTTGGACGGTGTCAGCACTTCGGAGACATAATACACGGGGCACTGCCGGACCACGCCCTCGACAGTCTGCTCCTGCACTAGTGCCGCGCTGACCGCATGTGGCGAAGCCGCGACGTAGAGCAGCAGGGGGAGCGAGGGGTCGGGGCTGGTAAGGACGGCCAACTCTGTCAGGTACTGTTTTAATGAGGCGAAGGCCGCCGCCTGCTCTGGTCCCCAGGCGAAGTCTTTTGCACCACGGAGTGTCTTGAGGAAGGGGAGACTTCGCTCGGCGGACCTGGAGATGAATCTGTTGAGAGCGGCCAATCTGCCTGTCAGGCGCTGGACGTCCCTGACGGACTGCGGAGGCGTCATGTCCAAGATGGCCTGAATCTTGGTCGGGTTGGCCTCGATGCCGCGGTGTGATACCAGGTAGCCCAATATTTTGCCTTGGCGAACGCCGAAGACGCACTTTTCCGGGTTTAGGCGGAGTTGTGTGTCTCGCATGTTCGCGAATGTTTCAGCGAGGTCGGCGAGGTGGTCCTCCTTGCTTTTGCTGGCGACGACAATGTCGTCTACATATGTGAATATGTTTCTGCCGACCTGCCCTTCGAGCACTGTTTTGGTAAGCCTGGAGAAGGTGGACCCGGCGTTCTTGAGTCCCTCCGGCATTCTGATGAAGCAATATGTGCCGAAGGGTGTTATAAAGCTGGTGCTGGCCTTGTCTTCTTCCTTCATGTATATCTGGTGGTAACCGGAGAAGCAATCGAGGAGGGACATGACCTCGCATCCGGCCGCGCTATCGACTATTTTGTCGATCCGCGGCAACGGGAAATTGTCCTTTGGGCAGGCTTTATTGAGACTGGTGAAGTCGATGCACATTCGCCACTTCCCGCTCTTTTTCTGCACCATCACGACATTGGAGAGCCATGTGGGGTAAGCCACCGGCTCGATGAATTTGGCCTCCAGGAGGCGGTGCACCTCTGCCTTGGCGGCCTCCGTCTTTTCGTCGGACATCTTGCGAAGCCGCTGCTTTTTCGGTCGTACCAAAGGGTCGATTCCCAGACTGTGCTCAATTATTGAACGGCTGACCCCGACCAGATCGAGGGCCGACCAGGCGAAGACATCTTTGTTCTTGGACAGGCAGTAGAGGAGCTTTTCTTCTTCATGCGAAGTAAGGTCTTCGCTGATAATGACTGTCTGCCTGGGCGTGGCCTGGTCGAGGGGGACAGTCTTGGTCCCGTCGTTGCTCTGCAGCTGCACCTTGTCGTGTTGCTTATCGGTTGGGCTGGCAGGCGCGGGGACCTCGCGTTGGGCCGTGAGGCAGTGCATGTTTTTTTGACCGGGCACGAAGTCCCGCTCTATGTTACGCGCAGCCTGTTGATTGCCGAAGACTGTGATGACGCCTAACGGACCTGGTATCTTCATACATAGGTACAGTCCGTGAATGGCTGCTTCAAACTTATTGATGGAGCCCCGGCCCATGATGGCATTGTAAGGATATACCATGTCCACTATGTCAAAGGTTATTTGCTCGCTTCGGGCATTGGGTGCTACACCGAAGGAGAGAGGCAGCTCTATTTTGCCGACGGGGAAGGTGCCCTTGCCGCCGAAGCCATACAACGGGTTGTCCGAAGGCTTAACCAGGCTGTGGCTTATGCCCATGCGATCGAAGGCGTGGAGGAAGATGATGTCCGCCTGAGTGCCGTTGTCAACGAGGACCTTGTGCAGGTCCCAGCCTGCCACGCTGCAATTGATAACCATGGCGTCGCAGTGGGGGGCGCTGCGCAAGTCGACGTCCCGTGCGTCGAAGGTTAGCGGTATGTGGGACCACTTTGTCTGCACGACTGGGCCCGTGACGGCGACATGGTTGATGCTGCGGTAGTGGTCCTGCTTCTGCCGCTTGGTGTCGAAGTCAGTGCTGGACCCCCCAGTTATCATGTGGATGACTCCGCGATATGGTTGATCGGCGAAGTCTTCCTGCTTTGGGGCATGGGGGATGTTTTGATGTTGCTGGTGTGGTGGTGGGGGTGGAGGAGGTACGATTTGTACTTCCTGATGGTGTTGGTAAGCGTGGTGCGGTGGATGCGGGGCGGGAGCGTGGATATATGGTGGAGGGGGTTGCTGGTAATTGTGCGTGACAATTCTGGGGTTGTCGGCTGGTTGCGCCCGTGCCATTCTGTCTCTGGTAGCCTTCGTTTCGGGGCAGTCTTTGGTTTGGTGGGCGCAGTCTTCGCCATGGAAGAGGTAGTAGAATCGGCGCGGCGGCTGCGCACGCCCTCGGCTCCTGCCACGAGTGCCGTTTCCGCGGCCCTGGGGGGATATTCCTGGTGATGAGGGGGGTCAGTAGCGGGATGTTGGTTGGCGATGTTGTGCACTTGCTGCTGATTGCGGCCATCTCGACCGGAGTCTGGCTGCGGAGTCCTTGTCCACGTGCAGCTGGACTGTGGAGCATCTTTTGGCTTCCTTTGGGACTCAATCTTACGCTGGTGGAGCTCTTCAGATCTGGCGTACTTTTCAAACAGCTGATATAACTCTTGGAGGTTCTTCGGTGGATCTCTGATGCAGTGGCTGTAAAGGACGCCGGCGCGAAGGCCACTGATAGCATAGTGGATGGCAATCTGGTCATCGACTGAGGGCAGCTGTGACTTGAGTGTTAAAAATTTGCGGTAATACTCCCTCAGAGTCTCCTTTTCTAGCTGCTTGCAGAGCGAAAGTTCGGCCAGGGCGTCGGTGTCTGGGCGGTATCCCTGGAAGTTGAGCAGGAACTTGTCCCGGAGACTTCTCCAGGAATCAATGGACAACGGAGGCAACCTGGTGAACCAGGTGAGTGCGGGGCCCTCGAGGGCGATGATGAAAGACTTCGCCATTGTGGCGTCGTCCACTCTGGACGATGCAACGACGACCTGATAACTCATTATGTATTGAGCCGGGTCGGTGCTGCCGTTGTACTTGGGATAGGTCCCTGCCCGGAAGTTAGCCGGCCACGGCGTCACTTGCAGGTGAGGCGCCAGGGGACTTCGCTCATCGAGATAGTTGACCCCTTGGAATGGCGCGGCGTGCGGGAAGGTGTGGTCGCGTTGAGGGAAACGCGGGTCCTCCGGTTGCGCGCGGTGTTGCAGGGGTGGCCCATGCTGCAGGCCGGGGTGGCCTTCGCGCGTGTCTTCGAGTTGTGCGCGCTGCTGGAGGGGTGACTCGTGCTGCAGGCCGAGGTGGCCTTCGCGCTGCATCAGCGCAATCTCCCGCTCGAGTTCCTGGGCCTTGTGCTCTTCGTCGCGTATCATTTGCCGCACTTTGGCTAGTGCGGACACACGTTGGCGCTTGGCCTCCAGTATCTCCTTCTGCCTCTGGAGATTGCGGTTCTTGAGGCGCAGGGCGCGCAGCTGTAGCTGTTCTTCTGCTGAGACGCCGAGGACCTCACCGTCCTCGGCGAGGTCCGCGCCCTCCGGTGGTGCGAAGCCTGAGGGTGGCTGCGGTTGTCCCTCAGGGTCGTAGGTGCGGAGGGTGTCGTCTTCGCATGCGCGAGGGACATCGTCTTCAGTGGCCTCTTGGTGGGTGGATTGGGTGAGGGCGAGGGCCTTGCCCTTTCTTGCGGCGAGCAGTGCTGCCTTCGCAGCCTCGTCAGCCTTCGGGTTAGCTCTCTTGGGTGCCATCGCGGGTGGTTTTCTCGTAGCACGAACGGTGGGCGCCAAATGTTGGAACTTGCTCTCAGTTGCAAGGGGATCCAACAAGGGTGAACAGTGATGACAACAGGGCACTCGCGCTAGATGGCAAAAGCTCTGTTAATCTACCCTCTCACGGGCACTGTGCAGGGGTATTTATAGGTACCTGAGTGCGCAACACCCCGAGCTAAGGACGCATGTGCCCTCAGCTACCTAGATTATCCCTAGAATATTCCCATAAAGCGGGGTTACAGACCGTAATTACAGGAATGCTTTTACAAATTAGGCCCGTAACGCACGGCAGCCAAGCGGGGCCCGTTACAACGGGCCGGATTGCACGTGGGCCTCCGAGCTGGACGAGGCCGCACCGTGGGATGCCCTTCGCCGCCAGTCTTCGTCTGGAGCGGAAGAGGCGAAGGGTGTCCCTGCCTGTTTTGTTTCTGTTAGTTTAGCTGCTGCAGCAAAGGCTTCGAGCGAAGGGTGGCACCTTTGCCTTCGCCCCAACAGTTGGTGAAGAACGCCACCGCCTGTTCGGACCTGATGCTGTTTAGGGGTCGGACTTCAATCCACTTGGAGAATTTGTCGATAGCGACCAGCAGGTGCGTGAAGCCCCCAGGTGCCTTCTGCAAGGGACCGACGAGGTCCAGACCCCACACAGCAAATGGCCAGGTGATGGGTATTATTTGCAGAGCCTGAGCGGGCAAGTGGGTCTGCCTTGCGTAGAATTGACACCCTTGGCAGGTGCGTACAATCCTAGTGGCGTCGGCCACCGCGGTTGACCAGTAGAAACCTTGTCGGAAGGCATTTCCAACAAGGGCTCGAGGCGCTGCGTGGTGACCGCAAGCCCCCGAGTGTATTTCTTGCAATAACTCCTGACCTTCGGCGATGGATATGCGTCGCTGGAGGATGCCTGAGGGGCTGTGGTGGTAGAGCTCCTTTCCGTCACCCAGCAAGACGAACGACTTGGCGCGCCGTGCCAATCGCCGAACCTCGGTTCCATCGAGGGGTAGCTCTCCTCGGTGGAGATATTGTTGGTACGGGGTCTGCCAGTTTCGATTAGGCGGGACCCCATTTCGCTCCTCCTCAACGGGCAGTGCCTCACCCTCGGTGACTGAGGGTGCCTGGGGCTGAGCCGAGGGTGCCTCGGGCAGGGCCGAGGCCTTCTTGGGCTCGGGCGTGTCGTCGGTCTTGACGGAGGGTTGATGTAGGTCTCGGGAGAAGACGTCCGGGGGGACCGTTGTCTGACCCGAGGCTATTTTAGCCAGCTCGTCCGCAGTCTCGTTGTACCGTCGGGCGACGTGGTTGAGCTTGAGCCTATAGAACTTGTCTTCCAAGCGCCGAACCTCGTCGCAGTAGGCTTCCATCTTCAGGTCGCGGCAGTGGGAGTTCTTCATGACTTGGTCGATGACAAGCTGCGAGTCGCCACAAGCGTCGAGGCGCCGAACCCCTAGCTCGATGGCGATGCGCAACCCGTTAACCAGAGCCTCGTACTCGGCCACGTTGTTGGACACCGGGAAATGGAGGCACAGCACATAGCGGAGGTGCTTCCTGAGGGGTGAGATGAAGAGCAGGCCCGCGCCTGCTCCTGTTTTCATCAGCGACCCGTCGAAAAACATGGTCCAGAGTTCCGGTTGGATCGGAGCTGCTGGAAGCTGGGTGTCGACCCATTCTGCCACGAAATCCACCAAGACTTGGGATTTGATGGCCTTCCGAGGGGCGAACGAGATTGTCTCACCCATGATCTCCACCGCCCACTTTGAAATCCTACCCGAGGCCTCTCGGCACTGGATGATCTCCCCTAGGGGGAAGGATGACACCACAGTCACCGGATGAGGCTCGAAGTAGTGTCGCAACTTTCGCCGCGTCAGAATTACCGCGTACAGTAGCTTCTGAATCTGCGGGTAGCGGATTTTGGTCTCAGATAGTACCTCACTGATGAAGTAGAGCGGCCTCTGGACGAGCAATGCATGCCCTTCTTCTCATCTTTCGACTACGATCGCGGCGCTGACCACCTGAGTTGTTGCGGCTACGTAGATCAGGAGAGCTTCTCCGGCAGCGGGGGGCACTTGGATGGGCGCTCTTGTAAGGAGCGCCTTCAAGTTCCCGAGGGCTTCCTCGGCCTCGAGGGTCCAAGTGAAGCGCTCGATATTCCTTAAGAGGTTGTACAGGGGCAGGCCTCTTTCGCCGAGGCGCGAGACGAAGCGGCTTAGAGCCGCAAGGTATCCCATGACCCTCTGTACTCCTTTCAAGTCCTTGATAGGCCCCATGTTGGTGATGGCCGCGATTTTATCCGGGTTGGCCTCGATGCCCCGCTCGGAGACGATGAACCCAGGAGCATGCCTCGGGGGACTCTGAAGACACACTTCTCGGGATTGAGTTTTACGCCTTTCGCTTTGAGACACTTGAATGTCATTTCAAGGTCGGAGAGGAGGTCGGAGGCTTTCCTCGTCTTGACTACAATGTCATCGACGTAAGCCTCGACCGTTCGGCCAATGTGCTGTCCGAACACGTGGTTCATGCACCTTTGGTATGTCAAACCTGCATTCCTTAAACCGAATGGCATAGTAATATTGCAGTACATGCTAAAGGGTGTGATGAAAGAAGTCGCGAGCTGGTCGGACTCTTTCATCCTGATTTGGTGATACCTGAGTAGGTATCAAGGAATGATAGGGTTTCGCACCCAGCAGTGGAATCCACGATTTGATCGATGCGAGGCAGAGGGTAGGGAACCTTCGGACATGCTTTGTTTAGACCAGTGTAGTCTACACACATCTGCCATTTCCCACCTTTCTTTTTCACAAGTACAGGGTTGGTTAGCCATTCGGGATGGGATACCTCTTTGATGAACCCTGCAACCATCAGCTTGTGGATCTCCTCGCCTATGGCTCTGCGCTTTTCTTCGTTGAATCGGCGCAGAGGCTGCTTCACGGGTCGGGCTCTAGCTCGGATATCCAGCGAGTGCTCGGCGACATCCCTCGGTATGCCAGGCATGTCCGAGGGACTCCACGCAAAAACCTCGACGTTTGCGCGGAGAAAGTCGACGAGCACTGCTTCCTATTTGGGGTCGAGCTCGGAGCCGATCTGGACTTACTTGGAGGCGTCATTGTTGGGGTCGAGAGGGACGGACTTAACCGCCTCTGCTGGCTCGAAGTTGCTGGCGTGGCGTTTCGCATCTGGCACCTCCTTGGAGAGGCTCTCTAGGTCGGCGATGAGGGCCTCAGCGTACTCCACACACTCCACGTCGCATTCATACGCGTGTCGGTATGTGGATCCGATGGTGATGACCTCGTTGGGGCCCGACATCTTGAGCTTGAGGTAGGTGTAGTTGGGGACGACCATGAACTTGGCATAGCATGGTCTCCCCAGCACTACGTTGTAGGTTCCTCGGAACCCGACCACCTCGAACGTGAGGGTTTCCTTTCGGAAGTTGGAGGGAGTCCCGAAGCAGACGGGCAGATCGAGTTGCCCAAGGGGTTGGACGCACTTCCCAGGGATGATCCTGTGAAAGGGCCGCACCGGCCTGGATCGTGGACAAATCAATCTGCAAGAGCCCGAGGGTCTCGCCGTAGATGATGTTGAGGCAGCTGCCTCCATCCATGAGGACCTTGGTAAGCCTAACGTTGCCGATGACGGGATCGACAACGAGCGGGTACTTCCCTGGGCTCGGCACGCGGTCGGGGTGGTCGCCTTGGTCGAAGGTGATGGGCTTGTCGGACCAATATAGGTAGACCGGCGCCGCCACCTTCACCGAGCACACCTCCCGGCGCTCCTACTTGCGGTGCCGAGCCTAGGCGTTCGCCACCCACCCACCGTAGATCATGAAGCAATCATGGACCTCGGGGAACTCCTCTGCCTTGTGGCCTTCCTTCTTGTCGTTGTCGTGGGCTTTGCCACCTTCCGCCGGTGGCCCGGCCTTGTGGAAGTAGCGCCGAAGCATGACGCACTCCTCAAGGGTGTGCTTGACGGGACCCTGATGATAGGGGCACGACTATTTGAGCATCTTGTCGAACATGTTGGCCCCTCCGGGAGGCTTCCGGGGGTTCCTGTGTTCGGCAGCGGCGACAAGATCTGCGTTGGCGGCGTCGCGTTTCGTTTGCGACTTTTTCTTGCCCTTCTTCTTCGTGCTGCGCTGAGCGGACGCCTCGGGGATGTCTTCCTGCTGGCGTCCCTGAGGCTGCTTGTCCTTTCGGAAGATGGCCTCGACCGCCTCCTGGCCAGAGGCGAACTTGGTGGCGATGTCCATCAGCTCGCTCGCCCTGGTGGGAGTCTTGCGACCCAGCTTGCTCACCAGGTCGCGGCAAGTGGTGCCGGTGAGGAACGCGCCGATGACGTCTGAGTCGGTGATGTTGGGCAGCTCGGTGCGCTGCTTCGGAAATCACCGGATGTAGTCCCGCAGGGATTCTCCCGGCTGCTGGCGGCAGCTTCGGAGATCCCAGGAGTTCCCAGGGCGCACGTATGTGCCCTGGAAGTTTCCGGCGAAGGCTTTGACCAGGTCGTCCCAGTTGGATATCTGCGCAGGAGGCAGATGCTCGAGCCAGGCTCGAGCGGCGTCGGAGAGGAACAGGGGGAGGTTGCGGATGATGAGGTTGTCATCGTCTGTTCCACCCAACTGGCAGGCCAGTCGGTAGTCCGCGAGCCATAGTTCCGGCCTTGTTTCCCCGGAGTACTTGGTGATGGTAGTCGGGGTCCGGAACCGGGTCGGGAACGGCGCCCGTCGTATGGCCCGGCTGAAAGCTTGCGGACCGGGTGGTTCGAGCGAGGGGCTCCGATCCTCCCCGCTGTCGTAGCGTCCCCCATGCCTGGGGTGGTATCCTCGGCGCACCTTCTCACCGAGGTGGGCTCGACGGTCGCGGCGATGGTGCTCGTTACCGAGGCGACCCGGGGCCGTAGGCGCTATGTCCCGCGTGCGCCCGGTGTGGACCGAGGCTTCCCGCATGAATCGGGGAGTCATGGCGCGATGCTCCAGGGGATACCCCTGCCTTCGGGAGGCAGAGCTTTCGGCCCGTCGGACCGCGGCATCCTCCAGGAGATTCTTGAGTTCTCCATGTATACGCCGTCCCTCGGTGGTGGATGGTTCCGGCATCGCTCGAAGTAGTATTGCTGCTGCAGCCAGGTTCTGGCCGACCCCACTAGAAGCCGGGGGCAGCCTTGCCCTGGCATCATCAGCGATGCAGCGTTGGACGTCCTAGGGCAGATGACGCGCTTCTCTGGCTGGTGCTCGGCCTGCCCACTCCTGCCCGATGTTCTGCTGGAGCTGCACAAGTTGTCCTGCTTCCTCGTCGAGCCTGGCCTGCATCTCGCGGATTTGCTCGAGCTGTGCGTCCTGATCCCCCGCAGGGACTGGGACCATAGCTAGCTCCCGAAGGATGTCAACGCGAGGCGCAGGCCTAGGGGGATCACCGTCCTCCAACATACCAAGGTGGTTGCCTTCGTCGAGACCCCCTAGATCGACGTGGAAACATTCGCGACTTGGGCCATAGTCCTTGTCGCCGAGGCTGTGGCTATCATTGGAGCAATCGGAGAGGCAGTAGTGACATGCGGTCATGAAGTCCCGCATGGCACTGGGTTCCCGAGCTCAGAGAAATCCCAACCATAGTCGGGCTCGTCATCTTCCTCGGAACCCGGGGGCCCATAGGTCGAGACGGCCGTCAATCGGTCCCAGGTTGACCACATATGATACCCCAGAAGGTTTGGATATGCCTTTATGAAAGCGTCCACCGAAGCGGGGTCGCTTGGTGGGTCGAAGCTGAATCTAAAAGGCAAAGGGTGGAAAACGGACGGTACCTCTTGATCGATGGATGGTGACAGAGTCGCGTCGGAGACGGACTGCACCGTTATCTCAGGTACGAGGCTAACGCCCAGCAGGTCCTTCGTGAGCGTGCTGGTGTCATTCGTCCGCTTGGGGTTGGCGTGTCGCGGGGAAACGACGCCCGTCTTCGTCTTAGACGCGAGGTCGACGCCTGATGTGTCCCCCGCTGGGGCACCGGCGTCGTCGACTTGCTCGACAGTCGATGAGGTGCCGCCTCCTTCTTGGCCATGGTTGCCCCGCCTCCTCCTCCGTCGATGGGGAAGGTGACGGGACAGACTCGGATGCTGTTCTTTCGCCACGCGGGGAAGACGTCGTCGATTCCGCCACCGGCGGGCGGGCTGACGACCGCCATTGTCGTTGTCACGCGGCCGGGGAAGGAGTACCATGTCGTAGCTGCTGTCGAGGGACATGAACTCGAGACTCCCGAAACGGAGCAGCGTCCCGGGCTGGAGAGGTTGTTGGAGACTACCCATCTGGAGCTTGACAGGAAGCTGTTCGTCAACACGCAGCTGGCCCCTACTTGGCGCGCCAACTGTCGGCGTTTCGACCCTGGGGGGTCCCTGGACCGACGAGTAAATTGTCGCTGCGTGTCCCAGCCCAGATGGGTCGGCGCGAGACGGGACAAAAGGGGGAAAACAATAAGGGGAACCGCGGCTCGTGTTGTCCTGTGCCCAGGGCGGATGCGCTTGCAGTAGGGGGTTACAAGCGTTCGCGAGGGAGAGAGAGAGAGCCTGCTCGTCAGCCCGTCCTCCCGCGTGGCCACCTTCTCGTACGAGGGCCCTGGACCTTCCTTTTATAGACGTAAGGAGAGAGCCTAGGTGTACAATGGGGGGTGTAGCAGTGTGCTAACGTGTCCGGCAGAGAGGAGCCAGAGTCCTATGTACATGCCGACGTGGCTGTCGGAGAGGTGTTGGTGCCCTATTCATGTGACGTCGTGGCCGTTGGAGGAGCGCTTAAACCCTGTAGAAGCACAACTGTCAGGGCTGTCGGGACCTTGCTGACGTTTCCTTGCTTCCGTAGGGGGCTGAGAACTGCCGTCGTCATGGAGCATGCGGGGTGTCATCATTATTTGTTTGACCGGGGCGAGCCAGATGGGACGCCGGTCTTGTTCCCCGTAGCCTGAGCTAGCTAGGGGTAGGGTAATGATGTACCCCCCTACGACGTGGTCGGCCCGAGCCCAAGGTCAGGCGAGGCGGAGGCTACTCCAAGGTTGAGGCTGAGTCCGAGCCCTAGGGTCGGGCGAGGCGGAGACCGTCGTCCGGGGTCGAGGCTGAGTCCGAGCCTTGGGGTCGGGCGAGGCGGAGACCGTCGTCCGGGGTCAAGGCTGAGTCCGAGCCCTGGGGTCGGGCGAGGCGGAGACCATCGTCCGGGGTCGAGGCTGAGTCCGAGCCCTAGGGTCAGGCGAGGCGGAGACCGTCTTCCAGGGTCGAGGTTGAGTCCGAGCCCTGGGGTCGGGCGAGGCGGAGACCGTCTTCCGGGGTCGAGGTTGAGTCCGAGCCCTAGGGTCGGGTGAGGCAGAGACCGTCTTCCGGGGTCGAGGTTGAGTCCGAGCCCTAGGGTCGGGCGAGGCGGAGACCGTCTTCCGGAGTCAAGGTTGAGTCCGAGCCCTAGGGTCGGGCAAGGCGGAGACCGTCTTCCAGGGTCGAGGTTGAGTCCGAGCCCTGTGGTCGGGCGAGGCGGAGCTTCCTATGGCGCCCGAGGCTGGACCTGGCTGCTGTCAGCCTCACCCGGGCGGGTGGCACAGCAGTCGGAGCAGTGCAGGCGGCGCTGTTTTCGTGTCAGGTCAGTTAGTGGAGGGGCGAAGTGACTGCGGTCACTTCGGCCTTGTCGAATGAGGAGCGCGCGTCAGGATAAGGTGTCAGGCGATCCTTGCATTGAATGCTCTTGTGATGCGATCGGTTGGCGTGGCGATCTGGCCATGGTTGCTTCACTGCGAAGCCTGCCCGAGCTAGGCCTCGGGCGAGTCGAAGGTGCGCCCATTACTTAAGGATGCCCTCGGGGGAGGCGTGAATCTGCCTTGGTCTACTGTTCCTGCCCGAGGCTGGGTTCGGGCGAGGCGAGATCGTGTCCCTTGAGTGGACGGAGCCTTGACCTGAATTGCGCCCATCAGGCCTTTGCAGCTTTGTGCTGATGGTGGTTACCAGCCGAGTTTAGGAGTCTTGGGGGTACCCCTAATTATGGTCCCCGACAGTAATGGAGCATGCTTTGAAATACGGGGATAGCGTAGGGGCATCTTACTATACTTCTTGCGCTCATGGCGCTTAGAAGTAGTGGATGACTCGGTGCCGGACGTGGAGGGTGATGAAGAGTCAGTCTCGTAGTAGGCCACCTTCTTCATTTTATTCTTCTTCTTGTCACCCCTCTGATGCGATTTGATGGAGGAAGAGTATTCCTCCTTATACTTGTTGCCGGACTCTCTTGAGAGAGACTTTCCTGAGCCCGCGGGCTTGTTGCCGGTCATGATCCCCTCTTGGCGTGATCTCCAGACATTACTTCGAGTTTGTTAGGCTCTTAATGAAGCACTGGCTCTGATATCAATTGAAAGTCACCTAGAGGCAGGGTGAATAGGCGAAACCGGAAATTTATAAACTTTAAACACGCACTAAGGCCGGGGTTAGCGTAAGAATTAAATCGGAATGTGGAAGATAGTTTTCCTTGCTTATAGTTGCTCAATCAATGCGGATAACGTTTGGGAACAAACTCAACAATATTAGCAAGGGAACTTTTAGAGAGAGAAAAGAGACAAAAACAAATCAAGTCAAGATCAACAAGTGAACACAGTGATTTGTTTTACCGAGGTTCGGTTCCAAAGAACCTAGTCCCCGTTGAGGAGGCCACAAAGGCCGAGTCTATCTCAACCCTTTCCCTCTCTCAATCGGTCACTTAGACCGGTTGAGTGCTTCTCCTTAATCTCACGGGTCACTAAGACCCTGCAAGGATCACCACACAATTAGGTGTCTCTTGCAAGATTTACCAAACACTTAGAGAGTTTAGACAGATGAAGAAAGCACGATTAAGAAAACCAAGCAACAAGAGCAATCAAATGAAACATGGATCACTCCCTCTCAAGTTTCTAATCACTAATGATCACTTGTCTCAATTGGGAAACTTGGAGAGATTGGAAGCCTTGAATGTGACTTGGAATGAATTGCTAGCTCTTGTATTGAATGGGAATGAATGGAGTGCTTGGGTGAAGTGAATGGAGGTGGTTGGAGTTGTATTTATATCCTCCAACCACTTCCTAGCCGTTGCTCCCTTTTTGTCGACCACGGACGGTCTGCGGCCTTGGTCCAAACGGTCCGCCCCTGCACATCAATGGCTAAAATCGAAACGGTCAGCAATAAAGGCTATATCAACGGCTACAGAGCATTTAATGCATCGTCAGATGTCAGGTAAAGCAGTCGCGAATGGTCCGGTCGTGCACCCCGGACGGTCCATGAGGACGCTAAAAATGAATTATACCGAACCCGTCACCTTCGGGTTTTTCTGGTTTTACAACGACCGGATGGTCCACGCCTGAGGCCGGATGGTCCGCGCTTGGTCTCGGACGGTGCTCGCTTTTCGATCGAACGGTCCGTAGTGTTAACTTGTGTTTTCGCAGTGTTCCTATCCGAGGCTCACCTTGATGTCGTGGACGGTCCACCGCAAGGGCCCAGACCGTCCGGGCATAGGTGTTTTTCCAAAAAGCTTCTCCTGTCCGGAATAATCTATGATATTCCGGACAGTCAACTTAGAATAGCTGTAGATGAACTTATGCACCTGAGAAATGATCAACTAGGCAAACTGGTTAGTCAATAAGGTTTGTGATGGTCATCAAACACTAAAATCAATTATAGGAAATGTTGAGACCATTTCCCTTTCACAAATAGCACTAAAAGACCTCAAGAATTATTTGTCAAGCCCACCTGTTGGTGAGAAGGTTGAACATCCGATCGATCGCTCTCCCCACGCGTTAATCCACTTCGCTCAAAGTTTGATGCAGGGACAAATAGGCTCAAAGGAACGAAGTCCCCGGTGCTTGGGTGCGAGGACCCCGGGTCTCCACCCCCCGCCTCGAAGACGAGGTCAGTTGGGGCCAAAAACCCTTGGTTAGTGGAGCCTTCAGTCCCTGGCTGGTGGTCGAGAGAAAACGAAGGCGGATGACTCCTACAGGCCAACCGAGTTTGCGAGGGGTTGGCACCCTCGCCACCAAACAAAGAAGACAGGCGCTGGGTCATCGCACTGATCGACCGCCACGGAACAAGACTCGACTAACTCGAGACCACCTATCGGTGATCGTGTAGGGTATTATTTCAAGTGTAATAGGAGAACCCATACTTTTCACCTTGTATTTACCCCATTGTACAATGCATGTCGGGAATATAGTTGGTGGTTTGGGGCATAACAGTACTTGGGTTTACCAACCCCCGACCATCCCCTATAAATATCCCAGTCCTGTAGCACCTAGGACATGCTTGGCAATACAATTTTGCTTGGAACCCACTGCTTTACTTTGTCATTTGCTTTTTCTCTCTTGAGTGTTTGGCTTACAGATTACCATTCGGTTTATGGTGGCAGCGTACCGACAGCGGCGGTGCGTAGTTTGCTTCACCCTCGCCAGATCATGTGTCGGCAGTAGGAACGATGGTCGAGCGGTGCGTGAACGATGGTCAAGCGGTGCGGGAACAACGGTCTACTAGGTGGGCGTCGGAGGAAAAACATGGAAGGCATGGAAAAGTAATTTCCGCCCTACCCCACCCCTTTTATAGCACGCACCCACTGCCTCGAGAACATTATGACCATGCAACATCAAAAGAAGCGCCGCATAGGTCACAGCCGCAAACGTCATCACACAACGGTCTAGAAAATGGGATAAAGATTCAACTTGCGATCAAGGACAACATTCATTTGGCTCTTCTAAAGGACTCTTTGATATTGACTCAACAAGTTGAATCTATCTCTCAAGGGGCTGATGTTGGTGTGAAGGCGAAATGCCCCTTCGATCGCTCTCCCTACACGTTAATCCACTTCGCCCAAAGTTTGATGCAGGGACAAAGAAGCTTACAAGGAGCGAAGTCTCCGGTGCTCGGGGTGTGAGGATTCTAGGTCTTTACCCCGCGGCCTCAAAGATGAGGTCAGTTGGGGACAAACACCCTTGGTTAGCGGAGCCTTCGGTCCCTGGCTGGTAGCCCAAAGAAAACGAAGGCGGATGACTCTTTCGATCACATTTGTGAGGGGTCAGCACCCTTGCCACCAAACGAAGAAGACATGTGTTGGGCCATCGCACTGATCGACTGCCATGGGACAAGGCTCAACTAACTCGGGACCAACTATCGGCGACCATGTAGGGTATTAATTCAAGTGTAATATGAGAACCAATACTTTTGATCATGTAATTACCTCATTGTACAATGCATGTCGGGTATACAATTGGTGGTCGGGCACATAACAGTACTTGGGTTTACCAACCCCCAGCCATCCCCTATAAATACATCGGTCCTGTAGCACCCAGGACACGCTTGGCAATAAAATTGTGCTTGCAACCCACTTCTTTACTGTGCCATTTGCTTTTTCGCTCTCGAGTGTTTGGCTTACGAAATTCCGAGGTCCTGCAAAGCCTAAATGGAGCAATGTTATCAAATATATTTACAAGGACGCAAAGGCCCTGGCTATGTGCTGTCCTACAGGTAGTACTTTCTCATACTATCTACATTGTAGGAATATTCGAGGTCTGCACCTATTTGACTTGCAAGCCTGTATGAATTCGGGGACATCTTCTTCTTCACGATAAAGGGTCCAACTTTGGTTCGAGTTTGTCTTTGGATTTTGTTCTTATTGTCCTGATGAGGACGAGGTCTCTTGCTTCGAACTCTTTTGGGGTGACCACTTTGTCTCTCCAGCTCTTCATTGTTGCTTGATATTTGTTCAGTGTGTTGAGGGCCTCGACCCGGTCTCCATCGAGAAGGTCTATGGCTATTAGCTCATCGATGTCTGAGTCTTGTTGGGGTCAGTCTAGGCGAGTCATGTTTGAGTTCCTGTGGAGTTATTGCTACGGCCCCGTACATTAGTCTGAAAGGCCTGAACCCTGTGGCGTGGGACTCCGTTGTGTTTAGTGCCCACACTACCTTAAGTAACTATTCTACTCACTTGCCTTTTTTGTCTTGCAATAGTCTCTTTTTTATTGTGGTGAAGATCATGTTGTTTGCGTGTTTCACGACTCCATTAGACTGTGGATGGTAGACTGACGTGAAGACTGTGTGTGTACCGATAGAAGCACAAAATTCTCGGGATTCTTGGTTGTCAAATTGTTTTCCTTTGTCCACCATCATCTCGGAGGGGACTCTGAAGAGGCAGACAATGTTCTGCAAGAAGAACTTTTGTGTTGTCTTTGTCGTGATCGTGAATACGACCCTTGCTTCAATCCACTTGGTGAAGTATTCTACTGCAACGAAGGTGAATTTGAGACTCCCTTGCACTATGGGTAGTAGGTTGACTATGTCAAGGCCCCACCATTGGAGAGGCTAGGTGTGGGTGATCAGTTTTGTGAACTACGATGTGCCCTTGCCTAAAGTGAGAATTTCTGGCATACTTTGCATGAGCGAACTACGTGGTTTGTTGTGCACACGATGGTTGGCCAATAGAATCCTTGGTACATGACCTTGGTGATGAGGGCTCTGGGTCCCGAGTGGGAAAACATTCTAGGGGAGAGGGGGAGGGGCGTGCTGGGGAGAGAGAGAGGGGCTGCACACATAGGAAAAAAGAAGAAACCTCCATGGACAAGAATGGGAAAGCTCACCGGAGAAGACGACCCTCGCCGGAGCCGAGGAGAAATCCGCCGATTGATGGTAAACCGAAGGTCGGATCGACGAACCGAAAGCACTGGGACGAAGCCCTCGATGAGATAAACGAAGCAGTACTCTTGGATTTTGCCAACGACATACAGATTGAAAGTAATTACTCACCGGAGTTGTCGTCAGAGTTGGAACTGCCCCGAACTTCGGCGAGCAATTCTAGGAATTGTAGATCAAAATTGGGGTGGTTTTGATATTTGCAAAGGACTCAACAATAGGGTTACAGCCATATATATATATATTGCTAGGGTTTGAAGATATTTTATTTTTCAGAATAATCACATTTTTTTAATTAAAATAATTCCAGAAAAGCTAAAATCGTTTTTAATGTCTGAAAAATATCTCGAAGGCTCCAAAAATTCTAGGAAAATTCTTAGGCATGATTTGGCACCCAATGAACTCAAAACAATATTTAGAACTTTTTAAAATATTTTAAGTACCACAAATAAATAGATTTTGATTGTCAGAAATAGTAAAATATTTAGAAAAATATGAAAATTTACTGGAAACTTCTACAAGGTATATTAACATGTTTTAAACACTTATTGCACTTAGAAACACTATACAACAGTATGAATGCAACAACCAAGCACTTCTAGGACTCACGCCAACATAGAACAAAATAACTCTTTATTATTTTAGTAAAAGGAAAAGAAAAGTAAAGAAAGGAAAGAGTAACACCTAAAATTTGAGTATAGACCAAATAATTTTTTATACTCTTAGGGTGTTACACAGGTATAATACATGAATCAAAAGAAAAAAACTAAAATCTACATGAAAAAGCAAAATAAGAATGAAAAACAAAAAAGGGAGCCCTCGATCAAAAAGGGAAGCAAACACCCAATTCCCCTTGCAGATGTGCAAAAGTAGACTGATCAAGGGGTTTGGTCAAAATATCTGCCAACTATCGATGGGTATCAACGTGGCGCAGATTGATATCGCCTTTCTCAAAATGGTCACTAAGAAACTAAAAGCGAACATCAATGTGCTTGGTCTTCAAGTGTAGCACAAGATTCTTGGTAACACTTATAGCACTCGTATTTTCACAAAGCAGAGGCACATGATGAAAATCCTAGCCAAAATTTCCATAAAGTAGCCATCATCCATAACAACTGCGAGCAACAGCCTGCGGCAGCGACATACTCAGCCTTTGTGGTAGACTGGGCAACACTAGACTTTTTGCGCGAAGACCAGGAAACCAACGAAGTCCCCAAAAATAGACAAATCCCAGAAGTAGACTTGCTCTCCAAGCGACATCCCACAAAATCAACATCAAAATAACTGCACAAAGATAGAATGGAACAAGAAGAGTACAATAAACCAAACTCAAGAGTGAAGTGCAGGTACCTCATAATTTGTTTCACAACCTATCTATGAGATGTGCGTGGGAAAGCATAGAAGCGAGAGCACAGACACACTACAAAGTGTATATCCAGCCTCATCACAATCAAGTACAGGAGGGAGGCAATCATGCTCCTGTACTCCTTCTAGTCCATGGGCTCGTCGTCCTCATCAGCATCAAGCGTTGTCGTAGTGGACATGGGCGTCAAAAGAGGCTTTGCCTCGCCCATGTCGATCTTCTTCAAGATGTCCTTTGTATACTTGCCTTGATGCACAAAGGTCCCGCTTGGGTCTGCTTGATTTGTAGCCCAAGAAAGAAGTTCAGCTTGCCCATCTTGCCCTTGCATCGACCTAAGTGGTGGTCGTGTGGGCCAGCCTCCTGCTTGCCCTTCTTGGGGCAACTGGCAACAAAGTGGTGGGGGTCGCCACAGTTGTAGCATCCATCGTTCAACCCACCACGTCGCCGGCTCATACAGTTGTATTGGAACTGCGTGAACCGACTAGCCACAAGCGACAACTCCTCATCCATAAGGCTCTCCACCTGCTCCTATATGATGGTCAACAAAGAAGACAAAGCAAACATAGCAGATGAGGGGTTAGAGGAAGCACCACCTCTAGACCAGGGCCATGGTGGGTGCATTAGGGTTCTCAATCAAGGACCGGGTTTGGTGGTCAATCTCAATGGACTTGAGCTTGCTGAACAGCTCATCCACGATGAGAGTCTCATAGTTGGGCGACTCGATGATCGCTAAGACCTTCACCTCTCAAACCCTCCGATCTAGAGCATGAAGTAGCTTGAGCGCTCTCTCATGATCATCATAGTGTAACTATGCCTTGTTGGCACACATCTTATTCATGATGGACTGGAATCGAGAAAATATAGTGTCTATGGTCTCTCGAGCCAACTGAGCAAAGTTCACATACTCTAGCCGGCATGTCTCATTAGTCTCGTTTTCACATGATCATTGCCCTCATTGAATTTCTCAAGAGTGGACCAGTTCTCATGAGTTGTAGCTAGATGTCCAACTCGCTCAAACTCACCCGCGAGAGGCACGAGAACAAAGCGTTGTGAGCTTTGCTGTTCGAATCATGAAACTCCACTTTGAATTGGAGTGATTCGTTCACTTGCAGCATTGAACGCATCAACAAGGAAAATCTCCCAAACTTTGTACCCGATACTCTAAAGATAAGCCAACATGCAGATCTTCCAGTATGGGTAGTTTGTCCCATCGAAGAATGGTGGCTTCCTAACACCACGTTCCATGTCGCTTTCGTAGATTTCGAACTGATTAGGGAACGGAGATCCTTAACCGGCTCTAATAACAATTAAAGGACTAGTGAGGCATCTAGAGGGGGTGAATGGGAGCCAATCAATTTTTTATGCCAAATACTAAATATGAGCACTTCACTTCAATTGAATTGAAGTGAGTGCTCAAACCAAAATCACATCAACAAACCAGTGATCTCATGATTTCAAAATGTTTCTAATACTCACACAAGACCAGCAAAACAAACGAATCACAAATCTGACACCGAAAAGTCTGAATTGTTCAAAAACTGTGTTCCGAACAAGTGTTGATTTTAGCAACACAAAACTCTATCCATGGATGAGAAACTGAACCAAACGAACTCCGATTCAGATGAAATTTTACACACACCTGGACAAATATGTTTCCAAGATCTCCACTTTTTGAGCTTAATAGGAATTATGAATCAACCTTAGATATGAAAATACGAACATGATTGGGGTTTTGTTGGGGGTTTCTAGAACAAACTCAAAACAAGATCAGCTAAGATCACAACCACAAACTACACCAATAGGGCATAAGTAGTGATCCTAGCAGTATATCTCACCCACCAACAAATCCCCAAACCAAATCCTGTCAGGAGATTCAAAGGTTTTGCACAAAAACACAAGAGAGGCCAAATGAAGAACAAGAGACCGAAACAACTCTAAATTTCAGCAAGGATGCAAAACTGAGATGGAGAAGTGAATGAACATTGTGGGTCGTACTAGCGACCATTCCTCTAATTAAACTTGTAGATCAAAAACACAGTCGTCGATTACAAACGTAGTGGGTCGTACTAGCGGTGAAGTGTCAACAAAATCGTAGCCAAGAGATGACTGTAACAACAACCCTCCCCTCCATCGGGGGTGAAATGGACCAACTCCTATGTTTTCGATTCGACGACCACGCGCTCCACACGAAGTTGCTTCGCCTTGATGCACCCTTCACTGTGATGCCACATGTCGCCACCGATTCCCACTGGAAACTCTACGCCGAGTTTTGAGGCCCAAACTCAACAAAACCCGCCATCCATAGTGCTGGTTGGTTTTGAGGCCCAAACCACCAAACTTCCATGAATATCGCACCGTGTGCGCGTCCCACACGTCCTAGTCACGTGTCCCGCCAGTCCTCGTCCACGCCTGTCACGGTCCGTTCTGCCAAGTCCTCACGCGAGTGTATGTCCTAGGTGCAGCCACCACGACCAGTCACTCGACTACTCTAGTCTGTCAGCCAAAACCCACCACTTGTCCTTCACCTCTCACAGTCCATCAACACTGAAAGAAACAGGTGACGCCTAAGAGGGGGGTGAATTAGGACTTCTAAAACTTTCACTAAACAAGGCCACAATTAAATCCCTAGAGCAAAACCTATGCAAATAATCAATTCACAATGTGCAAACTAGGTTTAGTCTTAGTGTTGCTATCTCTACCGCGAAAGTTAAGTTTCAATCTAAACAATCTAAGTAGAAAGACAAGATTGACATTGAAATGCTTAACGTAAATGTGGAAGCTAAAGAGAAGGTAGAGATGCAAACTCTCGTGGATGACGCTGGTATTTTTACCGAGGTATCCGGAACCGCGCATGGTCCCGACTAATCCTCGTTGGTGCCCCTGCGCAAAGGGAAGCCCATGTGAGGACCAAGCACCTCGGCCGAGTAACTCCATAGAGAGTCGTGGGCCTTCTCCATGCACAAGTGGTGCTCCACTTCCGGCTCCTCTTGGACGCCCCCCGCCGTCTCCACTATCGAGCTTTCGGCCGAAAACACCGAGGGTCTCGTTCCCTCCGGTACATGGTGGCGACTGTGACACAAACGCGGTTGTCACGGTCTCGCAAGACTCCCGCCCAACTCGATACAATTACAATGGCTCATGCAAGAGCCGAGGGGTTGGTGGTTTATCTAAACTCACTCAACTAACTAGGATTCACCTAGAGCAAGCGCTAATGTGGTCTATCTAACCTAAGCACTTCGCAAAAGCACCTATGTTAATCACCGAGTGATTCTATTAAGCACTTGGGTGTTTGAGCACATGGAAATGTCAACAATATGCCTTGGTATGTTGCTTGGACTCCCACACCTTCAAATGGCTGGTTGGGTGAAGTATATATAGGCCCAACTCAACTAGCTGTTGAAAAGCAGACTATTGTAAGGGTGGCACACCTGATAGTCCCGTCAGCCAACGGTGTGCCAATTGTGTGGCAACGGTGCGCCAACCGTGTGCCAACGGTGCACCAACAGTGTGCCAACGGTGCGCCAATAGTCTGCCAACGGTGTACAGCCAACGGCTAGTTCTGACACACCAAACAGTCCTGTCAGCCACCGGTGAGCCAATGTCACACCCAGTTTTAAGGGATAAAGTCAGGTGCATCTCATACATGCGCCAAAGAAGACAACATATACATAACAGAGTGTATAGAGATAAATGTCACAATATAATCAGAGTACTTATTATATAGCGGAAATCTTACAAAAATAAAAGATAAATATAACACGAACTAAGGATCACCCTTAGCGCAAGTCAACTGGGAGACGCCACCTAGATTGAATCAAACTCGTTGCGTGGCTCCTCTTGAACCACCATTACTTCTCCTGTGGGGGTGTGAGACATCAAGAGTGAGCTCACACATGTTCATCACTCAACAAGTTGTGGGGAATAATGTGCATGAACTCACCAAAGGTGGGAGTTCATGTGATGTGTAAGGCTGATCAACAATTGGGGTTAAAGTTGAGCATTGCTTTTAATAAGTTGGTCAAATTTTATTAGCAGTTACTAAGTGTAAGTAAATACCAAACCATAATAAATAATAGAACAAAATTAATAAATAATCCGATGTAGATGCAAATGAAAAATTGAATTTAAGTTCCATAAATTAATCATGCGAGAGTCCTGAGCTGCTCCTAACCGTGAGCTCGGCTAGTATACCAGTTTTACACTCTGCAGAGATTGTATCCTGTACCCACAAGTCGTGTATCCCATGTCGCCAGGGTTAGCTAGACCCTTAGACACTACCGAGGTGAATGGCTAGGGATCCACTACGAGGCCTTTATAAAGTTCCACTAGCTTCCGAAAACCAGCTATAGTTTATGGGAAGAGCACTTGCAAGAATCCCTCGTCTGACCGCCATCGCAGCAAAATCAACTCGAGAACCTCCCTGCATGCAACTCCCCTACTGCCCTTGCTCCTTTCGGGTAAGGTAGTCTTCCACTAGCTTTCCTAATTAGTCAGCCAAGGGTGTCCCATTCCACCCTTGTGGTGGCACGTGTTTCTCAAGTTAAGCTCCATGTTCCAATTAAAATTAATGATCTTAACATGAACATAAATAACATAACAGAATAATTGGAACATGGATATAATGAAATATTAACCTAAAACCATATAGAGCAATAGCAAAACAACCCAAACGATTCAGGGGTAAACAAGGTAAAAGATAATCAAACTAGGGTGACCTATTGAGTCCCATCAAAATTAAACCTATGCATGAATAAGTGATATTAAAGAACATTATTCGGTAACAAATGTGATCAAGGGCACAACTTGCCTGGCACTTGAGATTCCAGGTACCAGGATGATTCTTCAAATCCTTGTGACCTCACTGCTAGTCGTAGCAATACAAACAAACATGGTATAGATAAAATTAACATCACACCAAATATAAGTACAAACTGAATAAGAATATTCTGCGCATTGCTACGAGATCGCGGGATCGAGAACTACTAAGATCGGAGTTACGATTAAGGAGTTATGATTTTATAGAAGATCTGTGTGATTAAAATATTAAACCATATTATAAATTGGTTAGTATAATTCATATGAGAGGTTATTCTATAAATAATTATCTCAACTTTAATCTAAGTCATAAATTGATCATATATCATCTTCTATTACATTAACAAGCTGATTAACAAAACTAACCAACATAAGTTAAATAAAGATCTAATTATAAAAGAATGAGACATGATATAATAAATGTTGTTACTGCGTAGTAAACACTTGTACAAGACTAACGACCCTTGAACGAGTCAATTCAGAATTAAAACGAAGGGGTTATGTTTTTCTGAGGATTCTATGTGTTTTGTATAAAATTAAATAGGATATAAATTTTAATGTGACTTTTATATCAAAACAGTGGTACTAATTGATAAACAATAATAGTATAAAATTATAGAAATTGGAATAGATTGATTTGGACTTCATATGGATTTTATATGAATTAAACAAGTTCTAGCATTTTTTTCATATTAAAAATCATTTCTAATTATTTTTACTGGATTTTATAAGTCTCTGGACTGGGCACATGAAAACAGGGAAGTGCAGGGTTATCAGTGTAAAGTTTCCCAAGACTCAGAACACTGTTTCACTGGACGGCGGGTTGAAACACTATAAACAGAAGGGCTCATTTGCAAAAGGGCACGGCGAAGCAGTATCATGGATCCAGGGCCATTGGATCTTGGTCTAACGGACTAGATTAAATCAGTCCCACGCCGAACCGGTATGCAATCGTAACCCTCGGATCACAAATCACGGTTTTGATTTTAACTCTCCTTCATTAAACCATACGCGCACATCTACGGATCTATGGTTGTAGATCACCCAGGCGAACTGGTACCTAGACCTCCTAATCCTGACCGTGCGGGTGCCAATCGATGGTCACAGGAGGCTTCTCCTTCCTCCGGCCCGACGACGGTGCCGTACGACTACCATGACGGAGAACTTCACCGGCGAGGCGAGTCTATGGTCCTGCACCCCAACCCCTAACCCAAATGGCTTTACACGACGCGGGAACGAAAGCGAATGCGGTTGAGGGAACCAAACTAAGGATGATGCGTGCAGGCGGGCGGACCACGGTGCGAGAGGCCCCGCGGCGGTTCGCGTACTCCAACGAGAGATTACAGGTCACCTAGTGGTGCACTTCCCCGCGAGAGTAATCGGCAGCACCCTGGAGACACTGCGATACTTCCCGTCTAGGCGCAGAACCCCCCGGCACGGCGTCAGCGTGAATTAAGCACCGGTGGCGGGTTCTCTCGTCTGTAACTCTCCGGTGATGATGGAGGTCGAGCTGGGAGTGGGTTGCACCGCGCTAGCAATGGAAAAGGGAAGAGAAGGCTGCGGCTCTGCCCAATTTATGGCCACCCGAGGTCGGTTCATGGATGGCCTCAACGGTTTTTCGAGAAGCGCGCCATGGTTGCGCACTCCGATATGCGCGGCGAAGGAAGAGGGGAGATCTGACGACCCGGTCCCATTCATCAGCCACAGAAAGAAGGAAACGCGGTCCGGGTCCACGCGCCAGCGACCGAAGGATTAGTGAGCGCGAGAGGAGTGGCTAGCCCGTGGGGCCTGCGTGTCGGCGCCGCCATCTGGGAACTAGATGGGCCGCACAAAACCGTATTGGAATGGGCCGGCCGAGGGGAACGCGGCCCAAGCGCAGGTATGATTTTTTTTATTCTCTATTTTTTCCTTTAATTATTTTGAATCCAACTTCAACTCCATTTTAAATCCAAAGTGTGTGACAAAATTCCTCTTCATTTTAAATGTTTAATTTGAACATAGTATGGTAATTATTTATTTATTTATCACTTTTATTTTGTTTTGTACAATATTTTTCTCTTTCTATATTATTTCCAAGTTTCCTCAATTTGCACTTTTCGGGCTAAATCCAATCCTCTCCTCATTATTATATTCCCATATTATTCCTCTTTGACTTACAAATTTCAAATTCCCATCTGAGATAAAGTTTAAGAATTTGACTTTAATACCCACAAAGAAGTCAATCATGGTGTAGTAGACATCTATTTATTCTAATTAATTCATTTGTTTGATAAATGTTTGAAATATGAAATCATTCATATTATTCCTTTATTTTTAGGAAAATAGTATCTTGATTGTGGGACAATATTCAAAAGTTACTTCAAAATTAAATACTCATGTAAATGATTGCTTATGGTGCATCATTCCATGAAATGCATAATCATTTAGTTGAATAGAAAACTTTTCTATTATTTCTTTTCTAAAATAATTTTTGGTTTTGAAAATTCAGTCCTCAAATTTCAACTCTCAAGTATAATTTGAGATATCTGAATTTACTATTTTATTTCTTCATATATTTATTTTATTATTTTTTTTCTTATACAAATTTTGGGCCTTACAGCCAACTGGTGCCAACGGCGCGCCAATAGTGTGCCAACGGTGCGCCAACGGTGTGCAGCCAACGGCTAGTTCTGACAGCTAGCCGTTTCATGCACCGGATAGTGAACAATGATTGTCCGGTGCACACCGCACATTTTGGTGCCTCCTCTCACACATGGAGCAAATGGAAACTCTATTGGCTGTCCTGTGCGCCAACTGTGTGCCACCGGTGAGCCAGCTCTGTGCCACTGGAATGAAAATCTGTAATCTACTTGCTAGGATGTATGTTTGTTCTCATAAAGTGATATTATGGACTTAAGCCTCCCCTTAACTCCATAATTCACTTACTTCCTATTTTAGACCAAAGAGCCAAAACCACTTGAAGGATCAAAATTTTAAATTGGTGGTGTTTGGTGTTTGATAACATTTCATTGCTTTAGTCCCTACAACTTCTCCCCCTTTGGCATCAACCATCAAAAAGAAAGACATTAAAAACATGTAGGAAGCAAATAAGACTTGCTCTCATAAAAGATTTATCAATGAAACCGATTGAAGCTGTAAAATTATTACTCCCCCTAAATGAGCGTTCCCTTTTTGGAAGAAACTTCTCTCCCTTTAGAGACAAAGAAATACTCCCCCTGACAGAGATCTTCTACTTAGGAAAAAGCATGTGAAAAATGGAGGTGCAAGACATAATTTGAATAGACTAACTTCCCTTATGCATAGGTAACAAGATATGAGTCAACAATATATGCATTTATAGCAACATGGGAAGTATAAGATATGAAATATAGTCTAATCAAATATTGGAGAAGACATGTAAATGATACTAAATGTAGTCTCAAAGATACCAATTGAAAGTCAATGGTGGATCAACTGAAAACCAATGGCAGGCTTGTGAGACATAAGAATTCCTGTAGATTTGCAGTGGAAGCTTGTTGTCTTTCTCTGGGGACTTCATTTTCCTTGCAATGAGACTACTATATGAAATAGACTTGAAAACAGGTATTAGTCTCAAAGACTTAGATTATAGAGTAATCTCCCCCTGAAAGTGTGCATACAAGTTTTGAATACTTATAGGAGACTTGCACTTTGATTTGATATCAAGAGGGGCAGATTATCCATAATCCGAGCTTTCGCACATATAAGTTAAATGATACCAATTGTAGGATATAAGATTTTGAAGCATTAGTGTCATTTACTTAGGGATGTTAAATAAGCTATGTGTCGTGCTTAATTAAACATTTTAAACCATGTAGGTTTGCTCAAGAATATGAATTGAGAACGAGCAATCCTACCATGTGATTTACCTATTATGCATGCATTGTTAATCTGAAGTAAGTACCAAATTAAATACTAGGAATGAAAGGTAAAACTAGATACAAGAAAATAGATATGCATATCTAAAAATAAGGAATACAACAAATCTAGTTACCATAGTCATGGGTGGGAAAATTCGGCTCCAAAATATTCAGTAACCCACTTGGCAATAAACTTGATCCAATATGATGTATCCCATGATATACGTTCCAACTTTGCCAAGTCTCCAAATTCCTCGTCTTTCTTCGGACTCCTCACTTCCCTTTCGGGATCCAAACCTTCTTGGTGCTTTTCATGGTTGAAATTATTTTCTTTGGCACCCAGATGCGTTTGGCCCCTTTCCCTTTGTTGGCTTGCTTGTTGGCGTTGATTGCTATCTCCTTTCCATTCTTTTTCTTCTTGATCAAATATGGTGTAGCAGCCTTTTTATCCACCTTTTTGATGTAGGTGTTGGAGATTTTGATTGTTGGCTTTTGCTTGAGCTTTTGCTTTTGCTTATCCCCGGTTTTCGCCTTGCATTGAAAAGATTTTTGGCCTTCTTTGTGACATAGCCTACAAATCACAATTTCTCCCTCCACAGGCTTGTTCACTCCTGCGGTAGTGTTATCCTGTGGAGGTTAGATTTGTTTGGCTTTGCCTTTCTTGTCATACAAGGCTTTTCCAAGGCGACCCACTTCTTACTTTAATTGCTCATTTTCCATTGCAATCTCGTCCGAACAAGTTTCTATAATAACATTCTTAACAAGAACTTGATTGCAGGGGTTAGAATCATCAATTAAATCAAAGCAGAAAGTAGAAGCATCTTTCTTAATAATTTCAGGTATTTCAAATAAAGATACTTCTGGGTGCTACCAATGTTTTCTAGCTTAGTAGTTAGCTCATTATTGTGTATGCTAAGAATTTCCATTTTGCCTAGCAAATTTTCAATAGCTTCTTGGGAGCTAGCTAACTTAGCCTTAAATTTTTCTTTCTTTTTAATGAGGCCATTATCAGTAGCTATGGATGTAGCACTAGACTCTAATTGCTCAATTTTAGTTGATAGCTCACAATTCAAATTTGCAAATGCTTCAAAATTTTCTAGCAATCCTTTATAATCATTTTGAGAGCTAATAAACTTATTTTTCAAAGTTTTAAGTTGAGCTTTTTGTTTAGTGCAAACATCCTGAAAAAATTTAATGGCTTCCGCAAGCTCATCTATGGAGGCCTTTCCCTCACCTTCATCATCACTACTACTTTCATCACTAGAGGATGGAATACTCATTTTACCTCTTGCCATAAGGCACTTGCGTGATGACCGTGATGAGCATGATGAGGATCGGTGGCTGCGCGTCCTTGGAGGTTCATCTTCGCTTGAAGAATCATCCCAAGTTTTGACACTTGTTAGCGCCTTGCCTTTGTTCCTCTCCTTTTTGGTTCGGCCATAGTTGGACAGTTGTTCCTGAAGTGGCCCTTCTCCCCGCATGCGAAGCATCTTCTCTTTTTTTGCTTTTTCTGTCAATGTTAAAGAGAAGATCATCTACCTGCAGGGGCACACCTATTAGATTAATCTTATGGATCATCCCCATTACCTTTTCGATGCATCGGATTGTTTCTTCGTCCTCGGATGATAATGTTGATGGTTTATTATCTTCTTCATCACCACTTTCTTCTTCCTCCTCTTCTTCACTTGAGGAACTTGGAGTGGGGGCCTTCTTTTTACCCTTCCTTTCATCACATGCAAAAGCATATGATCTTAAGGAAGTTGGCTCCTCTCCCCAACACATTTTTCGCGACATCTCAAAGGCCGCGATTTTCCCAATCATAATGGTCGGGGTCATTGTACTGAAGTCCTCCATGTTGTGAAGAATAGTGATGATGCTCCCATATCTTTGTTGTGGTAGCAGGGAGATAATCTTCCTCACAATGTCCGCATTATCTAGCTTATTAATACCAATAGAATTGAGCTCATTGATGATTAGATTTGGACGAGAATAAATATCTCTAACAAGCTCGTTATCTTTCATAGCAAAAGAATTATACTCATTTAAGACTAGGCAATGTTTTTGCTAACGGACATTGGATTTACCGTCATGGAGCTCATGCAATTTTAGCCAAATCTCATTAGCAGTTTTCAATGTAAAAACTTGATTAAAAATATCCATGCTAAGAGATTCATACAAGCAATTTTTGGCTCTAGCATTTAAATGAATTTCTTTTTCCACACTCGTGGTGGGTTTCTCGGGATTTTTGGGTGGTTTGATCCCGTCACGGGTGACTCTCCAAACACCTAGAACAATGACCTCTAGGTAACAAGTCAATCTAGCACTATAATATGAGAAGTTAGTGCAGTCAAAGTGTGGTGGCCTATGGGTATCCATCCCTTCCTCTAAAAAGCGTTGGCTCTTTTAGCGGTGAAGCTAAAGTGTTTCAAATGAGCCAAACCATGCTCTGATACCAATTGAAAGAAACATGTGACGCCTAAGAGAGAGGGTGAATTAGGACTTCTAAAACTTCCACTAAACAAGGCCACAATTAAATCCCTAGAGCAAAACCTATGCAAATAATCAATTCACAATGTGCAAACTAGGTTTAATCTAAGTGTTGCTATCTCTACCGCGAAAGTTAAGTTTTAATCTAAATAATCTAACTAGAAAGACAAGATTGACACATAAATGCTTAATGTAAATGCAGAAGCTAAAGAGAAGGTAGAGATGCAAACTCTCGTGGATGACGCTAGTATTTTTACCGAGGTATCTAGAACTGCGCAAGGTCCCGACTAATCCTCGTTGGTGCCCCTACGAAAAGGGAAGCCCATGCGAGGGCCAAGCACCTCGATCGAGTAACTCTATAGAGAGTCGTGGGCCTTCTCCACGTGCAAGTGGTGCTCCGCTTCTGGCTCCTCTTAGACGCTCCCCACCGTCTGCACTATCGAGCTTTCGGCCAAAAACACCGTGGGTCTCGTTCCCTCCGGTACACGGTGGCGGCCGTGACACAAACGCGGTTGTCACGGTCACACAAGACTCTTGCCCCACTCGGTACAACTACAACAGCTTACGCAAGAGCCGAGGGGTTGGTGGTTTATCTAAACTCACTCAACTAACTAGGATTCATCTAGAGCAAGCGCTAATGTGGTCTAACTAACCTAAGCACTTCGCAAAGCACCTACACTAATCACCGAGTGATTCTATTAAGCACTTGTTTGAGCACATGGAAATGTCTACAATATGCCTTGGTATGTTGCTTGGACTACCACACCTTCAAATGGCTGGTTGGGTGAAGTATATATAGGCCCCAACTCAACTAGCCGTTGAAAAGCAGACTATTGTAAGGGTGGCACACCAGACAGTCCTGTCAGCGAACGGTATGCGAACTGTGTGGCAACGGTGCGCCAACTGTGTGCCAACGGTGCGCTAACATTGTGCCAATGGTGTGCAGCCAACGGCTAGTTCTGACACACCGGACAGTCCTGTCAGCCATCGGTGAGCCAACGGTGTGTTAACGGTGCGCCAACAGTGTGCCAACGGTGTGCAGCCAACGACTAGTTCTGACTGCTAGCCGTTGCGTGCACCGGACAGTGACAATGATTGTTCGGTGCACACCGGATAGTTCGGTGCCTCCTCTTACACGTGGAGCAAATGGAAACTCTGTTGGATGTCCTGTGCGCCAACTTTGTGCCACCGGTGTGCTAGCTGATAGCCTATCTTCTAGGTCTTCTGTATTTTGTTCTTCGGCTCCTTTGGTCTTGAGTCTTGGACTTCTAAGCTCTTTTTGTCTTCATTTGAGGTGTTGCATCCTCAGTCTTAGTCCAATCCTCTTCGCATCCTGTAAACTATAAGCATAAACACTAGCAAACACATTAGTCCACAGGTTATATTGATCATCAAACACCAAAACCTATTGAGTCAAATGCCTCAGGGTCCATTTTCCTTACAAGCACGAGCCCGCATGACCTTCACCTCAGCCATCGACCACTGTTTATGTGCTCCACACCTGCAAAATACAAGCCGATCGACCTGGTTGCACATACATATCACACTTTGATCAGCCCACTGACTACCCGAGAGTGCTACCCTTGACAATCACTCGTCATCAACCCGAACCACAAGGGACAACTCAACCTTGTGGTAGTAAAAACCACATAAGATAAAAGCTTTAGGAGTGGGTGTTGGGTTAACCCCAGAAGCTAACACCTAAGGTGTTACAAAATACATATTTCATTTGTATTTTTTGCTTCAGCTTCTTGAAGGTTTTGTACATCGGCTTTTGAACTTACTAAAAGTCAAACAACCATAATCTAAAATCCCAAAAGCTCATCCTAGTCAGCTTCTGTTTTTTGGTTTCAAGGAGTTTTTCACTTTTGAATGGTCTAAAATCTGAAGTACAAAATCGACAAGAAGCTGAAACAAACGGGCACACCATATGCTATTTTGTGGAGTCCTACTTGCAAATGTATAAGAGGGGAAGGTAGAAACAGACTCGCAGTGCATTATGGAGACAGAGAAGACCAACATGTGCCCCACCGTTCTAGTTAAAGAACCTTCCTTCCATTCCATGTCGTCTCCAACATGCGTTTATTCCCCCGGCTCCCTTTGTCCAATCTCCGCTCCGCACCCTCCCAGTCAAAATGTCCAATCTCCCTGACCCTCTTAGCCTCCCTTTTACAAAAGCCTCAGCAGCCATCCATTGTCCTGGTCCATTCCACCACGCGCTAAGGAGTAAGGACTATCCGCCAGCCGGCCTTTCTCATCACTCCGATCCCCTTTGTCTTCAGGCCAACCAGGACAAGGCATGGCCATGGAGCCATCGGCCGCCTCCGCCGCCGCACGCCAGTAGGCACCGCCAGGCTTCTTCACGTTCCTGAAGCACGGCACCGTCCTCCCGGCCCGGAACGACGCGCTCTTCGTCCCCCTCCTGGTCATCACGGCCGCGCTCGCCACGGCGCTGCTCCTCGGCAACGCCCTCTCCGTGCAGCCGCTGGCCGCCGCCGTGCTGCTGGACGCGGACGCCATAAGCCGCGTCGACCCGGCAAGCGCCGCGTACCGGGAACTCGTCAGGGCCTTCCAGTCCGACCTCCGGCGCCTGCTGCTTGCGGGCGGCGGCTGCCTCCTCAGCGCCGTCGTGGCCGGGTCCGCCATCAAGATCGCCACCGTCTTTGCCGCCGTCGCCGCATTCTCCACCGCCGACCGGTGCGCCACCGTGGCCGCAGCGCTCGGCGCGACCAGGGCCAACTTCTGGGGCCCTGTACTGACCGTCGTGTTCGGGTACGTCCTGGAGCTGGCCTGCGCCGCCACCATCGTGGCCCTGGCCGTGCTCGCGGTCGTCCTCCTGGACTACTCCCTCCTGCTCCTCTTCCTCGACGTGCTGCTCGCGCTCCTCGCGTCGCTCTTCCTCGTCTACCTCACCGTCGTCTGCTCCGTCACCGTCGCCGTGTCCGCGGCGGAGCCCGGGCGGCACGGCGCTGACGCGGTGGGCCGCGCGTGGCGGCTCATGCGGGGCCGGGGCGCGTAGGCCGCGGTCTACGTGGTCACCACGTGCGCGCTCGGCGCGGCGGTGTCGCCGGTGTACACGCTCGCGCTCAGCTGCTGGCCTCGTAGCGCCGTCAGCGGGGTGGCCGCCGGCGTCGTATACGTGCTGCTGCTGGGTGCCGTGGAGGTGTTCTCGGTGGCCGCAGTCACCGCCTACTACTTGGAGTGCAGGGAGTGCGTGGAGGAAGTTGAGGAGATCATGGCGGGCCATAGGTACATCAAGCTGCCCAGTGGGGATGAAGCCAACATCTGACCTAATCTCTTTCTTTTTTGTGGATGGAAAATTTTTTTAGAGCTAGTTTGGAAACATATTTTTCTACGGGATTTTTATTTTTTCTAGAGAAATTAGTTCATTTTTCCTTGAGAAAATAAAAATCCTGTGGGAAAATAGGGTTCCCAAACTAGCCCTTAGTGACTTGTAGCTGCCCGGCACTGATGCAGTGATGTTAGTGATACTGTTTGAGTAATTAATTGTTGAAGAAAAACTATTGCATGTGATTTGACAAATTATAGTTTGTATTTCCCTGTGTCATGCTAGTGCAATTAGATACACCCTGCAAGTTGCTGACGATGAGTCATGCTGACCATTGATGGAGCTGTGGTTTAAGCCTAGACAGGTCAATAAAGAAGGCTGCTGGCTGGCAGTTTCTTGTCACACCAAATACGACGGCATGACCATATATCAACACAAATCACTTTCGAAATTAAAAGGCACGGCGAAATCGGGGTGGAAAAAAAATTCTACAGCGCCTTTGATTCTCCCTCACGGGAACGCGCTGCGAATATGCCTGAGGTTAGGACTACGGGCACGGCAGCTAGGAAGAATGCGATTCGACGAGTCAGCGAAGAGAAGAGCATGGCATGTCGTTTTCAGAGTGTCAAAACAAGGCGGCCGGTTTTAAAACCCCCTTCCTCGTGGATGCGGCAAAGGATGAACATGATTTCACTTTCTAGTAGTGGCCTAGTGGGCGCTGTCAGCTAATTAGACGATGAGAGTCCAGAACAAGCACTGCTCCGAGACGTGCATTTGGCCAATCAGATCGCTTTGATGACATTTCTCCAACCTTCCACGCAAGGCATGCGCAAGATACAAAATAGTTACGGGGTGGTAATCGTAAGTTTAGGTGGTTACACGAATTATAAATGTGACAATTTCTTACGTAAACGAAACAAGAGATGTTGCACTTCCGCAGGCAATTTTTTCCCCATACTAGTGTACTGGTATTCATGAGTTCTAGAAACAAAAAACAAATCCGGGGTTCATGCAAATTTTTCGGGCATGAAAAGGCCAGGCTTCCCCGATCTTCTATGGAAATTTCATGGCCCTGCTCACGGATAGATTGCTAGCACTCATGTCATATGCACCTCCAAGTTAATGAAAAGCGTACAGGGTGGAATGAATGCCCATATACACATGGCTAGTATTTCTCCCTCACGAGCGCCGCCCTTGTTCGTTTATACCAATCCAGCTCTAGATTAGTATGGATTGGAATTAAATTCATACCATAATCCATGTCCTAAAATAATTTAAACATACTCAATTTTTTTATTCGGTTAAACCCATCATAGATTATAACCCAAAGATTTAGGAATTTTTTAAACTACTGAAGGTATGAATTCTATCCATAACTTATTAGATATGTAACAAATATATGAAGATATTGCATAAGTTTATATTAAAATCTATGGATCAAAAGAATAGCTAACTTTGATAGGTACATGGATTAAATGATGTATTTAATCCTACTATTGGATTGTGTGTGACATATGGATTCACCTAATTTAGATCTGGATTAAATCCATGTTAGGATTTATTTCCTTATAACCAAATAAGGCCTGAGTTGACTGACTTGCAAGATAAATGTCTCGTTTTGACATCAATGTACTAGAGAAAACTGAAGAGAGAAGTATACTGAGCATGGCTGTATGAACACACATGATTATTTGATGCCGCGACTATCTTAACTTAATATATTATAATTACATTAATTCATAAAGCAACTGCTAATGAACTAACAATAGACCATACGTGTCAAAAAGCATCATGTCTATATAGAAAATTAAATCTACATCAAACGCTAGAGAGAAATTCACTGTTTCTTTAAGTGAGGATCGAGGACAAGGGTTTGATAAAGACAGTAGGATGTTGTAGTGTAGATTTACTCAGCAGTAGTCATGTGGTTGTTGCAAAAAAAATTGATTATTCACCCTAAATCGTGTATGTTCTGTTGCGGAGCGTGGGTTTGAAGACACCATATTCCCCATGCACCGTTATCATGACGACGTCAGGAATGGAGTAAGCCTAAGATCTTCCGACATCAAGGAATAGAGAGCTATCTTGCTGAAACCAAGTAGATTGTTTTTTCTCTTCTGTTCTGCTTTTTAGGGTTTAGGATTTAGGGTATATGGAGGTGTCACTGATCCGGGGTATGAGAAGATTTAAAGTGAAAGGGAAGTTGTCTCATCGCTTTATTGGGCCCTTCTTGATCCTAAAGCGAGTGAGAAAAGTTGTCTATCAACTGAAGTTACCTAACCATCTTGCGGATGTACACGATGTCTTCCATATATCACAATTAAAGAAGTGTCTTAGTGTCGGGGACCATAATTAGGGGTACTCTCAAGACTCCTAATTCTCAGCTGGTAACCCCCATCAGCATAAAGCTGCTAAGGCCTGATGGGTGCGATTAAGTCAGGGATCAGTCCATTCGAGCGACTCGATCACACCTCGCCCAAGCCTAGCCTCGGACAAGGGCAGCCGACCCCGGAGGATTTCCGTCTCGCCCGAGGCCCCCCTCCAACGGCGGACATATTTCCGGCTCGCCCGAGGCCCTGCCTTCGCTAAGAAGCAACCCTGACTAAATCGCCGCACCGACCGACCAAGTCGCAGGAGCATTTAATGCAAAGGTGACCTGACACCTTTGTCCTGACGCGCGCCCCCCGGCAGAGCCGAAGTGACCGCCGTCACTTCACCGCTCCACTGACCGGCCTGACAGAAGGACAGCGCCGCCTGCGCCACTCCGACCGCATTGCCGCTTGACAGAGTGAGACTGACAGGCAGTCAGGTCCTGCCAAAGGCACCATAGGAAGCTCCGCCCGACCCAGGGCTCGGACTCGGGCTAAGTCCCGGAAGACGGCGAACTCCGCTCCGCCCGACCCAGGGCTCGGACTCGGGCTAAGTCCCGGAAGACGGTGAACTCCGCTCCGCCCGACCCAGGGCTCGGACTCGGGCTAAGTCCCGGAAGACGACGAACTCCGCTCCGCCCGACCCAGGGCTCGGACTCGGGCTAAGTCCCGGAAGATGACGAACTCCGCTTCACCCGACCCCAGGGCTCGGACTCGGGCTCAGCCCCAGAAGACGACGAACTCCGCTTCGCCCGACCTCAGGGCTCGGACTCCGCCCTGGCCTCTGCCGAACGACCTCCGCCTCGCCCGACCCAGGGGCTCGGACTCGGCCTCGGCCATGGAAGACAGACTCGACCTCGGCTTCGGAGAAGCCTCCACGTCGCCCAACCTAGGGCGCAGGCTAGCCACGTCAACAGGAAGCGCCATCATCACCCTACCCCGAGCTGACTCGGGCCGCAGAGAACAAGACCGGTGTCCCATCTGGCTAGCTCCGCCGGATAGGCAATGATGGCGCCCCGCATGCTCTGTGACGACGACGGTTCTCAGCTCTCTTACGGAAGCAGGAGGACGTCAGCAAGGACTCAACCGCTCCGACAGCTGTCCCTCCGCCAGGCTCCGTCGCTCCTCCGACGGCCACGACATCACACCAGCTGGGTGCCAAAATCTCTCCGGCTGCCACATCGGCATGTACTTAGGGCGCTAGCTCTCCCCCGCTAGACACGTAGCACTCTGCTACACCCCCATTGTACACCTGGATCCTCTCCTTACGCCTATAAAAGGAAGGACCAGGGCCCTCTTAAAGAAGGTTGGCCGCGTGGGGACGAGGACGAGACAGGCGCTCTCTTGGGGCCGCTCGCTTCCCTCTCCCGCGTGGACGCTTGTGACCCCCTACTGCAAACGCACCCGACCTGGGCGCGGGACGAACACGAAGGCCGCGGGATTCCCACCTCTCTCACGCCGGTCTCCGGCCGCCTCGCTCCTTTCCCCCCTTCGCGCTCGCCCCCGCGCTCGACCCATCTGGGCTGGGGCACGCGGCGACACTCACTCGTCGGCCCGAGGGACCCCCCCGGTCTCGAAACGCCGACAGTTGGCGCGCCAGGTAGGGGCCTGCTGCGTGTTGACGAACAGCTTCCCGTCAAGCTCTAGATGGGCAGTCTCCAGCAACCTCTCCACCCCGGGACGGTGCTCCGTTTCGGGAGTCTTGAGTTCATGTCCTTCGACGGCAGCTACGACATGATACTCCTTCCACCGCCGCGCGACGACGACAATGGCGGCCGACAGCCCGCCCGCCAGCGGCGGAATCGACGACGTCTTCCCCGCGTGGTGGAAGAACAACATTCGAGCTCGCCCCGTCCTCTCCCCCGCCAACGGAGGAGGAGGCGGGGCAACCAAGGCCAAGCGGGAGGCCGCGCCTCGTCGGATGTCGAGCGAATCGACGTCCCTAGCGCCCCAACGGGGGGCACGTCGGGCGTCGACCTCGCGTTTGAGACGAAGGCGAGCCCCGTCCCCCCGCGACACGCCAATCCCGAGCAAGCGGACGACGCTAGCACGCTCGCGGAAGGCTTGCTGGGCGTCACCCTCGTACCTGAGATGACGGTGCAGTCAGTCCCCGACGTGACTTCATCGCCGTTCGTCGACCAAAAGGTACCGATCGATTCCCATCCTACGTCATTTAGATTCAGCGTCAACCTGCCTAGCGGGCACTCTCGTAGAGGCGAATTCAAACCCTCTGGGGTTTCGCACGCGGTCGCCTTAGGACCGGCTGACGGACGTCTCGACCTATGGGCCCTCCGGGTCCGAGGAAGACGACGACCCCAGCATCTGTTGGGATTTCTCTAGACTTGGCAACCCTAGTGCCATGCGGGACTTCATGACCGCATGTGACTACTGCCTCTCCGACTGTTCCGACGGTAGCCGCAGCCTCGACGACGAGGACTACGGCCCAAGCCGCGAATGTTTCCACGTCGATCTAGGGGGTCCCTCCGAAGGCAATCATCTCAGCATGCCGGAGGACGGTGATCTCCCTAGGCCGGTGCACCGCGCTGACATCCCGCGGGAGCTAGCTGTGGTCCCCGTTCCGGCTGGGGGTCACGACCCACAGCTCGAGCAAGTCCGCGGGGCGCAGGCCAGGCTCGACGAGGGAGCAGGAGCGCTTGAGCCGATCCGCCGGGACGTCGGGCAGGCATGGGCGGGCCAACCCCCGGCCGGAGAAATACGTCACCTGCCCCAGGGTCTCCCGCTCCGCGTCGCCAACGACGTCAGGGTCAGGCCGCCACCCGCATCCAGTGGGGTCGGTCAGAACCTGGCTGCAGCAGCGATGCTTCTCCGCGCAATGCCGGAGCCATCAACCACCGAGGGTCGGCGAATCCAAGGAGAGCTCAAGAATCTCCTGGAAGGCGCTGCGGTCCGACGGGCCGAGAGCTCTGCCTCTCGAAGGCAAGGATACCCCTCGGAACCTCATGCCGCGACTTCCCGATTCATGCGGGAAGCCTCGGTCTACACCGGGCGCACGCGCAACACCGCGCCTGCGGCCCCGGGCCACCTCGGCAACGAGCACCATCATCGCGACCGTTGGGCCCACCTCAATGAGAGGGTGCGCCGAGGCTATCACCCCAGGCGTGGGGGACGCTACGACAGCTGGGAGGATCGGAGTCCCTCGCCCGAACCACCCGGTCCGCAGGCCTTCAGCCGGGCCATCCGGCGGGCACCGTTCCCGACCCGGTTCCGACCCCCGACTACTATCACAAAGTACTCGGGGGAAACGAAACCGGAATTGTGGCTCGCGGACTACCGCCTGGCCTGCCAGCTGGGTGGAACGGACGATGACAACCTCATCATCCGCAACCTCCCCCTGTTCCTCTCCGACACCGCTCGCGCCTGGTTGGAGCACCTGCCTCCGGGGCAGATCTCCAACTGGGATGACCTGGTCCAAGCCTTCGCCGGCAATTTCCAGGGCACGTATGTGCGCCTCGGGAATTCCTGGGACCTCCGAAGCTGCCGACAGCAGCCGGGAGAGTCTCTCCGGGACTACATCCAGCGATTCTCGAAGCAGCGCACCGAGCTGCCCAACATCACCGACTCGGATGTCATCGGCGCGTTCCTTGCCGGCACCACCTGCCGCGACCTGGTGAGCAAGTTGGGTCGCAAGACCCCCACCAGGGCGAGCGAGCTGATGGACATCACCACCAAGTTTGCCTCTGGCCAGGAGGCGGTCGAGGCTATCTTCCGAAAGGACAAGCAGCCCCAGGGCCGCCCACCGGAAGATGCTCCCGAGGCGTCTACTCAGCGCGGCGCCAAGAAGAAAGGCAAGAAGAAGTCGCAAGCGAAACGCGACGCCGCCGACGAGGACCTTGTCGCCACCGCCGAGCACAAGAACCCTCGGAAGCCCCCCGGAGGTGCCAACCTCTTCGACAAGATGCTCAAGGAGCCGTGCCCCTATCATCAGGGGCCCGTCAAGCACACCCTTGAGGAGTGCGTCATGCTTCGGCGCCACTTCCACAGGGCCGGGCCACCCACGGAGGGTGGCAGGGCCCGCGACGACGACAAGAAGGAAGATCACCAAGCAGGAGAGTTCCCCGAGGTCCGTGACTGCTTCATGATCTACGGTGGGCAAGCGGCGAATGCCTCGGCTCGGCACCGCAAGCAAGAGCGCCGGGAGGTCTGCTCGGTCAAGGTGGCGCCGCCGGTCTATCTAGACTGGTCCGACAAGCCCATCACCTTCGACCAAGACGATCACCCCGACCACGTGCCGAGCCCGGGGAAATACCCGCTCGTCGTCGACCCCGTCATCGGCGACGTCAGGCTCACCAAGGTCCTTATGGACGGGGGCAGCAGCCTCAACATCATCTACGCCGAGACCCTCAGGCTCCTGCGCGTCGATCTGTCCTCCGTCCGAGCAGCCGTTGCGCCCTTTCACGGGATCATTCCTGGGAAGCGCGTCCAGCCCCTCGGACGACTCGACCTTCCCGTCTGCTTCGGAACGCCCTCCAACTTCCGAAGGGAGACTCTGACGTTCGAGGTGGTCGGGTTCCGAGGAACCTACCACGCGGTACTGGGGAGGCCATGCTACGCGAAGTTCATGGCCATCCCCAACTACACCTACCTGAAGCTCAAGATGCCGGGCCCCAACGGGGTCATCACCGTCGGCCCCACGTACAAACACGCGTTCGAATGCGACGTGGAGTGCGTGGAGTACGCCGAGGCCCTCGCCGAGTCCGAGGCCCTCATCGCCGACCTGGAAAGCCTCTCCAAAGAGGTGCCAGACGTGAAGCGTCATGCCGGCAACTTCGAGCCAGTGGAGACGGTTAAGGCCGTCCCCCTCGACCCCAGTGGCGACGCCTCCAAGCAGATCCGGATCGGTTTCGGGCTCGACCCCAAATAGGAAACAGTGCTCGTCGACTTTCTCCGCGCGAACGCCGACGTCTTCGTGTGGAGTCCCTTCGGACATGCCCGGCATACCGAGGGATGTCGCCGAGCACTCACTGGATATTCGGGCCGGAGCCCGACCCGTCAAGCAGCCTCTACGCCGATTCGACGAGGAGAAGCGCAGAGCGATAGGCGAGGAGATCCACAAGCTAATGGCGGCCGGGTTCATCAAAGAGGTATTCCATCCCGAATGGCTTGCCAACCCTGTGCTTATGAGAAAGAAAGGGGGGAAATGGCGGATGTGTATAGACTACACTGGTCTCAACAAAGCATGTCCGAAGGTTCCCTACCCTCTGCCTCGCATCGATCAAATCGTGGATTCCACTGCTGGGTGCGAAGCCCTGTCTTTCCTCGACGCCTACTCAGGGTATCACCAAATCAGGATGAAAGAGTCCGACCAGCTCGCAACTTCTTTCATCACGCCCTTCGGCATGTACTGCTATGTCACCATGCCGTTCGGTTTGAGGAATGCGGGCGCGACGTACCAGCGGTGCATGAACCATGTGTTCGGCGAACACATCGGTCGCACGGTCGAGGCCTACGTCGATGACATCGTAGTCAAGACGAGGAAAGCTTCTGACCTCCTCTCCGACCTTGAAGTGATATTCCGATGTCTCAAGGCGAAAGGCGTCAAGCTCAATCCCGAGAAGTGTGTCTTCGGGGTGCCCCGGGGCATGCTCTTGGGGTTCATCGTCTCCGAGCGGGGCATCGAAGCCAACCCCAAGAAGATCGCAGCCATCACCAGCATGGGTCCCATCAAGGACTTAAAGGGCGTACAGAGGGTCATAGGATGTCTTGCGGCTCTGAGCCGCTTCATCTCACGCCTCGGCGAAAGAGGCCTGCCTCTGTACCGCCTCTTAAGGAAGGCTGAGCGCTTCACTTGGACCCCTAAGGCCGAGGAAGCTCTCGGGAACCTGAAGGCGCTCCTCACAAAGGCGCCTATCTAGGTGCCCCCAGCTGACGGAGAAGCCCTCTTGGTCTACGTCGCCGCGACCACCCAGGTGGTTAGCGCCGCGATTGTGGTCAAGAGGCAAGAAGAGGGGCATGCATTGCCCGTTCAGAGGCCAGTTTACTTCGTCAGCGAGGTACTGTCCGAAACCAAGATCCGCTACCCACAAGTTCAGAAGCTGCTGTATGCAGTGATCCTGACGCGGCGGAAGTTGCGACACTACTTCGAGTCTCATCCGGTAACTGTGGTGTCATCCTTCCCCCTAGGGGAGATCATCCAGTGCCGAGAGGCCTCGGGCAGGATTGCAAAGTGGGCAGTGGAAATCATGGGTGAGACAATCTCGTTCGCCCCTCGGAAGGCCATCAAGTCCCAGGTCTTGGCGGACTTCGTAGCCGAATGGGTCGACACCCAGCTACCGACGGCTCCGATCCAACCAGAGCTCTGGACCATGTTTTTCGACGGGTCGCTGATGAAGACGGGAGCCGGCGCGGGCCTACTCTTCATCTCGCCCCTCGGGAAACACCTACGCTATGTGCTACGCCTCCACTTCCCGGCGTCCAACAATGTGGCTGAGTACGAGGCTCTGGTCAACGGGTTGCGGATCGCCATCGAGCTAGGGGTCAGGCGCCTCGACGCTCGCGGTGACTCGCAGCTCGTCATCGACCAAGTCATGAAGAACTCCGACTGCCGCGACCCGAAGATGGAGGCCTACTGCGATGAGGTTCGGCGCCTGGAAGACAAGTTCTACATGGCTCGAGCTTAACCACATCGCTCGGCGCTACAACGAGACTGCGGACGAGCTGGCAAAAATAGCCTCGGGGCGAACAACGGTTCCCCCGGACGTCTTCTCCCAGGATCTGCATCAACCCTCCATCAAGAACGACGACGCGCCCGAGCCTGAGGCGCCCTCGGTCCAGCCCGAGGTGCCCTCGGCACAGCAGGAGGCACCCTCAGCTCGGCCCGAGGCGGCCTCGGTTCAACCCGAGGTACCCTCAGCCTCCGAGGGTGAGGCACTGCGCATCGAGGAGGAGCGGAGCGGGGCCACGCCTGATCGAAATTGGCAGACCCCGTACCTGCAATATCTCCGCCAAGGAGAGCTACCCCTCGACCGAGCCGAGGCTCGGCGGGTAGCGCGACGCGCCAAGTCGTTCGTCTTGCTGGGCGATGAGAAGGAGCTCTACCACCGCAGCCCCTCGGGCATCCTCCAGCGATGCATCTCCGTCGCCGAGGGTCAGGAACTCCTGCAAGAGATACACTCGGGGGCTTGCGGCCATCACGCAGCGCCTCGAGCCCTTGTCGGGAATGCTTTCCGGCAAGGCTTCTACTGGCCAACGGCGGTGGCTGACGCCACTAGAATTGTCCGCACCTGCGAAGGGTGTCAATTCTATGCGAAGCAAACCCACCTGCCCGCTCAGGCTCTGCAGACGATACCCATCACCTGGCCCTTTGCTGTGTGGGGGCTGGACCTCGTCGGCCCCTTGCAGAAGGCGCCCGGGGGCTACACGCACCTGCTGGTCGCCATCGACAAATTCTCCAAGTGGGTCGAGGTCCGACCTCTAAACTGCATCAGGTCCGAGCAGGCGGTGACGTACTTCACCAACATCATCCATCGCTTCGGGGTCCCGAACTCCATCATCACCGACAACGGTACCTAGTTCACCGGCAGAAAATTCTTGGACTTCTGCGAGGATCACCACATCCGGGTGGACTGGGCCGCCGTGGCTCATCCCATGTCGAATGGGCAAGTAGAGCGTGCCAACGGCATGATTCTACAAGGGCTCAAGTCTCGGATCTACAACGACCTCAACAAGTTCGGCAAGCGATGGATGAAGGAACTCCCCTCGGTGGTCTGGAGCCTGAGGACAACGCCGAGCCGGGCCACGGGTTTCACGCCGTTCTTCCTAGTCTACGGGGCCGAGGCCGTCTTGCCCACTGACCTGGAGTACGGCTCCCCGAGGACGAGGGCCTACAGCGATCAAAGCAACCAAGCTAGCCAAGAAGACTCGCTGGACCAGCTGGAAGAGGCTCGGGACAAGGCCTTGCTACACTCGGCGCGGTACCAGCAGTCCCTGCGACGCTACCACGCCCGAGGGGTCCGGCCCCGAGACCTCCAGGTGGGCGACCTGGTGCTTCGCCTGCGGCAAGACGCCCGAGGGAGGCACAAGCTCACGCCCCCCTGGGAGGGGCCATTTGTCATCGCCAAAGTTCTGAAGCCCGGAACGTACAAGCTGGCCAACAGTCAAGGCGAGGTCTACGGCAACGCTTGGAACATCCAACAACTACGTCGCTTCTACCCTTAAGATGTTTTCAAGTCGTTCATATACCTCGCACCCGCGCAAAGTTTAGTCACCAAGGAAGGGTCGGCCTTGCCTCGGCAAAGCCCGACCCTCCCTCGGTGGCTAAAAGGGGGGGAACCCCCTCTGCGTTGAAATTTTCCTCGAAAAAAAAGAAAAAAAAGAGATCTCTTCTGCCAGAATATCTTTCGTGCTTTCTGACTACTTCGAAAAGTGGATCCTGAAAACGACGGAGTACACGTAAGCAGCCAAGGCTGACCGAGCCGAGGGACTCCTACGCCTCCGGGATACGGATACCTCACTCATCACCTTTTGTGATAAGTAACTCGCGTTCGGATAAAGTGATTCCACGGACCGAACAAGTCTTCACGTTCGGAAGCTCTTCTGCCGAAGCGATCCTTCGAGCCTTCTCGACTGAGTCGGTAACAGGGCCTCATGGACGGGTGAAAGTGCGCGTAAGCGGCAAGGCCGACCGAGCCGAGGGACTCCCACGCCTTCGGGATACGGATACCTCACTCGTCACCTTCCGCGAGAAGCAACTCTCGCTCGCACAAACATCCCTGTTACCGACAAAAAAGTCCAGATACTCGAAACAAGAGGAAAGGAGACGCAGCTTTACAACACAGCGAGGGTGTGTATATTCTGGCCTCAGCGGCCGCAGAAGGCACACGCTACAAGACACTCTGATCCTGCAGGCTCGGGTCTTGACGCTGGAAGGGGGCAGTAACACCCTCAGCATCGACGACGCCTTCAACAAGGTCCGACCTAGCCTCGGACGGCGACGCGGTCTAAGGATCCCCACTCTGGAGGACGACGTCATCGTCACGCCTGGACAATCGCTGCCAGGGACTTCTCCGGGAATCCGGCCCGAGCAGGCGGCTCGGCCGGTTACCCCTGGGGCCTCGGCCAACCATCTTCCAAGGACGCCAGCCCGACCCGAGGCCTCGGCTGATCGACTCCGGCGTCGGTCCCGCTAACGGACAACCCGACTAGGCTCCGGCCGACCAGGTTTCATTTTCAAGCCAACTCCGCCTCTATTCATGCTGATATCGCTACCCCTGGCCTCGGCTCGTCGAGGAGCGGCCAAGGGGTCCCTTTAACCGAGCTAGAGGAGCCTCAGACAACAAGGCCGACCGAGCCGAGGGACTCCTACGCCTCCGGGATACGGATACCTCACTCGTCACCTTGACACGGGGCGACTCATGATTGGTGAAGCGGTTCAGACAACCAATAGGCGAGTCTTAGTGCTCGAAAATGAGGAAAAAACACGGCTCCGTGCCAAAATTACATACATGTTCAGGCCTCGATAGCCGCAATGAACAAAAAACCCTGGCATTCGAAGTGCCATTACAAACGGAACTCCAGTTCTGTCCCCGCGGGTACGAACAACCCCACAAGATTGGGGAACCCGCGGAGCGATCGCGGGCCGACGGGTGGCCCGTCGCCGCCCGATCCGGCAACAGCGACAACCACCCCCGCCCCGGGCGACGAAGCAGCTTCAGCAGCGGCTTCGGGGCAGGTGCTACGGCAGAAGGACTCTCACCCACCGAGGACGGGAGCCAGCCATTCAGGCCGGGAGACGGAGACCCAGGGCTACTGGCGGAGTTGGCAATCTCATCGGTAGAGAAGCCATCTCCGGCTGCCGACGCCTCGAAGCGCGCCGGCAGGTCTTCGCCCTAGCCAGAACCGCCCAGAGCGTGGGCGCTGCCCTCGCGGTATGCGGCGCAACCGTCGTCCGGACGGAGGACGTAGTGCTGCGTCCTGGCTGAGTGACGGCGGCCCGCCTATCCCGGCATGGCTGGAGGAAGTCTCTGTGAAGCTGGAGGATGCCATTCTCCCCCAGACGCCAGGGGAAGAAAAGGGTAACCGACCCACGCGGAGGCAGCCCCCCGACTCGCCTCATCCTCCATCTTGGCCTGGATGACGAAAATCCTTGAGGCTGAGGGAGGGGCAGAGGCCGTGGCCCGGCTCGCTTTCCCCCACCATCAAGCTGGAGGTCACCATCTTGGGTGACCGCCGGTAGAGGGGTGCAGCCGGGCTGCATGATGAAAATCCTTGAAGCCGAACGATGGCTGAAAGGTACCAACTCCTACGGAGTTGCGTTCCTCCAACGATGAGGCAAAAAGACGGCGGGTATCCCCCATCCGGGGGCTTGGAAGGTGGAAAGACGCAATGCATAAGGGAGCGAGAGGACATGGTCGCCTTCCGAAGGGGGTCACCCTCCTTTTAAAGGCAACTCTCCCTACTTGCGCCCCCAACCGTAACGGGCCGAGTCTTCTCCAACACGCTCCAAGGCCCTCCCCTGCGACGCGGGGGCTGGGTCTCGCATGTCATGCAAACCGGCTCAGAGCAGAAGAAGCCAAACCGCCGCGCGCGGTGCACACAACCGCCCAGCGGTTACAAGTGACCCTCCACTTTTGCCCAGACCAACGGGCGAAAGAGGCGGGCAGCCATGCAGGCGGCATGCAACCGCGCCAAGTGGACGCGCTTCTCCGACTCCCGACACGCCGGCATGGAGGCCCAGGCCCACGCGTCACGCAACCGGCGCGCCGGATGCTGCATGCAAGCAACTGCACCGCCACTTGCGCCACCACCGCGCCTCCTCGATTGTGGAACCAATACCGCGACTCGAGGCGACCAGGCGCACGACCCAGCAGTGCCAGCCTGACGCGGCGGTCAATGCGGCCAAAAGTGGGCTGGCAGTAATGACGGTGGCAGGCGGGCGGGAGCAGCGGTCACGTCGTCAGCCAAGCTCACGTCCCATCCGGGGGCAGTAAGAGAACCCCCTCTCACGGCGTGAAGACAACGCGCCCGTGATCCGTTCCTCGAACGGCTCGCGCACGCGCAACGGCCGCCCCGCCAACCGCTCGCCCCGTCGCATTAACTCCGCGGCGGGACAGGCGGCGCTTCTGGCAGGAGTAGTGGGCGACGCTTCGCCTCCGCCGTAATGACTGCGACAAAAAAAAAAGGTACGCCGCGTCGTTCGATTTCGTATCCTTTTCCTTTTTTCCTCTTTCTCTATCTCTTGCAGCAGGGACCGGGAAAGGGGGATACCCCGAAAAGGATCCTTCCCCGTGAAGGAACTAGGCTCTGAGCCTCCTTACTGATCAGGGGTTCGAAGGCTGGCCCCCCGAAGGGTTCAACAGCCGCCTCAGATCGCGTGGGCCCTACACCCACTACTGGTCAGAGGTTCGAAGGCCGGCCCCCCGAAGGGTTCCACGGTCGCCTCAGGCTACTCGGGCTCCACGCCCATTACTGATCAGGGGTTCGAAGGCTGGCCCTCGAAGGGTTCACAGTTGCCTCAGACGCCGAGCGAGGGATGACCAGGGGTACGTTCGATACATAACCAAGGCTCAGGCTGCGCTCCCGAGGTACCCTAGGACATTTCCGAGACCAGCGGGAGCGATCTTGTAACGGAATCCCATCAGAGGGAGGCATCGAGCTCTCGGACCCCGTCGCCAGGGGACCGGGTCCGGCAGATCACCCGCAGGTACTTTTGGGCGTGCCTCTGGGCCCCTAGCCGACCCCTAACGAACGGGGCACGGACGTCCACTCGGATTACCCGCTTGCAGCTCACCGGAGACACCATGTTCGGCGCCCATCGAGGGTAACATGGCGCTTTCCCCCCTCCTCCTTGCGGAAAGGCGACGCAGGGGCGTATGTAAAAAAGCCGAGTCTGTCCCTGATCGCCCTCTCGCCCTGTGCGGAGGCTCGGGGGCTGCTCTCGCAAACCCGGCTCCGGCCGAACCGTTGACAGCGTCAACATACCAGCCCGAGAGCTTGGGCCCCGACCGTACACCCGGGCTACGGCCAGTTCGCATGAGGGAACAACCAGACCAGCCGAAGCATTACGCGAGGCATTAAGACCTCGAAGGAGTGAAACCACTCCTCCGAGGCCTCAGGGGCTACACCCGGCGGGTGCGCTCGCGCGCACCCACCGGGACAAAATGCAACCGAGAAAGGCTGGTCCCCTTGCAAAAAAGTGCGACGAAAGCCTCCAAGCGATGCTAACACTCCCTTCGAGGCTCGGGGGCTACTGTCGGGGACCATAATTAGGGGTACCCTCAAGACTCCTAATTCTCAGCTGGTAACCCCCATCAGCATAAAGCTGCTAAGGCCTGATGGGTGCGATTAAGTCAGGGATCAGTCCATTCGAGCGACTCGATCACGCCTCGCCCAAGCCTAGCCTCGGACAAGGGCAGCCGACCCTAGAGGATTTCCGTCTCGCCCGAGGCCCCCCTCCAACGGCGGACATATTTCCGGCTCGCCCGAGGCCCTGCCTTCGCTAAGAAGCAACCCTGACTAAATCGCCGCATCGACCGACCAAGTCGCAAGAGCATTTAATGCAAAGGTGACCTGACACCTTTGTCCTGACGCGCGCCCCCCGGCAGAGCCGAAGTAACTGCCGTCACTTCACCGCTCCACTGACTGGCCTGACAGAAGGACAGCGCCGCCTGCGCCACTCCGACCGCAGTGCCGCTTGACAGAGTGAGACTGACAGGCAGTTAGGCCCTGCCAAAGGCACCATAGGAAGCTCCGCCCGACCCAGGGCTCGTACTCGGGCTAAGTCCCGGAAGACGGCGAACTCCGCTCCGCCCGACCCAGGGCTCGGACTCGGGCTAAGTCCCGGAAGACGGCGAACTCCGCTCCGCCTGACCCAGGGCTCGGACTCGGGCTATGTCCCGGAAGATGACGAACTCCGCTCCGCCCGACCCAGGGCTCGGACTCGGGCTAAGTCCCGGAAGACGACGAACTCCGCTTCGCCCGACCCCAGGGCTCGGACTCGGGCTCAGCCCCAGAAGACGACGAACTCCGCTTCGCCCGACCCTAGGGCTCGGACTCCGCCCTGGCCTCTGCCGAACGACCTCCGCCTCGCCCGACCCAGGGGCTCGGACTCGGCCTCGGCCATGGAAGACAGACTCGACCTCGGCTTCGGAGGAGCCTCCACGTCGCCCAACCTAGGGCGCAGGCCAGCCACGTCAACAGGAAGCGCCATCATCACCCTACCCCGAGCTGACTCGGGACGTAGAGAACAAGACCGGTGTCCCATCTGGCTAGCTCCGCCGGATAGGCAATGATGGCGCCCCACATGCTCTGTGATGACGACGGCTCTCAGCTCTCTTACGGAAGCAGGAGGACGTCAGCAAGGACTCAACCGCTCCGACAGCTGTCCCTCCGCCAGGCTCCGTCGCTCCTCCGACGGCCACGACATCACACCAGCTGGGTGCCAAAATCTCTCCGGCTGCCACATCGGCATGTACTTAGGGCGCTAGCTCTCCCCCGCTAGACACGTAGCACTCTGCTACACCCCCATTGTACACCTGGATCCTCTCCTTACGCCTATAAAAGGAAGGACTAGGAACCTCTTAAAGAAGGTTGGCCGCGTGGGGACGAGGATGAGACAGGCGCTCTCTTGGGGCCGCTCGCTTCCCTCTCCCGCGTGGACGCTTGTAACCCCCTATTGCAAGCGCACCCGACCTGGGCGCGAGACGAACACGAAGGCCGCGGGATTCCCACCTCTCACGCCGGTCTCCGGCCGCCTCGCTCCTTTCCCCCCTTCGCGCTCGCCCCCGCGCTCGACCCATCTGGGCTGGGGCACGCGACGACACTCATTCGTCGGCCCGAGGGACCCCCCGGTCTCGAAACGCCGACACTTAGGATACCCGAGGAGCAGCTACCTATGGAGGACCTTAGTGTTCAAGATGATCTAACTTATAATGAGTATCCTATCAAATTCCTTGATACTTTGACTCGTGTTACAAGGAGTAAAGTGATTAAAATGTGTAAAGTGCAATGAAGTCATCACAGTGAGGATGAAGCTACTTGGGAAAGAGAAGAAGAGCTACAAATAGATTTTCCCCACCTCTTTCCTAGTTTTACCTAATCTCGAGGACGAGATTCTTTGTAAGGGGTGGATTTATAATACCCAAATTATAAAACTTATAAAAGAGTTGATCTTGTTATATGTGTTGCCATCCACTGATCACTTCATGGAAATAACCACATTTAAACAATTAAAATAAGGCACACCCATAAAACCATGCATCATGTGGAGTTCTCATGTTTGTGCATCTAATACTGGCAAGATTAATAAAGATGTGCTAATGTCCAAATTAGGATTTAACCCAAAATTTCAATTTAGAAAATTTGAAGATAACCTAGACAAAGGAAAGAGAAAATGCTACCCAATAGAAATAAATTTATTATAAATCCTTCCCATAAAAGTATGTACACTTAATTTGAAGATAAATGATCCACAAAGTTGAATTTGAAATTTGAAATCTGAAAATAAAAAGAAAAAGGAAAACAAAAAATGTAAAGGAAAAGGGGAAGAAACCTACCTCCGCTTGGGCCTAATCCATCAGCCTCGGCCCATATGCGTTTTTACAGCAGCCAGCCCACACATTCTATTGTGCCACACGCGCACTGACTTGGTGGCCCGACCGTCCAGCAGCCCAGCGAAAACCCATCTCTACTTGTGCCAATGCCATGTGGGACCCACCCGGCCCAGCTCTACCTCCTCCCCACAACGGCCTCACCGAAACGCTCGGAGCATCAAGCCGGCGGATTCGTCAACCGCCCATGGGTCTCGCCATGGACGTGCCTCCCAAGCGACATAAAAGTCTTCCCTCGCGGCTATCCTTTCCCTATTTCCCCCCTGCTCCTACATAATCATCAAGTCGTGACGCGCTACCGGCGTGAACCACTCCATCCCTGGCTGGTACCCACCTCGAGTCAAGCCGAATACTACGCAACCATCCCTTCCAGCGGTGGTGACTACACGAATCGCTGCTCGCCGAGCTCTTAGAGGGACGCCTCGGTGTGGTACCGTGCGCCATCGTGGCCTGCAACCCCTCCGCGACGTTGACAACTGGCTCGCTTTAATCACGGTAAGCTTTCCCCTCTGTGCCCCGACGTACCCCCTGGTCGCGCGTAGCTCTGGCGTGTCCTGGCTGCCGTCATTGGGCAACCCTGTACAGGTGGTGATCGGATGACCGTAGCCACTCAGCCGGATTGATGCGCGACCGTATATATCTGATCAGGTGGTTGTAGGCTCAAGTCGCTCAAGATCCACTTTAGATCGTAGGATCGGGATCCAATGACCCCGATTGCATACCGACTCACAACCACGCAGGTCTAATCTGGCTCGCTCGCATGTGATCCAACGACCAGAATCTCTGCGTACCGCTTCGACTGCGCAGTTTTATAAATAAACCCCCCATGGTCCGTCCTGGTGGAAGTCGGATTCTAAGGAATTTTCATGGTTTAGCCCCTAGCCTTTCCAGTAATTGGCGCACAGTCCAGTAACCAGGGAAAATGAGAAAAACAATATAGAAATTGATTTTTAATACAAAAGTAATTCTAAAAAATTGTTTAATTCATTTTAACTCCAAATTGATCCATTCTAATGGTATTAATTTTGTTTTAATGTTGTCCATTACCTAGTATCTCTGTTTAGCCATGAAACTTTGAATAAAATTATTCACTTGAATTACTCTATTCTAGGTATTAAATAACTTTAGAAATTCATAACTCGATAACAGTAACTCCGAATTCAGTGATTCTTGTTCCTACGATCTCGTTACGACGCGTAGAATATTATCATGCATTATGTTCTACTATTTGGTGCAATGTTAATTCATGCTATACCATGTTTGTTTGTATTGTTGCGAGTAGACGAGCTAGCCATTGAGGATCCAGGGGTTCAGCAGGTGGAGATTACTGAGCAGGTGCTCGTTGAAGGCAAGTTGTGCCCTTGATCACTTTTTGTACCCAATCATGTTCTTATTAATCATAATGTTCTGCATAGGATAATTTTGATGGGACCCAATAGGTTACCCTAGTTTGACTATCTTTATACCTTGTTTAGCACTGAATTTTTGGGTAGTACCTGTTATTGCTTTATGTGGTTTTGGGTATGGAGATACACATTATTCATGATCACACTTTTATTATCAGTATGTTATTTACTATTCATGGTAAGATCATTATGTTAATTGGAACATGGAGAACCACCTGGGAAAACAGTGCTACCACAAGGGTGGTATGGGACACCCTTGGCTAACTAATTAGGAAAGCTAGTGGATGACTACCTTACCCGAAAAGGGCAAGGGCAGTAGGGGAGTGGTCTGTGTAGGGAGGCCCTTGGATTGATTTTGCTGCGATGGCGGTCAGGCGAGGGGTCCCTGCATTGGAGCTTTCTAGAAACAGTAGCGGGTTTTCTGAAGCTACTGGAACTTTGTAAAGGCCTCGTAGTGTTACCCTGCCTCGCTTCCTTGGTAGAGGTGTATGGGAAGTCGCGATCCCTTGGCAGGTGGGTAACATGACTTGTGGGTAAAGATGTGCAACCTCTGCAGAGTGTAAAACTGGTATATCGGCCGTGCTCACAGTCATGAGCGGCTCGGACACTCACATGATTAATTTATGTAATTAAATTCAATTTTTTCATTTGCATCGCATTGGGATTTATTATTATTTTGATTTATTATTACTATGGTTTGGTATTTACTTACATTTAGTAACTGCTAATAAAATTTGACCAACTTATTAAAAGCAATGCTCAACTTTAACCCTTATTTGTTGATCAGCCTTACACTTCACATGAACTCCCACCTTTGGTGAGTTCATGCACATTATTCCCCACGACTTGTTGAGCTATGATCTTTTGTGAGCTCACTCTTGCGATATATAACCCCCACACATGAAGAGCAGGTGGTAGAAGAGGAGCCGCCCTACAATGAAGCATACGAGTTGATCTAGGTGGCGTCTCCCAGTCAGCTTTGTGGCGCTAGGGAAATAATAATTAGTCACTTTATTATTATCATTTATTTTTGTAAGACTTCCATTATGTAATAATGACATTTATGATATTTATGACATTTACCTCTATACACTTTATCATTATATGTGATGTTCTTTCTTGGCACACATATGAGACGCACCCGGCTTTATCCTTTAAATCCGGGTGTGACAGAAGTGGTATCAGAGGAAATGTTGACTATAGGACGAAACCTAGAAAGACCTAGACAAAACCCTTACCTACTTATCTTACTCTGATTCTTTTTATACTTATCATGTCTCACCTTCTACTGTTCTATGACAGATATACATGCGCAAATGCGGCAGGAACGCTAAGAGATGTGCCAGGAAAGGCAAGATATGCGGGAGGAGATGCGTCAAGAAAGAATGGGGCGACAGCAGCAAGCTCCATTGCCACCACCACCACCGCCACCACCACTTCCACCCTAGGACAAGCACCGGGAATTTATGAGCCATAAGCCGCCTACCTTCGCCAGCTCTCCAGATCCTCTGCACGCCGACGACTGGTTGATGTCAGTAGAGAAGATGCTAAACATTGCCCAATGCTCCGACCAGGGAGAAGGTTCTCTATGCTTCTAGTCGTCTGACTGGTCCTGCTACTAATTGGTGGGATTCTTATACTGCTGCCTATGACGCTGCTGATACTATCACTTGGGCTGAATTCACCACATAGTTCAGAAATTACCACATACCTGCTGGACTGATGAAGATTAAAAGAAGGAATTTCTATCAATAAAACAAGGTAGCATTTCAGTTAGTGAGTACCATGACAAATTCATTCAGCTATCATGGTATGCTCCTTATGAGGTGGCTGATTATGAGAGAAAGCAAGAGCACTTCATTGAAGGACTCAATGGGCCACTACAATATGCACTGGTTGCTCATACCTTCCCATCATTTCAGAGGCTTCTTGACAAAGCTCTAGTTATTGAACACAAGCGTGTTCAACTGGGGGACATGAAGAGGAAGGCCATTACCCAGGGGCAGGGTAGCAACAATATTCGTCCTCGCTACGTTCCGCCCTAGGGTACACCAGCTCGTCTAGGAGGAGGACCGCGCCTAGCTCAGTACACTCCATAGGGGACTCCACAGACACCCCACACTCGTCAGGCTGCCCCCACTGACACCCCGGCAAGGCATACAGGACAGAGGATAGGCCCTACATGCTTCAAGTGCTGCCAGGTTGGGCACTATGCAAATGCTTGTCCGGTGGGGATTTCTAGCACACTAGCTCCAAATAAGCAACCGACTCCTGGCAAGGGATTCAGCATTGCCAGAGTTAATCAAGTCAGTGCTGAGGCCACTGCTGACGGAGCAGACATCGCTATCGGTATGTTTTATATTAATGCAATTTCAGTAGCATTATTATTTGATTCTGGAGCTACGCATTTGTTTATTTCTACTCGATTTGCCACCACCAATGAATTACCACTTCAAAATATGAAAACACCAATGATAGTAAGTACACCTAAAGGACCTGTTGAAGCAAACTATATGACATAGATTAACACTGACAATTATGGAAGGGAATTCCGGTCTACACCTATAGTATTAGAAGAAAGCAGTATAGATCTGATACTTGGGATGTCCTGGTTAAGGAAAGCAAAGGCAGTTATACACTGTGCTAAGGAACCGTAGAACTCACCAGTTCCAAAGGGGAAAGGTTTGAAGTTGAGATTACCGTAACCGCCTCTACCATACCTGCCATATTTCTAGTAGATGGAAAATTCATGGGTAGAAACATCTGAGTTGTTAGAGACTTTCCAGACGTCTTTCTTGAAGAGTTACCCAGAATGCCACTAGATAGGGAAGTCGAATTCGTCATTGATCTCTTACTTGGTACTGCTCCGATTAAAAAAGGCCATATAGGATGTCAGTGGAAGAGTTAAAAGAACTTAAGAAATAGTTAACTGAGTTGCAAGAAGCAGGGTACATTTGTCTAAGTTCCTCACCTTGGTGAGCATCGGTACTGTTTGTACAGAAGAAGGATGGTTCGCAACGGATGTGTGTGGACTATAGATCACTTAATGATGTCACCATTAAGAACAAGTACCCTCTACCTCGTATTGAAGACTTATTTGATCAGATGAGAGGTGCTAAGGTGTTCTCTAAGATTGACCTTAGGTCGGTCTACCATCAAATGAAGATTAGGCCACCTGATATTCCCAAGACGGCTTTCTGTACCCGATATGGTCTATATGAATTCACAGTCATGTCGTTTGGCTTAACTAATGCACTAGCCTACTTCATGAATTTGATGAACAAGGTGTTCATGGAGTATCTCAATAGATTCGTCGTAGTATTCATCGACGACATTCTCATATATTCTAAGAATGATAGTGATCATGAGGAACATCTGCAGATGGTGCTACAGAAGTTACGGGATAATCAGCTCTATGCCAAATTTACCAAGTGTGAGTTCTGGTTTGATGAAGTACCATTCCTCAGGCATATCATCTCCAAAGGAGTAATTTCAGTGGATCTGGCTAAAGTAACAATGATAGTTGGTTGGAAGATACCAAGTTCAGTTACGGAGGTCCAGAGTTTCTTGGGACTTGCAGGTTATTACCGGTGATTCATTGAAGGATTTTCTATGATAGCGAAGCCTATGACCTCACTATTAGAGAAGGGGAAGGTGTTCAATTGGACCTGGGAATGCCAAGAGAGTTTCAACCAGTTGAGGTTTAAGTTAATGTCAGCCCAAGTGTTGATTATGCCAGACCTATAGAAGAGTTTTGATATATATTGTGAAGCAAGTCACCAGGGCTTGGGATGTGTGCTTATGCAAGAAGGACACGTCATCGCCTATGCCTCTCGCCAGCTGTGGAAACATGAGTTGAACTACCCCAATCATGACTTAGAACTAGCAGCTGTCGTGTATGCGCTCAAGATTTGGAGACACTATATTATGGGGACTAAGTGTCAAGTCTACACTGAACACAAGAGCTTAAAGTATATCTTCACTCAGAAGGATCTCAACCTTAGACAACTTCGTTGGTTGGAGCTCATAAAGGATTATGACATGGAATTTCACTATCATCCAGGCAAGGCAAATCTGGTTGCGGATGCCTTGAGTCGGAAGGAGCATGTCCATGCGGCTATCGTCACCCAATTACCCGATGAGTTAGCCGAAGATTTTGAGAAGCTCAATCTAGGGATAGTTGCTCATACTAAAGGGATTACCATAGAGGTAGAGCCTACCTTAGAGCAAGAAATATGAAAGGGTCAGATCGAAGATGTCAAAATTCAAGAGATCAAAGATCTGGTAACAGAAGGAAGAGGCCCAGACTTGGAAGATGAGGGTACGATATGGTTCAAGAACCGGATTTGTGTTCCTGAGATTGACAGTATTCGTAAAGACATATTGAAGGAGGCACATGACTCAGCTTATTCCATCCATCCGGGCAGTACTAAGATGTACCATAAAAAGGGATGTTGCTGCACATGTGGCGGAATGTGATATTTGCTAGAGGGTAAAAGCCGAGCATCAGAGACCTGCTGGATTACTTCACCCACTGAAGATACTTGAGTGGAAGTGGGAAGAGATTGGCATGGACTTCATTGTTGGTCTACCCCGCACTTCTGCAGGGTATGACTCTATTTGGGTGATTGTGGACAGACTTACAAAAGTGGCTCACTTCATTCCTGTGAGGACTAATTACACGAGAGCCAAGCTATCGGAGTTGTATATGGCTCGGATAGTTTGTCTACATGGAGTGCCTAAGAAGATTGTGTCAGACCGGGGATCACAATTCACTTCTCGGTTTTGGCAGAAGTTACAGGAGTGCTTGGACATGCAATTGAATTTCAGTTCGGCCTACCATCCTCAAACTAATGGGCAGACCGAGAGAACCAACCAAGTACTAGAGGATATGTTAAGAGCTTGTGCTCTTAAGCATGGTGGCAGTTGGAATAAGGGCTTACTGTATGTAGAGTTCTCTTACAATAACAGTTACCAAGCCAGTTTGAAGATATCTCTGTTTGAGGCTCTATATGGCAGAAAGTGCAGGACTCCACTATATTGGGATCCAACTGGTGAAAGGCAGTTCTTTGGGCTAGAAATTATACAAGAGGTAGAAGAACAAGTCTAGTTGATAAGGGAGAATTTGAGAACCGCACAGTCAAGGCAGAAAAGTTATGTAGACACCCGGAGATGACTATTATAGTTTAAGGAGGGTGATCACGTGTATCTGAAGGTGTCACCGATCCGGGGTATGAGAAGATTTAAAGTGAAAGGGAAGTTGTCCCCTCGCTTTATTGGGCCCTTCTTGATCCTAAGGCGAGTGGGAGAAGTTGCCTATCAACTGGAGTTACCCGACCATCTTGCGGATGTACATGATGTATTCCATGTATCACAATTGAAGAAGTGTCTTAGTGTACCCGAGGAGCAGCTACCTATGGAGGACCTTAGTGTTCAAGATGATCTGACTTATACTGAGTATTCTATCAAGATCCTTGATACTTTGATTCGTGTTACAAGGAGTAAAGTGATTAAAATGTGTAAAGTGCAATGGAGTCATCACAGTGAGGATGAAGCTACTTGGGAAAGAGAAGAAGAGCTACGAGTAGATTTTCCCCACCTCTTTTCTAGTTTTACCTAATCTCGAGGACGAGATTCTTTATAAGGGGGGTAGGATTTGTAATACTCAAATTATAGAACTTATAAAAGAGTTTATCTCATCACTTCATGGAAATAATCACATTTAAATAATTAAAAAAAGGCACACCCATAAAACCATGCATCAAGTGGAGTTCTCATATTTGGTGCATCTAATACTGACAAGATTAATAAAGATGTGTTAATGTCCAAAGTAGGATTTAACCCGAAATTTCAATTTAGAAAATTTGAAGATAACCTTGAAAATGGAAAGAGAAAATGCTACCCAATAGAAATAAATATATTATAAATCCTTCCCATAAAAGTATGTACACTTAATTTGAAGATAAATGATCCACAAAGTTGAATTTGAAATTTGAAATCTGAAAATAAAAAGAAAAAGGAAAATAGAAAATGTAAAGGAAAAGGGGAAGAAACCTACCTGCGCTTGGGCCTAATCCATCAGCCTCGGCCCATTTGCGTTTCTACAGCAGCCGGCCCACACTTTCTATCGCGCCACACGCGCACTGACTTGGTGGCCCCACCATCTAGCAGCCCAGCAAAAACCCATCTCTGCCTGTGCCAATGCCGCGTGGGACCCACCCGGCCCAGCTCTGCCGCCTCCTCACAATGGCTTCACTGAAACGCTCGGAGAATCAAACCAGCGGATTCGTCAACCGCTCGTGGGTCACGCCAAGGACGTGCCTCCCCAGTGACATAAAAGTCTTCCCTCATGGCTATCCTTTCCCAATTTCCCCCTTACTCCAACATAATCATCAAGCCGTGACGCGCCGCCGGCGCGAACCACTCCATCCCTGGCCGGTACCCACCTCGACTCAAGTCGAATACTGCGTGACCATCCCTTCCACTTGTGGTGACCGCGCGAACCGGTGCTCGCAGAGCTCCTAGAGGGACGCCTCGGCATGTTACCGGGCACCATCGTGGCCTGCAACCCCTCCGCGACGTTGACAACCGGCTCGCTTTAATCATGGTAAGCTTTCCCCTCTGTGCCCCGACGTACCCCACGATCGTGCGTAGCTCTGGCGCGTCCTAGCCACCGCCGCTAGGCAACACGCGTGCGATAATGCCTAAGGTGGAAGATGAATGCGTGCCCGTTGATCCAACCCTGTATGGTGGTGATCCGACGACCGTAGCCACTCAACCGGATTGATGCACGATCGTAGATATCCTGATAAGGTGGTTGTAGGCTCAAGTCGCTCAAGATCCACTTTAGATCGTAGGATCGGGATCCAATGACCTCGATTGCGTACCGACTCACATCCACACCGGTCTAATCTGGCTCGTTTGCATGTGATCCAATGGCTAGAATCTCTACGAATCGCTTCGACCGTGTAGTTTTATAAAGAAACCCCCTTAAAAATTGAGAATGAACCAGCGGTCCGTCCTGGTGGAAGTCGGAGTCCAAGGAATTTTTATGGATTAGCCCCTGGCCTTATTAGTAATTGGCGCGCAGTCCAGTAACCAGGGAAATTGAGAAAAAACAATATAGAAATTGATTTTTAATACAAAATTAATTCTAGATACTTGTTTAATTCATATTAAATTCATTTTAACACCAAATTGATCCATTCCAGTGGCATTAATTTTGTTTTAATGTTGTCCATCACCTAGTATCTATGTTTAGCCATGAAACTTGGACTAAAGTTATTCACTTGAATTACTCTATTCTAGGTATTAAATAGATTTAGAAATTCATAACTCGATAACCGTAACTCCGAATTTAGTGATTCTTGTTCCTACGATCTCGTTATGACGCGTAGAATATTATCATGCATTCTGTTATATTGTTTGGTGTAATGTTAATTTATGTTATACCATGTTTGTTTGTATTGTTGGGAATAGACAAGCCAGCCACTGAGGATCTAGAGGTTCAGCAGGTGGAGACTGCTGAGCAGGAGCTCGTTGAAGGCAAGTTGTGCCCTTGATCACTTCTTTTTACCCAATCATGTTCTTATTAATCATAATGATCTGTATAGGTTATTTTTGATGGGACCCAATAGGTTACCCTAGTTTGACTATCTTTATACCGTGTTTACCATTGAATTTTTGGGTAGTACCTATTATTGCTTTATGTGGTTTTGGGTATGGAGATACACATTATTCATGATCACACTTTATTATCAGTTTTTTATTTACTGTTCATGATAAGATTATTTGTTAATTGGAACATGGAGAACCACCAAGGAAAATAGTGCTACCATAAGGGTGGTATGGGACGCCCTTGGCTGACTAATTAGGAAAGCTAGTGGATGACTACCTTACCCGAAAGGGGCAAGGGCATTAGGGGAGTGGTCAGTGTAGGGAGGCCCTTGGGTTGATTTTGCTGCGATGGCGGTCAGACGAGGGGTCCCTGCATTGGAGCTTCCTAAAAACCATAGCGTGTTTTCTGAAGCTAGTGGAACTTTGTAAAGGCCTTGTAGTGTTACCCTTCCTCGCTTCCTTGGTAGAAGTGTATGGGAAGTTGCGATCCCTTGGCAGATCGATAACATGACTTGTGGGTAATGATGTGCAACCTCTGTAGTGTGTAAAACTGGTATATCATCCATGCTCACGGTCATGAGCGGCTCAGACACTCACATGATTAATTTATAGAATTAAATTCAATTTTATCATTTGCATCGTATTGGTATTTATTATTATTTTGATTTACTATTACTGCTAATAAAATTTGACCAACTTATTAAAAACAATGCTCAGCTTTAACCATTATTTGTTGATCAGCCTTACACTTCACATGAACTCCCACCTTTGGTGAGTTTATGCACATTATTTCCCACGACTTGTTGAGCTATGATCTTTTGTGAACTCACTCTTGTGATATATAAATCCCCCCACAGGTGAAGAGTAGGTGGTCAAAGAGGAGTCGCCCTACAATAAAGCATACGAGTTGATCTAGGTGGCGTCCCTCAGTCAGCTTTTAGGCGCCAGGGAAATAATAATTAGTTCGCTTTATTATTATCATTTATATTTATAAGACTTCTGTTATGTAATAATGACATTTATGATTTTTATGACATTTATCTCTATACACTTTGTCATTATATGTGATGTTCTTCCTTGGTGCACATGTGAGACACACCCGGCTTTATCCTTTAAATTCAGGTGTGACACATCCTTAGCAAACTGTGAATCATTGTTGTCTAGAACCTTCCATGTGTCTCCATCTAAAGGTGCTCTATCACTTCTTTGTCCTCCCTCTCACCATCCTTGTGCACCATATGTTCATGGTCGTTCTATTAGAGAAAACAATTCTTTGACCGCACGTGTTGGTCAGAAGTTGAAAGCTAACTTCCTACAACTTTTATAACAAACCGTAAAAAGTTATGGTTATTTCCTAGAGCTACTAGTAGCCTCTCAAAAGTTGGTAATTTCCTACGGTTTGTTATAAAAGCTATAGGAAGTTAAAAAAACCGTAGGAAGTTTATATTTTTGGTGTAGTGTTGAGACTTCCTAGTTAAATAATCTTCTAAGATTAATTTTCTAACCTTATTAGGCTACAAGTGAAGGTAAGTTTACCAAGTTCAACTTTATTTACAAAAGTTACCCCTAACTTAGTTGATATTAACATGGTTAATCTATGAAACTATTTATTGGTTTTCTAGTCAAACAGTGTCCAAACAAATTCAAACTTTACTCAAAGTCTATAATCAACATTTGAATTCTACCCAAAAAGTTTTATGATTTTTGGGATTACTATACTATTTCTAAAATTCTAAAAAGGCTTTACTTAAGTACCTTTAAATGCTACATAAATTAGGGTCTAAAATAAAAAACATAGAACTATTTTTATTAAATACAACTTGATTTTAGGTGTCTAGTAAAATTGGTCTCATATTTTTACCATTTTCTACTATTTTTTACAGATTTCCTAAGTTAGCAGTAAAAGAAAAGAACAAAACATGAACATGGTTGGGCCCTATTCAGCCCAACAGGTCCAAGCCTACGAGGAAACAGTGCGCGTCCACGCCCGCGCTAGCGGATTTGCGCCGAGGCCCCTATGAATTTGAATAAATAGTAAAAAATCCTTAGGAACTATTCATATGTATCACTGACAACTACACAAAAGTCCTCCTATTTCTATTTCTTCACGGCTCCAGGTCCCCGACCGTGCGCCAATCAAACACCTGGCCGGAATCACGCGTACTCGTCGCTGGCGACCTGTTCCGATGGTAGCAAGCACACATCCTATGGACTAATTTGACTAACTTGCCACTAACCTGTATCTGTCCTGCGACAACGGCGAACAGGGACTTCAGCGAGCCCGTTCTAGGTTACACGAGTCGGTAGCGTTCAATCAAACGATTTGGAAAGAATCAGTGACCTATTAGAGCTATGGTGCTTGCGTGAATTTGGATAGGGACAACCCGGAATGGCCGGTTGACGTGAACATTGTCCATGACGGTGTTCCTGACGACAACTCAGCGTTCTTTGTGCCAGAACCTCCTAAGTTATTGGGCCCACATGCACCTGCCCTTGTCTCAAAGACCTCAGACGGGTATGTATGTGCACCAGATAACTTAACAGGATCTGTCCGAGTGCCCTAAGGACCTCAGATAAACCACTTACAACCAAAACCGTGGGATTAAGTAAACACAAAACACACACAAACAATTTTGCAGCGGAAATCTTTTTACCAAATTTTACATGTTACATCAAGTTTTACAATGTACATGATCGGAGTGATTACAAAACTGATTCAAAGAAATAACTTTGAATTGTTATAAATTGTTTATAAGTTTGAAATATATGCTAGCTTAAGTGACCATCCTCAATAAGAAGTATAGAAGAAGTACTTAGACTTATAGAAGGCCGTGCCCACCGGCGCTTAACACCAATCACAATCAAGTGACTCGTAACCTGCAGCAACAATGGGTAAAACCCTAAGTACGCAAGTACTCAACAAGACTTACCCGACTAAAGAAAAGACTCTCAAGGGTATGCTGGTTTTAGAAGGATTCAACGTAAGGCTTATCAAGAATCAAGGACTCTGTTTGCAGAAAAGCTTACTATGAGTTGATCCTTACTTTCAACATTTTAATGCTAGATTAAGTATTAATAGACCTTGTTTGCATCTAGTCTAATTTCATCATCACATTAATCCATACAACACGATTTTTGCTCATTATGATTCCATCCATGACTTAGATTGCAAGTCAGTGACCAAGTCTTCATATCCAAGAAGTAACGGCGATCCGAATCAATTAATACCCAGTTGGGGATCTCCAATCACATGACATATGTAGCACTTAACCCTTGCATATGTCAACTCGCCACTGGGGTTCTTAAGACTAGATCAGGTTCACGCCAACCGAGAGCACAGATACACCACCATCCAGCCTCTTGCCACAGAGGGTACACGCTACTCTCGCCATCTCTCCACTCCCATTGCGTGTTATCTTATTCTGGTATTAGTCTGTCTAAGGCAAAGCTTACCCATGATGAGGCATGTGACCGGTTAAAAGGTCCTCGATCATCAAGCCTACATTCAGTATAATCCTTAATCAACCTAGGTAGAACATCACCTGTTCCTAACCCAAGTCTCGATTTAAGTACTTCCATCCTTAGGATTGTTTTGTGTTCCTTAGGATGAAAAGAGCATTATAGGGAACTTTGCAGTAAGATCCCACCATGCTGCCAATGAAAATATTCTTGCAGGTAGAAGTCATCCTTCCTTAGGATAACTCCTGAGCTAGGCCTTAATGCAAAAGACAACCTCTATCCACAAGACCTAAGCAGGACTAAGCATTTTTGTAAATCATATTTCGATACTTCATCAGAAGTATCTATAAAGGTATGGATATCAAGGTAGGCAATGCATCAAAGGGTTTCCAAGAAACTCCTATAAACCTAATGCACATTTCGCTAGACTTAATGTGTGTAATAATTATTTAAAAACACAAGGAAGGGGTTGCATGCACCAGGGCTTACCTGGATAACACTATGTTAGTGTTGTTAGACAACGTCCGCTTGATGACCATCTTTTGTCTTGACATTCGTCAGATTATCCCTCTTTAGGTTCGTCCGACTGACGACGTCGTCTTGCGGAGATGTTTACTCTCTGCATTATCCTAGGGTCGTCTTCCGCATCACGTGATCAACAAACGTACCTAAATGATGTGCATAATGCACATGAATGCAGATAAACAAGAATAGTGCAAGACTAAGTATTATTACATATCCGCGAATTAAACACCTAGCAGCGAGGCGTTGTACTATTTCATATGGAAACACTAGTTATCGACATACGACTAAGCGTAATGATTACGTTTCTCTAGATTAACCGAATCTAACGCAAACATCACAAAACAACAAACTATACACATTTAACACGATGAGCCTGAACACAACTTATCAGTTAATTAATTAAATTCTAGACTCAGTGGTCTTAGGAATTTAAATCTAGAACAGGAATAAAAGTACATCACTTTTTAGACCATGCGACTGGATTAAATTACATACCAATCTAAGCTATCATATATAGCCTACCATTAATTTTATCAAACAATTATAATTTGTCTTAAGTAATACTAATAATATTATTGTTTAGACATTTTAAAATACTAAATTTAAACTAAGCGTCACCAAAATACTATACTCTATAAAATATAACTAGTTCGAATATACTCGGAAACTAAACTCCTCGAAGCACCTCGCATCACTGGTATTTCTAACTTAAACTTCATACACAAACTAAGCGTCTTATTTCACGATCATAAAATCAATAGTAAAAATAGTGATTGGCTCACCATTATCAACTTGATTCAATATTTGCGAGAACGACGACAGTCTTTGATTGAGGTCTTCAATCAAATAGCTGATGGTATAGAATGGAGCTCCACTTTTCTCTTCAATCCACAACTCTTGGAATCTCTCCTCGACTGAATAATTTGGACGAACCGAACTTGAGTCACGCAGGATGTTCACTTGGCTTGGGTATTTCAAACGAGCAGCGCATGAGGCACGATTACAATAGCAGGGTAAATAACAACACCGCGAGGAAGGACGACCACGGTGTTGCTGAGGCATCAGACGAGATGAGCGCGAGATAGAAAGACACGCGACCAGAGACCCAAGCATCCGCGGTGGCAATTTGGACGAAAGCGAACTAGGGGCGACAACTCACGGCCAGGCGCAGGTTGGGCGCGTGCCTGAGAGCCGAGCGTGAGGGAGCTTAGCTCCAGGGAGGGGCGCGAAGAGGAGCTGCTCGACCGGGGGATGTGCGGCCGACAGAGATCTGAGCTGGGGAAGATGGAGTAGAGAAGGAGCGCTCCATGGGAGGTGGGGCGAGTTGGAGGGAGCTCCAACCATGGAGGGTCGTCGAGGAAGGAGCACCGTGAGGGAAGGGAGATGAGCGGTCGACGCTGAGGAAGAGACCGAGCTGGGGCCGAGCACTGGACGTGGGAGGGTGCACACAGGAAAGCACCAGGGAGCAGGGGCGCGACAAGCTCCACGACGAAAAGGGGGTGCGGCTAGCGTCCATGGGCTTGGGGCGTGCGCATCCCCGTGATAGAGTCATGGCCATAGGGCGCGAGCATGGCCTGGGAGCAATGCTGGGGCGCCATAGGACTAACAAAGGGAGCAGGGGGTTCGCCGAGGAGGGAAATGGGCAGGGACGACTTGGCGAGGGGAGCAGGAGCCAGGACGCCGTGGCTATGGGAGATGGGCGCTGGAGAAGAAAGGAGCGGCTGGACGGCTACAAAGAGAAGCACAGGGAGAAGAAGATAAGTAGAGGGCGCGGGTGGCAGGATTTTTTTGAGCAGAGCGGCGGCAAGGCGACGGTAGAGGATAGGGTTGGGAGATTTTTTTTAGTTTTTCAGATTTTTCAATTTTCCCTTTTTTTATAACAGAAATCTCAGATATTTCAAAATCGGATAAACTCATCTGCCTTCATCCCGAATATTTGATGCGGTGAATATTTTGTAGTCAGATAAACTTTTACCAGGTATTTATATCCGAAGATTCAAAGCTGGCAAGAAACATACGAATCGAGTTAAATGGATTTCGGCTTATGTATTTTAATCTGCACTTGATTCAGTTGACTTTAGACGAATTCCAGTTCGCTACTCGAACACTCGACTAGTGTCGGCGTTTCGACCCCGGGGGGTCCCTGGACCGACGAGTAAATTGTCGCCGCGTGCCCCAGCCCAGATGGGTCGGCGCGAGGCAGAACGCGAAGGGGGGAGAGAGCAGCCGGAGGGAGACAGGCGTGGGAGGTGGAACCCGCGGCCTTCGTGTTAGCCCCGCGCCCAGGTCGGGTGTGCTTGCAGTAGGGGGTTACAAGCGTCCACGCGGGAGGGAGCGAGCGGCCTTGCGCGAGCGCCGTCCCGTCCTTCCCCGCGCGGCCAACCCTCTGTAAGAGGGCCCTGTACCTCCCTTTTATAGGCGTAAGGAGAGGATCCAGGTGTACAATGGGGGGTGTAGCAGTGTGCTAACGTGTCTAGCGGAGGAGAGCTAGCGCCCTAAGTACATGCCATCGTGGCAGCCGGAGAGGTTTTGGCACCCAGTTCATGTGGTGTCGTGGCCGTCGGAGGAGCGCTGGAGCCTGGCGGAAGGACAGTTGTCGGGGCTGTCGAGTCCTTGCTGACGTCCTCTTGCTTCCGTAAGGGGGCTGAGAACCGCCGTCATCATAAAGCGTGCGGGGCGCCATCATTACTCATATAGTGGAGCGAGCCAGATGGGACGCCGGTCTTGTTCCCCGTAGCCTGAGTCAGCTCGGGGTAGGGTAATGATGGCGCCTCCTGTTGACGTGGTCGGTCCGTGCCCTAGGTTGGGCGAGGTGGAGGCTCCTCCGAGGTCGAGGTCGAGTCCGAGCCCCCGGGTCGGACAAGGCGGAGACCGTCGGCTGAGGCCAGGGCTGAGTCCGAGCCCTGGGGTCGGGCGAAGTGGAGTTCGTCGTCCTTCGGGGCTGAGCCCGAGTCCAAGCCCTGGGGTCGGGCGGAGCGGAATTCTCGTCTTCCGGGGCTGAGCCCGAGTCCGAGCCCTGTGGTCGGGCGGAGCGGAGTTCGTCGTGTTCCGGGGTCGAGCCCGAGTCCGAGCCCTGGGGTCAGGCGCAGCGGAGTTCGTCGTCTTCCAGGGCCGAGCCCGAGTCCGAGCCCTGGGGTCGGGCGGAGCGGAGTTCGTTGTCTTCCGGGGCCGAGCCCGAGTCCGAGCCCTGGGGTCGGGCGAAGCGGAGTTCGTCGTCTTCCGGGGCTGAGCCCGAGTCCGAGCCCTGGGGTCGGGCGAAGCAGAGTTCGTCGTCTTCCGGGGCTGAGCCCGAGTCCAAGCCCTGGGGTCGGGCGAAGCGGAGTTTCCTATGACGCCTAAGGCCGGACTTGGCTTCTGTCAGCCTCACTCTATCGAGTGGCTCAGCAGTCGGAGCGGTGCAGGCGGCGCTGTCCTCTTGTCAGACCGGTCAATGGAGCGGCGAAGTGACTGCGGTCACTTCGGCTCTGTCGACAGGAGGGCGTGCGTCAGGATAAAGGTGTCAGGCCACCTTTGCATTAAATGCCCCTGCGATTTGGTCGGTTGGCATGGCGATTTGGCCAAGGTTGCTTCTTGGTGAAGATTGGGCCTCGGGCGAGCTGAAGGTGTGTCCGTTGCTGGAGGGGGTCCTCGGGCGAGACATAGATCCTCCGGGATCGGCTGCCCTTGCCCGAGGCTGGGCTCGGGCGAGGCGTGATCGCGTCCCTCGAATGGACCGATCCTTGACTTAATCGCACCCATCAGGCCTTTGCAGCTTTGTGCTGATGGGGGTTACTAGCTGAGATTTAGGAGCCTTGAGGGTACCCCTAATTATGGTCCCTGACAGTAGCCCCCGAGCCTCGAAGGGAGTGTTAATACTCGCTTGGAGGCTTTTGCCGCACTTTTTTGCAAGGGGACCAGCCTTTTTTGGTTGTATTTTGTTCCGGTGGGTGCGCGCGAGCGCACCCGCCGGGTGTAGCCCCCGAGGCCTCGGAGGAGTAGTTTGACTCCTTCGAGGTCTTAGTGCGTTTTGCAACACTTCGGCTGGTCTAGTTGTTCCCTCATGCGAGCTGGCCGTAGCCCGGGTGCACGGTCGGGTCCCAAGTTCTCGGGCTGGTATGTTGACGCTGTCAACGGTTTGGCCGGAGCCGGGTTTGCGTGAGCAGCCCCCGAGCCTCTGCACAGGGCAAGAGGACGGTCAAGGACAGACTCGACTTTTTTACATACGCCCCTGCGTCGCCTTTTCGCAAGGAGGAGGGGGGGAAAGCGCCATGTTGCCCTCGGAGGGCACCGAACATGGTGTCTCCGGTGAGCTGCTGGCGGGTAATCCGAGTGGACGCCCGTGCCCCATTTGTTAGGGGTTGGCTAGAGGCCCGGAGGCGCGCTCCAAAAGTACCTGCGGGTGATCTGCCAGACCGGGTCCCCTATTGACGGGGTCCAAGGGCTTGATGCCTCCCTCTGATGGGATTCCGTTACAAGATCGTTCCCGCTGGTCTCGGAAATGTCCTAGGGTACCTCGGGAGCGTAGCCTGAGCCTTGGTTATGTATCGAACGTACCCAGGGTCATCCCTCGCTTTGTGTCTGAGGCGACTGTGAACCCTTCGAGGGCTAGCCTACGAACCCCTGATCAGTAGTGGGCACGGAGCCCTGAGTGGCCTGAGGCGGCCGTTGAACCCTTCCGAGGGACCGACCATCGAACCTTTGACCAGTAGTGGGCGCAGAACCCAAGCGCTCTGAGGCGGCCGTCGAACCCCTCCGAGGGGCCAGCCTTTGAACCTCTGATCAGTAGGGAGGCTCGGGGCCTGTTTCCTTCACGGAGAAGGATCCTTTTCGGGGTATCCCCCTTTCCCGGTCCCTGTTGTAAGAGAGAGAAAGAGGAAAAGGAAAAGGATACGAAATCGAATGACGTGGCGTACCTTTTTCGATGTGGTCATTATGGCGAAGGCGAAGCGTCGCTTGCTTTTCCTGCCTGAGGCGCCGCCCGTCCCGCCGCGGAGTTAATGCGACGGGGCGAGTGGTTCGCGAGGCGGCCGTTGCGTGTGTGCGAGCCGTTCGAGGAACGGAACACGGGCGCGCCGTCTTCATGCCGTGAGAGAGGGTTCTCTCGCTGCCCCTGGATGGGACGTAAGCTTGGCTGACGACGTGACCGCTGCTCCTGCCCGCCTGCCACCGCCATTACTGCCGACCCATTTTTGGCCGTGTTGACCATCGTGCCTGGCTGGCACTGCTGGGTCATACGCAGGGTTGCCTCGAGTCGCGGTACTGGTTCCACAGTCGAGGAGGCGCGGTAGTTGTGCGAGTGGTGGTGCAGTTGCTCGCACGTAGCAACCGGCGCGCCGGTTGCATGACGTGTGGGCCTGGGCCTCCATGCTGGGTGCGTTGGAAGTCGGAGGGGCGCGCCCACTTGGTGCGGTTGCATGCCGCCTGCATGGCTGTTCGCCCTTTCACCCACTGGTCTGGGCGAAAGTGGAGGAATGCTTGTAACCGTCGGGCGGTTGCATGCACCACGCGCGGCGGTTTGGCTTCTTCTGCCCTAGGCCAGTTTGTATGACGCGTGGGGCCCAGCCCCCGCGCCGTAGGGGGAGGACCTTGGAGCATGTTGGAGAAGACTCAGCCCACGACGGCTAGGGACGCAAGTAGGGAGAGTCGCCTTTAAAAGGAGGGTGACCTCCTTGAGAGGCGACCATGTCTTCGCGCTCCCTTATGCACCGTGTCTTTCCACCTTCCAAGCCCCCGGATGGGGGACCCCCGCAATCCTTCTGCCTTGCCGTTGGAGGAACACAACTTCGTGGAAGTTGGTACCTTTCAACCATCGTTCGGCTTCAAGGATTTTCATCATGCAGCCCGGCCGCATCCCCTCACCAGTGGTCACCCAAGATGGTGACCTCCAGCTTGATGGCGGGGAGAAGCGAACTGGGCTACAGCCTCCGCCCCTCCCTCAGCTTCAAGGATGTTCATCATCAGTGCTGGGGAGGGGAGTGCGCCGAGTTGGGGTCGGTCTCTACACGGGCAGCGGCCCGCTCCTTCCCCCAGTGATCAGGGGGTAGGGCGTTCGCCGTTCGTGGCGCTGGCAGCTGCCGCGTGCCCGGCTCTCTGACCCAAGCGGCTTCGAAGCCGCTTCCGGCGTCGCCTTCCGCCACGGCAGCCGGAAGAGGTTTCGCCGCTGACGAGCTAGCCGGTGTCGCCCACGGACTGACCTCCAACTCTACGGCCTTCTGCCTGTCCTTGCCTCTCGAGTGAGGGCATGGGCGAGGGCCTCATGACAGCAGCATCCGCCCTGAGGTCATCGCTGCTGCTGTTCGGCCCCCCGGAGCAGAAGTCGTCGTCGTTGCCGCTGCTGGAGCGGGCGACGGCGAGCCGTTCGTCGGTCTTCTGTTGCTCCGCAGGCCCCCCAATCGTGTGGGGTTGTTCGTACCTGCGGAGGTGGAACCGGGGTTCCGTTTGTAATGGCACCTTGTGTGCCGGTCTTTTGTTCATTGTGGCTGTCGGGGCCTGAACATGTATGTATTTTTGGCACGGGGCCGTGTTTTTTCTTCATTTCGAGCACTAAGACTCGCCTGTCGACTATCTAAACCGCTTCACCGAGCGTGAGTCGTCTCGTGCAAAGGTGACGAGTGAGGTATCCGTATCCTGGAGGCGTAGGAGTCCCTCGGCTCGGTTGGCCTTGCTGTCCGAGACTTCTCCTGCTTAGTTAAAGGAACCCTCGGCCGCTCTTCGATGAGCCGAAGCCGGAGGTAGCGGTGTCAGCACGGACAGAGGCAGAGTTGGCTCGAAAAGAAGATTTGGTCGGCCGGAGCCTAGCCGGGTCGTCCACTGGCGGGACCGACGCCGGAGTTGAGCTGCCGAGGCCACAAGCCGGGCTGATGTCTTCGGGGGACAGCTGGCCGAGGCCTCGGGGTGGCCGGCCGAGCCGTCTGCTCGAGCCGGATTCCTGGAGAGGACCTTGGCGGCGATGGCCCAGGTGTGGTGCTGATGTCGTCCTTCAGAGTGGAGATCCTCCGACCGCGTCGCCGTCCGAGGCTAGGTTGGACCTCGCCGAAGGTGTAGTTGACGCCGAGGGTGCTGCTGCCCCCTTCAACTGTCGACGTCCGAGCCTGCAGGATCGGGTTGTCTTGTAGTGTGTGTATGTTTTCTGCGGCCGCCGAGGCCCAAACATACCATCATCGTGTTGTGAAGCTGTGTCCCTTTTCCTCTTGTTTTGAGTATCCGGACTTTTTTGTCGGTAACAGAATTGTTTGTGCGGGCGAGAGTTGCTTTTCACGGAAGGTGATGAGTGAGGTATCCGTATCCCAGGAGGCGTAGGAATCCCTCGGCTCGGTCGGCCTTGCCGCTTACACGCACTCTTACTCGTCCATAGGGTTCTGTCACCGACGCAGTCGAGAAGGCCCGAAAAATCATTCCAGCAGAGGAGCTTTCGAGCGTGAAGACTTGTTCGGTCCGCGGAATCACTTATCCGAGCGCGAGTTACTTATCGCAGAAGGTGATGAGTGAGATATCCGTATCCCGGAGGCGTAGGAGTCCCTCGGCTCGGTCAGCCTTGGTTGCTTACGTGTACTCCGTCGTTTTTAGGATCCACTTTCGAAGTAGTCGAAAAGCACGAAAGGCATTCTAGCAGAAAAGATTTTTTTTATTTTTTCGAGGAAAATTTCGACGCAGAGGGGGTTCCCCCCTTCTAGCCCCCGAGGGAGGGTCCGGCTTTGCCGAGGCAAGGCTGACCCTTCCTTGACGACCAGACTTTGTGTGTGTACGGGGTGTACGAATAACTTGGAAGCATCTTAAGGGTAGAAGCGACGTAGCTGTTGGATGTTCCAAGCGTTGCTGTAGACCTCGCCTTGACTGTTGGCCAGCTTGTATGTTCTGGGCTTCAGAATTTTGGCGACGACGAATGGCCCTTCCCAGGGAGGCGTGAGTTTGTGCCGCCCTCGGGCGTCTTGTCGCAGCCGAAGCACCTGGTCGCCCACCTGGACGTCTCGGGACCAAACCCCTCGGGCGTGGTAGCGTCGTAGGGACTGCTGGTACCGTGCCGAGTGTAGTAAGGCCATGTCCCGAGCCTCTTCCAGCTGGTCCAGTGAGTTTTCTCGATTGGCTCGATTGCTTTGGTCGGCGTAGGCCCTCGTCCTCGGGGAACCGTATTCTAAGTCTGTGGGCAAGATGGCCTCGGCCCCATAGACTAGAAAGAACGGTGTGAAGCCCGTGGCTCGGCTCGGCGTTGTCCTCAGACTCCAGACCACCGAGGGGAGCTCCTTCATCCATCGCTTGCCGAACCTGTTGGGGTCGTTGTAGATCCGCGACTTGAGCCCTTGCAGGATCATGCCGTTAGCCCGCTCTACTTGCCCATTCATCATGGGGTGAGCCACAGCGGCCCAGTCCACCCGGATGTGGTGATCCTTGCAGAAGTCTAGGAACTTTCTGCCGGTGAACTGGGTGCCGTTGTCAGTGATGATGGAGTTCGGGACCCCAAAGCGATGGATGATGTTGGTGAAGAACGCCACCGCCTGTTCGGACCTGATGCTGTTTAGGGGTCAGACCTCGATCCGCTTGGAAAATTTGTCGATGGCGACCAACAGGTGCGTGTAGCCCCCGAGTGCCTTCTACAAGGGGCCGACGAGGTCCAGACCCCACACAGTAAAAGACCAGGTGATGGGTATGGTCTGCAGAGCCTGAGTGGGTAGGTGGGTCTGCCTCGCGTAGAACTGACACCCTTCGCAGGTGCGGACAATTCTAATGGCGTCGGCCACGGCCGTCGGCTAGTAGAAACCTTGTCGGAAGGCGTTTTCAACAAGGGCTCGAGGTGCTGCGTGATGGCCGCAAGCCCCCGAGTGTATCTCTTGTAGGATCTCCTGGCCTTCGGCGATGGAAATGCATCGCTGGAGGATGCCCGAGGGGCTGTGGTGGTAGAGCTCCTTCTCATCTCCCAGCAAGACGAACGACTTGGTGCGCCGCGCCAACCGCCGAGCTTCGGCTTGGTCGAGGGGTAGCTCTCCTCGGTGGAGATATTGCAGGTACGGGGTCTGCCAGTTTCGATTGGGCGTGACCTCGCTCCGCTCCCCCTCGATGCGCAGTGCCTCACCCTTGGGGGCCGAGGGTACCTCGGGCCGAGCCGAGGGTACCTCGAACTGTGCCGAGGGTACCTCGGACTGAGCCGAGGGTGCCTCGGGCTGGGCCGAGGCCTTCTCGGGCTCGAGCGTGTCGTCGGTCTTGATGGAGGGTTGATGCAGGTCTCAGGAGAATACGTCCGGGGGAACCGTTGTTCGCCCCGAGGCTATTTTAGCCAGCTCGTCCGTAGTCTCGTTGTATCGTCGGGCGATGTGGTTGAGCTCGAGCCCGTAGAACTTGTCTTCCAGGCGCCGAACCTCATCGCAGTAGGCTTCCATCTTCGGGTCGCGATAGTGGGAGTTCTTCATGACTTGGTCGATGACGAGCTGCGAGTCACCGCGAGCATCGAGGCGTCGGACCCCTAGCTCGATGGCGATTCGCAACCCGTTTACCAGAGCCTCGTACTCAGCCACATTGTTGGACGCCGGGAAGTGGAGGCGTAGCACATAGCGTAGGTGCTTCCCGAGGGGCGAGATGAAGAGCAGGCCCGCGCCGGCCCCTGTCTTCATTAGCGACCCGTCGAAAAACATGGTCCAGAGTTCCGGTTGGATCGGAGCTGTTGGGAGCTGGGTGTCGACCCATTCAGCCACGAAGTTCGCCAAGACCTGGGACTTGATGGCCTTCCGGGGGGCGAACGAGATCGTCTCGCCCATGATCTCCACTGCCCACTTTGCAATTCTACCCGAGGCCTCTCGGGACTGGATGATCTCCCCCAGGGGGAAGGATGACACCACAGTTACCGGATGAGACTCGAAGTAGTGTCGCAACTTCCACCGCGTCGGGATCACTGCGTACAACAGCTTTTGAATTTGTGGGTAGCGGATCTTGGTGTCGGACAGTACCTCACTGATGAAGTAGACTGGCCTCTGGACGGGCAATGCATGCCCCTCTTCTCGTCTCTCAACCACAATCGCGGCGCTAACCACCTGAGTGGTCGCGGCGACGTAGACCAAGAGGGCTTCTCCGGCAGCGGGGGGCACCAAGATGGGCGCGTTCGTGAGGAGCACCTTCAGGTTCCTGAGGGCTTCCTCGGCCTCAGGGGTCCAAGCGAAGCACTCGGCCTTCCTTAAGAGGCGGTACAGAGGCAGGCCTCTTTCGCCGAGGCAGCGAGATGAAACGGCTCAGAGCCGCGAGACATCCCATGACCCTTTGTACGCCTTTCAAGTCCTTGATGGGCCCCATGCTGGTGATGGCTGCGATCTTCTCCGGGTTGGCCTCGATGTCCCGCTCGGAGATGATGAACCCCAAGAGCATGCCTCGGGGAACCCCGAAGACACACTTTTCGGGATTGAGCTTCACGCCTTTCGCCTTGAGACATCGGAATGTCACTTCAAGGTCGGAAAGGAGGTCAGAGGCTTTCCTCGTCTTAACTACGATGTCATCGATGTAGGCCTCGACCGTTTGGTAGATGTGTTCGCCAAACACATGGTTCATGCATCGCTGGTACGTTGCACCCGCATTCCTCAAGCCGAACGACATGGTAACATAGCAGTACATGCCGAAGGGTGTGATGAAAGAAGTCGCGAGCTGGTCGGACTTTTTCATCCTGATCTGGTGATACCCTGAGTAGGCATCAAGGAAAGACAGGGTTTCGCACCCAGCAGTGGAATCCACGATTTGATCGATGCGAGGCAGAGGGTCGGGAACTTTCGGACATGCTTTGTTTAGACCAGTGTAGTCTACACACATCCGCCATTTCCCCCCTTTCTTTCTCACAAGCACAGGGTTGGCAAGCCATTCGGGATGGAATACCTCTTTGATGAACCCTGCCACCATTAGCTTGTGGATCTCCTCGCCTATGGCTCTGCGCTTTTCTTCGTCGAATCGGTGCAGAGGCTGCTTCACGGGTCGGGCTCCAGCTCGGACATCCAGCGAGTGCTCGGCGACTTCCCTCTGTATGTCGGGCATGTCCGAGGGACTCCACACGAAAACGTCAGCGTTTGCGCGGAGAAAGTCGACGAGCACTGCTTCCTATTTGGGGTCGAGCTCGGAGCCGATCTAGATCTGCTTGGAGGCATCGTTGCAGGGGTCGAGAGGGACGGACTTAACCGTCTCCGCTGGCTCGAAGTTGCCGGCGTGGCGCTTCACGTCTGGCGCCTCCCTAGAGAAGTTCTCCAGGTCGGAGATGAGGGCCTCGGACTCGGCGAGGGCCTCGGAGTACTCCACGCACTCCACGTCGCATTCGTACGCGTGTCGGTACGTGGGCCCGACGGTGATGACCCCGTTGGGGCCCGGCATCTTGAGCTTGAGGTAGGTGTAGTTGGGGATGGCCATGAACTTGGCGTAGCATGGCCTCCCCAACACTGCGTGGTAGGTTCCTCGAAACCCGACCACTTCGAACGTGAGGGTCTCCCTTCGAAAGTTGGAGGGCGTCCCAAAGCAGACGGGTAGATCGAGTTGTCCGAGGGGTTGGACGCGCTTCCCGGGGATGATCCCGTGGAAAGGCGCAGCGCCCGCCCGGACCGAGGACAGATCGATCCGCAGGAGCCCGAGGGTCTTGGCGTAGATGATGTTGAGGCTGCTGCCTCCGTCCATGAGGACCTTGGTGAGCCTGACGTTGCCGATGATGGGGTCGAAAACGAGCGGGTATTTCCCCGGGCTCGGCACATGGTCGGGATGGTCGGCCTGGTCGAAGGTGATGGGCTTGTCGGACCAGTCTAGGTAGACTGGCGCCACCACCTTTACCGAGTAGACCTCCCGACGCTCTTGCTTGCAGTGCCGAGCCGAGGCGTTTGCCACTTGCCCACCGTAGATCATGAAGCAGTCGCTGACCTCGGGGAACTCTCCTGCCCTATGATCTTCCTTCTTAGCGTCGTCGAGAGCCTTGCCACCCTCCGCGGGTGGCCCGGCCTTGTGAAAGTGGCGTCGAAGCATGGCACACTCCTCAAGGATGTGCTTGACGGGCCCCTGATGATAGGGGCACGGCTCCTTGAGCATCTTGTCGAAGAGGTTGGCACCTTCGGGAGGTTTCCGAGGGTTCTTGTACTCGGCATCGGCGACAAGGTCCGCGTCCGAGGGTTCTTGTACTTGCCTTTCTTCTTGGTGCCGCGCTGAGTTGACGCCTCGGGGACATCTTCCGGTGGGCGGCCCTGGGGCTGCTTGTCTTTCCGGAAGATAGCCTCAACTGCCTCCTGGCCAGAGGCGAACTTGGTGGCGATGTCCATCAGCTTGCTCGCCCTAGTGGGGGTCTTGCGACCCAGCTTGCTCACTAGGTCGCGGCAGGTGGTGCCGGCGAGGAATGTGCCGATGACATCCGAATCGGTGACGTTGGGCAGCTCGGTGCGCTGCTTCGAGAATCGCCGAATGTAGTCCCGGAGAGACTCTCCCGACTGTTGGTGGCAGCTTCGGAGATCCCAGGACTCTCCAGGGCGCACGTACGTGCCTTGGAAATTGCCGGCGAAGGCTTGGACCAGGTCGTCCCAGTTGGAGATCTGCCCTGGAGGCAGGTGCTCCAGCCAGGCTCGAGCGGTGTCGGAGAGCAACAGGGGGAGGTTGCGGATGATGAGATTATCATCGTCCGTTCCACGCAGTTGGCAGGCCAGCAGATAGTCCGCGAGCCACAGTTCCGGTCTCGTCTCCCTCGAGTACTTTGTGATAGTAGTCGGGGTTCGGAACTGGGTCGGGAACGGCGCCCGTCGTATGGCGCGGCTGAAAGCCTGCGGACCGGGTGGTTCGGGCGAAGGACTCCGATCCTCCCCACTGTCGTAGCGTCCCCCACGCCTAGGGTGGTAGCCTCAGCGCACCCTCTCGTCGAGGTGGGCCCAACGACTGCGGTGATGGTGCTCGTTGCCGAGGCGACCCGGGGCCGCATGCGCTGTGTTGCGCGTGCGCTAGGTGTGGACCGAGGCTTCCCGCATGAATCGGGAAGTCGCGGCGCGATGTTCCGAGGGGTACCCCTGCCTTCGGGAGGCGGAGCTTTTGGCCCGTTGGACCGCGGCGTCCTCCAAGAGATTCTTGAGCTCTCCCTGGATACGCCGCCCCTCGGTGGTTGATGGCTCTGGCATCGCGCGGAGAAGTATTGCCGCCGCGGCCAGGTTTTGGCCGACTCCACTGGAAACCGGTGGCAGCCTTACCCTGATGTCGTCGGCGATGCGGTGCTGGATGCCCTCGGGGAGATGATGCGCTTCTCCGGCCAGAGGTTGGCCCGCCCATTCCTGCCCGATGTCCCCGCGGATCGGCTCAAGCGTTCCTGCTCCCTCGTCGAGCCTGGCCTGCATCTCGCGGATTTGGTCGAGCTGTGGGTCATGACCCCCCACCGGGACGGGGACCACAGCTAGCTCCCGAAGGATGTCAATGCGAGGCACGGGCCTAGGGGGATCACCGTTCTCCGGTATACCAAGATGGTTGCCTTCGCCAGGACCCCCTAGATCGACGTGGAAACATTCGCGACTTGGACCGCAGTCCTCATCGCTGAGGCTGCGGCTACCGTCGGAACAGTCGGAAAGGCAGTAGTCGCATGCGGTCATGAAGTCCCGCACGGCACTGGGGTTACCATGTCCGGAGAAATCCCAACAGAAGTCGGGCTCGCCATCTTCCTCGGACCCCGAGGGCCCGTAGGTCGAGACAGCCGTCAGTCGGTCCCAGGGTGACCGCACACGATACCCTAGAGGGTTTGGACTCGCCTCTATGAGAATGTCCACCGAAGCAGAGTTGCTTGGCGGGTCGAGGCCGAATCCAAAAGGCGCAAGATGGGAATCGGTCGACACCTTTTGGTCGACGGGCGGTGACGATGTCACGTCAGGGACTGACTGCACCGTCATCTCAGGTACGAGGGTGACGCCCAGCAAGTCCTTCACGAGCGTGCTGGTGTCAGTCCGTTTGCTTGAGGTTGGTGTGTTGCGGGGAGACGGCGCTTCGTCTTCGTCTCAGACGCGAGACCGATGCCCGACGCGCTCTTCGTTGGGGCGCCGGCACCGTCGACTCGCTCAACAGCCAACGAGGTGCCGCCTCCTACTTGGCCTTGGTTGCCCCGCCTCCTCGTCCGTCGGCGGGGGACGGGACGGGACAAGCCCGAATGTCGTCCTTCCACCACGTGGGGAAGGCGTCGTCGATTTCCCCGCCGGCGGGCAGGTTGTCGACCACCATTGTCGCTGTCGCGCGGTGGGGGAAGGAGTATCATGTCGTAGCTGCCGTTGAGGGACATGAACTCAAGACTCCCGAAACGGAGCACCGTCCCGGGCTGGAGAGGTTGCTGGAGACTACCCATCTGGAGCTTGACGGGAAGCTGTTCGTCAACACGCAGCAGGCCCCTACCTGGCGCGCCAACTATCGGCGTTTCGACCCCGGGGGGTCCCTGGACCGACGAGTAAATTGTCGCCGCGTGCCCCAGCCCAGATGTGTCGGTGCGAGGCGGAACGCGAAGGGGGGAGAGAGCAGCCGGAGGGAGACAGGCGTGGGAGGTGGAACCCGCGGCCTTCGTGTTAGCCCCACGCCCAGGTCGGGTGCGCTTGCAGTAGGGGGTTACAAGCGTCCACGCGGGAGGGGGCAAGCGGCCTTGCGCGAGCGCCGTCCCGTCCTTCCCCACGTGGCCAACCCTCTGTAAGAGGGCCCTGGACCTCCCTTTTATAGGCGTAAGGAGAGGATCCAGGTGTACAATGGGGGGTGTAGCAGTGTGCTAACATGTCTAGCGGAGGAGAGCTAGCGCCCTAAGTACATGCCATCGTGGCAGCCGGAGAGGTTTTGGCACCCAGTTCGTGTGGTGTCGTGGCCGTCAGAGGAGCGCTGGAGCCTGGCGGAAGGACAGCTGTCGGGGCTGTCGAGTCCTTGCTGACGTCCTCTTGCTTCCGTAAGGGGGCTGAGAGCCGCCGTCGTCATAGAGCGTGCGGGGCGCCATCATTACTCGTATAGTGGTCATTACTCGTATAGTGGAGTGAGCCAGATGGGACGCCGGTCTTGTTCCCCGTAGCCTGAGTCAGCTCGGGGTAGGGTAATGATGGCGCCTCCTATTGACGTGGTAGGTCCGTGCCCTAGGTTGGGCGAGGTTGAGGCTCCTCCGAGGTCGAGGTCGAGTCCGAGCCCCCGGGTCGAACAAGGCGGAGACCGTCGGCTGAGGCCAGGGCTGAGTCCGAGCCCTGGGGTCGGGCAAAGTGGAGTTCGTCGTCCTTCGGGGCTGAGCCCGAGTCCGAGCCCTGGGGTCGGCGCGGAGCGGAGTTCGTCGTCTTCCGGGGCTGAGCCCGAGTCCGAGCCCTGGGGTCAGGCGGAGCGGAGTTCGTCGTCTTCCGGGGCCGAGCCCGAGTCCGAGCCCTGGGGTCGGGCGGAGCGGAGTTCGTCGTCTTCCGGGGCCGAGCCCGAGTCCGAGCCCTGGGGTCGGGCGGAGCGGAGTTCGTCGTCTTCCGGGGCCGAGCCCGAGTCTGAGCCCTGGGGTCGGGCGAAGCGGAGTTCGTCGTCTTCCGGGGCTGAGCCCGAGTCCGAGCCCTGGGGTCGGGCGAAGCGGAGTTCGTCGTCTTCCGGGGCTGAGCCCGAGTCCGAGCATTGGGGTCGGGCGAAGCGGAGTTCGTCGTCTTCCGGGGCTGAGCCTAGTCCGAGCCCTGGGGTCGGGCGAAGCGGAGTTCGTCGTCTTCCGGGGCTGAGCCCGAGTCCGAGCACTGGGGTCGGGCGAAGCGGAGTTCGTCGTCTTCCGGGGCTGAGCCTAGTCCGAGCCCTGGGGTCGGGCGAAGCGGAGTTTCCTATGACGCCTGAGGCCGGACTTGGCTGCTGTCAGCCTCACTCTGTCGAGTGGCTCAGCAGTCGGAGCGGCGCAGGCGGCGCTGTCCTCTTGTCAGACCAATCAGTGGAGCGGCGAAGTGACTGCGGTCACTTCGGCTTTGTCGAATGGAGGGAGTGCGTCAGGATAAAGGTGTTAGGCCACCTTTGCATTAAATGCCCCTGCGATTTGGTCGGTTGGCGTGGCGATTTGGCCAAGGTTGCTTCTTGGTGAAGACTGGGCCTCGGGCGAGCCGAAGGTGTGTCCGTTGCTGGAGGGGGTCCTCAGGCGAGACGTAGATCCTCCGGGGTCGGCTGCCCTTGCCCGAGGCTAGGCTCGGGCGAGGCGTGATCGCGTCCCTCGAATGGACCGATCCTTGACTTAATCGCACCCATCAGGCCTTTGCAGCTTTGTGCTGATGGGGGTTACCAGCTGAGATTTAGGAGCCTTGAGGGTAACCCCTAATTATGGTCCCCGACAACTAGATAAAAGTTCAATTAAAATTCCGTAGACACGATGTCACAGATGACAAAAAGGGGATTAAATTATTTTACACTGAAAGCTTAGTCGTCGAGTTCTTCTTAATTTGTTCGGGATAAAATCATCCGAGTGGGTCGGGCTTCCGAATTCGTGTTCGCGCGAGCGATGAATTTTAAATAATCACCGGACGCACCGATTTTCGGAACACGACGTTCCGAACATCACGAAAATTTAGGAAGAGTCCGGATAGATGAAAATTAAAACAATGTCGAATTCGGGACAGACGAAACAGATATGATATTAAAATCACGATAGGCGAAGATGATTAAAATTTAGCATCCGTTTTATCCACTGATATTACGTGCTTAAATCCATACTCGTTGTCGAGCAGAATATAAACACCAGGGGTGTTACAATCCTCGCCCCTTAAAAGAATTTCGTCCCGAGATTCGGAGCGAAAGACTTTTAAGAGTAGAGAAGCATGTAACCCATGTCCATATCAGCGATAACTAAGGCAATTCCAAGCAAGGGCCAGTGTCTCAGAATATTGTTTCTCTAGTGGACATAACATGTATCGCCTTAGGCTAATTTAGAAATATCCACCAATAGAGATGATGTCTGCCAGAGGAACACATAAGGTTCCACGTATGCAGTTTGCTTTTTCTGATGACACTATAATATTTGAGTCTGTTGAGCGAGTGGCGAATACGTGATTTTACCCAAACAGAACCAGATGCAACCTCATTGGTAAAACACACAGAAAGAGGTTTACCAACATGTGGTTACGGTAAGTTCATAGAACATGAGACGAGTGTGGATGTCGAATAACATCACAGTTAACTCGTGTTAGCCAGAGAATCCATGTCCAAGAAAAATGATAGAGACTCGAAAAATCACCAGCAAAAGGGATCTGTAGATGCGAACTTTGGGTCTAATCCACTTTATCAAGCACTAGGCATGGCTCGACTTGATCGCACATGTTGGAAAACCATACGTGAGGCAATCGAGGCAGGACTAGAGCGGTGATTAGGTGGTTTCTAGTCGACTTAACTTAATTTTTGTGAGTACTTTCTTAAGATGGGTTGAACCAAAGTGAGTTCAGAAAACTCGATGAAACGACCTCTAAGCTCAACCTTTGTTCACAATGCAGTTACAAGTTAGTAAAACCAACTTGTTGAACTACTTTTGGCATTGAGTAGGTCCTCTTATTATCCATCGGTAAGCCAAGGGTTGAGAGTTCACTTTTGCTAGCGGGATATCATGCATTTGGGTAGAAATCCATTTGGTTAGGTTGTTCATCCATTTCTTCATGCGAGATGAATTATCCACTTGGTTAGAAATACATGGATTAAATAAGAGAGCGAATGAACAAACTCCTGCATCTCAGCAGCAGGGGAAGTCAATCTTCCATTTGAGAGCTAATTAGCTGTTTTCCAACACTAAAAAGCTCCAAGGCTTCACCTTTACACAAAGGACGTAAAGGGAACTTATATAAGTCGTCACTACCATGATCAAACGAAAAGAGACCACACATGGGAAGTGGTGTGCCCTTTTTATTCAACAGAAATGATAGATGTTGCTTTATCACTTGATAAACAACATAGAAATTGTTTACGGAGATCACACATCAGTGTAGTTCCACAATGGATCATGACCAGAGACCTCGGTACCAGCATCCGACGAGTAGCACAACCCTGTGTGTGCATTCACAGGAGGCACTCAGTTTCGATGCGACACCATAGGTCATTAATCATGACACCATTACCGAACTGGCACCAATAAAGAATCTCACATAGCAAAAACAGATTGTGCCAAGATAACGCATTGACATAGTCTCATAATGGATTACGACTACTAAATGTGATACCAGCGCGTGCTGAGTAGCACAACCATGTGTGTGCACCCACAGAAGGCCCTCGGTTTCGTCACGGCACCACCGGTTTTAGTCATAACACCATTATCAGACATAACCAATAAAAAATCTCACACAACACAAATGAATTGAGTAAGGGTGACAATATACAAAGAGATACTCTACCTGTAAGAATGGTTACAAGTAGAGAGCCAAATAGATTATGGCTCGATGAAATGAACAAGACATGGCCATAACCTAAACTTATTGACAAATAGGTACGATGGGAGATTGTTGATTCAGCCCCAAGCATATTTCTATGCCCTTCTCAAAGATTACAAGGTCAAGGATTAGCATCTGATTAGATACAAAGGGAAAACAATCATCAGATTAAGTTGGTATGCCTTCGAGAGATATGAAGAAACCAAAGGCATCAAACTTAAGAAAATGATCGGACATGTCTTTCCTAGGTTAGGTTGATAAAGCAACATGGCGATCCTTAAGAACAGGCAAACTAGATAAGGGACATCAACTTGTGCCAATTGAACAAGGGCATGATCTAGGATGAAAATATGACAACTAAAATGTCATAGATTAAATAGCAAAAACACGGACTCGAGATCCTAGCTTTAAGCCCATGCACATCTTACGTTGGATAAAGAAATTATCCAACCATCCATTTGCATGAGTCTGGTCATGGAGGGATAACGGAAAGATCATCTTTGGGGTCATGGTTCACTAAATACGAACATGGCTTAGTTTAGGGTTTAGACAAACAGGTCACAAACATTCTATCGGCACATCTAGTACAAGAGCAAAAACATATAACACCTAAACATATTACCTAAAGAATGGAGGACAGCTATTTCATCGAAGTTCATAATACAACATTACACCACATTATCTACAATCACTGGTTACTAGAATAAAGATGAGAGAAGCATTTTGGGTGTATAGGTGACAAACATGATGCAACAATCAGGATGCATGCTCATCTTATTCGTCCTCACAATTTTTTGCCAATCTATTGTGGCAATAGCGTTCTATATCGGTGGCATACTAACGACTCTCTCGGTATTTTGCTAGTCGTCACTACACATACGTTTTCGAGGTTAGTGTACCTGCAGAAAAATTCATTACAGCCCATTTTCCAATGATGCAATTCACACATGACAGTTTATCACAGTTTATACTCCATATATTGCTATATGGAGGCCAGCTCTTCATTAAGCGCCGAGCCACGCATAGGCGTCATTGCCACACTTTAACCATAGGGCAACCCATTATGGTAACTCACCTTCTTACCTAAGCGTAGGTGCGTCGTTGCGAGTACATTACACTTCTCAGTATTCCCATGTCTGTATACCCATACACATCCATGGGGTACCGAATTCCCAAAAAAATAATTACTCCACATCGCAGCCTTCATATATACATATGTGGAACATGTATATAATCAAGCGCTTTCTATACTCTTCCCTAGACCGATGTTTGTTCGGTCATGCTCTCACATCTCACCTTACCTGAGTGTCGATCCATTCAAAACTGAATGGCCTCAAAAATAACAATACACATGTATGCAATACCCTCGGTTGTGGGTTAGTGGTTTTGAACTAAGCCACTTGATAGTCCTTAGTTTAGGGCTTAACAGAGGATGTCGCTAGCATTATAGTTTTTCAAAGTTGTTTTTCAAAGCCAAACAATGTGTTTAGTAGAAAATAGGTTTTCTAAAACCAAAACTTTGTTTTTAAAATACGTATGTGACCGTATTATACTTAATCTTGCTCCAATACCAGCTGTGGCAGAACCTCCTAAGTTATTAGGCCCACATGCACCTGCCCTTGTCTCATAGAGCTCAGACGGATATGCATGTGCACCAGATAACTTAACAGGATCTATCCGAGTGCCCCAAGGACCTTGGATAAACCACTTACAACCAGAACCGCGGGATTAAGTAAACACATATCACACACCAACAATTTTGCAGCAAAAATCTTTTTACCAAATTTTACATGTTACATCAAGTTTTACAATGTACATGATCGGAGTGATTACAAAAGTGATTCAAAGAAATAACTTTGAATTGTTCTAAATTGTTTATAAGTTTGAAATATATGCTAGCTTAAGTGAACATCCTCAATAAGAAGTATAGAAGAAGTACTTACACTTATAGAAGGCCATGCCCACCGACGCTTAACACCAATCGCAATCAAGTGACTCGTAACCTGCAGCAACAATGGGTAAAACCCTAAATACACAAGTACTCAGCAAGACTTACCCGACTAAAGAAAAGACTCTCAAGGGTAAGCTGGTTTTAAAAGGATTCAAGGTAAGGCTTATCAAGAATCAAGGACTCTATTTGCAGAAAAGCTTACTATGAGTGGATCCTTACTGTCAACATTTTAATGCTAGATTAAGTATTAATAGACCTTGTTTGCATCTAGTCTAATTTCATCATCACATTAATCCATACAACATGATTTTTGCTCATTATGATTCCATCCATGACTTAGATTGCAAGTCAGTGACCAAGTCTTCATACCCGAGAAGTAACGGCGATCCGAATCGATTAATACCCAGCCAATCACACGACATATGTAGCACTTAACCCTTGCATATGTCAACTCGCCACCGGGGTTCTTAAGACTAGATCAGGTTCACGCTAACCAAGAGCACAGATACACCACCGTCCAGCCTCTTGCCACGGAGGGTACACGCTACTCTCGCCATCTCTCCACTCCCGTTGCGTGTTATCTTATTCTGGTATTAGTCTGCCCGAGGCAAAGCTTACCCATGATGAGGCATGTGACCAGTTAAAAGGTCCTCGATCGTCAAGCCTACATTCAGTATAATCCTTAATCAACCTAGGTAGAACATCACCTGTTCCTAACCCAAGTCTCGATTTCAGTACTTCCATCCTTAGGATTGTTTTGTGTTCCTTTGGATGAAAAGAGCATTATAGGGAACTTTGCAGTAAGATCCCACCACGCTCCCAATGAAAATATTCTTGCAGGTAGAAGTCATCCTTCCTCAGGATAACCCCTGAGCTAGGCCTTAATGCAAAAGACAACCTCTATCCACAAGATCTAAGTAGGGCTAAGCATTTTTGTAAATCATATTTCGATTCTTCATTAGAAGTATCTATAAAGGTATGGATATCAAGGTAGGCAATGCATCAAAGGGTTTTCAAGCAACTCCTATAAACCTAATGTACATTTCGCTAGACTTAAAGTGTGTAAAAATTATTTAAAAACACAAGGAAGGGGTTGCATGCACCGGGGCTTGCCTGGATAACACTATGTTAGTGTTGTTAGACGACGTCCACTTGACGACCATCTTTTGTCTTGACATTCATCAAATTATCCCTCTTCAGGTTTGTCCGACTGACGACGTCGTCTTGCGGAGATGTTTACTCTCTGCATTATCCTGGGGTCGTCTTTCGCATCACGTGATCAACAAACATACCTAAATGATGTGCATAATGCACATGAATGCAGATAAACAAGAATAGTGTGAGACTAAATATTACTACATATCCATGAATTAAACACCTAGCAGCGAGGCGTTGTACTATTTCATACGAAAACACTAGTTATCGATATACGACTAAGCGTAATGATTACGCTTCTCTAGATTAACCGAATCTAACATAAACATCACGAAACAACAAACTATACACATTTGACATGATTAGCCTAAACACAACTTATCAGTTAATTAATTAAATTCTAGACTCAGTGGTCTAAGGAATTTAAATCTAGAACAGGAATAAAAGTACATCACTTTTTAGACCACGTGACTGGATTAAATTACATACCAATCTAAGCTATCATATATAACCTACCATTAATTTTATAAAACAATTATAATTTTTCATAAGTAATACTAATAATATTATTGTTTAGACATTTTAAAATACTAAATTTAAACTACACGTCACCGAAATACTATACTTTGTAAAATAGAACTAGTTCGAATATACTCGACAACTAAACTCCTTGAAGCACCTCGCATCACTGGTACTTCTAACTTAAACTTCATACGCAAACTAAGCGTCTTATTTCATGATCATAAAATCAATAGTAAAAATAGTGATTGGCTCACCATTATCAACTCGATTCAATATTTGCGAGAACGACGACAGTCTTTGATTGAGGTCTTCGATCAAACAGCTGACGAGTATAGAACGAAGATCCACTTTTCTCTTCAATCCACAACTCTTGGAATCTCACCTCGACTAAATAATTTGGATGAACCGAACTTGAATCGCGCAGGATGTTCACTTGGCTTGGGTATTTCAGACGAGCAGCGCATGAGTGAGAGCATCTAGAGGGGGGAGGTGAATAGGTGATCCTATAAAAATCAAATACTAATAGCCACAAAACTTAGTTATAAGTGTTAGTACGGCTAAGTAGCTTGAAGCGAGCTATTGCGAACACAAATAATCACAGAGAGGAGCAACACAAGAGACACGCGATTTTATCCCGTGCTTCGGCCAAGTACCACTTGCCTACTTCCACGTTGTGGCGTCCCAATGGACGAGGGTTGCACTCAACCCCTTTCAAGTGATCCAATGATCAACTTGAATACCACGGCTTTCTTGCTTATAGTCTTCTTCCCGTTTGCGAGGAATCTCCACAAGTTGGAGCCTCTCGCCCATACAAGATTGATCACAAAGAACGCACAAGAGTAAGGTTGGGAAGACCAACACACACAAGACTCAAATACGCAGCACAACCACGCAAACAAGTCACGACTTGAGCTCGAAATGCAACACACAGAGTTTACAACTCAAATGGAGCTCAAAACGCTAACACAAAGAATCAAATGCGTGAAGTTGGAGTCTTGGAGTCTTAGGATGCTTAGTGAATGCTTGGGTTACTCCTCCATGCTCCTAGGGGTCCCTTTTATAGCCCCAAGGCAGCTAGGAGCCGTTGGAGGCCAACTTGGAAGGCCAAACATGCCTTCTGTAGGGTGGTGCACAAGATAGTCCGGTGCACCACCGGACAGTCACTGTAGCTGTCCGGTGTGCGATCTCCTTCCTTTTCTGGCGCATCCTACCGTTGGTCACCAGGATCGGTTGGCGCACCAGACACTGTCCGGTGCACACCAGACAGTCCGGTGTGCCCAACCGACCGTTGCTGCGGGCCACACGTTGCCCGCGGATTGCGCTGGCAACCGTTGGCGTTGGCGACCATTGGCTCACCGGACAGTCTGGTGAATTATAGCCACGTCTCCTTTTCCGTTTCCCGAGAGCGACGAGTTCGCCGCGAACGACTCACCGGACAGTTCGGTGCACCACCGGACAGTCCGGTGAATTATAGCCGTACGCCGCCGTCGAGTCCCGAGAGCGTCCTTTTCACGCAGACCAGCCTAGCGCACCAGACACTGTCCGGTGCACCACCGGACACTGTCCGGTGTGCCAAGCCGAGCTGGAGTTGGCTGCATAGAGCCAAGTCTTTTTCCAATTCTTTCTTCCCTGTTTCTAGCACTTAGACAAAATATGTTAGTACTCAAAACAATGTACTAAGTCTAGATATGTACCTTTTGCCTTGATTTGCACTTCTCACTTTGTTTAGCACATGGGCACTTAGTTAAACGTGTTGGGCACTTAATTACCAAAACATTATAGGAATTTGCCCAAGGGCACATTTCCCTTTCAATGAGGCACGATTACAATAGCAGGGTAAATAACAACACCGCAAGGAAGGACGACCACGGTGTTGCTAAGGCATCAGACAAGATGAGCGCGAGATAGAAAGACGCGCGACCAGAGACCCAAGCATCCGCGATGGCGCTTTGGACGAAAGCGAACTAGGGGCGACAACTCCTGGCCAGGCGAGCAGGTTGGGCGCGTGCCTGAGAGCCGAGCGTGTGTGAGCTCAGCTCCAGGGAGGGGCGCGGAGAGGAGCTACTCGACCGGGGGATGTGCGACCGACAGAGATCTGAGCTGGGGAAGATGGAGCAGAGGAGCGCTCCATGGGAGGTGGGGCAAGTTGGAGGGAGCTTCGGCAATGGAGGGTCGTCGAGGAAGGAGCACCGTGAGGGAAGGGAGATGAGCAGTCGACACTGAGGAAGAGACCGAGCTGGGGCCGACCACTGGACGTGGGAGGGTGCACACAGGAAAGCACCAGGGAGCAGGGGCGCAACAAGCTCCACGACAAGAAGGGGGCGCGGCTGGCGTCCATGGGCTTGGGGCGTGCGCATCCCCACGACAGAGCCATGGCCACAGGGCGTGAGCACGGCCAGGGAGCAACGCCGGGGCGCCATAGGACTGACACAGGGAGCAGCAGGTTCGCCAACGAGGGAAATAGGTAGGGACGACACGGCGAGGGGAGCAGGAGCCAGGACGCCGTGACTATGGGAGATGGGCACGTTGGAGCGGCTGGGTGGCTGCAGAGAGAAGCGGCTGGGTGGCTGCAGAGAGACCCGGGACACCCCCGGTTTGCTCCCGTGTTTACTTGCTTGTACATGTTTGGTGTATTGTTTCTTTGTCATTGTCCAAATGTGTTGAGTGCGTAATCGCTTTGCGTAGACAACGAGCAGCCCATGGTTCCTGAGTGTTTTGCCGAAGATCTTTCTGAGCAACAACCTGGTGAAGGCAAGTGTCCTCTGACCTATTATGTCCTACTTACTTTATAATTCATCGTCTCGCATTACTTCATTTAATCCTAAGGTTTGACTAGTCTATATTTACATTATCCTTGTTTACCTTTTGGTTTATTATGGTTAGCTTTATGCTATTGCTTTACCTCAATCAACGAACATGATGTGAATATTTATGATACGATGATGTTATCTCGATGATGATCTTGTGATACCTTAGGGGACTCAGGCTGTTTACTGAGTACCTCTCCATAAGGATCTGTTCATTGAGTGACCACCCGGGATAACAGTACAACCATGAGGGTGGAATGGGACGCCCTAAGCTGATTAATTAGAGGAACTTGAGGTGTAGTCGGCTTCGTCGTAGGGCCATCAATGGGGTCCAGGCACAGTACTTGCTCTATCGAGGCTGGTTGCCAAGGTTCTTTCGCTTTGGTTTTGTTAGTCACCCTTCCTATGGGGAGAAGTACTATGTTTATCAAACTAGAGAAACCTAACGGGCGACTATGACCTCTAGGAATCTTTGTAAATACTACATAGTGTATCCCTGACCATTCACCTCGGTAGTGAAGGTCGGGTCTGTACAACCCAGGCTGGAAAGGGATCACGACTCGTGGGTAATGTGTGCAACCTCTGCAAGGTGTTTGAAACTGGTATATCAGCCATGCTCACAGTTAAGAGCAGCCTTGGGATCCTCTTTGATTAGAAGAACTCTAGATACTTTTATGATGATGGTTAATGATGATGAATATAACTCTAATCTCTAGTATTTCCTCTTAGAGGGAATACATTTGGGTAATAACTGGGTTTATTACTAAAAACTTGGCTATATTATTAGTAATAAATACTTGACCAACTAAAAGCAACTACTTAGCCTTAACTCCACATACATCTAGTCCACTTTAGCCAAACGGGACATTTGCTGAGTATGTTGATGTGTACTCACCCTTGCTTTAAAAACCATGTTGATCACTTGTTCTCAAAAGCTATGAATCAAGAACAAGGCAACACAAATGTTAATGGTTAAAGACCTTCGTCCTTTGTAACATTATTTCCTTTAGGATATAATGATCTCCGGACGAAGCCTGGGTAAAATTACATTCATGTCCCTGACATTTACTATTAGGTAAAAGGTAATCTGTCAAGGACTCAGCAGTCTTTTCCTTTTAAGTCGGTTTCATCCTCCACCATCATCCTTGTGCTGAACCATAGCTTCTCTAGCCACAGCTTCAGAGTTGGTCTATCCTTCTTCCAGATCACGCTTTTGAGGACCTTCAGAAGATGAAGGCCCCTAACAAACCACCCCACCCCAGGCTATCCCCACTATAATTAGTTCTCAAAAGGAGATGCAGGAAACATGGAGGACTTTGAGGAGTTCCAGGACTACGACGAGTTCTAGTTATGTTAGTGGCAAACCCCCAGTCTGCTGCCTGTGAAGGCCTTATCTGCTACGTTCACTTTTCCGCACTTTGATAATATTAATGACAATGTTATGTTAATGACTATGTGGATGTCTTGGACATCTTGATGTAATAAAGTGCTATTTCTGTTATTTATTTTGAACAATGTGTGATGATGTCCAATTATGTAATCGTTGTGTACTTGAGTTCCTGATCCTGGCACGTACATGGTTCACATTCGGTTTGCCTTCCAAAACTGGGTGTGATAAGTCAGCTACATGTGGTGGGTTTGTTTACGTTGGCTACGTTTCTGTTATCTGCACTTTGATTTATATTATGTAAATGACTCTGGTCTGTAGTATTATTACTTACTTTTTTTACTATTCGAAGCATTGTATTATGATGAGTCATTTATGTAATCAGTGTGTACGTGGATTTCTGATGCTGACACGTACATGGTTCACATTCGGTTTACCTTCCAAAACCAGGTGTGACAAAAAGGTAATCAAGGACAAGGTAAAAAGAAAGCTATTCAATCCTTAGGTTTCAATTATGTAATGCGGGGAAAGTGAATTATCATGTGAATAGGACATAGGTAGGTCAGAGGACACTTGCCTTCACTTGGTTGCTACTTAGGGATGTCTCCTGCAACACACTCGGGAACCATAGAGTGCTCGTTATCTATGCAAAGCAATCATTCATTCAACATACTTGGGGAATAACAAAAGAATAGTATACCAAACATATGCTACAGAGCAAACATAGTGTCGGCGTTTCGAGACCGGGGGGTCCCTAAGCCGACGAGTGAATGTCGCCGCGTGCCCCAGCCCAGATGGGTCAACGCGAGGCCGAATGCGAAGGGGGGAAGTGAGGTGGCCGGAGATGGGCATGAGAGAGGTGGAAATCCCGCGGCCTTCGTGTTCGTCCCGTGCCTAGGTCGGGTGCGCTTGCAGTAGGGGGTTACAAGCGTCCACGCGGGAGAGGGAAGCGAGCGGCCCCAAGAGAGCGCCTGTCCCGTCCTCGTCCCCGCGCGGCCAACCTTCTCTAAGAGGGCCCTGGTCCTTCCTTTTATAGGCGTAAGGAGAGGATCCAGGTGTACAATGGGGGTGTAGCAGAGTGCTACGTGTCTAGCGGGGGAGAGCTAGCGCCCTAAGTACATGCCGATGTGGCAACCGGAGAGATTTTGGCACCCAGCTGGTATGATGTCGTGGCCGTCGGAGGAGCGACGGAGCCTGGCGGAGGGACAGCTGTCGGGGCGGTTGAGTCCTTGCTGACGTCCTCCTGCTTCCGTAAGAGAGCCGAGAGCCGTCGTCGTCAAAGAGCATGCGAGGCGCCATCATTGCCTATCCGGCGGAGCTAGCCAGATGGGACACCGGTCTTGTTCTCTGCGGCCCGAGTCAGCTCGGGGTAGGGTGATGATGGCGCTTCCTGTTGACGTGGCTGGCCTGCGCCCTAGGTTGGGCGACGTGGAGGCTCCTCCGAAGCCGAGGTCGAGTCTGTCTTCCATGGCCGAGGCCGAGTCCGAGCCCCTGGGTCGGGCGAGGCGGAGGTCGTCCGGCAGAGGCCAGGGCGGAGTCCGAGCCCTAGGGTCGGGCGGAGCGGAGTTCGTCATCTTCTGGGGCTGAGCCCGAGTCCGAGCCCTGGGTCGGGCGAAGCGGAGTTCGTCGTCTTCCGGGACATAGCCCGAGTCCGAGCCCTGGGTCGAGCGGAGCGGAGTTCGCCGTCTTCCGGGACTTAGCCCGAGTCCGAGCCCTGGGTCGGGCGGAGCGGAGTTCGCTGTCTTCCGGGGCTTAGCCCGAGTCCGAGCCCTGGGTCGGGCGGAGCAGAGTTCGCCGTCTTCCGGGACTTAGCCCGAGTCCGAGCCCTGGATCGGGCGGAGCGGAGTTCGCCGTCTTCCGGGGCTTAGCCCGAGTCCGAGCCCTGGGTCGGGCGGAGCGGAGTTCGCCGTCTTCCGAGGCTTAGCCCGAGTCCGAGCCCTGGGTCGGGCGGAGCATCCTATGGTGCCTTTGGCAGGGCCTGACTGCCTGTCAGTCTCACTCTGCCAAGCGGTACTGCGGTCGGAGTGGCGCAGGCGGCGCTGTCCTTCTGTCAGGCCGGTCAGTGGAGCGGTGAAGTGACGGCGGTCACTTCGGCTCTGCCGGGGGGTGCGCGTCAGGACAAAGGTGTCAGGTCACCTTTGCATTAAATGCCCCTGCGACTTGGTCGGTTAGTGCGGCGATTTAGTCAGGGTTGCTTCTTGGCGAAGGCAGGGCCTCGGGCGAGCCGGAAACATGTCCGCCGTTGGAGGGGGGCCTCGGGCGAGACGGAAATCCTCCGGGGTCGGCTGCCCTTGTCCGAGGCTAGGCTCGGGCGAGGCGTGATCGAGTCGCTCGAATGGACTGATCCCTGACTCAATCGCACCCATTAGGCCTTAGCAGCTTTATGCTGATGGGGGTTACCAGCTGAGAATTAGGAGTCTTGAGGGTACCCCTAATTATGGTCCCCGACAGTAGCCCCCGAGCCTCGAAGGGAGTGTTAGCACTCGCTTGGAGGCTTTCGTCGCACTTTTTTGCAAGGGGACCAGCCTTTCTCGGTTGCATTTTGATCCGGTGGGTGCGCGCGAGCGCACCCGCCGGGTGTAGCCCCTGAGGCCTCAGAGGAGTGGTTTCACTCCTTCGAGGTCTTAATGCCTCGCGTAATGCTTCGGCCGGTCTGGTCGTTCCCTCATGCGAACTGGCCGTAGCCCGGGTGTACGGTCGGGGCCCAAGCTCTCGGGCTGGTATGTTGACGCTGTCAACGGTTCGGCCGGAGCCGGGTTTGCGAGAGTAGCCCCCGAGCCTCCGCACAGGGCGAGAGGGCGATCAGGGACAGACTCGGCTTTTTTACATACGCCCCTGCGTCGCCTTTCCGCAAGGAGGAGGGGGGGAAAGCGCCATGTTACCCTCGATGGGCGCCGAACATGGTGTCTCCGGTGAGCTGCAAGCGGGTAATCCGAGTGGACGTCCGTGCCCCGTTCGTTAGGGGTCGGCTAGGGGCCCAGAGGCACGCCCAAAAGAACCTGCGGGTGATCTGCCGGACCCGGTCCCCTGGCGACGGGGTCCGAGGGCTTGATGCCTCCCTCTGATGGGATTCCGTTACAAGATCGCTCCCGCTGGTCTCGGAAATGTCCTAGGGTACCTCGGGAGCGCAGCCCGAGCCTTGGTTATGTATCGAACGTACCCCTGGTCATCCCTCGCTCGGCGTCTGAGGTGACTGTGAACCCTTCGGGGGCCAGCCTTCGAACCCCTGATCAGTAATGGGCGCGGAGCCCGAGTAGCCTGAGGCGGCCGTGGAACCCTTCGGGGGGCCGGCCTTCGAACCTCTGACCAGTAGTGGGTGTAGGGCCCACGCGATCTGAGGCGGCTGTTGAAACCCTTCGGGGGGCCAGCCTTCGAACCTCTGATCAGTAAGGAGGCTCGAAGCCTGGTTCCTTCACGGGGAAGGATCCTTTTCAGGGTATCCCCCTTTCCCGGTCCCTGTTGCAAGAGATAGAGAAAGAGGAAAAAAGGAAAAGGATACGAAATCGAACGACGTGGCGTACCTTTTTTGGCGCGGTTTTTACGGCGAAGGCGAAGCGTCGCCCGCTTCTCCAGCCAGAAGCGCCGTCTATCCCTCCGCGGAGTTAATGCGACGGGGCGAGTCATTGGTGGGCAGCCGTTGCTCGTGCGCGAGCCGTTCGAGGAACGGCTGTTTTGCTTCGTGTTTTTTTTGAATCCCGCATCCGGTCCGGGCGGAACGTCGGAAACGGCTTCGCCTTGGTCTTTATATACCTGGGAGAGGGTTCGGTGACGGTTCTTCGCTCTGCTTCCTGCCTCCTTCTTGGGTTTTCGCAACCCGAGAGACTTTAGCCAGAGAAGAGAAATCCGTCCTTCCAGCCCCTTGCGCCGCCATCCCTTCCGTCTGGTGATGGCCGACCGGGTGACCATCGTCTCGCCGCGCGATCCATGGCCCTCTTCCACGGTGACGGCGAGCGATCTAGAGGATCTGGTCGGCGAGGGTTTGCTCCGCCCACTCACCGATGAGCAGCGACCGGAATGGATACCTCCCGCGGGCGGAGCCGCTCCATCCCCTCCGCCAGGGTACGTCGTGAGCTTCGTCTCCTTCCACGAGCGGGGATTCGATGTGCCAGCGGGCCGCTTTATGCGGGCGATCCTGTACCACTATGGGGTGGAGTTGCACAACCTCACCCCCAACTCCATCTCGCAGGCCGCTTTCTTTGTAGCGGTGTGCGAGGGGTATTTGGGGATCGCCCCCCATTGGGATTTGTGGACCCATCTCTTTTTCGCGGAGCTTTTTGCCTCACCGACGGGGGAGAGGAAGGTCCGCGCGGCGGTGCGGGCCGGCGGCTGCACCCTCCAGCTGAGGCAGTCGCGGGCGTCGCAGTATATTCCTGCCATCCTCGTGTCCTCGAACAAGGGGTGGCAGCGCCGGTGGTTCTACCTCCGGAATGACGGTGAGTTGCTTCCGCCGTTCTCCCATCGAGTAGTCACCACCGCCACCGACGCTTGGCGCCACGGGACCCCGCACGAAAGACAGAAGAACCTCGAACCCCTTCTTCAGGCCTTGGAGGCGTTGCGGGAGGGAGGACTCACCGCTGCGGGAGTGATTGCCGCCATCCACCGTCGGAGGGTGCTTCCCTTGGCGGTGCGACGGCTGTCGCTTTGGGAAATGACCCCGGAGGCCGACTGGGAGGGCTCGCGGATGTCCCCTGATCCTCTTCCCTTCGACGCCCTCCAATGGCGGGTGTCGGCTGCGTTGGGGAAGCCGGACCTCCACGCCTTCTCCCAGCTTCTGATGCGCCCCGACCAGGGGTGCGTGACTCTGGTGAGTGTTCGCTCCCTCCTTCTTCATACATTGGGTTGCTTCTGGTTATTACGATCGGGTTTCCTTCCCCCCTTCTTCAGGAGGTGGGGTGGCACAAACCTTCCCTGCCACGGGTTCCGCAGGATGCGGTGGCCCGAGCAGCGCGGCGGGTCGCCGCGGAGGAGAAGAAGAGGAAGAAGGACGCAGGGAAGGCCCGGGCCCGTGAGCGGAGGCGGGCTCGAGACGCCTTGGAAAAGCGCCGTCGCCAGCAGGAGAGGGAGGGACTCCCGAGGGAGGCGTCGCCGGAAACGCCCGACGACGACGCTCCCTTATGCACCGTGTCTTTCCACCTTCCAAGCCCCCGGATGGGGGACCCCCGCAATCCTTCCGCCTTGCCGTTGGAGGAACGCAACTTCGTGGAAGTTGGTACCTTTCAACCATCATTCGGCTTCAAGGATTTTCATCATGCAGCCCGGCCGCATCCCCTCACCAGTGGTCACCCAAGATGGTGACCTCTAGCTTGATGGCGGGGAGAAGCGAACTGGGCTGCAGCCTCCGCCCCTCCCTCAGCTTCAAGGATGTTCATCATCAGTGCTGGGGAGGGGAGTGCGCCGAGTTGGGGTCGGTCTCTGCACGGGCAGCGGCCCGCTCCTTCCCCCAGTGATCAGGGGGTAGGGTGTTCGCCGTTCGTGGCGCTGGCAGCTGCCGCGTGCCCGGCTCTCTGACCCAAGCGGCTTCGAAGCCGCTTCCGGCGTCGCCTTCCGCCACGGCAGCCGGAAGAGGTTTCGCCGCTGACGAGCTAGCCGGTGCCGCCCACGGACTGACCTCCAACTCTACGGCCTTCTGCCTGTCCTTGCCTCTCGAGTGAGGGCATGGGCGAGGGCCTCATGGCAGCAGCATCCGCCCTGAGGTCATCGCTGCTGCTGTTCGGCCCCCCTGAGCAGAAGTCGTCGTCGTAGCCGCTGCTGGAGCGGGCGACGGCGAGCCGTTCGTCGGTCTTCTGTTGCTCCGCAGGCCCCCCAATCGTGTGGGGTTGTTCGTACCTACGGAGGTGGAACCGGGGTTCCGTTTGTAATGGCACCTTGTGTGCCGGTCTTTTGTTCATTGTGGCTGTCGGGGCCTGAACATGTATGTATTTTCGGCACGGGGCCGTGTTTTTTCTTCATTTCGAGCACTAAGACTCGCCTGTCGACTATCTAAACCGCTTCACCGAGCGTGAGTCGTCTCGTGCAAAGGTGACGAGTGAGGTATCCGTATCCTGGAGGCGTAGGAGTCCCTCGGCTCGGTTGGCCTTGCTGTCCGAGGCTTCTCCTGCTTAGTTAAAGGAACCCTCGGCCGCTCTTCGATGAGCCGAAGCTGGAGGTAGCGATGTCAGCATGGACAGAGGCAAAGTTGGCTCGAAAAGAAGATTTGGTCGGCCGGAGCCTGGCCGGGTCGTCCACTGGCGGGACCGACGCCGGAGTTGAGCTGCCGAGGCCACAAGCCGGGCTGATGTCTTCGGGGGACAGCTGGCCGAGGCCTCGGGGTGGCCGGCCGAGCCGTCTGCTCGAGCCGGATTCCTGGAGAGGACCCTGGCGGTGATGGCCCGGGTGTGGTGCTGATGTCGTCCTTCAGAGTGGAGATCCTCCGACCGCGTCGCCGTCCGAGGCTAGGTTGGACCTCGCCAAAGGTGTAGTTGACGCCGAGGGTGCTGCTGCCCCCTTCAACTGTCGACGTCCGAGCCTGCAGGATCGGGTTGTCTTGTAGTGTGTGTATGTTTTCTGCGGCTGCCGAGGCCCAAACATACCATCATCGTGTTGTGAAGCTGTGTCCCTTTTCCTCTTGTTTCGAGTATCCGGACTTATTTGTCGGTAACAGAATTGTTTGTGCGGGCGAGAGTTGCTTTTCACGGAAGGTGATGAGTGAGGTATCCGTATCCCGGAGGCGTAGGAATCCCTCGGCTCGGTCGGCCTTGCCGCTTACACGCACTCTTACTCGTCCATAGGGTTCTGTCACCGACACAGTCGAGAAGGCCCGAAAAATCGTTCCAGCAGAGGAGCTTTCGAGCGTGAAGACTTGTTCGGTCCGCGGAATCACTTATCTGAGCGCGAGTTACTTATCGCAGAAGGTGATGAGTGAGATATCCGTATCCCGGAGGCGTAGGAGTCCCTCGGCTCGGTCAGCCTTGGTTGCTTACGTGTACTCCGTCGTTTTCAGGATCCACTTTCGAAGTAGTCGAAAAGCACGAAAGGCATTCTGGCAGAAAAGGTTTTTTTTCTTTTTTCGAGGAAAATTTCGACGCAGAGGGGGTTCCCCCCTTCTAGCCCCCGAGGGAGGCTCCGGCTTTGCCGAGGCAAGGCTGACCCTTCCTTGACGACCAGACTTTGTGTGTGTACGGGGTGTACGAATAACTTGGAAGCATCTTAAGGGTAGAAGCGACGTAGCTGTTGGATGTTCCAAGCGTTGCTGTAGACCTCGCCTTGACTGTTGGCCAGCTTGTATGTTCTGGGCTTCAGAATTTTGGCGACGACGAACGGCCCTTCCCAGGGAGGCATGAGTTTGTGCCGCCCTCGGGCGTCTTGTCGCAGCCGAAGCACCAGGTCGCCCACCTGGAGGTCTCGGGACCAAACCCCTCGGGCGTGGTAGCGTCGCAGGGACTGCTGGTACCACACCGAGTGTAGTAAGGCCATGTCCCGAGCCTCTTCCAGCTGGTCCAGTGAGTTTTCTCGATTGGCTCGATTGCTTTGGTCGGCGTAGGCCCTCGTCCTCGGGGAACCGTATTCTAAGTCTGTGGGCAAGATGGCCTCGGCCCCATAGACTAGAAAGAACGGTGTGAAGCCCGTGGCTCGGCTCGGCGTTGTCCTCAGACTCCAGACCACCGAGGGGAGCTCCTTCATCCATCGCTTGCCGAACCTATTGAGGTCGTTGTAGATCCGCGACTTGAGCCCTTGCAGGATCATGCCGTTAGCCCGCTCTACTTGCCCATTCATCATGGGGTGAGCCACAGCGGCCCAGTCCACCCGGATGTGGTGATCCTTGCAGAAGTCCAGGAACTTTCTGCCGGTGAACTGGGTGCCGTTGTCAGTGATGATGGAGTTCGGGACCCCAAAGCGATGGATGATGTTGGTGAAGAACGCCACCGCCTGTTCGGACCTGATGCTGTTTAGGGGTCGGACCTCGATCCGCTTGGAAAATTTGTCGATGGCGACCAACAGGTGCGTGTAGCCCCCGAGTGCCTTCTGCAAGGGGCCGACGAGGTCCAGACCCCACACAGTAAACGACCAGGTGATGGGTATGGCCTGCAGAGCCTGAGTGGGCAGGTGGGTCTGCCTCGCGTAGAACTGACACCCTTCGCAGGTGCGGACAATTCTAGTGGCGTTGGCCACCACCATCGGCCAGTAGAAACCTTGTCGGAAGGCGTTTTCAACAAGGGCTCGAGGTGCTGCGTGATGGCTGCAAGCGCCCGAGTGTATCTCTTGTAGGATCTCCTGGCCTTCGGCGATGGAAATGCATCGCTGGAGGATGCCCGAGGGGCTGTGGTGGTAGAGCTCCTTCTCATCTCCCAGCAAGACGAACGACTTGGCGTGCCACGCCAACCGCCGAGCTTCGGCTTGGTCGAGGGGTAGCTCTCCTCGGTGGAGATATTGCAGGTACGGGGTCTGCCAGTTTCGATTGGGCGTGACCTCGCTCCGTTCCCCCTTGATGCGCAGTGCCTCACCCTTGGGGGCCGAGGGTACCTCGGGCCGAGCCGAGGGTGCCTCGGGCCGAGCCGAGGGTACCTCGAACTGTGTCGAGGGTACCTCGGACTGAGCCGAGGGTGCCTTGGGCTGGGCCGAGGCCTTCTCGGGCTCGGGCGTGTTGTCCGTCTTGACGGAGGTTTGATGCAGGTCTCGGGAGAATACGTCCGGGGGAACCGTTGTTCGCCCCGAGGCTATTTTAGCCAGCTCGTCTGTAGTCTCGTTGTAGCGTCGGGCGATGTGGTTGAGCTCGAGCCCGTAGAACTTGTCTTCCAGGCGCCGAACCTCATCGCAGTAGGCTTCCATCTTCGGGTCGCGATAGTGGGAGTTCTTCATGACTTGGTCGATGACGAGCTGCGAGTCACCGCGAGCGTCGAGGCGTCGGACCCCTAGCTCGATGGCGATTCGCAACCCGTTTACCAGAGCCTCGTACTCAGCCACATTGTTGGACGCCGGGAAGTGGAGGCGTAGCACATAGCGTAGGTGCTTCCCGAGGGGCGAGATGAAGAGCAGGCCCGCGCCGGCCCCTGTCTTCATTAGCGACCTGTCGAAAAACATGGTCCAGAGTTCCGGTTGGATCGGAGCTGTTGGGAGCTGGGTGTCGACCCATTCAGCCACGAAGTCCGCCAAGACCTGGGACTTGATGGCCTTCCGGGGGGCGAACGAGATCGTCTCGCCCATGATCTCCACCGCCCACTTTGCAATTCTATCCGAGGCCTCTCGGGACTGGATGATCTCCCCCAGGGGGAAGGATGACACCACAGTTACCGGATGAGACTCGAAGTAGTGTCGCAACTTCTGCCGCGTCGGGATCACTGCGTACAGCAGCTTTTGAATTTGTGGGTAGCGGATCTTGGTCTCGGACAGTACCTCACTGATGAAGTAGACTGGCCTCTGGATGGGCAATGCATGCCCCTCTTCTCGTCTCTCAACCACAATCGCGGCGCTAACCACCTGAGTGGTCGCGGCGACGTAGACCAAGAGGGCTTCTCTGGCAGCGGGGGGCACCAAGATGGGCGCGTTCGTGAGGAGCACCTTCAGGTTCCTGAGGGCTTCCTCGGCCTTAGGGGTCCAAGCGAAGCACTCGGCCTTCCTTAAGAGGCGGTACAGAGGCAGGCCTCTTTCGCCGAGGCGCGAGATGAAACGGCTCAGAGCCGCGAGACATCCCATGACCCTTTGTACGCCTTTCAAGTCCTTGATGGGCCCCATGCTGGTGATGGCTGCGATCTTCTCCGGGTTGGCCTCGATGTCCCGCTCGGAGATGATGAACCCCAAGAGCATGCCTCGGGGAACCCCGAAGACACACTTTTCGGGATTGAGCTTCACGCCTTTCGCCTTGAGACATCGGAATGTCACTTCAAGGTCGGAAAGGAGGTCGGAGGCTTTCCTCGTCTTGACTACGATGTCATCGATGTAGGCCTCGACCGTTCGGCAGATGTGTTCGCCGAACACATGGTTCATGCATCGCTGGTACGTTGCACCCGCATTCCTCAAGCCGAACGACATGGTAACATAGCAGTACATGCCGAAGGGTGTGATGAAAGAAGTCGCGAGCTGGTCGGACTTTTTCATCCTGATCTGGTGATACCCTGAGTAGGCATCAAGGAAAGATAGGGTTTCGCACCCAGCAGTGGAATCCACGATTTGATCGATGCGAGGCAGAGGGTCGGGAACTTTCGGACATGCTTTGTTTAGACCAGTGTAGTCTACACACATCCGCCATTTCCCCCCTTTCTTTCTCACAAGCACAGGGTTGGCAAGCCATTCGGGATGGAATACCTCTTTGATGAACCCTGCCACCATTAGCTTGTGGATCTCCTCGCCTATGGCTCTGCGCTTTTCTTCGTCAAATCGGTGCAGAGGCTGCTTCACGGGTCGGGCTCCAGCTCAGACATCCGGCGAGTGCTCGGCGACTTCCCTCTGTATGCCGGGCATGTCCGAGGGACTCCACACGAAAACGTCAGCGTTTGCGTGGAGAAAGTCGACGAGCACTGCTTCCTATTTGGGGTCGAGCTCGGAGCCGATCCAGATCTGCTTGGAGGAGTCGTTGCAGGGGTCGAGAGGGACGGACTTAACCGTCTCCGCTGGCTCGAAGTTGCCGGCGTGGCGCTTCACGTCTGGCACCTCCCTAGAGAGGTTCTCTAGGTCGGCGATGAGGGCCTCGGACTCGGCGAGGGCCTCGGACTCGGCGAGGGCCTCGGCGTACTCCACGCACTCCACGTTGCATTCATACGCGTGTCGGTACGTGGGCCCGACGGTGATGACCCCGTTGGGGCCCGGCATCTTGAGCTTGAGGTAGGTGTAGTTGGGGATGGCCATGAACTTGGCGTAGCATGGCCTCCCCAACACTGCGTGGTAGGTTCCTCGAAACCCGACCACTTCGAACGTGAGGGTCTCCCTTCGAAAGTTGGAGGGCGTCCCAAAGCAGACGGGTAGATCGAGTTGTCCGAGGGGTTGGACGCGCTTCCCGGGGATGATCCCGTGGAAAGGCGCAGCGCCCGCCCGGACCGAGGACAGATCGATCCGCAGGAGCCCGAGGGTCTTGGCGTAGATGATGTTGAGGCTGCTGCCTCCATCCATGAGGACCTTGGTGAGCCTGACGTTGCCGATGATGGGGTCGAAAACGAGAGGGTATTTCCCCGGGCTCGGCACATGGTCGGGATGGTCGGCCTGGTCGAAGGTGATGGGCTTGTCGGACCAGTCTAGGTAGACTGGCGCCGCCACCTTTACCAAGTAGACCTCCCGACGCTCTTGCTTGCAGTGCCGAGCCGAGGCGTTTGCCACTTGCCCACCGTAGATCATGAAGCAGTCGCTGACCTCGGGGAACTCTCCTGCCCTATGATCTTCCTTCTTAGCGTCGTCGAGAGCCTTGCCACCCTCCGCGGGTGGCCCGGCCTTGTGAAAGTGGCGTCGAAGCATGGCACACTCCTCAAGGATGTGCTTGACGGGCCCCTGATGATAGGGGCACGACTCCTTGAGCATCTTGTCGAAGAGGTTGGCACCTTCGGGAGGTTTCCGAGGGTTCTTGTACTCGGCATCGGCGACAAGGTCCGCGTCCGAGGGTTCTTGTACTTGCCTTTCTTCTTGGTGCCGCGCTGAGTTGACGCCTCGGGGACATCTTCCGGTGGGCGGCCCTGGGGCTGCTTGTCCTTCCGGAAGATAGCCTCAACCGCCTCCTGGCCAGAGGCGAACTTGGTGGCGATGTCCATCAGCTTGCTCGCCCTGGTGGGGGTCTTGCGACCCAGCTTGCTCACTAGGTCGCGGCAGGTGGTGCCGGCGAGGAATGTGCCGATGACATCCGAATCGGTGACGTTGGGCAGCTCGGTGCGCTGCTTCGAGAATCGCCGAATGTAGTCCCGGAGAGACTCTCCCGACTGTTGGCGGCAGCTTCGGAGATCCCAGGAGTCTCCAGGGCGCACGTACGTGCCTTGGAAATTGCCGGCGAAGGCTTGGACCAGGTCGTCCCAGTTGGAGATCTGCCCCGGAGGCAGGTGCTCCAGCCAGGCTCGAGCGGTGTCGGAGAGCAACAGGGGGAGGTTGCGGATGATGAGATTATCATCGTCCGTTCCACCCAGTTGGTAGGCCAGCAGATAGTCCGTGAGCCACAGTTCCGGTCTCGTCTCCCCCGAGTACTTTGTGATAGTAGTCGGGGTTCGGAACTGGGCTGGGAACGGCGCCCGTCGTATGGCGTGGCTGAAAGCCTGCGGACCGGGTGGTTCGGGCGAAGGACTCCGATCCTCCCCACTTTCGTAGCGTCCCCCACGCCTAGGGTGGTAGCTTCGGTGCACCCTCTCATCGAGGTGGGCCCGACGACTGCGGTGATGGTGCTCGTTGCCGAGGCGACCCGGGGCCGCATGCGCTGTGTTGCGCGTGCGCCCGGTGTGGACCGAGGCTTCCCGCATGAATCGGGAAGTCGCGGCGCGATGTTCCGAGGGGTACCCCTGCCTTCGGGAGGCGGAGCTTTCGGCCCGTCGGACCGTGGCGTCCTCCAAGAGATTCTTGAGCTCTCCCTGGATACGCCGCCCCTCGGTGGTTGATGGCTCCGGCATCGCGCGGAGAAGTATTGCCGCCGCGGCCAGGTTTTGGCCGACTCCACTGGAAACCGGTGGAAGCCTTACCCTGACGTCGTCGGCGATGCGGTGCTGGATGCCCTCGGGGAGATGACGCGCTTCTCCGGCCGGAGGTTGGCCCGCCCATTCCTGCCCGATGTCCCCACGGATCGGCTCAAGCGTTCCTGCTCCCTCGTCGAGCCTGGCCTGCATCTCGCGGATTTGGTCGAGCTGTGGGTCATGACCCCCCGCCGGGACGGGGACCACAGCTAGCTCCCGAAGGATGTCAATGCGAGGCACGGGCCTAGGGGGATCACCGTTCTCCGGTATACCAAGATGGTTGCCTTCGCCAGGACCCCCTAGATCGACGTGGAAACATTCGCGACTTGGACCGCAGTCCTCATCGCCGAGGCTGCGACTACCGTTGGAACAGTCGGAAAGGCAGTAGTCGCATGCGGTCATGAAGTCCCGCACGGCACTGGGGTTACCATGTCCGGAGAAATCCCAACAGAAGTCGGGCTCGCCATCTTCCTCGGACCCCGAGGGCCCGTAGGTCGAGACAGCCATCAGTCGGTCCCAGGGTGACCGCACACGATACCCCAGAGGGTTTGGACTCGCCTCTACGAGAATGTCCACCGAAGCAGAGTTGCTTGGTGGGTCGAGGCCAAATCCAAAAGGTGCAAGATGGGAATCGGTCGACACCTTTTGGTCGACGGGCGGTGACGATGTCACGTCAGGGACTGACTGCACCGTCATCTCAGGTACGAGGGTGACGCCCAGCAAGTCCTTCGCGAGCGTGCTGGTGTCGTCCGTTTGCTTGAGGTTGGTGTGTTGCGGGGAGACGGCGCTCGTCTTCGTCTCAGACGCGAGGCCGATGCCCGACGCGCTCTTCGTTGGGGCGCCGACACCGTTGACTCGCTCAACAGCCAACGAGGTGCCGCCTCCTGCTTGGCCTTGGTTGCCCCGCCTCCTCGTCCGTCGGCGGGGGACGGGACGGGACAAGCCCGAATGTCGTCCTTCCACCACGTGGGGAAGGCGTCGTCGATTTCCCCACCGGCGGGCAGGTTGTCGACCGCCATTGTCGCTGTCGCGCGGTGGGGGAAGGAGTATCATGTCGTAGCTGCCGTCGAGGGACATGAACTCAAGACTCCCGAAAAGGAGCACCGTCTCGGGCTGGAGAGGTTGCTGGAGACTGCCCATCTGGAGCTTGACGGGAAGCTGTTCGTCAACACGCAGCAGGCCCCTACCTGGCGCGCCAACTGTCGGCGTTTCGACCCCGCGAGGTCCCTGGACCGACGAGTAAATTGTCGCCGCGTGCCCCAGCCCAGATGGGTCTGTGCGAGGCAGAACGCGAAGGGGGGAGAGAGCAGCCGGAGGGAGACAGGCGTGGGAGGTGGAACCCGCGGCCTTCGTGTTAGCCCCACGCCCAGGTCGGGTGCGCTTGCAGTAGGGGGTTACAAGCGTCCACGCGGGAGGGGGCAAGCGGCCTTGCGCGAGCGCCGTCCCGTCCTTCCCCATGTGGCCAACCCTCTGTAAGAGGGCCCTGGACCTCCCTTTTATAGGCGTAAGGAGAGGATCCAGGTGTACAATGAGGGGGTGTAGCAGTGTGCTAACGTGTCTAGCGGAGGAGAGCTAGCGCCCTAAGTACATGCCATCGTGGCAGCCGGAGAGGTTTTGGCACCCAGTTCGTGTGGTGTCGTGGCCGTCGGAGGAGCGCTGGAGCCTGGCGGAAGGACAGCTGTCGGGGCTGTCGAGTCCTTGCTGACGTCCTCTTGCTTCCGTAAGGGGGCTGAGAGCCGCCGTCGTCATAGAGCGTGCGGGGCGCCATCATTACTCGTATAGTGGTGCGAGCCAGATGGGACGCCGGTCTTATTCCCCTTAGCCTGAGTCAGCTCGGGGTAGGGTAATGATGGCGCCTCCTGTTGACGTGGTCGGTCCGTGCCCTAGGTTGGGCGAGGTGGAGGCTCCTCCGAGGTCGAGGTCGAGTCCGAGCCCCCGGGTCGGACAAGGCGGAGACCGTCGGCTGAGGCCAGGGCTGAGTCCGAGCCCTGGGGTCGGGCGAAGTGGAGTTCGTCGTCCTTCGGGGCTGAGCCCGAGTCCGAGCCCTGGGGTCGACGCGGAGCGGAGTTCGTCGTCTTCCGGGGCTGAGCCCGAGTCCGAGCCCTGGGGTCAGGCGGAGCGGAGTTCGTCGTCTTCCTGGGCCGAGCCCGAGTCCGAGCCCTGGGGTCGGGCGGAGCGGAGTTCGTCGTCTTCTGGGGCCGAGCCCGAGTCCGAGCCCTGGGGTCGGGCGGAGCGGAGTTCGTCGTCTTCCGGGGCCGAGACCGAGTCTGAGCCCTGGGGTCGGGCGAAGCGGAGTTCGTCGTCTTCCGGGGCTGAGCCCGAGTCCGAGCCCTGGGGTCGGGCGAAGCGGAGTTCGTCGTCTTCCGGGGCTGAGCTCGAGTCCGAGCCCTGGGGTCGGGCGAAGCGGAGTTCGTCGTCTTCCGGGGCTGAGCCCGAGTCCGAGCACTGGGGTCGGGCGAAGCGGAGTTCGTCGTCTTCCGGGGCTGAGCCTAGTCCGAGCCCTGGGGTCGGGCGAAGCGTTGTTTCCTATGACGCCTGAGGCCGGACTTGGCTGCTGTCAGCCTCACTCTGTCGAGTGGCTCAGCAGTCGGAGCGGCGCAGGCGGCGTTGTCCTCTTGTCAGACCAGTCAGTGGAGCGGCGAAGTGACTGCGGTCACTTCGGCTCTGTCGACTGGAGGGAGTGCGTCAGGATAAAGGTGTTAGGCCACCTTTGCATTAAATGCCCCTGCGATTTGGTCGGTTGGCGTGGCGATTTGGCCAAGGTTGCTTCATGGTGAAGACTAGGCCTCGGGCAAGCCGAAGGTGTGTCCGTTGCTGGAGGGGGTCCTCAGGCGAGACGTAGATCCTCCGGGGTCGGCTGCCCTTGCCCGAGGCTGGGCTCGGGCGAGGCGTGATCGCGTCCCTCGAATGGACCGATCCTTGACTTAATCGCACCCATCAGGCCTTTGCAGCTTTGTGCTGATGGGGGTTACCAGCTGAGATTTAGGAGCCTTGAGGGTACCCCTAATTATGGTCCCCAACAACTAGATAACAGTTCAATTAAAATTCCGTAGACACGATGTCACAGATGACAAAAAGGGGATTAAATTATTTTACACTGAAAGCTTAGTCGTCGAGTTCTTCTTAATTTGTTCGGGATAAAATCATCCGAGTGGGTCGGGCTTCCGAATTCGTGTTCGCGCGAGCGATGAATTTTAAATAATCACCGGACGCACCGATTTTCGGAACACGACGTTCCGAACATCACGAAAATTTAGGAAGAGTCCGGATAGATGAAAATAAAAACAATGTCGAATTCGGGACAGACGAAACAGATATGATATTAAAATCACGATAGGCGAAGATGATTAAAATTTAGCATCCGTTTTATCCACTGATATTACGTGCTTAAATCCATACTCGTTGTCGAGCAGAATATAAACACCAGGGGTGTTACAATCCTCGCCCCTTAAAAGAATTTCGTCCCGAGATTTGGAGCGAAAGACTTTTAAGAGTAGAGAAGCATGTAACCCATGTCCATATCAGCGATAACTAAGGCAATTCCAAGCAAGGGCCAGTGTCTCAGAATATTGTTTCTCTAGTGGACATAACATGTATCGCCTTAGGCTAATTTAGAAATATCCACCAATAGAGATGATGTCTACCAGAGGAACACATAAGGTTCCACGTATGCAGTTTGCTTTTTCTGATGACACTATAATATCTGAGTCTGTTGAGCGAGTGGCGAATACGTGATTTTACCCAAACAGAACCAGATGCAACCTCTTGGGTAAAACACACAGAAAGAGGTTTACCAACATGTGGTTACGGTAAGTTCATAGCACATGAGACGAGTGTGGATGTCGAATAACATCACAGTTAACTCGTGTTAGCCAGAGAATCCATGTCCAAGAAAAATGATAGAGACTCGAAAAATCACCAGCAAAAGGGATCTGTAGATGCGAACTTTGGGTCTAATCCACTTTATCAAGCACTAGGCATGGCTCGACTTGATCGCACATGTTGGAAAACCATACGTGAGGCGATCGAGGCAGGACTAGAGCGGTGATTAGGTGGTTTCTAGTCGACTTAACTTAATTTTTGTGAGTACTTTCTTAAGATGGGTTGAACCAAAGTGAGTTCAGAAAACTCGATGAAACGACCTCTAAGCTCAACCTTTGTTCACAATGCAGTTACAAGTTAGTAAAACCAACTTGTTGAACTACTTTTGGCATTGAGTAGGTCCTCTTATTATCCATCGGTAAGCCAAGGGTTGAGAGTTTACTTTTGCTAGCGGGATATCATGCATTTGGGTAGAAATCCATTTGGTTAGGTTGTTAATCCATTTCTTCATGCGAGATGAATTATCCACTTGGTTAGAAATACATGGATTAAATAAGAGAGCGAATGAACAAACTCCTGCATCTCAGCAGCAGGGGAAGTCAATCTTCCATTTGAGAGCTAATTAGCTGTTTTCCAACACTAAAAAGCTCCAAGGCTTCACCTTTACACAAAGGACGTAAAGGGAACTTATATAAGTCGTCACTACCATGATCAAACGAAAAGAGACCACACATGGGAAGTGGTGTGCCCTTTTTATTCAACAGAAATGATAGATGTTGCTTTATCACTTGATAAACAACATAGAAATTGTTTACGGAGATCACACATCAGTGTAGTTCCACAATGGATCATGACCAGAGACCTCGGTACCAGCATCCGACGAGTAGCACAACCCTGTGTGTGCATTCACAGGAGGCACTCAGTTTCGATGCGACACCATAGGTCATTAATCATGACACCATTACCGAACTGGCACCAATAAAGAATCTCACATAGCAAAAACAGATTGTGCCAAGATAACGCATTGACATAGTCTCATAATGGATTACGACTACTAAATGTGATACCAGCGCGTGCTGAGTAGCACAACCATGTGTGCGCACCCACAGAAGGCCCTCGGTTTCGTCACGGCACCACCGGTTTTAGTCATAACACCATTATCAGACATAACCAATAAAAAATCTCACACAACACAAATGAATTGAGTAAGGGTGACAATATACAAAGAGATACTCTACCTGTAAGAATGGTTACAAGTAGAGAGCCAAATAGATTATGGCTCGATGAAATGAACAAGACATGGCCATAACCTAAACTTATTGACAAATAGGTACGATGGGAGATTGTTGATTCAGCCCCAAGCATATTTATATGCCCATCTCAAAGATTACAAGGTCAAGGATTAACATCTGATTAGATACAAAGGGAAAACAATCATCAGATTAAGTTGGTATGCCTTCGAGAGATATGAAGAAACCAAAGGCATCAAACTTAAGAAAATGATCGGACATGTCTTTCCTAGGTTAGGTTGATAAAGCAACATGGCGATCCTTAAGAACAGGCAAACTAGATAAGGGACATCAACTTGTGCCAATTGAACAATGGCATGATCTAGGATGAAAATATGACAACTAAAATGTCATAGATTAAATAGCAAAAACATGGACTCGAGATCCTAGCTTTAAGCCCATGCACATCTTACGTTGGATAAAGAAATTATCCAACCATCCATTTGCATGAGTCTGGTCATGGAGGGATAACGGAAAGATCATCTTTGGGGTCATGGTTCACTAAATACGAACATGGCTTAGTTTAGGGTTTAGACAAACAGGTCACAAACATTCTATCGGCACATCTAGTACAAGAGCAAAAACATATAACACCTAAACATATTACCTAAAGAATGGAGGACAGCTATTTCATCGAAGTTCATAATACAACATTACACCACATTATGTACAATCACTGGTTACTAGAATAAAGATGAGAGAAGCATTTTGGGTGTATAGGTGACAAACATGATGCAACAATCAGGATGCATGCTCGTCTTATTCGCCTCACAATTTTTTGCCAATCTATTGTGGCAATAGCGTTCTATATCGGTGGCATACTAACGACTCTCTCGGTATTTTGCTAGTCGTCAGCTACACATACGTTTTCGAGGTTAGTGTACCTGCAGAAAAATTCATTACAGCCCATTTTCCAATGATGCAATTCACACATGACAGTTTATCACAGTTTATACTCCATATATTGCTATATGGAGGCCAGCTCTTCATTAAGCGTCGAGCCACGCATAGGCGTCATTGCCACACTTTAACCATAGGGCAACCCATTATGGTAACTCACCTTCTTACCTAAGCGTAGGTGCGTCGTTGCGAGTACATTACACTTCTCAGTATTCCCATGTCTGTATACCCATACACATCCATGGGGTACCGAATTCCCAAAAAAAATAATTACTCCACATTGCAGCCTTCATATATACATATGTGGAACATGTATATAATCAAGCGCTTTCTATGCTCTTCCCTAGACCGATGTTTGTTCGGTCATGCTCTCACATCTCACCTTACCTGAGTGTCGATCCATTCAAAACTGAATGGCCTCAAAAATAACAATACACATGTATGCAATACCCTCGGTTGTGGGTTAGTGGTTTTGAACTAAGCCACCTGATAGTCCTTAGTTTAGGGCTTAACAGAGGATGTCGCTACCATTATAGTTTTTCAAAGTTGTTTTTCAAAGCCAAACAATGTGTTTAGTAGAAAATAGGTTTTCTAAAACCAAAACTTTGTTTTTAAAATACGTATGTGACCGTATTATACTTAATCCTGCTCCAATACCAGTTGTGGCAGAACCTCCTAAGTTATTGGGCCCACATGCACCTGCCCTTGTCTCAAAGACCTCAGACGGCTATGCATGTGCACCAGATAACTTAACAGGATCTGTCCGAGTGCCCCAAGGACCTTGGATAAACCACTTACAACCAGAACCGCAGGATTAAGTAAACACAAATCACACACCAACAATTTTGCAGCAAAAATCTTTTTACCAAATTTTACATGTTACATCAAGTTTTACAATGTACATGATCGGAGTGATTACAAAAGTGATTCAAAGAAATAACTTTGAATTGTTCTAAATTGTTTATAAGTTTGAAATATATGCTAGCTTAAGTGAACATCCTCAATAAGAAGTATAGAAGAAGTACTTACACTTATAGAAGGCCATGCCCACCGACGCTTAACACCAATCGCAATCAAGTGACTCGTAACCTGCAGCAACAATGGGTAAAACCCTAAATACACAAGTACTCAGCAAGACTTACCCGACTAAAGAAAAGACTCTCAAGGGTATGCTGGTTTTGAAAGGATTCAAGGTAAGGCTTATCAAGAATCAAGGACTCTGTTTGCAGAAAAGCTTACTATGAGTGGATCCTTACTCTCAACATTTTAATGCTATATTAAGTATTAATAGACCTTGTTTGCATCTAGTCTAATTTCATCATCACATTAATCCATACAACATGATTTTTGCTCATTATGATTCCATCCATGACTTAGATTGCAAGTCAGTGACCAAGTCTTCATACCCGAGAAGTAACGGCGATCCGAATCGATTAATACCCAGCCAATCACACGACATATGTAGCACTTAACCCTTGCATATGTCAACTCACCACCGGGGTTCTTAAGACTAGATCAGGTTCACGCTAACCAAGAGCACAGATACACCACCGTCTAGCCTCTTGCCACAGAGGGTACACGCTACTCTCGCCATCTCTCCACTCCCGTTGCGTGTTATCTTATTCTGGTATTAGTCTGCCCGAGGCAAAGCTTACCCATGATGAGGCATGTGACCAGTTAAAAGGTCCTCGATCATCAAGCCTACATTCAGTATAATCCTTAATCAACCTAGGTAGAACATCACCTGTTCCTAACCCAAGTCTCGATTTCAGTACTTCCATCCTTAGGATTGTTTTGTGTTCCTTTGGATGAAAAGAGCATTATAGGGAACTTTGCAGTAAGATCCCACCACGCTCCCAATGAAAATATTCTTGCAGGTAGAAGTCATCCTTCCTCAGGATAACCCCTGAGCTAGGCCTTAATACAAAAGACAACCTCTATCCACAAGATCTAAGTAGGGCTAAGCATTTTTGTAAATCATATTTCGATACTTCATTAGAAGTATCTATAAAGGTATGGATATCAAGGTAGGCAATGCATCAAAGGGTTTTCAAGCAACTCCTATAAACCTAATGTACATTTCGCTAGACTTAAAGTGTGTAAAAATTATTTAAAAACACAAGGAAGGGGTTGCATGCACCGGGGCTTGCCTGGATAACACTATGTTAGTGTTGTTAGATGATGTCCACTTGACGACCATCTTTTGTCTTGACATTCATCAAATTATCCCTCTTCAGGTTTGTCCGACTGACGACGTCGTCTTGCGGAGATGTTTACTCTCTGCATTATCCTGGGGTCGTCTTTCGCATCACGTGATCAACAAACATACCTAAATGATGTGCATAATGCACATGAATGCAGATAAACAATAATAGTGTGAGACTAAATATTACTACATATCCATGAATTAAACACCTAGCAGCGAGGCGTTGTACTATTTCATACGAAAACACTAGTTATCGATATACGACTAAGCGTAATGATTACGCTTCTCTAGATTAACCGAATCTAACATAAACATCACGAAACAACAAACTATACACATTTGACATGATTAGCCTAAACACAACTTATCAGTAAATTAATTAAATTCTAGACTCAGTGGTCTAAGGAATTTAAATCTAGAACAGGAATAAAAGTACATCACTTTTTAGACCACGTGACTGGATTAAATTACATACCAATCTAAGCTATCATATATAACCTACCATTAATTTTATCAAACAATTATAATTTTTCATAAGTAATACTAATAATATTATTGTTTAGACATTTTAAAATACTAAATTTAAACTACACGTCACCGAAATACTATACTCTGTAAAATAGAACTAGTTCGAATATACTCGACAACTAAACTCCTTGAAGCACCTCGCATCACTGGTACTTCTAACTTAAACTTCATACGCAAACTAAGCGTCTTATTTCATGATCATAAAATCAATAGTAAAAATAGTGATTGGCTCACCATTATCAACTCGATTCAATATTTGCGAGAACGACGACAGTCTTTGATTGAGGTCTTCGATCAAACAGCTGACGAGTATAGAACGAATCTCCACTTTTCTCTTCAATCCACAACTCTTGGAATCTCACCTCGACTAAATAATTTGGACGAACCGAACTTGAATCGCGCAGGATGTTCACTTGGCTTGGGTATTTCAGACGAGCAGCGCATGAGTGAGAGCATCTAGAGGGGGGAGGTGAATAGGTGATCCTATAAAAATCAAATACTAATAGCCACAAAACTTAGTTATAAGTGTTAGTACGGCTAAGTAGCTTGAAGCGAGCTATTGCGAACACAAATAATCACAGAGAGGAGCAACACAAGAGACACACGATTTTATCCCGTGGTTCGGCCAAGTACCACTTGCCTACTTCCACGTTGTGGCGTCCCAATGGACGAGGGTTGCACTCAACCCCTTTCAATTGATCCAATGATCAACTTGAATACCACGGCTTTCTTGCTTATAGTCTTCTTCCCGTTTGCGAGGAATCTCCACAAGTTGGAGCCTCTCGCCCATACAAGATTGATCACAAAGAACGCACAAGAGTAAGGTTGGGAAGAGCAACACACACAAGACTCAAATACGTAGCACAACCACGCAAACAAGTCACGACTTGAGATCGAAATGCAACACACAGAGTTTACAACTCAAATGGAGCTCAAAACGCTAACATAAAGAATCAAATGCGTGAAGTTGGAGTCTTGGAGTCTTAGGATGCTTAGTGAATGCTTGGGTTACTCCTCCATGCGCCTAGGGGTCCCTTTTATAGCCCCAAGGCAACTAGGAGCCGTTGGAGGCCAACTTGGAAGGCCAAACATGCCTTCTGTAGGGTGGTGCACCAAATAGTCCGGTGCACCACCGGACAGTCACTGTAGCTGTCCGGTGTGCGATCTCCTTCCTTTTCTGGCGCATCCGACCGTTGGTCACCAGGATCGGTTGGCGCACCAGACACTGTCCGGTGCACACCAGACAGTCCGGTGTGCCCAACCGACCGTTGCTGCGGGCCACACGTTGCCCGCGGATTGCGCTGGCGACCGTTGGCGTTGGCGACCATTGGCTGTAACACCCGGTTTTAAAGAAACAAAGCCGGGTGCATCTCATACATGCGCCAAAGAAGACAACATATATAATAACAGAGTGTATAGAGATAAATGTCATAAAACATCAGAGTATTTATTACATAGCGGAAGACTTATTACAAAATAAAGATAAATGTAAAACGAACTAAGGATCGACGGCGCCAATGTCAACTGAGAAACGCCACCTAGATCAGATCGAACTCCTCGCCTTGTGGCTCCTCCTGAACCACCTGCTCTTCTCCTGTGGGGGGGGTGTGAGATAGCAAGGGTGAGCTCACACACGTTCATAGCTCAACAAGTCGTGGGGAATAATGTGGCATGAACTCACCAAAGGTGGGAGTTCATGAAGTGTAAGGCTGATCAATGAAATAAAGGCTGAAGCTGAGCATTGCTTTTATAAGTTGGTCAAAATTTTATTAGCAGTTACTAAGTGTAAGTAAATACCAAACCATAGTAATAATAAGTAAAAGTAATAATAAAATAATCCCAAATGCAATGAAATGACAGATTAAGATTAAGTTCCATAAATTAATCATGTGAGTGTCCGAGCCGCTCATGACCGTGAGCACGGCTAGTATACCAGTTTTACGCTCTGCAGAGGTTGCGCATCTTTACCCACAAGTCGTGTTACCCATTTGCCACGGAGTTGATCAGACTCCATACACCTCTACCTAGGAAGCGAGGCAGGGTACCACTACGAGGCCTTTACAAAGTTCCACTAGCTTCAGACTACCCGCTACAGTTTATAGGAAGCTCCAGTGCAGGGTTCCTGGCTGACCGCCATCGCAGCAAAATCAACCAGGGACCTCCCTACACTGACCACTCCCCTACTGCCCTTGCCCCTTTCGGGTAAGGTAGCCCTCCCCTAGCTTTCCTAGTTAATCAGCCAAGGGCGTCCCATTAAACCCTTGTGGTAGCACTGTTTTCCCGGGTGGTTCTCCATGTTCCCATTAACATAATGATCTTAACATGAACAAGGAAGAATAAAACAGATAACAATAAGTAGTATAACAATGAGTGATGAATATCTCTATACCCAAATCCACATAAAGCAATAGCATGTACTACCCAAAACTTTAGTAGTAAAACCAGTGGTGAAGCAAGGTATAAAGATAGTCAAAATCTAGGGCATCCTATTGGGTCCCAGCAAAATTATCCTATGCAGATCATTATGAATAATAAGAACATGAATGAGTAAAAGAAGTGATCAAGGGCACAACTTGCCTTCCACGAGCTCCTGCTCAGCTACTTCAACTTGTTGAAGCTCAGGTTCCACAGTGGCTTGCTCGTCTACTCGCATCAATACAATACATACATAGCATAGCATAAATTAACATCACATCAAACATGCAAATAGAATATACAGTAATAAACTAGACATTAAAATAAGATCACAGGAACTGGAATCATTAAATTTGGAGTTATAGATTTTAAGTTATGGATTTTCTAAGGTTTTATGCATTTAATACAAGATTAAGTGAAAGAATAATTTTAATGTGTTTGTCATGTCAGAACAGAGATACTAAATGATAGAGAATAATATTACAAAATTTTAGGAATTGGAATGACTCAATTTGGAGCTAAAATGAATTTTCTATGCATTTTACAAGTTTCTAGATTTGTTTTTGTATTAAAAATGAATTCCTATAATTATTTCTCTGTTTTTAATCTCCTCTGGCCTAGGCCTCATTTACTGGGAAGCACAGGGTTCTCGGCGCAAGATTCCCGAGACACAGAGAATAGTGACTCAGGATGGCGGGTTTATTTTAAAATTACCTAGGGGCGTTTATGCAAAGATGGCTCGGTGAAGGGGTACCGATCAGATTTGACCGTTTGATCAAACATCAAGGGCTACGATTAGATTGGCCACAATAACGAATCAGTACCCGATTCCGTCCGTAGGATTGAAGATGTGTGGTTCAGATTAGGTCTTCACCCACGCGATCCGGTGACCGCAGGATCAAGATCCAGTGGTCGCGGCATCCTTCTCCTACCTCCCTGCGCACGACACGGCGGCGCGCACCCAGAGCGGCGGAAGCACACTGCCAAACATGCCCTACGATGAACCCCGTCTGATTCACACACCTGACTCCGTTTTCACGAACGCTCGACCTCCATGAATCTCATGGCTAACCCCTATCCATGAAACGATGCGCTCAGGCCCCTGCCCATGGCGAAGCTCCGACTCACGGCGGCGTCGGTAACCCGCCGCGATGGAGCGCCACCAGCGACCCGCAGAACCGCTCCCCCTCGGCCTTACTCCATACTCTAGGATTCGAGCTAAACAAAACGATAGGCGTGATGGGCAAAGGTGTACATACCAACGGTCGAGGCGCAGACGACGCTGCCCACGGCAGCCGAGGAATCAACGATGGCGCTGGTACACCGGCGAGCAATTGATGCGGCACCAGTCGGCTTTCCCAACCGCGAAGTCCACGGACGCCTCCCCATGGGCTCGACAGGGGCTCCAACCAATCACCGAGGATCTACCAACGCTGGTAACCAGTTGGCCACAGCGACGACGCACTTCCTCACTATAGAATCTCTCTCCCAATGGCTACCCGCGCAACAGTGATGGTGGGGCTCGATCCAAGGGTTGTGGGAGCCGCAGGACGCTTGGTTTTTGTAGCTGGGGAGGTGTATGACCAAGTTGAGAGGTGGCCCGTGATTATCGTGCTCGGTTGAGATCCCGCAGGATGCGGTCGAGTTCACAGTGCGGCGTGGACTGAGGATAGGGACGAGCCTGACGCATGGGGCCCACTCACCAGTGTGACGACGCGCGCTGGTAATGGTTCCTGGGCTGTGCGTGAGTATAGGGAAAATGGGCTGAAAGAAGCAAGCCGGCCCAAGTAGGGTTTTTATCTTTTTTTTATCTTTTATTCCCTTTTCTCTATTTCTAAATTCAATTTGAATTCGAATGTAGATTCAAACCTTGTGCCAATTTTATCCTCAATTTATATGGTGGCCTTAAAAGTACTAATTTTTGGAAATATATGAATTTCCTTTATATTTTATACACTCTCTTTTGCAAATTCTCAAATTAGGTCTTAAATCCAAATGTGGACATTAATGTATTGATTTATATGGTTATTTTCTCTATTTTGTGTAACCTTTTCCTTCTCCTTTTTATGGCTTTGTTTTCAAATTAGGGTTTGGATGTTGTGGGCACATTAATACATTGCTATTGATACTTTTATTTTTATTATCCACAAATGCACAATCCAATAAACTCCAGCATGATGCACAAGTTATTTATGTGTTCTTTGTTTTAATTATCCACTTTTGAACTAGGGTTGATCACATGTAATGATAAGTAGAAGCCACAAATTATTGATATTATCTCAATTCTCATTATTGCTCTTTTGAGTATTACATTGGCTCACCGGACAGTCCGGTGAATTATAGCCACGTCTCCTTTTCCATTTCCCGAGAGCGACGAGTTCGCCGCGAACGACTCACCGGACAGTTCGGTGCACCACCGGACAGTCCGGTGAATTATAGCCGTACGCCGCCGTCGAGTCCCGAGAGCGTCCTTTTCACGCAGACCAGCCTAGCGCACCGGACACTGTCCGGTGCACCACCGGACACTGTCCGGTGTGCCAAGCCGAGCTGGAGCTGGCTGCACAGAGCCAAGTCTTTTTCCAATTCTTTCTTCCCTGTTTCTAGCACTTAGACAAAATATGTTAGAACTCAAAACAATGTACTAAGTCTAGAAATGTACCTTTTGCCTTGATTTGCACTTCTCACTTTGTTTAGCACATGGGCACTTAGTTAAACGTGTTGGGCACTTAATTACCAAAACATTATAGGAATTTGCCCAAGGGCACATTTCCCTTTCAATGAGGCACGATTACAATAGCAGGGTAAATAACAACACCGCAAGGAAGGACGACCACGGTGTTGCTAAGGCATCAGACAAGATGAGCGCGAGATAGAAAGACGCGCGACCAGAGACCCAAGCATCCGCGATGGCGATTTGGACAAAAGCGAACTAGGGGCGACAACTCCCGGCCAGGCGAGCAGGTTGGGCGCGTGCATGAGAGCCGAGCGTGTGTGAGCTCAGCTCCAGGGAGGGGCGCGGAGAGGAGCTACTCGACCGGGGGATGTGCGACTGACAGAGATCTGAGCTGGGGAAGATGGAGCAGAGGAGCGCTCCATGGGAGGTGGGGCGAGTTGGAGGGAGCTTCGGCAATGGAGGGTCGTCGAGGAAGGAGCACCGTGAGGGAAGGGAGATGAGCGGTCGACACCGAGGAAGAGACCGAGCTGGGGCCGACCACTGGATGTGGGAGGGTGCACACAGGAAAGCACCAGGGAGCAGGGGCGCAACAAGCTCCACGACAAGAAGGGGGCGCAGCTGGCGTCCATGGGCTTGGGGCGTGCGCATCCCCACGATAGAGCCATGGCCACAGGGCGTGAGCACGGCCAGGGAGCAACGCCGGGGCGCCATAGGACTGACACAGGGAGCAGCAGGTTCGCCAACGAGGGAAATAGGTAGGGACGACACGACGAGGGGAGCAGGAGCCAGGACGCCGCGACTATGGGAGATGGGCACGTTGGAGAAGAAAGGAGCGGCTGGGTGGCTGCAGAGAGAAGCGTAGGGAGAAGAAGATAAGTAAAGGGCACGAGCGGCAGGATTTTTTTTGAGCAGAGTGACGGCAAGGCGGCGGTAGAGGATAGGGCTAGGAGATTTTTTTAGTTTTTTAGATTTTTCTATTTTCCCTTTTTATAACGGAAATAGCAGATATTTCGAAATGGATAAACTCATATGCCTTCGTCTCGAATATTTGATGTGGTGAATATTTTGTAGTCATATGAACTTTTACTAGGTATTTATATCCGAAGATTTAAAGCTAGCAAGAAACATACGGAATGAGTTAAACGGATTTCGGCTTCTGTATTTTAATCTGCACTTGATTCAGTTGACTTCAGACGAATTCCGTTCGCTACTCGAACACTCGACTAGATAACAGTTCAATTAAATTTCCGTAGACACGATGTCATGGATGACAAAAAGGGATTAAATTATTTTACACTGAAAGCTTAGTCGTTGAGTTCTTCTTAATCTGTTTAGGATAAAATCATCCGAGTGGGTCGGGCTTCCGAATTCGTGTTCGCGCGAGCGATGAATTTTAAATAATCACCAGACGCACCGATTTTCTGAACACGATGTTCCGAACATCACGAAAATTTAGAAAGAGTCCGGATAGATGAAAATAAAAACAATGTCGAACTCGTGACAGACGGAACATATGCGATATTAAAATCACGATAGGCGAAGATGATTAAAATTTAGCATCTGTTTTATCCACTGATATTACGTGCTTAAATCCATACTCGTTGTCGAGCAGAATATAAACACCAGGGGTGTTACATTCTTAGAGCTATATCGTGGTAGTGTTCAATTGACCGAGAGAGAGAGCATCTAGAGGTCAAAGAGGTACTAAAACGAGAACCAGAGGGACACGGACTGACCTGGGGAAGGCTGGCCACGGCAAGAGGTCTCACGAAGGCGACAGTGACTGATTTGGGGGAAATCCAGAATTCTCGGGCTATGGTGGATGAACTGAAGTGAGGGGTGGTGCGCTGGGTGCATAACAAGAGGGAAAAGCAGGGAGGGCACTAAATTTACAATGATCAATCATGTATTTCGAGAATTTGGGATGAGAACGTTCATGGCGGTGGCTGGATAATTCCATCGAGACCGGCCCGTCATGGCATGCGGTGAAACGATGACTTGGACTAAAAGCTTAGCACGCGGAGCAGGGAGGGCACTCAATTTATTGCTAAAACTTGGCTCCTACTAATAATAAATACCCGACGAACTAAAAGCAACTATTTTGATCCTAACTCCACATAAAGCTAGTCCACCTCAGCCAAACGGGACATTTGCTGGGTACGTTGATTTGTACTCACCCTTGCTTCCACAAAGCACCAGGTTGCGTTTGGTGCAACCTATGCTCAGGTAAAGGAGAAGAAAGCATCGAGGTGACTCTCCAGGAGTTCTAGGACTTTGATGAGTTTGAGGATTAGGCTAGCGACCTCCCCCAGTCATGTAACACCCTGAATTTGGGGGTATAAATTTTTTCTCTAAATGCCTACCAAATTCAGGTGTTACCTCTTGTCTCTCTCTAGACTTCCTCTCTCTTCCTGTTGATTAGAGTTAATTTAATTAGGTAAGGAATTGATTATTTATTTTGTCAAAACCAATGTGAGTCATGAAATGTTGCATCATGTTGAGCCTAAATTATTCTTTTGTTTTATGCACATGTTTGAAATTGTTTGAATTTGAATTGTGTTTGAATTTGATTTGAAATCCATAGAGAAAATAAAAAGAAAAGGAATTAGAAATTCAAAGGAAAAAGGAAAACCCTATTTCAGCCCAGCCGGCCCAGCTCGCCCCAGTCCCGCGCGAGCGCGCCCGCCCCTCCCTGACAAGCGAACCCTGCCTGTCAGCACCATCCCGCGCGCGCTCTCTCTCCCTCCCGCTGCCCGGTGGGACCGACCTGTCGGTGCCAGTTTCCTTCGCGCACGTGCGCCTACTCTCTCTCTATCTGTGGGCCCTGCTCGTCAGTTCTGGCTGCCCGTTCGCTCGTCCGCTCTCGCTGGTCCATGGGCCCTGCCTGTCGGACTCATCCCTCCTGAACTACCCGCGCACGACCCGCGCGTCGCCGTGGACTCCGTGCCCACGACGCATGCTGAGGCCACGCCCGTCCCCACACCAGCCTTTTCTAGCTGTCCAGTGCCCCACTCGCTCTCCTCCTCCCTCACTCGCGCACTCGCAGCACCCCGGCACTTGCCTCACACCGCGCACGCACCTAGGGAGCTCCAGCATCGTTTGCCATGGTCCCATGCTCGTTCTGCGGTCGCCGTCGAGCCCTCGCCGTGTCAATTGCCTCGGTGAGCTTCGCCTCGTCACCCGTGACCCGGGACACCCCCGGTTTGCTCCCGTGTTTACTTGCTTGTGCATGTTTGGTGTATTGTTTCTTTGTCATTGTCCAAATGTGTTGAGTGCGTAATCGCTTTGCGTAGACAACGAGCAGCCCATGGTTCCTGAGTGTTTTGCCGAAGATCTTTCTGAGCAACAACCTGGTGAAGGCAAGTGTCCTCTGACCTATTATGTCCTACTTACTTTATAATTCATCGTCTCGCATTACTTCATTTAATCCTAAGGTTTGACTAGTCTATATTTACATTATCCTTGTTTACCTTTTGGTTTATTATGGTTAGCTTTATGCTATTGCTTTACCTCAATCAACGAACATGATGTGAATATTTATGATACGATGATGTTATCTCGATGATGATCTTGTGATACCTTAGGGGACTCAGGCTGTTTACTGAGTACCTCTCCATAAGGATCTGTTCATTGAGTGACCACCTGGGATAACAGTACAACCACGAGGGTGGAATGGGACGCCCTAAGCTGATTAATTAGAGGAACTTGAGGTGTAGTCGGCTTCGTCGTAGGGCCATCAATGGGGTCCAGGCACAGTACTTGCTCTATCGAGGCTGGTTGCCAAGGTTCTTTCGCTTTGGTTTTGTTAGTCACCCTTCCTATGGGGAGAAGTACTATGTTTATCAAACTAGAGAAACCTAACGGGCGACTATGACCTCTGGGAATCTTTGTAAATACTACATAGTGTATCCCTGACCATTCACCTCGGTAGTGAAGGTCGGGTCTGTACAACCTAGGCTGGAAAGGGATCACGACTCGTGGGTAATGTGTGCAACCTCTACAAGGTGTTTGAAACCGGTATATCAGCCATGCTCACAGTTAAGAGCAGCCTTGGGATCCTCTTTGATTAGAAGAACTCTAGATACTTTTTTGATGATGGTTAATGATGATGAATATAACTCTAATCTCTAGTATTTCCTCTTAGAGGGAATACATTTGGGTAATAACTGGGTTTATTACTAAAAACTTTGCTATATTATTAGTAATAAATACTTGACCAACTAAAAGCAACTGCTTAGCCTTAACTCCACATACATCTAGTCCACTTTAGCCAAACGGGACATTTGCTGAGTATGTTGATGTGTACTCACCCTTGCTTTAAAAACCATGTTGATCACTTGTTCTCAAAAGCTATGAATCAAGAACAAGGCAACACAAATGTTAATGGTTAAAGACCTTCGTCCTTTGTAACATTATTTCCTTTAGGATATAATGATCTCCGGACGAAGCCTGGGTAAAATTACATTCATGTCCCTGACATTTACTATTAGGTAAAAGGTAATCTGTCAAGGACTCAGCAGTCTTTTCCTTTTAAGTCGGTTTCATCCTCCACCATCATCCTTGTGCTGAACCAAAGCTTCTCTAGCCACAGCTTCAGAGTTGGTCTATCCTTCTTCCAGATCACGCTTTTGAGGACCTTCGGAAGATGAAGGCCCCTAACAAACCACCCCACCCCAGGCTATCCCCACTATAATTAGTTCTCAAAAGGAGATGCAGGAAACATGGAGGACTTTGAGGAGTTCCAGGACTACGACGAGTTCTAGTTATGTTAGTGGCAAACCCCCAGTCTGCTGCCTGTGAAGGCCTTATCTGCTACGTTCACTTTTCCGCACTTTGATAATATTAATGACAATGTTATGTTAATGACTATGTGGATGTCTTGGACATCTTGATGTAATAAAGTGCTATTTCTATTATTTATTTTGAGCAATGTGTGATGATGTCCAATTATGTAATCGCTATGTACTTGAGGTCCTGATCCTGGCACGTACATGGTTCACATTCGGTTTGCCTTCCAAAACTGGGTGTGATAAGTCAGCTACATGTGGTGGGTTTGTTTACGTTGGCTACGTTTCTGTTATGTGCACATTGATTTATATTATGTAAATGACTCTGGTCTGTAGTATTATTACTTACTTTTTTTACTATTCGAAGCGTTGTATTATGATGAGTCATTTATGTAATCAGTGTGTACGTGGATTTCTGATGCTGACACGTACATGGTTCACATTCGGTTTACCTTCCAAAACCAGGTGTGACAAAAAGGTAATCAAGGACAAGGTAAAAAGAAAGCTATTCAATCCTTAGGTTTCAATTATGTAATGCGGGGAAAGTGAATTATCATGTGAATAGGACATAGGTAGGTCAGAGGACACTTGCCTTCACTTGGTTGCTACTTAGGGATGTCTCCTGCAACACACTCGGGAACCACATAGTGCTCGTTATCTATGCAAAGCAATCATTCATTCAACATACTTGGGGAATAACAAAAGAATAGTATACCAAACATATGCAACAGAGCAAACATAGTGTCGGCGTTTCGAGACCGGGGGGTCCCTAAGCCGACGAGTGAATGTCGCCGCGTGCCCCAGCCCAGATGGGTCGACGCGAGGCCGAATGCGAAGGGGGGAAGTGAGGTGGCCGGAGATGGGCGTGAGAGAGGTGGAAATCCCGCGGCCTTCGTGTTCGTCCCGCGCCCAGGTCGGGTGCGCTTGCAGTAGGGGGTTACAAGCGTCCACGTGGGAGAGGGAAGCGAGCGGCCCCAAGAGAGCGCCTGTCCCGTCCTCGTCCTCGCGCGGCCAACCTTCTCTAAGAGGGCCCTGGTCCTTCCTTTTATAGGCGTAAGGAGAGGATCCAGGTGTACAATGGGGGTGTAGCAGAGTGCTATGTGTCTAGCGGGGGAGAGCTAGCGCCCTAAGTACATGCCAATGTGGCAACCGGAGAGATTTTGGCACCCAGCTGGTATGATGTCGTGGCCGTCGGAGGAGCGATGGAGCCTGGCGGAGGGACAACTGTCGGGGCGGTTGAGTCCTTGCTGACGTCCTCCTGCTTCCGTAAGAGAGCCGAGAGCCGTCATCGTCACAGAGCATGCGGGGCGCCATCATTGCCTATCCGGCGGAGCTAGCCAGATGGGACACCGGTCTTGTTCTCTGCGGCCCGAGTCAGCTCGGGGTAGGGTGATGATGGCGCTTCCTGTTGACGTGGCTGGCCTGCGCCCTAGGTTGGGCGACGTGGAGGCTCCTCCGAAGCCGAGGTCGAGTCTGTCTTCCATGGCCGAGGCCGAGTCCGAGCCCCTGGGTCGGGCGAGGCGGAGGTCGTTCGGCAGAGGCCAGGGCGGAGTCCGAGCCCTAGGGTCGGGCGGAGCGGAGTTCGTCGTCTTCTGGGGCTGAGCCCGAGTCCGAGCCCTGGGTCGGGCGAAGCGGAGTTCGTCGTCTTCCGGGACATAGCCCGAGTCCGAGCCCTGGGTCGGGCGGAGCGGAGTTCGCCGTCTTCCGGGACTTAGCCCGAGTCCGAGCCCTGGGTCGGGCGGAGCGGAGTTCGCCGTCTTCCGGGGCTTAGCCCGAGTCCGAGCCCTGGGTCGGGCGGAGCGGAGTTCGCCGTCTTCCGGGACTTAGCCCGAGTCCGAGCCCTGGGTCGGGCGGAGCGGAGTTCGCCGCCTTCCGGGGCTTAGCCCGAGTCCGAGCCCTAGGTCGGGCGGAGCGGAGTTCGCCGTCTTTCGGGGCTTAGCCCGAGTCCGAGCCCTGGGTCGGGCGGAGCTTCCTATGGTGCCTTTGGCAGGGCCTGACTGCCTGTTAGTCTCACTCTGCCAAGCGGTACTGCGGTCGGAGTGGCGCAGGCGGCGCTGTCCTTCTGTCAGGCCGGTCAGTGGAGCGGTGAAGTGACGGCGGTCACTTCGGCTCTGCCGGGGGGCGCGCGTCAGGACAAAGGTGTCAGGTCACCTTTGCATTAAATGCCCCTGCGACTTGGTCGGTCGGTGCGACGATTTAGTCAGGGTTGCTTCTTGGCGAAGGCAGGGCCTCGGGCGAGCCGGAAACATGTCCTGCCGTTGGAGGGGGGCCTCGGGCGAGACGGAAATCCTCCGGGGTCGGCTGCCCTTGTCCGAGGCTAGGCTCGGGCGAGGCAGTGATCGAGTCGCTCGAATGGACTGATCCCTGACTCAATCGCACCCATCAGGCCTTAGCAGCTTTATGCTGATGGGGGTTACCAGATGAGAATTAGGAGTCTTGAGGGTACCCCTAATTATGGTCCCCGACAGTAGCCCCCGAGCCTCGAAGGGAGTGTTAGCACTCGCTTGGAGGCTTTCGTCGCTCTTTTTTGCAAGGGGACCAGCCTTTCTCGGTTGCATTTTGATCCGGTGGGTGCGCGCGAGCGCACCCGCCGGGTGTAGCCCCTGAGGCCTCAGAGGAGTGGTTTCACTCCTTCGAGGTCTTAATGCCTTGCGTAATGCTTCGGCCGGTCTGGTCGTTCCCTCATGCGAACTGGCCGTAGCCCGGGTGTACGGTCGGGGCCCAAGCTCTCGGGCTGGTATGTTGACGCTGTCAACGGTTCGGCCGGAGCCGGGTTTGCGAGAGCAGCCCCCGAGCCTCCGCACAGGGCGAGAGAGCGATCAGGGACAGACTCGGCTTTTTTACATACGCCCCTGCTGTCGCCTTTCCGTAAGGAGGAGGGGGGGAAAGCGCCATGTTACCCTCGATGGGCGCCGAACATGGTGTCTCCGGTGAGCTGCAAGCGGGTAATCCGAGTGGACGTCCGTGCCCCGTTCGTTAGGGGTCGGCTAGGGGCCCAGAGGCACGCCCAAAAGTACCTGCGGGTGATCTGCCGGACCCGGTCCCCTGGCGACGGGGTCCGAGGGCTCGATGCCTCCCTCTGATGGGATTCCGTTACAAGATCGCTCCCGCTGGTCTCGGAAATGTCCTAGGGTACCTCGGGAGCGTAGCCCGAGCCTTGGTTATGTATCAAACGTACCCCTGGTCATCCCTCGCTCGGCGTCTGAGGCGACTGTGAACCCTTCGGGGGCCAGCCTTCGAACCCCTGATCAGTAATGGGCGCGGAGCCCGAGTAGCCTGAGGCGGCCGTGGAACCCTTCGGGGGGCCGACCTTCGAACCTCTGACCAGTAGTGGGTGTAGGGCCCACGCGATCTGAGGCGGCTGTTGAAACCCTTCGGGGGGCCAGCCTTCGAACCTCTGATCAGTAAGGAGGCTCGGCGCCTGGTTCCTTCACAGGGAAGGATCCTTTTCGGGGTATCCCCCTTTCCCGGTCCCTGTTGCAAGAGATAGAGAAAGAGGAAAAAAGGAAAAGGATACGAAATCGAACGACGTGGCGTACCTTTTTTGGCGCGGTTTTTACGGCGAAGGCGAAGCGTCGCCCGCTTCTCCTGCCTAGAAGCGTCGTCTATCCCTCCACGGAGTTAATGCGACGGGGCGAGTCGTTGGCAGGGCGGCCGTTGCTCGTGCGCGAGCCGTTCGAGGAACGGCTGTTTCGCTTCGCGTTTTTTTTGAATCCCGCATCCGGTCCGGGCGGAACGTCGGAAACGTCTTCGCCTTGGTCTTTATATACCTGGGAGAGGGTCCGGTGACGGTTCTTCGCTCTGCTTCCTGCCTCCTTCTTGGGTTTTCGCAACCCGAGAGACTTTAGCCAGAGAGGAGAAATCCGTCCTTCCAGCCCCTTGCGCCGCCATCCCTTCCGTCTGGTGATGGCCGACCGGGTGACCATCGTCTCGCCGCGCGATCCATGGCCCTCTTCCACGGTGACGGCGAGCGATCTAGAGGATCTGGTCGGCGAGGGTTTGCTCCGCCCACTCACCGATGAGCAGCGACCGGAATGGATACCTCCCGCGGGCGGAGCCGCTCCATCCCCTCCGCCAGGGTACGTCGTGAGCTTCGTCTCCTTCCACGAGCGGGGATTCGGTGTGCCAGCGGGCCGCTTTATGCGGGCGATCCTGTACCACTATGGGGTGGAGTTGCACAACCTCACCCCCAACTCCATCTCGCAGGCCGCTATCTTTGTAGCGGTGTGCGAGGGGTATTTGGGGATCGCCCCCCATTGGGATTTGTGGACCCATCTCTTTTTCGCGGAGCTTTTTGCCTCGCCGACGGGGGAGAGGAAGGTCCGCGCGGCGGTGCGGGCCGGCGGCTGCACCCTTCTGCTGAGGCAGTCGCGGGCGTCGCAGTATATTCCTGCCATCCTCGCGTCCTCGAACAAGGGGTGGCAGCGCCGGTGGTTCTACCTCCGGAATGACGGTGAGTTGCTTCCGCCGTTCTCCCATCGAGTAGTCACCACCGCCACCGACGCTTGGCGCCACGGGACCCCGCACGAAAGACAGAAGAACCTCGAACCCCTTCTTCAGGCCTTGGAGGCGTTGCGGGAGGGAGGACTCACCGCTGCGGGAGTGATTGCCGCCATCCACCGTCGGAGGGTGCTTCCCTTGGCGGTGCGACGGCTGTCGCTTTGGGAAATGACCCCGGAGGCCGACTGGGAGGGCTCGCGGATGTCCCCTGATCCTCTTCCCTTCGACGCCCTCCAATGGCGAGTGTCGGCTGCGTTGGGGAAGCCGGACCTCGACGCCTTCTCCCAGCTTCTGATGCGCCCCGACCAGGGGTGCATGACTCTGGTGAGTGTTCGCTCCCTCCTTCTTCATACATTGGGTTGCTTCTGGTTCTTACGATCGGGTTTCCTTCCCCCCTTCTTCAGGAGGTGGGGTGGCACAAACCTTCCCTGCCACGGGTTCCGCAGGATGCGGTGGCCCGAGCAGCGCGGCGGGTCGCCGCGGAGGAGAAGAAGAGGAAGAAGGACGCGGGGAAGGCCCGGGCCCGTGAGTGGAGGCGGGCTCGAGACGCCTTGGAAAAGCGCCGTCGCCAGCAGGAGAGGGAGGGACTCCCGAGGGAGGCGTCGCCGGAAACGCCCGACGACGACGACGACGATGATGATGATGAGGAGGAGGAGGACGACATAGCCGCCCGCCTCGGCCTCAGCCCCGGCTTGGGGTGTGGTCAGGATTCGTCGAGCCAGCCCCCGAGCGGGCCGACGCCGTCAGTCCCCGGAGTCGGGGCGTCGGGGTCCCGGCCCGAGGTACGAGGGCAACCCGAGAGGGCACCTGACCCCTCGGCTGGAGGAGCTGAGGTGACTCCGGGGGGCCAGGCCAGGGCGTCTGCTCTCCGAGAGCCGCCGCTCGCGCCAGCAGCGCATGGAGGTGACTCTCAAGTCACCGTGACAGTGCCTGGGCAATCTGCTCGCGCCGAAGTTGCCGGCGAAGCGGACCTCGGCGGCTGTTCCGGGAGCTGGGATCCAGGAGACTTCCCCCCAGGCGCGGTGGATCATGGCCCGGAGCGGGTAGGTAGCTCGGAATGTCCTCGTCTTGGCTTTCCATTCATATGTCTCGGTCGTGATTTTCCTTCTTCCTTCAGCAAGCGGAGCCATGGCCAGACCGACCTGGCACCCCGGAAGGCCCTTAAGACGGCGCCGGCCTGTGCGGCCAGCACCAGCCCCGGGCCTTGTCGTTCAGCCGACCCTCTCGCAAAGCGTCCCGCCGCAGGGGGCTCGGGCGGCACCTGTCGCTGTGGAGCAGGTTCCCGAGGCTGGCTCTTCTGCCAAGGCGGCCATCGTGATAGGGGAGGCCGGCGACGCTGGCGTGGTCCCGGACCCACCTGTCGTGCCGGCCATGCCGGCGCCTGCCGCTACCGAAGTCGCCGTCGTCCCAGTCGGGGAGCGACCGGTTGCTGCCGGCGTCGAGATGGCTGGTGCGTCGGCGCCCAGTGCCTCGGAAGAGGTGAGCAGTGGACGCGCGATCCGTCCCGCTGGGCGGCAGCCTCATCGCTATGCGGCGGAGGCCCGGGGCCCGGCGCCAGTTGCTCCGGTTTCGGACCCGTGAGGCCTCGGACCCTGTTTTCATTCTCGACGATGAACAGGAGGACCAGTCCTGGGATGAGCTCCGCGAGTGTGCTGAAGCAACGGTGGGGTCGCTCCGGTCGTCGCTGGAGGTTTTCTGCAGGGATGTCCCCAAAATCCTCCAGGTAACGGTTTCAGGCATACCTTTTCTCTTCTGTGAATGAGGCGTTCTTCGTGACGCCCCGTTTCCTTCCCCCAGGATCTGACGGATCGGAGCGCCGCCAAGTCGTCGTTCATCCGCTGCGAGGCCGATGTCTGGGGCTCGCTGCGATCCCTGAGGACCTCGCTCGCCAGGGCTACTGCGCGCCTTTCTCAGCAGGATGCCAGGGTAGCGGACCTCCAGTTGCTCTGCACTGACCTGAGAGCCGAGGCGGCAGCGGCGCGCGCGGAGGCGGCAGCGGCGCGCGCAGAGGTGCAACGGCAGTGGTCGGAGTTTGTCCAGGTCGTCGAGGAGCGGGACCAATCTCGGAGCCGGGCTGCCGAGGCCGAAAGCCGGGCTGAAACCCTACGCGGCCGACTTAGCCGCAGCCCAGGTCGTGGCCTCGGAGCAACGTGCCCGAGCCGGAGGTACGCCTTGGCCGTCCTTGGTTCTTGTTCTTGTCCGTTTCCTCTGCTTGTGTTTGAGATCTTTCTTCTGGCTGTTCGCAGAGCTCGAGTCCGCCCTCGGCGAGTCCGCCAAGGTGCTTGCCGAGGCACTTGCCCGAGCTGCCGAGCAGCGGGAGGCCGATCTCGCGGCCATGTCCGAAGCCGTCTCGGGCGTTTATCGGACCCTTGGCTCCGGCGACGTTCCTTCAGGAAGCTCCCCTCAAAGCCGCTGTAACACCCACTTTGTAAATTGCTAGAAATAATATCAATAGAGAAACATTTTCTCTTTATGTGAGTTTGATGCATCATCATATGAGAACACCATGTCCAAGAACAATTAATAAAAAGATATGCTACTAAATTGTTGCATCATGCTGGATATTTTATTTTTGTGTGCATTTTGTGACAAGAAGAATATTAAATATCCAAATGAGAAATTAAATCCTAAAAGAAATGCTAAAATTTGGAAAGAGAGAAAGAAAAATGCTATGTAATACAAAGAAATAAAACTTATAAATGGATAAATTTGTTCCACAATGCTTTATCCAAATCATATATTCAGAAAAAATTTGAGTACAAGTTCATCACAAATTTGAAATTCAAAACTTAGATTCAAAAGTAAAAGAAAAGAAAACAGAAAATAAAAAGGGAAAAGGATAAATCCTTACCTGGGCCGACAGACTCCATTTCGGCCCAACTTGAGTTTCCCCCTGCGTGGCCCAACGCCTGCGCGCGCCTCTGTCTCGCGGGACCCGGCTGCCAGCCTCTCCATCGCGCGTTCACTGGCGCACTCGGCTTCCTCACTTGTCTCGTTGGCGCGTGGGCCCGGGATGTCAGGGGTCGTCTTCAACCACCTCGCGCAAGACCCGCATGGCTGATCTCGCCGTGCCCATAATCCCGGTGATGCCGTTGCGGCTTCGCCTTGGGTATTTAGGCCTGGGCGACTCGCGCTGTGAGCCAAACCCAACTCCTAATCCCTCTGGCGCCACTGAAAACTCGGTTCTGGGGGAGGGGAGTTCTGCCGCAAGCTTGGAGCCGCGCCGCCACCGTTGAATCGGACCTTGGTCGGATTATCGGCCGCGGCGAATTGGTCTGCAACTCCACACGCCCCCGCCACACGTGTAGGAACCATCCGTTGGCAAGGAGCGCCTGCGGAGGGTTGTTAATTTCTCGCCGTCGATGTGCTTCTCCGCCTGCCCGCGCGACACCGTGGCCGGGCCCCTGCACTGCGCATCCTCGGTAAGAAAGCCATCCCTCGTGTTCGTCCCGCCTCCCGCATGGTAAATCTCGATTCAATTTGAGGCTTAGCACCTGGGGAACACCGATTCCACCTCGCCGGAGTTCAACCGGGAGGGAATCGCGGCGGCGCCGCCGTCTTGGTAGGTCGGGGTGGAGAGAGAGATTCGCGCCCGTCGATTCGGCGATGAACGGCTAAGATTAGATCAGGGCGTACCCTTTCGCGTGATCGATCGTGACCGTTAGATCGGATCGGTCGGTTCTGGGTGGCCCGAGCTTCATTAAACTCAGACCGCAGATCTCGGATCCAACGGCTGTAGATGCGTACCGGTTCGGGTGAGGCGTGGATCTAATCCGAGCCATCCACGTTTGATCGAACGGTCCAGATTAGAAGTTACCCCTTCGCCGTGTAAATTTAGTAAAGAGCCCCTCGGTTTCACAGAAATAAACCCGCCGTCCAGTAGTCACTGTGCGCTGTGTCTCGGGTAACTTGCCCCGAGCCCCCTAGGTTTCTCTGGATTTGAGGCCCAGTCCAGGACTTTATAAAACCAGAGGAAATGATTATTAAATAGATTTTTAATAGGAAAATAATTGCTAGAACTTCAATAATTCATAGAAAATTACATACTAACTCCAAATTCATCCATTCCAGTTCCTAAAATTTTGTAATTTTATTCTCTAGCACTTAGTGTCTCTGTTTTGGCATAAAAACAGTAAGAAATTTATTTATCACTTAATCCTATTTAAAGCACATAAAACCTTTGAAAATGCATAACTTAAAATCTATAACTCAGAAAATTATGATTCCAGTTCCTAGGTTTTTATTTTGATATGTAGATTATTACTGTGTATTTTGTTTATATGCTTGGTGTAATGTTAATTTCTCTATATGCACTGTGCTTGTTTGTATTGTGGCGAGTAGAAGAGCCCGTTGCTGAGGATCCTGGTGAGCAGCAGGTTGAAGTAGCTGAGCAGGAGCTCATTGAAGGCAAGTTGTGCCCTTGACCACTTTTTACCCAATAATGTTCTTTAATATCACTTATCCATGCATAGGTTAATTTTGATGGGACCCAATAGGTCACCCTAGATTGTTTATCTCATTACCTTGTTTACCCCTGAATCACTTGGGTAGTTTGCTATTGCTTTATATGGTTTTGGGATAATCATTTATTACCTCTATGTTCCAAATTCTTGTTGTTATTCTGTTTATGTTCATGTTGTTATCATTAATGTTAATTGGAACATAGAGCTTAACTTGAGAACCACGTGCCACCACAAGGGAGGAATGGGACCCCTTGGCTGACTAATTAGGAAAGCTAGTGGAAGACTACCTTACCCGAAAGGGGCAAGGGCAGTAGGGGAGAGGTCAGTGCGGGGAGGTCCCTGGTTGATTTTGCTGGGATGGCAGTCAGCCAGGAACCCTGTACTGGATCTTCCTATAAACTGTAGCGGGTTTTCGGAAGCTAGTGGAACTTTGTAAAGGCCTCGTAGTGTTGCCCTGCCGCGCTTCCTAGGTAGAGGTGTATGGGATTCATGACCCCTTGGCAGATGGGTAACATGACTTGTGGGTAAAGGGTACAACCTCTGAAGAGTGTAAAACTGGTATACTAGCCGAGCTCACGGTCATGAGCAGCTCAGGACTCTCTGATGTTTAAATTATGGAACTTAAATTCAATTTTGTCATTTGCATTGCATGGGTTTATTGTTAATTTTGTTCTATCACTTTACTTATGGTTTGGTATTTACTTACACTTAGTAACTGCTAATAAAATTTTGACCAACTACTTAAAAGCAAGGCTCAGCTTTAACCTCTGTCTTTGATTAAGCCTTACACATCACATGAATTCACACCTTTGTGAGTTTGTGTCCACTGGTTCCCCACAACTTGTTGAGCTATGATCATGTGTGAGCTCACCCTTGCTGTCTCACACCCCCCCCCCACAGGAGATGATCAGGTGGTTCAGGAGGAGCTGCCTAATACTGAGGAGTTCGATCTGATCTAGGTGGCGTTTCCCAGTCGACATTGGCGCCGACGATCCTTAGTTTGTTTTATCTTTACTACTTTATTTTGTAATAAGTCTTCCGCTATGTAATAAATACTCTGATGTTTTATGACATTTATCTCTATACACTCTGTTATTATATGTGTTGTCTTCTTGGCGCATGTATGAGATGCACCTGGCTTTGTCCCTTAAAGCCGGGTGTTACAGAAGTGGTATCAGAGGAAATGTTGACTGTAGGACGAGACCTAGATAGAAATGGACAAACCCTCTCCTACTTACCTTACTCTGACTCATTCTGTACTTACCTCATCTTGATCTTGTCTCACCTTCTGCTATTCTACTCTGATCATTCTTATCTTTTCTACTCTTAGACAAGATGGATTTCACACCTTGGAATCCCTACCCTTATGACATTTTTAAGAGATAGGGAACCTAAGACAAAAATTAAAACTATTTCCTCTACTTAAAAATATTGTTTGATTGTGCTGATGCTAAATGTCTGATTTGCTTCTTTGATTGATTGAATTATTATAGATGGACATCTTAGCATGTACCACTATAAGGTATTGTATTAGCTTTAGTAGGTGACACACTAATCTACTTAGCTAATAAGTCCCCCAAAGTAACATGATTGTAATTACTGCCTTATCTACTGCTCTTTCTTACCTTATGAATCTAACTCAGATGGTCAATACCAGGAAAGGAAAGATTATCACGCAACAGCAAACAGAAATGAATCCTCCAAATCCCCCACCTGTTGAAACCGAGCAAGTGATCGCAACCCAAAGGCTGGTAATACAGCAATTGACAGACATGATGACCGAAATGCAAAGCCAGATAAGACAAGAACGCGAGGAAATACGTCAGGCCCGTCTGGAGATACAGCAAGAAATAAGGCAATCACGGTTGGAGAGACAACGACAAGAGCAACCACCATCTCCACCACCACCAGCTCCACCAAGCTACATAAACATATATATAAATTACTACTATTTGTAAGATCTACATGTTCCTTTAGTTAGTGTTCGGTATGATACCATTTAAGGAGGAATAAAAAGGTCTATTTGACCCCATGAGTTGCTAATAAAATTATGCGTCATGCTGAGATTTTGGTTTGGGCATATGTGTTGGACAATATGAGAAAACCCATGAGAGTAATTACACCTAAAGGGACTGAAGAATCAGTGAACTGAGTTACAAGAGGCAGGGTACATTCGTCCGAGTTCCTCACCATGGGGAGCACCGGTTTTGTTTGTACAGAAGAAGGATGGATCGCAGCGGATGTGTGTGGATTATAGATCTCTTAATGATGTTACGGTGAAGAACAAGTATCCGTTGCCCCGTATTGAGGATTTATTCGATCAGATGAGAGGTGCTAGAGTATTCTCGAAGATTGATCTCCGATCCGGTTACCATCAGATGAGGATTAGACCATCGGACATTCCCAAGATGGCGTTCTCGACTAGATATGGATTATATGAGTTCACAGTTATGTCGTTTGGATTGACTAACGCACCAGCCTATTTTATGAACTTAATGAACAAGGTGTTTATGGAGTATTTGGACAGATTCGTCGTGGTATTCATCGACGATATTCTTATTTATTCTCAGAGTGAAAGTGATCACGAGGAACATCTGAGGATGGTGCTACAGAAGCTACGAGATAATCAACTCTATGCCAAGTTCAGCAAGTGCGAGTTTTGGATTGGCGAAGTGCCATTTCTTGGTCATATTATTTCTAATGGAGGAATAGCAGTGGATCCTGCTAAGGTTAAGGAGATAATGGAGTGGAGAGTACCCACTACAGTTACTGAGATTCGAAGTTTCTTAGGACTTGCTGGATATTATCGGAGGTTTGTTGAAGGATTTTCTAAGATTGCTAAGCCTATGACTTCGCTTTTGGAGAAAGGAAGAGAATTCAAGTGGGATGAGAAGTGCCAAGTATATACGGATCATAAGAGTTTGAAGTATATATATTCACTCAAAAGGATCTCAACCTTAGGCAACGCCGTTGGTTGGAGCTTATTAAGGATTATGATTTGGAAATTCACTATCACCCGGGCAAGGCAAATTTGGTTACAGATGCCTTGAGTCGAAAGGAGCATGTTCATTTAAGCTGTTGTTGCCCAGCTACTCGATGAGATTGTTGAGAATTTTAGGAGACTTAACCTGGGGATAGTTACTCACACTGAAGGAGTTACTATTGATGTGGAAACTACTTTGGAGCAAGAGATCCGCAAAGGACAAATTGGTGATGCTAAGATACAAGAGACTAAGGGTCTGATTACTGAAGATCGAGTTCCGGAATTTACGGAAAATGAGCAAGGCACAATATGGTTCAAGGATCAGATATGTGTTCCTGAGATTGATAGCCTTCGCGAGACTATACTGAAGGAAACCCATGACTTGGATTATCCTATTCATCCTGGTAGTACCAAGATGTATCAGGATTTAAAGCAGAAGTGCTGGTAGTATGGATTGAAAAGAGATGTAGCTGCACATGTGGCTATGTGTGATGTATGTCAAAGAGTTAAGGTTGAACACCAGAGGCCAGCTGGATTATTGCATCCACTGAAGATACCCGAGTGGAAATGGGAAGAGATTGGTATGGATTTCATTACTGGATTGCCTCGCACCCAGAAAGGATATGATGCTATATGGGTGATTGTGGATAGATTGACTAAAGTGGCTCACTTTATTCCTGTAAAGACTACTTATAAAGGTTCTCAGCTAGCAGAGTTATATATGGCTCGGATTGTGTGTTTACATGGAGTACCAAAGAAGATCGTGTCTGATCGAGGTTCGCAGTTTACCTCAAGATTTTGGAGGAGCTTTCATGAGAACATGAGTACGAAGTTGAATTTTAGCACGGCTTATCACCCTCAGACGGATGGGCAGACTGAAAGGACTAATCAAGTATTGGAAGATATGTTGAGAGCAAGTGCCCTTCAGCATGGAGGAAGTTGGGATAAGAGTCTGCCTTATGCTGAGTTCTCGTATAATAATAGTTATCAGGCCAGTCTGAAGATGTCACCTTTTGAAGCTTTATATGGGAGGAAGTGCAGGACTCCTCTATATTGGGATCAGACTGGAGAGAGACAGTTCTTTGGGCCTGAACTGATTCAAGAAGCAGAAGAACAAGTTCGTATAATTCGAGAGAATTTGAGAGTTGCTCAAACCAGGCAAAAGAGTTATGCTGATAATAGAAGAAGGCCACTGGAATTTGAAGAAGGAGATTATGTGTACCTCAAAGTGTCACCACTTCGTGGAATGAGGAGATTTAAGTCAAGGGAAAATTGTCCCCTCGCTATATTGGACCATTCTTGATCTTTAGAAGAGTTGGGGAGATGGCATACCAACTCGAGTTACCTGCTAGTCTATCGGATGTGCATAATGTGTTCCATGTGTCTCAACTTAAGAAGTGTCTCCGTGTTCCCGAGGAACAGTTACCCATGGAAGAGCTCAGTGTTCAAGGTGATTTGACTTGCACGGAGTACCCGATCAAGATTTTGGATACTTTGACTAGAGTTACAAGAAATAAGGTGATAAAGATGTGTAAAGTTCAATGGAGTCACCACAGTGAAGATGAAGCAACTTGGGAAAGAGAAGAAGAGCTTCGTATAGATTTTCCCCACCTTTTCTCTAGTTCTTCTTAAATCTCGAGGACGAGATTATTTTTAAGGGGGTAGGATTTGTAACACCCACTTTGTAAATTGCTAGAAATAATATCAATAGAGAAACATTTTCTCTTTATGTGAGTTTGATGCATCATCATATGAGAACACCATGTCCAAGAACAATTAATAAAAAGATATGCTACTAAATTGTTGCATCATGCTGGATATTTTATTTTTGTGTGCATTTTGTGACAAGAAGAATATTAAATATCCAAATGAGAAATTAAATCCTAAAAGAAATGCTAAAATTTGGAAAGAGAGAAAGAAAAATGCTATGTAATACAAAGAAATAAAACTTATAAATGGATAAATTTGTTCCACAATGCTTTATCCAAATCATATATTCAGAAAAAATTTGAGTACAAGTTCATCACAAATTTGAAATTCAAAACTTAGATTCAAAAGTAAAAGAAAAGAAAACAGAAAATAAAAAGGGAAAAGGATAAATCCTTACCTGGGCCGGTAGACTCCATTTCGGCCCAACTTGAGTTTCCCCCTGCGTGGCCCAACGCCTGCGCGCGCCTCTGTCTCGCGGGACCCGGCTGCCAGCCTCTCCATCGCGCGTTCACTGGCGCACTCGGCTTCCTCGCTTGTCTCGTTGGCGCGTGGGCCCGGGATGTCAGGGGTCGTCTTCAACCACCTCGCGCAAGACCCGCATGGCTGATCTCGCCGTGCCCATAATCCCGGTGATGCCGTTGCGGCTTCGCCTTGGGTATTTAGGCCTGGGCGACTCGCGCTGTGAGCCAAACCCAACTCCTAATCCCTCTGGCGCCACTGAAAACTCGGTTCTGGGGGAGGGGAGTTCTGCCGCAAGCTTGGAGCCGCGCCGCCACCGTTGAATCGGACCTTGGTCGGATTATCGGCCGCGGCGAATTGGTCTGCAACTCCACACGCCCCCGCCACACGTGTAGGAACCATCCGTTGGCAAGGAGCGCCTGCGGAGGGCTGTTAATTTCTCGCCGTCGACGTGCTTCTCCGCCTGCCCGCGCGACACCGTGGCCGGGCCCCTGCACTGCGCATCCTCGGTAAGAAAGCCATCCCTCGTGTTCGTCCCGCCTCCCGCATGGTAAATCTCGATTCAATTTGAGGCTTAGCACCTGGGGAACACCGATTCCACCTTGCCGGAGTTCAACCGGGAGGGAATCGCGGCGGCGCCGCCGTCTTGGTAGGTCGGGGTGGAGAGAGAGATTCGCGCCCGTCGATTCGGCGATGAACGGCTAAGATTAGATCAGGGTGTACCCTTTCGCGTGATCGATCGTGACCGTTAGATCGGATCGGTCGGTTCTGGGTGGCCCGAGCTTCATTAAACTCAGACCGCAGATCTCGGATCCAACGGCTGTAGATGCGTACCGGTTCGGGTGAGGCGTGGATCTAATCCGAGCCATCCACGTTTGATCGAACGGTCCAGATTAGAAGTTACCCCTTCGCCGTGTAAATTTAGTAAAGAGCCCCTCGGTTTCACAGAAATAAACCCGCCGTCCAGTAGTCACTGTGCGCTGTGTCTCGGGTAACTTGCCCCGAGCCCCCTGGGTTTCTCTGGATTTGAGGCCCAGTCCAGGACTTTATAAAACCAGAGGAAATGATTATTAAATAGATTTTTAATAGGAAAATAATTGCTAGAACTTCAATAATTCATAGAAAATTCATACTAACTCCAAATTCATCCATTCCAGTTCCTAAAATTTTGTAATTTTATTCTCTAGCACTTAGTGTCTCTGTTTTGGCATAAAAACAGTAAGAAATTTATTTATCACTTAATCCTATTTAAAGCACATAAAACCTTTGAAAATGCATAACTTAAAATCTATAACTCAGAAAATTATGATTCCAGTTCCTAGGTTTTTATTTTGATATGTAGATTATTACTGTGTATTTTGTTTATATGCTTGGTGTAATGTTAATTTCTCTATATGCACTGTGCTTGTTTGTATTGTGGCGAGTAGAAGAGCCCGTTGCTGAGGATCCTGGTGAGCAGCAGGTTGAAGTAGCTGAGCAGGAGCTCATTGAAGGCAAGTTGTGCCCTTGACCACTTTTTACCCAATAATGTTCTTTAATATCACTTATCCATGCATAGGTTAATTTTGATGGGACCCAATAGGTCACCCTAGATTGTTTATCTCATTACCTTGTTTACCCCTGAATCACTTGGGTAGTTTGCTATTGCTTTATATGGTTTTGGGATAATCATTTATTACCTCTATGTTCCAAATTCTTGTTGTTATTCTGTTTATGTTCATGTTGTTATCATTAATGTTAATTGGAACATAGAGCTTAACTTGAGAACCACGTGCCACCACAAGGGAGGAATGGGACCCCTTGGCTGACTAATTAGGAAAGCTAGTGGAAGACTACCTTACCCGAAAGGGGCAAGGGCAGTAGGGGAGAGGTCAGTGCGGGGAGGTCCCTGGTTGATTTTGCTGGGATGGCAGTCAGCCAGGAACCCTGTACTGGATCTTCCTATAAACTGTAGCGGGTTTTCGGAAGCTAGTGGAACTTTGTAAAGGCCTCGTAGTGTTGCCCTGCCGCGCTTCCTAGGTAGAGGTGTATGGGATTCATGACCCCTTGGCAGATGGGTAACATGACTTGTGGGTAAAGGGTACAACCTCTGCAGAGTGTAAAACTGGTATACTAGCCGAGCTCACGGTCATGAGCAGCTCAGGACTCTCTGATGTTTAAATTATGGAACTTAAATTCAATTTTGTCATTTGCATTGCATGGGTTTATTGTTAATTTTGTTCTATCACTTTACTTATGGTTTGGTATTTACTTACACTTAGTAACTGCTAATAAAATTTTGACCAACTACTTAAAAGCAAGGCTCAGCTTTAACCTCTGTCTTTGATTAAGCCTTACACATCACATGAATTCACACCTTTGTGAGTTTGTGTCCACTGGTTCCCCACAACTTGTTGAGCTATGATCATGTGTGAGCTCACCCTTGCTGTCTCACACCCCCCCCCCACAGGAGATGATCAGGTGGTTCAGGAGGAGCTGCCTAATACTGAGGAGTTCGATCTGATCTAGGTGGCGTTTCCTAGTCGACATTGGCGCCGACGATCCTTAGTTTGTTTTATCTTTACTACTTTATTTTGTAATAAGTCTTCCGCTATGTAATAAATACTCTGATGTTTTATGACATTTATCTCTATACACTCTGTTATTATATGTGTTGTCTTCTTGGCGCATGTATGAGATGCACCTGGCTTTGTCCCTTAAAGCCGGGTGTTACAGCCGCCTTCAAGCCTTGGGTGATCACGCGCGCGGCAGAGTCCGCGAGGCGCTACACCACGGCGTCAGGCGGGCCTTCGCCGTGCTCGCTTCCCACTACGTTGTGGACCTGGAGCGGGTTAGCGAGGGGTATTGTCTTCCTGATGAAGACGATGCTGCCCTGGCAGAAGTTCAGCGGCTCGACGCAGTCGCCGCGGGTCCGAGCGCAGTGCTGGCGACCACCTTTGAGGCGGAGATCCTTCCCCCTGCGCCATCGCCGGAAGCTGAGATGGTCCTCACCGAAGGCGGGGACGAAGCTGAAGGCGCGACTCCTTCCCGAGGCGACGCCTAACTCTTGTCGGGACAGTTTCTGTTGGACGTGCGTGTGTCCTACTGCGGCCGCTGAGGCCTGAACACTTTGTTTTCATTGCATGAAGTCGCACTCTTCTTCCTTTTATTTTGCGTGTCCGGCTTAGCCTGTCAACCATAGGGTGGCTTCCCGAGCAGGGTCATTTTTCGTGGCGGGTGATGAGTGAGGTGTCCCTAACCCGGAGGCATAGGAGCTCCTTGGCTCAGTCGACCTTGCCATTTACATGCACCCACGTTCGCTCCTCGGGGCCCTGCTTCTTACATAGCCGGGAGAACGCAAAAGCCTTTTTGATCGAAAATTTTGGATGCGGAGAGGTACACCCAATCTTGATGCGGAGGGGTTCCCCCTTCTTAGCCCCCGAGGGAAGGTCGGGCTCCGCCGAGGCGGGGCCGATCCTCCCTTGACGACTGAGACTTGCGTGGGAGCGAGGAACACGAACAGCTTGAAAACATCTTAAGGGTAGAAGTGACGTAGCTGTCGGACGTTCCAAGCGTTGCCGTAGACCTCGCCCTTACGGCCGGCCAGCTTGTATGTTCCGGGCTCCAGAACATCGGTGGTGACAAGCGGCCTTTCCCGGGGGTGTGTGCAGCCCCCGGGTACTCCCAGCAAGGGCTCGGGGTGCTGTGCGATGGTCGGGGTCTTCTCCTGGTTGGCTTCGATGCCCCGTTTGGAGATAACGAACTCCAAGACCATGCCCTGGGGCGCCCCGAGGACCCACCTTTCAGGGTTGAGCTTAACGCCTTTCGCTTCTTTTCGCTTGTGGATCTCCTCGCCTATCGCTCTACGCTTCTCCCCGTTGAATCGGCGCAGAGGCTGCTTGACGGGCCGGGCTCCGGCCCGAATATCCAGTGAGTGCTCGGCGACATCCCTCGGTATGCCGGGCATGTCCGAGGGACTCCACGCAAAGACGTCAACGTTCGCGCGGAGAAAGTCGACGAGCACTGTTTCCTATTTGGGGTCGAGCCTGAAACCGATCCGGATCTGCTTGGAGGCGTTGCCGCTGGGGTCGAGGGGGACGGCCTTAACCGTCTCCACTGGCTCAAAGTTGCCAGCATGACGCTTCACGTCTGGCACCTCTTTGGAGAGGCTTTCCAGGTCGGCGATGAGGGCCTCGGATTCGGCGAGGGCCTCGGCGTACTCCACGCACTCCACGTCGCATTCGAACGCGTCTGTACGTGGGGCCGACGGTGATGACCCCGTTGGGGCCTGGCATCTTGAGCTTCAGGTAGGTGTAGTTGGAGATGGCCATGAACTTCGCGTGGCATGGCCTCCCCAGTACCGCGTGGTAGGTTCCTCGGAACCTGACCACCTCGAACGTCAGGGTCTCCCTTCGGAAGTTGGAGGGCGTTCTGAAGCAGACGGGAAGGTCGAGTCGCCCGAGGGGCTGGACGCGCTTCCCGGGAATGATCCCGTGGAAGGGCGCAGCGCCTGCTCGGATGGAGGACAGATCGACGCGCAGGAGCCTGAGGGTCTCGGCGTAGATGATGTTGAGGCTACTGCCCCCATCCATAAGGACCTTGGTGAGCCTGACGTCGCCGATGACGGGGTCGACGACGAGCGGGTATTTCCCCGGGTTCGGCACGTGGTCGGGGTGATCAGCTTGGTCGAAGGAGATGGGCTTGTCGGATCAGTCTAGGTAGACTGGTGCCGCCACCTTCACTGAGCAGACCTCCCGGCGCTCTTGCTTGCGATGCCGAGCCGAGGCATTCGCCGCATGCCCTCCGTAGATCATGAAGCAGTCGCAGACCTCGGGAAACTCTCCTGCTTGGTAATCTTTCTTCTTGTCGTCGTCGCGAGCCCTGCCACCCTCCACGGGTGGCCCGGCCCTGTGGAAGTGGCGCCGTAGCATGACGCACTCCTCAAGGGTGTGCTTGACGGGCCCCTGATGATAGGGGCACGGCTCCTTGAGCATCTTGTCGAAGAGGTTGGCACCTCCGGGGGGCTTCCGAGGGTTCTTGTGCTCGGCGGCGGCGACAAGGTCCGCGTCGGCGGCGTCGCGTTTCGCTTGCGACTTCTTCTTGCCTTTCTTCTTAGCGCCGCGCTGAGTAGACGCCTCGGGTGCATCTTCCGATGGGCGGCCCTGGGGCTGCTTGTCCTTTCGGAAGATAGCCTCGACCGCCTCCTGGCCAGAGGCGAACTTGGTGGCGATGTCCATCAGCTCGCTCGCCCTGGTGGGGGTCTTGCGACCCAACTTGCTCACCAGGTCGCGGCAGGTGGTGCCGGCCAGGAACGCACCGATGACATCCGAGTCGGTGATGTTGGGCAGCTCGGTGCGCTGCTTCGAGAATCGCCGGATGTAGTCCCGGAGAGACTCTCCTGGCTGTTGTCGGCAGCTTCAGAGGTCCCAGGAATTCCTGGGGCGCACATATGTGCCCTGGAAATTGCCGGCGAAGGCCTGAACCAGGTCATCCCAGTTGGAGATCTGCCGCGGAGGCAGGTGCTCCAACCAGGCGCGAGCGGTGTCGGAGAGGAACAGGGGGAGGTTGTGGATGATGAGGTTGTCGTCGTCCGTTCCACCCAGCTGGCAGGCCAGGCGGTAGTCCGCGAGCCACAATTCTGGTCTCGTTTCCCCCGAGTACTTTGTGATATTAGTTGGGGGTCGGAACTGGGTCGGGAACGGTGCCCGCCGGATGGCCTGGTTGAAGGCCTGCGGACCGGGTGGTTCGGGCGAGGGACTTCGATCCTCCGCGCTGTCGTAGTGTCCCCCACGCCTAGGGTGATAGCCTCGGCACACCCTCTCGTCGAGGTGGGCCCGACGGTCGCGGTGATGGTGCTCGTTGCCGAGGTGGCCCGGGGCCGCAGGCACGGTGTTGCGCGTGCGCCTGGTGTAGACCGAGGCTTCCCGCATGAATCGGGAAGTCGCGGCATGAGGTTCCGAGGGGTATCCTTGCCTTCGGGAGGCAGAGCTCTCGGCCCGTCGGACCGCAGCGCCTTCCAGGAGATTCTTGAGCTCCCCTTGGATTCGCCGACCCTCGGTGGTTGATGGCTCCGGCATTGCGCGGAGAAGCATCGCTGCTGCAGCCAGGTTCTGACCGACCCCGCTAGATGCGGGTGGCGGCCTGACCCTGACATCGTTGGCGACGCGGAGCGGGAGACCCTGGGGCAGGTGACGTATTTCTCCGGCCGGGGGTTGGCCCGCCCATGCCTGCCTGACATCCCGGTGGATCGGCTCAAGCGCTCCTGCTCCCTCGTCGAGCCTGGCCTGCGCCCCGCGGACTTGCTCGAGCTGTGGGTCGTGACCCCCCGCCGGAACGGGGACCACATCTAGCTCCCGCGGGATGTCAGCGCGGGGCACCAGCCTAGGGAGATCACCATCCTCCGGCACACCGAGATGATTGCCTTCGGAGGGACCCCCTAGATCGACGTGGAAACATTCGCGGCTTGGGCCGCAGTCCTCGTCGTCGAGGCTGCGGCTACCGTCAAAACAGTCGGAGAGGCAGTAGTCACATGCGGTCATGAAATCCCGCATGGCACTAGGGTTGCCCAATCCAGAGAAATCCCAACAGATGTTGGGGTCGTCATCTTCCTCGGACCTAGAGGGCCCGTAGGTCGAGACGTCCGTCAGCCGGTCCCAAGGCGACCGCATGCGAAACCCCAGAGGGTTTGACCTCGCCTCTACGAGAGCGCCCGCCAAAGGAAGGTCGCCAGGCGGGTTGAGGCTGAATCTAAATGACGTAGGATGGGAATCGGTCGGTACCTTTCGGTCAACGAGCAGCGACATAGTCACGTCGGGGGCTGATTGCACCGTCGTCTCAGGTACGAGGGCGACGTCCTGCAGGCTCTCCGCGAGCGCACTGGCGTCGTCCACTTGCTCGGGATTGGCGTGTCGCGGGGAGACGGCGCTCGCCTTCGTCTCAAATGCGAGGTCGATGCCCGACGCGCCCCCCATTGGAGCGCTGGGGACGTCGACTCGCTCGACAGCCGATGAGGCACGGCCTCCTGCTTGGCCTTGGTTGCCTCGCCTCTTCCTCCGTTGTCGGGGGAGAGGACGGGGCGAGCTCGAATGTTGTTCTCCCACCACGCGGGGAAGACGTCGTCGATTCCGCCACCGGCGGGTGGGCTGTCGGCCGCCATCGTCGTTGTCGCGCGGCGGTGGAAGGAGTATCATGTCGTAGCTGCCGTCGAAGGACGTGAACTCAAGACTCCCGAAACGGAGCACCATCCCGGGTTGGAGAGGTTGCTGGAGACTGCCCATCTGGAGCTTGACGGGAAGCTGTTCGTCAACACGCAGCAGGCCCCTACCTGGCGTGCCAACTATCGGCGTTTCGAGACCGGGGGGTCCCTAAGCCGACGAGTGAATGTCGCCGCGTGCCCCAGCCCAGATGGGTCGACGCGAGGCCGAATGCGAAGGGGGGAAGTGAGGTGGCCGGAGATGGGCGTGAGAGAGGTGGAAATCCCGCGGCCTTCATGTTCGTCCCGCGCCCAGGTCGGGTGCGCTTGCAGTAGGGGGTTACAAGCGTCCACGCGGGAGAGGGAAGCGAGCGGCCCCAAGAGAGCGCCTGTCCCGTCCTCGTCCCCGTGTGGCCAACCTTCTCTAAGAGGGCCCTGGTCCTTCCTTTTATAGGCGTAAGGAGAGGATCCAGGTGTACAATGGGGGTGTAGCAGAGTGCTACGTGTCTAGCGGGGGAGAGCTAGCGCCCTAAGTACATGCCGATGTGGCAACCGGAGAGATTTTGGCACCCAGCTGGTATGATGTCGTGGCCGTCGGAGGAGCGACGGAGCCTGGCGGAGGGACAGCTGTCGGGGCGGTTGAGTCCTTGCTGATGTCCTCCTGCTTCCGTAAGAGAGCCGAGAGCTGTCGTCGTCACAGAGCATGCGGGGCGCCATCATTGCCTATCCGGCGGAGCTAACCAGATGGGACACCGGTCTTGTTCTCTACGGCCCGAGTCAGCTCGGGGTAGGGTGATGATGGCGCTTCCTGTTGACGTGGCTGGCCTGCGCCCTAGGTTGGGCGACGTGGAGGCTCCTCCGAAGCTGAGGTCGAGTCTGTCTTCCATGGCCGAGGCCGAGTCCGAGCCCCTGGGTCGGGCGAGGCAGAGGTCGTTCGGCAGAGGCCAGGGCGGAGTCCGAGCCCTGGGGTCGGGCGGAGCGGAGTTCGTCGTCTTCTGGGGCTGAGCCCGAGTCCGAGCCCTGGGTCGGGCGAAGCGGAGTTCGTCGTCTTCCGGGACATAGCCCGAGTCCGAGCCCTGGGTCGGGCGGAGCGGAGTTCGCCGTCTTCCGGGACTTAGCCCGAGTCCGAGCCCTGGGTCGGGCGGAGCGGAGTTCACTGTCTTCCGGGGCTTAGCCCGAGTCCGAGCCCTGGGTCGGGCGGAGCGGAGTTCGTCGTCTTCCGGGACTTAGCCCGAGTCCGAGCCCTGGGTCAGGCAGAGCGGAGTTCACCGTCTTCCGGGGCTTAGCCCGAGTCCGAGCCCTGGGTCGGGCGGAGCGGAGTTCGCCGTCTTCCGGAGCTTAGCCCGAGTCCGAGCCCTGGGTCGGGCGGAGCTTCCTATGGTGCCTTTGGCAGGGCCTGACTGCCTGTCAGTCTCACTCTGCCAAGCGGTACTGCGGTCGGAGTGGCACAGGCGGCGTTGTCCTTCTGTCAGGCCGGTCAGTGGAGCGGTGAAGTGACGGCGGTCACTTCGGCTCTGCCGGGGGGCACGCGTCAGGACAAAGGTGTCAGGTCACCTTTGCATTAAATGCCCCTGCGACTTGGTCGGTCGGTGCGGCGATTTAGTCAGGGTTGCTTCTTGGCGAAGGCAGGGCCTCGGGCGAGCCGGAAACATGTCCGCCGTTGGAGGGGGGCCTCGGGCGAGACGGAAATCCTCCGGGGTCGGCTGCCCTTGTCCGAGGCTAGGCTCGGGCGAGGCGTGATCGAGTCGCTCGAATGGACTGATCCCTGACTCAATCGCACCCATCAGGCCTTAGCAGCTTTATGCTGATGGGGGTTACCAGCTGAGAATTAGGAGTCTTGAGGGTACCCCTAATTATGGTCCCCGACACATAGGTTCAATAGAAGGTACAAGCACATAGGTGCAATCTATGTTCTGGGGTAGATCACTATGCCTAAGGGTCTATTGCTCCCTAACTAAACCTATGTCAGTAGATTATTTACCTAACTAGGTCTATCTTAGTAAATTACTTACTTAAATAAAGTTATTCCAGGGATGGGATCATACATTAAATGGGGATTAGTCTACAAAGTTAGGCATTGAATATTCATTAGGGTTTTACTTTTATTCTATATCTAATAAATATTCTATAACCTTTTACACTAACCTAGAGACTAACCACGAAATTGAAACATGGAAACAATGAATGAACATAATTTTAATAGATAGAGAATAACATTATGAACATTTTGCAATTTGAACCATCCAATTTAGAGTTCATATGCAAAAGTTACAAAGTTTACAAGTTTGCTGGGCTAATCTGCAATTAACCATAGCCCCATGGGCTAGCACATGATTTTTCCCAGAGAAGATCAGGGGCCCTGGCGCAATAGCGCATGAACACTAGCGCGGCCGGGACACGTGGCGGCTGCCCACTGGCCGAAACCAGCCACTCGGCGGACCACGTGGCCGTGGGTGCAGAGAATCCCGTAGCATCCAGGGTGGCCCGGAGGCGATCCCGCGCGGACGCGCATGCGTGTGGCCGAGCACGTGTGGCCGCCTCGACGCACGACGCGTGGCTGGGGCGTAGCGCGCACTACGCGGTGCAGATGCATGGGGCCAGGGGCCCGCTGGTCAGTGGCTACGTGCGGGAGTGGGGCGCGAGCGTGTCCTAGCGGGCAAGGCCAGCTCGTCAGCGAAAAGAGAAGGGGCAGGGTGGGACAAGCTGACAGAAGGGCCCTGGATGTCGGGGTCTTCGTTTCTGTAACACCCGGATTCTAGGGGTCCAAAACCCGGGGTTAACATAAACACCAGGTATGCTGGGACCAAGTCTCATACATATGATGTATAGTGGCACAGGATCGAATGTCACAACTCTATATATAACAGGAGTTCTATACAAAATAAATAATTACATTATAAGGAGACAACGGTCCAGCAACCCAAAGTTGACTGGGAGACGACGGCCTAGACCTCTCACGAACTCATCGCAGCATCCTCCATGAGCATCATCCTGTGGTACCTGCTCTTGACCTGTGGTGTATGTGAGACAGCAAGAGTGAGCTCACATACGTTCATCGCTCAACAAGTTGTGGGGAATAATGTGCATGAACTCGCCAAAGGTGGGAGCTCACGTGAAGTGTAAGGCTTACCAAAGAAGATGGTTAGAGCTGAGCATTGCTTTTAAAGTTGGTCAAAATTTTATTAGCAGTTACTAAGTATAAGTAAATACCAAACCCAATTAAGTAATAGAACAAAAGTAACAACACCACCTGCTATGCAATGCATAAATCGAATTTAGTTCCATAAATTAATCATGTGAGTGTCCGAGCTGCTCATGACCGTGAGCACGGCTAGTATACCAGTTTTACACTCTGCAGAGGTTGCGCATCTTTACCCACAAGTCGTGTATCCCATGTCGCCAGGGTTTGCAAGGCCCTTAGACACTTCCGAGGTGAATGGCTAGGGATCCACTACGAGGCCTTTACAAAGTTCCACTAGCTTCCGAAAACCCGCTACAGTTTATAGGAAGATCCAGTGCAGGAATCCCTTGCAGGACCGCCATCGCAGCAAAATCCTCCCGAGGGCCTCCCTACACTGACCTCTCCCCTACTGCCCTTGCCCCTTTCGGGTAAGGTAGTCTTCCACTAGCTTTCCTAATTAATCAGCGAAGGGGTCCCATTCCTCCCTTGTGGTAGCACTGTTTTCCTGGGTGGTCGCTCCATGTTCCAATTAACATAATGATCTTAACATGAACCATAAATAACAACTGATAACAAAAGTATAATCATGAATAGTGTAATCTTCATACCCAAAACCACATAAAGCACTAGCAAGTACTACCCAAAAAGGTTCAGTGGTAAACAAGGTATAAAGATAATCAAACTAGGGTAACCTATTGGGTCCCATCATAATTAACCTATGCAGATCATTATGATTAATCAGAACATGGGTGGGTAAAAAGAAGTGATCAAGGGCACAACTTGCCTGGGACTTGAGAATCCAGGTACCAGGATGATCTTCAGGTGATACGTATCCTCACTGCTAGTCGTAGCAATTCAAACAAACATGGTATAGGCAAAATTAACATTACACCAAACATAAGGACAAAATACATATTAATAATCTAAACATTACAATAAGATCACAGGAACTGGAATCATTAAATTTGGAGTTATAGATTTTAAGTTATGAATTTATGAAGCTTTTTAGGTACTTAGAATAGATCAATCTCAAATGAACATTTTTAGTTCAAATTTCATGGCTAAATAGAGGCACTAGGTGATAAACAATATTATAACAAAATTATTGCAACTGGAATGACTCAATTTGGAGTTAAAATGAATTAAATATGAATTATACAACTTTCTAGAATTATTTTTGTATTTAAAATCATTTTCTATAATTAATTTTCTAATTCCATTGATCTCTGGACTGGGCGCACAATTCCTGGAAAGTCCCGGGGTCTCGGGGAAAGATTTCCAAGACACAGCGCACAGTAACAAGAGGACGGCGGGTTGTTTTCAAGTAAACCGAGGGACTCTTTAGTGAATTGGCCATCGCGAAGGGGTATTCTCAGATCTCGGCCGTCCGATCTGTTTTCAAGGGACATGATTAGATCGGCGTACTATGCGAACCGGTATATGTTGATGACCGCACGATCCCGGATCTACGGGTAAGATTTTAAGTGGGCGAGATTAAACAGTGACCGCACGATCCAATCCTACGGCCCAGATCGCACATGGCGAAGGGGTATGCGACAATCTAATCCCGACCGCACAACGAGATCCAACGGTCAGGAGCCATTCCCCTAATTCCCAGCTCGGGACGGCGGCGAACCGGCCGGACCATGGCGGCGCCATCACCGGCGAAGTTCGATTTGGCGATACAGTGCACAAAAACTCAATTAGAGACTGCTACACGGTGCCCTAAGTACACTGAATGCGATGGACATGGACTTACCCCGCGATACGGTGTAGAAGATCTTGGCCACGGCGAGCGGCGGAGATCGATCCACCGGTGACGAATCGGCGCGCCACCAGTCGCCAATCCCGCCCGACAACTTGGAGGACTTCAACAGTAAACCGAGCCGAAGCACCTAGGATCTAAAGGATGGCCCAACGATGGCTTCTCGAGGTATTTCGATAGGCGGAAGGGACTTCGGCGGCAATGGCGACAGACGGGATGGATGCACGGAGGAAGGGGGTCGGCTTTATACACAGGTGCAAGCGGAGTCCGTGCAGGCGAGTATCACACGGCCGCGGGTCCTTCGACGAGATGGTTGGGGCAACGGAGCGCGCGATGCGCGGAGTTTGTTTTCGGGGCGGCCTACGGGGAAGACAGGCCTGACGTGCGGGCCCCGCGGACCAGAGAGAGGGAGGGAGGAGCGAGCGCGGTGGGTGACCGACGAGTGGGACCCACGTGTAGGTGGTCGCGCGCGGAGTGAACGGCGCGAGGGAGAGACTGGGCAGAGGGCCCCACCTGTCAGCGAGTGAGTGCGGCGCGGCGGGGGTGAGGTTGGGCCGCGCGGGAGATAAGTGGTGATGGGCCGAAATGTGGAGTAGAGGCCCAGTTAAGGTTTTTCTCTTTTTCTATTTTATTTTCTATTTCTTTTCTTCATTTCCAAGTTAAATTTGAATTCAAACTTAAATTCAAACCTCTATGGCTCATCATTTCAACTTATTTTTGTGAAGTTAGGGATATTAATTCTGAATATATTTATTTATATATATATTATTTATATTTTTGTTTTATATCCCTTCTCTTTTTCTTATTTCCCCTTTCTTTCCTATTTCCAAATTTAAATTTTGAATTCAAATTTAAATTCAAGCTTGTGACTAGTTCATTTGCAAAACATATCTGTGCAAAAACATATTTTATATATTTCTTTATTTATTTTAGTTCTTTTAGTCAAGCTTTTAATCATATAGTAGAGAATAATCCATACCTTATTAGTTCTAGGGAAATCAAATTTATATTGTAGACTATATATATTAAGAAATAGTTTAATCATAATTCTTCTGTATAACCTAACCCAAAGGCAATTTAGATTATCTAAGTATCTTTAATTATGTATTTTTAACATATTCATGAGTGGAAACTTCTAAATTATGATTATCTTTAAGGAAAGGTGTTTTGATTTAAAATTTTTGAGAATTTTTCCTTGTCTTCACAAAATTGAACTTTAGGGTGTTACAAATCCTACCCCCCTTAAAAATAATCTCGTCCTCGAGATTTGTAAGGAAAAGGGTGGATGTTCATATCGTCTCAACACATATGCACAAACAAAATCTCAGCATGATGCATATCTCATTAGCAAAACATGGGGTCAAATGGACCTTATTATTATTACTAAAATAGTAAAATACTACTACTGGCTAAACTAATATTTAGGTCTTACAAATAGTAAAAATATATATTTATATGTATCTATATCTATGTTTATTTCTATTCTTGTTGTTCGTTGACTTCTTCCCCGACTACTTCATCTTCAACTGGCTCTTCTTCTTGAATTTCGAGTTCACCGGGTTCAGCTTCTACTTCTGCATGATGGGCATATCCCCGGTTGATAGATAGGGGCTGACTCTTTCCTGCCGAGGCTTGTCCTTGCTTCATCGGAGCCGGTGTAGTGTAGGCAGCTCTGTTGGGACAGTAGTTGGCGTAGTGTCCCGGTTGTCCACACTTGAAGCATGTCCTGATGGTGGTTGTGTTGGGAGCAACGGTTCCTACTGGAGTGCTTGCTTTTGGAGGAGCAGTTGGTGTCTGATGAGTTTGCTGTCCAGAACTGCCACCAGCTGGTGTACTTGGAGTGGTAGTATAGCGAGGACGGGAACTGCTTCCAGCCTGCCCTGGGTTAACAGCCTTTCTTTTCTCTCCAAATATACTCCTCTTGTTTTCTACAGCAATAGCTTTGTCCAATAGCCTTTGGAAGGATGGGAATGTGTGTGATACCAGTTGATATTGCAGGGGTCCAATCAAACCATCCAGAAAAAGCTCCTGCTTTTGCTCATCATCCTCTACATCTCTAGGAGCATATCGAGATAACTGGATGAATTTGTCCCTGTATTCACTCACGGACATACTTCCTTGCTTGAGGGAGAGAAACTCCTTTCTCTTAATCTTCATGAGTCCAGCAGGAATATGGTAATTCCTGAATTGCGTGGAGAATTCTTCCCAGGTAATGGTATCGGCAGCAGCATGAGCTGCACAGTACGCATCCCACCAATCCGCAGCGGGACCAGCAAGACGACCCGATGCATAGAGTACTTTCTCTCGGTCCGAGCACTGGGCTATGTTGAGCATCTTCTCTATGGACTTCAACCAGTCATCTGCTTGCAGTGGATCTGCGGAGTTGGAGAAGGTTGGTGGTTTGTGGCTCATGAATTCCCGGTGCTTGTCCTGGGGTGGAACTGGTGGTGGAGGTGGAGGCAATGGCACTTGTTGTTGTTGCTGCTGTTGTTGAAGTTGTTGCTGCAGCTGCTTTTGTTGTACCCTTCTCTCCTGGCGTATCTCTTCCCGTTCTTGGCGCATTTCCCGACGTGCATCCTCTCTTTCCTGGTGCATTTCTTGGCGTTCTTGCTGCATTTGGGTGCGCATATCTGCCATAGTGTCCGCCATTTGCTGCATCATTCTCATTTGAGCTGCGACTAGAGGATCAACTCCGCCTGGTGGAGGATTAGGAGGATTCATCCCTGCTGACTGTGGTTGGGGTTGTTGATTAGCAGGTAAATCAATTCCACCACCCCGCCTGGTATTGACCATCTAAGTTAGAAGCATATGGTAAGATAGTTTTGCAAGGGAATCATTTAGTAGACAGAATGAATAAGCTAATAGTTGGTTATGTACTGGAATTTCTTTGGCAGGGCTGGGCCAGATATTCTATGTCAAGACTAGGGTAATTAGTTGTACGAGGTGAATGTCCAAGGTAAGATAGAATATGTCAAGGTGAGATAGATACGGAATACTACATATATATATTTTTTTAAGGGGATAATCTAGTTTGTCTAGTTATCTTACAAATGCTATCCTTTATACCTAGATGTATATGCAGATGTAATTGTGGACATTACTCCACAACCCATCACACTCACTCAAAGATCCAAATCAGACAGATATCATAAGAACAAACATTCAAGCATATAAATATTTTCAAAAATAGTTTTGTTTTTGTTCCTAAGAATAGGTCTCCTATTCCTAAAGTCACTTTAGGCACAGGATTTCAAAGTGTGAAATCCACATTTGTCTTTAGAAAAGAAAAGATAAGAATAATCAGAGTAAAGCGGAAATAGATGAGAAAAGATTAAGAAAAGTTTAGAAAAGAATCAGAGTAGCAGAGGTAAGTAGACAAGGGTTGTCCAGTTCTATCTAGGTTTCGTCCTACAGTCAACATTCCTCTGATACCACTTCTGTAACACCCGGATTCTAGGGGTCCAAAACCCGGGGTTAACATAAACACCAGGTATGCTGGGACCAAGTCTCATACATATGATGTATAGTGGCACAGGATCGAATGTCACAACTCTATATATAACAGGAGTTCTATACAAAATAAATAATTACATTATAAGGAGACAACGGTCCAGCAACCCAAAGTTGACTGGGAGACGACGGCCTAGACCTCTCACGAACTCATCGCAGCATCCTCCATGAGCATCATCCTGTGGTACCTGCTCTTGACCTGTGGTGTATGTGAGACAGCAAGAGTGAGCTCACATACGTTCATCGCTCAACAAGTTGTGGGGAATAATGTGCATGAACTCGCCAAAGGTGGGAGCTCACGTGAAGTGTAAGGCTTACCAAAGAAGATGGTTAGAGCTGAGCATTGCTTTTAAAGTTGGTCAAAATTTTATTAGCAGTTACTAAGTATAAGTAAATACCAAACCCAATTAAGTAATAGAACAAAAGTAACAACACCACCTGCTATGCAATGCATAAATTGAATTTAGTTCCATAAATTAATCATGTGAGTGTCCGAGCTGCTCATGACCGTGAGCACGGCTAGTATACCAGTTTTACACTCTGCAGAGGTTGCGCATCTTTACCCACAAGTCGTGTATCCCATGTCGCCAGGGTTTGCAAGGCCCTTAGACACTTCCGAGGTGAATGGCTAGGGATCCACTACGAGGCCTTTACAAAGTTCCACTAGCTTCCGAAAACCCGCTACAGTTTATAGGAAGATCCAGTGCAGGAATCCCTTGCAGGACCGCCATCGCAGCAAAATCCTCCCGAGGGCCTCCCTACACTGACCTCTCCCCTACTGCCCTTGCCCCTTTCGGGTAAGGTAGTCTTCCACTAGCTTTCCTAATTAATCAGCCAAGGGGTCCCATTCCTCCCTTGTGGTAGCACTGTTTTCCCGGGTGGTCGCTCCATGTTCCAATTAACATAATGATCTTAACATGAACCATAAATAACAACTGATAACAAAAGTATAATCATGAATAGTGTAATCTTCATACCCAAAACCACATAAAGCACTAGCAAGTACTACCCAAAAAGGTTCAGTGGTAAACAAGGTATAAAGATAATCAAACTAGGGTAACCTATTGGGTCCCATCATAATTAACCTATGCAGATCATTATGATTAATCAGAACATGGGTGGGTAAAAAGAAGTGATCAAGGGCACAACTTGCCTGGGACTTGAGAATCCAGGTACCAGGATGATCTTCAGGTGATACGTATCCTCACTGCTAGTCGTAGCAATTCAAACAAACATGGTATAGGCAAAATTAACATTACACCAAACATAAGGACAAAATCCACATTAATAATCTAAACATTACAATAAGATCACAGGAACTGGAATCATTAAATTTGGAGTTATAGATTTTAAGTTATGAATTTATGAAGCTTTTTAGGTACTTAGAATAGATCAATCTCAAATGAACATTTTTAGTTCAAATTTCATGGCTAAATAGAGGCACTAGGTGATAAACAATATTATAACAAAATTATTGCAACTGGAATGACTCAATTTGGAGTTAAAATGAATTAAATATGAATTATACAACTTTCTAGAATTATTTTTGTATTTAAAATAATTTTCTATAATTAATTTTCTAATTCCATTGATCTCTGGACTGGGCGCACAATTCCTGGAAAGTCCAGGGGTCTCGGGGAAAGATTTCCAAGACACAGCGCACAGTAACAAGAGGACGGCGGGTTGTTTTCAAGTAAACCGAGGGACTCTTTAGTGAATTGGCCATTGCGAAGGGGTATTCTCAGATCTCGGCCGTCCGATCTGTTTTCAAGGGACATGATTAGATCGGCGTACTATGCGAACCGGTATATGTTGATGACCGCACGATCCCGGATCTACGGGTAAGATTTTAAGTGGGCGAGATTAAACAGTGACCGCACGATCCAATCCTACGGCCCAGATCGCACATGGCGAAGGGGTATGCGACAATCTAATCCCGACCGCACAACGAGATCCAACGGTCAGGAGCCATTCCCCCAATTCCCAGCTCGGGACGGCGGCGAACCGGCCGGACCATGGCGGCGCCATCACCGGCGAAGTTCGATTTGGCGATACAGTGCACAAAAACTCAATTAGAGACTGCTACACGGTGCCCTAAGTACACTGAATGCGATGGACATGGACTTACCCCGCGATACGGTGTAGAAGATCTTGGCCACGGCGAGCGGCGGAGATCGATCCACCGGTGACGAATCGGCGCGCCACCAGTCGCCAATCCCGCCCGACAACTTGGAGGACTTCAACAGTAAACCGAGCCGAAGCACCTAGGATCTAAAGGATGGCCCAACGATGGCTTCTCGAGGTATTTCGATAGGCGGAAGGGACTTCGGCGGCAATGGCGACAGACGGGATGGATGCACGGAGAAAGGGGGTCGGCTTTATACACAGGTGCAAGCGGAGTCCGTGCAGGCGAGTATCACACGGCCGCGGGTCCTTCGGCGAGATGGTTGGGGCAACGGAGCGCGCGATGCGCGGAGTTTGTTTTCAGGGGCGGCCTACGGGGAAGACAGGCCTGACGTGCGGGCCCCGCGGACCAGAGAGAGGGAGGGAGGAGCGAGCGCGGTGGGTGACCGACGAGTGGGACCCACGTGTAGGTGGTCGCGCGCGGAGTGAACGGCGCGAGGGAGAGACTGGGCAGAGGGCCCCACCTGTCAGCGAGTGAGTGCGGCGCGGCGGGGGTGAGGTTGGGCCGCGCGGGAGATAAGTGGTGATGGGCCGAAATGTGGAGTAGAGGCCCAGTTAAGGTTTTTCTCTTTTTCTATTTTATTTTCTATTTCTTTTCTTCATTTCCAAGTTAAATTTGAATTCAAACTTAAATTCAAACCTCTATGGCTCATCATTTCAACTTATTTTTGTGAAGTTAGGGATATTAATTCTGAATATATTTATTTATATATATATTATTTATATTTTTGTTTTATATCCCTTCTCTTTTTCTTATTTCCCCTTTCTTTCCTATTTCCAAATTTAAATTTTGAATTCAAATTTAAATTCAAGCTTGTGACTAGTTCATTTGCAAAACATATCTGTGCAAAAACATATTTTATATATTTCTTTATTTATTTTAGTTCTTTTAGTCAAGCTTTTAATCATATAGTAGAGAATAATCCATACCTTATTAGTTCTAGGGAAATCAAATTTATATTGTAGACTATATATATTAAGAAATAGTTTAATCATAATTCTTCTGTATAACCTAACCCAAAGGCAATTTAGATTATCTAAGTATCTTTAATTATGTATTTTTAACATATTCATGAGTGGAAACTTCTAAATTATGATTATCTTTAAGGAAAGGTGTTTTGATTTAAAATTTTTGAGAATTTTTCCTTGTCTTCACAAAATTGAACTTTAGGGTGTTACAGTTTCCCTCTTGCCCATGCATGGTGTGGGGCGCCAAGGCCGGGGTCGGCAGCTAGCGTGAGAATAGGGGAGGTCAGGCGGCGGCGATTGCTCGGAGAGCTCGTCCCATCGGCGTGGAACTGTTGTGGGCATTCACCGGCGAGGACAGAGAAGGGGAGGAGGAGGCGGGTGAGAGAGGAGAGGAGGAAGGAGGTCGGCGGCTGCTCACCTGTGATAGGGCTCGACCGAGGGCGGTTTGACGTGGTGACCACGAGCACGGGCGGGCGACACCAAGCCCTAGACTGGGGCAGTTCACTAGGGTGCGGCGAACTTGCGATCTACGGCGGTGAGCTCGTCGTGCTCACGGCGGGAGGGGGTGATCGCGCGGGGTCAACTCGGCTGTGTGGGCTTCGGGGCAAGGGGGAGATAAGTGCAACGAGGGGGTTTGAGAGCACCTAGAGGGGGGTGTGGGGGATAGATATCCCCCGGGTCCACTAAAAGAGTAAAGAACCTCACGAAAGGCCCAAGGGCCCAATAAATCGTAAGGTTATTCTTTCGTGGGCCTGGGGAGAAACAACCAGTAATGCAGAGCGACATGAGGCCGGATTGGTGCAAACCCGGATGGCCCATAGCGTCGAGCGAGTAACCGCAACAGAGATCCGACTTTCCCGCGTTGGAGCCTCCATGCACCGAAGCCACATGAGGATAAGTCGGCGAGGGTTACGTAAAGGATAATCTCAAGAGGTTCACTATCTTTTAGCCACTTGTTGTTATCTTATCCATGTGTACTGCCCCACGGTCGAATATATAAGGCCTAGGGGGCACCCCTTCAGAACGATCGACCCATTACTTAGCCATCCACACCAACTCTCTGTATTCTTGATCTAGAGAGCTCTCTTGTACTCATATCCACCAAGCATACTCATCAGGACGTAGGGTGTTACGCATCACTAAGCGGCCCGAACCTGTAAATCTTGTCCACCGTCCCTCGTGCGATTGGCACGAACCATTTTGCTACAGTTGTCAACACCTTCCAACTCCTAAAACACCTTGAGGGGCAACCCCAGGTGTGCGGTCGGACCCAAAACACCGACAGCTGGCGCGCCAGGTAGGGGGTGTGTCGACAATCCAAGCTAGCTCAATGGCCATCTCCTTCTACAGCAAGATCACCCTACGCCCCGGATCTATGTTCTGCTTCGGAACAATCTCATTCGTAGCAAACGAAGAAGGAATTCTGCACCGTATCGCGGATCCGCCGGAAAAGGAATCTTCCCCAACAAACACCGAAAATACCGGAGAAGTGCAACCTCCGGCTCTCCGAAAGAAGATCACTACGACGGCAGCACCGTTCTACCCCGACGTCCTCTTCATCGGAAGAGCGGAGTCGCCCGCCATCTCCGACGACGAGCCGACTGTACCCGGGGAGGAACCGCCTCAGCGAGAGTCCCGTCGACGGAGGAACCGGCGCAGGAACGTTCGACGACATCACGCAGCCGGAGAGCAGAATCCAGAACAACCTGTCTCGCGAGACGAGGTCTCGGAGGTAGGAGAAACCCCGGAAGAACGCGTCTTCAGAGAGCGAAGGATCTCCTGACGACGTGATCGTCGGCGAGCTCAGGAACATGCTGAGCAGGATGCGAGGCAACGTCGAGAGAATCCATTCTTCGGGCGCAACCTGAACCCTGACTTCGCCCGAGCCATGAACACGCCGAGCGAAGTCGGAGGGGTGCTGGCTCGGATAGCTGAAGGACTTCCTCGGACTCCTGACGCCGAAGGCTACCGACGACTGCTCACCCAGGCGGCCAACCATCTTCTACCGCTCGCCCACCCGCCGAACGATCTGCGACACGCCATCAACAGTCGCCGAGACGCGCGAAGCTCCATCAATGCTTCGCGGGAACGGCGGCATGAGAACGAGATTCGTCGTAGAGAGGAATACGACAGGGATCATGGCATCCCGACTCAGAGCCAAGCCACCAGGACTGAGTCGGCAACGGCTTCAACTGGCGGAACCACCCGGGGACGGTCGAGGAATCACGATCACAACTCCCCTCCCCGGGACAGACATCGACCCCGACGACAGGAGGACACGTGGGGAGTGTCCGCCCTTACTCCGCGCCTTAGGGCCATCCAATGGCCTCCCAACTTCAAGGTATCCAATGTTGACAAATATGAACCTAAGCAGGATCCGTGGGGTTGGCTAGCCGTCTACACCACCGCTGCTCGAGCCGCCGGGGCGTCCGAAGACGTGATGACCGCGTACTTACCCATCGTCCTTGGGCAAGACGCGCTGCAATGGCTGCGACATCTACCTCGACACTGCATCGACGTCTGGGGCGACTTCAGTCGGCGCTTCACCGCCAACTTCCAGTCCCTCTCCGACAAGCCGGCGCAGCCGTGGGACCTCAAATCTATCAAGCGCCGAGGGTACGAAACTCTCCGGTCGTACCTCAAGAGGTTTCAAACCATGAGGAATCGTATCCCCGATGTCACGGAGGCGGCCGTGATCGAGGACTTCTACCGAGGATCTAATGATTCAGCTTTCGTCCGAGCCATACTACAGAAAGCGCCGACTACCTCCGAGGAGCTATTCCGGGAAGCCGACCTCTACATCACCGCCGACGAGCGAGCCCAGGATCTCATCGGAGGAGCAAAGCCCGCACCGGCAGCACCACGACGCGACGCGAACCAGCAACCTGACAAGCGGTGGGAGAAGAGGCCACGCGAAGAAGTGCACGCTGCCGGACCACCCACCTCTCGCGCTCGAGGAGGACCTCGCGGAGGCGAACGTACGCTGGACGACATCCTCGACGCCCAGTGCCCGTACCACAAGGACATGCGCCACACTCTTCGTAACTGCCGAGACTTCAAGCACTCCGTCGGACACGGCCGACCCTTTCAACCTCTACCTCCTCCTTCGCCGAGGGGAGGACCAGATGAACCACGACAACCCCATCGGCAGGAGGAGGGAGGAGGAGGAGGAGCTTTTCCGCGCGTTGACAGGGAGGTCAATGTCATCTTCGGCGGACACGGATCGCAGGAGAGCAGAAGACAGCAAAAGCTCAACGATCGCCAAATACTGGTGGCGACCACCGGCCCTCCCGCTCCATACCGGTGGTCGGAGCACCCGATCACCTTCACTCGGGCAGATCAATGGCTCAACTTCGACCACCCGGGCAAATACCCGCTTCTCGTCGATCCGGTGATCCGAGAGAGCCGGGTGAAGAAGGTATTAGTGGACGGGGGGAGCAGCATCAACGTCACCTTCCCCCGGACACTCCAAGGCTTGGGAGTTCACCTCAAAGAGCTCCACGAGTCAGACACTCCTTTCTTCGGCATCGTGCCGACGGAAGGGGAATACCCGCTGGGCCACATCTACATGCCAGTAACCTTTGGAACTCCGGAGAACTACAGAACCGAGTTCCTGAGGTTTGAAGTGGCAAACTTCGACTGCGGGTACAACGCCATCATCGGGAGGCCTGGATTGGCCAAGTTCATGGCCATTCCGCATTACACATACATGATACTGAAGATGCCAGGGCCACAAGGGATCATAACTGTGCGCGCCGACTTCCAAGGCGCCGCAGAATGTTTCCGAGTGGCTATTCAAGCAGCCCTCACCGCCAAGCCATCGACAGCTCCCTCCGCAATGGCGAACTCTAAGCCTGAGGAGGACCTCGCAATACCGGCGAATGAAGCTCAGACCGTGACCTCTATGCGGCCGACTGAAGAAACCAAGAGAATCAACCTGGGGTTCGCCAATGAGCGCAAGACGGCTATCATCAGCTCCAGTCTGGATGACAAATAGGAAAGCGCGCTCGTCCGGTTTCTGCAAGACAACCGAGATGTATTCGCATGGCAACCTGCGGATATGCCGGGAGTCCCAAGAGAACTGGCCGAGCACAAACTGAAGGTTTTTCCCCAGGCGAGGCCGATTCGACAAAAGCTACGTCGTTTCACGCCTGATAAGAGGGAAGCCATTCGCGCCGAGTTAGCTCGCTTGGTCGCGGCTGGATTCATTAGAGAAGTATTACATCCCGAGTGGTTAGCCAGTCCTGTTCTTGTACTCAAAAAGAATAAAGTGGACTGGCGCATGTGTGTTGATTATACAGATCTCAACAAACACTGTCCGAAGGATCCTTTTGGGCTCCCAAGGATAGATCAGGTGGTGGACTCCACCGCTGGATGTTCTATGCTGTCTTTCTTGGATTGCTATTCCGGGTACCATCAGATCAGTCTGGCAAAGGAAGACGAAGAAAAGACGGCATTCATTACCCCGTTTGGTGCTTTCTGTTATACCTCCATGCCGTTTGGCCTCAAAAACGCTGGAGCGACTTACCAGAGAGCTATTCAAACATGCTTAGCCGATCGCTGGGGCAAGCATGTGGAGGCCTATGTGGATGATGTGGTGATCAAAACACAGGACTCAAAAGACTTCATCGAAGATTTGCAACTGGTTTTCAACAGCCTGAGGCGGTATAGATGGAAGCTTAATCCCGAAAAATGTGTTTTTGGGGTACCAGCCGGAAAGTTGCTCGGATTTATTGTCAGCCACCGGGGAATTGAGGCTAATCCGGATAAGATTGAAGCTATCATGAAGATGGAAGCACCTCGATCGCAGAAGAAGGTTCAGCGACTTACGGGGTGCATGGCAGCTTTAAGCAGATTTATATCCCGGCTGGGAGAGAAAGGTCTGCCATTTTATAAGTTACTCAAGAAGGTGGATAAATTTCAGTGGACTTCAGAAGCACAAGAAGCTCTAGATGCTCTGAAAAAATTCCTGACAACGCCGCCAGTACTGAAACCACCTCGGCGAGCCACGCCAACTCAACCAGCTGAAGATTTGCTGCTATATATCTCTTGCACGACTCACGTGGTAAGCACCGCGTTAGTAGTCGAGCGAGTAGAAGAAGGACATGCCTACCCAGTACAACATCCTGTCTACTTCATTAGTGAAGTTCTAGGCCCCTCAAAGAAAAAGTACCCTCAAGTTCAGAAACTATTGTATGCAGTACTTCTAACTGCCCGCAAGCTGCGTCACTACTTTGACGACCACAAAGTCATAGTAGTCACAAGTTCTCCAATAGGGGATATTCTTCACAACAAGGAAGCCATCGGTCGAATAGCCAAGTGGGCCTGCGAGCTGGGATCTCATGACATCGAGTTCCGACCTCGCACCGCCATCAAAACTCAAGCACTGGTTGATTTCGTATCGGAGTGGACTGAACAACAAGTACCAGACAACCCGGAGACTGCAGAAGTATGGCGAATGTATTTTGATGGCTCACTAAAACTGCAGGGAGCAGGAGCGGGGATTCTCTTCACTGCACCTGGAGGCGAACACCTCAAGTATGCCCTCCAGTTGCTATTCCCGGCCTCCAACAATGCAGCCGAATATGAAGCTTTGATCCATGGATTGAACATTGCCATATCATTGGGCGTCAAAAGATTAATGGTATACGGGGATTCTCTGGTAGTCATCAGCCAGATAAATAAGGAGTGGGATTGCTCAAACGATTCGATGGGAAGATACTGCACTGCCGTCCGAAAGCTGGAAGATAAATTCGAAGGCCTAGAATTTCATCATGTGGAAAGAGATCGGAACACGGCAGCTGATGTACTGTCCAAGCTAGGGTCCAGTCGATCTCAGGTCCCACCCGGGGTTTTTGTGCAAGAAATTCTGCAGCCAAGTATCTCAATGGATCAAATAGAAGAGTGCAACATCATAGATCAATCCGAGTCAGATCCCGATGACTGGAGAAGGCCAATCATTAAGTACATAAGGAATGAAGAAGAACCAGACGACAAGAATTCGGCAGAGCGCATTGCCAGAAAGTCGGCTCACTATACCCTTATTGGAGAGACATTATACAGAAGGGGTGCGTCAGGTGTCTTCATGAAATGCATCCTCCCATCTACTGGAAGGCAACTCCTGGAGGAGGTCCACGCTGGACAATGCGGAATACATGCAGCCTCCAGAACACTGGTCGGGAAGGTCTTCAGGTCAGGATTTTATTGGCCAACAGCAAAGAACGACGCAGCCGAGTTAGTTCAGAGGTGCGAAGCCTGCCAATACTTGTCAAAGCAACAACACCTGCCAGCACAGCAGCTGCAGACCATACCAGTAACTTGGCCTTTTGCATGCTGGGGACTAGGATATGATTGGGCCTTTCAAGAAAGCTCAAGGGGGATACACTCATGTATTGGTAGCAATTGACAAGTTCACTAAATGGATAGAATTCAAGCCCATTGCTTCCTTAACTTCTGCTAAGGCCGTGGAATTCATACAAGACATAATATTCAGATTCGGGATACCAAACAGCATCATAACTGATTTAGGATCCAACTTCACGAGTTCAGAATTCTTTGACTTCTGCGAGCAAAAGAGCATTCAGATCAAGTATGCATCTGTAGCCCATCCAAGAGCCAACGGGCAAGTTGAGCGAGCCAACGGGATGATATTGGATGCACTCAGGAAAAAGATTTTCGATAAGAATGAAAAGTTCGCAGGAAAGTGGATAAGGGAATTACCCTATGTTGTTTGGAGCCTAAGAACCCAACCTAGCCGAGCTTTGCATGGAAACACTCCTTTCTTCATGGTCTATGGGTCGGAGGCAGTGCTGCCCGCTGATCTCAAGTTTGGGGCGCCAAGGCTGATCTTTGAAAGTATAGCAGAAGCGGAGACCACCAGGCTGGAGGACATAGACGTACTCGAGGAAGAACGGTTAAACGCAGTAATCCAATCAGCAAGATACCAGCAGACTCTAAGGCGCTATCACGACAAGGCTGTACGGCAACGATTCTTCTCAGTAGGGGAGCTCGTCCTTCGCCGAATTCTAACGGGAGAAGGACGACACAAGTTATCACCCTTATGGGAAGGACCCTTCATAGTAGCAGAAGTCACTCGGCCCGGATCATATCGCCTCACTCAGATGGATGGCACAGAAGTTGGGAACTCCTGGAACATAGAACACCTGAGAAAGTTTTATCCTTAGCCGTACCTCAAAACTGCTGGGATAACGGTGATGTACTCTGTAAAGTGGAAATATGTCATCAATAAAGAAAAGGTCTCAAGGATACTCAATTTATTTACGATCGACTTGCATTCTTACTTAACTCGGGGTGACCACTATGCCCTGCTAACGGAGCAATCGGCTTAAGTCGGCAACGACTTAAGGCGGTGCAACATGCTCACGCTTACTTAACTCGGGGTGACCACTATGCCCTGCTAACGGAGCAATCGGCTTAAGTCGGCAACGACTTAAGGCGGTGCAACATGCTCACGCTTACTTAACTCGGGGTGACCACTATGCCCTGCTAACGGAGCAATCGGCTTAAGTCGGCAACGACTTAAGGCGGTGCAACATGCTCATGCTTACTTAACTCGGGGTGACCACTATGCCCTGCTAACGGAGCAATCGGTTTAAGTCGGCAACGACTTAAGGTGGAGCAACATGCTCACGCTTACTTAACTCGGGGTGACCACTATGCCCCGCTAACGGAGCAATCAACTTAAGTTGGCGGCAACTTAAGACCAATGCAACACGCTCGCGCCTATATAATTCAAGGGACGATTTCCATATCCCACAAACAAAATTCTCAGTCATCATGCGTCATTACTACCAAACTCATTAACTAAAAAATTCTGATACAATGAAAGAGTAACTATGTCATTCAAATAAACTGGTGTCCTCTAACAAATATTCAATCATACAAGCTGCGCGCTTGGAGCACGCGAAATGTTTTCTCTATTTTGCAATGTCTTTTCCAGGAGCAACTGACGAAGAAGGACGACTCGAGGAATCAGGGGCAGCGTTCACGTCAGCCCTTATATCTTCAGGAACAACTACGCCAGGTCTCCTCATCAGGATTCGTCCCGCTCGAATGGCCTTATCCATGGCCCTATCGCGCTGGGCTCTCAGAGTACTGGAAGTCTCTTCAGCAACCTTGACAGCCAACTGGGCAGCCTCTAGCTCCTGGGTAACAGATTTCTTGGAAGCACGCAGATTCTTGATGACAACGTCTTTAGCCGATATCAACTCCCTAAGGCGAATCACATCATCCAAAGACTCCTGCAGCTTATAGCGAAGATTGTTTAACTCCTCCATGGAAAAGCGATGACTCCTCTCCAGGATGGTCAGCGAGTTGCTAGAATCACGATACAACCTATCAAGATTGTCACGAGAAGCGGCAAGGATACGTTTTTCTTCCTGCAAGCACAAGTCAGTTCCTTCAGAAAACCAGGCAAATAATAGGAGTACAGCAAGGCGAAAGCGCATTTTCGTATATCACCTTTTCAGAGTCGAGCTGAGCATGCAGGGAAGAACTCAACGCATTGGCGTCATCTAAGGCGGCAGATACCTGACTCAGCTCAATCTGACCTTGAGAGTACTTTTCCTCAAGATCAGTGCATCGCTGAGACAGTTCAGCCCGATCTTGAGAATGCTTTTCCTCAAGAAGCGCAATCTGTCGAGTCATTCCTAGCAAAAGATAACCAAACAAAACGAGGTCAGAAGGTAAAACAGTCCACAACAAGCGCGAAGAAAAGAAAAAAGGGCACTAACCAGCGTTAGTCGCCTCCAACTCAGATACACGACGATGAAGTGACACTGGATTCCAACACGAAAAGATGAAGCCACTTCTGGGATAGGAGCACCATGCAATTTCAGCTGGCTGGTCATCCCATCCACCAAAACCTGATGAGAAGAACAGATGAGCATAATGGCAAAAGTTCATGCAATGTAAAAATCAAGCTAACAGCACAGTACCTGGAGGTTGGAGAAGAACGAAGGGATCCCCAAATCAGGAGAAATCAGATGATAACCAGGCGCAAGGTCATCACCCGAAGCAGCTTGCAACGGAACAGTGGGAATCAGTTCAGCGCCTTCAACAGAGCCGGATACCCGATCAGCGGGGACGCTGCCCTCCAAAGCGACGCCCCGGTCCAAAGTTTGGGCCACCACCATGCAGCCAGAGTGTGGAGGTGACCCTGCGTGAACGTCCATGGAAGTGCCGGAAGGAGGCCCTGTTTGGGCACCCTCGGGGACTGGGCCATAGTTGGCACTGCCCACTTGAGCTGGATTATCCCCGGCAGCACCCTCGGGGGCTGGGCAGTAGCTCACACTCTTCGTCCGAGCTAAGTTATCCCCGACGACACCCTCGGGGGCTGGACATGTGTCAACACCATTCTTGAGGTCCAAACTTTCAGCAGTAACCACCTCTAAGGTTGATGGGCCCTCGGCTACTTCCATGGAATCAGGACAATCCAAGTTAGCATCCCGACCCTCGAGATCGCGCTCTAAGGTTGACGAGGCACGGGATGACCTCAACCCAGCGTCCGGCACGGCACCACAAGCTTCCGTTACATCATCATCCACTGGCCCTGATAACAAGTCCTCTGGGACCATATCCTCAAGAGTTCGATCAAAGTCGGCCAGGGATATGTTTTGCAGACCAATAAGGGCAGATAAAGCAGGAGAAGGAACTCCACTACTTCCCCCACTGGCAAGGAATTGCCGACTGTTCTTCCGAGTCAGAGGGACCTCATTCTCTTCCTCTCCGTCGTCTTCATCAGCAACACTGGCAACACCCCCATTGGGATCAACGACAGATGGATTACACCCATTGGGTTCAGCAACAGACATACCACACCCATTGGGATCAGCATCGGTAAATTCGGGCACAGGAACCTCCTCAGCAGCAGGACCCGAGGGACCAGCACCCTGATCCAAACTAGATACTCGCCGAAGGCGTCTCCTTTTCTTTTTCTGCTCGTCAGCAGGAAGATCAGCTTGATTAACTCGGCAAGGACGCTTCGAGCGAACACGGACAGGTCTCTGAACATTCAAGGTTATACCAACCTCAGGGAGAGGCGCCATTGCCAATGTCTCAGCAGGAGTAGCGTCAGAGGAATCCTCAGCCAACATATCAAGCATAGCATTCATTTCTGCATCATTAGGATCCAAAGGCACCTCGAAATAGACTTGTCGTTCATCATCAGGAATCTTCCCAAGTGAGGCAACCAAAGCATTGACTTCTTCATCAGAGGGCCGCGTTCTAAGGCCCAAATTGCCATCAGTTGCAGGTGGATTTGACACGAAGAGAGTAAAGGCTGTGGCAGGAGGCAGATTCCAGGCCGAATACGCCACTGGAGCACCAACATTGGATACTTTGCCTCTGAGAATCATCTCCAGTCGGCTCACCAAATCTGCAGAAGGGATTCTCTTGTTGGTAACTCGGGTTGGGTCGGCTAGCCCTCGATACAGATAAGCCGGGTGGACCCTATCTTTCAGTGGCTGAATGTTTTTGAAAACGAAGTCAGCAACTATAGCTTCAGCAGTTAAACCCCTCTCTTTCAATAGCCCAACTTTAGCTAGCAGCACACTGGCCTCAGCCACCTCCTCGTCTGTAGGAGACTCGGTCCAGCTCGGGGTGCGAACGTCTGGCTGTCTTCCCGACCGGGGGGAGAGAATTTCCATAGTTATCAACTATAAACCACTCCAGACGCCATCCCTTAATGCTGTCTTTAAGGGGAATCTCAAGATATTCAGTCTTCCGTCCCCGGCGCATCTCCAAACTGGCACCCCCAACCAACTGATGTTGTCCCCCGGCCATCCCAGGGCGACAATGATACAGATGTTTCCACAAGCCAAAATGCGGCAGCACGCCGAGAAAGGCTTCACATAAGTGGACGAAGATGGAAATTTGCAGAATTGAGTTAGGGTTCAGATGGGTGAGGTTGATGTGGTAGAAATCAAGAAGACCGCGGAAAAAGGGAGAAATAGGAAGGCCAAGGCCGCGGAGAAGAAAAGGAGCGTAAACCACGGACTCGTGGGTATCCTCCGTCGGGACCGTAGTCCCGTGGCATATCCGCCAAGAACAGAGTTCCCGTGGAGGAAGAACCCCGATGGACACGAGGTGGAGGAGTTCGGCCTCAGAGATGATGGGCATGTGGTTACCTGCAAAGGGCAACTGGCTGTTGGGATCAATTGGAGGAATCACCACAGCGGAAGAGCTCGCGATTTTCCTCTTGGGAGCCATCTCGATTTCACCAGTGAGCAGATTGGAGGCAAGCGCAGAGAGGATTTGGAAGCAGGAATGCAAGAACTAGGGCGCGGAAAGCAAAGGCGGCTAAAAGTGCAGCTCTTATGGGATATTCTCGGACCAGATACCGTTTCAAAAAGTGCCCAGTCATCACCCGGCAGTTATTTCCGAAATCCCAGCGTGCCACGTGGTCATTCGGCAGTTATTTCCAAAAACTGGTGGGCCATCTCTTCACTCGGGTGTTAATCCTCAAAATAACTCGGCGTTGCCTCTAAAATGCCGACGTCACTACTCAGTCACTCGGCGTTGCCTCTAAAACGCTGATCTTGAGTTCAATCGTTCGGCATTACTTCTAAAATGCCAACGTTGACCTTCAATCACTCGGCGTTGCCTCTAAAACGCTAATCTCGAGTTCAATAACTCGGCGTTGCCTTTAAATGCCGACGTCACTACTCAGTCACTCGGCGTTGCCTCTAAAACGCTGATCTTGAGTTCAATCGTTCGGCATTACTTCTAAAATGCCAACGTTGACCTTCAATCACTCGGCGTTGCCTCTAAAACGCTAATCTCAAGTTCAATAACTCGGCGTTGCCTTTAAAATGCCGACGTCACTACTCAGCTACTCGGCGTTGCCTCTAAAACGAAGATCTCGAGCTCAATCGCTCGGCATTACTTCTAAAATGCTGACAACGACCTTTAATCACTCGGCGTTACCTCTAAAACGCTGATCTCGAGTTCAATAACTCGGCGTTGCCTCTAAAACGCTGATCCCGAGTTCAATAACTCGGTGTTGCCTCTAAAATGCCGACGTTACTACTCAGTCACTCGGCGTTGCTTCTAAAACGTTGATCTCGAGTTCAATCGTTCGGCATTACTTCTAAAATGCCAATGTTGACCTACAATCGCTCAGCACTACTTCTAAAAACATTGATACAGACTGCAATATTGCTCGGCGGCTACTTCTGGAAGCGTCAGTATGATGATCAAGCTGTTCGTCTATGGTCTCAAAAGAATCAGATTTATAGTCAAACAAAACGAGTTATCAAGAGGAAACCAAATTCATTCTTCATTTAAGGGAAGTGGCAATACTTACAAATCAACTCATTTTGAGTTGATACTCCCATACTGCTACTACTACTACTACGCTACACTATACTACTCTACATTACTAATACTACTACATTATTTAACTATACTATTTCTAATCTATACTAATATCTAAAAAGACCAGTGGCATCTAGCCACTGGCCCTGCCCCTGCTGCTGCCGCCGCTCTTGGTGCCGCCCCTGCTGCCGCCGCCCTTGGTGCCGCCCCTGCTGCTGCCGCCCTTGGTGCCGCCCTTGGTGCTGCCCTTGCTGCTGCCGTTGCCGCCGCCCCCGCCACTGCCGCTGCCGTCGTCGTCGTCGTCGTCGTCGTCGTCGTCCTCGCCCTCGCCGCCGCCGTCCGAGTCCTCCTCATCCGAGGAGTACTCAGACTCATCCGAGCCCTCGAGCCCGGAGCGCTCGACGGCCCGGATGTACGTCCAGACCTCCGCGGCTATCCCCTGGGAGTCGTCCGAGTCATCGGACGACGCCGGGGGAGAGACGGGAGCCGGAGACCTCTCGGACTCGGAGGAGAACTCCTCCTCCGAGTATTCCGAGTAGCCGAAGTCCTCAGACGGAGGAGTCGGCTCGCGCTTGCGCTTGTTGTTTTTTCCCATGGTGGAAGCAAGCGGGAAAGAAGAGAAGGAAGCAGTAAGGAATAGCGAAGAGATGTGAAGAAACCAGAGGGGTAACAGCGTTATTTATAGAAGAGAAAGGCAACCGCTCACCTCCAACCGCGGTCACTGAACAGTCGCAAAGCATTCAATATGCACTTCCACCCGTCCGAAGACACGTCAGGCGGCTGGCGCCGTTTCATGCAGCACTACACCCATTGGGACTCCAGTCAACAGCGCAAAGGATATGATTACACTCGCCGTCCCATCACATTACAACTCAGAAGCAGCCGGTTAAAACACTCAGCGTACCAAGCAGTCCCTTGTCCACACCCATTGGGGGGGGACGCCCAGGAATTGTCAGTATATTTTTCAAATTGGTCACATCTGTGCAGAGCATGCAGTGAATGCCTCAAGACAAAAATGAGATATCAACAAGAGTTAGAGGGAAGCCAAGTATAGCCAGCAGAGTGCAATATATGGTCGACAGACATGACTTGAAGACTAGACAGAGAACGTCCATCGAATGTCCAATCAGTTGCAGAGCAAATAAACTACGCTACCTAGCAAGATATGGAAGGATTGCAAACTCGGCTGCAAAAGACAAAATACATGCTGACCTCTGAAGCATAATATTGATGACATAGCATGGATGACATCATGCCAACTCTTTTATAAATAGAAAGAGTAATCTTCAGCAAAAAGACATAAAAAGAAGACCTTCAAGCGAATTATTCTCAAGAAATTCACTTGAAGGTCGGGGGCTACACCCATTGGGTGCACCTTCGGTGCACCCCATGGATTATTATTCTAAGCCGAGATCACGCTGATTTCTAAGAGCATGGGACAAGATCAAAGAGCCAATCTTCAACCAAAGTGAAGGAACACGAATGGAAATAATCTCCACTGAAGACCTTCGAGTAGATTATTTTCTAAAATCTACTCGAAGCTCGGGGGCTACACCCATTGGGTGCACCTCCGGTGCACCCAATGAAGTTCAGAATCCTTCAAATAGGAATGCCGATCTCTAAGGCACAGGCACGAAACTAGGTTTTGGTCAACAAGTGATCGAAGCAGGAGAGAACAACAAGAAGCCGTTTTTCTTCAAATCACCTGCAAGCTGGACCTGGGATCTTTGGGTTGATTACCTCTAAATTAACCCAAAGATCGGGGGCTTGTGGGGGATAGATATCCCCCGGGTCCACTAAAAGAGTAAAGAACCTCACGAAAGGCCCAAGGGCCCAATAAATCGTAAGGTTATTCTTTCGTGGGCCTGGGGAGAAACAACCAGTAATGCAGAGCGACATGAGGCCGGATTGGTGCAAACCCGGACGGCCCATAGCGTCGAGCGAGTAACCGCAACAGAGATCCGACTTTCCCGCGTTGGAGCCTCCATGCACCGAAGCCACGTGAGGATAAGTCGGCGAGGGTTACGTAAAGGATAATCTCAAGAGGTTCACTATCTTTTAGCCACTTGTTGTTATCTTATCCATGTGTACTGCCCCACGGTCGAATATATAAGGCCTAGGGGGCACCCCTTCAGAACGATCGACCCATTACTTAGCCATCCACACCAACTCTCTGTATTCTTGATCTAGAGAGCTCTCTTGTACTCATATCCACCAAGCATACTCATCAGGACGTAGGGTGTTACGCATCACTAAGCGGCCCGAACCTGTAAATCTTGTCCACCGTCCCTCGTGCGATTGGCACGAACCATTTTGCTACAGTTGTCAACACCTTCCTACTCCTAAAACACCTTGAGGGGCAACCCCAGGTGTGCGGTCGGACCCAAAACACCGACAGGGGGTGAATAGGTGATCCTGTAAAAACTTAAAACTCAAGGCCACAAACTTGATTAAGTGTTAAAACAATAAAGCCAAGTGGCTAGAGAGGAGTTTCTGCTAAACACGATAACCACAAAGAAATCAACACAGAGAGGCACAGTGGTTTAGCCCGTGGTTCGGCCAAGTCCAACACTTGCCTACTCCACGTTGTGGCGTCCCAACGGACGAGGGTTGCACTCAACCCCTTTCAAGCAGTCCAAAGACCCACTTGAATACCATGGTGTTTCTCCTTGTTTCACTATATTCCGCTTGCGAGGAATCTCCACAACTTGGAGTCTCTCGCCCTTACAATTTGATGATCACAAAGAAGCACGGAAGTAAGGGTGGGAAAAGCAACGCACACAAGACACAAAATCAGAGCACAAACACGCACACTAGTCACAACTTGAGCTCGCAACACAACTCGAAGAGTTCTCTACTCAAATGGAGCTCTAGTTGCTACCACAAAGAATCAAATGCGCGGAAATGGAGTCTTGGTGCTTAGAGTTGATCAAAGAATGCTTGGTGTATTCCTCCATGCGCCTAGGGGTCCCTTTTATAGCCCCAAGGCAGCTAGGAGCCATTGGAAGCAATCCAGGAAGGCAAATCTTGCCTTCTGTCGGGTGGTGCACCGTACAGTCCGGTGCACCACCGGACACCCAGTGTTCACAGTCTGGTGCAGATTGCTTTCCTAATTTGGCGCAGCCGACCGTTGAAGATTTGGAGCCGTTGGCGCACCGGACACTGTCCGGTGCACACCAGATAGTCCGGTGCCCCCATCTGACCGTTGGCTCGGCCACGCGTCACGCGCGGATTGCGCGGCCGACCGTTGGCGCGTCCGACCGTTGGCTCACCGGACAGTCCAGTTCACCACCGGACAGTCCGGTGATTTTTAGCCGGACGCAGTTGACTGGCTTCCCGAGAGTGGCGACTTCGCCGCAGACGACTCACCGGACAGTCCGGTGCACCACCGAACAGTCCGGTGATTTATAGCCGTACGCCGCCGTCGAGACCCGAGAGCAGGCTGTTCATCTGGTCTGGTCCTGGCACACCGGACACTGTCCGGTGCACCACCGGACAGTCCGGTGCACCCAGACCGAGCAGCATTTTGGCTGATCACGCCAACTTAACTCCAACGCGATTTCTCCTGTTTGTAGCACTTAAACACAATACATTAGTCTTCAAAACAATGTACTATGTCTAGAAACATACCTTTAATCTTGATTTGCACTTCTTGAGTCTTTGGCACACATATCACTCAAGGCATTTTTGTGTGAAGCACTTAATCACCAAAATCTTATAGAAATGGCCCAAGGGCACATTTCCCTTTCAATCTCCCCCTTTTTGGTGATTTATACCAACACAACAAAAAGCAACTAAAGAAGTGCAACATCAATGCAAATGAGAACAAAAATTTGTATTTGATTCAAATTTGACATATTTGGATCATTCTTTGCCACCACTTGGTTTGTTTTTGCAAACAAACTCAATTTCCTATCTCTAAGTCAAAATCACTTGTTGAGGCATAGAGAGAGGTATTCCAAGAGAAAGATTAAAAAACTCCCCCTTTTTCCCATAATCAACCATTCTCCCCACAAGAGACCAACTTTTGACAATAAGAGTATTTTGACAAAACAAAAGCTCTAACTCTACTATTTTCAAAATTCTCAAGTGGTAGCTGATCCATTTCTTGCTTTGGCCTTAATTTCTCCCCCTTTGGCATTAAGCACCAAAACAGGATCATTATTGGCCCTTAAACCCCATTGCCTCACCAAAATCTTCAATTAAGAGTACAAAGGCAATAAGAGCATGGAGATGAACTTGGAGTGAGTTACCCTCTCACCGGAGTGCAGTGGAAGTCTTTCATGGTCCAAGTCCATCTTTCCCTTTCAATCTACTTTTGAGACTAAATCAAGCAAACTCAAGCACACGATTAGTCTTAAAGGGTCAAGTTGTAGCATGCCTCCCCCTAAATTAGTGCATCACTTGGAAATGGACTTGTGAGGTCCGGGGATCATGAGTACAACTTGAGCACCACAAATAAGTAATATTCATAAAGGAACACGATCAAAGGCATAAAACACATGTATGCTCTATATCAATCCAAGTTACGCGAATCTAAGACATTTAGCTCACTACGCAGCCTGCAAAAGGTCTTCTCATCTAAAGGCTTGGTAAAGATATCGGCTAGCTGGTTCTCGGTGCTAACATAAAACACTTTGATATCTCCCTTTTGGTGGTGGTCTCTCAAAAAGTGATGTCGGATGTCTATGTGCTTTGTGCGGCTGTGTTCAACAGGATTGTCCGCCATGCGGATTGCACTCTCATTGTCACATAGGAGTGGGACTTTGCTCAGATTGTAGCCAAAGTCTCGGAGGGTTTGCCTCATCCAAAGTAGTTGCGCGCAACACTGTCCTGCGGCAACGTACTCGGCCTCAACAGTGGATAGGGCAACGGAAGTTTGTTTCTTAGAACTCCACGACACCAGGGACCTTCCTAGGAATTGGCATGTCCCTGATGTACTCTTTCTATCGACCTTACATCCAGCATAATCGGAGTCTGAATATCCAATCAAGTCAAAGGTAGACCCCTTTGGATACCAGATCACGAAGCAAGGCGTAGCGACTAAATATCTAAGAATCTGCTTAACGGCCACAAGGTGACACTCCCTTGGATCGGATTGAAATCTAGCACACATGCATACGCTAAGCATAATATCCGGTCTACTAGCACATAAATAAAGTAAAGATCCTATCATAGACCGGTATGCCTTTTGATCAACGGATTTACCTCCTTTGTTGAGGTCGACATGTCCGTCGGTTCCCATTGGAGTCTTTGCGGGCTTGGCGTCCTTCATCCCAAACCGCTTGAGCAAGTCTTGCGTATACTTTGTTTGAGAGATGAAGGTGCCGTCCTTGAGTTGCTTCACTTGGAACCCAAGGAAGTAGTTCAACTCGCCCATCATCGACATCTCGAATTTCTGAGTCATCACCCTGCTAAACTCTTCACAAGACTTTTGGTTAGTAGAGCCAAATAATATGTCATCGACATAAATTTGGCACACAAATAGATCACCATCGCAAGTCTTAGTAAATAGAGTTGGATCGGCTTTCCCAACCTTGAAAGCATTAGCAATTAAAAAGTCTCTAAGGCATTCATACCATGCTCTTGGGGCTTGCTTAAGTCCATAGAGCGCCTTAGAGAGCTTACACACGTGGTCGGGGTACCGTTCATCCTCAAAGCCAGGGGGTTGCTCCACGTACACCTCCTCCTTGATTGGCCTGTTGAGGAAAGCGCTCTTCACGTCCATTTGGAACAACCTGAAAGAATGGTGAGCGGCATAGGCTAACAAAATGCGAATAGACTCTAGCCTAGCCACAGGAGCAAAAGTCTCCTCAAAGTCCAAACCTGCGACTTGGGCATAACCTTTTGCCACAAGTCTAGCCTTGTTCCTTGTCACCACCCCATGCTCGTCCTGTTTGTTGCAAAACACCCACTTGGTTCCCACAACGTTTTGCTTGGGACGTGGCACCAGTGTCCAAACTTCATTTCGCTTGAAGTTTTTGAGCTCTTCCTGCATGGCCAACACCCAGTATGGATCTAGCAAGGCCTCTTCTACCCTGAAAGGCTCAATAGAAGAGACAAAAGAGTAACGCTCACAAAAATTAGCTAATCTAGAGCGAGTGGTCACTCCCTTGCTAATGTCACCCAAAATCTGGTCGATGGGATGATTCCTTTGAATCATCGCTCGAACTTGAGTTGGAGGGGCCCGTGGCACTTCTTCCTCCTCAACTTGGTCTTCTTGTGCTCCCCCTTGATCACACGCCTCCTCTTGAGGAACCTGTTCATCATCTTGAGTTGGGGGGTGCACCGTCGTTGAGGAAGAAGGTTGATCTTGCTCATTGTGTTCCTGTGGTCGCACATCTCCAATCGCCATGGTACGAATAGCGTGTAACACCCGGTTTTAAAGGACAAAGCCGGGTGCATCTCATACATGCGCCAAGAAGACAACACATATAATAACAGAGTGTATAGAGATAAATGTCATAAAACATCAGAGTAATTATTACATAGCGGAAGACTTATTACAAAATAAAAATAAATATAAAACGAACTAAGGATCGTCGGCGCCAATGTCGACTGAGAAACGCCACCTAGATCAAGTCGAACGCCTCAGTGTTAGGCGGCTCCTCTTCGACCACCTGTTCTTCTCCTGTGGGGGGGTGTGAGACAGCAAGAGTGAGCTCACATACGTTCATAGCTCAACAAGTCGTGGGGAATAATGTGGCATGAACTCACCAAAGGTGGGAGTTCATGTAGTGTAAGGCTGATCAATAAAATAAAGGCTGAGGCTGAGCATTGCTTTTATAAGTTGGTCAAAATTTTATTAGCAATTACTAAGTGTAAGTAAATACCAAACCTTAATAATAATAAAGAACAGTAATAGTAAAATAATCCCAAATGCGATGCAAATGTCAAATTAAATTTAAGTTCCATAGTTAATCATGTGAGGGTCCGAGCCGCTCATGACCGTGAGCACGGCTAGTATACTAGTTTTACACTCTGCAGAGGTTGCACATCTTTACCCACAAGTCATGTTACCCATCTGCCAAGAGACGGCCAATCCCATACACCTCTACCGAGGAGGCGAGGCAGGGTAACACTACGAGGCCTTTACAAAGTTCCACTAGCTTCAAACTACCCGCTACAGTTTATAGGAAGCTCCAATGCAGGGTTCCTGGCTGACCGCCATCGCAGCAAAATCAACCAGGGACCTCCCTACACTGACCACTCCCCTGCTGCCCTTGCCCCTTTCGGGTAAGGTAGCCCTCCCCTAGCTTTCCTAGTTAATCAGCCAAGGGCGTCCCATTAAACCCTTGTGGTAGCACTGTTTTCCCGGGTGGTCGCTCCATGTTCCCATTAATTTAATGATCTTAACATGAACAGTAATAATAACAAGATAATAACAGAATAATCATGAATAGTGTATCTCCATACCCAATCCACATAAAGCAATAGCAAGTACTACCCAAAAATATTTCAGGGGTGAACAAGGTATAAAGGTAATCAAAACTGGGGTAACATAAAGGCTCCCGTCAAAATTAACCTATGCAGATCATTAAAATTAATAAGAACATGGCTAGGAAAAGTAAGTGTTCAAGGGCACAACTTGCCTGGCACTTGAGATTCCAGGTACCAACTTGCTTTTCAGATGACACGTGTCCTCGCGCTAAACGTAGCAATGCAAGCAAACATGGTATATACAAAATTAACATCACACCAAACATAAGAATATACTGCATAATAATGATCTACACGTTGCTACGAGACTAACGCAACTTGAACGGATCAAATCGGAGTTAAAACAGAGGAGTTATGAATTTCCTAAGGTTTTATGTATTTGATATAAGATTAATTAGGAAATGAATTTTGTGGTGACATTCATGTCAAAACAGAGGTACTAATTGATAAACAATAATACTACAAAATTATAGGAATTGGAATTAATTAATTTGGACTCCATATGAATTTTCTATGAATTAATCAAGTTATAGGAATTGTTTTTATGTTAAAAATTCATTTCTATAATTATTTAACTGATTTCCTCGGATCTCTGGTCTGCGCACCAAAATTCAGGAACTGCAGGGGCCTCTGCGCAAAGATCCCAAGGCACAGTGCACAGCGACAAGGGATGGCGGGTTGATTTTAATGAACTATAGGGGCTCTTAAGGAAAAGTGCATGTCGAAGGGGTACGGGAGAGTCTCTGCCGTCAGATCTAAAATGTGCGCCTCAGATTAGATCTAGAGTGGCCCGAAACGTTACACGATCGCCACCGTCGGATCGGGATCCTAAGGTTTAGATTTTATGAAGCCTAACGCATCTCAACCGCTCGATCCCCTATACGGTCTAGATCGAATCGCACCCCGGGAGCCCATCTCACCCATTCGCCAGGAGATCGACGGATCCCGGTTATCCTGCCAACCCTGGGCTCCCGATGGCGGCGCCGCCCTCGGTTCATGGCGGAACTTCGCCGGTGAAGCCCAAATCCAGTGCATGAGCGCCCAAGCCTCCAATTCGCCCGCTCCTACATGATACGGGACCAAAACGATCTTGATGAAGTAATCGTACCCGAGATATTTGTCGCGCAAGGTGTTGGCCGCGAAGGAATGGCGGAGCCACGGCGGAGTCCAGCGACGGCGAGGAATTCAAGACGTTTGGGCGGACCACCGAGCGCAATACTTCACGCCGACGATCCACATACGTCGATGAACAATCTTAGCACCACCCTGACCACCAATCGGCGATACCGGCCCGATTCTATGGTGCCGGACCTCTCGCTTACCGCGGACACAGTTCGGGCGGCGGCGGCGGTGTATTTTCGAGGTGCGGACACGCGCGAGAAGACAACCGAGGAAAGGAAAGGGTCACGGGGCGCCCCTTTATCCCACGGGGTCCCGATTCGGAGAGGGGAAAGGATGTTCCACGCCCCGGCCATGGCGGCGACCTTTACGCCCGCCGTTGCGAGAGAGTAGGACGCGCAAACGTGTGGAACCCGCTCTCCAGTGAGCACGGCACACGCGCGGAACTCGGTTACCGACCCGGCGGACCCACAATTCCACCGAAGCCCGCGAGGATTCCGGCGGCATCTCGCGGAAGATTGCTAGCGCAGTCCGAGATTTGCGCCCGCAGAGGAAGACGAACCTGTTTGAGGGGTCCCACTGGCAGTGGGAGTGGCGAAGGAAAGCTGGGCGCCGCGTGGGAGAGTCTGCCTCCCGGCCCCACATGTCGGCGCACGGGGCTGTGGCAGGTTGGGCCGCGCGGTGGAGAAGCGGGGTTGGGCCGAATTCCAGTATTTAGGCCCAGTTAGTTGGGTTTGTGTTTTTTTTATTCTTTTATTTCCTATTCCTTTTTTTTCATTTTCTTTTCATTTGAATCTCTAATTTGAATTTGAATCCTGTTATGAACTTCACCTTTGAGTCAAATGTACAAACTCAAATCTGTACAAGAATAATATATATATTATAATTATTTTTATTCACATAGTAATTTCTTCCTTCTCTTTTCTCTTTTACATATTATTTCTAAAACCCTAAAGTGCAACTTTGGGTTAAATTCAAATCTCCATCTCATTATTGTACTTCTATTATTATTATTTTATTATCAATTGCACAAACAAGCAAAACTCCATCATGATGCACAACTTAGTGGTGTCCTTTGTTAGTTATTTATTTGTTTAAGTGAGGTGTCCACATGAAATGATGAATAGGGATAACACACATATCTATGAAGAAATATAATTTCTCCCTTTTAGATCCTTCTTACAAAGTGGGTATTACAAATCCTACCCCCCTTAAAAATAATCTCGTCCTCGAGATTTAAGAAGATCTAGGGAAAATGTGGGGAAAATCTATACGAAGCTCTTCTTCTCTTTCCAACGTTGCTTCATCTTCACCGTGGTGACTCCATTGAACTTTGCACATCTTTATAACCTTATTCCTCGTAACTCGAGTCAATGTATCAAGAATCTTGATGGGGTACTCAGCATAAGTCAAATCCTCTTGAACACTAAGGTCTTCCATTGGTAACTGTTCTTCAGGGACACGGAGACACTTCTTAAGTTGAGACACGTGGAACACATTATGCACATCCGATAGACTAGCAGGTAACTCGAGTCGATAGGCCATCTCTCCAACTCGCCTAAAAACTCTGAATGGTCCAATAAAGTGAGGGGACAATTTGCCCTTAACTTTAAATCTCCTCATTCCACGAAGTGGTGACACTTTGAGGTACACATGATCTCCTTCCTCAAATTCCAGTGGTCTTCTTCTATTATCAGCATAGCTCTTTTGCTTGGTTTGAGCTACCCTCAAGTTCTCTAGAATTATACGAACTTGTTCTTCTGCCTCTTGAATAAGTTCAGGCCCAAAGAACTGTCTTCCTCTAGTCTGATCCATTATAGAGGAGTCATGTATTTCCTGCCATATAGAGCCTCGAACGGTGACATCTTCAGACTGGCCTGGTAACTATTATGAGAACACAGCATAAGGTAGACTCTTGTCCCAGCTACTACCATGCTGAAGGACACAAACTCTCAACATATCTTCCAATACTTGATTAGTCCTTTCGGTCTGAGGATGGCCGAACTAAAATTCAACTTCACATCCATATTCTCATGAAAACTTTTCCAAAATCTGGAGGTAAACTGTGATCCTCTATCTGAATCGATCTTCTTTAGTACACCGTGTAGAGACTCAATCCAAGACATGTATAACTTAGCCAATTGTGATCCCTTATAGATGGTCTTGACCGGAATAAAATGAGCCACTTGGGTCAGTCTATCCACAATAACCCATATAGAATCGTATCCTTTCGAGGTGCGAGGCAATCCAGTAATGAAGTCCATACCAATCTCTTCCCACTTCCATTCGGGTATCTTTAGTGGATGCAGTAGTCCAGCTAGTCTTTGGTGTTCGACCTTAACTCTTTGACACACATCGCACATAGCCACATGTGTAGCCATATCTCTCTTCAATCCATACCACTAGTATTTCTGCTTCGAATCCTGATACATCTTGGTACTACCAGGATGAATAGAATAATCCAAGTCATGGGCCTCCTTTAAAATAGTCTCATGAAGGCTATCAATCTTAGGAATACATATCCTGTCCTTGAACCATATGGCACCTTGTTCATCTTCCGTAAATTCTGGACCTCGACCTTCAGTAATAAGATCCTTAATCTCTTGTATTTTAGCATCACCAATTTGTCCTTTGCGGATTTCTTGCTCCAAGGTAGGTTCCGCATCAATAATAACTCCTTCAGTATGATCAACTATCCCCAGGTTAAGTCTCCTAAAATCCTAATCAATCTCATCGGGTAGCTGGGCAACAACAGCTAAATGAACGTGCTCCTTTCGACTCAAGGCATCTACAACCAAATTCGCCTTGCCCGGGTGATAGTGAATTTCCAAATCGTAATCTTTAATAAGCTCCGACCAACGTCGTTGCCTAAGGTTGATATCCTTCTGAGTGAATATATACTTCAAACTCTTATGATCCATGTATACTTGGCACTTAGTTCCCATAATATAGTGTCTCCAAATCTTAAGTGCATGCCCAACGGCAGCCAGTTCCAAGTCATGCGTGGGGTAGTTCAGTTCATGCTTCCGCAACTGACGGGATGCATAGGCGATCACATGTCCTTCTTGCATAAGCACACATCCAAGTCCTTGGCCACATGCATCACAATAAATGTCAAATCCCTTCTGTAGATCTGGCATAACCAATACTGGTGGCGACATTAGTTTCCCCTTCAATTGATCAAAGCTTTCTTGGCACTTCTCATCCCACTTGAATTCTCTTCCTTTCACCAGAAGCGAGGTCATAGGTTTAGCAATTTTAGAGAACCCTTCAATAAATCTCCGATAATATCCTGCGAGTCCTAAGAAACTCCTAATATCCGTAACTGTAGTGGGCACTCTCCACTCCATTATCTCCTTCACTTTAGCAGAATCCACTGATATTCCTCCATGATATATCCAAGGAATGACACCTCGTCAATCCAGAACCCGCATTTACTGTACTTGGCGTAGAGTTGACTATCTCGTCGCTTTTGTAGCACCAATCTCAGATATTTCTTCATGGTCACTCTCATTCTTAGAATAGATAAGAATATCGTTGATGAACACCACGACGAATCTGTCCAAATACTCCGAAAACATCTTATTCATCAAATCCATAAAATAAGCTGGTGCATTAGTTAATCCAAACGACATAACGATGAACTCATATAATCCATATCGAGTCGAGAAAGCCGTCTTAGGAATATCTGATGGTCCAATCTTCATCTGATGGTACCCCGATCGGAAGTCAATCTTCGAGGATACCCTGGCTCCTCTCATCCGATTAAATAAATCCTTAATGCGGGGTAACAGAAACTTGTTCTTCAAAGTGACATCATTAAGGGACCTTTAATCCACGCACATCCCTTGCAATCCATCTTTCTTCTTTACAAACAAAACTGGTACTCTCCAAGGTGAGGAAGTCGGACGTAAGTAACTAGCCTCTTGTAACTCAGTTAACTGCTTCTTAAGTTCCTTCAACTCCTCTACGGACATCCTATATGGCCGTTTAGAAATAGGGGCGGTTCCAGGTAAGAGATCAATAACAAACTCAACTTCTCTATCAGGTGGCATCCCTGGTAACTCCTCTGGAAAGACTTCCGGAAAAATCTCTAACTGCGTGGATGTTGCCACCCACAAACTTCTCATCTACTAAGAATGCCACTAGTCTGATGGTGGTAGTTACTGCAATTTTAACTTCGAATCTTTCTCCTTTGGAACTGGTGAGTTCCACGGTTCCTTTAGCATAATGTATGAACTGCCTTTGCCTTTCTTAACCATGACATACCAAGGATCTTGTCTATACTGCTCGGCTCCAATATTATAGCAGTAACTCCAAATTCTCTACCCATAATGGTCAATGACAATCTACGTGTCATTTGATTCGCCACAACAGGCCCTTTAGGTGTAATTACTCTCATGGGTTTTCTCATATTGTCCAACACATATGCCCAAACCAAAATCTCGGCATGACGCATAATTTTATTAGCAACACATGGGGTCAAATAGACCATTTTATTCCTCCTAAAATGGTATCATACCGAATACTAACTAAAGGAACATGTAGATCTTACAAATAGTAGTAATTTATATATATGTTTATGTAGCTTGGTGAAGCTAGTGGTGGTGGAGGTGGTGGTTGTTGTTGTCGTTGTCTCTCCAACCGTGATTGCCTTATTTCTTGATGTATCTCCAGACGGGCCTGACGTATTTCCTCGCGTTCTTGTCTTATCTGGTTTTGCATTTCGGTCACCATGTCTGTCAATTGCTGTATTACCAGCCTTTGGGTTGCAATCACTTGATCGGTTTCAGCAGGTGGAGGATTTGGAGGATTCATTTCTGTTTGCTGTTGCGTGATAATCTTTCCTTTCCTGGTATTGACCATCTGAGTTAGATACATAAGGTAAGAAAGAGCAGTAGACAAGGCAGTAATTACAATCATGTTACTTTGGGGGACTTATTAGCTAAGTAGATTAGTGTGTCACCTACTAAAGCTAATACCATACATTATAGTGGTACATGCTAAAATGCCCATCTATACTATTTCAATCAATCAAAGAAGCAAATCAGGCACTGATCATCAGAACAATCAACCAACATTTTTTAAATAGAGAAAATAGTTTTGATTTGTTTTGTCTTAGGCCTCCTATCTCTTAAAATGTCATAGGGATAGGGATTCCAAGGTTTGAAATCCATCTTGTCTAAGAGTAGAAAAGGTAAAAATGACCAGAGTAGAACAGTAGAAAGTGAGACAGGATCAAGATGAGTGTAGAAAGAATCAGAGTAAGGTAAGTAGGTAAGGGTTGTCCATTTCTATCTAGGTTTCGTCCTACAGTCAACATTTCCTCTGATACCACTTCTGTAACACCCGGTTTTAAAGGACAAAGCCGGGTGCATCTCATACATGCGCCAAGAAGACAACACATATAATAACAGAGTGTATAGAGATAAATGTCATAAAACATCAGAGTAATTATTACATAGCGGAAGACTTATTACAAAATAAAAATAAATATAAAACGAACTAAGGATCGTCGATGCCAATGTCGACTGAGAAACGCCACCTAGATCAAGTCGAACGCCTCAGTGTTAGGCGGCTCCTCTTCGACCACCTTTTCTTCTCCTGTGGGGGGGTGTGAGACAGCAAGAGTGAGCTCACATACGTTCATAGCTCAACAAGTCGTGGGGAATAATGTGGCATGAACTCACCAAAGGTGGGAGTTCATGTAGTGTAAGGCTGATCAATAAAATAAAGGCTGAGGCTGAGCATTGCTTTTATAAGTTGGTCAAAATTTTATTAGCAATTACTAAGTGTAAGTAAATACCAAACCTTAATAATAATAAAGAACAGTAATAGTAAAATAATCCCAAATGCGATGCAAATGTCAAATTAAATTTAAGTTCCATAGTTAATCATGTGAGGGTCCGAGCCGCTCATGACCGTGAGCACTGGCTAGTATACTAGTTTTACACTCTGCAGAGGTTGCGCATCTTTACCCACAAGTCATGTTACCCATCTGCCAAGAGACGGCCAATCCCATACACCTCTACCGAGGAGGCGAGGCAGGGTAACACTACGAGGCCTTTACAAAGTTCCACTAGCTTCAGACTACCCGCTACAGTTTATAGGAAGCTCCAGTGCAGGGTTCCTGGCTGACCGCCATCGCAGCAAAATCAACCAGGGACCTCCCTACACTGACCACTCCCCTACTGCCCTTGCCCCTTTCGGGTAAGGTAGCCCTCCCCTAGCTTTCCTAGTTAATCAGCCAAGGGCGTCCCATTAAACCCTTGTGGTAGCACTGTTTTCCCGGGTGGTCGCTCCATGTTCCCATTAATTTAATGATCTTAACATGAACAGTAATAATAACAAGATAATAACAGAATAATCATGAATAGTGTATCTCCATACCCAATCCACATAAAGCAATAGCAAGTACTACCCAAAAATATTTCAGGGGTGAACAAGGTATAGAGGTAATCAAAACTGGGGTAACATAAAGGCTCCCATCAAAATTAACCTATGCAGATCATTAAAATTAATAAGAACATGGCTAGGAAAAGTAAGTGTTCAAGGGCACAACTTGCCTGGCACTTGAGATTCCAGGTACCAACTTGCTTTTCAGATGACACGTGTCCTCGCGCTAAACGTAGCAATGCAAGCAAACATGGTATATACAAAATTAACATCACACCAAACATAAGAATATACTGCATAATAATGATCTACACGTTGCTACGAGACTAACGCAACTTGAACGGATCAAATCGGAGTTAAAACGGAGGAGTTATGAATTTCCTAAGGTTTTATGTATTTGATATAAGATTAATTAGGAAATGAATTTTGTGGTGACATTCATGTCAAAACAGAGGTACTAATTGATAAACAATAATACTACAAAATTATAGGAATTGGAATTAATTAATTTGGACTCCATATGAATTTTCTATGAATTAATCAAGTTATAGGAATTGTTTTTATGTTAAAAATTCATTTCTATAATTATTTAACTGATTTCCTCGGATCTCTGGTCTGTGCACCAAAATTCAGGAACTGCAGGGGCCTCTGCGCAAAGATCCCAAGGCACAGTGCACAGCGACAAGGGATGGCGGGTTGATTTTAATGAACTATAGGGGCTCTTAAGGAAAAGTGCATGTCGAAGGGGTACGGGAGAGTCTCTGCCGTCAGATCTAAAATGTGCGCCTCGGATTAGATCTAGAGTGGCCCGAAACGTTACACTGATCGCCACCGTCGGATCGGGATCCTAAGGTTTAGATTTTATGAAGCCTAACGCATCTCAACCGCTCGATCCCCTATACGGTCTAGATCGAATCGCACCCCTGGGAGCCCATCTCACCCATTCGCCAGGAGATCGACGGATCCCGGTTATGCTGCCAACCCTGGGCTCCCGATGGCGGCGCCGCCCTCGGTTCACGGCGGAACTTCGCCGGTGAAGCCCAAATCCAGTGCATGAGCGCCCAAGCCTCCAATTCGCCCGCTCCTACATGATACGGGACCAAAACGAACTTGATGAAGTAATCGTACCCGAGATATTTGTCGCGCAAGGTGTTGGCCGCGAAGGAATGGCGGAGCCACGGCGGAGTCCAGCGACGGCGAGGAATTCAAGACGTTTGGGCGGACCACCGAGCGCAATACTTCACGCCGACGATCCACATACGCCGATGAACAATCTTAGCACCACCCTGACCACCAATCGGCGATACCGGCCCGATTCTATGGTGGCGGACCTCTCGCTTACCGCGGACACAGTTCGGGCGGCGGCGGTGGTGTATTTTCGAGGTGCGGACACGCGCGAGAAGACAACCGAGGAAAGGAAAGGGTCACGGGGCGCCCCTTTATCCCACGGGGTCCCGATTCGGAGAGGGGAAAGGATGTTCCACGCCCTGGCCATGGCGGCGACCTTTACGCCCGCCGTTGCAAGAGAGTAGGACGCGCAAACGTGTGGAACCCGCTCTCCAGTGAGCACGGCACACGCGCGGAACTCGGTTACCGACCCGGCGGACCCACAATTCCACCGAAGCCCGCGAGGATTCCGGCGGCATCCCGCGGAAGATTGCTAGCGCAGTCCGAGATTTGCGCCCGCAGAGGAAGACGGACCTGTTTGAGGGGTCCCACTGGCAGTGGGAGTGGCGAAGGAAAGCTGGGCGCCGCGTGGGAGAGTCTGCCTCCCGGCCCCACATGTCGGCGCACGGGGCTGTGGCAGGTTGGGCCGCGCGGTGGAGAAGCGGGGTTGGGCCGAATTCCAGTATTTAGGCCCAGTTAGTTGGGTTTGTGTTTTTTTTATTCTTTTATTTCCTATTCCTTTTTTTTCATTTTCTTTTCATTTGAATCTCTAATTTGAATTTGAATCCTGTTATGAACTTCACCTTTGAGTCAAATGTACAAACTCAAATCTGTACAAGAATAATATATATATTATAATTATTTTTATTCACATAGTAATTTCTTCCTTCTCTTTTCTCTTTTACATATTATTTCTAAAACCCTAAAGTGCAACTTTGGGTTAAATTCAAATCTCCATCTCATTATTGTACTTCTATTATTATTATTTTATTATCAATTGCACAAACAAGCAAAACTCCATCATGATGCACAATTTAGTGGTGTCCTTTGTTAGTTATTTATTTGTTTAAGTGAGGTGTCCACATGAAATGATGAATAGGGATAACACACATATCTATGAAGAAATATAATTTCTCCCTTTTAGATCCTTCTTACAAAGTGGGTATTACATAGCGTCCGTTGGAACATCATCCTCATCTACATCATCAAGATTAACTTGCTCTCTTGGAGAGCCATTAGTTTCATCAAATACAACGTCGCTAGAGACTTCAACCAAACCCGATGATTTGTTGAAGACTCTATACACCTTTGTATTTGAGTTATAACCTAACAAAAACCCTTCTACAGCTTTGGGAGCAAATTTTGAATTTCTACCTTTCTTCACCAGAATGTAGCATTTACTCCCAAAAACTCGAAAATAAGAAACGTTGGGTTTGTTACCGGTTAGAAGCTCGTATGACATCTTCTTGAGGAGTCGATGAAGGTAGACCCGGTTTATGGCGTGGCAAGCTTTGTTCACAGCTTCCGACCAAAACCGCTCGGACGTCTTGAATTCTCCAAGCATCGTTCTCGTCATGTCTATAAGCGTCCTGTTCTTCCTTTCTACCACACCATTTTGCTGTGGTGTGTAGGGAGCGGAGAACTCGTGCTTGATTCCTTCCTCCTCAAGAAACTCCTCCACTTGCAGGTTCTTGAATTCGGACCCGTTGTCGCTCCTTATCTTCTTCACCTTGAGCTCAAATTCATTTTGAGCTCTCCTTAGGAAGCGCTTGAGGGTCCCTTGGGTTTCTGTTTTATCCTGCAAAAAGAATACCCAAGTGAAGTGGGAAAAATCATCAACAATAACAAGACCATACTTACTTCCCCCGATGCTGAGGTAGGCGACGGGTCCGAAGAGGTCCATATGTAATAGCTCCAGAGGTCTTGATGTAGTCATCACGTTCTTGATGTGATGAGCACTTCCCACTTGTTTTCCTGCTTGACAAGCTGCACAAGGTCTATCTTTTTCGAAAGTTACATTTGTTAGACCTAACACATGTTCTCCCTTTAGAAGTTTGTGAAGGTTCTTCATCCCCACATGTGCTAGACGGCGATGCCACAGCCAACCCATGCTAGTCTTAGCGATTAAGCATGCATCTAGATCGGCCTCCTCCTTCGAAAAATCAACTAAATAGAGTTTGTCGTCTAGTACACCCTTAAAAGCTAATGAACCATCACTCCTTCTAAAGACAGACACATCTACGTTTGTAAATAAGCAGTTGTAACCCATATTACATAATTGACTAACGAACAACAAGTTATATCCGAGCGATTCTACTAAAAACACATTTGAAATGGAATGCTCGGAAGAAATAGCTATTTTTCCTAGTGCTTTAACCTTGCCTTGATTCCCATCACCGAATATGATTGAGTCTTGGGAATCTTTGTTCTTGACGTAGGAGGTGAACATCTTCTTCTCCCCCGTCATGTGGTTTGTGCATCCGCTGTCGATAATCCAGCTTGAGCCCCCGGAATGCATAAACCTGCAAGGCAAATTATGCTTGGGTTTTAGGTACCCAACTCTTGTTGGGTCCTATAAGGTTAGTAACAATAGTCTTAGGGACCCAAATGCAAGTCTTGTCTCCCTTGCATTTGGCTCCCACTTTTTTAAGCATGAAAGACAGTGGTAGATCCATGAAGCACTTTCCTAGGAGCATGAGACACAGAATTCCTCCTAGATCTACCATTAAAGTTTGAACTTGAAGCAATCATGGCATGAGAGTCAAAGGCATTATAACTCCTATTATAATGAACATTCCTAGAATATTTCCTATCATGATAGAAGAAAGCATGATTTTTATGAACACTATTAGCCATAGGGGCCTTCCCTTTCTCCTTGATGGAGACGGGAGCCTTATGACTTGTTAAGTTCTTAGCTTCCCTTCGAAAGCCAAGCCCATCCTTAATAGAGGGGTGTCTACCACTAGTGTAGGCATCCCTTGCAAATTTTAGTTTATCAAAATCATTTTTGCTAGTCTTAAGTTGGGCATTAAGACTAGCTACTTCATCATTTAATTTAGAAATGGAAATTAAATGTTCATTGCAAGCATCAACATTAAAATCCTTACACCTATTGCAAATTACTACATGCTCCACATGAGAACTAGTCTTATTTGCTTCTACTAATTTAGCATTTAAATCATCATTAATGCTCTTTAAACTAGAAATAGTCTCATGACAAGCAGAAATTTCACATGAAAGCATTTCATTTCTTTTAACTTCTAAGGCAAGAGACTTTTGCACACTTACAAATTTATCATGTTCTTCATATAAGAGATCCTCTTGCTTTTCTAGCAATCTGTTCTTCTCATTCAAAGCATCGATTAATTCATTGATCTTATCAATTTTAGTTCTTTCTAAACCATTGAATAAACTAGTGTAATCAATTTCATCATCATCACTAGATTCCTCATCACTAGAAGTAGAGTACTTAGGAGTTTCTCTAGTGATTACCTTCTTTTCCTTTGCCATTAGGCAAGTGTGGCGCTCGTTGGGGAAGAGCGACGATTTGTTGAAGGCGGTGGCGGCGAGTCCCTCGTCGTCAGAGTCGGATGAAGAACAATCCGAGTCCCACTCTTTGCCAAGGTGTGCCTCACCCTTAGCATTCTTGTATGCCTTCTTCTTTTCCTTCTTCCCGCTTTTCTCTTGTCCCTTGTCACTATCATTATCGGGACAGTTAGCAATAAAGTGACCAGTCTTACCACACTTGAAGCAGGAGCGCTTTCCCTTCGTCTTGTTCTTTTTGGGATGCTCCTTGCGACCCTTTAGCGCCGTCTTGAAGCGCTTGATGATGAGGGCCATTTCTTCGTTGTTAAGCTCGGCCGCCTCAACTTGCGCCACCTTGCTAGGTAGCGCCTCCCTGCTACTTGTTGCTTTGAGAGCAACGGTTTGAGGCTCGTGGATTGGGCCATTCAATGCCTCATCAACGTATCTTGTCTCCTTGATCATCATTCGCCCGCTTACAAATTTCCCAAGTATTTCCTCGGGCGTCATCTTGGTATACCTAGGATTTTCACGAATAGAGTTAACAAGATGAGGATCAAGGACAGTGAAGAACCTTAGCATCAGCCGGACGACGTCGTGGTCCGTCCATCTCGTGCTTCCGTAGCTCCTTATTTTGTTGACCAGGGTCTTGAGCCTGTTGTACGTTTGGGTTGGCTCCTCCCCCCTGATCATTGCAAACCTTTCTAGTTCGCCCTCCACCAACTCCATCTTGGTGAGCATGGTGACATCATTTCCCTCATGCGAGATCCTGAGGGTGTCCCAAATCTGCTTGGCGTTATCCAAGTCGCTCACCTTATGGTACTCTTCCCTGCACAAGGATGCTAGAAGAACAGTGGTAGCTTGTGCATTTTTGTGAATTTGTTCATTAATAAACATGGGATTATCAGAACTATCAAAATGCATTCCATTCTCTACTATCTCCCATATACTTGGATGAAGAGAGAACAAGTGACTACGCATTTTGTGACTCCAAAATCCGTAGTCCTCTCCATCAAAGTGTGGAGGTTTACTAAGAGGAATGGAAAGCAAATGTGCATATGAATTATGCGGAATACGAGAGTAATCAAAAGAAAAGTTTGAGTTGACTGTTTTCTTATTCTCGTAGTCGTCGCCGTCCTTTTGGGAAGAAGAAGACTTGTCGCTGTCGTAGTAGATGATCTTCTTGATACGCCTCTTCTTCTTCCCGTCCTTCTTCTTATGACTTGAGCCCGAGTCAGTGGGCTTGTCGTCTTTTGGCTCATTGAGGAAGGACTCCTTCTCCTTGTCGTTGATCACCATCCCCTTTCCCTTAGGATCCATCCCTTCGGGCGATTAGTCCCTTTCTTGAAGAGAACGGCTCCGATACCAATTGAGAGCACCTAGAGGGGGGGTGAATAGGTGATCCTGTAAAAACTTAAAACTCAAGGCCACAAACTTGATTAAGTGTTAGAACAATAAAGCCAAGTGGCTAGGGAGGAGTTTCTGCTAAACACGATAACCACAAAGAAATCAACACAGAGAGGCATAGTGGTTTAGCCCGTGGTTCGGCCAAGTCCAACACTTGCCTACTCCATGTTGTGGCATCCCAACGGACGAGGGTTGCACTCAACCCCTTTCAAGCGGTCCAAAGACCCACTTGAATACCATGGTGTTTCTCCTTGTTTCACTATATCCCGCTTGCGAGGAATCTCCACAACTTGGAGTCTCTCGCCCCTACAATTTGATGATCACAAAGAAGCACAGAAGTAAGGGTGGGAAACGCAACGCACACAAGACACAAAATCAGAGCACAAACACGCACACTAGTCACAACTTGAGCTCGCAACACAACTCGAAGAGTTCTCTACTCAAATGGAGCTCTAGTTGCTATCACAAAGAATCAAATGCGCGGAAATGGAGTCTTGGTGCTTAGAGTTGATCAAAGAATGCTTGGTGTATTCCTCCATGCGCCTAGGGGTCCCTTTTATAGCCCCAAGGCAGCTAGGAGCCGTTGGAAGCAATCCAGGAAGGCAAATCTTGCCTTCTGTCGGGTGGCGCACCGGACAGTCCGGTGCATCACCAGACACCCACTGTTCACAGTCCGGTGCAGATTGCTTTCCTAATTTGGCACAGCCGACCGTTGAAGATTTGGAGCTGTTGGCCCACCGGACACAGTCCGGTGCCCCCATCCGACCGTTGGTTCGGCCACGTGTCACGCACGGATTGCGTGGCCAACCGTTGGCGCGACCGACCGTTAGCTCACCGGACAGTCTGGTGCACCACCGGACAGTCCGGTGATTTTTAGCCGGACGCAGTTGACTGGTTTCCTAGAGAGCGGCGACTTCGCCGCAGATGACTCACCGGACAGTCCTGGTGCACCACCGGACAGTCCTGTGATTTATAGCCGTACGCCGCCATCGAGACCCGAGAGCAGGCTGTTCATCTGGTCTGGTCCTGGCACACCGGACACTGTCCGGTGCACCACCGGACAGTCCGGTGCACCCAGACTGAGCAGCATTTTGGCTGATCACGCCAACTTAACTCCAACGTGATTTCTCCTGTTTCTAGCACTTAAACACAATACATTAGTCTTCAAAACAATGTACTAAGTCTAGAAACATACCTTTAATCTTGATTTGCACTTCTTGAGTCTTTGGCACACATATCACTCAAGGCATTTTTGTGTGAAGCACTTAATCACCAAAATCTTATAGAAATGGCCCAAGGGCACATTTCCCTTTCAGGGTTGCAAGGGTGGGTGTGGGGCAGTTAGCGAGCTACGCGCGACGTGCGCACTCTCCTCGGCGTGCGGGCAGGCGAAGCGGAGCAGGCCGGTTGCGCAGGGTCGAGGGGGAAACGATAGGTGGGACCCGTAGGGCAGAGAGGGGGGAATGATGGGTGGGACTCGCGAGGCGGGCTCCCCTTAGCGGAGCGCTGTGAGGCAGGCCGCTCGGACGGGCCACGCTGGGCCACAGAGTGCGGGTGCTCGTGGGCTGCACGACGATGAGGGCCCAAGGCAGGGAGGGGGAGAGGGGAGGTGGCCGGGTGGGCCACGGGATGGGCCCATGACGAGAGAGGGGAAGGAAAAGTGGTTTTTCCTTTTCTATTTCTTTTTCCTTTTATTTTATTTTGTTTTGAATTCAAGCTCAAATACAATCTACCACTTTCAAAAAAATGCATCCCAGGTGTATGCAACAACAAGACTAAGACATGAGGATCAACATGATGCAACATCTCATCATCTTCTGAGGTTTTACTCACAAGCACTATGGTTACTTTCTCTGAAATAATAAACCCTCCAAGGGAAAAGAAGAAAAGGTGACTAGGGAAGAAGAGAAAAGAGGGGGTAACACCTGAATTTGGTGGATATCAGAGAAGAAATTTTATACCCCCAAATTCAGGGTGTTACAAACCTATCCCCCTTAAAAAAATCTCGCCCTCGAGATTCAGGGTTGGCTAGCAAAGAGCTCAGGCTATTTGGCTTTCAGATCATCCTCTCTTTCCCAGGTTGCGCAGGGTCGAGGGGGAAACATGGTGAATACCATGCTGCTAGCACCGTCTTCACTCTATTCTTGGGGTTTCTTGGTGACTTGCAGAACAACAACGAGATCGTGTTTGGGGCGAGCTGGTGGGGTGGGGTTGAGCAGGGGATGACGGGTTCGACGACTCGACGGCAAACGCGAGCACGCGCGAAACCCGATGGATGAAGAGCGAGCGCACGGATGGGTCGGGCTGGGACCAGAGGACGACGAACGTGCATAGCTTCAAAATCACGCGCACGAGATAGAAAAACGCGCGACCAGAGACCTAAGCATCCGCGGTGGCAATTTGGACGAAAGCGAACTAGTGACGACAACTCCCGGCCAGGCGACGATGCACCAGCACGAGTGTCGTGGGGTAGCAGCACCACAACAGTAGGCGAGCTGCGAAACGAATTATTGACCGGGCAAGATCGGCCAATCGACGAGATCCAAATACCGCGCGAGAAGCATCAGGGACAAGCGCGCGCGGCAACGACTATGGTCGATTGGCTAAGCGAGGTCGATGGCATTCAGGGGTTCTGTGATAAGCCTACAGTGGCTGACGAGCTCAAAACGGCGCGCACAGGGACTGAGCTAAAGGCTGGGTGCAGGGACGCGACAGCCACGGCAAGGGAGCTCCAAGCTGGAACGGCGGGGAAACTCCACGGCAGGAGTCACGGTTTGGACAGAGTAGAGGGAGAAAAACGGCTAGGCACCGGAGAATCAAGCAGATGAGCGTGACTGCACACAGGGAGCTTCACGAGCGGGAGCAGGCGATGCCGCGGCAAACAGAAGGCCGGAAGGGCGCGCGGCCATGGCAAACGCAGGGCGCAGCAAACTGGAGGAGCAGGGAGGGCGTGGCCCAAGCTCGGCCATGGGCGCGGCAAGGGCAAGCAGAGAGATGCAGCTCGCGCAAGGAGCAAGGAGGAAGAATGAGCGGCTGCCATGGGAGGGAGCCGAGGGAGATGGGCGGACTGGGAAGAAGCTGCGCGACGCAGAGCTAGAGGAACAGAGGGCACGACGGCCAGGGCAGGGGGCTCGGGGAGAAGCTCAGCTGGGCGCCAGAGCTAGAGGCCGAGCAGGGCGCAGACGCGCGCGCTAGGAGAGCTTAGCGAGCTAGAGGTTGAAGAAAGGGAAAGCTAGGCGGCAGGAATTTCTTTTTCAGCGACTGCGCGACTTGGCTAGCAGATAAGGCCCATGCGCGATGTCAAAAGAAATCACAGAGGAGGGCGGCTGGGGCGAGCGCATCTGTCCAAGGATATTTTGAGTTGGAGATGTACGTGTGCGGTGGCTTTGGATATGGACGAGACATGCGGTGGTGATAAGAAAATTAGAATTTGTTTTTACCAAAAATCGCAGATAATTCGGATCACGATTCTTTTAGCGATGTATACGGGGTAGATAGTAATTGTGACACGGTTTTATTTAGTTGAACCTAAACGAATTTCGCCTGCTATCCAAATATTCAATCAGAGAATAATTTGACAATGAGCTAGCGCATCGTTTTTCTCGGACAGCGTGTAAACCGACAAATTCAATATTTAAGACAACATTGGTTTGGTCAAACTTAGATAAAAATTTATCCGTCACCAAAACACAGTTGAGACGGTTCTGTCCGAATCTCGTTTGGATAATCTTTGTGACAATTCCGGCCACGATGTAAATGGACCAGATTGAAACGAGTTCGGCTTGGATATATATTTTAATCTGCTCTGTGTGATTAGCCGAAACCAGATCCGCTAATGCATACGCGATTTCGTCGTCAAAACATCATGCTGAAGGATAAATTGAATCATATCCTCGCGCACGATTTCACTCAGACGACGAATGATTCGGATTATTTTACTCCGAACATTTCTCGTTGTCGAGTTCAAATTAATTTGCTCGGAATAAAATCAGCAACGTGGGGCGGGCTTCCGAATTCGTATTCGCGCGAGCGATGAATTTTAAATAATCACCGGACACACCGATTTTCAGAACAACTATGTTTCGAACATCACGAAAATTTAGGAAGAGCCCGGATAGATAAAATAAAAAAACGAAGTTGCGCTCGCGACAAACGAAACAGATGCGATATTAAAATCACGATAGGCGAAGATGATTAGATCTTAGTGTCCGTTTTATTTACTGATATTACGTGCTTAAATCCGTACTCGCTGTCGAGCGGAATATAAACACCTGGGGTGTTACAGCCCTCCCCCTTAAAAGAATCTCGTCCCGAGATTCGGAGTGAAAGACTTTCAAGAGTAGAGAAGCATGTAACCCACGTCCATATCAGCGATAATCACAAGGCAGTTCAAGCAAAGGCAAGTGTCTCAGAGTGTGGTTTCTCTAGCGGACATAACATGTATTGCCTTAGGCTAACTTGGAGATATCCATTAGTAGAGGCAATGTCTGCTAGAAGAACACATAAGGTTCCATGTGTGAAGTTTGCTTTTTCTGATGACACTGTACTATCTGAGTCAGTTGAACGAGCGGCAAATACGCGATTTTACCCAAACAGAATCAAATGCACCATCTTGGGTAAAACACACCGAAGGAGGTTTACCAACAAGTGGTCACAGTAAGTTCATAGCACACGAGATGGGTGTGAATGTCGAATAACATCACAGTTAACTCGTGTTAGTTAGAGAGTTCAAGTCCCTGAAAAATGATAAAGACTCGGAAAATATCAACGAAGAAATCCGTTGATGTTGACTTCGCAACCAATCCATTTTATCAAGCACTAGGCATGAATCGACATGATCACATACGCTGGAAAAGCACGCGTGAGACGATTGAGGCATGACTAGAGCGATGATTAGGTGGTTACTGGCCGATTTAATCTCAATTCTTGTAAGTACTTTCTTTAGGGTGGGTTGAACCAAAGTGAGTTTAGAAAACTCGATAAAACGATCTCTAAACTCAACCTTCGTTCATTGGGAAGTTACAAGTTAGTAACACCAACTTGTTGATCTACTTTTGACATTGGGCATGTCCTCTCAGTACCATCGGTAAGCCAACGGTCGAGAGTTCACATTTACTCGCAAAGGTCATGCATTTGGGTAGAAGTCCATTTGGTCAGATTGTTCATCCATTTCGTCATGCGAGATGAATTATCCACTTGGTTAGGGAATACATGGATTAATTAAGGGAGTGAATGAACAAACTCCTGCATCTTAGCAGCAGGGGAAATCCAAACTCCATTTTGAGAGCTAGTAAGTTGTTTTCCAACACGAAAAAGCTCCAAGGCTTCACCTTTACACAAAGGATGTAAATGGAACTTGTATGAGTAGTCACTACCAAGATCAAAGGAATAAGAGCACACATGAAAGTGGTATGCCCTTTTGATCCAATGGAGATGACAGATGTTGCTTGATCACTTCACAAACAACATAGAAATTGTTTCAAGGAAGAGGTCTACGGAACATAACATATTGATATAATCTCATAATGGATTATGACTACCAACTGTGATACTAGCGTGTGCCGAGTAGCGCAACCATGTGCGCACACACAGAAGGCCCTCGGTTTCGTCACGGCACCACTGGTTTTTGTCATAACACCATTATCAGACATAACCAATAAGAAATCTCACGTGACACAAATGAATTGGGCAAGGGTGACAAGATACAAGGAGATATTCCACTTGAAGGATGGTTACAAGTAGAGAGCCAAATAGATCATGGCCCGATGAAATGAACAGGGCATGGCCATAACCTAAATTTTATGAGTTTGGTCATGGGGTGATAACGGAAAATTCAAGTTTGGGTCATGGCTCATCAACTACGAACATGGCCTAATTTTTGGTTTAAGCAAACAGGTCATAAACATTCTATCGGCACATCAGTACAAGAGCAAACAAGTATAACCCCTAAATGTACTACCTAAAGAATGGAGGACAACTATTTCCTTAGGGTTCATAACACCACATTCTCTACAACTGGTTGCTGGAATAAAGATGAGAGAAGCATTTTGGATATATAGGTGACAAACATGATGCAACAATCAGGATGCATGCTCGTCTTATGCGTCCTCACGAGTTTTGCCAACATAATATGGCAATAGTGTTCTATCTCGGTGGCATACTTACTACTCTCACGGTATATTGCTAGTCATCAGCTACACATACGTTTTCGAGGTTAGTGTACCTGCAGAAAATTCCATTGCAGCCCAATTTGCCCATGATGCAATTCACACATGACAGTTTATCACAGTTTATACTTCATATATTGCTATATGGAGGCCAGCTCCTCATTAAGTGTAACACCCCTGGTGTTACTGCAACTAAAACTTGAGCATGACATCATAAACAGTGGCATTGCATATGTTTGACACACCTAGAGTGCATTCACTAGGTAAAAATTTCAAACAAGTTGTATTGTTATAGCATTTTGCAAATAGAACCCTGGATAGGGAACTTAACCCTAAATAGGGATTAAAGGGGTAAAACCTAATCCAAGTGGAGAAAACCTAAAAGCTTTAGGGGAATAGTCATAAAATGTTCCCAAGAATGAACTTGAATCACATTTATACCCCTGAGCTACCAAAAACCCCATTTGAACCCTGGAAAACCCTAAGTCCAAACCCTAGGGGCCTATGCGCAAAATTAGTCCACTTTTGGACTAAAGTGTAAAAACCAAGTTAAATAAGTATCTTAGGTCATGTGGGTCACTTATATGTGAATTTACAAGCCAAACCCTAAGTTTTGGATTAAATTGCAAAAAGGACCCCAATTGAGATTTCACTCTAAGTCTGAATTTCAGATTTGTGAGCTCAACTTTTGAGCTTTGTAACTTTCAAACTATAGGGTTGCCCTATGTCACCACATCAAAATTGAAGATCAATCATTGGAGAACAACTTTGCTTAAGGGTGTGAGCATAGTTGTTAAGTAAAGTTGGGAGATAATTAAGTCCAAAGTTGGACTGTCAGGTCACTGGTTCTGAATTTTGAGACAAACAGTGCAACCGCTGAGACTTTGACATGGATTCAACTATGATCCAGCATGAATCTGCCCATGGCATCTATGACAAACTTGTAGCTGGTTAGTAGCTCTATAACTTTGCTGCAGAGTTTGGTATGTGTTGCCATACAGGTTTGGGAGAAAATCATGTTCAAAAATGGTCTGTCAGGTCGACTGCATACACTCTGTGATGGTACAGTAACTGTAATGGATGAGATCACCAGCACACTGTCCTCACCGTCGATGACTCCCTCTGCCGTGATTCGTGTCACCGGTGTTGGGATTCGTGTCTGAGCGGATGGATAGCATCGCGGGGTAAGGGGATCTTCGCCGCCGGTGGGCTGGACGCCACTCCGGCCAGCCATAATCCCTTCCCCTTTGCTCACCGCCCGTGGATAAGGTTCTCACCATCGTCAAACCTTCACCGTTGCCCGCCGCATGTCTCTGTCCATCTACCGCATCACCGTGACTCACCCTTGCTCTCTATTGATCACCGGAGCCATCGCCACGACGGTAGACGCAAGTTCATGCGCGCCAGTAGCTCCCTGCCCCTCCGACCGTCGCGCGTCACCGTTAAAATTCCCGGCCGCCGCTCTTACTTCCTATAAATTGAGCCCTCCACCAGCTCCGCAAGGTCATCATCCACCCCGCCACCAAGAATCGCTAGCAACCGTGCATCCGAGAGCTAGAATTTTGGTTTCGCCCCAAATCAATTCCCCACCGCCGTGAAGAACAGCTCGCCGCGGCCAGCTTGATTCCGGTTAGCTCGCGTCCCTCTGTTGCTTGTTCTAGCATCCGTAGGCACCCCGCGAGCCCCTCGACCCATTCAATTGAACTGGACTACCACCCATCGCCGGGAACATCTTCATCCATCCGCAATCTTCACGGTCACCGTGGCCAGCGCAACCCTATTGATCATTAGTGAAATTAAGTTGGGGGAAAGGTTTGGGATGAGTCTAATTACGTGTCCGACACTCGGGAACCCTAGTCGTTGCCCCATCCGGCTGGTACAGGTGCTCGCCGGAGTTTCCCTGCGCTCGACGCTGTCGGGGACCTTCCCCTGCGAAGGATTAGAAACCTGAGGGCGTTTATGTAATCTGTCAGCGACACAGTATAATAGTAATGGAACCCTGTTAAGGTTAGCCAAAACCCCAGGGCCCTTTCTGTAAAGATGCCAGCACGGGCGCGGGCGCGCGCGCTTTCTCCTCTGGACTGGGCCGCTTGGGCCGAAACCAGCCCAATACTATTCAGCCTTTTCCCTTTTCTTTTTCAGTAGAGCTTTGAAAAGCTATAGAAAATTGTAGAAAAATCCTAAAATTGTGAAACTAATTTTCCTAGACTTCTTATTTCCCATAGTATTTAATAAAAATAGTTTCATGATTTTTAGGTTAAATAAGGAATTTTAAGGTATTTAAAGTAGTTTAAAGTATTAGTTCTGGATTTTTAGAAAACATATAGTAATTCCAAAAATGTCCAAACTTTTTATATGAGTTCTATACATTATTTAGAAGCCTTGGGTAGAGTTTGACTTGACCTGGACCTTGTTTGATAACTAGAACCCAAAACACACCCCATGCCCTGTGAACTCCTTTACAGACTCCGGAAACCCTAAGTTCTCGGAGTTCTGTGAAGAAAAATTGTATTCAAGACCTTAGATAATAAATTCTTATTATCTTTGCACTCTCATGAGCATTACATGGCATTCATTCTTAGATACATATATATATGGTTATGTTTAGAAAACGAAGAAGAGATTGAAGTGACCGAAGAGAAGACACCACCTTTGGAATCTCAGGCAGGGACTTGTCTCTACTTTGACATCTGCGGGCCTGAGCCTGACTCACCTACTAACGAAGGCAAGCCCCGGTGCATTTGCCACCTCCCTTGATGTTTTTAAATCTTTCTCACTTGCCTGCTGCATTAAGTAATAGGAGTTGATTGCTAAACAATTCCTGCATTACCTTCCTTGATCTTGATTACCTTCCTTGATACCCTGTTTTACAAAAGGTTTTTACTATGCTTAGTATTGCTCTAGCAAAACAAAAGGTTTGTTTTACAAAAGATGATTGGCAAAGTGGGAGGGATGTTTTTGAAAATCAAACTTGATGGTGAATCCATCACGGCCGTGATGGGTTCAACATCGGAAAAGATGTACCTCTGCCAGGTACCAAGTTTTTGGGTAAATGATTAAGCTGAGACCGGGCGGGTGACTTGCACGAGAAGAGAGTCTCGGTGTAGTGTCTCCATCTGAGTCGATTATGGACCGTGTCGATGTAGGCTTACTGACCGAGGACCCTTTAACTGGTCACATGCCTCGTCATGGGTAAGCCTTGCCTCGAGCAGACTAAGGCCAGAATAAGATAACACGAAATGGGCGTGGAGCGGTGGTGGGAGTAGCGTGTACCCTCCGTAGCAAGAGGCTGGACGGTGGTGTATCTGTGCTCTCGGTTTGCGAGAACCTAATCTGGTCTTAAGAACCCCGGTGGCGGGTTGACATATGCAAGGGTTAAGTGCTATATATGTCGTGTGATTGGAGATCCTCAGCTGAGTATAATCGATTCGGATCGCCGTACCTCCGCGGTTATGGAGACTTGGTCACTGACTTATACGTAGAATTCCACTAAAGATGAAGGAATTGATGAGAAACTGGCTAGTGTAGGACAAGTGTTTGAACTAGGGTAGAAAGAACTCTAGATATAGGTAAGATTACCAAATATGACAATAAAACTGGATTTTTAAGGATCCACTTTTAGTAAGCATTTATGCAATACAGAGTCTTTGAGTTTGAGATACCTTACCTTGACTCCCTTATAACCAGCATACCCTTGAGGGTCTTTTCTTTAGCCGAGTAAGACTTGCTGAGTAATTCCATACTCAGGGTTTATTCCCTCATTGTTTTTAGGTGAGGAAGGAGCAAATTTTTGTTGCTTTTGTACCAAGTGGTTCCAAATGAAGAAAAACAAGAGTGAAGCTGCGGGAGGACATGGTCCTCCATAAGAAACTTTTATGTAAAAACTATCGGGAGGAGTTTTTGCCTCCCTTGGTATTGTAATAATACTACTTAGCACTCATTTTATAACTCTGGTTTGTAATAAGTAACTTGATCTTACTTTCTAAATAAATGTAAGTTATGTAATCACTTCCGCATTTCGATATCTTCGATGTTCTGTAATGTCTGCAAGACGGGTGAATCGTTCCTGGAAAGATAAGAGAAAAGATACCGAACTTGTCAAGTGGTTCAGGAACATCTACAGGGTTGTCTGATGTCTGTTGGACAAGGACAACTGTAGTTGGGCCTATTGACTTGGGAGGTTCCGTCACAGCTGGTATCAGAGCGAAGCCCTTCTTTGCAGATATTTTGAGGCATCTTCAAAAGGATTTTTTCTAAAAACTTACCTAGCAAGTTTTCTTCCATTCTTATCCCTCATATCTGAAGAATCTATATGAAAGACCAGATAGGAGGAGTGCAATGTATAGAAGGTATGAATCAACTAAGGTTGGTTCTGTAATTATACATGCATCATGCTAAGAATTATACTAATAAAATTTTCCCCCTAGAGAAATGCCGCCACGCATGAGAAAGACCGCGCGTAAGTCAACTGGCCCAATTGGAGTACCTCGTCATCAACTTGCTCCCCGGGATGGGGATAGTAGTAGCGGAAGCAATGATCCAATTGGGGATCTTGAAGCCCGAGTAAATCAGCTTCAAACGGAACTACAATGCAGGACCAGCATATGGGTCGCGGATGGCGACAGGATAAACGAATTGAGAGGTTACATCCACCGTCTGCAGGATCAGCTTGCTGATCGGGATTTAGCGCTCGATGGGGCGGTACAGTCTCGTTCAGTGGCTTGGGCTAAGGAAGCAAAGGCTCGAGCTTGAGTCGAAGAACTTAGCGCTGCCATTGACAATCTGTAGACGTATTGCAATACCCTACATGAGGAAGTCCATGTACTGTATTCACAACTACATCCCAGTGCACCTACGGATCCTGTCGGGTCGGAAGCCGGACCCTCGCACGTTGTGGGAGAAGCACTTGGTGGTGAGCTAGACCTTTTTAAGCCCCCCCCTTCTATGAGGCTGGTCGATGAATGGTCTCCCACACCTGACGACGAGGCTGCCAGGAGCAACCAAAAGCAGGAGTAGTGGTGCAGTAGTAGGAATAGAAGTAGTGTATGGTAGGTTGTACTATTGTATAATAGGTAGTGCTATTGCATACTGGGTAATGTATCCTGTTGTAAAAAAAAATCGAGTCTGTAACATTACTCTTTATGGTAATGTAAATTGGATGGTTTTGTCTTTGGCATATTATATTTGCTTTCAACTGTTTGTTGCCACAGATGCCGTCCAAGACCCAATCACAGGATGCAGCTGGAACCTCCAGTGGGAGGGAGACTACCCCAAATCCAGCTCCTGTCCCTCCCACACTGGCCGAGGTGATTGCCGCCTTAGTGAATGCGACCGCTGATAATACCCGTTTTCTGAGAGAGATGGCGGGTCAACAGTTTCAGCAGCAAGGTGGGCGGGGTTATCAACAGGGCCCCGCGAAACTTCTTATTTGGACTTCTCAGAGACACGTCCACCCTTGTTTGTTGAAGCCGAAGACCTGTTAGAAGCCGATGAATGGATTCGGGTTATTGAGCAAAAATTCGGACTTCTGCGTTGTTCAGAGACCCAGAAGCCTTTATTTGCAGCCCAGCAACTGCGCGGCCCTACCAGCACCTGGTGGGGAAATTTTGTGGCCGTTCAACCGGCCAATCATCAAATAACATGGGAAGAATTCAAGGTGGCCTTCCGCGAGCATTATATACCCGAAGGTGTTCTTCACATGAAGCAAGAAGAATTTATGAAGCTGAAGCAAGGAGGGATACTGTTAATCAGTATCTCAATAAGTTCAATCATCTGTCACAATATGCAATCGATCATGTGAACACCGATCTGAAAAAGAAGAATTGTTTTATGAGAGGTTTAAATGATCGACTGCAAAGAAAAATGGCAACCTGCATAGATCTTACTTATGGAAGAGCTGTCAGTACAGCATTGGCAGTAGAAGCGAAGTATGCAGGTGTCGGAAAATCCAAGGGATTTGGAGGTGACAGGCCTAGTCAGGGCCCGGTGAAAAGGCAATGGTTTTTTCTCCAGCCTTCCAACCAGAATCGCTCTCGTGCACCCTCCTTCCCTTTTAAGCAGCCAATAATTATTCGTCCCAATAATGCCCCCACTGCCCCAAGTCAACCGGGTGCCCCAGGCACTCGATTCCCTGCTTTGCCCAGCTCGTCGACTGAATGTTTCAATTGTGGCAAATCTGGACATTTCATCAAGGATTGCCCTTATCCAAAGCAAAACCAGTCAACTAATCAGCAAGGATCTGGGAATTCGTCTCAAGTCAAGGGAAATACTTCGGGCAAAAATACCAAGAAGACGAGACGCATCTATTATACACAAGTGGCCACTACACCGGACGGGGAGCCGGTAATGATGGGTACGTTCCTCGTGGCCAATCATCCTACAGTCATTCTCTTTGATTCTGGTGCTTCGCATACATTCATTAGCAAGAAATTTGTGGAGCAACATCACATTTCATGCCATGAATCAAAAGAGGGGTTTAAAATTCACTCACCTGGGGGACAAATCTTTACTAGAGAAGTGGCCTATCAAGTGCCCGTATCATTGGCCGGACGGGACTTTCCTACCAATATGATCGTTTTGAAAGGCCAATACATAGATGTCATTTTGGGTATGAATTGGTTGGCCAAACATAAAGTAACCCTCAACACTGATCAAAGAACTATCAGGTTGAGTCATAATCAAGAAGAAATTCTTTTGCCTATCCCCATTTAAACCAAAGTTATTGGCAGAATTTATGAAGCTATTATACCGGAAATCAAGGATATTCCGGTAGTATGCGAGTTTCCCGATGTCTTTCTAGAGGATTTGCCCAGATTGCCACCTGAAAGGGATGTAGAGTTTGTAATTGAGTTGAAGCCCGGTACGGCTCCCATTTCTCGAAGATCGTACCGTATGCCTCCAAATGAGTTGGCAGAACTGAAGATTCAATTACAAGATCTCCTAGAGAAAGGATTCATCCGGCCAAGCTCGTCGCCATGGGGTTGTCCAGCCATATTCGTCAAGAAGAAGGATCAAACTTTACGGATGTGTGTGGATTATCGACCCCTGAATGAGGTCACTATCAAGAACAAGTACCCTCTTCCGAGGATTGACATTTTATTTGATCAACTGACCGGGGCGAGCGTATTCTCCAAGATTGATCTCAGATCGGGCTATCACCAGATCCGTATTCAGCCCGAGGATATACCAAAAACCGCATTCACTACGTGGTATGGGTTATTTGAATATCTGGTAATGTCTTTCAGATTGACGAATGCTCCTGCCCACTTCACGTATTTGATGAACTCGATATTTATGCCCGAGTTGGACAAGTTTGTGGTGGTCTTCATTGACGACATTCTAATATATTCCAAGAATGAAGAAGAGCATGCTCAACATTTACGGATCGTGTTAACGCGCCTGAGAGAACATCAATTGTATGCAAAGTTCAGCAAATGCGCGTTTTGGCTGGAAGAAATTCAGTTTCTGGGACATGTTCTATCTGCCAGGGGGATTGCGGTGGATCCCAGCAAAGTCAAGGACATTTTGGAGTGGAAACCCCCAACCACTGTTCATCAAGTCCGAAGTTTCCTTGGACTGGCGGGATATTACCAGATTCATACCAGATTTTTCTAAGCTTGTGAAGCCAATCACAAGTTTATTGAAGAATGATATTAAATTCAATTGGTCTTCCAAGTGTGATGAAGCTTTTGAACAAATGAAGACATTATTAACCACTGCTCTGGTATTGGCTCAACCGGATATCACTAAGCCCTTTGATGTATATTGTGATGCATCAGGCAGTGGTCTCGGCTGTGTATTAATGCAAGAAGGCCGAGTAATTGCGTATGCTTCAAGGCAGTTGCGCTGACATGAGGAACATTATCCAACTCATGATCTGGAGCTAGCTGCTGTGGTTCATGCCCTGAAGATTTGGTGTCATTATCTGCTGGGTAATATCTGTCACATTTATACAGATCATAAAAGCTTGAAGTATATCTTCACCCAGTCAGAGTTGAACATGAGGCAAAGACGATGGCTTGAGCTTATTAAGGATTATGAACTGGAAATTCATTATCACCCAGGCAAAGCCAATGTGGTGGCAGATGCACTTAGCCGTAAGATTTCCTGTCACTGTCTTACGGTGAAGACCTCTGACAATACATTATGTCAGGAAATGGAGAAGCTAAACCTAGGAATGATCCAATAAGGAATCTTAAGTCAGCTAAAGCTTGAGTCAGTCCTGTTGCAAAGGATAATTAATGCTCAAAGGGATAATAAGGGTATGAAACACATTCGTGAGAAGATAAGGGCTGGAAAAGCCAAATGTTTCAAAGAAGATGATCAAGGCATTGTATGGTTTAAAAACCGCATAGTGGTACCAAAGAATGAAGAGGTCCGCCAACAAATTCTTGATGAAGCACACCTTAGTCGCTATTCTATTCATCCCGGAAGCACTAAGATGTACCAAGACTTGAAGCAACATTATTGGTGGACAAAAATGAAGATCGAAATTGCACGCTATGTGGCTAGATGTAACACCTGCAGACGTGTCAAAGCCATACACTTGAAAGCTGCCGGTCCATTACAGTCTCTACCAATACCGACATGGAAATGGGAAGACATAAGTATGGACTTCATTGTGGGATTGCCCAGGACCGCAAAAGGGTATGATTCTATCTGGGTTATTGTTGATCGGCTTACGAAAATTGCTCATTTTCTACCCGTCAAGACAGTGCACCCAGTTGCTGTTTATGCCCAATTGTATATTGCTCGTATTCTCAGTTTGCACGGGGTTTCGAAGACTATAGTGTCGGATCGTGGACCTCAATTCGTATCCAAATTCTGTGAAAAAATTCATAAGTCCCTGGGTACCAAATTGCTCCACAGTTCGGCCTATCATCCACAAACCAGTGGGCAGACTGAGAAGGTTAATCAAATACTTGAAGATATGCTACGGGCATGTGTGCTGGATTTCTCACAGAAATGGGATGAATGTTTACCATTAGCAGAATTTTCATATAATAATAACTATCAAGGAAGTATTAAGATGGCACCCTTTGAAGCTTTATATGGACGACGATGTCGAACTCCGCTAAATTGGTCTGAGCCAGGTGAAAGGTACTTCTTCAAGCCTGACCTGGTAAAAGAAACTGAAGAGAAGGTTCATAAAATAATTCATAATATGAAGAAAGCCCAAGCTCGCCAAAGGAGTTATGCAGACCAGCGACGACAACCCTTATACTTTCTAGTAGGAGATTATGTCTACTTGAAAGTTTCTCCAATGAAGGGCGTATCGCGTTTTGGGATAAAAGGGAAGCTTGCCCCCAGGTACATTGGTCCATTCCCTATACTTGAGCAATGTGGACCAGTGGCGTATCGACTTCAGCTCCCCGAAACCTTGTCTGCTGTACATAATGTGTTCCATGTGTCATAATTGAAGAAATGTCTTCGGGTACCAGATTGAACCATTGAAGTGACAGATGTTGTCCTTGAACCAGACTTGACATATTCTGAACACCCCATTCGGGTCTTGGATCAAAAGGACAGGGTTACCCGGAGGAAAACTCTCACGTTTTACAAGATACAGTGGAACCAACATTCTGAAGATGATGCTACATGGGAAACTCAAGACTTTTTAAATAAGAATTTCCCAGGCTTTTTAGCTTCATGTAATTTGTAAAGTGTGATTAATTGTTGTAATAAAGAGTGAACCCCACACCACCCCTGCCTTGTACCAGAAACAAGGAAATAAGAATGTGACACATTTCCTTTTCCATTACTTACCCTAGGACCTTTAATCTCGGGACGAGATTCTTTTATGGGGGGAAGGATGTAACACCCCTGGTGTTACTGCAACTAAAACTTGAGCATGACATCATAAACAGTGGCATTGCATATGTTTGACACACCTAGAGTGCATTCACTAGGTAAAAATTTCAAACAAGTTGTATTGTTATAGCATTTTGCAAATAGAACCCTGGATAGGGAACTTAACCCTAAATAGGGATTAAAGGGGTAAAACCTAATCCAAGTGGAGAAAACCTAAAAGCTTTAGGGGAATAGTCATAAAATGTTCCCAAGAATGAACTTGAATCACATTTATACCCCTGAGCTACCAAAAACCCCATTTGAACCCTAGAAAACCCTAAGTCCAAACCCTAGGGGCCTATGTGCAAAATTAGTCCACTTTTGGACTAAAGTGCAAAAACCAAGTTAAATAAGTATCTTAGGTCATTTCGGTCACTTATATGTGAATTTACAAGCCAAACCCTAAGTTTTGGATTAAATTGCAAAAAGGACCCCAATTGAGATTTCACTCTAAGTCTGAATTTCAGATTTGTGAGCTCAAATTTTGAGCTTTGTAACTTTCAAACTATAGGGTTTTTGCCCTATGTCACCACATCAAAATTGAAGATCAATCATTGGAGAACAACTTTGCTTAAGGGTGTGAGCATAGTTGTTAAGTAAAGTTGGGAGATAATTAAGTCCAAAGTTGGACTGTCAGGTCATTGGGTCTGAATTTTTAGACAAACAGTGCAACCGCTGAGACTTTGAGCATGGATTCAACTATGATCCAGCATGAATCTGGCCATGGCATCTATGACAAACTTGTAGCTGGTTAGTAGCTCTATAACTTTGCTGCAGAGTTTGGTATGTGTTGCCATAGAGGTTTGGGAGAAAATCATGTTCAAAAATGGTTTGTCAGGTCGACTGCATACACTCTGCGATGGTACAGTAACTGTAATGGATGAGATCACCAGCGCACTGTCCTCACCGTCGACGACTCCCTCCGCCGTGATTAGTGTCACCGGCGTTGGGATTCGTGTCTGAGCGGATGGATAGCATCACGGGGTAAGGGGATCTTCGCCGCCGGTGGGCTGGACGCCACTCCGGCCAGCCATAATCCCTTCCCCCTTGCTCACCGCCCGTGGATAAGGTTCTCACCATCGTCAAACCTTCGCCGTTGCCCGCCGCGTGTCTCTGTCCATCTACCGCATCACCGTGACTCACCCTTGCTCTCCGTTGATCACCGGAGCCATCGCCACGACGGTAGACGCAAGTTCATGCGCGCAAGTAGCTCCCTGCCCCTCCGACCGCCGCGTGTCACCATTAAAATTCCCGGCCGCCGCTCTTACTTCCTATAAATTGAGCCCTCCACCAGCTCCGCAAGGTCATCATCCACCCCGCCACCAAGAATAGCTAGCAACTGTGCATCCGAGAGCTAGAATTTTGGTTTCGCCCCAAATCAATTCCCCGCCGCCGTGAAGAACAGCTCGCCGCGGTCAGCTTGATTCCAGTTAGCTCGCATCCCTCTGTTGCTTGTTCTAGCATCCGTAGGCACCCCGCGAGCCCCTCAACCCATTCAATTGAACTGGACTATCACCCATCGCCGGGAACATCTTCATCCATCCGCAATCTTCACGGTCACCGTGGCCAGCGCAACCCTATTGATCATTAGTGAAATTAAGTTGTGGGAAAGGTTTGGGATGAGTCTAATTCCGTGTCCGACACTCTGGAACCCTAGTCGTTGCCCCATCTGGCCGGTACAAGTGCTCGCCGGAGTTTCCCTTCGCTCGACGCCGTCGGGGACCTTCCCCTGTGAAGGATTAGAAACCTGAGGGCGTTTATGTAATCTGTCAGCGACACAGTGTAATAGTAATAGAACCCGGTTAAGGTTAGCCGAAACCCCAGGGCCTTTTCTATAAAGATGCCAGCGCGAGCGTGGGCGCGCGCACTTTCTCCTCTGGACTGGGCCGCTTGGGCCGAAACCAGCCCAATACTATTCAGCCTTTTCCCTTTTCTTTTTTAGTAGAGCTTTGAAAACCTATAGAAAATTGTAGAAAATCCTAAAATTGTGAAACCAATTTTCCTAGACTTCTTATTTCCCATAGTATTTAATAAAAATAGTTTCATGATTTTTAGGTTAAATAAGGAATTTTAAGGTATTTAAAGTAGTTTAAAGTATTAGTTCTGGATTTTTAGAAAACATATAGTAATTCCAAAAATGTCCAAACTTTTTATATGAGTTCTATACATTATTTAGAAGCCTTGGGTAGAGTTTGACTTGATTTGGACCTTGTTTGATAACTAGAACCCAAAACACACCCCATGCCCTGTGAACTCCTTTACTGACTCCAGAAACCCTATGTTCTCGGAGTTCCGTGAAGAAAAATTGTATTCAAGACCTTAGATAATAAATTCTTATTATCTTTGCACTCTCATGAGAATTACATGGCATTCATTCTTATATACATATATATGGTTATGTTTAGAAAACGAAGAAGAGATTGAAGTGACCGAAGAGAAGACACCACCTTTGGAATCTCAGGCAGGGACTTGTCTCTACTTTGACATCTACGGGCCTGAGCCTGACTCACCTACTAACGAAGGCAAGACCCTGGTGCATTTGCCACCTCCCTTGATGTTTTTAAATCTTTATCACTTGCCTGCTGCATTAAGTAATAGGAGTTGATTGCTAAACAATTCCTGCATTACCTTCCTTGATCTTGATTACCTTCCTTGATACCCTGTTTTACAAAAGGTTTTTACTATGCTTAGTATTGCTCTAGCAAAACAAAAGGTTTGTTTTACAAAAGATGATTGGCAAAGTGGGAGGGATGTTTTTGAAAATCAAACTTGATGGTGAATCCATCACGGCCGTGATGGGTTCAACATCGGAAAAGATGTACCTCTGCCAGGTACCAAGTTTTTGGGTAAATGATTAAGCTGAGACCGGGCGGGTGACTTGCACGAGAAGAGAGTCATGGTGTAGTGTCTCCATCTGAGTCGATTAAGGACTGTGTCGATGTAGGCCTGCTGACCGAGGACCCTTTAACTGGTCACATGCCTCGTCATGGGTAAGCCTTGCCTCGGGCAGACTAAGGCTAGAATAAGATAACACGAAATGGGCGTGGAGCGGTGGTGGGAGTAGCGTGTACCCTCCGTAGCAAGAGGCTGGACGGTGGTGTATCTGTGCTCTCGGTTTGCGTGAACCTGATCTGGTCTTAAGAACCCCGGTGGCGGGTTGACATATGCAAGGGTTAAGTGCTACATATGTCGTGTGATTGGAGATCCTCAGCTGAGTATAATCGATTCGGATCGTCAGTACCTCCACGGTTATGGAGACTTGGTCACTGACTTATACGTAGAATTCCACTAAAGATGAAGAAATTGATGAGAAACTGGCAAGTGCAGGACAAGTGTTTGAACTAGGGTAGAAAGAACTCTAGATATAGGTAAGATTACCTAATATGACAATAAAACTGGATTTTTAAGGATCCACTTTTAGTAAGCATTTATGCAAAACAGAGTCTTTGAGTTTGAGATACCTTACCTTCACTCCCTTATAACCAGCATACCCTTGAGGGTCTTTTCTTTAGCCGGGTAAGACTTGCTGAGTAATTCCATACTCAGGGTTTATTCCCTCGTTGTTTTTAGGTGAGGAAGCAATAAATTTTTGTTGCTTTTGTACCAAAGTGGTTCAAAATGAAGAAAAACAAGAGTGTAGCTGTGGGAGGACATGGTCCTCCATAAGAAACTTTTATGTAAAACTATCGGGAGGAGTTTTTGCCTCCCTTGGTATTGTAATAATACTACTCAGCACTCGTTTTATAACTCTGGTCTATAATAAGTAACTTGATCTTACTTTCTAAATAAATGTAAGTTATGTAATCACTTCCGCATTTCGATATCTCCGATGTTCTGTAATGTCTGCAAGACGGGTGAATCGTTCCTGGAAAGATAAGAGAAAAGATACCGAACTTGTCAAGTGGTTCAGGAACATCTACAGGGTTGTCTGATGTCTGTTGGACAAGGACAACTGTAGGTGGGCCTAATGACTTGGGAAGTTCTGTCACATTAAGCGCCGAGCCACGCATAGGCGCCGTTGCCACACTTAAACCATAGGGCAACACATTATGGTAACTCACCTTCTTACCTGAGCGTAGGTGCGTCGTTACAAGTACATTACACTTCTCAGTATTCCCATGTCTATATACCCATACATCCATGGGGTACTGAATTCCCAGAAAAATAAATACTCCACATCGCAGCCTTCATAAATATATATGTGAAACATGTATATATTCAAGCGCCACAATTAAGCACTCCCCTACACCGACGGTTGTTCGGTCATGCTCTCACATCTCACCTTACCTTGAGCGTTGATCAATTCAGAACTGAATGACCTTAAAAATAACAATACACATGTATGCAATACCCCTGGTTGTGGGTTAGTGGTTTTGAACTAAGCCACCTAATAGTCCTTAATTTAGGGCTTCACAGAGGATTTCGCTAGCATTATAGTTTTTTCAAAACTATTTTTCAAAGCCAAACAATGTGTTTAGTTGAAAATACGTTTTCCAAAACCAAAACTTTTGTTTTGAAAATACGTATGTGACCGTATATACTTAATCCTACTCCGATACCAGCCTGTGGTAGAACCTCCCAAGTTATTGGGCCCACATGCACCTGCCCTTGTCTCAAAGACCTCGGACGGCGATGCATGTGCACTAGATAACTTAACAGGATCCGTCTTTGCCCCAAGGACCTCGGATAAACCACGAACAACCAGGATCGCAAGATTAAGTAACACAAATCACACACACCAATATTTTTGCAGCGGAAATCTTATTACCAAATTTTACAAGTTACAAAAATTTTACATTATTTTATCGGAGTGATTACAAAAGTATAAGTTTGAAATATATGCTAGCTCAAGTGACCATCCTTAATAAGAAGTATAGAAGGGTTACTTAGACTTATAAGAAGGTCGAGCCCACCGGCACTTAACACCATCATCAGCAGCACAAAACTATGACCTGAAAAACAATAGGGAATAAAACCCTAAGTACGGAATTACTCAGCAAGACTTACCCGACTAAAGAAAAGACTCTCAAGGGTATGCTGGCTAGAGGGATTCAAGGAAAGGTTTATCAAGAATCAAGGACTCTGTTTTGCAGAAAAGCTTACTATGAGTGGATCCTTAAAAATCCAGTATTATTGTCAGGTTAAGTAAAATTACCTGCAGCTAGAGTTCTTTCTACCCTAGTTCAATCACTTGACCTATACTAGCCAATTTCTTAACAACCCTTCATCTTCACTGGATTGCTACGTGTAAGTCAGTGACCAAGTCTTCATAACCACGAAGTTACGGCGATCCGAAACGATTATACTTAGCTGAGGATCTCCAATCACGCGACATATGTAGCACTTAACCCTTGCATATGTCAACTCGCCACTGGGGTTCTTAAGACCAGATCAGGTTCACGCCAACCGAGAGCACAGATACACCACCGTCCAGCCTCTTGCCATGGAGGGTACACGCTACTCTCGCCATCTCTCCACTCCCATTGCGTGGTATCTTATTCTGGTATTAGTCTGCCCGAGGCAAAGCTTACCCATGACAAGGCATGTGACCAGTTAAAGGGTCCTCGGTTAGCAGGCCTACATCGAGACGGTCCTTAATCGACTCAGATGAAGACACTACACCGAGACTCCTTTCTCGTGCAAGTCAACCACCCGGTCTCAGCTTTATTAATTTCAACCCAAAGTTTGGTACCTGACAGAGGTACATCTTTTCCGATGTTGAACCCATCACGGCCATGATGGATACACCATCAAATTTTATTTTTGAAAACATTCCCATCCACTGAAGCATCACTTTTGTTTTAAAACAAAACATTTTGTTTTTCTAAAGCAAGGCTAAGCTTCAAAATCTTTTTCATAAAAGGGGATCAAGGGAGGGTAATCAATTTTCAAGGAAGGAAATGCATCAACAGTTTAGCACACAACTCCTATCACCTATTGCCACTAAACAAGGTGATAAAGATTTTCAAAACATCAAGGAGGTGGCGAATGCACCAGGGCTTGCCTGAATAACACTAGGTTAGTGTTGTTAGGTGATGTCCACTTGACGATCAACTTTTGGGTCTAACACTTGTTCAATTTATCCATCTTCAGGTTTGTCCATCAGCTTCATCATGTGGATTGGCCCGCGCTTGGGGTCGACTTGGTTCGTCTTCCGCATCACGCGATTATTTATCGTACCTCATGAGATGCACGATGCACATGTATGAGCACAAGTATAACGAGTATAATATAGATAATCTAAACTAAAAGGATGAAACACTTAAAACCAAGCATTAAGCATCATGAATATCACAGTAGGGCATCGACTACATGCATTAACCAAATTGACATAATTACACTAGAACATCTATTTTTATTCCTAGCTTTTTATTAACTCTTTAAACTGTGCATCTTAATTACTTGATTTACCGATTTATCTAAATCGATCATCACAATTTACACATACTAAATTAATAACATTTATTGAGACCAATAATTCTATTTAATCTATTTATAGACCTAGTTAACGGGAATACGAATCAACTTACCCTAACTAATTCGACGCGATAGTCGCAAGCACGACGATGGTTCCGGTTGACGCCGTTGATTATACACGTCTGGCGAGCGAGGCACACAGTTTCCATTCTTGACCGAATATCCGTGGGATTCCTTTTTATCGAGCTAGTGATGCGTGGCCAGCACCAGAGTGTCTTCCCGGCTTGGGGGCTTGGCGTTGACGAGGATGACGCTCGATGACTTGTTCGAGCACATGGTGAATACCATGCTGCTAGCATCGTCTTCATCCTATTCTTGGGGTTTCTTGGTGACTTGCAGAACGACGACGAGATCGTGTTTGGGGCGAGCTGGTGGGGTGGGGTTGAGCATGGGATGACGGGTTTGACAACTCGACGGCAAACGCGAGCACGCGCGAAACCCAATGTATGAAGAGCGAGCACGCGGATGGGTCGGGCTGGGACCAGAGGACGACGAACATGCATAGCTTCAAAATCACGCGCGCGAGATAGAAAGACGCGCGACCAGAGACCTAACCATCCGCGGTGGCAATTTGGACGAAAGCGAACTAGTGACGACAACTCCTGACCAGGCGACGATGCACTAGCACGAGTGTCGTGGAGTAGCAGCACCACAACAGTAGGTGAGCTGCGAAACAAAATTATTGACGGTGCAAGATCGGCCAATCGACGAGATCCAAATACCACGCGAGAAGCATCAGGGACAAGCGCGCGCGGTAGCGACTATGGTCGACTAGCTAAGCGAGGTCGACGACATTGGGGGTTCTGTGATAAGCCAATAGTGGCTGACGAGCTCGCAATGGCGTGCACAGGGACTAAGCTAAAGGCTGGGTGCAGGGACGCGACAGCCACGGCAAGGGAGCTCTGAGCTAGAACGGCGGGGAAACTCCACGACGGGAGTCACGGTTTGGACAGAGCAGAGGGAGAAAAACGGCTAGGCACCGAAGAATCGAGCAGATGAGCGCGACTGCATGCAGGGAGCTTCGCGAGCGGGAGCAGGCGATGTCGCGGCAAACAGAAGGACGGAAGGGCATGCGGCCATGGCAAACGCAGGGTGTGGCGAACTGGAGGAGCAGGGAGGGCACGGCCCAAGCTCGGCCATGGGCGCGGCGAGGGTGAGCAGAGAGACGCGGCTCACGCAAGGAGCAAGGAGGAAGAACGAGCGACCGCCATGGGAGGGAGCCGAGGGAGATGGGTGGACTGGGAAGAAGCTGCGCGACGCAGAGCTGGAGGAACAGAGGGCACGACGGTCAGGGCAGGGGGGCTCGGGGAGAAGCTCGGCCGGGCGCCAGAGCTGGAGGCCGAGCAGGGCGCAGACGCGCGCACTAGGAGAGCTCAGCGAGCTAGAGGTTGAAGAAAGGGAAAGCTAGGCGGCAGGATTTTCTTTTTCAGCGACTGCGCGACTTAGCTAGCAGATAAGGCCCATGCGTGATGTCAAAAGAAATCACAAAGGAGGGCGGCTGGGGCGAGCGCATCTGTCCAAGGATATTTTGAGTTGGAGATGTACGTGTGCGGTGTCATTGGATATGGACGAGACAGGCGGTGGTGATAAGAAAATTAGAATTTGTTTTTACCAAAAATCACAGATAATTCGGATCACGATTCTTTTAGCGAGGTATACGGGGTAGACAGTAATTGTGACACGGTTTTATTTAGTTGAACCTAAACGAATTTCGCCTGCTATCCAAATATTCAATCAGAGAATAATTTGACAATGAGTTGGTGCATCGTTTTTCTCGGACAGCGTATAAACCGACACATTCAATATTTAAGACTACATTGGTTTGGTCAAACTCAGATAAAAATTTATCTGTCACCAAAACACAGTTGAGACGGTTCTGTCCGAATCTTGTTTGGATAATCTTTGTGACAATTCCGGCCACGATGTAAACGGACCAGATTGAAACGAGTTTGGCTTGGATATACATTTTAATCTGCTCTGTGTGATTAGCCGAAACCAGATCCGCTAATGCATACGCGATTTCGTCATCAAAACAGCGTGCTGAAGGATAAATTGAATCATATCCTCGCGCACGATTTCACTCAGACGACGCATGATTCAGATTATTTTACTCTGAACATTTCTCGTAGTCTCACCTGAACCAAGGAAAGGAGGTTGTCATCAGATGGCTATTGATAGCAAGAAGGCTGATTCACTCGAGACTATCAAGGTTGTGTCAGAGTTTTCGGATGTGTTTTTGAAAGATTTACCAGGTATGCCACCTGAGCGGAAAGTTGAGTTTGCCATAGATCTTCTTCCTAGAACCGCCCCCATTTCTAAAAGAGCTTATAAGGTATCTGAACTAGAGTTGGTTGAACTCAAGAAGCAGATTGATGAGCTATCAGAGAAAGGTTACATCAGGCCAAGCACCTCGCCTTGGGCCGCCCCTGTCCTATTCGTGGAGAAGAAAGATGGCACTAGGAGGATGTGCATCGATTATCGAGCTCTAAATGAGGTCACAATCAAGAACAAGTATCCCTTGCCCAAAATAGAAGATCTGTTCGACCAGTTGAGAGGAGCCAGCGTGTTTTCAAAGATAGATCTGAGGTCATGTTATCACCAGCTCAGGATTCGACCTTCAGACATTCCGAAGATAGCATTTATTACCAAGTATGGGTTGTATGAGTTCACTGTTATGTCCTTTGGTCTAACAAATGCACCAGCCTTCTTCATGAATCTGATGAACACTGTATTCATGGATTATCTCGACAAGTTTGTGGTGGTATTTATTGATGATATTCATATATATTCTCAAAGTGAGGAGGAGCATGTGGATCATTTGAAGATGGTATTGCTGAGATTGCGAGAGCACCAGCTGTATGCAAAGTTGAGTAAGTGCGAGTTCTGGATTGATGAAGTCCTATTCTTGGGTCACATAATAAACAAAAATGGATTAGCTGTGGATCCGAAGAAAGTGGCATACATTCTGAACTGGAAAGTGCCAACAGATGCTCGAGGAATCAAGAGCTTCATTGGAATGGCTGGATATTATCGGTGATTCATTGAAGGGTTTTCGAAGATTGCAAAACCGATGACAGCTTTGCTAGGCAACAAAGTTGAGTTCAAGTGGACCCAGAAATGCCAAGAAGCCTTTGAAGCGCTGAAAGAGAAGTTGACTACAGTGCTTGTCTTAGTCTTGCCTGATGTGCACAAGCCATTCTCGGTGTATTGCGACGCTTGTTACACTGGCTTGGGATGCGTATTGATGCAAGAGGGAAGAGTTGTAGCTTACTCGTCCTGACAGCTGAAGGTTCATGAGAAGAATTATCCAATCCATGACCTAGAGTTGGCAGTAGTGGTTCATGCACTGAAGACATGGAGGCACTATCTGTACGGACAGAAGTGTGATGTCTACACAGACCACAAGAGTCTGAAGTACATATTTACTCAGTCGGAGCTGAATATGAGGCAACGAAGATGGTTATAGTTGATCAAAGACTATGAATTGGAGATTCATTACCATCCAGGCAAAGCGAACATGGTAGCAGATGCCTTGAGCAGGAAGAGTCAAGTCAACATGATGGTCGCTCATCTGATGCCTTATGAGTTGGCCAAAGAGTTTGACAAGTTGAGCCTCGGATTTCTGAACAACATGTGAGGAGTAACAGTTGAGTTAGAACCCACCTTAGAGCGGGAAATCAAAGAGGCACAGTAGAATGATGAGAAGATCAGTGAAATCCGGCAATTGATTCTGGAAGGAAGGGGCAAAGATTTTTGGGAAGATGCAGAAGGTGTGGTATGGTTCAAGGACCGCTTGTGTGTCCCCAATGTCCAGTCCATTCTAGAGTTGACCCTCATGGAAGCTCATGAGTCAGCTTATTCTATACACCCTAGAAGTGAGAAGATGTATTAGGATCTGAAGAAGAAATTCTGGTGGTACAGAATAAAAAGGGAGATCGCAGAGCATGTGGCTATATGTGATAGTTGTTAGAGGATCAAGGCAGAACATCAGAGGCTAGCTGGATTGTTGCAGCCGTTGCAAATTCCTTAGTGGAAATGGGATGAAATCGGAATGGACTTCATAGTCAGATTGCCTCGCACTCGAGCCGGCTACGATTCCATTTGGGTAGTGGTGGACCGCTTAACCAAATCAGCCCACTTCATTCCTGTCAAGACTAGCTACAGCAGTGCAGTATTGGCGGAGTTGTACATGTCCTAGATCGTTTATCTTCATGGTGTACCAAAGAAGAAAGTGTCAGACAGAGGAACGCAGTTCACCTCTCATTTCTGGCTGCAGTTGCATGAAGCCTTGGGTACACATCTGAACTTTAGTTCAGCTTATCATCCGCAGATAGATGGTCTGACTAAAAAAACCAATCAAATCCTTGAAGATATGTTGAGAGCCTGTGCGTTACAAGATCAATCTGGATGGGATAAGAGATTACCTTACGCATAATTCTCCTATAACAACAGTTACCAGGCCAGCTTGAAGATGTCACCCTTTCAGGCGCTTTATGGAAGGAGTTGTAGAACTCCGTTGCAATGGAATCAGCCTAGAGAAAAGCAAGTGTTTGGGCAGACATTTTGCTCGAAGCTGAAGAGAACATCAAGAAGGTTCGGGAGAACCTGAAGATAGCGCAATCAAGGCAGCGAAGCTACGCAGACATAAGAAGAAGAGAGCTGAGTTTTGAAGTCGAAGATTTTGTATACCTAAAGGTATCGCCTATCAGAGGAGTCAGAAGATTTGAAGTCAAAGGCAAGCTAGCACCCCGCTATGTTGGTCTGTATCAGATTCTCGCAAAGCGTGGAGAAGTGGCCTATCAGCTCAGTCTGCCAGAAGGTTTGTTCGCAGTGCATGATGCCTTTCATGTGTCTCAGTTGAAGAAGTGTCTGCGTGTGCCAGAGGAGTAGTTGCCAGTGGAAGTTCTCGAAGTCCAAGAAGACTTGACCTACATAGAGAAGCCAGCGCAGATTCTTGAGACTACAGACAGGGTCACCCGGAGCAAAACCATCAGAATGTGCAAAGTAAGATGGAGTCACCACTCTGAGGAAAAAGCAACCTAGGAGCGTGAAGATGATCTGAATAGGTTTGTAACACCCTGAATTTGGGGGTAGAACTTTTTTCCTCTTTAATACTCACCAAATTCAGGCGTTACTCTCTTTTCTCTTCCATTTCGCTCCTTCTTCCCAATTTCAAAGCAGTATAGCGACCGGTGTCCGTATTGCGTGTGAACAAAAACCTAAGTTGACATGAGTGTTGCATCATGCCGAATCATATTTTGTTTGTCTCATGTCATGTTTAATCACGTGTTTTCTTAGTCTTGTTTTGGATTTCGTTTCGCGACTGGATTCCGATCTGTGGTTGTGCGTATCGTGGGTTTTTGTCCCGCGGTGCGACCCAGCCTGGCCCGCCCCTGGCCCGTGCGCCCCTGCCCCTCCCCCCATGCGCGCGCCCCCTCCCCTTGTCTCTCTTTCCCTCATTCAATTCTCCCATGCACAACTCCCTCTCTCTCCCATCTCTCTCTCTTCCACATTGTTCCCGAGGTCTTGGTGACGGTTATCGCCGGAATTGGATCCCCGAGGTGAGCTCTCCTTCCCTCTCCCTCCCTCTCCCTCTCTCTCCCTCCCCCTCCCCTTTCTTCTTCCCTGCGCGCACCCTGCTGCCCCGTCGCACGCCCCCTGCGCGCCCCGTCGCGCGCCCCCGCGGCCCCATGCCTCCGGTGGCTCGCCTGCGCCCGGCCCTGCGAACCCGCGCCCCCGGCGACCTCGCGCGCCCCGGCGGCCCTGCGCGCCCGGCCCCGCAGCCCTGCGCCCCCGGCGGCTCACGCCCCGGCGGCCGTGCCCCCTGGTGGGCCCTGCGTGTCTCCCCGTGGCCCAGCGCCGTGCCCCGGCGGCGGCCCGCATTCCCCGCCCCTGGCTGCCCCACAACCTTCCCCGGTAGCCCCTACACGTGCCCCCGGCGTGGCTACGCGTGCCCCGGCGCGTGCAGCGCGTTCCCGCGCGCGCGACCTTTGTGTGCGCGGTGCTTAAATTTTGGCTTAGTTAATTTTAAATTTAGTTTATTAGTGTGTTGCGTCGCGCGCTTCGTCGCACGACGATTCGTTTCAATTTTGGATTTATTTAATGTGCTGCATCGTGCATTTCGTCGCGCGGCGATTCATTCATTTTTATATTATCTAATAAGCTGCGTCGGGCGCTTCATCGCGCGACAATCTATTTTAAATTCTCATTTATTAGTGTGCTGCGTTGTGTGCTCCGTCGCGCGACGATTCATCTTAATTCCAGGTTATTTAACATGTGGCGTCGCGCGTCCAGTCGCGCGACGTTTTGTTTTAAATTCAGCTTAGATGACGTATGTCGTCGTATGCTTCGTCGCGTGACGCTTGATGTTATTTTCATAATTAATTCAAGTGTCTCGCTGTGTGCTCCGTCGCGCAGCGATTTGGTTTATTTTCAATTCAATCTAGATGTTGCGTCGCGTGTTTCACCGCGCCACCATCCTTTCAAATTTATTTTGATCTGTTCATAATGATTAAACATGGAACATGATTTTATCCTATGTATAGCGCGATGGCCAAATTAATACTATCCCGTGTAAGCGAGTACTTTGATTTATAATCGCGTAACGTGATCGCTTCTCGACCGTAGCCTCGACCGTTGCTCTCTCTTTCTCGCTTAGTCGAAGGCGTGAGCCCTCCACCGAGCATCTGTTTATTTATTATATTTTATTGTATGGTGTACTGTTCTTTTGTATTAAATTTGTGGAATGTATGTTTGAACTCGTATAGATAACGATCAGTTGGTGGAGACCGAAGGAGTTGCAGGTGAAGACCCTGGGCAGCAGTCGGTTGGTGAAGGCAAGTGTCCCTTGACCCATCTATGTCCTACTCATGTTTATAATTCACTTCCCGCATTTAAACAGTTATACCTAAGGATTGACTAGCATTTGTTTATCTTGTCCATGGTTACCTATTTTGGTTGGGTTATTCTGGTTTAGCTATATCCTAGTGCTTCACATTAATCAATGAACATGATGAGATTATCTATGATACACGGTTTTCCCTTTTGAATATGATGATATACTTGTGGCATTTAAGGGGACTCGAGCTGTTTCACGAGTGCCTCTCCGTAAGGACTGGTTCATTGGATGACCGCCCGAGAAAACAGTGCAACCATGAGGGTGGAATGGGAAGCCCTTAGCTGAATAATTAGAGGAACTGAGGTGTAGTTCGCTTCTCTGTCGTGCCGTCAATGGGGCTCGGTGTATGCAGCTCGCTCTGCCAAGGTTGGTTTGACCCTTGGGGAGGAGTGCGGTACATTTAGGAAACCTAATGGGCGGCTACAGCCTCAGGGAATCTTTGTAAAGGCTATATAGTGAAACCCTGCCTATTCACACTTGTAGTGTTTAAGGGTTTGATCGGCCCGAGGCAAGAGGGAATCACGGCTTGTCGGTAAAGTGCGCAACCTCTGCAGAGTGTTATGAAACTGATATATCAGCCGTGCTCGCGGTTATGAGCGGCCAAGGAAGCTCCATTGATTAGAGATACATTGATCAGAGATGTTTGGTTTACAGGTGGTGATGAGGATGATGGTTATGATTATGCTTATGGTAATGGTAATTGGTATTCTTTCTGTTTGGAAAGGATACTTTGGGTTAACAACTTGGATAAATGCTAAAACCTGGCTTTCTACTAGTAAGAATAATGTGACCAACTAAAAGTAATTGCTTGACTTAACCCCACATAAAGCTAGTCCACTACAGCCAAACAGGACATTTTGCTGAGTATGTTGATGTGTACTCACCCTTGCTTTACACACCAAAACCCTAGGTTTCCTTGTTGCAACCACTGCTCAAGAGAAGATGTCACACCCAGCTTTAAGGAACAAAGCCAGGTGCATCTCATACATGCACCAAGAAGACAACATATATAATAACAGAGTGTATAGAGATAAATGTGAAAAACATCAGAGTATTTATTACATAGCGGAAGACTTATTACAAAATAAAAGATAAAAGTAAAACGAACTAAGGATCGTCGGCGCCAATGTCAACTGAGAAACGCCACCTAGATCAGATCATACACCTCGTCTTGTGGCTCCTCCTGAACCACCTGCTCTTCTCCTGGGGGGGGGTGTGAGACAGCAAGGGTGAGCTCACACATGATCATAGCTCAACAAGTTGTGGGGAACCAGTGGGCATAAAATCACAAAGGTGTGAGTTCATGTGATGTGTAAGGCTAATCAATGATAGGGGTTAAAGCTGAGCATTGCTTTTAAGTAGTTGGTCAAACTTTTATTAGCAGTTACTAGGTGTAAGTAAATACCAAACCTTAAATAAAGTAATAGAACAAAATTAATAATAAACCCATGAAATGCAAATGACAAAATTGAATTTAAGTTCCATAATTTAAACATCAGAGAGTCCTGAGCTGCTCATGACCGTGAGCTCAGCTAGTACACCAGTTTTACACTCTGCAGAGGTTCTACCCTTTACCCACAAGTCATGCTACCCATCTGCCAAGGGGTCGCGAATCCCATACACCTCTACCTAGGAAGCGCGACAGGGCAACACTACGAGGCCTTTACAAAGTTCCACTAGCTTCCGAAAACCCGCTACAGTTTATAGGAAGCTCCATTGCAGGGTTCTTGTCTGACCGCCATCGCAGCAAAATCAACCAAGGACCTCCCTACACTGACCACTCCCCTACTGCCCTTGCCCCTTTCGGGTAAGGTAGTCTTCCACTAGCTTTCCTAATTAGTCAGCCAAGGGCGTCCCATTAAACCCTTGTGGTGGCACGTGGTTCTCAAGTTAAGCTCTATGTTCCAATTAACATTAATGAACTTGACATGAACATAAATAGAATAACAAGAATAATTGGAACATAGATATAATAAATGATTATCCCAAAACCATGTAAAGCAATAGCAAACTACCCAAGTGAGTTAGGGGTAAACAAGGTAATGAGATAAACAATCTAGGGTGACCTATTGGGTCCCATCAAAATTAACCTATGCATGGATAAATGATATCAAGAACATTATTTGGTAAAAAGTGGTCAAGGGCACAACTTGCCTTCAATGAGCTCCTGCTCAGCTACTTCAACCTGCTGCTCACCAGGATCCTCAGCAACGGGCTCTTCTACTCGCCACAATACAATCAAGCACAATATACAGGGAAAATCAACATCACACCAAACATGTAAACAAAATACACAGTAATAATCTACGCATTAAAATAAAATTCTAGGAATAGGAATCATAATTTTCGGAGTTATAGATTATAAGTTATGGATTTTCAAAGGTTTTATGTGTTTAAAATAGATTAAGTGAGAAATAAATTTTCTTATTGTTTTCATGCCAAAACAGAGACTCTAGGTGATAGAGAATAATTTTACAAAATTTTAGAAACTGGAATGGAGTGATTTGGAGTTCATATGCATTTTCTATGGAATAAACAAGTTCTAGGGTTTATTTTTATATTAAAAATCCAATTTCTATTTCTTTTAATCCATTTAATTCACTACTGGACTGGGCCTCATTTACAAAGAAGTGCAGGGGCCACGGGGTAATAATCTGCAGACTTAGAACTAATCCTGCGTGGATGGCGGGTTGATTTCATTAAAACCCGAGGGCTCTTTAACAAAAGTGCCGGCGCGAAAGGGTATGAACAGACTTGGACCGTCCGATCTCCATCCGACGACATTGATCAACTTCACGAAGCGGTACGCTGACATCTAATCACAACCGTGGATCAGAGATCAACGGCTGACAAAGCGCCACGCCAACTCTAATATGGGCCATCCATAATCAATCAGACGGCCAGAGGGCTCTCTTCCCCGCGACTACGCCTAGACGACGGCAAATCACACCGCCACCGCGGTGAGGCCCACTGGCGAGGTGACGAATCCGCGCGCACACGCCCCAATCACGACCCGCCTGGCTCCAAAACCTCAAGCAGCGCATGACGAATTTGTCCCTACCCTCAATTTCTACAGTTGGACACCACCCGACACAGCCCACGCCATCATGCAATCATGGGGTGTCGGAGTATCACCGGCGGCAAAATTCGTGGCCCCTGATGAACCGATTCCGCAAAATGTTGGTGCGGTAGATACTAGACAAGGAGCTAAGTGCGATAGTTGCAAACATACCGCAACAGGTGTAGCAGGTTGTCCCGGCGGCGTTCAACGGCGGATTCGCTGGTACGGTGACGAATTTTTGGCCACCAGCGGAACCCCGCACTCGGGCACTTGGTCGCGAGGTTTTGCGAACCCGGAGACGACCCCCCGATGACAGGTTGAGGTCAGTGCAGCGCGCGTGGATGCTGATCGACAACGGCAGGGTCTGGCGAGGCACTTCAGCCGCACGCGCGATTTCTACGGTGGTGGTGGCTCCCAGAGAAATTGGCAAGGGTGAGTAAGGAGAGAGGATGCCCGGGACCTGTTTATATCCTGGCCTCGTCCCACGCCCACCAGAACGAGCTGGTTTTCCGGCGGCCAGTGCGCCATGCGCGGAAGCCGTTCGGTGGAGAGGGTAATTCTGCCAAGCGAGCCCCACGTGCTAGTGAGCGTCGGTGAGCGAAGGCAACTGCCCCGTGGGGTCTGGGTGTCGGCGCCTAGTTGTTGGGCGCGCGTGCCTACGAGAGGAACAGTGAGTGGGCCGAATACGTGTGATTGGGCCCAATGCACCATTCCTGCTTTCTTTATTCTTTTCTCTCTTTCAAATTTAGATTTTCCTTTCCCTTTTGAATTTCAAATTCAACTTTGAATTTCAGTTACTTATTTGCACATGTATAAAATGTGTCAAATTAAATTTTGGGGATGAAGGAAATATTTTGATGTATATATTTATTTCCTATGTTTTATGTGGTATTTCTTTTCTTTCTCCACTTCTAAATCCTAGATTTTATTTTATATTCTGAATTCCACTTTGGGACTTTAATGTATTTCTTGTCTCATTATTTCCATGAGTGAATGCACAAACATATACCGCATGATTGGTTTCCGGCTCGCGTCCATCCACGCTCTCCGCATGCGTTGACCGAGCGATGAACAGTGTTTGGTTTCCTGTACATACAAGGCCAGAGACTGCACCCGCAGCTGCAGGATAGACTAAAAATAGCACATCTAACTGCATGCACAGATACGCACAAAAATCCCGTTTCTGGCGAGCCAAGCGCACGTCAGCCATGCTTCGCTCATCCAGCTATCCAATCAGGTAGATAAACACCAGCATGATGCATGATTTTAGTGGCTTTTATGTTATTAATTATTTGTTTTTACCTAGGGTGTACACATGTGATGATGCACAAAGGTTAAACTGACATAAGGAGAAATTGTTTCTCTATTGATATTATTTCTAATAAATTACAAAGTGGGTATTACAAATCCTACCCCCCTTAAAAATAATCTCGTCCTCGAGATTTAAGAAGAACGAGGGAAAAGATGGGGAAAATCTATGCGAAGCTCTTCTTCTCTTTCCCAAGTTGCTTCATTTTCGCCATGGTGACTCCATTGCACTTTGCACATCTTTATCACCTTATTTCTTGTAACTCGAGTCAATGTATCCAAAATCTTGATCGGGTACTCCGTGTAAGTCAAATCACCCTGAACACTGAGCTCTTCCATTGGTAACTGTTCCTCAGGGACACGGAGACACTTCTTCAGTTGAGACACGTGGAACACATTATGCACATCCGATAAACTAGCAGGTAACTCAAGTTGGTATGCCATCTCTCCAACTCGCCTAAAGATCAAGAATGGTCCAATATAAAGAGGGGACAATTTGCCCTTAACTTTGAATCTCCTCATTCCACGAAGTGGTGACACCTTGAGCTACACATAATCTCCTTCTTCAAATTCTAATGGTCTTCTTCTATTATCCGCGTAGCTCTTTTGCCTGGTTTGAGCTACCCTCAAATTCTCTCGAATTATACGTACTTGTTCTTCTGCTTCTTGAATCAGCTCAGGCCCAAAGAACTGTCTCTCTCCAGTCTGATCCCAATATAGAGGACTCCTGCACTTCCTCCCATATAAAGCTTCAAAAGGTGACATCTTCATACTGACTTGATAGCTATTATTATATGAGAATTCAGCATAAGGTAGACTTTTATCCCAACTTCCTCCATGCTGAAGGGCACAAGCTCTCAACATATCCTCCAAAACTTGATTGGTCCTTTCAGTCTGTCCATCAGTCTGAGGGTGATAAGCTGTACTAAAATTCAACTTCGTACTCATGTTCTCATGAAAGCTTCTCCAAAATCGTGAGGTAAACTGTGAACCTCGATCAGACACGATCTTCTTTGGTACTCCATGCAAACACACAATCCGAGCCATATATAATTCTGCTAGCTGAGAACCTTTATAAGTAGTCTTGACAAGAATAAAGTGAGCCACTTTAGTCAATCTATCCATAATCACCCATATAGCATCATATCCTTTCTGGGTGCGAGGCAATCCAGTAATAAAATCCATACCAATCTCTTCCCATTTCCACTCGGGTATCTTCAGTGGATGCAATAGTCCAGCTGGCCTCTGGTGTTCAGCCTTAACTCTTTGACATACATCGCACATAGCCACATATGCAGCTACATCTCTCTTCAATCCATACCACCAATACTTCCGCTTCAAATCCTGATACATCTTAGTACTACCAGGATGAATAGAATAATCCGAGTCATGGGCCTCTTTCAATATAGTCTCACGAAGGCTTTCAATATCAGGAACACACATCCTGTCCTTGAACCATACGGTGCCTTGCTCATCTTCCGTGAATTCCGGAACTCAACCTTCAGTAATCAGATCCTTGATCTCTTTTATTTTAGCATCACCAATTTGTCCTTTGCGGATCTCTTGCTCCAAAGTAGGTTCCACATCAATAGTAACTCCTTCAGTATGAGCAACAATCCCCAGGTTAAGTCTCCTAAAATCCTCAACAATCTCATCGGGTAGCTGGGCAACAATAGCTGAATGAACATGCTCCTTGCGACTCAAGGCATCTGCAACAAAATTTGCCTTGCTCGGGTGATAGTGAATCTCCAAATCATAATCCTTAATAAGCTCCAACCAACGGCGTTGCCTAAGGTTGAGGTCCTTCTGAGTGAATATATACTTCAAACTCTTATGATCCGTATATACTTGGCACTTGGTCCCCATGATATATGTAACACCTCAGGTGTTACCATGGCTAGAGCACACCTTGGTACTAAGGACTATGATCACTTGTGGTAGAAGCTTAAGGAGAACGTAAGAACCTTGGAGACCCTGTGTTAATCAAGATTTGTTAATGACCTAAGAGCATCACTCAAGCTTTTGTGCACTTGCTACCTTGGGCAAGAGGAGGGAGAACCCTAGACCTCTCTTGAACCCTCCCTTCCAAAGCCATGGTTGAAAGGGGGAGAGAATGAGCAACTGTGCAAACCATGAGTTAATCTTTAACCAAACTTTGAGTAACCTTATAACCAGCAATGGTGGGAAGGAAATATTGCAAAAAGACCCCTGGAGAAACCCCAAATCAAATCTCCAAGTAGAGTGAGAGCTAGAGCTCTCTAATTCTCTCTAAGTCAAAAACTACACCTACACTAAAGATCAACCGTGTTCACCTTGAAGATGGCACCAAAACCACCTATGTTCTATACCAAAAATGTGGCATACCACCTAGGGCACCCACTGGAAAAAGCTGAGCCCAAGACCTTGACGTTTGACATGCCTTGGCATGGTTTTTGTCGTGAGGTGGGCAGAGTGACATACCTGATTTGGCGACCGAAGATCTCCCTACCTAGGCCATATCTGCCATGGCAACTCACGGATGAGAGACAACCCTAGGTGCCAGGAAAAGACTCGCGCCGGATTTTTGCCAAGATTCGCACGTTTGCGACTTGGGTGAGCTGTGGAACACGGGTAGAAGAAAACTTACACCTGTTCGACGCGCTCTGCGCACGCCAGAGCACGCCCGCGCCCGACCCCGCGCCGCGCCGAGTCGCGCCCGTGTCCCCTGTGTGCGCCGCGCCTATAAAGCCCACTCAGGCGTCGACCACACTCTTCCGCGCACGCTCAAATGTCACCTGGAGCTCAACTCACCGTCGTTTGCCCGTGCACGGCGTGTCCGCGGCCACCCGAGCCCCTGCCGCCGTGGACCGACCAGCCCAGCCTTTCCCAACCCTGTCCAACCCTCGGAGATGAGTGAGCACACCTCGGTGAAGCTCCCCGAGCAAGGAATCGAAGCCTGGTTCGCCGGAGAGGCCAGTCCACGGTCGCCGGAGTTCACAACCCCGCTGGAGTGCATGGACCGGGTAATCCACTGAACCATTTTCCGATTCCTTGTACACACAGTCTCTACGTCACCCCGTGAAGCTCACCGTGCCATTGGATTGAACCAGATCGCCTTGATTTGCCTGCACACCCGCCGCCGACGAGGACACCCGCCTGCGCACGTGGACCGAGCAATTTCGGCCATCCCTGCCATCGAGCCGTACATCGCTGAGACAGCCAGAGCCTCCCCGAGCCAACCCCGCCCCTCGCCGGACCTATCTTGCCGCTGGTAAGCCGCGCCGCCCTTTTCTTTCCCGCGGGTACTGTTTACATTGGGGGAAGGACTTCGGGGAAGAAGAAGGAAAGGTCAGGGGCTTTTTGAACTGTCAGTGACTCAAATAAATAGTAACGCGGGGGTATAACTGAGAGAGTTAGTTTGGAAATACCCCAGGGTCCTCGGTGTAAACTGCTTTTCCAGAAAACCTTTATTAAATCTGATTTTAAATTTGAACAGAAACTTTAATAATTCATAACTTCTGTTTAGTTCATCCAAATTTGGTCAAACCAATTTTGTCAGGCTCTAAATAATGTAAACTACTTAGGAAAAATATAAAACCCCTATGTACTACAGAAAACTTTAGGGTTCTGATTTAATTATTGTTTTGACCAAAAGCTACATAATAGGGATAACAATAGTTGCACTATTTGACTAGAGTTAGAAAAATTTGGAGAAGTTTATATCCACATACTGACCTGTTTAAAAATGTTAAACCTCTCTGTCCATCCCATTAAGTTAGCTTTTGCCATTTATTTTATAATATGCTTAAAGCTAAGAAAAATAGAAAAGGTGATTAAAATGAGGAACCAGAGGGCACTCCTACTTTGTTAGGGTACTTATTTAAGGTAGTTCACTAGAAAAATCTATGATACCCTGGTTTAGTATAAAATAAATAGGATACCTTTTATTTTAAGAAAACAAGGAAAATTTAGAAAAACCCTAGAAAAATAACCCCAAGGAGAGAACACCCCAAACCTTGGGATAACTAATGTTTTGTTACTATGAACATAGGAAAAATACAAAATCTGTTGTTTGATATTTTTCAAATGGCAAGTTAGTTATAAGCACCTTTTTGGCATAGAACTTTAAGAAATCACAACTAAATAACCACCAATTAACCTTCTGTGATTTTTGGCACAGAAGCTTATTATTACTGTTAGATACCAACAAAAATAACCCTTAGAGCAGAACCTACTCCTAATTAAGAGTTGTAGTACAAAGTGGCCCATTTTACACAACTTTTGCTATTTGTGTCTAAAGCATAACCTTTTATTTTAAACCTCAAATTCCTAGAACAGGCTATAATGACCAATGGCAACCCACTGTAATTTTTATAGAATTTTTGGAAAATATTAAACCACTGTCGTAGATCAAACCTACACTAGAAACCATAAGTAGAAAATAAAGAAAGGGAAAGATGAATAATAGGAAATGAGTGTCATCCTAAAACCCTTTATAACTTGTCCACTGAAATATATAAAGGCGACACCAATTCCCTATGCTTATCCCTAGCAAAACCTAAACCTAGAAATGATAATCATAAACCATTAAAAGCCACGTATGACCCAGAAACCCTAAATTGCTCATTAACTTAGTTTTTCTTCTCTTAGCATAATATTATTAATTCCTGCATAATCATGACATACGTGTTCATTGCATTTCGATAGACTGTAACCTTGCTGACGGAGAGTACGTCCTCATGCCGGAGCAAGGAGCTGCTCAGGAGGTAGCCCCGGATCCAGCACCCGAGCCTGCACCAGAGGATCTGCCTGCCACAGCCTTCGAAGGCAAGCCCCGGTTTATGCATAACCTGTTATTTATGCTATTTTACTACACTTATTGTTTGTAGGCTTGTACTGTGCACTTAAGTGTAGGAGTTGACTGAAACCCTAGTTGCATGAACTCAGGATTCCTTTTGAGATGGATACTAGTATGCTAGGTCGAGTAGCTGCTATATTTAATCAGGATCTCAGTAGAAGACGAGTGATTTTTCTAACACTCGCGCGAGATCAGGAATTGGTTGTACCCACTTTTCTTATCATATTGATAGTTGGTTGGTGGACACGGATCCATGGGGATGCGTGGTCTACGAGGTGAAAATGGGAATAAGGATTAACGTGCGGATACCTGTGTCAAGCGTTTGAACGTACTAAACATATGCCGAGAAATATGGTAAATCGGTAAGCCTAGTACCTGATTGAACCTGGCACCAGATTGCCCTCCTCACGCGACCTGAGACGTGGTCTCCCATTCCGGTTATGGTGGGTACAAGTGCGGTCACTGCACGACGGCGGTCGGGGTCAGTGAGGTATTGTACGCCAAGGCGGTGAGCCCCTCTCTGCTGATGGGGAATCGATGGGGACAGTTGATGTGTGTGGGGACGGAGTGCCTCGCCACGTCGTGTGTTTAGGTTTACCTTGCAAGGATAAAAACTCGATTCGAATCGTCTGCTTCTCGCAGCTAATGAGACTGCTTGATCCATTGTACTGCATTGAGTAAAAAGTGAAAATATGATGAGTTGATATAAGATGTTGATTGCTAATAATGTTTGCTACTATGTATGAGTAGATAGTACACATTTAGCCTTAAGAGAGTCACACTTAAATTGACAAAGTTAAAACTTGACTTAGAAACTCAGCTAGTGCTTTTGGCAACCAAACCCCACAGCCAAACAGCTGCATGTCTAGAGGTAGAGGAGTAGACTCCTCACACTGGGTAAGTCTAGCTGAGTATTAGTATACTCAGCCTTGCTTGTGGCATAATTTTACAGGTTCTCTGGAGGACGTGGTTGCGGGAGTGACTTGGCCGTCCATCTTGCCACCAGGTTGGACTATCGAGTGGGACCCCACCTCGGCTGAGGAGGAGCATGAGGAGTGATGGGACAGGCTTCCCCATCTCTCTGTTTATTTATCGTTAGTTTCATTCCGCTGCACTTCGAACAATGATGGCTACTTTTGCAAAACTCCGATGGTGATGTAATAATTTAATACTCCTTAAATTATGGTTTTATGCTTTATTGTATTTGCTCTATGACTCACCTTCGAGTGAGATTGTGGTGCCTGATCCTGTCAGTGGCCTCGTCGGACTAGATCCGAGGGATTGACGGGTTATTCCCATTTAAGTGTGGTCTAGCCTCTAAGGCGGGACTTAGGCACTTAAGTCAGAATAATTCGGGCAGTTCCGCCACAGCTGGTATCGGAGCTTGTACCACCACAGAGGAATCAATAAAATATAAATACCATCTTTTTCCGAAGTAAAAATTTGATAGGAACAATGTTCGATAGATAGTAGGACGAGCAGGATAGACCTAGGACGTGAAGCCTTAGGATGATAGAAGGGTAGCTAGGTGGCTAAGTGATTAGGCCCTACAGGCCACTTTAAATGATGGGAGTTCTTCCCTATTCCCTTTACCTTGTTGTGAGGTCGTTCAGGACGAGCATGCATGCATTCTTTAATTGAACAAATGGAAAAATTTGTAAGGACTTAAATTATGACCGACTAAGTTCCCCAGTACCATTTTGTTTTTAATTAGAGAGAAGCTGAGTCTTATTTTTCTTGTTCTTTTTATAATTCTTTTCTTTTACTTACACTTAACCGTACACAGATGACTTCCCACTGGATCCTCAGATGACGGGAATGCACTGTCCCACACTGACGGGCTTGCACGAGAGGGCTTTCCCCACATTTTGTTGGAGGTACTTCAGGGGCCGGATACATGACACCCCCTCAGTACGCGGTGCAGCAGTTCGAGAAGCACCGGGTGCCCCGCTGTAGGGTGAGGATGACCCTGGAGCCTCATCCCCTGCAGCCAGGCTGGCGTTCACTGGACTCTAAGTCCTTTGGATACCAGGCTGAGGACACGATCGAGGCGATCGCTCTGTACGGGTTGACTACTTTCTGCAGGATTTCACCCCTTGGAGCTTTCCACCCACCCCATTGGCTTGTTCCCCGCTGAGAGGGAGGACGACCCAATGTGGAAGGATCGGGTGGAGCATGTCAAGGATATCTGGGCTATCTACCCGGGTCAGACTGCTCATTTGACAGTGCGGTGCACGAATGCCTTGTACCGTCTGCAAGTGATGCGTGGCGAGGCAATGTCTCATCTGATGGCATTGTTGGTGGCAACCAAGATCACCCTGGACAACAGGGAGGAGCTTGTGGTTGACTTGTCCCAGGAGATGGTGGAAAGGGACTTACAAGTGGAACAGTTGTCCGATGAGATCCAAGAGCTAGAGGAATTGGTGGGGACCAGGGAGAACACCATCGAGGTTCTCGAAGATCAGCTCATCAACACCCAGCAGCAGCTTGCCGAGGCTAATGAGCACCTGGATATGCATCACCAGGAAATCCAGGATGTGGAGGCTAACGAGGACGTTGACATTGAGGGAGGAGAGGAGACTGCATCCAGTGTGGACACCGCTGGCTCAGGGAGGCCACCTTCCCCCGAGTCAAGTGTTGCCTCGTTTGGCTCATTAGATATCGGGGATAGAGTTGGAAGTCGGTGATGGTAGGACTCCTCACATCTATCTTAGCTTTTGCACCCTTGGGGTACTAGGCTAGAGAGAGTTGAGTCTTTTGGGACCATTGATGTAATCGTGATAAACTCTTTTGGAAGCACGGTTGATGGATGCTGTTAATTTTAATTTAGGAAGGGAAGTTTATGCCTTTTTTTAAATCCTTTTTGGTTTATGATTGGAATCTATCAGTTCGCCTTTGACTCTTTCACTGTGATTAAACCTTGAATTTGAAGATGTGTTATTGAGGAAATATGTGATTTTTCAGATGGCCGGGAGAGCGCGTCGTGGCCAGAATGAGCGCATTCCTCCACCACCGCCACCACCGCCCACTCTGCAGGAGCTAATGGCTCAGCAGAATGAGATCTTGAGGCAGCTAGCTCAGCGTCAGCCACCACCTCAGCACTATGGTGGTGGAGATCATCAGCGTCACCCCACAGTGGCCACTTTCTAGGAGTTCCTCAGTACTCAGCCGCCTTTGTTCACCAGGGCAGAGGATCCACTTGATGCTGATGTATGGCTGAGGGTAGTGGAATCTAAATTCCCACTACTCAATGGAGTTTGTTCCGAGGTGACTAAGGTCAGGTTCGCCACCCAGCAGCTTCGCGGACCCGCTCGGACGTGGTGGGACCACTACCTTGCTATGCAACCAGCTGACCATGAAGTGGATTGGAGAGAGTTCAAGGCAGCTTTCAAAGGACACCATATTCCAGCTGGCATTATGGACCGAAAGCTCAACGAGTTTCTAGTCACTCACTCAGGGCAACAGGACAGTGTTGCAGTATGCTCAGGCTTTTAATGATTTGTGCCAGTATGCTGGGTACCATGCAGATACGGATGAAAAGAAGAGAGACAGGTTCAGAAGGGGGCTCAACACTAAGCTCCGTGACCGTCTTAACACCGTCAGGGCCAACAGCTACAATGAGTTGGTAAACATGGCTATCTCCCAGGAGGACTGCATCACAGCCCGACAGGCAGAAAAGAAGAGGAAGACCCCTAGTGGTAGGACCCTCAGCTCAGCCACAGCGCTTCAGGATTGTGTCCGACACTCAGAACAGGGGACCCCAGCAGCAGCAAGGGAGATGGGTGATCCGACCACAGCAGCAGCAGCAGACACCCAACCGCACCCAGTTTCCAGCTTAGAGGAACAATCAGCAGCAGCAGCAGTATCACCAGGCAAATGACAACAGGTGTTTCACATGTGGCAACACCGGACATTATGCCAAAAATTGCCCCAGGAACCAGCAGAGGCAAGGGCAGAATGTGAATCAGAATCAAGGCAAGAGGCAGAAGGTGCAAGTGAGGCAGGGCAGGTTAAACTTCACCACCATGGCTGATATTCCAGAGGGAGCACCCGTCATGATTGGTATCTTTACAGTTTTGAATTATCCTGCTATTATTCTTTTTTATTCTGGCGCATCGCATAGTTTTATCAGTGCCAAATTTAGTGCCAAGTGCCAATTGCATTTTCACCACACCAATGGGGGTATCACAATTTCAACACCAGGGGGCAGGATTGCCACCAATCAAATCAGTTGGCAAGTGCCTATAAAATTTGGTAGTCTTGTGATTAAAACCACCCTTCTCATCTTAGGATTGGATAGTGTGGATATTATATTGGGAGCTGACTGGTTGACCAGGCATCAGGCAGTATTGGATATTGCAGCCAGGGTAATTGAAATTCATTCCCCTACTTATGGCGAGACTGTTTTATATTTGCCTGACCAGGGTTGTACCCGTTCTTGTGCCTTCGTTATGATAGAATCCCCAGTGGAAAAGATCCCAGTGGTCTGTGACTACCCAGATGTCTTTCCGGATGAATTGCCAGGAATGACACCTGATAGAGACATTGAGTTTGCAATTGAGTTGCAACCCGGGACTGCTCCTATCTCCAAGAGACCCTATAGGATGCCTCCCGCGGAACTGGCAGAACTGAAGAAGCAACTGCAAGAATTGTTGGACAAGGGGTTCATTCGCCCAAGTACTTCACCTTGGGGATGTCCTGCATTATTTGTGAAGAAAAAGGATGAGAGTTTGAGGATGTGTGTTGACTACCGCCCTCTTAATGCGGTGACTATCAAGAACAAATACCCACTACCCCGTATTGATATCTTGTTTGATCAATTGGTAGGAGCCAAGGTATTCTCTAAGATAGATCTCCGCTCAGGTTACCATCAGATCAAGATCCGTGCTAGTGATATTCCCAAGACGGCCTTCTCTACCAGATATGGGCTCTATGAATTTTTGGTGATGTCCTTTGGGCTGACCTATGCCCTAGCTTATTTTATGTACCTAATGAACTCAGTATTCATGCCAGAGTTGGACAAGTTCGTGGTCGTTTTCATTGATGATATTCTGGTCTATTCCAAGAATGAAGACGAACATACTGAACATCTGCACATCGTGCTTCAGCGACTGCGCGATCATCGTCTTTATGCTAAGTTGTCTAAATGTGAATTCTGGCTGAAGGAAATTAAGTTCTTGGGTCACACAATTTCTCAGGATGGGATATTAGTGGATCCTGAGAAGGTACAAGAGGTGATGGATTGGAAACCCCCGACTACAGTAAGGCAGATTCGGAGTTTTCTGGGATTGGCAGGGTATTATCGACGATTTATTCCGGATTTCTCTAGAATTGCCAAGCCAATGACCGAGTTATTAAAGAAGGGAGCCAAATATGATTGGAGCTAGAAGTGCGAAGATGCTTTTCATACGCTAAGGCAGCATTTGACAACAGCCCTAGTGCTGGCTCAACCTGATAACACCAAGCCCTTCGAAGTATATTGTGATGCTTCTGGTACGGGATTGGGATGTGTCTTAATGCAAGATAACAGAGTAATTGCTTATGCTTCCCGAGCACTCAGACCCCATGAGCAGAACTACCCAACACATGATCTGGAGTTGGCAGCTGTGGTTCATGCTCTTAAGATATGGAGACACTACTTGATGGGAGCTCACTGTAACATCTACACTGATCACAAGAGTCTCAAATACATCTTCACTCAGGCAGATCTGAACATGAGGTAGAGGAGATGGTTGGAGTTAATCAAGGACTATGATTTGGAAGTGCATTACCATCCTGGCAAAGCCAATGTTGTAGCAGATGCCTTGAGCAGAAAGGCTCAGTGCAATTGTATGAGCATGGATGCAAGAGTTACCACCCTATGTGATGAGTTGTGTAAACTGAACCTAGAAGTTGTTCCTTCCGGTGAATTAAGTTATATCTCAGTGGAGCCCACATTGCAAGAGCAAATAGTCAGGGCGCAGATTGAGGATAAGGGTGTTCAGGTTATCAAGGAAATGATTAAGCAGAAGGCAGAAAAATACAAGTGCTTCCGTCAGGACAGCAAGGTAATTCTATGGTTTGGAGATCGATTGGTTGTTCCCAAGAACCCTGAGCTCAGAAAGAAGATATTGGATGAAGCCCACCTTTCCAAATTCTCCATGCACCCTGGTAGCAATAAAATGTATCATGATCTCAGATCTTTATATTGGTGGACCAGAATGAAAAGGGAGATTGCCAAGTACATATCCGAGTGTGACACCTGCCAGAGGATCAAAGCTAGTCATTTGAAGGCAGCAGGTCCTTTGCAACCCCTTCCCATACCATCGTGGAAATGTGAGGACATTTGCATGGACTTTATCGTGGGATTGCCCAATACTTCCAGGCACCATGATTCCATTTGGGTTATTGTGGACAGATTGACCAAGACTGCTCATTTCTTACCAGTGCATACCACCCACAAGACAGAGAAGTATGCAGAAATTTATGTTGATCAAATAGTGCGGTTGCATGGTATTCCAAAGACCATTGTATCTGACAGAGGAGCACTGTTTGTGGCACGCTTTTGGGAGCAATTGCAGGAATCACTTGGGACCCATGTAGTACGAAGCTCAGCATACCATCCTCAAACAGATGGCCAGACAGAAAGGGTAAACCAGATTTTGGAAGACATGTTGCGGGCATGTGCACTACATTACGGAAAGGACTGGGACAAGTGTCTTTCTTTGGCAGAGTTTTCTTATAATAACAGCTATCAGTCTAGTCTAAAGATGGCACCTTTTGAAGCCTTATATGGGAGAAGGTGTAGGACCCCGCTGAATTAGTCTCAAGCAGGAGAGAGGGAAATATTTGGGCCAGATTTGGTACTGGAAGCAGAGGAAAAGGTCAGAGTCATCAAGAGGAACTTAGAAGCTGCTCAGGCCAGGCAAAGGAGCTATCATGACAAGAGAAGGAAGCCTCTACAGTTTGAAGTGGGAGATCATGTTTATCTTAAGGTATCACCCACCAAGGGTGTCCTAGAGATTTCGAATCAAGGGCAAGTTAGCTCCTCGTTACATTGGGCCCTACGAGATCAAGAAGACTTGTGGGCCAGTAGCATATCGATTGAAGTTACCACCACACATGTCAGCTGTTCATGATGTATTCCATGTATCTCAGCTGCAGAAATGTGTCCGCCTACCCACTGAAGTGCTACCGGAACCAGACATTGAGATAGAACCAGACTTGTCCTATCAAGAGTACCCCGTCAAAGTATTAGATCAGAAGGAGAGATCAACACAGGCAAGGTCGATCCGAATGTATAAGGTTCAGTGGAGTCACCATTCAGCAGAAGAAGCTACATGGGAGACTGAGGATTTTCTACGCTCTCGTTTCCCCGACTTTCTGACCAAAAGAGTCGGTACGTAACCCCAAAACCCCACCCCCACCTTCCCTTTGAATACAATTATAAGAAAAACTTAAATAGCAAGGATAGTCTAAGTTGTGGATTTAACTTAAAAAGGACTTCCTTCTGAAGTTGCAAAGAGAATGACATTCGAAGAGCAGTTAACAAGAGAAACTCGAGTATAAGGAAGAGTAGCACCATCGTGCCTTAGTAGCACCCCTCTAGAGGACTCTGCCTAAAATCTCGGGACGAGATTCCTTTATGGGGGGAGGGTTGTAACACCTCAGGTGTTACCATGGCTAGAGCACACCTTGGTACTAAGGACTATGATCACTTGTGGTAGAAGCTTAAGGAGAACATAAGAACCTTGGAGACCCTGTGTTAATCAAGATTTGTTAATGACCTAAGAGCATCACTCAAGCTTTTGTGCACTTGCTACCTTGGGCAAGAGGAGGGAGAACCCTAGACCTCTCTTGAACCCTCCCTTCCAAAGCCATGGTTGAAAGGGGGAGAGAATGAGCAACTGTGCAAACCATGAGTTAATCTTTAACCAAACTTTGAGTAACCTTATAACCAGCAATGGTGGGAAGGAAATATTGCAAAAAGACCCCTGGAGAAACCCCAAATCAAATCTCCAAGTAGAGTGAGAGCTAGAGCTCTCTAATTCTCTCTAAGTCAAAAACTACACCTACACTAAAGATCAACCATGTTCACCTTGAAGATGGCACCAAAACCACCTATGTTCTATACCAAAAATGTGGCATACCACCTAGGGCACCCACTGGAAAAAGCTGAGCCCGAGACCTTGACGTTTGACATGCCTTGGCATGGTTTTTGTCGTGAGGTGGGCAGAGTGACATACCTGATTTGGCGACCGAAGATCTCCCTACCTAGGCCATATCTGCCATGGCAACTCACGGATGAGAGACAGCCCTAGGTGCCAGGAAAAGACTCGCGCCGGATTTTTGCCAAGATTCGCACGTTTGCGACTTGGGTGAGCTGTGGAACACGGGCAGAAGAAAACTTACACCTGTTCGACGCGCTCTGCGCACGCCAGAGCACGCCCGCGCCCGACCCCGCGCCGCGCCGAGTCGCGCCCGTGTCCCCTGTGTGCGCCGCGCCTATAAAGCCCACTCAGGCGTCGACCACACTCTTCCGCGCACGCTCAAATCTCACTGGAGCTCAACTCACCGTCGTTTGCCCGTGCACGGCGTGTCCGCGGCCACCCGAGCCCCTGCCGCCGTGGACCGACCAGCCCAGCCTTTCCCAACCCTGTCCAACCCTCGGAGACGAGTGAGCACACCTCGGTGAAGCTCCCCGAGCAAGGAATCGAAGCCTGGTTCGCCGGAGAGGCCAGTCCACGGTCGCCGGAGTTCACAACCCCGCTGGAGTGCATGGACCGGGTAATCCACTGAACCATTTTCCGATTCCTTGTACACACAGTCTCTACGTCACCCCGTGAAGCTCACCGTGCCATTGGATTGAACCAGATCGCCTTGATTTGCCGGCACACCCGCCGCCGACGAGGACACCCGCCTGCGCACGTGGACCGAGCAATTTTGGCCATCCCTGCCGTCGAGCCGTACATCGCTGAGACAGCCAGAGCCTCCCCGAGCCAACCCCACCCCTCGCCGGACCTATCTCGCCGCCGGTAAGCCGCGCCGCCCTTTTCTTTCCCGCGGGTACTGTTTACATTGGGGGAAGGACTTCGGGGAAGAAGAAGGAAAGGTCAGGGGCTTTTTGAACTGTCAGGGACTCAAATAAATAGTAACGCGGGGGTATAACTGAGAGAGTTAGTTTGGAAATACCCCAGGGTCCTCGGTGTAAACTGCTTTTCCAGAAAACCTTTATTAAATCTGATTTTAAATTTGAACAAAAACTTTAATAATTCATAACTTCTGTTTAGTTCATCCAAATTTGGTCAAACCAATTTTGTCAGGCTCTAAATAATGTAAACTACTTAGGAAAAATATAAAACCCCTATGTACTACAGAAAACTTTAGGGTTCTGATTTAATTATTGTTTTGACCAAAAGCTACATAATAGGGATAAAAATAGTTGCACTATTTGACTAGAGTTAGAAAAATTTGGAGAAGTTTATATCCACATACTGACTTGTTTAAAAATGTTAAACCTCTCTGTCCATCCCATTAAGTTAGCTTTTGCCATTTATTTTATAATATGCTTAAAGCTAAGAAAAATAGAAAAGGTGATTAAAATGAGGAACTAGAGGGCACTCCTACTTTGTTAGGGTACTTATTTAAGGTAGTTCACTAGAAAAATCTATGATACCCTGGCTTAGTATAAAATAAATAGGATACCTTTTATTTTAAGAAAACAAGGAAAATTTAGAAAAACCCTAGAAAAATAACCCCAAGGAGAGAACACCCCAAACCTTGGGATAACTAATGTTTTGTTACTATGAACATAGGAAAAATACAAAATCTGTTGTTTGATATTTTTCAAATGGCAAGTTAGTTATAAGCACCTTTTTGGCATAGAACTTTAAGAAATCACAACTAAATAACCACCAATTAACCTTCTGTGATTTTTGGCACAAAAGCTTATTATTACTGTTAAGTACCAACAAAAATAACCCTTAGAGCAGAACCTACTCCTAATTAAGAGTTGTAGTACAAAGTGGTCCATTTTACACAAATTTTGCTATTTGTGTCTAAAGCATAACCTTTTATTTTAAACCTCAAATTCCTAGAACAGGCTATAATGACCAATGGCAACCCACTGTAATTTTTATAGAATTTTTGGAAAATATTAAACCACTATCGTAGATCAAACCTACACTAGAAACCATAAGTAGAAAATAAAGAAAGGGAAAGATGAATAATAGAAAATGAGTGTCATCCTAAAACACTTTATAACTTGTCCACTGAAATATATAAAGGCAATACCAATTCCCTATGCTTATCCCTAGCAAAACCTAAACCTAGAAATGATAAGCATAAACCATTAAAAGCCACGTATGACCCAGAAACCCTAAATTGCTCATTAACTTAGTTTTTCTCCTCTTAGCATAATGTTATTAATTCCTGCATAATCATGACATACGTGTTCATTGCATTTCGATAGACTATAACCTTGCTGACGGAGAGTACGTCCTCGTGCCGGAGCAAGGAGCTGCTCACGAGGTAGCCTCGGATCCAGCACCCGAGCCTGCACCAGAGGATCTGCCTGCCATAGCCTTGGAAGGCAAGCCCCGGTTTATGCATAACCTGTTATTTATGCTATTTTACTACACTTATTGTTTGTAGGCTTGTACTGTGCACTTAAGTGTAGGAGTTGACTGAAACCCTAGTTGCATGAACTCAGGATTCCTTTTGAGATGGATACTAGTATGCTAGGTCGAGTAGCTGCTATATTTAATCAGAATCTCGGTAGAAGACGAGTGATTTTTCTAACACTCGCGCGAGATCAGGAATTGGTTGTACCCACTTTTCTTATCATATTGATAGTTGGTTGGTGGACACGGATCCATGGGGATGCGTGGTCTACGAGGTGAAAATGGGAATAAGGATTAACGTGCAGATACCTGTGTCAAGCGTTTGAACGTACTAAACATATGCTGAGAAATATGGTAAATCAGTAAGCCTAGTACCTGATTGAACCTGGCACCAGATTGCCCTCCTCACGCGACCTGAGACGTGGTCTCCCATTCCGGTTATGGTGGGTACAAGTGCGGTCACTGCACGACGGCGGTCGGGGTCAGTGTGGCATTGTACGCCAAGGCGGTGAGCCCCTCTCTGCTGACGGGGAATCGATGGGGACGGTTGATGTGTGTGGGGACAGAGTGCCTCGCCACGTCGTGTGTTTAGGTTTACCTTGCAAGGATAAAAACTCGATTCGAATCGTCTGCTTCTCGCAGCTAATGAGACTGCTTGATCCATTGTACTGCATTGAGTAAAAAGTGAAAATATGATGAGTTGATATAAGATGTTGATTGCTAATAATGTTTGCTACTATGTATGAGTAGATAGTACACATTTAGCCTTAAGAGAGTCACACTTAAATTGACAAAGTTAAAACTTGACTTAGAAACTCAGCTAGTGCTTTTGGCAACCAAACCCCATAGCCAAACAGCTGCATGTCTAGAGGTAGAGGAGTAGACTCCTCACACCGGGTAAGTCTAGCTGAGTATTAGTATACTCAGCCTTGCTTGTGGCATAATTTTACAGGTTCTCTAGAGGACGTGGTTGCAGGAGTGACTTGGCCGTCCATCTTGCCACCAGGTTGGACTGTCGAGTGGGACCCCACCTCGGCTGAGGAGGAGCATGAGGAGTGATGGGACAGGCTTCCTTATCTCTCTGTTTATTTATCGTTAGTTTCATTCCGCTGCACTTCGAACAATGATGGCTACTTTTGCAAAACTCCGATGGTGATGTAATAATTTAATACTCCTTAAATTATGGTTTTATGCTTTATTGTATTTGCTCTGTGACTCACCTTCGAGTGAGATTGTGGTGCCTGATCCTGTCAGTGGCCTCGTCGGACTAGATCCGAGGGATTGACGGGTTATTCGCATTTATGTGTGGTCTAGCCTCTAAGGCAGGACTTAGGCACTTAAGTCAGAATAATTCGGGCAGTTCCGCCACAATATAATGTCTCCAAATCTTAAGCGCATGCACAACGGCTGCCAATTCCAAGTCATGCGTGGGGTAGTTCAGTTCATGTTTGCGTAACTGACGAGAAGCATAGGCAATCACATGTCCTTCCTGCATGAGCACACATCCTAAGCCTTGGCCACATGCATCACAATAGATATCAAATCCTTTTTGTAGGTCTGGCATAACCAACACTGGTGATGACATCAATCTCTTCTTCAATTGATCAAAGCTGTCTTGGCACTTCTTGTCCCACTTAAATTCTCTTCCTTTCTCCAAAAGTGAAGTCATAGGCTTAGCAATCTTAGAAAATCCTTCAATAAATCTCCGATAATATCCTGCAAGTCCCAAGAAACTCCGAATCTCAGTAACTGTAGTGGGTACTCTCCACTCCATTATCTCCTTAACCTTAGCAGGATCCACTGAAATTCCTCCATTAGAAATAATATGACCAAGAAATGGCACCTCGCCAATCCAAAACTCGCACTTGCTAAACTTGGCATAGAGTTGATTATCTCGTAGCTTCTGTAGCACCAACCTCAGATGTTCCTCATGATCACTATCACTCTGAGAATAAATAAGAATATCATCGATGAATACCACGACGAATCTGTCCAAATACTCCATAAACACCTTAATCATCAAGTTCATAAAATAAGCTGGTGCATTGGTTAATCCAAATGACATAACAGTGAACTCATATAATCCATATCGTGTCGAGAATGTTGTCTTAGGAATATCTGATGGTCTGATCCTCATCTGATGGTAACCGGATCGGAGATCAATCTTCGAGAATACTCTAGCACCTCTCATCTGATCAAATAAATCCTCAATACGGGGTAACGAATACTTGTTCTTCACAGTAACATCGTTGAGAGACCTATAATCCACACACATTCTTTGTGATCCATCCTTCTTCTGTACAAATAGAACCGGCGCTCCCCAAGGTGAGGAACTCGGACGAATGTACCCAGCCTCTTGTAACACAGTTAACTGCTTCTTAAGTTCCTTCAACTCCTCCACGGACATCCTATATGGCCGTTTAGAAATAGGGGCGGTTCCAGGTAGGAGATCAATAACAAACTCAACTTCTCTATCAGGTGGCATCCCTGGTAACTCCTCTAGAAAGACATCCGGAAAATCTCTAACCACCTAGATGTTGTCACCAACAAACTCCTCAGGTATAAAGAACATTGCACGCATGGATGAGGAGGTTACTGCAATATTAACTTGAAATCTTTCTCCTTTAGTGGTAGTGAGTTCTACGGTACCTCTACCACATGCTATAACGACCTTTGCCTTTCTTAGCCATGACATACCTAGGATCAGATCTATACTGCTTGACTCTAATATTATAGCAGTAGCTCCAAATTCTCTACCCATAATGGTCAATGTCAATCTACGTGTCATTTGATTCGCCTCAACAGGCCCTTTAGGTGTAATTACTATCATGGGTTTTCTCATATTTAGCAGTGGTATTTCATTTGTGTTGGCATATCTAGCAGACATGAATGAATGTGTAGCACCAGAATCAAATAATATGGTTGCAGGAATTGCATTAACATAAAACATACCATGTACGATGTCCCCACCATCCGGAGTAGCATCAACGCTGACTTGATTAACCTTGGCAATAGAATATCCCTTGCCAGATCCTGGAGTTTGCTGCCTGTTCTGAACTAGAGTAGTAGCAATCCTCTGTGGGCAGACATTTGCATAGTAACCAGTCTTCCCACACTTGAAACAAGTAGTGCCTGGACTCTGTCCTGAGAACTTCGTCGGGGTGCCAGTGGGGGTAGCCTGTCGAGGAGGTGGAGTCCTCAGTGGTGATTGTTGAACTGGGCGCTGGCCTCCGCCAGTGCGAACTGGTGTACCCTGAGGTGAACTGTAGCGAGGACGAACACTGCTGCTTCCTTGTCCTTGAGATATAGCCTTTCTCTTCAAATCTCCCAGCTGAACACGCTTGTGTTCAATAGCCAGGGCCTTATCAAGCAGCCTCTAAAATGATGGAAACGTATGTGCCACTAGAGCATACTGCAGTGGTCCATTAAGTCCTTCAATAAAATGCTCCTGCTTCCTCTCATCTTCAGCAACTTCATCAGGGGCATATCTGGATAACTGAATGAACTTATGTCGATACTCGCTGACTGACATACTTCCTTGCTTCAGCGACAGAAATTCCTTCTTCTTAATCTTCATCAATCCAGCTAGTATATGATAATTCCGGAACTGTGTACTGAACTCTGCCCAATTGATAGTATCAGCAGCATCGTGGGCAGCAGTATATGAATCCCACCAGTCAACAGCAGGTCCAGTCAGACGTCCAGAAGCATATAAAACCTTCTCCTGGTCAGTGCATTGTGCAATATTCAGCATCTTCTCAACGGACTTCAGCCAATCATCCGCATCCAGTGGATCAGGAGAGCTTGCAAAAGTAGGTGGCTTATGACTCATGAACTCCATATGCTTACTCACGGGGTGGAACTGGTGGTGGTGGAGGAGGCAGTGGTACTTGTTGCTGTTGTTGCTGCTGCTGTTGTTGTTGCATTTGCTGTTGCAGCTGCTGTTGTTGCGCCCTCATTTCCTAGCGTATCTCCTCTCGTTCCTGGCGCAACTCCTGTCGTATCTCTTCTCTTTCTTGACGCATCTCCTGGCGTTCTTGCTGCATCTGTGCACGCATATCTGCCATGGTGTCCGCCATTTGCTGCATCATATTCATCTGAGCAGCAACCAGTGGGTCAACTCCGCCTGGTAAAGGATTAGGAGGATTCATCTGTGCAGGCTGTGGCTGGGGTCGTCTGTATATCCACCGAGTGTGTCGATTAGGAGGCAAATCAATTCCACCACCCCGCCATAGCTAATTCATTACCTTGTGGTGGTACATGCTAAGATGCCCTTATATAATATTTCAATCAATCAAAGAAGCAAATCAGACATTAACATCAGAACATTCAAACAACATTTTAAAGAAAATAGTTTTAAATTTTGTCTTGGGTTCCCTATCTCTTAAAAAGATCATAGTGGTAGGATTCCAAGGTGTGAAATTCATCTTGTCTTAGAGTAGAAAAGATAAGATTAACCAGAGTAGAGTAGCAGAAGGTGAGACAAGATCAAGATGAGATAAGTATAGAATGAGTCAGAGTAAGGTATGTAGGAGAGGGTTTGTCCATTTCTATCTAGGTTTCGTCCTACAGTCAACATTTCCTCTGATACCACTTCTGTCACACCCGACTTTAAGGAACAAAGCCAGGTGCATCTCATACATGCGTCAAGAAGACAACATATATAATAACAGAGTGTATAGAGATAAATGTCATAAAGATCAGAGTATTTATTACATAGCGGAAGACTTATTACAAAATAAAAGATAAAAGTAAAACGAACTAAGGATCGTCGGCGCCAATGTCAACTGAGAAACGCCACCTAGATCAGATCATACTCCTCGCCTTGTGGCTCCTCCTGAACCACCTGCTCTTCTCCTGGGGGGGTGTGAGACAGCAAGGGTGAGCTCACACATGATCATAGCTCAACAAGTTGTGGGGAACCAGTGGGCATAAACTCACAAAGGTGTGAGTTCATGTGATGTGTAAGGCTAATCAATGATAGGGGTTAAAGCTAAGCATTGCTTTTAAGTAGTTGGTCAAACTTTTATTAGCAGTTACTAGGTGTAAGTAAATACTAAACCTTAAATAAAGTAATAGAACAAAATTAATAATAAACCCATGCAATGCAAACTGACAAAATTGAATTTAAGTTCCATAATTTAAACATCAGAGAGTCCTGAGCTGCTCATGACCTGTGAGCTCGGCTAGTATACCAGTTTTACACTCTGCAGAGGTTGTACCCTTTACCCATAAGTCATGCTACCCATCTGCCAAGGGGTCGCGAATCCCATACACCTCTACCTAGGAAGCGCGGCAGGGCAACACTACGAGGCCTTTACAAAGTTCCACTAGCTTCCGAAAACCCGCTATAGTTTATAGGAAGCTCCAATGCAGGGTTCTTGTCTGACCGCCATCGCAGCAAAATCAACCAAGGACCTCCCTACACTGACCACTCCCCTACTGCCCTTGCCCCTTTCGGGTAAGGTAGTCTTCCACTAGCTTTCCTAATTAGTCAGCCAAGGGCGTCCCATTAAACCCTTGTGGTGGCACGTGGTTCTCATGTTAAGCTCTATGTTCCAATTAACATTAATGAACTTGACATGAACATAAATAGAATAACAAGAATAATTGGAACATAGATATAATAAATGATTATCCCAAAACCATGTAAAGCAATAGCAAACTACCCAAGTGAGTCAGGGGTAAACAAGGTAATGAGATAAACAATCTAGGGTGACCTATTGGGTCCCATCAAAATTAACCTATGCATGGATAAATGATATGAAGAACATTATTGGGTAAAAAGTGGTCAAGGGCACAACTTGCCTTCAATGAGCTCCTGCTCAGCTACTTCAACCTGCTGCTCACTAAGATCCTCAGCAACGGGCTCTTCTACTCGCAACAATACAAACAAGCACAATATACAGGGAAAATCAACATCACACCAAACATGTAAACAAAATACACAGTAATAATCTACGCATTAAAATAAAATTCTAGGAATAGGAATCATAATTTTCGGAGTTATAGATTTTAAGTTATGGATTTTCAAAGGTTTTATGTGTTAAAATAGATTAAGTGAGAAATAAATTTTCTTACTGTTTTCATGCCAAAACAGAGACTCTAGGTGATAGAGAATAATTTTACAAAATTTTAGAAACTGGAATGGAGTGATTTGGAGTTCATATGCATTTTCTATGGAATAAACAAGTTCTAGGGTTTATTTTCATATTAAAAATCCAATTTCTATTTCTTTTAATCCATTTAATTCACTACTGGACTGGGCCTCATTTACAAAGAAGTGCAGGGGCCACGGGGTAATAATCTGTAGACTCAGAACTAATCCTGCGTGGATGGCGGGTTGATTTCATTAAAACCCGATGGCTCTTTAACAAAAGTGCCGGCGCGAAAGGGTATGAATAGACTTGGACCGTCCGATCTCCATCCGACGACATTGATCAACTTCACGAAGCGGTACGCCGACATCTAATTACAACCGTCGATCAGAGATCAACGGCTGACAAAGCGCCACGCCAACTCTAATATGGGCCATCCATAATCAATCGGACGGCCAGAGGGCTCTCTTCCCCGCGACTGCGCCTAGACGACGGCAAATCACACCGCCACCGTGGTGAGGCCCACCGGCGAGGTGACGAATCCGCGCGCACACGCCCCAATCGCGACCTGCCTGGCTCCAAAACCTCAAGCAGCGCATGACGAATTCGTCCCTACCCTCAATTTCTACAGTTGGACACCCCCCGACACAGCCCACGCCATCATGCGGTCATGGGGTGTCGGAGTATCACCGGTGGCAAAATTCATGGCCCGTGATGAACCGATTCCGCAAAATGTAGGTGCGGTAGATACTAGACAAGGAGCTAAGTGTGATAGTTGCAAACATACCGCAACAGGTGTAGCAGGTTGTCCCGGCGGCGTTCAACGGCGGATTCGCTGGTACGGTGATGAATTTCCGGCCACCAGCGGAACCCCGCACTCGGGCACTTGGTCGCGAGGTTTTGCGAACCCAGAGACGACCCCCCGATGACAGGTTGAGGTCGGTGCAGCGCGCGTGGATGCCGGTCGACAACGGCAGGGTCTGGCGAGGCACTTCAGCCGCACACGCGATTTCTACGGTGGTGGTGGCTCCTAGAGAAATTGGCAAGGGTGAGTAACACTACAAGAAACTGGTTAAAGAACGTGGGTGAAAAACCGTCGAACTTAATGTAATAGGCCGTCGAACTTACCATAAGAACGTGGGTTTACCCACGAACATAGCCGACGGCGATTTTTGGACGAACTTAAAGAAGTAAGTTCGACGGCCCCCACGTTCTTAAGGTTAAGAACGTGGGTACCGTCGAACTTAAGGTTAAGAACGTGGGTACCGTCGAACTTAAGCTTAAGAATGTGGGTTTTTAAGTTCGACGGGTGCCGTCGAATTTTTTCCCATAAGTTCGACGGCACCCACGTTCTTAACCTTAAGTTCGACGGGGCCACGTGGCCGTCGAACTTATGGGTCGTGCCTGGGTCGGTGAGGGCTGCCCATTAAGTTCGACGGTACCCACGTTCTTAACCTTAAGAACGTGGGTACCCACGTTCTTAACCATTTTCCAGAAAAAAATAAAAAATACAGAAATGTAAAATTAGACACTCATAATATCACATGCAACACAATATATCACATACAATACAGATTTCAAACACATTGATATATGTTCATATCACAAATTCACATAAGTCCAAATATATAAGTTCGCAAATTCACATAATTAAGTCCAAATACATAAGTTCACAAATTCACACAGGTTCACATCCATAGTTCACAAGTTCAAACACACAAGTTCAAACACACAAGTTCAAACATTAGCTCCATCGCTCTCGATCAGGACATCGGATTGTTGTTCGTAGCTCCACCACTAGAATTGAGACATCTGTCCGCAAAGTCAACGTGAGGGGGCAGAGTCACTTGATGAGAGCCGGAATCCTACAAAATAAACCAAAATTCTCATAAATACACAACTGGCATTAAATCACATGTACACAAAGATATTAATTATGCGTGCAAGAATAGCTGCACCAAGAAAATCATCTACAACCTATATATATTCATTCTTGCATTGGTCGATATATAAACTACAGCAATTATATTATACTAGTGTATTACGCGCGACCATGCGCGCGTGGTAAACAACAATTTAGAATATTTGTAGAATGTTAGCCTTTTGGATATTGCAACATGATCATATTTAAGGTGAAAATACTGGTTCAAAGCAGATAAATATTCTACATGATCATATAAGCGATAATTGTTTTAAATAAGATAAGCATACTATTGTTGTACTAAATAATTTGAGCACAAGATATTACGGTAACCGCAAGGAACATGTTTACATTAATGAAAGTAAGTGCCAAACAATGTATTCATGTTATGAGACATGGCTACTTGACTATTGTACTTTGTCAGTGTTAAAAATGAAATGGACAGAAATACTGCAATACAATCAAAAATTGAGCCTGACCCAGATCAAAAGGGTACTCAAAATGCATCTTGCATTGTCCACATTCCATAATTAATCATTCAGCAACATTATGGAGTTGTAGGTATTCATGTGTGCCACATAAAGGGACCTAAAAGTATAAAAAAGATGTAGGAATCATTATTGTTTGAACTGCCAACAAAAGGAGGTGTGGACAAATGAGAGTTCAACTTTGTCCCTAATACTGAAAGTTCAACTTTGAACTAACCATTAGAAGCATTTCGACCACCAAGGCCACCACCAGCACCAAGCACACTGAACATGTTCATCAAGGTGTTGAGGTTGACATTGGCTAGGATTCAAATTTTGCTGAAGTTATTAAATAAGCAAAGGGATATGTAAATCCACATAGAAAGGTACTCAATTGTCTAAAGAAGTTTAATTACATCAAGTTCCCCAACAGAGTTGATCCAGGACACACGAGAGATCAATACGTAGAGGTTAATTCGCAATAACTGAAAATGCCTGTCAAGTGAAATAGTTTAGGTACCACAGAAGAAAATAAGAAATAAACAAAAATTAGACAACATATTCTCATGCATAAGCAGACAGAAATTGGTATGACTAAATTATGCAATATTAGATATCCTTAATCAAGTGTTTCAGCATTTGTTCTTTAATATTAAATATGCCATAAACAAGCATTGCACGAGACAAAACAAACAGGTCATTACTACCAAGCAAGCAGCTGACAATGCAGAGAAAACAGGGGCAGGATGCGCGTCCTTACCTGGATGGAGACAGTGGTCTGCTGGTCCTAGTAGGTGGTGAACACCTGTGACTTCTTGGTCGGGATGACAGTGTTCCTCAGGATCAACTTGGTCATGACTCCACCAACAGTCTCAATACCCATGGTGAGAGGAGCCACATCAATGAGGAGGATATCTGCATCAAGGCAAAATCACACTTATGTAAGCAGGATGGCCACTTACAAGAAAAAAAAACCCTAGCTATAGAACTAGTGAAAGAGCACCGAACCTTTTGTCTCGTCACCACCCTCGCCGCTCAAGATGCTTCCCTGCACCGCGGCACCAAAGGCAACAGCCTCATCAGGGTTCACACCCTTGTTGGGCTCCTTGCCATTAAAGTAGTCCTTTAGGAGCTGCTGGACCTTGGGAATCCTGGTGCTTCCACCAATGCAACCAGGACGATCTCGTGGATCTGGCTCTTCTCAAGGCCAGCGTCCTCCATGGCCTTCTTGACAGGGCCCATAGTCTTGCGGAAAAGATCGTTGTTCAGCTCCTCAAACCTGACACGGGTCAGCGGCTCCGAGAAGTCGGTCCCGTCAAAGAGGGACTCGATCTCAACTCAGACCTGGTGCTAGTTGCTCAGGGCTCTCTTGGCACGCTCAGCTTCCCTCCTCAGCTTCCCAAGAGCACGGTTGTCCTTGCTGATGTCCTTGATGTACTTCTTCTTGATCAACTTGATGAAGTATTCCATGATCCTCTGGTCAAAATCCTCACCTGAATGAAGAGGTGATACAGTTCAAGTCAGAAATAGATATGCAAGCTCACAGGAAAAGTGCTCAACAGTAAAAGCAAGTGTGTCCATGTAGCTTCTAAATACACAGTGCAGATTCAAGGTATGCATGCATCATAAACTTTGAATGCACATAGCCTTTATAATTATATCAATATATCTGGCAACATTAACCATTCAGATTCAGATCAACAAATCCTATGAATACATGGCATCATCATGAGTTTTAATATATCAAACACAAGCATCTGAAAATAATATAACAATACAGTGATCAGAAGTATTTTATTCCCGTAGTGCATAGGATAGCTATTAATCGGAAAATTCTCTTACCTCCAAGATGGGTGTCACCATTGGTGGCCAGCACCTCAAACACACCGTTATCAATGGTCAAGATACTGACATCAAAATAACCACCACCAAGGTCAAAGACAAGGATGTTCTTCTCGCCACCCTTCTTGTCCAAACCATAGGCAATAGCAGCAGCAGTTGGCTCATTGATGATCCTAGCAACATTGAGGCCGGCAATGACACCAGCATCCTTGGTTGCCTGCCTCTGCGCATCATTGAAGTATGCTGCAAAAAACAAAACATAAGGAAGGCATGCTGGTAAGTATCCTTTAAAACCTCAGCAGTATCCTTTAAAACCTCCAATTAAGCATTGGTATCAAACGCAAGCAGTCAAAAACTTACCTTGACAGCTGTAAGTCTTATAATTTCATTACCCATCCTGTCAACGAGTATGGGAAGGCATGCTGGTAATTCTCTTTCAAGACCATTACCAAAAGTAGAGACCACCAAACTCATGCAAGATATGGCGCATTCTTTTACCTCCTGGGAGAACACAAATTTGCATGATAAATGAGAGTGCACTGCAAGCACACAAGAGAGGGAGTGAGAAAAGAGAATTTTGCATTTTCATCTAAAGCAAATTACTAATGTAATCTAGAAAGGTAATAAACATTATCAGAACATAAACTAGCAAATTTGGGCATAACATTCGGTGAGCAAGCTAGTATCAGGAACACAACACAAAGGCGAGTCAGTAGTCAGTTCTACAGGAGCATGTTGGTACCTGAATTCCTGAAATATTGGAGTACAGGAACGAAAGCAAGCTGTAAACATGAGTAAGCGACAGATCACTGAAGCAACTGCGAATGAAGTGCTGGTGTACCTTCTGCTTCTTCTTGAACTCCTCCCAGGTGAGGGTGTGCGTCTTGTGTAAATTTACTGCTCAAGTAGCGACTGGGATTTGAGATAATATTATACACACACTTTCCTCAAATGAATAACAATCTAAAAAATCTTAGTGAAAATTTACTGCTTCAACTCGAGTCCACGTACCAATGTGTGGCACATTCATGCGCACAACCTCCAGTAAATCAGTAAGTGCGCTGCGGAGACCCTTGACAAAGTGGCCTCGGAGCTTCTCCTAGTCGTGCCTCTAGGTCCAATCCAATCACGTTGAAGTATCTAATTTATAAAGAGCAAGAAACATGTTAGACTATTCCATGGGTTACAGTTTAATATATGTTGTTGAAAAAAAAAACCTTAAGATCATGACAGCCAAGTCTGGTTGCTTCTTTAATTTTGTAAAATCTAGGATGATGTCCTCTACCCTCTTCTTTTCCTTGCCATATGGATTGATAGGATTCTGTGGTAGTTTAGAAAAATAATTAGAATCATGACATCATCTATAAAATTAAGGAAAGTAAAAGCTCATGCATTGAGAGGCTAACCTGGCCATTTCTTGGATACTCACCAAAATATTATTCATTAGGGAAGTCAGCTCTCCACGACAAGTAATAATATATGCAAAATGCGGTTATAGGAAGCAATCATGTTATACATAAGCTTGCAGCCATCCTGTGTGTAAACAGGTAAGGTGACCATGGTCCAAATACTTGTATATTCCATAGTTTTCAACAAAGAATATGTTTCCTCTAACGAGTTTTCAACATTTCATATCTGAGACATGCGGGACATCATACCTTATCATAATAGAAAGTGTTCTCCCGGAGGATGTGTTTAGCAACGAGGGGTCAAAGACAACAACGAATGATTTGGGTCCAAAAGCAAGCTTGTTGACAGAGCCATGCTGTGAATTAAGACATCATAACACATTAGTGTTGCAGGAGCTGTCCTCGTAGTGCCTAATCGAATTTTCCTATATGGTCAACTAAGTGTGCACAAAGTATATCGAAGCGACTGACAACATGCCAGTGTTGCAGGGTTTCAGAAAGGGGTTGTGCATTCACGTCGAGGAACCAATCGTAGAGCGAGAAGAAGAGGGGCTTGCCGAAGAGGTCGGTGACGGGCCCTCAGCGACGGGCATGGCCCGAGGTTGCCGCCGCTGAGGAAGTTGGTCAGGAGGTTGCTGGCATTATCGAGTTGGTTCAGCTGCTTTGGTTTGGGTGGTCGTTGCTGCTGCTTATCGACTGGCACCTGCACCAACGAGCAATTGGTACAGACCGGTCGATCAGCCACTCGGCCTAGCAGTGATTATTCTATTAGATACAAACGGTAACTCGAGCGAATTCAGCCGGAGGCACCCCCAACTACATGTTGAAGTCGACAGCTCGTTGTTCCCGTGGACCATGGCGGTGTAGTGCAGCCGTGCAGGCAACAGATCGAGCACCTGGCGGTCGGCCATACGTGGATCGCGCCACCGCAACCACCGGCGCCGAGAGTGAATGAGGAGGTGGGTGAGTGCCCGTATGGACGCGTACCTGAAGCTGAAGGTGAGGCGACGTCTCCAGTGGGACACGAATGGCACTGAAGCCGCGAAACCGAGACGCGGCGAGGCTGCGGCGGATCCTAGGAGCAGTGTGGCCGCGGCCATGGCGCAGGATCCCAGCAGCACTCCCACATAGAGCCAGAGCAGTGAGGTGGAGAGTGGCCGCTGGTCATTGGACGGCACACAGCGGGGGGATCTACGTCGCGGGGGCACGACCGAGACAGGGGCAGGGTGCAGCGCCGAGGCCAGGGAGCAACGCATGGAGCCGGGTACGACGAGGGTAGTAGAGGGGGAGCAATCTCTGTGCGGCTCTCACGAGCGCAGAAATTTTGGGGCGGCGGCGCGGCGGTGGCGCGAACCGCTCGCGGGGGCTCGACGGCAGCGCGGACCGCTCGCTGGGGCGCGGCGGCGGCGCGAACAGCTCGTGGGGGCGCGTCCCGCTCGCGGTGGCGCGGCCCCTCGCGGTGGCGTGGCGGCGGCGCGGGCTTCCGGCGGCGGCGCGGCCTGGCGCGGGTGATAGAGAGGCGTGCGTGGGTGGGAAGAGACAGAGTGAGAGAGAGAGCCGCGCGCGTGGGTGGGAAGAGACAGAGCGTGAGAGAGAGTCGCGCGTGGAATTATTTGGATTTAGGGTTTCAGGCTTAAGTTCGACGGTGCCCACATGACCGACGAACTTAACTTAAGAACGTGGGTACCCATGTTCCTAACTTGTTAAGTTCGACGGTTTTAGCCAGGACCCACGAATTTAACTTAAGAACGTGGGTACCCATGTTTTTAACATAACCCATGAACTTAACTCAAATAAGAACGTGGGTACCCACGTTCTTAATTTTACCCACGAACATTTATCAGTTTCTTGTAGTGTAAGGAGAGAGGATGCCCGGGACCTGTTTATATCCTGGCCTTGTCCCACGCCCACAAGAACGAGCTGGTTTTCCGGCGGCCAGTGCGCCATGCGTGGAAGCCGTTCGGTGGAGAGGGTAATTCTGCCAAGCGGGCCCCACGTGCTAGCGAGCGTCGGTGAGCGAAGGCAACTGCCCCGTGGGGTCTGGGTGTCGGCGCCTAGTTGTTGGGCGCGCGTGCCTGCGAGAGGAACAGTGAGTGGGCCGAATACGTGTGATTGGTCCCAATGCACCGTTCCTGCTTTCTTTATTCTTTTCTCTCTTTCAAATTTAGATTTTCCTTTCCCTTTTGAATTTCAAATTCAACTTTGAATTTCAGTTACAGATTTGCACATGTATAAAATGTGTCAAATTAAATTTTGGGGATGAAGGAAATATTTTTATGTATATATTTATTTCCTATGTTTTATGTGGTATTTCTTTTCTTTCTCCACTTCTAAATCCTAGATTTTATTTTATATTCTAAATTCCATTTTGGGACTTTAATGTATTTCTTGTCTCATTATTTCCATGAGTGAATGCACAAACATATAAACACCAGCATGATGCATGATTTTAGTGGCTTTTATGTTATTAATTATTTGTTTTTACCTAGGGTGTACACATGTGATGATGCACAAAGGTTAAACTGACATAAGGAGAAATTGTTTCTCTATTGATATTATTTCTAATAAATTACAAAGTGGGTATTACAGAAGAAGAAGTCATGGAGGAGGACTTCCAGGAGTTCTAAGAGTACGATGAGTTCTAGGCGTGGGTTAGCGGCAAACCCCCAGTCGGCTGCCTGTGAAGGTCGTGTTTATCTACGTTTCTTTTCCGCACTTTGATAATTGTTAATGACTATGTGGATGTCCCAGACATCATGATGTAATCGACTATTGTACCTTCTTTTATGTTATTATTTGAGCACTGTGTGATGATATCCAGTTATGTAACTACTATGTACGTGAATTGCTGATCCTGGCACGTACATGGTTGGCATTTGGTTTGCCTTCTAAAACCAGGTGTGACACCTGTGGCCTGAGTCTGGGAAAAATCATGTGCTAGCCCCTGGGGGCTATGGTTAATTGTAGATTAGCCCACGAAACATGTAAACCTTGTTACTTTTGCATATGAACTTCAAAGTGAATGGTTTAAATTGCAAAATGTTCATAATGTTATTCTCGATCTATTTAAATTATGTTCATTCACTATTTCCATGTTTCAATTTTGTGGTTAGTCTCTAGGTTAGTGTAAAGGTTGTTGAATATTTATTAGAGATAGAATAAAAGTAAAACCCTAATGAATATTCAAGTGCCTAACTTTGTAGACTAATCCCCATTTAATGTATGATACCATCTCTGGAATAATTTTATTTAATTAAGTAATTTACTAAGATAGACCTAGTAAGGTAAATAAAGAACCGAGATAGGTTTAGTTAGGGAGCAATAGACCCTTAGGCATAGTGATCTACCCTAGAACCTAGATTCCACTTATGTGTCCGTACCTTCTATTGAACTTGTGTTTGCTCTATTGCATATGTTTGGTGTACTATTCTTTTGTTATTCCCCATATATTTTGAATGAATGATTGCTTTGCGTAGACAACGAGCAGTCCATGGTTCCAGAGTGTGTTGCAGGAGACTTCCCTGAGCAACAACCTGGTGAAGGCAAGTGTCCTCTGACCTACTTATGTCCTATTCACATGATAATTCATTTCCCCGCATTACATAATAGAAATCTAAGGATTGACTAACTTTCTATTTACCTTTTCCTTGATTACCTTTTGGGTTATTATGGTTACCTTTATGCCAGTACTCTACTTTAATCAATGAACATGATGAGAATACTTATGATACACTGATGCTATCTTGATTATGATGATGAACCTGTGATACTTTAGGGAACTCGGGATGTTTCCCGAGTACCTCTCCGTAAGGAGCTGTTCGTTGGATGACCACTTGGGAAAACAGTACAACCATGAGGGTGGTACGGGATGCCCTTAGCTGATTAATTAGAGGAACTTGAGGTGTAGTCAGTTTCGTCTTCGTGCCGTCAACGGGGTCCGGGCAATATGTGATGATGTCCAATTATGTAATCGTTGTGTACATGAATTTCTGATCCTGGCACGTACATAGTTTCGCATTCGGTATGCCTTATAAAATTGGGTGTGATAGTTTTAGAATTCAAAAACCCTAATTTAAACATATTCTTATGATTAAATTAAAGTCTAGGGGTCTCTCTGCAAGAAACCAGGGGCTCAGGCGAAAGAAACAAGGACAACAGGTTGATTTCCGAGAAGCTGAGGGTTTCTTTAACAAAATTACCAAGCAAAGGCATATCAGGCGTCCTTGGCCATCAGATCTTAGATTAACGACCGAGAAAAGATCCCGTGGGCGAGCGCACGGGTGCGTGTGTGACTACCAGGCGGGCCAGGGCGGTCAACGGCTCGGGGTGAGGGCAAGGCTGATCGGTCGAGCCCATCGTCAGGAGCGCAGGCAACTGATGAGTGGGCCCAGGGGCAGAGGCGCCAACATGAACTGGTATCCGAAGATCTGGTTCATTGGATCAGAGGCGGGCGGCTGAGATCAGGTGCCCAGGGGTTTAACGGCTATGGACAGTGCCGCTCTCGCCCGTGGCGGTGAGGTCACCGGAGACGAGGCGGGCTCGGGTTTCACGAGGTCTGGGGTTGCCTAAGCAGGCCAAGGCCGGTGAAGGGGTCCTGGCAAACCTGATGGTGGGGTTTTGGCCGTGAGATGGGGATTGGGAATAGGTGAACGACGGAGGGGGTGCTCCGGGCGGGTCAGAGGCGCTCTGGCGAGCGATTCTGACTGCGAGGAGGGGCGATCGAGCGCACGGAGGCCGGTGCGGGCTTCGGTGGGGGGTTTGGGACATCTAGGGCCAAAGCTTGGGCTCGTGGCGAGGCTACATCGACCAGGGCGCCGTGGAGGCACGACGGATGTCACACCCGGTTTTGGGGGTAAAACCGAATGCGTAGCATATGTGTGCCAGGATCCATTTTCCACATATATGTTGAGTGTAATATATCAAAAGAAAATGAAATAAAGGCGTAAAAGAGAGTATAATAACTTTATTACATCATCTAGACTTAAGAGTCTTAAATAGTATCCTGATCAAAGTACATCCGAAATGTCATCGGCAATTCCCACAGGAAGATGACCGGAGCATCGCTAGACTCATTAGTCGTCAACATCTTCGTCAAAGTCTTTCTCATCACCTTCTGATCAAAATATTAGCAAGGGGTGAGCTCTCTTAAGGTGGGGGCACCACATGTGGGAGGAGTTATGCAAGGATAACAAGGTAAGCATTTTAGTTGGTCAATATTTTATTATCGACACCTAACTTACTAATTGTAAGTGTATCCCAAAATTCCTAGTTAATCATAAGAATATGATAATATCAAAAGCACTTAAGTCAAACCAGTTAATCAAACCATTTATAAATCATCGGATCACGATTTATTCTCCATCTTTGGGTTTAATTATCATGTGAGGGTCTAGGTTGCTCTTAACCGTGAGCACAGTTGACATATCAGTTTTACACTCTACAGAGGTGGTACAACTTTATCCACAAGCCATGTATCCCATATAGCCTGGGTTGCACAGACCCTTAAACACTGCCGAGGTGAATGGCTAGGGATTCACTATGAGGCTTTCGCAAAACACAATACGAAACAACCTGCTAAGGTTTCCATGTCAGTGTGGACGCCCTCTGGGCGAGGCAGCTTAGCCAAGTCTATGTCTCGATGTTAACATGAGCTGCCACCACTGCCGACCCCCCTCTTGCCCATATTTCAGGAAAGGTTGCTAAGTACTAAGCACATTTAGCCAATTACCAAAGCTAGAGCCATGAAAGTGCTCGTGGTTCCACTGTTATCCTGGGTGGGCACTCCATGTTCCGTTTAATAAACTTTGATCTTATTTATTCATCGGATTAAAACAACAATATACATTTCATTTCATAACAATAATACCTTCAAAGAGTGACATCATAGTGATAAAATTGAGCAATAGCGTAAATACTAAGCATAGCTTTAATCCCAGACTAAACAAGGAATATGATTGGTATTTCTAAGTAGTCCTATTTAGGAAAAACCCATCAAATTATGCAAATATTCAAAAGTAAACATTATTATATGTATTATTTGGGTACAAACAGAAATGCAGAGGGAGAATCCACTTGCCTTGCTCAAACGCGTCATGCGGATCTTCCTCGAACGCATTCTGATCTTCTACCACGAAATTAGCTTCTAATATAGATTCACATATCGTACATACAAAAGAAAACATACACCAATAAATAAACATACACCATTACATAAATAAACATGCACCATTATTCAAATAAGTATACACCATTACATACATAAATATGCATGCACCAAACAAATCATACCTATAGAAGGAAAACGTCTAAAATAAAACTTGATTTGAACTATAATATAAATCTACTCACATCTGCGTCCATCTCATTTGCTACGATGTAAAATACTAATTTTGTTTCGAGAATTCACTAGTGGAAACTATATGGCAAATAAATTATGGAAACACATGCTATATAAATTCATTTAAAATAACATAAATACAACACTAAACCAAATTCCAAAGAACTAGTTTAATTACTAAATAATTGTTCTTATAGTAAAACACAGGTCATATTTTAGTTTTATTCTTTCTTTCTAAATGGAAATTATACCTATCGTTACAATGTTATTTATAAATCACATATCCTTAATATTTTAAGAACTAATGTAAACTACTAATTTGGACTATAGTAAACATGATCATGGCTATACTATTTCAACATAAATATAGGTTCTACTATTTCTTAGTGAATAAACAATATACATATATTGCGCGCGAACATGTGTCTTGATTATAAATCTAATTATGTTATAAGCAAAGGTAATGTGTAAATAATTATCTAGCATGCCTTTGTTACAAAGATGTGGTCTACATATCCCTTAATCCTTTACTCTAACAAACTATATTTAAATTAATTCTAAACAAACTTAATCAAATTAAAATACACAGATGCGAAAGACAACATAAACACTAATAAAAATAGCTTGTCATATACACATAAAATTAATTGTTCAATATACAAATGATTTCAGACCCAAAAAGATACATACTAAAATTACATATGAAAGGGAAATGGGCTTAAAACATTTCCTATAATCGATTTTGGTGTTTGACGTCCATCATAAACCACGTGGACTAACTAGTTTGCCTAAGTTGTCACTTATCTCAGGTGCATAAAGTTCAACATAAACCAACCAAGAAAATGAGTTCGGGGAACTCTACAAAGTTTTGAGCAAAAACAAGTATAGGTGCAGCTAGTGGCGCACTGGACACTGTCTGGTGTGTACCAGACATTGCCCGGTGCCCAGACCAAGGCACCTCGTGAACTGGCCGCTCTCGGGTTTTCTCAGAGCCACTCCACTAAAATTCATCAGATTGTCAGGTGAGACACCGGACTGTTCAGAGCGCCAACAGAGCAACGGTCAACTGCGCCCAACGGTCGACTATGATGAACAGTGAACAATGGACAGAGCAGAAGTCAGAAGTCAAAACTGCAAAGTCAGAACACACCGGATTATCTAGTGTTCCACCAGACTGTCCGGTGCCGCATGTGGACAAAAGACTTCAACGGTCAATTGCTCCAAACCCCAACGGTCGGCTGACGTGACACGCACTGGATAGTGAACAGTGCCATGTCCGGTGCACCACCGGACTGTCCGGTGTGCCCATCGACAACAACATCTAGAAAGTGGTTGGAGGCTATAAATACCCCCAACCACCTCCATTCAAGCCATCCAAGTTTTCAGACCTTCACATTCAATACAAGAGCAAAAACATACACTCCAAGACACAATCAAAAGATCAAATCCTCTCCAAGCCTCAAAATCAACTCAAGTACTTAGTGACTTGAGAGAGTGTGTTTTGTGTTTCTTTTGTTGCTCTTGTTGCTTGGATTGGTTTCTTGTTCTAACTCTAAAGTTCTTAAGAACTTTGTAAAGCTAGCAAGAGACACCTAATTTTGTGGTGATCCTTACAGGGTGTTAGTGACCCGTGTGATTAAGGAGAAGCACTCAATCAGTCTAAGTGACCGATTAAGAGAGGGAATGGGTTGAAATAGACTCGGCCTTTGTGGCCACCTCAACAGGGACTAGGTTCTTTGGAACCGAACCTCGGTAAACAAATCGTCGTGTTCATTTGTGTTGATCTCCACTCGATTTGTTTATCTCCTCCTCTATCTATAAAGTTCCTAGCTCATATTGATTTGAGTTTGCTCACAAAGTTATCCTTGTTGATTGAGCAGCTCATAGCAAGGAGAACTATCTTCCGCACTACGAATTATTTCTAACACTAACCCTGAGCATAGTGTGTGTTCAAAGTTTATAATATTCAGATTTCGCCTATTGTCGGGTACCGTAATTAGGGGTACCCCCAACACTCCTAAACACGGCTGATGAACACCTTTAGAGCAAACCATAAAGACTGACAGTTCGGGTCAAAGTCAAAGCTTCGTCTACCAAGGGACGCGATCTCGCCTCGTCCAAGCCCGGCCTCAGGCGGGAACAGTGGTCCAGGACAAATTCACGTCTCGCCCGAGGGTCTCCTCAGCCAGTGAGCACGCCCTCGGCTCAGCCAAAGGCAAGCCTTGTCGTGCAAGCGACCTTGGCCAAATCGCCTTACTAGCCGATCGTATTGCATGCTCATTTAATGCTGGGATCACCCGACACCTTATCCTATCACGCGCGCCTCAATCGGCAAGGTCGAAGTGACCACAGTCACATCGCCCTTTCACTGACCGACCTGACAGGAAAACAGCGCCGCCCGCCCCGCTCCGGCTGCTGTGCCAACCACCCGGGCGAAACTGACAACAACCAAGTTCAGCCTCGGGCGCAACAAGAAGCTCCGCCTCGCCCGACCTCAGGCCTCGGCCTCGGGAGAAGATCTCCGCCTCGCCAACCCCAGGGCTCGGCCTCAGCCTCGGCCTCAGGAAGAGTCACATCCTCGCCCGACCATGGGCCTCGGCCCCAGCCTTGGCCTCAGAGGAGCCGCCGCCTCACCCGACCTCAGGCTCGGATCGACCGCGCCACAAGGGATACATCATTACCCTACTCCTAGCTAGCTCAGGCTATGAAGGAACAAGACCGGTGTCCCATCCAGCTTACCCCGGTAACAGGCAATGATGGTTTCCCGCATGCGTCCATGACGTCGGTGGTTCTCAAGCCCCCTATGGAAGCAAGGAGACGTCAGCAGGATCCATGCAGCGCCAACAGTTGTGCTGCTACAGGGCTCAAGGCACTTCTCTGACGGCCACGATACTACCTCTACAGGACTCGAGACGCTCCCCCGACGGCCATGTTATTATCTGTACAGGGCTCAGGGCACTTCCCTGTCAGCCACGTTAGCTCCCAGCTACACCCCCATTGTACAGCTGGGCATCTCCTTATGTCTATAAAAGGGGGTGTCCAGGGCCCCACGAAAAAAAGGGAGGGGACGGCAGGAGGATGGGTAGCCGCACGACGAAAGGGACAGGAGAAGATGGGTAGGGCCTGACCCTCTCTCTCTCTCGCTCTCTCCTACTCGCTCTCCCACTCTCGCTCTCTCGCAACGCTTGTAACCCCTACTACGAGCACCCTGTGCAGGATAATACAAGGCTCATTTTCCCCTTATGTTCCATCTCGCACCAACCCATCTGGGCAGGGACACGCAGCGACAAAATTTACTAGTCGGTCCAGGGACCCCTCGGGTCCGAAACGCCGACAGTTGGCACGCTAGGTAGGGGCCCGCTGCGTGTTAACGAACACTTCCCGTTGAGTTCTAGATGGGTAGACTTCAGCAACCTCTTCATCCTGGGATGGTGCTCCGCTTCGGGAGTCTTGAGTTCATGTCCCTCGACGGCAGCTACGACATGGTACTCCTCCCCTCGCAGCACGACGAGAATGACAGTCGGCTCGCCCGGCGGCTGCGAACTCGACAACGGCATCCCTCCGCGGCAGAGGAGGAACACTCGGGTTGTCCCCGCCACCCTCCTCGCCGGAGGAGACGGAGACGGGGCAACCGTGGCCATGCAGGAGGCAGCACCTTATCGGCTGTCGAACCGAAGCGAGTCGACGACGCCGGCACTCCTCCGGGGGACATGTCGGGTGTTGTCCTCGCACCTGAGACAACGACGAGTGTCGCTTCCCCGCAACGTGCCAGCCCCAAGCGGACTGATGACGCTAGCACCCTCGCAAAGGACCTGCTGGGCGTTAGCCTCGTACCTGAGATGACGGTGCGTTCCATCCCCGACGCGACTTCACCACCATCCATCGACCAAAAGGTACCGTCCATATTCCACCCTATTCCCTTTCGATTCAGCTTCGATCCACCTAGCGACCCCGCTTCAGTGAGCGCTTTCGCAAGGGCGTATCCAGACCTTCTGGGGTACCATATGTTGTCAACCTAGGACAGAATGACAGCCGTCTCAACCTCTGGACCGGCGGGTTCCGAGGAAGAGGACGACCCCGACTTCGGTTGGGATTTCTCTGGCCTTGGTGATCCCGGTGCCATGCGGGACTTCATGTCCGCATGTGACCACTACCTCTCCGGTTGCTCTGACGATGGCCACGGCCTCGACGACGAGGGTTATGGCCCGAGTCGCGAATGTTTCCATGTCGATCAGGGAGATAATGACGAGGGCAACCACCTCAGCATGCCGGAGGTTGGCGATCCCCCTAGGCCCGCATCTCGCATTGACATCTCGCGGGAGCTAGGTGTGGTCCCAGTCCCTGCGGGGGGTCAGGACACACAGCTCGAGCAAATCCGCGAGCAAATCCGCGAGATGCAGGCCAAGGTCGACGAGGAAGCAGGGCGACTTGTGCAGCTCCGACAGAACATCGAGCAGGAGTGGGCAGGCCGAACACTCGCCGGAGGAGCCCGTCATCGGGCCCGGGACGTCCAGTGTCGTATCGTCGACAATGCAGGGCAGCGCTGCCCCCGGCCGTCAGCGGGTCCAGCTAGGACCTAGCTGTAGCGGCGATGCTACTTCGAACCATGCCGGAGCCATCCACCACCGAGGGACGACGTATCCAAGGCGAACTCATGGATCTCCTGGAAGGTGCCGCAGTTCGACGAGACGAGAGCTCTGCCTCCCGAAGGCGAGCTGACCCCTCGGAGCATCACGCGGCGTCCTCCCGACGCATGCGGGAGGCCTCGGTCCATCCTGAGCGCACGCGGGACGAGGCACCTACCGCCCAGGATCGCCTCGGCGACGAGCAACACCGCCGCGACCATCGAGCCCGCCTCGAGGAGAAGGTGCGCCGAGGCTACCACCCCAGGCGTGGGGGACGCTGCGACAGTGAGGAGGATCGAAGCCCCTCACCCGAGCCACCCGGTCCGCGAGTCTTCAGCCGGGCCATACGACGAGTGCTGTTCCTCGCCCGGTTCCGAGCCCCGACTACCATCACCAAGTACTCGGGGGAGATGAGGCCGGAGTTGTGGCTCACGGATTACCGGCTGGCAAGCCAGTTGGGAGGGGCGGACGATGACAATCTCATCATCCGCAACCTCCCCCTTTTTCTCTCTGACACTGCCCGGGCCTGGCTATAGCATCTGCCTCCTGCGCAGATCTCCGACTGGGACAACCTAGTCAAGGCTTTCGTGGGAAATTTCCAAGGCACATACGTGCGCCCTGGGAACTCATGGGATCTCCGAAGCTGCTGCCAGCAGCTAGGGGAATCCCTCCAAGAGTACATTCGGCGGTTTTTCGAAGCAGCGCACCGAGCTTCCCAACATCATCGACTCAGACGTCATTGGAGCTTTCCTCGCCGGCACCACTTGCCGGGACTTGGTGAGCAAACTGGGGCGCAAGACTCCCACCAAGGCGAGCGAATTAATGGACGTCGCCACGAAGTTCGCCTCGGGTCAGGAGGCGGTCGAAGCCATCTTCCGAAAAGACAAGCAACCTCAGGGAGAGCCGAAGGAAGACACCCTCGAGGCATCCATCCAGCGCGGTGCAAAGAAGAAGACCAGGAAGAAGGCACAAGCGAAGTGCAACGCCGCTGACGCGAATCTCGTCGCTGTCGCCGAGCACAGGAACCCTCGGAAGCCTCCTGGAGGGGCCGGCGCGTTCGACAAGATGCTTAAGGAGCCGTGCCCCTATCACTAGGGTTCCGTCAAGCACGCCCTTGAAGAATGTGTCATGCTCTAGCGCTACTTCCATAAGGCCGGGCCCCCGGCGGAAGATGGCAAGGGCCAAGGCCACAACAAGAAGGAAGGCGACAAGGAAGAGGAGTTCCCGGAGGTCCACAACTGCTTCATGATCTACGGTGGGCAGGTGGCTGAACGCCTCAGCTCGGCACCGCAAGCAAGAGCGTCGGGAGGTCTGCTCGGTAAAGGTGGCAGCGCCAGTCTACCTAGACTGGTCTGACAAGCCTATCACCTTCGACCGAGGCGACCACCCCGACTTTGTGCCGAGCCCAGGGAGGTACCCGCTCGTCGTCAATCCGATCATCGGCAACGTTAGACTCTCCAAGGTCCTCATGGACGGAGGCAGCAGCCTCAACATCATCTACGCCGAGACCCTGGAACTCTTGGGGGTTGATCGGTCCGAGGTCCGGGCCGATGCGGCACCCTTCCACGGGATCGCACCCAGGAAAGCGTATCCTGCCCCTCGGGCAGATTGACTTGCTCGTGTGCTTCGGAACTCCCTCCAACTTCCGAAAGGAAACCCTCACCTTCGAGGTGGTTGGGTTCCGAGGGACCTACCACGCGGTGTTGGGAAGACCGTGCTATGCCAAGTTCATGGCCGTCCCCAACTACACCTACCTCAAGCTCAAGATGCCAGCCCCAACGGGATCATCATCGTCGGATCCACGTACCGCCACGCGTACGAATGCGACGTGGAATGCGTGGAGTACACTGAGGCCCTCGCCGAGTTCGAGGCCCTCATCGTCGACCTGGAACGCCTCTCCAATGAGGCGCCCGACGCGAAGCGGCACACCGGCAACTTCGAACCAGCTGAGGCGGTCAAGTTCGTCCCTCTCGACCCCAGCAACGATGCCAGCAAGAAAGTCCGGATCGGCTCCGAGCTCGACCCCAAATAGGAAGCAGTGCTCATCGACTTTCTCCGTGCAAACGCCGAAGTTTTTGCGTGGAGCCCCTCGGACATGCCAGACATACCAAGGGAGGTTGCCGAGCACTCACTAGACATCAGAGCTGGAGCCCGACCCGTGAAGCAGTCTCTGCGCCGTTTTGATGAAGAAAAGCGCAGGGCCATAGGCGAGGAGGTCCACAAGCTACTGGCTGCAGGGTTCATCAAAGTGGTATTCCATCCCGAATGGTTAGCTAACCCTGTTCTTGTAAATAAAAAGGGTGGGAAATGGAAGATGTGCGTAGACTACACTGGTCTAAACAAAGCATGTCCGAAGGTTCCCTACCCTCTACCTCGCATCGATCAAATTGTGGACTCCACTGCTGGGTGCGAAACCCTATCTTTCCTCGATGCCTACTCAGGCTATCACCAAATCAAGATGAAAGAGTCCGACCAGCTCGCGACTTCTTTCATCACACCTTTTGGCATGTATTGTTATACTACAATGCCATTTGGCTTGAGGAATGCAGGTGCCACCTACCAGTGGTGCATGAACCATGTGTTCGGAGAACACATCGGCAGGATGGTTAGGCCTGCTAATGGCAAAAAATCCAATCCACTCCCACCCATACCCAAATCTAATTACTTTGATATCCATCCCACACCCAACCAAAAATACTAGAGGGAAGTTAAACCCAACCCATCCAATAACATTATTGATCCCAAACCAACCCGTAATTGGGTGGAAACCCATGGAAAACCCGTGGGTTTAGCTTATTGTCTCACATCAAGCCAACTGCATACACATTTTAAAAATCACATTTTAAAGCAGTAAATTAATTCAAATGAAAAAGTTTTCAACTACAAATTTGTATAACTCATCGTGATGTACATTTTATATTTTGAACATTTCTTCATATGATAAATTAAAAATAAATTTGTTCATAAAACTTATATCTCTCTCATAGTTTATGGAACTACGAGAGATATGTATAGAATTTGTGCATATTGTTAGAACTATCATGTGAGATGAACAAATGATCAAACAACCAAAATAAACTTTGTAGATCTTGAAAAGTTATAGAAGTTTGTAGTTGACAACTTTTTCATTTGAAGTCATATTGTCAACAAAAACTATGCCTGAATTTAAAAAATTTAAAATTTGAATTTTGAAAACAACCTCCAAAGAAAAAACCACCAACATGAAAGTTGTAGGTATCGAAGAGTTATGAAACTTTGTAGTTGACAATGTTTTGGTTTGAAATCATCTTGCCATTCAAAACTATGTTTGAATTTTGAATTTTAAATTTTTCAAACTACCTCGGATGGAAAAACCACCAAAATAAAAGTTGTAGGTCTTGAAATGTTATGAAACTTTGTAATTGTCAACTTTTTTATTTGAAATCATCTTATCATTGAAAAATTCGTGTGAAGTTTTCAAATTTAAAATTCAAATTTTGTAAACGGTCTCGGAGGTAGAAACTATTAAAATAGAATTTGTAGATATCAAAAAGTTATGCAACTTTATAGTTAGTCACATTTTTAAATAAAATGGTACTGATAAAATGGTATAGTATAGTGTGCTGTGTGTGACTAAAGAAATCAAAGACTTCTCTAAACCTGAAATAAAATGGTACTGATTAAGATGGTAGTCTGATTGGTGAATACCCATGGAAATCCATACCTATACAAATCCATCTATACCCATGGGTATCCACCATTTTGACCCGCAATATAAAATCAACCCACACAACCCAACCCGTTAATAATTAAAACCCATCACAATCCATCAAAACAAAATCATTTCTTAAACCCACCTAAAATACCCATTTACACCCACCCCATTTGCAGGCCTAAGGATGGTCGAGGCTTACGTCGTGACATTGTTGTCAAGACAAAGAAAGCCTCCGACCTCCTCTCTGACCTTGAGACGACATTCAAGTGTCTAAGAGCGAAAGGCGTGAACCTCAATCTCGAGAAGTGTGTCTTCGGAGTCCCCCGAGGCACGCTCCTGGGATTCATCGTCTCCGAGCAGGGCATAGAGGCCAACCCAGAGAAAATCGCGGCCATCACCAACATGGGACCTATCAAAGATTTAAAAGGAGTACAGAGGGTCATGGGATGCCTTGTGGCTCTGAGTCGCTTCATCTCACGCCTTGGCGAAAAAGGATTGCCCCTGTACCACCTCTTAAGGAAGGCCGAGCGTTTCACTTGGACCCCCGAGGCCGAGGAAGCCCTCGGAAACTTAAAGGCACTCCTTATCAATGCGCCCATCTTGGTGCCCCCCGCTACAGGGAGAAGCCCTCTTGATTTACGTCGCCGCAACCACTCAGGTGGCCAGCGCCGCGGTCGTAGTCGAGAGACGAGAAGAAGGGCACATACTGCTCGTTCAGAGGCTAGTCTACTTCATCAGCGAAGTGCTATCCGAGACCAAAGTCCGCTACCCGCAGATCCAGAAGCTGCTCTACGCAGTGATTCTGACACAGCGAAAATTGCGACACTACTTCGAGTCCCATCCGATGACTGTGGTATCATCCTTCCCCCTGGGAGAGATCATCCAGTCCCGAGAGGCCTCGGGGAGGATAGCAAAATGGGCAGTGGAACTCATGGGCGAAACACTCTCATTCGCCCCTCGGAAGGCCATAAAATCTAAAGTCTTGGCCGACTTCCTGGCTGAATGGACTGACACCCAGTTGCCGACAGCCCCAATACAACACGAGCTTTGGACCATGTATTTCGACGGGTCGCTGATGAAAACAGGAGCAGGTGCTGGCTTGCTCTTCATCTCACCCCTCGGGAAACATGTGCGCTACGTGTTGCGCCTCCATTTCCTAGCGTCAAACAACGTGGCCGAGTACGAAGCCTTGGTAAATGGCCTGCGCATCGCCGTCGAGCTAGGGGTTCGGCGCCTCGATGCTCGTGGCAACTCGTAGCTCGTCATTGACTAGGTCATGAAGAACTCCCACTACCGCGACCAAAAAATGGAGGCCTACTGTGACGAAGTCCGGCGCTTGGAAGATAAGTTCTACGGGCTGGAACTCAACCATGTTGCTCGATGGTACAATGAAACCGTGGATGAGCTGGCGAAAATAGCCTCGGGGCGAACAACGGTTCCTCCGAACGTCTTCTCCGAGGATATATATCAGCCATCCGTCAAAGTCGACGACACGCCCGAGCCCGAGGAGGCCTCGGCCCAGCCCGAGGTACCCACGACCGCCGAGGGTGAGGCCCTGCTTGTCGAGGGGGAGCGGAATGTGGTCACACCGGTCCCGAACTGGCAGGCCCCGTACCTGGAATATCTCCTCCGAGGAGAGCTGCCCCTCGACAAGGCCGAAGCTCGGCGACTGGCTCGGCGCGCCAAGTCGTTCATTTTACTGGGTGATGAAAAGGAGCTGTACCACCGCAGCCCCTTGGGCATCCTCCAATGATGCATATCCATTGCCCAAGGAGAAGAGCTGTTACAAGAAATACACTCGGGGGCTTGCGGTCACCACGCAGCACCTCGAGCCCTCGTGGGAAACGCTTTCTGATAAGGTTTCTACTGGCCAACCGCAGTGGCCGACGCCACTAGGATTGTATGCTCCTGTCAGGGGTGTCAATTCTACGCACGACAGACGCACCTGCCCGCTCAGACCCTGCAGACAATACCCATCACTTGGCCGTTTGCCGTTTGGGGTCTGGACCTCGTCGGTCCCTTGCAGAAGGCACCCGGGGGCTTCAAGCACCTGCTGGTCGCCATCGACAAATTCTCCAAGTGGATCGAGGTCCGACCCTTAACCAGCATCAAGTCCGAGCAGGCAGTGGCGTTCTTCACAAACATCATCCATCGCTTTAGGGTCCCGAACTCCATCATCACCGACAATGGCACGCAGTTCACCGGGAAAAAGTTCCTGGACTTCTGCGAGGACCACCACATCCGTGTGGATTGGGCCGCTGTAGCTCACCAGATGACAAACGGGCAAGTGGAGCGCGCCAACGGTATGATTTTACAGGGACTAAAACCGAGGATCTACAATGACCTCAACAAGTTTGGCAAGCGGTGGATGAAAGAGCTACCCTCGGTGGTCTGGAGTCTGAGGACGACGCCGAGCCGGGCCACAGGCTTCACGCCGTTTTTCCTAGTCTATGGGGCCGAGGCCGTCCTGCCCATGGACTTAGAATACGGTTCCCCAAGGACAAAGGCTTACGATGACCAAGGCAACTAGACCAGCCGAGAAGATTCCTTGGACCAGCTGGAAGAGGCTCGGGACATGGCCTTACTACACTCAGCGTGGTATCAGCAGTCTCTGCGACGCTACCACGCCCGAAGGGTTCGGCCCCAAGGTTTCCATGTGGGAGACTTGGTACTTCGGCTGCGACAAGACGCCCGAGGTTGCCACAAGCTTACTCCTCCCTAGGAGGGGCCGTTCATCATCGCCAAAGTTCTGAAGCCTGGGACATACAAGTTGGCCAACGATCAAGGCGAGGTCTATAGCAACGCTTGGAACATCGAACAGCTATGTTGCTTTTACCCTTAAAATGTTTCAAGTCGTTCATGTATCTCTCTTTCTTTACATACGCAAAAAAAGTCTAACCATCAAGGGAGGATCGGCCTTGCCTCGGCAAAGCCCGACCCTCCCTCGGGGGCTAGAAGGGGGGAACCCCCTCTACGTCAAAATTTTCTTCGAAAACATTTTCTACCAAGAGGAGTCTTCTACCAAAACGACTCTCGTGCTTTCCGATCACATCGATAACGGAACCCTGAAAACAAGCGCGAGAGACCTTGAACGGCAGGGCCGACCGAGCGGAGGGACTCCTACGCCTTCGGGATACGGATACCTCACTTGTCACCTTCCGCGAAAAGTAAATCACGCTCGGATAAGCGGTTCTGCTGTCGAACAAGTCCTAATGCTCAGGTAGAAAACGACTTTCATGCTTTCGACTATATCGATAGCAGGATCCTACAAACGAGTGAGAGAGCACATAAACGGCAAGGCCGACCGAGCCGGGGGACTCCTACGCCTCCAGGATACGGATACCTCACTCGTCACCTTCCGCGAAAAGTAACTCATGCTCGGATAAGCGGTCCTGCTACCGAACAAGTCCTAACGCTCGGGTAGAAAACGACTTTCGTGCATTCTGGACTATATCGATAACGGGATCCTAAAAACGAGCGAGAAAGCACGTAAATGGCAAGGCCGACCGAGCTGAGGGACTCCTATGCCTCCGGGATACGGATACCTCACTCATCACCTTCCGCGAAAAGTAACTCTCGCTCGGATAAAGCGATTCTACTACCGACGAACAAGTCCTGATGCTCAAAACGAGAAGAAAGAAAACGTAGCTTGATAACCCAAACGCTAAATATGTTTAGGCCTCAGCGGCCGCAAAAAACATGCGCATACTTCAAGCGAACTGTTTCTGCAGGCTCAGACATCGGCAGGGGGAGGAACAGCACGCTCGGTGTCATTTCCACCCTCGGCAGAAACCGGCCCGGCCTCGGGCCGCGACACGGGCAGAAGGACCTCCACCTCGAAGGAGGAAGCCAGCGCCGCGCTTGGGCCCTCGACAGCCGCGTCAAGCCTCTGGACCTCGGCTAAGGCAGCCTCTTCTTCGTCGGAGCCCCACGAAGTCTGCTGCGCACATGGTCGCACAAGGCCCGCAGGAGCCTATGAGGGGAGCTACCCGAGGGGACGTCGTCGAGACCGAAGGCCGGCAGAAAGCCGAGACAACCTCGGACATGGCCACGCGCTCGGTCTTCTTCCGCCCAGCCACCCCGGCAAGCGCCTTGCAGTTCTTAACGGACTCATCAAGAGCCGTCTTGAACCCTGCAGACAGCAGGACAACATTCTTCATACGCAAGGAGAAGAATGGAGACAAAAACAAAGTCTCAGAGCGGGGAAAACGCCCCTTCGGCCCGAACACCCTAGCTTGGGTGGACCAAGCAGACCCGACGGCCACGGCCAGACCTTCCACAAGGGTCTCGGCCCGAGCGGTCGCCTCGGGGTCCAGGAGAGGGGGAGCACCCTCTGCGCCGAAACTTTCCTCGGAAAAGTTTTTCCACCAAAACAGCTTTCATGCATCTCGACTATGTTAGTGACGGAGTCCCAAAAACGAGCGACTGAGACCTTGAATGGCAAGGCCGACCGAGCCGAGGGACTCCTACACCTCCGGGATACGAATACCTCACTCGTCACCTTCTAGGAAAGGCGGCTCACGCTCAGATAGGTGATTCTGCTACCGACGAACAAAGTCTTGATACTCGAAACAAGAGGAAAGAAAACACGGCTTTATACTCAAATGTTTAGGCCTCAACAGCCACAAAGAACAAACACACATACATGGGATAACAATGGTACCTAGACTTGGACGTCGACGGCACCCTCGGCGGGTGTCCCGACCTACGGCGGATGTCTTAGTACTCGAAGCTATTACATCACACTCTCAAGAGGGTACCATTACAAACAGGACTCCGGGTCCATTCCCGCAGGAATGAACAACCTCCACACTAGAAATCCTGCGGGATGACGAGCTCCGAGTAGCTCGCCGGTAAGCACTGCGCCAGCAGCGCAACAACGACCTCCGCCTCGGGCGCCTAAACAGCAGCAGCGATGACCTCAGGGCAAACGCTGCTGCTAAGAGGCCTTCGTTCACATCCCCTCACGGGGGACAAGAGCCAGACATTAAAGCCAAAGAGCTAGAGGTCCGGAGCGCAGCTGGCACCGACGGTCTCGTCGGCGGAGGCAACTGCCGCGGTGGGTAGCCTCACCAGCGGTAGCCCCCACTGCAGTGCCGATGACAGCGGCCACCTGCGCGCGGCGTGACCACCACCCGGGTGGAGGACGGACAGCTGCACCCTGGCTAGGCAGCAGCAGTTCGCCTTCCCCCGCATGGCTGGAGGATGCCTCCGCAGGGCTGGAGGATGCCCTTCTCCCCCGAATGTTGGAGGAAGAAGCAGGTCACCGTCCCGCGCGGGAGGCAGAACCCCACTCGACGCGCCCTCCTCCTCAGCACGGATGATGAACATCCTTGAAGATGAGGGCAGGGCAGAGGCCGCAGCCCGGCTTGCTTCTCCCCACCACGAGGCTGGTGATCATCCCTACGGATGACCATTGGTTAGGGAATGCAGCCGGGCTGCATGATGAAAATCCTTGAAGCCGAGCGACTACTGGAGGGCGCTAACCCCCATGAGGTTGCACTTCTTAAACAGCAGCAAGAAGAGAGCCACACAGCTACGCCCCATCTGGGAGCTCGGAAGGTGGAAGGGAACGATACAAGAGAGGAGTGCGAAGGCATGGCTACTGCCTGGGGGATCGATCCCCTCTTATAGGCAGATCTCTTCACTCGCGCCCCCAAGCGTCACGGGCAAAGCCTCCACCGACGTGATCCAGGGTTCCCACCTTGCGACACGGGGGCTGGGTCCCACATGTCATGAGAGCCGACCCAAAACGTGAAGGAGGCAAACCGCCGCACGCGAAGCATGTAACCGCCCTGCGGTTATAAGCGTTCCTTCATCCTCGCTGAAACCAGTGGACAAAAGGGCGAGCCGCCACGCAGGGAGCATGCAACCGCACCGCAGTTATGCACCCTTTCCACTCTGTCACATCCGGTGGACCAGCACGGAGGCCCGGTCCCACCTATCATGTAACCGGCACGACGGTCACTACGTGCAAGGAAACCGCACCGCCACCTGCGCCAATACTGCGTCTTCTCGACTGCGGAACCAGTGCCGCGGCTCGAGGAAGCCCCACGCGTGACCCAACAGTGCCAATTAAGTGCAACGATCACGGGTCAGTCAGCCGCGGGGGTAGGCACTACAGTTGATATGGCCAAAAGCGGACCGACAATAACTACTGCAGCAGACAAGCGGAAGCAGCGGTCAAATCACCCCCAGGCTCGCGTCCTTTCCTGAACCGGCAGGGGAGCCCTCGCCCACGGCGTAAAGACAACGCGCTCGTGCTCCGTTCCTCGAACGGCCCGCGCACGCGCAACAGACGCCCCGTGAATCGCCCGTTCTGTCGCATTAACTCATTGGCAGAGCAAGCGACACCTTTGGCAGGCGAAGCAGGCGACTTTTCACCTCCTTCATGAAGACCGCGTTAGAAAAGGTGCGCCACGTTATTTAAATTCATATCCTTTTCCGTTTCCCCTCTCTCTCTCTTTCCACAGGGACCGAGAAAGGGGATATTTCGAAAAGGATCCTTCTTCGCGAAGGAAACAGGCCCCCGAGCCCTCCTACTGATCAGGGGTTCGAAGGTTGCACCCTGTGGGGTCCAGCAACCGCCCCAGAGCACTCGGGCCCCCGAGCCCTCCTACTGATCAGGGGTTCGAAGGTTGCGCCCTACTGGGTCCAGCAACCGCCCAGAGCACTCGGGCCCCCGAGCCCTCCTACTGATCAGGGATTTGAAGGTTGCAGCCCTACAGGGTTCTGCAACCGCCCCAGAGCACTCGGGCTCCGCGCCCATTACTGATCAGGGGTTCGAGGGCTGGCCCCTCGGAAGGGTTCGACAGCCGCCCCAGAGCACTCAGGGTCCGCGCCCATTACTGATCAGGGGTTCGAAGGCTGGCTCTCGGAAGGGTTCGACAGCAGCCCCAGAGCACGCAGAGTGAGGGATGACCCTAGGTACGTCCGTTACATGGCCGAGGCTCGGTCTACGCTCCATAGGTACCCTAGGACATTTCCGAGACCAGCGGGAACGATTTGTAATGGAATCCCACCGGAGGGAGGCATCGAGCCCTCGGACCCTATCGAAATGGGTCCGGGTCCAGCAAATCCCCTGCAGGTACTTTTGGAGCGCGCCTCTGGGCCACTAGCTGACCTTTAACGAACGGGCCACGGGCGTCCACTCGGATCACCCGTTAGCAACTCACTGGAAACACCATGATCGGTACCCTCCGAGGGTAACATGGCGCTTCCCCCCCCCCTTCCTCCTTGGGAAAAGGCGATGAAGGGGCATATAATAAAAGTCGAGACAGTCCTTGATCGTCCTCTCGCTCCATGCAGAGGCTCGGGGGCTACCCTCGCACCCGGCTGCGGCCAAAACTGTTGACAGTGTCAATAAACCAGCTCAAAAACTCGGAGCCTGACCATGCACCCAGGCTGTGGCCAGGTCGCATGAGGGAACAACCAGGCCGACCGAGGCATCATAGCAAGAATTAAGATCTCAGAGGAGTCAAACCACTCCTCCGAGGCCTCGGGGGCTACACCCGGCGGGTGCGCTCGCGTGCACCCACCGGAACAAAACATAACCGAGAAAGGCTGGTTCCCTTGCAAAAATCCGGTAGAACATCCAAGCGAGTGCCTGCACTCCCTTCGAGGCTCGGGGGCTACTGTCAGGTACCGTAATTAGGGGTACCCCCAACACTCCTAAACACGGCTGATGAACACCTTCAGAGCAAACCATAAAGACTAACAGTTCGGGTCAAAGTCAAAGCTTCGTCTACCAAGGGACACGATCTCGCCTCGTCCGAGCCCGGCCTTGGGCGGGAACAGTGGTCTCGGACGAATTCACGTCTCGCCCGAGGGTCTCCTCAGGCAGTGAGCACGCCCTCGGCTCAGCCAAAGGCAAGCCTTGTCGTGCAAGCGACCTTGGCCAAATCGCCTTACCAGCCAACCGTATTGCATGCGCATTTAATGCTGGGATCGCCCGACACCTTATCCGGTCACACGCGCCTCAATCGGCAAGGTCGAAGTGACCGCAGTCACATCGCCCTTTCACAGACCGACCTGACACGAAAACAGCGCTGCCCGCCCCGCTCTGGCTGCTGTGCCAACCACCCGGGCGAAACCGACAACAACCAAGTTCAGCCTCGGGCGCAACAGGAAGCTCCGCCTCGCTCGACCTCAGGCCTCGGCCTCGGGAGAAGATCTCCGCCTTGCCCAACCCTAGGGCTCGGCCTCAGCCTCGGCCTCGGGAAGAGTCACATGCTCGCCCGACCCTAGGCCTCGGCCCCAGCCTCGGCCTCGTAGGAGCCGCCGCCTCGCCCGATCTCAGGCTTGGATCGGCCGCGCCACAAGGGATACATCTTTACCCTACTCCTAGCTAGCTCAGGCTACGAAGGAACAAGACCGGTGTCCCATCCAGCTTACCCCGGTAATAGGCAATAATGGTTTCCCGCATGCGTCCATGACATCGGTGGTTCTCAAGCCCCCTACGGAAGCAAGGAGACGTCAGCAGGATCCATGCAGTGCCAACAGCTATGCTGCTACAGGGCTCAAGGCACTTCTCCGACGGCCATGATACTACCTCTGCAGGGCTCGAGACGCTCCCCCGACGGCCACGTTATTATCTGTACAGGGCTCAGGGCACTTCCCTGCCAGCCACGTTAGCTCCCAGCTACACCCCCATTGTACAGCTGGACATCTCCTTATGTCTATAAAAGGGGGTGTCCAGGGCCCCACGAAAAAAAGGGAGCGGACGGCAGGAGGACGGGTAGCCGCACGACGAAAGGGACGGGAGAAGATGCGCAGGGCCTAACCCTCTCTCTCGCTCTCTCCTACTCGCTCTCCCGCTCTCGCTCTCTCGCAACGCTTGTAACCCCTAGTACGAGCACCCTGGTGCAGGATAATACAAGGCTCATTTTCCCCTTGTGTTCCATCTCGCACAACCTATCTGGGCAGGGATACGCAGCGACAAAATTTACTAGTCGGTCCAGGGACCCTCGGGTGCGAAACGCCGACACCTATTCACCCTCTCTAGGCGACTTTGAACATATCGCTATAAAAATTAGATTGTGATTAAATATAGATTATTGGGGTAGCACATAAAATTATAGGGATTTTATTTTTATTTCTTTTGAATTAAAAAAATCTCTAAACGGATCTTACACAAAATATGTGGCAAAAATAAAATAGGTTCATCTTCTACCTCGTCTCTAGTTCTTGCACAGAGAAGACAACGAGCAAGAGAGGGGTTCGGCCGGCCGTCAGGGAAGGTCGACAACTGTGGTCGATGGGGAAGCAGCGTTAGACTCTGGGGCGATCCTCGCCGGCGATGGGGAGAAGCCGACAACGCCTGATGTCGTTCCCCAAAGACGACATTAAGCGGCGGCAGAGCGAGGAGGGAGCAGGGACACAGAGGCTGAGAAGGGACACAGATCTAGCAGGGGAGGAAGAAAGCGTGGCTGCATGATTATAGGCAGTGGGGAGGGAGGAGATTTAGAGCTGAATTAACACTATTGATGGTGAATTGAAGAACGACGATTACTTAGCGAAGGAATGACTGTAGCCATTAAAGCTTTTAACAATGACGGCTGTAAAAATTTAGGGAAGAAACCGATGTTGTGGAGCCACAAGGGAATGACCGTTGCGAGGCACCGGGGCCACGAGCACTGCTGCTGCAGGCCGTGTTGACTGCCGCTGCCACATTGGTCACCAGCCGCGGGTGGGCGTCGCAAGCAAGCGACTGAGAATCGAACACATGCGATCCAATTCTGTTTTGGAGAGGAAAAGGGACCTTACAAGTGGACCCCATATGTCATAGGAAGAAGGGATGGGAATAAGGAAACATCAAACATGAGGCTACTGGTGTGCTAGCCAAATGGGCCAAGCCGAGCGTGCATGAGTGGAGGGTTTTTTATTTTTTTTCTTCTTCAAATTACACATAATATATATATATATATATATATATATATATATATTCCAAAGAAATCATAATAAATTATAAAATAATATTCTTTAAGAAAAAAATACCCAACAAAAACTATTATTTTAATAAGTTAGACTTCACACAAAGGATAGTAAAAAAAACAAATTCTTCAACTCCTTCAACCAAAAATTCATGCTCCCATAACGAATGCATCAAACATTTGGTTAGATTTAAAATTACTTAAAAGATTAGTTATGATTTATGTCATTATTTTCTTTACTAAAAAATAACTTTTCCCTTTCTAATGAACTTAACAGCTAGAGTTGAATTGTTTTTTTAGCTGATGGATTTGAGGTGTTACAAAACCTACCCCCTAAAAAGAATCTCATCATCGAGATTAGGAAACTTCTGAAAATAGCTGGGGAAATTATGTCCTAAGTTCACCTTCTCTTTTCCATGTGGCCTCATCTTCCGAATGATGAATCCACTGAACTTTGCACATATTGAAAACCTTACTCCGAGTAATTCTGTGGGATGTTTCCAAAATTCTAATCGGATACTCAAAATAAGTCAAGTCCTTATTAACATTCAGTTCTTCCATGGTTAATTGTTCTTCTGGTACTCTTAAATATTTTTTGAGTTGTGATACATGGAACACATCATGTACATCCGATAAACTGTCGAGTAGTTCCTATTGATATGCTACTTCTGCTTTCCTTTCCAAGAGTTTGAATGGACCAATATAACGAGGAGATAATTTGCCTTTAACTTTAAATCTTCACATTCCTCTCATTGAAGAAACCTTAAGATATACGAAGTCTCCAACTTCAAAGATTAATTCTCTTCTTTTATTGTCAGCATAGTTTTTTTGCTTGGTAACTATTGTTATAAGAGAACTCTGCATAGGGCAAACTCTTATCCCAACTTTTACCATATTTTAAAGCACAAGCTCTTAACATATCCTCTAAAACTTTATTTGTTCTTTCCATTTGTCCATCTGTTTGCGGATGATAGGCTGAGCTGAAATTTAGCTTAGTATCCATAGATTTATGTAACCTTTTTTTTTCCAAAAACGTGAGGTAAATTGGGTTCCTCGATCTAACACAATTTTCTTCGGTATTCCAAGTAGATAAACAATCCTTGACATGTATAGTTCTGCTAACTGAGCTCTTTTGTATGTTGTCTTCATAGGTATAAAATGTGCAACCTTAGTCAACCTGTCTACAATAACCCATATGGAGTCATAACCATCACGGGCACGGGGTAATCCAACTATAAAGTCCATACCAATTTCTTCCCATTTCCATTCTGGTACTTTAAGAGGTTGTAGCAAACCTGCTGGGCTTTGATGTTCTGCTTTAACTTGTTGACATATATCACATAGTGCAACATAAATAACAACATCTCTTTTCAAACCATACCACCAATATTTTTCTTTTAGGTCCTAGTACGTCTTAGTACTTCCCAGTTGTATAGAATAAGCTGAATCATGAGATTCTCTCAAAATAAGTTGGCTTAGATGTTCAATTTCTTATACACAAATTCTCTTTTTAAACCACATTGTGCCTTGTTCATCTTCTGTGAAGTCAAGTGCTTTTCCCAAATTAATCTGTGTTTTAATTTCCTTAGTTTTCTCATCGGAATCATGTCCTTTACGAATCTCTTGTTCCAAACTAGAGCCCACTTCCATAAAGGTTGCTTCCATATTATTGACCATACCAACATTAAGTTGTTCCAATTCCCAACATAACTCTTGTGGCATCAAATAGATAGTAACATTATTCACTTGACCTTTACGAATTAAAGTGTCTACCACTACATTTGCTTTTCCTGGGTGATGTTGTATATCCAAATCATAATCTTTGATTAACTCAAGCCATCTCCGTTGTCTTAGGTTGAGTTCTTTCTGAGTGAATATGTATTTCAAGCTTTTGTGATCCGTGAAGATTTTGCACTTATTTCCAATCATGTAGTGCCTCCAAATCTTCAAAGCGTCCACTACGACAGCGAATTCAAGATCATGCGTCGGGTAATTCTTTTCATGCTTTCGCAACTGACTTGAGGCATAAGCTATTACTTTTCCTTCTTGCATTAACACACATCCAAGTCCTAGATGTGATGCATCACAATACACATCAAATCCTTTGTGAATATTAGACATTACTAGGACTAGTGCAGTGGTTAGCTTTTTCTTTAATTCTTCAAAACATTTCTGACATGCTTCATCCCACTTAAACTCTTTACCTTTCTCTAGCAGTGAAGTAAGAGGTTTCACTATCTTGGAGAAGCCTTCGATGAATATTATGTAGTAACCTGCTAATCCCAGAAAACTCCTGATCTTGGACACATATGTTGGTTGTTTCCAATTTAGTATTTCACTTATTTAACTGGGGTCTACCTTGATTCCTCCATCTGTGATAATATGTCCTAGGAAAGCGGCTTCCTTCAGCCAAAAATCACACTTTGAGAACTTTGCATACAATTGGTTGTATCGAAGCTTTTGCAGGACTAATCTCAAATGATCTTCATGTGTTTCTTCATTTTGAGAGTATACTAGTATATCGTCGATGAATACAACCACAAACATGTCAAGGTACTCCATGAATACTTTATTCTTCAAGTTCATAAAGTAAGCCGGTGCATTAGTCAGTCCAAATGACATGACCAAAAACTTGTATAATTCATATCTTGTAGTGAAGGTTGTCTTAGGTACTCTTCAGTTCGAATCTTCAACTGATGATACCCTAATCTTAGATCTTTTTTGAGAAAATCTTAGCTCGTCTTTTCTGATCAAACAAATTTTCAATCCGAGGTAAAGGGTATTTGTTCTTAATTGTCACTTCATTCAAACTTCTATAATCTACACACATTCTTCTTGAACCATCCTTCTTATCCACAAATAAAACCGGAGCTCCCTAAGGGGATGAGCTTGGATGGATAAAACATTTTTCTAACAATTCTTCTACCTGTTTCTTAAGTTCACCTAAATCCTTAACATATATTCTATAAGGTCTTTTTGATATAGGTGCAGTTCCAGGTAATAAATCAATAGAGAATTCTACATCATGATCAGGTGGCAAACCTAATAATTCCTCCGGAAATACATCTGGATACTCACAGGCCACCTTGATATTTTCTAGGGACTTTTGTCACACCCGGATTTAAGGGATAAAGACGGGTGCATCTCATATATGCGCCAAAGAAGACAACACATATAATAACAGAGTGTATAGAGATAAATGTCACAATAATCAGAGTACTTATTACATAGCGGAAGTCTTACAAAATAAAAGATAAATAAAAAATGAACTAAAGTCCATCCTTGGCACCATAAAGTCAATTGGGATACGCCACCTAGATCAAGTCCAACTCCTCGTTGTGTGGCTCCTCTTGAACCACCTGTTCTTCTCCTATGGGGGTGTGAGACAGCAAGGGTGAGCTCACACATGTTCATCACTCAACAAGTTGTGGGGAATAATGTGCATGAACTCACCAAAGGTGGGAGTTCATGTGATGTGTAAGGCTGATCAACAATAGGGGTTAAAGCTGAGCATTGCTTTTAATAAGTTGGTCAAATTTTATTAGCAGTTACTAAATGTAAGTAAATACCAAACCATAATAAGAATAATTGAACAAAATTAATAAATAATCCCATGCAATGCAAATGACAAATTGAATTTAGTTTCATAGTTTAATCATGCGAGAGTCCTGAGCTGCTCTTGACCGTGAGCTCGGTTAGTATACCAGTTTTACAATCTGCAGAGGTTGTACCCTATACCCACAAGTCATGTTACCCATCTGCCAAGGGGTCATGAGTCCCATACACCTCTACCAAGGAAGCGAGGCAGGGTAACACTATGAGGCCTTTTTACAAAGTTCCACTAGCTTCCGAAAACCCGTTACAGTTTCTGGGAAGAGCAATTGCAAGAATCCCTCGTCTGACAGCCATCGCAGCAAAATCAACCCGAGAACCTCCCTGCATGCCTACTCCCCTACTGCCCTTGCCCTTTCAGGTAAGGTAGTCTTCCACTAGTTGTCCTAATTAGTCAGCCAAGGGCGTCCCATTCCACCCTTGTGGTGGCACGTGTTTCTCAAGTTAAGCTCCATGTTCCAATTAAAATTAATGATCTTGACATGAACATAAATAACATAACAGAATAATTGGAACATGGATATAATGAAATATTAACCCAAAACCATGTAAAGCAATAGCATAACTACCCAAATGATTCAGGGATAAACAAGGTAAAAAAAGAATAACCAGTCTAGGGTGACCTATTGGGTCCCATCAAAATTAAACCTATGCATGAATAAATGATATTAAAGAACATTATTGGGTAATAAATGTGGTCAAGGGCACAACTTGCCTGGGACTTGAGATTCTTGGTACTAGGATGATCCTCAGGTGACTCGTGACCTCGCGCTAGTCGTAGCAATACAAACAAACATGGTATAGACAAAATTAACATCACACAAAACATGTAAACAAAATAGATATTAATAATCTACACATGAAAATAAGACTATAGGAAAAAGAATCATTATATTTGGAGTTATGGATTTTAAGTTATGAATTTCTAAAGGTTTTATATATTTGATACAAGATTAATTTGGCGATCAATTTTAATTTGGCTTTACATGTGATTATTTAAAATTGATCGCCAAATTAATTTTGTATCACTGTCAGATTGCCAAATCCATAACAGTAAGATTAATTTGGCTTTCATGCTAATAGATAAACAATAATATTACAAATATATAGGAACTGGAATGGAACAATTTGGACTTAATATGAATTTTCTAGGGATTAAACAAGTTCTAGTGATTATTTTTACATTAATAATCAATTTCCGTTATTAATTATCAAATTCCTCTGGTCTCTAGACTGCGCCTCAAAAACTGAGAAGTGCAGGGGCCCCAGCGCGATAAATCCCAAGACTCAGATTGACTCTGTCATGGACCGCGGGTTGTTTACTAATAAGTTCAGGGTCTATTTAGTAAGGTAGTCTGCCGAAGGGGTATCATGAACTTACGACCAACCGATTCTAAACCAACGGATCAGATTAGATCGTCACGATATATAACATGTAACCCACCCCGATAGTCTGATCCCGCATCAACGGTAGAGAGGCGGCCACGCTCTGACCGGACTAGAATCGCACATCACCGAATCAACGTCTCTGATCAAGTCTCGTGAAGGGGGTATGCGGCACAACATCTCTACCGCCGGTCATCGATCCAATGACCCTGCATTATCGCTCTCCCCTGACGCAGCCCAACGGTGGCGCCACCAACCCAGGTGGTGGCGAGCTCGCCGGCGCGAGTAAATCCGGCGCCCGAGCCACAATCCCGGGCCCCTGCGACTTCCACCCGATGCCCAAACCCACCCGAACGCACAGGTCTAACAATGACCGGGATTCACGCAACATCGACGCACACTCGCGGTGAGCAGCGGCCGTCGCTGGTGAGCCATTGCTACCATCGATCCAGCGCGCGTTTTCAAGCGTAATTTAATATCTACATGTGGATCATATAATGGGGATCGGTAGGGGAGTCCTCAACGGGGTTTGACCACGCCGATGGTGACACCACGACGGATTGCGGCTCTGAGCAGGTGTCCTACGATGGCGAGCAATCGCCGATCACCCAACTCTGATTCTGCATGACACTGTGGCTCACACGAACGGTGAAGACTCCACGGCTTCCTTTTCGATCGCCCACTGGAAACGACGAGCCACACACAGCTGACTGTTGGTGGTGGCGGCATGGATTGATTTCGTTCCCTCCCTGACGGCGCCTGGTGTGAGGTTGGGGAAGAAGGAAGAAGAGGAAGAGGTAAGGAACGATGGATGCTGGGTCCTATACCCAGGAAGGACAGGTTTTGCGCAAGGTTCACAGTGATCGTGGCACCGCAAGCTCCGCCGAGGTCTTCGCGAGGTAGTTGAGGATGGAACTGATGGGGAGGGTCCACCCAACAGCGAGCGTACGAGGAGGCAGTCACAGGTAAGTGGGTCCAACACGTTAGTCAAAGGTTGCGCACGGCGAGCGACTGACTGGGACGGTCCACTAGTCGACGAAACGGGGAGGAAGAAGCACGCGTGGAGTGGCTGTCGCCCGGGCCACACTGGTCGGACGACTAGGAGTGGCGCGCGCGATTGCGAAGCTGCCACGGTGGGCCACTCGTCTGTCAGCGACCAGGTGAGCGCGTAGTTGCATCCGGCGTGACTGGCTGCCCCGTGCCCACCTGTCGGTTGCGTGACACAGCGCGCGCCCAACGCAGGCGCGATGGGCTGACAGGGGAATAAGATGAATGGGCCGCAAGGAAGGAATGGGCCCAAGCGCAGACTTATGGTTTTTTCCATTTCTGTTTTGCATTTTCTTTTTCTATTTTCTCTTTCAAATCCCATTCTAATTCAAACACATGTCTTGAACTTCAAATTTCCAAGTATCCAAATAATTCCTAATGTGAATATAAACTCTACTGTATACAAGATTTATTATTATTATTTTCCCTATTATGTATTTATGGAAGGAATAAATGACTTCATCAAAATTCCCTTTCACCTTTGCTATTTTATGTTTCATTAAAATTGGAGATCCAATTACATGTTTTCCATAAAATGCATCACCACAAAAGTTACCAAGCGATCAACCTTTCTTATCTAATTATTGGTCCCTTAATTAATTTACTATTATTGTTTGAAGATGAGGAGAGAGAGTCCTAATAATATCCAAAGGTTTCAAAAATCCCTAAAACACTATCTTAAATATATTTATATTTTTTATTTCATCATCATTATTATTTTTTACCAATTTTGGGCTTTACAAATCCTACCCCCTTAACAGAAATCTTGTCCTCGAGATTTGTAAGAAAAGGGTGTATACCCTTGTTATCTCAGAACATATGCACAAACAAAATCTCAGCATGATGCAAAATTTATTAGCAACATATTGGGTCAATTAGAACTTATTATTATTCCTAAAATAGTAACATACTAACTACTATCTAAAGTAACATTTAGGTCTTACAAATATTAATATATATATATATATATTTATGTAGCTTGGTGGAGCTGGTGGTGGTGGTGGAGGTAGCGGGTGTTGTTGTTGTTGTCTTTCCAACCGTGCTTGCCTCATTTCCTGACGCATCTCCAACCGGTCCTGACGTATTTCCTGGCGTTCTTGCCTTATATGATTTTGCATTTTGTTCACCATGTTTGTCATTTGTTGTAGTACTTCTGTCATTTGTTGTAGCACTTTTGTCATTTGTTGTAGCACCAGCATTTGGGCGGCAACCACTGGATCGGTTGCAACCAGTGGAGGATTTAGAGGATTCATTTCTGTTTGATGTTGCCTGATAGTCCTCCCTTCTTGGTATTGACCATCGGAGTTAGAAGCATATGGTAAAATAGTTTTGCCAGAGAATTATTTGGTAGGAAGAACAGATAGGCTAGTATCTGGTTATGAACTAAAAATTCCTTGGCAGGACTTAATCTGTTGTTTTATATCAAGCTTGGGATAACTGGTCATATAAGGTGAATGTCCAAAGGCAAGATAGAATCTGTCAAGATGAGTTATACATGGGTGAGGTAGACTACATGATGTAGGTGAAAAGCTTGTTTGATGTTAGGTGGGGATAGATAGATTATACAATCCATCATGACTCTAAGGATGGGTTAACTCTTTTGCCCTTGGTCGAGTTGGTCTAATGCACTAATTTTAGGTTTAAGTGCATGAGGGGAGAACAAGGTTTATAGGAGTAGGGTCTAGTTTATTTCACTAGTGTTAACTTGTTAAGTGACCCACATTAGATTGAATAAGCTCTAGATAAGTACAAGTTGAGTGTGTTATGTCAAATTTCAGTTGGGTGACATTGTTTTAGGCAGGGCTTGGAAAAACAATGATGTATGTCATTGAAAATATGTAGGTCAAACTGGTAGATTAATTTTTTATAGACGGATTAGGCAATTTATCAAGAATGTGTAGGTCGTTGGTATATGGCTGAGTTGGTCGAGTTGATAGAAGTCACCAATTTAGGCTTGAGTGAATTAGGAATATAGCCTTATCCTTTGTATCAGCATTAAGTAACTTGAAAGTCGCCTAGAGGGGGGGTGAATAGGGCGAAACTGAAATTCTCAAAAATAATCACAACTACAAGCCGGGTTAGCGTTAGAAATATAATAGAGTCCGCGAGAGAGGGTGCAAAACAAATCGCAAGCAAATAATGAAGTGAGACACGCGGATTTGTTTTACCGAGGTTCGGTTCTCTCAAACCTACTCCCCGTTGAGGAGGCCACAAAGGCCGGGTCTCTTTCAACCCTTACCCTCTCTCAAACGGTCCCTCGGACCGAGTGAGCTTTCTCTTCCCAATCACTTGGAACACAAAGTTCCCGCAAGGACCACCACACGATTGGTGTCTCTTGCCTCAATTACAAGTGAGTGTTTGATCACAAGAAAGAATCAAGAAAGAAGAAAGCAATCCAAGCGCAAGAGCTCGAAAGAACACAAGCAAATCACTCTCTCTAATCACTAGAGCGTTGTGTGGAATTTGGAGAGGATTTGATCTCTTGGGTGTGTCTAGAATTGAATGCTAGAGCTCTTGTAAGTAGTTGAGAAGTGGAAAACTTGGATGCAATGAATGGTGGGTGGTTGGGGGTATTTATAGCCCCAACCACCAAACTAGCCGTTTGGTGAGGCTGTCTGTTCGATGGCGCACCGGACAGTCCGGTGCACACCGGACATGTCCGGTGCGACAGCCACGTCACCAAAGAGCCGTTGGGTCGACCGTTGGAGCACTGTCTACTGGGCCCGCCTGGATGTCCGGTGCACACCGGACATGTACTGTTCAATGTCCGGTGCACCAGAATGGGCGTGCCTGACTTCTGCGCGCTTCTGGCGCGCATTGAATGCGCTGCAGGTAGCCGTTGGCGCCGATATAGCCGTTGCCCCGCTGTTACACCGGACAGTCTGGTGTACACCGGACAGTCCGGTGAATTTTAGCGGAGCAGCCGAAGTAAAAACCCGAGGCTGGCGAGTTCCTGAGGCAGCTCTTCCTTGGAGCACCGGACATGTCCGGTGTACACCGGACAGTCCGGTGAATTATAGCGGAGTGACCTTTTGTAACACCCGGATTTTAGGGGTCCAAAACCCGGGGTTAACATAAACACCAGGTATGCTGGGACCAAGTCTCATACATATGATGTATAGTGGCACAGGATCGAATGTCACAACTTTATATATAACAGGAGTTCTATACAAAATAAATAATTACATTATAAGGAGACAACGGTCCAGTAACCCAAAGTTGACTGGGAGACGACGACCTAGACCTCTCACGAACTCATCACAGCATCCTCCATGAGCATCATCCTGCAGTACCTGATCTTGACCTGTGGTGTATGTGAGACAGCAAGAGTGAGCTCACATACGTTCATCGCTCAACAAGTTGTGGGGAATAATGTGCATGAACTCGCCAAAGGTGGGAGCTCACGTGAAGTGTAAGGCTTACCAAAGAGGATGGTTAGAGCTGAGCATTGCTTTTAACGTTGGTCAAAATTTTATTAGCAATTACTAAGTATAAGTAAATACCAAACCCAATTAAGTAATAGAACAAAAGTATCAACATCACCTGCAATGCAATGCATATGACAAATTGAATTTAGTTCCATAAATTAATCATGTGAGGGTCCGAGCTGCTCATGACCGTGAGCACGGCTAGTATACCAGTTTTACACTCTGCAGAGGTTGCGCATCTTTACCCACAAGCCGTGTTACCCATCTGCCAAGGGGTCATGAATCCCATACACCTCTACCAAGGAAGCGAGGCAGGGTAACACTACGAGGCCTTTACAAAGTTCCACTAGCTTCCGAAAACCCGCTACAGTTTATAGGAAGATCCAGTGCAGGAATCCCTTGCAGGACCGCCATCGCAGCAAAATCCTCCCGAGGGCCTCCCTACACTGACCTCTCCCCTACTGCCCTTGCCCCTTTCGGGTAAGGTAGTCTTCCACTAGCTTTCCTAATTAATCAGCCAAGGGCGTCCCATTCCACCCTTGTGGTAGCACTGTTTTCCCGGGTGGTCGCTCCATGTTCCAATTAACATAATGATCTTAACATGAACATTAAATAACAACTGATAACAAAAAGTGTAATCATGAATAGTGTATCTCCATACCCAAAACCACATATAGCACTAGCAAGTACTACCCAAAAAGTTCAGTGGTAAACAAGGTATAAAGATAGACAAGCTAGGGTAACCTATTGGGTCCCATCAAAATTAACCTATGCAGATCATTATGATTAATCAGAACATGGCTGGGTAAAAAGAAGTGATCAAGGGCACAACTTGCCTGGGCCTTGAGATTCCAGGTACCAGGATGATTCTTCAGATCCTCGTGACCTCACTGCTAGTCGTAGTAATACAAACATACATGGTATAGGCAAAATTAACATTACACCAAACATATATGCAAAATACATATTAATAATCTAAATATTAAAATAAGATCACAGGAAAAAGAATTATTAATTTTGGAGTTGTAGAATTCAAGTTATGACTTTCCTAAGGTTTAATGTGATTAAAATATGATTAAATGATAAATAAATTTTCTGACAGAGTTCATGTCAAAACAGTGATTCTAAATGGTAGAGAATATTATTACAAAATTTTAGGAATTGGAATGACTCAATTTGGAGCTAAAATGAATTAGTTATGAATTAATTAAGTTTCTGGATTTATTTTAACACTAAAAATCATTTTCTAAATCATTTTCTATGATTTTCCTATTCATTGGACTGGGCCTCAATTATAAGAAAGGTCAGGGGGCTCGGGGTAAATCTTCTAAGACTCAGAGCACAGTCGCATAGGACGGCGGGTTCTATTTCCAAAAAGTCCAGGGACTCTTTTAAAAGACTGCCAGCGTGAAGGGGTATAATCTAATTCCAGCCGTCAGATCAGGAATCAAGCGCCCGGATTAGATCTGATATAACCGAACCGGTACGCGACAACAGCCGTCGGATCCGAGATCAACGGTCTGAGTTTAATGAAGCTCGGGCCACCCGGAACCGACCGATCCGCATCTAACGGTCCCGATCGATCACGCGAAAGGGTACGCCCCGATCTAATCTCAACCATCCACGCCCCGATCGACGGCCGCGAACGCGTCATCACCAATCCAACAGAGCCGCGCGGCGGCGCTTCCCTTCCGCGGCGGCGCCATCACCGGCGAGGTGACCGACCCGCGCGTCCGGGTTTTAAACTTCGATCCTAAGCGCGCAAAATAAAGCTGGGACCATGGTGATTAAATGGGCAGGCGACTTACCCACGGCGATGATCGGAGAGAAGCTGCCCACGAAGGAGTGCGGATCCGCGGCGAATGCGAAGTCCGGCGAGCAATTCACGCCGAGCGGGAGCCTATCTTCACGGTCCGAGCACGCGTATAGTTTCCCCGTGGTCCGGCGAACACAACCGGCCACCCACGGGCCGCCCGGCGGCGATACGGAGCGGAGTCGACGGCGGCGGGTCACAATCCTCCGCGAGCGCAGCAATGGCGGCGCTGATTGGAGAAACGGGGAGCACTGCGGCGGCTTTCGTTGACGTGGGGTGGGGCGAGGGGTTCGGCTTCAGCTATTTGAAGGGAGTGACCGGTCGTCGGACTCCGATCATCGCGCGCGCAAGCAGCGGAAGGCCGTTTCGGCGGGTTACCGACGGTGCAGGCCCACGTGCCAGTGAGAAGACGAGGGCGCGCGTGAGGGGGAAGATCCATCTGACCAGCGGGGCCACGGCGCAGAGAAGGAGATGCGGTGTGCGCTGGTGCGACTGCGCTGTGGGTCCCGCGGCGCAGCGACACGGTTGCGGACGCGCGCGCGAGAGCAGCTGACGAGTGGGCCCGGGTTGTCGGCGCCAGGGATCGGAGTGAGTGGGCCGCGCGGGTGAGGAAATACTTAGGTGGGCCGAATACAAGGTAGCAGGCCCAGTTAGGTTAGAATTCCTTTTCTTTTTATTTTCTGTTTTCTTTTCTCCATTTTCAAATCCAATTTGAGTTCAAGTTCAAATTCAAACTTTGTGTGGATCTTCATTTATAAACTCATCTTTTTGAAATTAAAAATGCTAAACCTGAAGATATTTGGTTATACATTTTATGTATATTTTCATATCTCTTCTCTTTTCTCCCTTTCCCATTTATTTTCTATTTTCTATTCCCAATTCAAATTTATACTTCTATTTTTGTTTTTCAGATTTTTCAAATGTATCAATTGAAACTCAAAGGTGAATATAAACCACACTATTTTATTATTACTAATGTAAGTTTTATTCTCCTTGTTATTTATTTCATGGGATGTATAAATGGTTTCCTTTAAAAGAAAAATCCTTTTCTCATCTTTGTCTTATTTCCTAATTTCCAAAGCATTATGATACTTTGTTTATATTTTTTTTTCCTCTACTAATTTTGGGTCTTACACCTTTGGAAATTCCCGAGAGTGAAGAGTTTGAAGTCGGAGTCCCCTGGTGCACCGGACATGTCCGATGGCACACCGGACAGTCCGGTGCGCCAGACCAGAGGTGCTTTTAGTTGACCTTTGCTCCTTTATTTGAACCCAATACTTGGTCTTTTTATTGGCTAAGTGTGAACCTTTTGCACCTGTATAACTTTCACACTAGAGCAAACTAGTTAGTCCAATATTTGTGTTGGGCAATTCAACCACCAAAATTATTTAGGAACTAGGTGTAAGCCTAATTCCCTTTCAATCTCCCCCTTTTTGGTGATTGATGCCAACACAACCAAAGCAAATGTAAAAGTGCATAATTTGAACTAGTTAGCATAATGTAAGTGCAAAGGTTGCTTGGAATTGAGCCAATATAAATACTTACATGATGTGCATGGATTGTTTCTTTAATTTTAACATATTGGACCACATTTGCACCACATGTTTTGTTTTTGCAAATCCTTTTGTAAATTCTTTTCAAAGTCCTTTTGCAAGATAGTCAAAGGTAAATAAATAAGAATTTTGAGAAGCATTTTCAAGATTTGAAATTTTCTCCTTTTGTTTGAAATGCTTTTCCTTTGACTAAACAAAACTCCCTCTCAAATAAATTCTCCTCTTAGTGTTCAAGAGGGTTTTAAGACATCAATTTTGAAAATACTACTTGCTCCCCCTTTAGAACACAAAGAGATACCAATTTTGAAATTTTCCATCCAATTGAAAATCATATTTTAAAATTAGGGTGGTGGTGCGGTCCTTTTGCTTTGGGCTCATATTTTCTCCCCCTTTGGCATGAATCGCCAAAAACGGAATCATTAGAGCCCAATGAAGTACTTTCTCCTCCTTTGGTCATAAAATAAATGAGTGAAGATTATACCAAAGTTGGAGAGATGCTCGGAGTGACGGCGAAGGATGAGTAGTAGAGTGGAGTGGAAGCCTTTGTCTTCGCCGAAGACTCCAATTCCCTTTCAATATACCTATGACTTGGTTTGAAATACACTTGACAACACATTAGTCATAGCATATATAAAAAGAGATATGATCAAAGGTATACTTGTGTGCTATGTGTGCAAATTTAGCAAAAGAAGTTCCTAGAATCAAGAATATTGAGCTCATGCCTAAGTTTGGTAAAAGTTTGTTCATCAAGAGGCTTGGTAAAGATATCGGCTAATTGATCTTTAGTGTTAATGTAAGAAATCTCGATATCCCCCTTTTGTTGGTGATCCCGAAGAAAATGATACCGAATGGCTATGTGTTTAGTGCGGCTATGCTCAACGGGATTATCCGCCATGCGGATTGCACTCTCATTATCACATAGAAGAGGAACTTTGGTTAGTTTGTAACCGTAGTCCCGCAGGGTTTGCCTCATCCAAAGCAATTGCGCGCAACAATGGCCTGCGGCAATGTACTCGGCTTCGGCGGTAGAAAGAGCGACCGAGTTTTGCTTCTTTGAAGCCCAAGACACCAAGGATCTTCCCAAGAACTGGCAAGTCCCCGATGTGCTCTTCCTATTAATCTTACACCCTGCCCAATCGGCATCCGAATAACCAATCAAATCAAATGTGGATCCCCGAGGGTACCAAAGCCCAAACTTAGGAGTGTAAGCCAAATATCTCAAGATTCGTTTTACGGCCGTAAGGTGTGATTCCTTAGGGTCGGCTTGGAATCTTGCACACATGCAAACGGAAAGCATAATGTCCGGTCGAGATGCACATAAATAAAGCAATGAACCAATCATCGACCGGTATACCTTTTGATCCACGGACTTACCTCCCGTGTCGAGGTCGAGATGCCCATTTGTTCCCATGGGAGTCTTGATGGGCTTAGCATCCTTCATTCCAAACTTGCTTAGAATGTCTTGAGTATACTTCGTTTGGCTAATGAAAGTGCCCTCTTGGAGTTGCTTGACTTGAAATCCTAAGAAATATTTCAACTCCCCCATCATAGACATCTCGAATTTCTGTGTCATGATCCTACTAAATTCTTCACATGTAGATTCGTTAGTAGACCCAAATATAATATCATCAACATAAATTTGGCATACAAACAAATCATTGTCAAGAGTTTTAGTGAATAAAGTAGGATCGACTTTGCCGACTTTGAAGCCATTTGCAATAAGGAAATCTCTAAGGCATTCATACCATGCTCTTGGGGCTTGCTTGAGCCCATAAAGCGCCTTAGAGAGCCTATAAACATGGTTAGGGTACTCACTGTCTTCAAAGCCGGGAGGTTGCTCAACATAGACCTCCTCCTTGATCGGTCCATTGAGGAAGGCACTCTTCACGTCCATTTGATAAAGCTTGAAGCCATGGTAAGTAGCATAGGCTAATAATATGCGAATTGACTCAAGCCTAGCTACGGGTGCATAGGTTTCACCAAAATCCAAACCTTCGACTTGTGAATACCCCTTGGCCACGAGTCGAGCTTTGTTCCTAGTCACCACACCATGCTCATCTTGCTTGTTGCGGAAGACCCACTTGGTTCCTACAACATTTTGGTTAGGACGTGGAACTAAGTGCCATACCTCGTTCCTTGTGAAATTGTTGAGCTCCTCTTGCATCGCCATCACCCAATCCGAATCTTGTAGTGCTTCCTCTACCCTGTGTGGCTCAATAGAGGAAACAGAAGAGTAATGCTCACAAAAATGTGCAACACGAGATCGAGTGGTTACCCCCTTATGAATGTCGCCGAGGATGGTGTCGACGGGGTGATCTCGTTGTATTGCTTGGTGGACTCTTGGGTGTGGCGGCCTTGGTTGTTCATCCTTCTTGTCTTCATCATTTGCGTCTCCCCCTTGATCATTGCCGTCGTCTTGAGGTGGCTCATCATTGTCTTCTTCATCTTTATCAATTTGAGCTTCGTCCTCATTTTGGGTTGGTGGAGATGCTTGCAAGGAGGAGGATGGTTGATCTTGTGCATGTGGAGGCACTTCGGATTCCTTAGGACACACATCCCCAATGGACATGTTCCTTAGCGCGATGAACGGAGCCTGTTCTTCACCTATCTCATCAAGATCAACTTGCTCTACTTGAGAGCCGTTAGTCTCATCAAACACAACGTCACAAGAAACTTCAACAAGTCCTGAGGACTTGTTAAAGACCCTATATGCCCTTGTGTTTGAGTCATATCCTAGTAAAAAGCCTTCTACAGTTTTAGGAGCAAATTTAGATTTTCTACCTCTTTTGACAAGAATAAAACATTTGCTACCAAAAACTCTAAAATATGAAATATTGGGCTTTTTACCGGTTAGGAGTTCATAGGATGTCTTCTTGAGAATTCGGTGTAGATATAACCGGTTGATGGCGTAGCAGGCGGTGTTGACTGCCTCGGCCCAAAACCGATCCGGTGTCTTGTACTCATCAAGCATGGTTCTTGCCATGTCCAATAGAGTTCGATTCTTCCTCTCCACTACACCATTTTGTTGTGGAGTGTAGGGAGAAGAGAACTCATGCTTGATGCCCTCCTCCTCAAGGAAGCCTTCTATTTGTGAGTTTTTGAACTCCGTCCCGTTGTCGCTTCTAATTTTCTTGATCCTTAAGCCGAACTCATTTTGAGCCTGTCTCAAGAATCCCTTTAAGGTCTCTTGGGTATGAGATTTTTCCTGCAAAAAGAACACCCAAGTGAAGTGAGAATAATCATCCACGATAACTAGATAGTACTTACTCCCGCCGATGCTTATGTAAGCAATCGGGCCGAATAAATCCATGTGTAGGAGCTCCAGTGGCCTGTCACTAGTCATGATGTTCTTGTGTGGATGATGAGTGCCAACTTGCTTCCTGGCTTGGCATGCGCTACAAATCCTGTCTTTCTCAAAATGAACATTTGTTAGTCCTAAAATGTGTTCCCCCTTTAGAAGCTTATGAAGATTCTTCATTCCAACATGGGCTAGTCGGCGGTGCCAAAGCCAACCCAAGTTAGTCTTAGCAACCAAGCAAGTGTCGAGTTCAGCTCTATCAAAATCTACCAAGTATAGCTGACCCTCTAACACTCCCTTAAATGCTATTGAATCATCACTTCTTCTAAAGACAGTAACACCTACATCAGTAAATAGACAGTTGTAGCCCATTTGACATAATTGGGATACGGAAAGCAAATTTTAATCTAAAGAATCTACAAGAAAAACATTGGAAATAGTATGGTCAGGTGATATAGCAATTTTACCCAATCCTTTGACCAAACCTTGATTTCCATCCCCGAATGTGATAGCTCGTTGGGGATCTTGGTTTTTCTCATATGAGGAGAACATTTTCTTCTCCCCTGTCATATGGTTTGTGCACCCGCTGTCGAGTATCCAACTTGAGCCCCCGGATGCATAAACCTGCAAAACAATTTTAGTTCTTGACTTTAGGTACCCAAACGGTTTTGGGTCCTTTGGCATTAGAAACAAGAACTTTGGGTACCCAAACACAAGTCTTGGAGCCCTTGTGTTTGCCCCCAACAAACTTGGCAACTACCTTGCCGGATTTGTTAGTAAGCACATATGATGCATCAAAAGTTTTGAATGAAATAGCATGATCATTTGATGCATTAGGAGTTTTCTTCTTAGGCAACTTAGCACGGGTTGGTTGCCTAGAGCTAGATGTCTCACCCTTATACATAAAAGCATGATTAGGGCCAGAGTGAGACTTCCTAGAGTGAATTCTCCTAATTTTGCTCTCGGGATAACCGGCAGGGTACAAAATGTAACCCTTGTTATCCTGAGGCATGGGAGCCTTGCCTTTAACAAAGTTAGACAAATTTTTAGGAGGGGCATTAAGTTTGACATTGTCTCCCCTTTGGAAGCCAATGCCATCCTTGATGCCCGGGCGTCTCCCATTATAGAGCATACTTCTAGCAAATTTAAACTTTTCATTTTCCAAGTTATGCTCGGCAATTTTAGCATCTAGTTTTGCTATATGATCATTTTGTTGTTTAATTAAAGACATGTGATCATGAATAGCATTAACATCAATATCTCTACATCTAGTGCAAATAGAAGTGTGCTCAACAATAGATGTAGAGGGTTTGCAAGATTTCAATTCTACAACCTTAGCATGTAACAAATCATTTTTAGTTCTAAGGTCGGAAACAGTAGCTTTGCAAACATCAAAATTCTTAGCCTTATCAAGCAATTTTTCATTCTCAATCTTAAGGCTAGCAACAGAAATGTTAATTCTTCAATCCTAGCAAGCAAATCATCATCATTATTTCTAGGATTGGGAATTGAAACATCACAAACATGAGAATCAACCTTAGCAATTAAATTAGCATTTTCATTTCTAAGGTTGGCAATAGTGTCATGGCAAGTGCTTAGCTCACTAGATAGTTTTTGACATTTTTCTACTTCTAGAGCATAAGCATTTTTAACCTTAACATGTTTCTTGTTTTCTTTAATTAGAAAATCCTCTTGGGAATCCAAAAGGTCATCCTTTTCATGAATAGCACTAATCAATTCATTTAATTTTTCCTTTTGTTCAATATTAAGATTGGCAAAAAGGGTAAGCAAGTTATCCTCCTCATCACTAGTATTATCATCACTAGAGGATTCATATTTTGTGGAGGATTTAGATTTAACCTTCTTCCTTTTGCCGTCTTTTGCCATGAGGCACTTGTGGCCGACGTTGGGGAAGAGAAGCCCCTTGGTGACGGCAATGTTGGCGGCGTCCTCGTCGGAGGAGGACTCGGTGGAGCTCTCGTCGGAGTCCCACTCGCGGCACACGTGGGCATCGCCACCCCTCTTCTTGTGGTACCTCTTCTTTTCTCTTCTCTTGCCCTTCTTGTCGTTGTCCCTGTCACTGTCACTTGATAATGGACATTTAGTGATAAAGTGACCGGGCTTACCACACTTGTAGCAAACCTTCTTGGAACGGGATTTGTAATCTTTCCCCTTCCGTTGCTTGAGGATTTGGCGAAAGCTTTTGATGATTAAAGCCATCTCCTCATTGTCGAGTTTGGAGGCGTCAATTGGTTGTATACTTGGTGTAGACTCCTCCTTCTTCTCCTCCGTCGCCTTAAATGCCACCGGTTGTGCTTCGGACGTGGAGGGATCATCAAGCTCGTTGATCTTCCTTGAGCCCTTGATCATACATTCAAAGCTCACAAAATTCCCGATAACTTCTTCGGGGGTCATTTGAGTATATCTTGGGTTGCCACGAATTAATTGAACTTGAGTGGGGTTAAGGAAAATGAGAGATCTTAGAATAACCTTAACCACCTCGTGGTCGTCCCACTTCTTGCTCCCAAGGTTGCGCACTTGGTTCACCAAGGTCTTGAGCCGGTTGTACATATCTTGAGGCTCCTCCCCTTGGCAAAGACGGAAGCGACCGAGCTCCCCCTCGATCGTTTCCCGCTTGGTGATCTTGGTGAGTTCATCACCCTCGTGCGCGGTCTTAAGTAGGTCCCAAATCTCCTTCGCGCTCTTCAACCCTTGCACCTTGTTATATACCTCCTTACTTAGAGAAGCAAGGAGTATGGTTGTAGCTTGAGAGTTGAAGTGCTCGATTTGGGCCACCTCGTCCTCATCATAGTATTCATCCCCTACGGATGGTACCTGTACACCATACTCAACAACATCCCATATACTTTTGTGGAGTGAGGTTAGATGAAATCGCATTAAATCACTCCACATAGCATAGTCTTCACCATCAAACGTTGGTGGTTTGCCTAATGGGACGGAAAGTAAAGGTGTATGTTTAGGAATGCGAGGGTAGCGTAGGGGGATCTTACTATACTTCTTACGCTCTTGGCGCTTAGAAGTGACGGATGCCGCGTCGGAGCCGGAGGTGGATGTCGATGAAGAATCGGTCTCGTAATAGACCACCTTCCTCATCCTTTTCTTCTTGTCCCCACTTCGATGCGGCTTGTGGGAAGAGGATTTTTCCTTCTTCTCTTTGTGATGTGAAGAAGACATTTTCTCCTTCCCTTTGGAGGAGTCCTTCTTCTTCTCTTCGTGGTGTGAAGAAGATCTTTTCTCCTTCCGTTTGGAGGAGTCCTTCTTCTTCTCCTTCCTCTTGGTGCAGGACTTTTCCGATGAAGTGCTCCCTTCACAACAGCAAAACTGAATACTCCCGTCGGCCATAATAATTCCCGTCGGTTTTTAGGGTTGCCGACGGGAGTTAATTAACTACCGTCAGCCATAATGAAGCCGACGGGAGATAATGTAGCTCCCGTCGGCCTCCGGACTAACCGACGGGAGTTATTTAACTCCCATCGGTTAGTCCGGAGGCCGACGGGAGCTACATTATCTCCCGTCGGCTTCATTATGGCCGACGGGGTTTAGGGCGGGCCTGGCTAAACACGCGCGCTGGCCACTCGCCCAGGCCTTTCTCCATCGCGCGCGTCGTTCTCCATCGCCGGCCACTCGATCCCGCGCCGCCTCCGATCGCCGTCCGCGCCTGCGCCGCCGCCGGCCGCCGACCCCGCCTGCGCCGCCGCCGCCGTGCGCCGACCCCGCCGCGCCCGAGCGCCGCCCGCGCCTACGCCGCCGCCGCCGACCCCGCTGCGCCTGTCCCGTCCTCCGCTGCGGCTTGCCGACGCTGCTGCCCCCGCCCGTCCCCTCCCCCGACGCCGCTGCAACCTCCAAAATCTGAGACAGTAAGATTGAAATCATTTAAAATTATATCATTGCGACATATATTTATATTTATATCGAAAATATGCTTATTCCCGTCGGTTGGTTGATTGTATTGATTAAGCCGACGGGAGTTAACTACGTTGTGGTAGTTTGATTAGTATGATACACTGTTTATTTTCCTAGAGTTTTAGGGTTAAGTGCGCAGACCAGTAGTTAACCCTAGGCGTCACCCGTTCCGGAAGCATGCACATGCATCACATTTATTCATATGTTTGGGCCTAATGCACCTAGACAATCTATGGATGCATAGATTGTATAGTTTCATTCAGTCCAAACACAAGATTACTTGTGATGTGCGTGGTTCCGGGATTGTCCACGTATTTGGACAGCCGAAGAATGGGTGTGGCCGCATGTGATTCGTGCACGTGTCCGTTGGTCCGAACGAGATTTCAGCAGCATAACCCAGTTGTTCTCCGTCGCACCATGATAGGCGTGTGTTCGGAGAACAGCGGGGTTATGCTACCGAAATTTCGTTCGGACCATCGGGCACGTCACGAGTCGCATGCGGCCGCTTCCATTCTCAGGTGGGTTTATGTCCTTTCCTATAGTAGGGTTATCACCTAAGCCACGTGCATCGCTCTTATATGCTGAATTTTTGGTTGGTGGTTTACACAACAGCAAAACTGAGCCATCCTAGTCCACAAACATGGAAGATGACCGTGAGTGGATGTATGCTGGTTGGAAGAAGGGCGGATGTCACACAAAGGAATGGTTTCAGAAGACAGAAAAGTTTTTAGAGAACGCTCGTGGAGAGTCAACCCACGCTGTGATTAGGTGCCCATGCACCAAATGTGGGAACATCCAGTCACATGACAAGAGAACTGTGGCACTACACCTTTGCAGTCATGGGTATGTTCAAGGTTATAAGGTTTGGGATAACCACGGCGAGTCACGGTGTATAGTATCAGCACAGATGGAGGTGGATGACGGTGAAAACGTTGACCGATTGGATCATATGTTAGAAGATATGCAGGCAGAGTTTGTCAACAATCCTGAAGATCCGCCTACAAAAGAGGTTGAAGAGTTGTTCAAACTCCTCCAAGACTTAGAAATGCCTCTGCATGGACACACAACGGTTACCATCCTCCAGTTCGTGACCCGTCTAATGAGCATAATGTCAAAGTTTGGTTGCTCAGCCAAATGTTATAAGGCGATTTTGGACTTGTTTAGTGATGTCCTTCCTGCCGATCATAAGGTGACTAAAGACATTTACCGGTCAAAGAAGCTGCTAAAGGCTTTGGGAATGCCATATGAAAAGATCGATATATGCCCGTCCAACTGCATGATATATTGGCGCGATCGTGCGAAACTAGAGAAATGCTTGAAATGTGGCCTGTCGAGGTACATAGAGGTGGTAAACGAAGAAGGGGAGAAGGTGACAACAAAGAGGGCACATAAGCAGCTTCGTTGGATGCGTCTCACTCCAAGACTGAAACGTCTGTTCTTGGCTAGTAGAATTGCGAGCCGCATGAGGTGGCGCAAGAATCGTAAGCCCCCGAAGGATGGGGTAATGCAGCATCCGTGTGATAGCGACGCATGGAAGGCCCTGGACAGCTTCGATATAGAATTTGCTAGTGAAGAGAGGAATGTTCGTATTGGGCTGGCGACAGATGGTTTCACGCCTTTCCGTATGACCGCAGCGTCTTACTCATGTTGGCCTGTATTTGCCATACCGTACAACCTTCCACCTGAAGATTGCATGAAAGATGAGTTTATGTTCTTAACTCTCATCATACCTGGGAAGGATCATCCCGGCGTAAACCTCAATGTTATGCTTGAGCCATTGATTGAGGAGTTGAAAGAGCTTTGGGAAGGAGTGGAGGCGTATGACAGCTTCATGAAGCAAAAATTTAAACTTCGGGCAGCATATTTGTGGTCCATACATGATTATCTAGCGTATGGGATCTTTGCTGGGTGGAGAGTCAGTGGAAGGCTAGGCTGTCCTATTTGTGGAAAAGAAACAGATTGTTTCTGGCTCGATAAGGGTGGGAAGTTCTGTTACTTCGATTGTCATAGGTCTTTTCTTCCTTTGAACCACCCCTTCAGGCTCCAGGCACACGAGTTCAGGAAGGACACCATTGTCACGAAGGAACCCCCAAAGCGTCGCACCGGGTGGGAAATCGCTGAGGAGCTGAGTAATCTAGTGAGAAATGAGGATGGGGATGGGTTTGCAGGTTTCGGGAAGACCCATAACTGGACTCACAAATGTGGCCTTTGGGAGCTCCCTTACATGAGGGCATTGCAGCTCCCGCACAACATCGATGTAATGCACCAAGAGCGTAACATGTGTGAAGCACTATTTAACACCGTCATGGATTTCCCAGATAAAACAAAAGACAATTTCAAGGCCCGAGTGGACTTAGGTAACATATGTAACCGCCCAACTCTCATGCTCAGAGAAAATGGAGGCAAGCCTCGTGCTGAATTTGCCTTGAGACCCAATGAACGAAAAGAAGTGATGAAGTGGATGAAAGATTTAAAATTTCCCGATGGTTATGGTGCGGGGTTCAGAAGATCTGTGAACTTGAAAACAATGAAGATCAATGGGTTGAAGAGTCATGATTACCATGTAATGATGGAAAGGCTAATCCCAGTAATGTTGCGTGGTTACATTAACGAGGAAGTGTGGAAAGCGATAGCTGAACTTAGCTATTTCTACAGGCAGCTTTGTGCTAAAGAAATTTTAAAGGAGATGATGCAGAAACTAGAGGAATCGGCACCGGTGCTTCTTTGCAAGCTGGAGAAAATATTCCCGCCTGCGTTCTTCAATCCTATGCAGCATCTTCTTATCCATCTCCCATATGAAGCAAAGGTAGGTGGGCTAGTGTGTTATAGGTGGATGTATCCCATAGAAAGAATGTTGAAAAAACTGAAATCAATGGTGGGTAACAAGGCAAAGGTTGAAGGTTGTATAGCAGAGGAGTTCAAATTTAAGGAGATAGCTTTCCTCACAAGTGGTTACTTGACTGAAGACCACAATGTATTTGCCCATACGAAGAGGTACCATGAAGATGAAACGGTGCATCCGTGCAGTCACATTAGCATATTTCAATGGAACGGCAAGGCTGTTGGTCCACCAGTGGCATATGAATTCAGTGAGAACGAACGGAAATCTGCTTTGCTCTACATGTGGTCAAATATAGAAGAGGCTGAGAAATTCTTCAGGTAATAGTTTACTAGGCTTAAAGGAATTGTATATTCAATGTTTAGGAAACACAATGTTTTCTTACTCTCGTTCTTTTTTAGCGAGTTTGATAAAGAAAACTGGAGGTCTTCTCGTAACCGTCAACCAACGGCGAAACAGCTAGACAACTTGCGTCTAAATGGATTGCACGGGGGACCTAATTTTATCTCCTGGATCCGAGACCATGTAAGCCTTGTATACTTTGTCCTCATACATCGTGTATAGGTATGACAATTGTAACACTTTTTCATTTATTGACTGTCAGTTCGGGAATGTACCGGATGACTCACAAATGTGTCCTGTGGGATCTCCTTCACATGAGGGCATTGATTCTCCCGCACGTCGGCGTAGTGTCCATTCGGACCTGCGTCAGCTTTCTATTGGTAGTGTGATAGTGAAGAGTTATGGCCGTTACGACGTAAACGGGTTTCGCTTCCGTACAACCAAATTTGAAGCTTCCCGTCCTTTAGCAGCTACGAAAAATAACGGAGTCGTAATCCGGGCTGAAGATATGGAAAGGCACGAATCCGAGTATTACGGAATCATAAACAATATACTCGAGTGCCAATTTGTAGGGAACAAGGATCTGAGGGTGGTGTTTTTTGACTGTACATGGTTTGACCCGAAGCATTATAGAACCGAATTTGGAATGGCGCAGGTTAAACACAAGCAAATACTTCAAGGGGCCGATAGATATGTCCTTGCTCATCAGGTGGAGCAGGTATATTACTCGTCATATCCATGCTCTAAGTTGAGCGCTTGGTGGGTTGTATACAAAACCTACCCCCGTGATCGGTTGTCCACTCCTGTTCCCGATGATTACAATCGTGAGGCTCAACAAGCTGACGGGGTATTCCAAGAAGCTGAGTTGCCATCCTCATTTGATATAGACCCTGCTCCTAAATTGGATTGTTTAGTTGGAGACCTCAATGATATATCATTGCCACAGAAAAGGAAACGAAACGATAAGTAACAAGTTAAGTTTATTTCCATATGAATGTTTATTTGTTTAATGTTGGTTTATTTTGCACCGTTTGTTTATTTATTTACATTACTCAGTACTAATAAAAACTTTCAATTGCTGCAGGATGCCTAAAAAGTTTAAGCAGGTGGTGAAGGGGTTCAGGGACTCCCTTTTCCGAGGGAGTTCCTTAAGCGCTAGTAAGAAGGAGCAGCTCTACAGAAGCCTACACCCAGAGTTATAGGGCCAGCCCTTGGGGTTTCAGAGAGGCGATGTAAGAATCATTGTATTATTGCTTTTAATTCGTGTAAGACTTTAACGCGTGAATGTGACACTTGAGTTACTTATTTGCAGGATGAGGATGAGGATGAGGATCAGGATCAGGATGAGGATGAGGATGAGGATGAGGTTGAGGGTGGAGGTGAGGAGGTTGAGGCAGGAGGTGAGCAGGGAGAGGGTGGAGGTGGAGATGAGACTGAGGCTGAGGCAGGAGGTGCGGCTGAGGGTGGAGATGAGGCTGAGGCAGCTCCAGCAAGGCGTCCACGTAAGTTTAGAAGGCCCCATGCCGTACAACCTCCACCTGTTCCGAGCTCCGAGACGGGGAAGACGGTGATCTCCCCCGTCGGAGATAGGTAAGTGTTGTATCTTTTGATTTGAATCAGCTGTATTCATCAAATGTAAGCATGTTTGATGCTTGCCCGTCTTTTTGCAGGGAGTGGTTGGACTACTCTTTCACCGGCCAGGGTCGTCAAAAGCAGGTGAACTCTGTGTTGAGTTCGCTCCTGAAGTTTCACTACCCTGGACTGGTGAAGACGTCCGACGATGCAGACGCTACGCCGGTCCTCGTCTCATGTTGGGACGATTACAAGCTGAAGGTCGATGTCACTTATGGCGATGCCCAGGGGCTTGTTCGCGCTGACTTCTGGGTACGTAATCTTGTGTGTGTTATATGGAAGCAATCATTAAAAAGTTAGATAACATTGCATTCTTTTTGTAGGCACGTTTTTGGTTGGCCGACGGGGATGACGCGAACCACGCCGAGAAGGTGTTTCAAGTAAATGCCTATCGGTTGGTGAAGAGGCCCTGTACGAGGCAAGGATTCAGGCCACGTGCATGTATTATCAACAAATTTTAGGGCAAAAGATGAACAAGAAGACAGGGGCCTCGAGTATATACCTTCGCGAGGAAGAGTATCGTAAGGTTATATTTCAATCCTTTCCTTTGTGTTTGTTTCATTTGAATAGGTACTGATATATGTTTGTTTTTATGAAGGTGGTGGTTCCTTGGATGTCTAACCGGCCAGAGGCCTACGCAGCTTGGTGTGGGGTATGGGCTTCTGAAGCCTTCCAACAGAAGTCAAAAAGTCATAGGGACAATCGAGGCACCATGCCGAACCACACCTTCGGTGGCGACAACTTCACGCGAAAGGCGAAACGCCTGGTAAGAAAACTAACAAATATGTTGAGATGTCATATATTCATTTATTGTACTAACTCTGTGTTGTAGGAAGCTCAATTAGGTCGCGAGCCGACTCCCATCGAGGTGTGGGAAGCTGGCCATAGGGGAAGCGACCCTTCCAACCCTTTGTGCAGCCAGACACAAAGGGAGCGTCTGGTGAGCTGTTGTCCTCAATATTCGGTTAATGCTCGCAACGTACTAACTAAGGTTATATAATCGATACAGGCGGCATATGCGGAAGAGATGAAGGACCGTCACGGAGAAGACTGCGATTGGAGGACCATGCCGATCGATGCTCAAGCCGTGCATAAATCCGGTGGAGGAAAGGCACATGGACGGTGAGATGTTACATTACATGCCATTTATATAGTGACATGAGCATATGCCTTAATTAATCTTTCTTTGACAACAATTGTAGATTCTCTCTCTTTGATGGAATGATCAACACGACGGATTTTAGAGCATCTCGGCGGTCGGCATCCGGGTCCGGGAGCTCCGGTCGTAGCTCTCGTCGGCTCACTGAGCAAGAGCTTGAGATCGTGAGGCTGCATGAGGAGAACCGTCAGCGCGATGAGCAGTTGAGGGCTCAAACTGAGCAGTTGAGGGCTCAAAGTGAGTACTATGTGAGAGCACCTAGAGGGGGGGTGAATAGGTGATCCTGTAACACTTCAAAAACTTAAGCCACAAAACTTGGTTACTTGTTAGCACAGTAATATGCCAAGTGGCTAGAGAAGGATCTCAACACAACACAATAACCAAGAGATATCAATCACAGAGATGGCACAGTGGTTATCCCGTGGTTCGGCCAAGACCAACGCTTGCCTACTCCACGTTGTGGCATCCCAATGGACGAGGGTTGCAATCAACCCCTCTCAAGCGGTCCAAAGACCAACTTGAATACCACGGTGTTGCTTTGCTTCTCTTAATCCCGTTTGCGAGGAATCTCCACAGCTTGGAGCCTCTCGCCCTTACACAAGATGTTCACGAAGAATCACAGAGCAAGGGAGGGATTAGCAACTCACACACGACACAAAGATCACAGCGAATACGCACACGCAAAACCCAGACTTGAGCTCAAGAGACTAGCACACTAGAACGGAGCTCAAATCACTAAAATGTCGAACAAGTGCGCGAGAATGAAGTGTGAGTGATCAATGATGCTCAAAGGATGCTTGGTGTTCTCCTCCATGCGCCTAGGGGTCCATTTTATAGCCCCAAGGCAGCTAGGAGCCGTTGAGCACAAGTTTGGAAAGCCATTCTTGCCTTCTGTCATCGGGGGCACCGGACAGTCCGGTGCACACCGGACACTGTCCGGTGCCCGATTTCCTTGCGCACCGGACAGTCCGGTGCCGTCTTCTAGCCGTTGGCTCGGCCACGTGTCCCGCGCAGATTGCGCGGCCGACCGTTGGCCCGGCCGACCGTTGGCTCACCGGACAGTCCGGTGCACACCGGACAGTCCGGTGAATTTTAGCCGTACGTCGCCGGTGAATTCCCGAGAGCAGCCACTTCGCTCGAGCCAGCCTGACGCACCGGACACTGTCCGGTGCACCATCGGACAGTCCGGTGCTTGCAGACTCAGCAGATTCTTGGCTGCTCGAGCCAAGACATTTCCAATTGGATTTTTCCTGTTTCCAGCACTTAGACACAATACATTAGTCCATAAAACAATGTACTAAGTCTGAGAAACATACCTTAATTCTTGATTTGTACCTTGTCCACCTTTTTACACTTAGGCACTTGTATTGGACACTAAATCACCAAAATACTTAGAAATGGCCGAAGGGCACATTTCCCTTTCAATCTCCCCCTTTTTGGTGATTTATGCCAACACAACATAAAGCAAGTAGAACAAGTACAAAATCAAATGAAATAAGAACTCAAAATTGTTTTGATTCAATTTTGACATATATGGATCACTCTATGCCACCACTTGGTTTGTTTTTGCAAATCAAACTCAAATTTCTATCTCTAAGTCAAACACACATGTTAAGACATAAAGAGAGTCATTCTAAGAGAAATTGACTTAAGATTTCAAAAACTCCCCCTTTTTCCCATAATCAATACTTCTCCCCACAAGAAGCCAACTTTTGACAAAAGAGTTTTGACAAACCAAAAGCTCTATTCTACTATTTTCAAAATCTCTCAAGTGGTAGCTGATCCATTTATCGCTTTGGCCTTTATTTTCTCCCCCTTTGGCATCAAGCACCAAAACGGGAGCAATCTTGGCCCTTTAACCCCATTGCCTCACCAAAATCTTCAAATAAGAACACAAAGGCAATAAGAGTATGAAGATGAACTTGGAAAAGTTACTCTTTTCATCGGAGTGCAGTGGAAGTCTTGCATGGTCCAAGTCCACCTTTTCCCTTTCAATTTTCCTTGGAGACTAAAACAACGAAACTCAAGTACATGGTTAGTCTCAAAGGGTCAAGTTGTAGCACAGCTCCCCCTAAATATGTGCATTACTTGCAAACAGGACTTATGAGGTCCAGGGAGTGTTTGTACAACTTGAGCACCACAATAAGCAACAAAATGCAGAATGAACATGATCAAAGGCATAAACACATGTATGCTACATTTCAATCCAAGTTCCGCGAATCTAAGATATTGAGCTCACTACGCAGCCTGCAAAAGGTCTTCTCATCTAGAGGCTTGGTAAAGATATCGGCTAGCTGGTTCTCGGTGCTAACATGAAACACTTCGATATCTCCCTTTTGCTGGTGGTCTCTCAAAAAGTGATGCCGGATGTCAATGTGCTTTGTGCGGCTGTGCTCAACAGGATTTTCCGCTATTCGGATAGCACTCTCATTGTCACATAGGAGTGGGACTTTGCTCAGATTGTAGCCAAAGTCCCTGAGAGTTTGCCTCATCCAAAGTAGTTGCGCACAACACTGTCCTGCGACAACGTACTCGGCCTCAGCGGTGGATAGGGCAACGGAGGTTTGTTTCTTAGAGTTCCATGACACCAGGGACCATCCTAAGAATTGGCACGTCCCCGATGTACTCTTCCTATCGACCTTACATCCAGCATAGTCAGAATCTGAGTACCCAATCAAGTCAAAGTTAGACCCCTTTGGATACCAGATCCTGAAGCAAGGCGTAGCGACTAAATATCGAAGAATTCGCTTCACAGCCACTAAGTGACACTCCTTCGGATCGGATTGAAATCTAGCACACATGCATACGCTAAGCATAATATCCGGTCTACTAGCACATAAATAAAGCAAAGAACCTATCATGGACCGGTATGCTTTTTGATCAACGGACTTACCTCCTTTGTTGAGGTCGGTGTGTCCGTCGGTTCCCATTGGCGTCTTTGCGGGCTTGGCGTCCTTCATCCCAAACCTCTTTAGCAAATCTTGTGTGTACTTCATTTGGGAGATGAAGGTGCCGTCCTTGAGTTGCTTCACTTGGAACCCAAGGAAGTAGGTCAACTCGCCCATCATCGACATCTCGAATTTCTGCGTCATCACCCTGCTAAACTCTTCACAAGACTTTTGGTTAGTAGAACCAAATATTATGTCGTCGACATAAATTTGGCACACAAAAAGATCACCATCGCAAGTCTTAGTAAAAAGAGTTGGATCGGCTTTCCCAACCTTGAAAGCATTAGCAATTAAAAAGTCTCTAAGGCATTCATACCATGCTCTTGGGGCTTGCTTAAGTCCATAGAGCGCCTTAGAGAGCTTACACACGTGGTCGGGGTACCGTTCATCCTCGAAGCCAGGGGGCTGCTCCACGTACACCTCCTCCTTGATCGGCCCGTTGAGGAAAGCGCTCTTCACATCCATTTGGTACAACCTGAAAGAATGGTGAGCGGCATATGCTAGCAAGATACGAATTGATTCTAGCCTAGCCACAGGAGCAAAAGTCTCCTCAAAGTCCAAACTTGCGACTTGGGCATAACCTTTTGCCACAAGTCGAGCCTTGTTCCTCGTCACCACCCCGTGCTCGTCCTGTTTGTTGCGGAACACCCACTTGGTTCCCACAACATTTTGCTTGGGAGGAGGCACCAGTGTCCAAACTTCGTTGCGCTTGAAGTTGTTGAGTTCCTCCTGCATGGCCAACACCCAGTCCAGATCTAGCAAGGCCTCTTCTACCCTGAAAGGCTCAATAGAAGAGACAAAAGAGTAATGCTCACAAAAATTAACTAATCTTGAGCGAGTAGTTACTCCCTTGCTAATATCACCCAATATCTGGTCGACGGGATGATCCCTTAGAATCGTTGCTCGAACTTGGGTTGGAGGTGCCTGAGGTGCTTCTTCCTCTTCAACTTGATCATCCTGTGCTCCCCCTTGATCATGTGCCTCCACTTGAGGTATCTGTTCGTCATCTTGAGTTGGGGGATGCACCATAGTTGAGGAAGACGGTTGATCTTGCTCCAGTTGTTCCTGAGGCCGTACATCTCCAATCGCCATGGTGCGTATCGCGGCCGTTGGAACATCTTCTTCATCTACATCATCAAGATCAACAACTTGCTCTCTTGGAGAGCCATTAGTCTCATCAAATACAACGTCGCTAGAGACTTCAACCAAACCCGATGATTTGTTGAAGACCCTATATGCCTTTGTATTTGAATCATAACCTAACAAAAACCCTTCTACAGCTTTGGGAGCAAATTTAGAAGTTCTACCTTTCTTCACAAGAATATAACATTTGCTCCCAAATACACGAAAATAAGACACATTGGGTTTGTTACCAGTTAGCAGCTCGTATGAGGTCTTCTTGAGGAGGCGGTGAAGGTAGACCCTGTTGATGGCGTGGCAAGCCGTGTTCACGGCTTCCGACCAAAAACACTCGGGGGTCTTGAACTCTCCAAGCATAGTCCTCGCCATATCTATGAGTGTCCTGTTCTTCCTCTCTACCACACCATTTTGCTGAGGTGTGTAGGGAGCGGAGAACTCGTGCTTGATCCCTTCCTCCTCAAGGAACTCTTCTACTTGAAGATTCTTGAATTCGGACCCGTTGTCGCTCCTTATCTTCTTCACCTTGAGCTCAAACTCATTTTGAGCCCTCCTTAGGAAGCGCTTGAGGGTCCCTTGGGTTTCAGACTTATCCTGCAAAAAGAACACCCAAGTGAAGCGGGAAAAGTCATCAACAATAACTAGACCATACTTACTTCCTCCTATGCTCAGATAGGCGACGGGTCCGAAGAGGTCCATATGCAGCAGCTCCAGCGGTCTTGACGTGGTCATCACATTCTTGCTGTGATGTGCTCCTCCCACTTGTTTACCTGCTTGACAAGCTGCACAAGGTCTATCTTTTTCGAAATGAACATTGGTTAGACCTATCACGTGTTCTCCCTTTAGAAGCTTGTGGAGGTTCTTCATCCCCACATGTGCTAAGCGGCGATGCCACAGCCAGCCCATGCAAGTCTTAGCCATTAAGCATGCATCCAGACCGGCCTCTTCTTTTGCAAAATCAACTAAGTAAAGCTTGCCGTCTAGTACACCCTTAAAAGCTAGTGAACCATCACATCTTCTAAAGACATACACATCTACATTTGTAAACAAACAGTTATATCCCATATTGCATAATTGACTGACAGATAGCAAATTATATCCAAGAGACTCTACTAGAAACACATTAGAGATAGAGTGCTCATTTGAGATTGCAATTTTACCTAACCCTTTTACCTTGCCTTGATTCCCATCACCGAAAATTATTGAATCTTGGGAATCTTTATTCTTGACGTAGGAGGTGAACATCTTCTTCTCCCCCGTCATATGGTTTGTGCATCCGCTGTCAATAATCCAGCTTGAACCCCCGGATGCATAAACCTACAAGGCAAATTTAGGCTTGGGTCTTAGGTACCCAACTCATGTTGGGTCCTGCAAGGTTAGCACAAATATCCTTAGGGACCCAAATGCAAGTTTTGTCTCCCTTGCATCTTGCCCCTAATTTTCTAGCAACTATCTTCCTATCCTTTCTACAAATAGCAAAAGAAGCATTTAAAGCATGATATATTGTAGAAGGTTCATTAACTTTCCTAGGAACATTAACGACATTTCTCCTAGGCATATTATGAATAACATTTCTCCTACCAACATTTCTATCATGCACATAAGAAGAACTAGAAGCAACCATGGCATGAGAATCAAAGGCATTATATACATTACAACTCCTATAAGCATTTCTAGGTTGTCTTCTATCATAGTACATAAAGGCATGGTTCTTTTGCACACTACTAGCCATAGGGGCCTTCCCTTTCTCCTTGGTGGAGATGGGAGCCTTATGGCTTGTCAAGTTCTTGGCTTCCCTCTTGTAGCCAAGTCCATCCTTAATTGAGGGGTGTCTACCAATCGTGTAGGCATCCCTTGCAAATTTTAGCTTGTCAAATTCATTCTTGCTAGTCTTAAGTTGGGCATTAAGACTAGCTAATTCATCATTTAATTTGGAAATTGAAACTAAATGATTACTACAAGCATCAATGTCAAAATCTTTACACCTATTACAAGTTTCAACAATTTCTACACAAGAATTAGATTTACTAGCTACTTCTAGTTTAGCATTTAAATCATCATTAAAACTTTTTAACTTAGCAATAGTTTCATGACAAGAAGATAATTCACTAGAGAGCATTTCATTCCTCTTAATTTCTAGAGCAAGAGATTTCTGTGCTTCTACAAATTTGTCATGTTCTTCATACAACAAATCCTCTTGTTATTCTAAAAGCATATTCTTGTCATTCAAGGCATCAATTAATTCATTAATTTTGTCTACCTTGGTTCTATCTAATCCCTTGAATAAGCATGAGTAATCTATCTCATCATCATCACTAGACTCATCTTCACTCGAAGAAGCATAAGTACTAGTATGAGTGCTTACTTTCTTCTCTCTTGCCATGAGGCAAGTGTGACGCTCGTTGGGGAAGAGGGATGACTTGTTGAAGGCGGTGGCGGCGAGTCCTTCATTCTCAGAGTCGGAGGAGGAACAATCCGAATCCCACTCCTTTCCGATATGTGCCTCGCCCTTTGCCTTCTTGTAATGCTTCTTTTTCTCCCTCTTGTTCCCTTGGTCCTGATCACTATCATTGTCGGGACAGTTAGCAATAAAATGACCAAGCTTACCGCATTTTAAGCATGAGCGCTTCCCCTTGGCTTTGGTCTTGCTTGGCTGCCCCTTGCGACCTTTAAGCGCCGTCTTGAAGCGCTTAATGATGAGGGCCATCTCCTCATCATTGAGTCCGGCTGCCTCAACTTGTGCCACCTTGCTTGGTAGCGCCTCCTTGCTCCTTGTTGCCTTGAGAGCAATGGGTTGAGGCTCATGACTAGGACCGTTCAATGCGTCGTCCACGTATCTTGCCTCCTTGATCATCATTTGCCCGCTTACGAACTTCCCAAGAACTTCTTCGGGCGACATCTTGGTGTACCTGGGATTTTCACGTATATTGTTCACCAAATGAGGATCAAGAACGGTAAATGACCTTAGCATTAGGCGGACGACGTCGTGGTCCGTCCATCGCGTGCTCCCGTAGCTCCTTATTTTGTTGATAAGGGTCTTGAGCCGGTTGTATGTTTGTGTCGGCTCCTCGCCCCTTATCATCGCGAACCGTCCAAGCTCGCCCTCCACCAACTCCATTTTGGTGAGCAAGGTGACGTCGTTTCCCTCATGAGAGATCTTGAGGGTGTCCCAGATCTGCTTGGCATTGTCCAAGCCGCTGACCTTGTGATACTCGTCCCTGCACAAAGAGGCTAGCAACACAGTAGTAGCTTGTCCATTTTTATGAATCTGTTCATTAATAAACACAGGGCTATCCGAGTTATCAAATTTCATTCCACTTTCCACAATCTCCCAAATGCTTGGATGGAGAGAAAACAGGTGAGTACGCATTTTGTGGCTCCAAAATCCGTAATCCTCTCCATCAAAGTGAGGGGGCTTGCCAAGTGGAATGGGGAGCAATTGAGCATTTGAACTGTGCGGGATGCGCGAATAATCAAAAGAAAAGTTTGAGTTAACCGTCTTTCGTCTATCGTAGTCATCGTCGTCCTTTTGGGAGGAGGAAGATTCGTCGCTGTCGTAGTAGACAATTTCCTTGATGCGCCTTGTCTTCTTCTTCCTCCCGTCTTTTCTTTTGTGGCCCGAGCCTGAGTCGGTAGGCCTGTCATCATTGGGCTCGTTGACGAAGGACTCCTTCTCCTTGTCGTTGATCACCATCCCCTTGCCTTTAGGATCCATCTCTTCGGGCGGTTAGTCCCTTTCTTGAAGAGAACGGCTCTGATACCAATTGAGAGCACCTAGAGGGGGGGGGGTGAATAGGTGATCCTGTAACACTTCAAAAACTTAAGCCACAAAACTTGGTTACTTGTTAGCACAGTAATATGCCAAGTGGCTAGAGAAGGATCTCAACACAACACAATAACCAAGAGATATCAATCACAGAGATGGCACAGTGGTTATCCCGTGGTTCGGCCAAGACCAACGCTTGCCTACTCCACGTTGTGGCGTCCCAACGGACGAGGGTTGCAATCAACCCCTCTCAAGCGGTCCAAAGACCAACTTGAATACCACGGTGTTGCTTTGCTTCTCTTAATCCCGTTTGCGAGGAATCTCCACAGCTTGGAGCCTCTCGCCCTTACACAAGATGTTCACGAAGAATCACAGAGCAAGGGAGGGATTAGCAACTCACACACGTCACAAAGATCACAGCGAATACGCACACGCAAAACCCAGACTTGAGCTCAAGAGACTAGCACACTAGAACGGAGCTCAAATCACTAAAATGTCGAACAAGTGCGCGAGAATGAAGTGTGAGTGATCAATGATGCTCAAAGGATGCTTGGTGTTCTCCTCCATGCGCCTAGGGGTCCCTTTTATAGCCCCAAGGCAGCTAGGAGCCGTTGAGCACATGTTTGGAAAGCCATTCTTGCCTTCTGTCATCGGGGGCACCGGACAGTCCGGTGCACACCGGACACTGACCGGTGCCCGATTTCCTTGCGCACCGGACATGTCCGGTGCACACCGGACAGTCCGGTGCCGTCTTCTAGCCGTTGGCTCGGCCACGTGTCCCGCGCAGATTGCGCGGCCGACCGTTGGCCCGACCGACCGTTGGCTCACCGGACAGTCCGGTGCACACCGGACAGTCCGGTGAATTTTAGCCGTACGTCGCCGGTGAATTCCCGAGAGCAGCCACTTCGCTCGAGCCAGCCTGACGCACCGAACACTGTCCGGTGCACCACCGGACACTGTCCGGTGCACCACCGGACAGTCCGGTGCTTGCAGACTCAGCAGATTCTTGGATGCTCGAGCCAAGACATTTCCAATTGGATTTTTCCTGTTTCCAGCACTTAGACACAATACATTAGTCCATAAAACAATGTACTAAGTCTGAGAAACATACCTTAATTCTTGATTTGTACCTTGTCCACCTTTTTACACTTAGGCACTTGTGTTGGACACTAAATCACCAAAATACTTAGAAATGGCCCAAGGGCACATTTCCCTTTCACTATGCCTCAGTCCACGCGTAGCAACAGCAGATGCTTCAAGTAAGCCCATTGCATTATTACTGTTTATTCATTGCTTTACACATCCAATGCGTACTACTAATATGCTTGGTCAATAGTTACTAGCTCAGTAGCAGGGCATTCCGTACGTGGCCCCTCCGCCTCCGCCGCAATGGACGTTCGTCCCTATGGGCCCTCCTCCACCTCCGGTAAGAAATTCTATGTCCATTCTCTAGTTATATAGTAAAAACGACGACTTGTGCCGCACTGCACTCACATGAATATGTATTATTCTTGTATTCAACAGGGACTTGTGCCGCAGCAGCCTCAGTTTAGCACACCGCCGGCACAGCTACCTGCCCCTAGAGCACAGGTTTGTATTCTAACTCTATAGCTATCACCGACAGTTCAGCAGTTAATATGTACGATTTCTAACAAATTGCATTCTCGCTCCATAGGACAATCAGGAAGGAAGTGGAACGATGGATGGCTTCGTCAACTCCCTATTCGCGTACCCAACTCCGGACGGAGGCAGCGGCCAAAGCTCCAACAACCCTAGCCACGGCGGTTCGTGAATGTGCTTCGATCTTTACCTTTTCAGTAATGAACACTTCGATCTCTACCTTTTCAGTAATGAACACTTCTTATGTGGATGAATGTTCTTATATATATGTGTGTCGATGGATGTGATTGAGGCCCTGGATGGATGTGATTGATGTGTGAATGTGCATGATGATATTGTGTATATTTTCTGTGCCATTGATCATAAATATGGGCTTTTGGGGGGGGACAGTTTAACTCCCGTCGGCTTTGCAAAGCCGACGGGAGTTAAACTGGTACTGTCCAGGATAACTCCCGTCGGCTTAGCCAAGCCGACGGCAGTTGTCGCTCCCCCGTCCCGGCACCCAGGGCTGACGTGGCGGACCCATAACTCCCGTCGGCCCATGCCCTGGCCGACGGGAGTTAAGTGCCCGCCACGTCAGCCCTGGGTCGGGGCGCGATAACTCCCGTCGGCTACCTAGGGCCGACGGGAGTTAATTATCTCCCGTCGGGGTCGACGGGAGTTAATGTAATTCCCGTCGGGTAGCTCCTGTCGGCCGGGTACCGACGGGATTTACTCTAAAACCGACGGGAATAGCTAAATCCCGTCGGTTTTAGAGTAAATCCCGTCGGTACCCAGCCGACGGGAATAGCCTGGATTGCTGTTGTGCTTGGCTTGTAGTGGGCTTGTCGCCGGTCTCCATCTCCCTCTTGGTGTGATCTCCCGACATCACTTCGAGCGGTTAGGCTCTAATGAAGCACCAGGTTCTGATACCAATTGAAAGTCGCCTAGAGGGTGCGGGGGTGAATAGGGCGAAACTGAAATTCTCAAAAATAATCACAACTACAAGCCGGGTTAGCGTTAGAAATATAATAGAGTCCGCGAGAGAGGGTGCAAAACAAATCGCAAGCAAATAATGAAGTGAGACACGCGGATTTGTTTTACCGAGGTTCGGTTCTCTCAAACCTACTCCCCGTTGAGGAGGCCACAAAGGCCGGGTCTCTTTCAACCCTTACCCTCTCTCAAACGGTCCCTCGGACCGAGTGAGCTTTCTCTTCCCAATCACTTGGAACACAAAGTTCCCGCAAGGACCACCACACGATTGGTGTCTCTTGCCTCAATTACAGGTGAGTGTTTGATCACAAGAAAGAATCAAGAAAGAAGAAAGCAATCCAAGCGCAAGAGCTCGAAAGAACACAAGCAAATCACTCTCTCTAATCACTAGAGCGTTGTGTGGAATTTGGAGAGGATTTGATCTCTTGGGTGTGTCTAGAATTGAATGCTAGAGCTCTTGTAAGTAGTTGAGAAGTGGAAAACTTGGATGCAATGAATGGTGGGTGGTTGGGGGTATTTATAGCCCCAACCACCAAACTAGCCGTTTGGTGAGGCTGTCTGTTCGATGGCGCACCGGACAGTCCGGTGCACACCGGACATGTCCGGTGCGACAGCCACGTCACCAAAGAGCCGTTGGGTCGACCGTTGGAGCACTGTCTTCTGGGCCCGCCTGGATGTCCGGTGCACACCGGACATGTACTGTTCAATGTCCGGTGCACCAGAATGGGCGTGCCTGACTTCTGCGCGCTTCTGGCGCGCATTGAATGTGCTGCAGGTAGTCGTTGGCGCCGATATAGCCATTTCCCCGCTGTTACACTGGACAGTCCAGTGTACACTGGACAGTCCGGTGAATTTTAGCGGAGCAGCCGAAGTGAAAACCCGAGGCTGGCGAGTTCCTGAGGCCGCTCTTCCTTGGAGCACCGGACATGTCCGGTGTACACCGGACAGTCCGGTGAATTATAGCGGAGTGACCTTTGGAAATTCCTGAGAGTGAAGAGTTTGAAGTCGGAGTCCCCTGGTGCACCGGACATGTCCGGTGGCACACCGGACAGTCCGGTGCGCCAGACCAGAGGTGCTTTCGGTTGACCTTTGCTCCTTTATTTGAACCCAATACTTGGTCTTTTTATTGGCTAAGTGTGAACCTTTTGCACCTGTATAACTTTCACACTAGAGCAAACTAGTTAGTCCAATATTTGTGTTGGGCAATTCAACCACCAAAATTATTTAGGAACTAGGTGTAAGCCTAATTCCCTTTCATAACTCACACTAGATGAGATCACATTAGATTCTATACTCCTATTTAAGAATATTATTTAGTTAAGCATATCAAGCTGACTTTATCTTTATGAAGTTCTAGTATCTTTTTTATCTAAGTGGAACTTCCAATTAGTATATATTTTTATACACTTAAAATTTTCATGCCATTAATAGGTGTGGCATAGAAAACAAGGGTACATCAGGTTATAGCTATTAGACAAGTGTAGGGAAGATTTGGGGGTAAAAGAAAGTTAGGTAAGGGAGACTTTTATTCCGGTGGTGGATCTTGATTCGTCTGAAAGTCTATTTCTACTCATCTTGTTCATTGTCGAAGTTAACCTTCTTCTTGGGTCTGGTCTAGTGACCATCAATCGTGGTGTTAGATGTTATTATCTGAGTTGGTATAACAATTGCGGGTACATGGGGTAGGTAGATTAAACAAAATTTTACTTTGCTTTTGGGATAAATGGGTTGGACAGCCTATAACATAGGCTAGGTCGTGGTTTCATGGACGAGTTGGTCTAAGACACCCATTTAAGTTTAAAACCCATTCATATGAATATGGTCTAATCTATGTTAACAGTATTATCTAACTTGTTTAAGTAACGTCCTTTAGATTAGAACATATTAGATTAGGTAGGGTCTAGATTAGATTGGATATAACTAGATTAGACTAGTTTAAGTTAGATAGATCTACCAGGGTAGGATATATATTATTAGGATATGTTAGAATCTTTTGAGATAGGATGGATTATATGGTGTCAGTAGATCATAATCTCTGTTAGGTTAAAACATAGGGGTTATGCAAACATCAGATGGTTAAGGTAGTTACATGAGGCCGAGTTGGTCTGTCCTTCTAAACTTAATGCAGAGTGAATTAAGTTAAAACATATTTCATAGGAGTAAAGTCTCATTTATTTCATCAGTATTATCCTTCTTGTTAAGTAACTTACATTAGATTAGCTCAACATGAGATTAGCCTTCGTTAGGTTAGATTAATCTGTCACATTAGATCAGATCTAAGTATGACTAGCTTCGATTAGACAAGATCCAATTAATTTGGGTTAGATCATGATCATGGTGGGATAAATCATGTTGGTTTAGTCACACAAATATAACTTAGATCTGATATCATTACTTTGGATTAGATCCTGGTTGTTTCTTTATGATGAGATAAGTGAAGTGGTTAGGATAAGATGATTCCTTCAAGATAAGATGGACCTATGAAGATAAGAGAGAATCTTTTAAGATAAGATGGATCTATTAAACTAGATATATTTTTAATAGGGAATATTCTGTGTTGTCTGTTTTATAAATATTTTTCCTTATGTCTAGGTGTATATGGAGATGCAATTGTGGACATTACTCCACAACCCATCACACTCAATCAAAGATCCAAATCAGACAAGTATCATAAGAACAAACACTCAAGCGTATAGATACCTATAAAAATAGTTTTATTTTTGTTCCTAAGAGTAGGTCTCCTAGTCCTAAAGGTCACTTTAGGCACAGGATTTCAAAGTGTGAAATCCACATTTTTCTTTAGAAGGAAAAAGGTATGAACAATCAGAGTAAAGCAGAAATAGATGAGAAAAGATTAAGAAAAGAATCAGAGTAGAAAAGGTAAGTAGACAATGGTTGTCCAGTTCTATCTAGGTTTCGTCCTATAGTCAACATTCCTCTGATACCACTTCTGTCACACCCGAATTTAAGGGACAAAGCCGGGTGCATCTCATATATGCGCCAAAGAATACAACACATATAATAACAGACTGTATAGACATAAATGTCACAATAATCAGAGTACTTATTACATAGCGGAAGTCTTACAAAATAAAAGATAAATATAAAACGAACTAAAGTCCATCCTTGGCGCCATAAAGTCAACTGGGAGATGCCACCTAGATCAAGTCGAACTACTCATTGTGTGGCTCCTCTTGAACCACCTGTTCTTCTCCTTTGGGGGTGTGAGACAGCAAGGGTGAGCTCACACATGTTCATCGCTCAACAAGTTGTGGAGAATAATGTGCATGAACTCACCAAAGGTGGGAGTTCATGTGATGTGTAAGGCTGATCAACAATAGGGGTTAAAGCTGAGCATTGCTTTTAATAAGTTGGTCAAATTTTATTAGCAGTTACTAAATATTTGTAAATACCAAACCATAATAAGAATAATAGAAAAAAATTAATAAATAATCTCATGCAATGCAAATGACAAATTGAATTTAGTTCCATAGTTTAATCATGTGAGAGTCCTGAGCTGCTCTTGACCGTGAGCTCGGCTAGTATACCAGTTTTACACTCTGTAGAAGTTGTACCATGTACCCACAAGTCATGTTACCCATCTGCCAAGAGGTCATGAGTGTGACACCCCAGTGTCACCTAGGGTTTATCTCAAAGTGCAAACCCATGAACCATCATCTTATGTGAACCAAATTTAAGTATGAACATCAAATTGACTTAAGAATAAAGGATCCACCAAGCCTATACTTAAAAGTATCATGTTCAAAACAAATGGGTTTTTCAAAAAGGCAAAATGTGCAACCCCAACAAAAACCCTAATTGAGCCCTATGAGCAAAATTCAAGAGAATGGGGAAAAGGGTACTAAAAATTTAGAATCATGGCTTGGGCCAATTATAAACATTGAAGTATATTTAATAAGCAACAATAAAGGTTGAGGAAGCTTGGCCAAAATAATTCAAATAAAACCCCAAACAAGCTTCTCATGTGGGGACTCAATAGGAAATTCTGAATTTCAGAATTCTGAATTTCAGACCTTGAGCCAAAGATCAAGCGTGTTCACCTTGATCCCTAACTCAAATCCTAATGGCCCCATTAACAAAAACGTGCCTAACTAACCCCTCTGTCGCATGCCAAAAGATGGCATTGGGACGCGAGCCCTAGACACGACAAAACCCTGGATTTGCCTCGGATTTGAGCAGGGAGACAAACCGGATTTTCAGGCTCCATATCTCTACAACCAGTAGGCAAAATCTTATGACCCCCACACAAGATCGGTAGCTTGTAGGGAGGAGAAGAGGTTTTGTGCACTGACCAAGGCTAGAGCAGGCTCGGATGAGTGACCACACGCACCAGAACTTGGGCAGAACGCACGGGCACACGTGTTCGACCCTGGTCGGCACGCCGGCAATCGCCCAACCCGCGCGCGCGCTCGCCCCGGCGTTCGGTCAAGTCCACCGCGCGCCCTTAACCTTGGTCGTGCCCGCCCGCGCCTATAAAGCCTCCCCGGGCTCGCCTCACTTCACCCCGCGCTCACCATCACCGGCCAGCCACCCCTCCTTAGCTCCGACGAGCTCTTTTCCGCCCGCCATTGCCGCCAGAGCTTCGGCCACCGTGGCCAGCCCACTCCAGTCGCCCCCAAGTCACGCCAGTGCTTCGGTTAGCTCCACCATAGGCCCGTGAAGCTCTCCAAGCCCTCGGACCCGGCAGAACTTCACCGGAAGCCCGAGATAACCCTCGCCGGACTTCGGTCGCCCGCCTGCACGCGTGGACCGAGCTCTCCGGTGAGCCATTCTTCAATTCCTCGCGCGCACGCCTTCCTTGATCCCTGGTGAAGCTCTCTGACCCGTTTGATTGGTCAATTTCGCCCTGGATAGGCTGGACTCCTAGCCGCCGACGAGCTCCCCCGCCTGCGCACGCGGACCGGCCATCCCCGACGGCGACCCGCACATCGTCTTGACCGTTAGGACCTCCCCTACACCCTCGGTCACCTCACCGGAGCAATCTCACCGCCGGTAAGCCCCTCCGCCCTTTCTTCCGCCGCGGGCACTGTTCAAATTGGGGAAAGGACCTCGGGTTAGGATTAGAAGAACCTGGGCGGTTTTCTGCAATGTCAGTGACTCATTTGAATAGTAGCCCAGGGACTCATATGTGAGGAAAACTCAAAACGCCCGCCAGGGACCCCGTTGCAAAGTAGTTTTCCATTTAATCAATTCTGTTTAATCATATTAATAAACAGAGAACTTAGAAAATTCATAACTTGATGAATTCTTAAGCAAAAGTTGTCAAACTAATTTTGCTAGACCCTGAATAATATGAGCTATCATTTAAAAATAATGAACCCTATGCTTTTTGTTCTAAGTTTTAGGGTTAAAAATTAAAAACAGAAACTGACCAAACCTTGTTTAATTAAGGGAAATTAGTTTTGCTTCTGTGCTGAACCTAAGAAAATTTGTAGATGTTCAACCCTCATTTAAGCACTGTTTAAAAATAGTAAGAACCCCAATATTGAAAAATATAATGTAGATATCCATTATAAGCCATTTCTGCCCAAAACTTAGGAAAATTAGAAAGGCATTAGAAATTAATGAACAGTGAGTGAAATTATTTTTCCTAGTTTACTTAAGTAACAGAGAACCTAAGAAAAAAAAGGGATCTCTAGTCCAGATCAATGTTAAAGTGAAATGTGTTATTTAGCATTATTCCAACTAGAAATCAATTATTAGAATTACAAAACCAGACCCAAAATTGATAATAAAAATCCAGTGGACTTATAACCACCGGAACCCCACTGCAAAAATAATGAACACCCCAGCCCATCATTTTAAGTAGGGTAAATAAATGTAATATGATAATGAGTCATTTTCCAAATAAATCATGAATAACCCATAATAATGCAATAATGGGCAAGTAAAATTTGCTAGGTCAATAATGAGATAGGCCACCAGAGAAAAATGCAAACCCATTAAAAAGATGCAAAATAATGCCTATTGCTAATATTTTATAAGAAAGGCCATTTAATCCAATTAATGCATACCACCCCTTCCCTTAAGCAAAAAGATGCCAAACTTCAAAATGATTGCTCTTGCACAAAATAGAAGCTAAGAAAAATCAGAAATCTGTTGTTTGATATTTTTCAAATATAGTGGTAGTAGAAAGCGCCCCTTGTGCCAAAAACTTTAGAAAATCCTAGTAAAATAACTAATAAGAATTAATGACTAGAATTTTGTGCCAAGTCATGTTATAGCACCTAAAAGCCAGCAAAAATAAGTCTTAGAGAATTACCTACTATTAATTGATAGTTGTAGTTCAAATCATCCCTTCTGCCCAAAAATTTGGTAAATTTGTCCAGAGAAAACTATTCACTTTTTGAACCCCAAATTTTGAGACAGAGAATTATACGCCAGTAATAAGCCACTGTAATTTTTACAGAATTTTTGGAAATTTATTATGACCACTTGTAGTTCAAACCCACTCCAAAAACTTAAAGAGAATAAAGAAAAAGAAGGGAGAAATAAATCTCACTCCAATAAGTCCAACTTGAATTCTTGTCAATACTCACTAAGGCTTTAAAAAGAATTCAGTGGAAACCCAAAAATAAACCTACCACTTACCTTAGCTAAGTTTGATCCAATTTACCAAGTATACCACCCGAAAGTCTCACATAAGTAAGGTTTAACTCTATCTAACTTAAGTAGACCATACACCATCAAAAGTTGAAATTACTAAAGCACATATCATATCATGCATATATCTTATGCATTACATTCATTAGATTGTAATCTCGCCGACGGAGAGTACGTGCTCATCCCCGAGCAAGGATCTGTCCAAGAGGAGGACCAGGAGCAAGCTTCCGAGGCTGCTATCGAGGATCTCCCTGCAGCCCCAGCTATTGAAGGCAAGCCCCGGTTTTATGCATAACCGTTATATATGCTATTTTACTACACTTAATGTTTGTAGGCTTGTATCATGCACTTAAGTGTAGGAGTTGCTTGAAACCCTAGTTGCATGAACTCAGGATTCCTTTTGAGATGGATAATAGTATGCTAGGTCGAGTAGCTGCTTGCTAATCAGGATCTCGGTAGAAGTCGAGTGATTTTTCTAGCACTCGCAAGAGGTCAGGAATTGATTGTATTCATCTTGATAACGGGATCTATATTAGTCTATGGACTTGGATCCAGGGAGGATGCCTTGTCCATGAGTCGGGAAAAAAGAATTAAGGATTAATGTGTGGATACCTGAGTCAAGCGTTTGAACGTACTAAGCACATGCCGGGAAAAATGGTAACCGGTAAACCTAGTACCTGAGTGAAGCCGGGCGCGGACTTTATCCCTCATACGACCTAAGACTAGGTCTCCCATGCTAGCTATGGTGGGTACAAGTGTGGTCACTGCACGGCGGCAGCCGGGGTCAGTGGAGCATTGTATGCCAAGGCGATGAGGCCTGGACGCGAACAGGGAATCGATGGGGACGGTTGACATGTGTGGGGACGGAGTGCCCTGACGTGTCGTGTGTTTAGGTTTACCTTGCAAGGTTAAAACTCGATTCGAATCGTCTGCTTCTCGCAGCTAATGAGACTGCTTGACCCCTTGTACTGCATCGAGTAAGAAGTGAAATGAGGTTACATAAGACAATTTGTTGATTGAACTAAATGCTTGTCACCATGTATGCTTAGAAGGAGCAAACCTAGCTAAGATAATGATGTTAGAATTTGAAAAGCTAAGAATCGATTTTAGAAACAGCTAGTGCTTTTGGCAAACCAAACCCCTCAACCAAACAGCTGCATAGTCTAGAGGTAGAGGAGTAGATTCCTCACACCGGGTAAGTCTAGCTGAGTATTAGTATACTCAGCCTTTCTTGTGGCTTAATTTTTGCAGGTACGATTCAGGAAATGGTTGATGGTGTGACTTGGCCTACCACCCTGCCACCGGGTTGGACGGTCGAGTGGGATGTCGCTCCGGCAGGAGAGGAGCACGAGGAGTAGTGGGCTAGGCCTTGCCCATTTCCTCGATACCGAGGACATCGATTATCCGCTGCACTTTATTTCATGAACTCTTATTGCTACTTGAAAAACTCTGATCTATGTAATAATTCAGCACTTAATTTGAGGTTCATTTTTTATTGTATTTCTTCTGTGACTCACCTTCGAGTGAGATTGTGGAATTTGATGCTGGTTAAGTGGCTCTATCGGACTAGATCTGAGGGACTAACGGGTTATTCCGATTTAAGTGTGTTACGGCCCCTGAGGCGTGACTTAGGCACTTAAGCTGGAATAATTCGGGTGGTTCCGCCACAGCTGGTATCAGAGCAAATTCCACCACAGAGAAGGACAATAAACCATGAATACCATTTTCAAAAATTAAAACTTGCCTAGAAACTGCTACGGATCGTCAGGACTAGACCGCTAGACCTAGGACGAAAGGCCTTAGGCATAGAGGGAGGAATAGGTGGCTAATTGATTAGGCCCCGTGGGCCAGTACTTAGACTTTTAAGGATGCCCTAAGAGCACCCTATTGTCTGGAGAGGAGACGTTACTTCCAGCATGCATGCTTTATAAACACAAAAGGGAATTAAAACTTGAGCTAACCCACTTCCTTTTAAACCATCCGGGCTCTTGTATTTTTCTTCCTTCCACCATAATCTTTACCTTTGATTCCCTTCCGCAGATGAATTCACCCACCCCCGCCAGTGGAGGAGACACTCGTTTCAGTTCCGACTTCCTTTCTCGCGATGGCTTTCCTTCCATCTTGTGGGAAGTGCTTAACTCCGCCGGTTACCCTACGCCCCCTTTGTACATGGTGCAGTTGTATGAGGAGCATCGGGTACCTCGTTGTCGGGTCTGGCTGACTTTGGAGGCTCATCCCCTTCAGCCGGGTTGGCGTTCTCTTGATTTCGAGACAATTGGACTCAGGACGGATGACACCGTTGAAGCGGCAGCCATGAAGACTCTGATGACTTTCTGTGGCTACCATCCCCTTGAGATGGTGATGCACCCCTTGGGACTCTTCCCTGCTGAGAAGAAGGATGACCCCATGTGGTGTAACCGTGTGAGCCATGTGAAAGATGTGTGGGCAATGTATCCTGACTTGGTTGGGAGGGTCACCGTTCAGTGCATGAGTGCGCTGTACCGCCTTCAGGCCCTTCAGAGCGACGCTATGGCACACCTTGCTAACATCGCTCAAACCACCAAGCTCACTCTCGACAGTCGAGAAGATTTTGTGGTCGATTTATCCTCCGAGTTAGTGGAGAAGGATCTGCAGGTGGAAAGGCTGAGCCAGCGCATTACCACCTTGGAGCAGCATGTGGAGATCCGAGACAACACTATTGATGTCTTGGAGAACCAGCTTCACGATGTGCAGAGGGAACTCGAAGAAGCGAATGACCACCTGGACATGCACCACCTAGAGATGGAGGCCAATGAAGCCGGAAGCGAGGGAGAAGAGGCTTCCGAGGAGCTAGGACCAGCCCCTGGTGCCAATGGGACTACCTCCGCGATGCCTCCTTCACCCGTATCCAGTGTCGCTTCCATCGCTCAGGGTTAAGCAGTCACTTCAACACTTTTAGGCGGATAGAAACCTATGCGAGCTTAGTTAATGTCAGATTTTGGACTAGGCTTACGGGTACCTTCCTCTGATTGATGTAACCCTGTGAACTTTTGAAATCTGTGGGATGTTTGTCACCATGTTATCTTCATTTCGAACCTAATATTATGATTATGGCATTTTTCCTTCCATATGAGATAATTTCTTGTCGTTCGGAATTGTGAGTTGGGATAACAATGGCGACAATCTCTATTTTCAGATGGCGGCTAGGCAGCGTCGCGGGCATAACGAGCAGGTTCCCCCGCCACCTCCTCCAGCTCCCACAGTGCAGGAGTTGATGGCCCAGCAGAACGAGATTCTACGACAGCTCTTGCAGCGCCAGCCCCACCCTCAGCAGCATGGTGGATGCTAGCATCAGCGACCTCCGGCAGCGGCAACCTACTAGGAGTTTCTGAGTATGCAGCCGCCCTTGTTCACCAAGGCAGAGGATCCGTTGGACGCCGATGTGTGGCTCCGCGTCGTTGAGTCCAAGTTTCCCCTCCTCACGGGAGACGGCCCTAATGCTACCAAGACTCGCTTCGCCGCGCAGCAGCTTCGCGGATCTGCTCGGACTTGGTGGGACCACTTCCGTGCTGCTCCCCGCTGATCGTGAAGTGTCTTGGGAGGAATTCAAGACTGCTTTCAGAGGGCACCACATCCCAGCTGGCATTTTTTATCGCAAGCTGAATGAGTTTCTGGCGCTTAATCAAGGAACCCGCACGGTACTGCAGTATGTGCAAGCCTTCAACGACCTGTGCCAGTATGCAGGGTACCATGCTGATTCTGATGAGAAGAAGAGAGACCGCTTCCGCAGGGGTCTTAACACCAAGCTGCGGGAACGACTCAACACTGTCCGGGCTGATAGCTTCAATGAGTTGGTCAACCTAGCCATCTCCCAGGAGGATTACATTGTAGCTCACCGGGCAGAGAAGAAGAGAAAGGCACCAACGGCAGCACCATTCGCTCAGGCTCAGAGGTTCCGGATTGTTTCTCACAATCAGAGCAGGGGTTTCCAGCAGCAGGCAGGCAGATGGGTGATCAGGCCACCTCAGCAGCAGCAGCCAGCACCCAACCACTTTCCAGCTCCCGCTCCAGGGAACAATCAGCCTCCGCAGTAGCAGCAGTTCCACCAGGGTAATGGGAACAAGTGTTTCACTTGTGGCAATGTGGGCCACTATGCCAAGAATTGTCCTAGGAACCAGCAGAGGCAGATGCCAGCACCAAATCAAGACAAGGGAAGAAAGCAGAAGGTAAAAGTCAGGCAAGGGAAGCTCAACTTCACTACTCTGGAGGAAGTACCTGAGGGAGCTCCTATCATGACTGGTATCTTTTCATTTATAATCAACCTGCTTTAATTCTATTTGATTCTGGTGCATCTCATAGTTTCATTAGCCAGAAGTTCAGTGCTAAATGTGAACTGCCATTCTCTCACTCAAAAAGGTCATTCATGATAGTCACACCTGGGGTAAAATTCCAACTAATCAATTAAACCAAAGTGTGCCTATTCAACTGGGAAGCCACATTGTCAAAACCACTGTCCTTGTGTTGGGTTTGGAAGATGTGGACATTGTTCTAGGAGCTAATTGGATGACCTTGCACCAAGTTGTGCTTGATGTAGCCAGCCGTGCCGTGGAAATCAATTCTCCGTTCTGTGGGAACTTCACCTTAATTCTGCCCAGTCAGGGTTCTACTCAGTCATGTGCTTTCTCTATGACGGAGTTACCTCTGAAGAAGATCCCAGTGGTCTGCGAGTATGCAGGTGTCTTTCCTGATGAATTGCCAGGAATGCCACCGGACCGGGATATTGAATTTGCCATCGAGTTGCAACCGGGAACGGCACCAATTTCCAAGAGGCCTTACCGAATGCCACCCGCTGAGTTGGCAGAATTGAAGAAGAAATTGCAAGAGTTGCTGGATAAGGGATTTATTCGCCCAAGTACTTTGCCTTGGGGATGTCCAGCACTGTTTGTGAAGAAGAAAGATGAAAGCTTGAAGCTGTGTATAGATTACTGCCCTGTTAATGCGGTAACTATCAAGAACAAGTATCCTTTGCCTCGTATTGATGTTCTTTTTGACTAGTTGGTCGGGGCGAAGGTGTTTTCCAAAATAGACCTTCGCTCCGGCTACCATCAGATCAAGATACGAGCAAGCGATATTCCGAAGACGACATTCTCAACCAGATATGGGTTATATGAATTTTTGGTGATGTCATTCGGGCTGACAAATGCACCAGCATATTTCATGTATCTAATGAATTTTGTTTTTATGCCTGAATTGGACAAATTTGTAGTGGTTTTCATTGATGATATTTTGGTGTACTCGAAGAACGAAGAAGAGCATGTCGGGCATTTGCATGTAGTGCTTCAACGTCTGCGAGAGCACCACCTTTATGCCAAGTTGTCCAAGTGTGATTTTTGGCTAAAGGAAATAAAATTCTTGGGTCACACTATCTCTCAGGCAGGAATAGCTGTTGATCCTGATAAAGTGCAAGAGGTGATGAACTGGAAGCCACCAACGACTATCCGTCAGATTCGGAGTTTTCTGGGATTAGCTGGTTATTACCGAAGATTTATTCCGGATTTCTCTCGAATTGAGAAGCCTATAACTGAGTTGTTGAAGAAAGAAGCCAAGTTTGTTTGGAGTCAGAAGTGCGAAGATGCCTTCCATGCATTAAGGCAGCATCTGACCATAGCACCAGTGTTAGCGCAACCCGACAACAGCAAGCCTTTTGATGTATATTGTGATGCCTCTGGCACTGGACTAGGTTGTGTCTTAATGCAAGACAATTGAGTCATTGCTTATGCCTCAAGAGCACTCAGGCCTCATGAGCAAAATTATCCCACTCATGACCTCGAGTTGGCAGCAGTGATTCATGCATTAAAAATGTGGAGGCACTATTTAATGGGAACCCACTGCAACATCTTCACTGATCATAAGAGCCTTAAGTACATCTTTACTCAGGCTGATCTCAACATGAGGCAGAGAAGATGGCTAGAGCTGATCAAGGATTATGACCTGGAGGTACATTATCACCCAGGAAAAGCCAATGTGGTAGCAGATGCCTTGAGTCGGAAGTTGCAATGCAATTGTGTTCTGATGGATTCTCGCATCAACACCTTGTGTGATGAGTTGAGCAAGATGCAAATAGAAGTGATTCCTTCTGGTGCTCTGTCTCACATTTCTATCGAGCCAGCCTTGCAAGACCAGATCATCATGGCCCAGCTCAGTGACAAAGGAGTGCAGATTATCAAGAAGAATCTCCATCAAAAGGTTGAGAAGTATAATTGTTTCCGCCAAGATGAAAAGGGTGTGTTATGGTTCAAAAGCAGATTGGTGATTCCTAAAAACCAGGACCTCAAGAGGAAAATCTTGGATGAGGCTCATCTCTCCAAATTCTCTATGCATCCGGGAAGCACCAAAATGTACCATGATCTAAAGCCTTTGTATTGGTGGACCAGAATGAAGAGGGAGATAGCCTAGTATGTATCGGAATGTGACACCTGTCAGAGGGTAAAGGCAAGCCACTTGAAATCAGTTGGAGCTTTCCAACCCCTATCTATACCTTCGTGGAAATGGGATGACATCAGTATGGATTTCATTGTGGGTCTGCCCAGCACCTCTCGTCACCATGATTCGATTTGGGTTATTGTGGACCGACTGACGAAAGTGGCACATTTTCTTCCTATGCACACCACTCATAAGGCTCAAAAGTATGCAGAGTTGTACATTGACCGGATCGTGTGTTTGCACGGATTACCTCGGACCATTGTTTCTGACCGAGGAGCCCAATTTATTGCCAGATTTTGGGAACAACTGCAGGAGTCTTTGGGAACCAAGCTAATCAGAAGTTCAGCTTACCACCCACAGACTAATGGTTAGACGGAAAGGGTAAACCAAATTCTGGAGGATATGCTGAGAGCTTGTGCAATGGATTGTGGCAAGAACTGGGATAAGCACTTCTCCTTGGCAGAGTTTGCTTATAACAACAGTTATCAATCCAGCCTAAAGATGGCACCCTTCGAAGCTCTCTTTGGAAGAAGGTGCAGGACACCACTCAATTGGTCTCAACCTGGAGAGAGAGGAGTTTTTGGACCTGACTTAGTGACTGAAGCCGAAAGGAAGGTCAAACTAATCAGGAGGAATCTAGAAGCTGCTCAGGTCAGGCAGAAGAGTTACCATGATAAAAGAAGGAAACCTCTCCAATTCATGGTGGGAGATTTCGTGTACCTCAAGGTATCACCCACCAAGGGAGTGCAGAGGTTTGGAATTAAAGGCAAGCTAGCCCCTCGTTACATTAGACCTTATGAGATCATCGAAGCATGTGGACCAGTGGCATATAAGTTGAAGTTACCTTCAAAAATGTCCACCATTCACAGTGTGTTCCATGTATCTCAGCTGAAGAAGTGTGTTCGATTGCTGACCGAGATCATAGCAGAACCAGAATTGGAGATAGAACCAGATCTATCGTACCAAGAGTACCCTTCCAAGATTCTGGATTGCTAAGAAAGATCAACTCGGGCTAAATCGATCAAGATGTACAAGGTCCAGTGGAGTAATCACTTAGAGGAAGAAGCTACTTGGGAGACCGAGGAATTCTTGGGATCCAACTTCCCTGATTGCCTACCTAAGGAAGCTGGTACGTAATCACACCCAACCCCTCCTCCTGCCCTTCGAATCTAAAATTTTAAAGATATAATCTTAAATCAGGATGAAGTAATCATGAAACAAATTTAAGAAGAACTTCCTTCTGAAGTTGCAAAGAGAATGACATTCGAAGAGCAGTTTGCTCTAATAATAACAATAATCACCCACTCCCTATAAGTCTCACCCTTCGCTTCACCCCGGGAGGACTCTGGCCCGAATCTCGGGACGAGATTCCTTTAAGGGGGGAAGGCTGTGACACCCCAGTGTCACCTAGGGTTTCTCTCAAAGTGCAAACCCATGAACCATCATCTTATGTGAACCAAATATAAGTATGAACATCAAATTGACTTAAGAATAAAGGATCCACCAAGCCTATACTTAAAAGTATCATGTTCAAAACAAATGGGTTTTTCAAAAAGGCAAAATATGCAACCCCAACAAAAACCCTAATTGAGCCCTATGAGCAAAATTCAAGAGAATGGGGAAAAGGGTATGAAAAATTTAGAATCATGGCTTGGGCCAATTATAAACTTTGAAGTATATTTAATAAGCAACAATAAAGGTTAAGGAAGCTTGGCCAAAATAATTCAAATAAAACCCCAAACAAGCTTCTCATGTGGGGACTTAATAGGAAAGTCTGAATTTCAGAATTCTGAATTTCAGACCTTGAGCCAAAGATCAAGCGTGTTCACCTTGATCCCTAACTCAAATCCTAATGGCCCCATTAACAAAAATGTGCCTAACTAACCCCTCTGTCACATGCCAGAAGATGGCATTGGGACGTGAGCCCTAGACATGACAAAACCCTGGATTTGCCTTGGATTTGAGCAGGGAGACAAACCGGATTTCCGGGCTCCATATCTCTGCAACCATTAGGCAAAATCCTATGACCCCTACACAAGATCGGTAACTTGTAGGGAGGAGAAGAGGTTTTGTGCACTGACCAAGGCGAGAGCAGGCTCGGATGAGTGACCACACGCGCCAGAACTTGGGTAGAACGCACGGGCACACGTGTTCGACCCTAGTAGGCACGCCGGCGCTCGCCCAACCCGCGCGCGCGCTCGCCCTGGCGTTCGGTCAAGTCCACCACGCGCCCTTGCCCTCGACCGTGCCCACCCGCGCCTATAAAGCCTCCCCGGGCGCGCCTCACTTCACCCCGCGCTCACCATCACCGGCCAGCCACCCCTCCTTAGCTCCGGCGAGCTCTTTTCCGCCCGCCATTGCCGCCAGAGCTTTGGCCTCCGTGGTCAGCCCACTCCAGTCACCCCCAAGTCACGCCAGCACTTCGGTTAGCTCCGCCATAGGCCCGTGAAGCTCTCCAAGCCCTCGGACCCGGCAGAACTTCACCGGAAGCCCGAGATCACCCTCGTCGGACTTCGGTCGCCCGCCTGCACGTGTGGACCGAGCTCTCCGGTGAGCCATTCTTCAATTCCTCGCGCGCACGCCTTCCTTGATCCCTAGTGAAGCTCTCTGACCCGTTTGATTGGTCAATTTCACCGTGGATAGGCCGGACTCCTCGACGCCGACAATCTCCCCCGCCTGCGCACGCGGACCGGCCAACTCCGACCATCCCCGACGGCGACCCGCACATCGTCGTGACCGTCAGGACCTCCCCTACACCCTTGGCCACCTCACCGGAGCAATCTCGCCGCTGGTAAGCCCCTCTGCCCTATCTTCCGCCGCGGGCACTGTTCAAATTGGGGAAAGGACCTCAGGTTAGGATTAGAAGAACCTGGGGGTTTTCTGCAATGTTAGTGACTCATTTGAATAGTAGCCCAGGGACTCATCTGTGAGGAAAACTCAAAACGCCGCCAGGGACCCCGTTGCAAAGTAGTTTTCCATTTAATCAATTCTGTTTAATCTTTTTAATAAACAAAGAACTTAGAAAATTCATAACTTGATGAATTCTTAAGCAAAAGTTGTCAAACTAATTTTGCTAGACCCTGAATAATATGAGCTATCATTTAAAAATAATGAACCTTATGCTTTCTGTTCTAATTTTTAGGGTTAAAAATTAAAAACAGAAACTGACCAAACTTTGTTTAATTAAGGGAAATTAGTTTTGCTTCTGTGCTGAACCTAAGAAAATTTATAGATGTTCAACCCTCATTTAAGCACTGTTTAAAAATAGTAAGAACCCCAGTATTAAAAAAATATAATGTAGATATCCATTAAAAGCCATTTCTGCCCAAAACTTAGGAAAATCAGAAAGGCATTAGAAATTAATGAACAGTGAGTGAAATTATTTTTCCTAGTTTACTTAAGTAACAGAGAACCTAAGAAAAATAAAGGGACCTCTAGTCCAGATCAATGTTAAAGTGAAATGTGTTATTTAGCATTATTCCAACTAGAAATCAACTATTAGAATTACAAAACCAGACCCAAAATTGATAATAAAAATCCAGTGGACTTATAACCATCGGAACCCCACTGCAAAAATAATGAACACCCCAGCCCATCATTTTAAGTAGGGTAAATAAATGTAATATGATAATGAGTCATTTTCCAAATAAATCATGAATAACCCATAATAATGCAATAATGGGCAAATAAAATTTTGCTAGGTCAATAATGAGATAGGCCACCAGAGAAAAATGCAAACCCATTAAAAAGATGCAAAATAATACCTATTGCTAATATTTTATAAGAAAGGCCATTTAATCCAATTAATGCATACCACCCCTTCCCTTAAGCAAAGAGATGCCAAAGTTCAGAATGATTGCTCTTGCACAAAATAGAAGCTAAGAAAAATCAGAAATCTGTTGTTTGATATTTTTCAAATATAGTGGTAGTAGAAAGCACCCCTTGGGCCAAAAACTTTAGAAAATCCTAGTAAAATAACTAATAAGAATTAATGACTAGAATTTGTGCCAAGTCATGTTATAGCGCCTAAAAGCCAGCAAAAATAAGTCTTAGAGAATTACCTACTATTAATTGATAGTTGTAGTTCAAATCACCCCTTCTGCCCAAAAATTTGGTAATTTTGTCCAGAGAAAACTATTAAATTTTTGAACCCCAAATTCTGAGACAGAGAATTATACACCAGTAATAAGCCACTGTAATTTTTATAGAATTTTTGGAAATTTATTAAGACCACTTGTAGTTCAAACCCACTCCAAAAACTTAAAGAGAATAAAGAAAAGAAGGGAGAAATAAATCTCACTCCAATAAGTCCAACTTGAATTCTTGTCAATTCTCACTATGGCTTTGAAAGGAATTCAGTGGAACCCCAAAAATAAACCTACCACTTACCTTAGCTATGTTTGATCCAATTTACCAAGTATACCACCCGAAAGTCTCACATAAGTAAGGTTTAACTCTTTCTAACTTAAGTAGACCATACACCATCAAAAGTTGAAATTACTAAAGCACATATCATATCATGCATATATCTTACGCATTGCATTCATTAGATTGTAATCTCGCCGACGGAGAGTACGTGCTCATCCCCGAGCAAGGATCTGTCCAAGAGGAGGACCAGGAGCAAGCTTCCGAGGCTGCTATCGAGGATCTCCCTACAGCCCCAGCTATTGAAGGCAAGCCCCGGTTTTATGCATAACCGTTATATATGCTATTTTACTACACTTAATGTTTGTAGGCTTGTACCGTGCACTTAAGTGTAGGAGTTGCTTGAAACCCTAGTTGCATGAACTCAGGATTCCTTTTGAGACAGATACTAGTATGCTAGGTCGAGTAGCTGCTTGCTAATCAGGATCTCGGTAGAAGTCGATTAATTTTTCAAGCACTCTCGCGAGGTCAGGAATTGATTGTATTCATCTTGATAACGGGATCTATATTAGTCTATGGACTTGGATCCAGGGAGGATGCCTTGTCCATGAGACGGGAAAAAAGGAATTAAGGATTAATGTGTGGATACCTGAGTCAAGCGTTTGAACGTACTAAGCACATGCCAAGAAAAATGGTAACCGGTAAACCTAGTACCTGAGTGAAGTCGGGCGCGGACTTTATCCCTCATATGACCTGAGACTGGGTCTCCCATGCTAGCTATGGTGGGTACAAGTGCGGTCACTGCACGGCGGCAGCCGGGGTCAGTGGAGCATTGTATGCCAAGGCGGTGAGGCCTGGACGCGAACGGGGAATCGATGGGGACGGTTGACATGTGTGGGGACGGAGTGCCCTGACGTGTCGTGTGTTTAGGTTTACCTTGCAAAGTTAAAACTCGATTCGAATCGTCTGCTTCTCGCAGCTAATGAGACTGCTTGACCCCTTGTACTGCATCGAGTAAGAAGTGAAATGAGGTTACATAAGACAATTTGTTGATTGAACTAAATGCTTGTCACCATGTATGCTTAGAAGGAGCAAACCTAGCTAAGATAATGATGTTAGAATTTGAAAAGCTAAGAATCGATTTTAGAAACAGCTAGTGCTTTTGGCAAACCAAACCCCTCAGCCAAATAGCTGCATAGTCTAGAGGTAGAGGAGTATACTCAGCCTTGCTTGTGGCTTAATTTTTGCAGGTACGATTCAGGAAATGGTTGATGGTGTGACTTGGCCTACCACCCTGCCACCGGGTTGGACGGTCAAGTGGGATGCCGCTCCGGCAGGAGAGGAGCACGAGGAGTAGTGGGCTAGGCCTTGCCCATTTCCTCGATACCAACGGCATCGATAATCCGCTGCACTTTATTTCATGAACTCTTATTGCTACTTGAAAAACTCCGATCTATGTAATAATTCAGCACTTAATTTGAGGTTCCTGTTTTATTGTATTTCTTCTGTGACTCACCTTCGAGTGAGATTGTGGAATTTGATCCTGGTTAAGTGGCTCTATCAGACTAGATCTGAGGGACTGACGGGTTAAGTGTGTGTTACGGACCCTGAGGAATGACTTAGGCACTTAAGCTGGAATAATTCGGGTGGTTCTGCCACAATGAGTCCCATACACCTCTACCAAGGAAGCGAGGCAGGGTAACACTAGGAGGCCTTTACAAAGTTCCACTAGCTTCCGAAAACCCGCTACAGTTTCTGGGAAGAGCAATTGCAAGAATCCCTCGTCTGACCGCCATTGCAGCAAAATCAACTCGAGAACCTCCGTGGATGCCTACTCTCCTACTGCCCTTGCGCCTTTCGGGTAAGGTAGTCTTCCACTACCTTTCCTAATTAGTCAGCCAAGGGCGTCCCATTCCACCCTTGTCGTGGCACATGTTTCTCAAGTTAAGCTCCATGTTCCAATTAAAATTAATGATCCTGACATGAACATAAATAACGTAACAGAATAATTGGAACATAGATATAATGAAATAATAACCCAAAACCATGTAAAGCAATAGCATAACTACCCAAATGATTTAGGGATAAAAAGGTAAAAAAGGATAACCAGTCTATGGTGACCTATTGGGTCCCATCAAAATTAAACCTATGCATGAATAAGTGATATTAAAGAACATTATTGGGTAATAATTGTGGTCAAGGGCACAACTTGCCTGGGACTTGAGATTCTAGGTACTAGGATGATCCTCAGGTGACTCGTGACCTCGCGCTAGTCGTAGCAATACAAACAAACATGGTATAGACAAAATTAACATCACACCAAACATGTAAACAAAATACATATTAATAATCTACACATGAAAATAAGACTATAGGATAGAGAATCATTAAATTTGGACTTATGGATTTTAATTTATGAATTTCTGAAGATTTTATATATTTGATACAAGATTAATTAGGAGATCAATTTTTATGTGGCTTTTAATGTCAAAACTGCGGCACTAATTGATAAACAATAATATTACAAAATTATAGGAACTAGAATGGATCAATTTGGACTTAATATGAATTTTCTAGGGATTAAACAAGTTCTAGTGATTACTTTTACAATAAAAATCAATTTCTGTTAATAATTATTAAATTCCTCTGGTATCTGGACTGCGCCTCAAAAACTGAGAAGTCCATGGGCCCCAGCGCGATAAATCCCAAGACTCAGAATGACTCTGTCATGACCACGGTTTGTTTACTAATAAGTTCAGGGTCTATTTAGTAAGGTGGCTTGCCGAAGGGGTATCGTGAACTTATGGCCGTCTGATTCTAAACCAACGGATCAGATTAGATCGTCGCGATATATAACGTGTAACCCGCCCCGATCTTCCGATCCCGCATCAACGGCAAAGAGGCGGCCACGCTCTGACTGGACCAGAACCGCACATCACCGAATCAACGTCTCTGATCAATTCTCGTGAAGGGGGTATGCGGCACAACATTTCTACCGCCGGTCATCGATCCAACGACCATGTGCTATCGCTCTCCCCCCTACGTGGCCCGACGGTGGCGCCACCAACCTAGGTGGTGGCGAGCTCGCCGACGCGAGTGAATCTAGCGCCCGAGCCACAATCCCGGGCCCCCGCGACTTCCACGTGATGCCTAAACCCACCCGAACGCATTGGTCTAACAATCACCGGGATTTGCGCAATACCAGCGCACGCCCGCGACGAGCAGCGGACGTCGCCGGTGAGCCGTTGCTACCCTCGATCCAGTGCGCGTTTTCAAGCGTAATTTAGTATCAACACATGTATCATATAACGGGGATTGGTAGGGGAGTCCTCACCGAGGTTTGACCATGCTGATGGCGACACCATGGTGGATTGCGGCTCTAAGCAGGTGTCCTACGACGGTGAGCCAATCACCCAACTCCAATTCTGCACGACACTGTGGCTCACACGAACGGTGAAGACTCCACGGCTTCCTTTACTAGAAACGAGGAGCCACACACACCTGACCATTGGCGACGGCGGCGCAGCTTGATTTCGTTCCCTCCCTGACGACGCCTGGCGCGAGGTTGGGGAAGAAGGAAGAAGAGGAAGAGGTAAGGAACAACAGACGCTGGGTCTTATACCCAGGAAGGATAGGTTTTGCGCAAGGTTTGCAGTGATCATGGCACCGCAAGCTCCACCGAGGTCTTCGCGAGGTAGTTGAGGATGGAACTGACGGCGAGGGTCCACCCAACAGCGAGCGTACAATGAGGCAGTCACAGGGAAGTGTGTCCGGCGCATCAGTGAAAGGTTGCGCACGGCGAGCGACTGACTGGGACGGTCCACCAGTCGGCGAAACGGGGAGGAAGAAGCGTGCGCGGAGTGGCTGTCACCCAGGCCCCACTAGTCGGATGACTGGGAGCGGCGCGCGTGATTGCGAAGCTGCCACAGTGGGCCCACTCGTCTTTCAGCGACCAGGTGAGCACGTAGTTGCATCCGGTGTGACTGGCTAACCGTGGGCCCCACGTGTCGGTTGCGTGATGCAGCGTGCGGCAACACAGGCAAGATGGGCCGACGGGGGGGGGGGGGGAATAAGATGAATGGGCCACAAGGAAGGACTGGGCCCAAGCGCAGACTTATGGCTTTTTTCCATTTCTGTTTTGCATTTTCTTTTTCTATTTTCTCTTTCAAATCCCACTCTAATTCAAACACATGTATTGAACTTCAAATTTCCATGTATCCAAATAATTCCTAATGTGAATATAAACTCTACTGTATACAAGATTATTATTATTTTATTCTTTTCCCTATTATGTATTTATGGAAGGAATAAATGACTTCAACAAAATTCCCTTTCACCTTTTCTATTTTATGTTTTCATTAAAATTGGAGATCCAATTACATGTTTTCCATAAAATGCATCACCACAAAATTTACCAAGGATCAACCTTTCTTATCTAATTATTGGTCCCTAAATTAATTTACTATTATTGTTTGAAGATGAGGAGAGAGAGTCCTAATAATATCCAAAGGTTTCAAAAATCCCTAAAACACTATCTTAAATATATTTATATTTTTTTATTTCATCATTATTATTATTTTTTACCAATTTTGGGCTTTACAACTTTTCTTCCAAGTGATTTACCACTGTCTCTGCTTCCGCTTACAAGTTGGTGCTGACACTAATTCTTTCTTGTTGTGGGCTTGTCAACGCAACTATTTTGTTTGGCACATTGTATCACCCCATCACAACTTTTCAACCTGTCATATCCAAGAATCAAATCAATAACGTTGGATCCTAGGACCACTAGATTGACTAGAAAATCTATTCCTTGAATCTTGAGACTAACATGGGGGCATGAGTGTGTGGTCTTCATTGCACCTCCCGGTGTACTAATAAGTAACATCTTCTTTAAGGGGATAATTTGGTATGTTATATTTTTCCATGAATGACTCACATAGAAATGAATGTGATGCTCCAGAATCAAATAAAACTGAAGCAGGTATGGAGTTGATGAGATACATACCAAGTGCTACGTTTGGTGCGTCCTGAGCTGATTTTGCAGTGATATGGTTAACTCTTCCCTTGTTCTGGTTTTGATAATTTTTAATCTGAGTGTTATTACGAATAAGTGTACTCTGGTCTAACCGTTGATTGTTGTTTTTCTGAGGTGTCAGAGGGTTGCGCTTGCAATTATTGGCATAATGCCTAGTTTCTCCACACTTGAAGCACCCATTGGGTTGAACTGGGGTGATCGGACTATTATTCATGGCCGGTGTGTTCACAACTTTCCTTGATGATTCTGTGGATATCCGCCAGACCCTTGTCCTTGCTGATAATTTGTTCTCTACTGATTGCTCCTCTAGCGTTGCTGTCCTGACCGTTGCATCTGTTGTTGATTGTTTCCACCCTGACTTGCAAAGCGAAACTGAGAACCTTGAGAATTGTTGTCATGACGAGTGTTTCTGCTGGAATGTCCTTGAAACTTCCTTTTATGATCAAATAATCCATTACTTTTGCTTTCCAAGCCAATTGCTTTATTGAGCAGAGTCTGAAAGTTTGAAAAATTGTGGCTCTGCAGCTAATAGTTCAAAGGTCCAATCAGTCCTTCTAAAAATCTCTATTGGCGCTTCTCATCTGTGTCACCTTCCTCCTATGCATAGCGAGAAAGTTGGGTGAAACAATCCCGGTATTCACTAATGGACATACCTCCTTGAGTAAGGATAAGAATTCCTTCTTCTTAAGCTTCATTATTCCTGAGGGAATATGATGAGCACGGAAGTTCTCCTAAAATTCCTACTAGGTTATTGCATCTGCATTTGCGTGTGCCGTAGTGAAGGCATCCCACTAGTCGGACGTGTTGCCTTCAAGTCTTTCAGAAGCATACAAGACCTTTTCTCGGTCATTGCATTGAGTAATGTCCAGCTTCTTGCTTATGCCTTTAAGCCAGTCATCGGCATCCAATGGATCAACCTAGTGAAAGAAAGCAGGTGGGTGATGACTCATGAAATCCCTATGCTTATCCCTGGCTTGGGGTGCATTCTGTTGTTGCCGGTTCTGCTGTTTTTGTTGAATCTGTTGCACTGATATAGTAAGACCTTACAGAAGCTGCATCTGTGCCACAATGAATTGCTCCATTGTTGGTTAGGTGGTGGTGGTGCCAATTGCTGACCAGCACGCTGATTGCGGGAGTTTCTGGGACCTGAGCAAGTGTTCACCATCTGGTTGGTTAGAAAGTGCATCCTTTTAGATAATTGAAGAACAGAGAAAAATTCTAGGGGAATGGCTTTTAACTAAATTTAAGCTTATTTATTAAATGTTCTTATGGCCATCATTCCATAAGATCATTGCACTCAAGCAAAAATCTAAATCAAAGATTATGCAAACATTACCATCACATGGTTGTTATTGTAATATTGATATCCTTAAAGGGTTTTCATCGTCTAATCGCAAAATCTAGTTTCTGAATGGAAAGCTTTAGAGGCACAAAAAAAATTAGCAGCAGGTGGTTATGGGCAGTAAATTTAGCGCGAAGGGACGTGGGTCGCAAAAAAAGTTTGTGTGTAATTTCTCTCTACCTGTTGAACTGTTAGTCTAGCTCTTTTTACTAAATTGTTGTACCTTCTCCATAACAAGTTTCGGGAAGGTGTTTTTCAGACCAACGGCACAAGGCCTCCCAATTTTATTTTATTTTTGTGATCTAAGCTCGTTACGAAGAAACAAACTCATTTCACAAGGGGCTATTGTTGGGGACCTACTCTGTCGAAGGTCCTCAGAACAACCTCGCTTTGACGTGAACAAATGTGTTTCAGGTACATAGCCAACGACAGACAAAGCTGGCCTTCTACCGAAGCAATGCTAAGAAAAGCCGAAGTGATGTGTAGAGACGCTTTGTCCAATACGCACAACGCGGTGAAGCTGCGAGCCAAAGTTGATAGCCTTGGCATGAAGAAAACTTTGGGTGCAAAGTAATGAAGGAGAAGAAGTCTAAGACTTTGCAGCAAGAAAGAAAGAGAAAAGACAACAATGTCCTTGCATCATTTTTAAATCATGTGTGTAAACTTTGTGGGCATGCTTGTAATTTCGTACGAAGTTGTACTTCTTCCATATAAATAGGTGAACAGTGGCCTGCATAAGGTCACCTTTTTTAGGACCATAACTTCGTTTTGCTTAGCCTTCGAAGGACCTTTGATCTACCTTGCGTAGAAAAGTCGAAAGTATGTATGTAATCTTGTTTAACATAAGGAAAAATGGAATAAAGATGCTAAGCCATAAGAGATGAGTATTGTGTTCTGTCGTATATTCTCATGTCATTTAATATTCCTTTGCTTGCATCTCCTCTTAGGAGCATTCGTCCTCAAATTGTTACATCGAGTAAGTATATGAGGACAAAGGTTCATATCCTTAACTTGTGTTGTCTTGTTTTTTATGTCATGTAGCAATCAAAAACAAGTACTCAACAATCATCTACTTCTTGCTCGAGGTGTGGATCACGCGCCTTGAGAAGTAGGTGCAGTTCTCTAAGTCAGAGCTCCACCAGCTCTGCACCGTCTCCTCTGCCATATTCCTAAGCCAGCACCTCCTCGAGCTCGAGGCGTCCATCAAGACCTGTGGTGCGTACCTTACCTCCCTCTTTCTCTTCTCTGGCCGACCGTGGTAGTAGATTTGGTCTGTTCGTGCTAGTGTGGGAAGCTTATGTCTCGTGGGAGACTGGTGATTATGTCTCTATGATGCACCGGAGTAATCTTGGGCGTGTGCCATTAGTCTAGGCTGTTCTAGATTTATTGATTCTGTTTTTGTTGGTATATGGATGTGATTCATGTGACCTTGTTTATTTCTTTGGGTTTTAGTTTGAATATGGATGGATGATGTCATTACAGTTCTTGTGGTTTATTTGCTATGAGAAAATTTTGGTAGCAATATATGTGACTACATTAAAGGAGAAAAATCAATTGTAGGTATGGGGGAGGGCATATGACAAAGGGTGGTTTCCTTTGTCTTCACCGATGTTCTCATATTGTTGTTCCTCACCTCACAAAATTTGTTATAATTTTCTATTTCTACCGATGTAAGCTTTGGACTATGATAGTGTGTCCTATGATATTATTGTTCTCCTGTTTATGATGGTGTAGTTCCATTTTAGTGATCTATTTCTACTGATTTAGGCTTTGGACTGTGATGGTGTCATCCAAGTTCTCAAAAAGAGTGAAGATAAACTTTTTGAATCTGAGAGCACCTAGAGGGGGCTGATAGGTGATCCTGTAAAATTCAAGACTAAACAACACAAATTTGGTTTATAATATGTTACTGAAGTCAAAACCAAAGTGCTATGAGTAGAAAGAGAACTCTTCACTTGGTTGTTCCTTTAGAATGTGTATTGAACTTAGAACAATAGCGCAAGTGATTAAGTGAGAACTCTAAGGAAGAAATCAATCACAAAAGAATGTGGCACAAGAGACACGGTGATTTTATCCCGTGGTTCGGCCAATCCCTCTCTAGTATGTATGTATGTAATCACAAAAGAATGTTATGGTGACCTCCTTAGGTCAAGGATTCCACTCAATCCCTCTCAAGTGATCCAATGATCAACCTTGAGTACCTCAGTTTTCTTCCTTATATCAGATGTTTCCCTTTGTGAGGAATCTCCACAAGTTGGAGCCTCTCACCATTACAATATTGATCGCAATTAAACCACAAGAGTATGGGAGGGAATAGAAATAAACGCAAGAGCTAGAGTCGCAGCAACGACACGCACATAAGCTAAGAAATGAGCACACAACACAACATAGTGAGAGCATAGCTCAAACAAGTGCTCAAATTTCAAACACAAAGAATCGAATGCATTCTTGCAAAGTCTAGGCGTCTTAGGATGTTCAAGAGGTGCTTGGTTTACTGCTCCATGCTCCTAGGGGTCCATTTTATAGCCACAAGGCAACTAGGAGCCGTTGGAGCTCCATTTGGTAGGCAATAGTTGCTTCTGTCCATGGGCGCACCGGACAGTCCGGTGCACCATTGGACATGAATAGTGTAGGATCTCCTTCCTTTCTTGGCGAAGCCAACCGTTGCAGTCACGGCCCCCTTGGCACACCGGACAGTCCGGTGGTAGATCGGACAGTCCAGTGCGGCCTGGTGACTGTTGGCGCGGGTGTGGCTGGCTCACCGAAAAGTCTGGTGCACACCAAACAGTCCGGTGAATTTTAGCCGCAGCGTCCCCAACAATTCCCGAAAGCATCAAGTTCGTTGAGTGCGCCAGCCTGGTCACCGGACATTGTCCGGTGCACACCGGACAGTCTGGTGCACCCGTAGGCTAGTGCAATTCTGGCTGAGCACTGCCAACCTTCTTCAATCCAATCTCATTTGATTTGACAAGGTTCCTAGCACTTAGAGGAATATGTTAGTACTAAAAAACAATTCACTCAGGCTAGAGACGTACCTTGATTCTTGATGTGCATCTCTTTAACACTTTAGCATATATCCACTAAAACAATATGTGCTGGGTATTTAATCACCAAAACATTTATAGAAATGGCCCAAGGGCACGTTTCCCTTTCAATCTCCCCCTTTTTGGTGATTTATGCCAACACATTAAAAGCAACTCGAAATGCAACAACATTTTCAAAGAGTAGCTATAGAGTGCAAATTGAAGACAACTTTATCTCACATAAAAATTGGCATATTTGGATCACTTTTGCCACTACTTGGTTTATTTTCACAAAACAAATTCTTTTTCCTATCTCTATGTCAAAAACACTTGTTTTTACAAACCAAAAGATCTTTCAAGAGTAAATTTGATCAAATGCCAAAAACTCCCCTTTTCCCATAATCAAATTTCTCCCCCATAAGATAACAATTTTTGCAATAAGAGGGTTCTCATCAAATACCAAGAATCTAACACTAAAATTTTGAAATTCACAAGTGATTGGCTGATCTGGTTGTTTTGGCCTTAATTTCTCCTCCTTTGGCATTAAGCACCAAAACAGGAGAACTTTTTGGCCCTTTAACTCCATTGCCTCACCAAAATGTCAAATAAGATCAAAAAGGCAATGAGAACACAAGTAAAAACATGGGACAAGATACATTGATACCGGAATGCAGTGGAAGCCCTTTCTTTGTCCAAGTTCACCTTTTCCCTTGCAATTCAACCTTGAGACTATATCAAAAGTACTCAACAATCAAATTAGTCTCAAAGGAGTCAAGTTGTAGCACATCCTCCCCTTAAACATGTGCATCATTTGCTTAAGGACTTGTGAGGTCCAGGGATGACTTGTACAACTTGAGCACCAAAAATAAGCACGTAAAGACATTAATGCTTAAAGTAACATGATCAAAGGCATAAAACACATGTGTGATACCCAAATTTTATGAAAAGAAGTTAAATTTCTTTTCCCTCTTCTTTCGTGCTCTTTGCCTCTGGAGTTTGGAGTTCTGGGAGGCGAATACCTCAGTTGAACGGTAGTTTTTTGGGAATTATTCGCTGGGGCCGGGAGCTCAGAGGGGAGCATGGGCAAGCCATCGATTTCCGCATCTTGTGGATGGGAGGCACCCTTAGCTTTCCCCCCTAACCCTAGTCGCCCCCTCCCCACTCCCCTTGCAGCCGCCGCCCCCCTCCCACCTATCTTTGCAGCCGAACCCCCCTTCCCCCTCCCTCTCTCTCTCCCCCATTTTGCAGCCCCCATCTCACCAAACCCTAGCCGCCCTCCCCATTCCTCTCCAAGGTGCAGCCACCCCTTCCCCCTTGGATCTCTCTTGAGTTGGTGCAAGTCTCCATTGGATGTTTGGTGGGAGGAAGAAGAAAGGGGTGAAGGAGGAATTCAAGGTGATCTTGTTGTTTTTATTTTGTAATTGTGCTGCAATTTCATTTTATTATTCGTTCTCCTAGGCGAATTGGTAGTGGTGCTGTCCTGATTTTGGTGGTGGGCAAAGAAGTAGTGTTGGCAGTTTCTTGGGTTTTTGCGGGGTCGATTAGCTATAATCGCTGTGAAATTCATGCAGAGAATTATCATATCTTTCTATAGAGTACTTATGCGTTCAATTCGGTGTAATATTCTAGGAGATATTGCATTTTGAACTCAGCTAGGTTGCTATCCAAAAAAACAGAACACATGGTGTACTTTGTTGGCTATTTGGGGCCATCAAGATGTTGAAATTTAATTATCTTTTGAATACAAAACTTGTAAGGAATTTTATGTAGATGTATTTGGAGTTTTTGTTTGATATCACAGCTGTTATACTTTTAATGTTATGAAATTAACAAGCAGCGCTGCTGCAGTTTGGTGGGTGGCGGGGAGAAGTGTAGTTCGCGACAGGTTGGGGTTGTGCGTAGGTGCGGCGTTGATTATTAGCTATTGTTATGTGAATGTGTGCACTAAGTTTTATGCCAAAACAGGTGATGGACCTCCGGATCATACTTAGTACCATTCCAAATTCCCGGTGAAGGCAAGTAAATGCAGTGGTGGTTTATACCGTTTGATTGTGTCTTGTGCCCTGTTTTTGAATTTATATAAGTATCGACTGTGTTCGTTATTGAATTCCATTAAAATAATTGTTGTTCGAAATTATTCATGCTTTACTGTTTTATATATATTGAGGCCATTGATTCGTGAATGCTATAGGTGGTTGATTCTTTTTTTATGAAGTTGAAGTATCTATTTAACACATATTAAATGATGTGGAATTATGTGGCTAGTCATGCATAGTGCATCCATCATTTTTTTATTGTGCATTGAAGTTATGTCGCGATCATATGGTCCGACTGTACCGGTACAATAAGCATTGTATGTTGCCCGAGGAGGGATACAATGCAGCTTCATATCCCTAGAGGAGGGATACAATAAGCATTGTATATTGTGCATTGAAGGCAGAAGTCATTATTGCATTTGTAGTCATATTGTCACACCCGGTTTTAGAAGGCAAACCGAAAGCGAACCATGTACATGCCAGGATCAGCAATTCACGTACACAGCAGTTACATAACACGGACATCATCACACAGTGCTCAAATAGTATTAAAAAGGGAAATAATAGTCGATTACATCATATGTCTGAGACATCCACATAGTCTTTACAATAAATCAAAGTGCGAAAACGAAACGTAGATAAACGCGGCCTTCACAGGCAGCCAACTGGGGGTTGCCGCTAACCCATGCCTAGAACTCGTCGTAGTCTTGGAACTCCTGGAAGTCTCCTTCCATGGCTTCATCTTCTCCTAAGCAGTGGTTGCAATGCGGACAACCTGGGGGGGTTGGTGTGTAGAGCAAGGGTGAGTACACATCAACATACTCAGCAAGTATCCTGTTTGGCTGTAGTGGACTAGCTTTATGTGGGGGGTAAGTCAAGCAGTTGCTTTTAGTTGGTCAGATTTATTATTACTAGTAGAGAAAGCCAAGTTTTAGAGTTAACCCACGTTATTAACCCAAACGTACTCCTTTCCAAACAGAAAGAGTACCACTTACCATTGCCAGAGTCAGTACCAAGAACACTCAATCTCATTGCCACCTGCAAATCCGAACATCTCTGATCAAGTACCACTAATCACTGGAGCTCCCTTGGCCGCTCATAACCGTGAGCACGGCTGATATATCAGTTTTCAAACACTCTGCAGAGGTTGTGCAGTTTACCCACAAGTCGTGATTCCCTTTCTGCCCGGAGAGAGTACTCCCCATTGACCACTACCTAGGTGGTCCAGTAGGGCATCACTACGTAGCCTTTACAAAGATTCCCCGAGGTTGTAGCCGCCCGTTAGGTTTCCTAAATGTACCACTCCTCCCCAAGGGACAAATCAACCTTGGCAGAGCGAGCCGCATACAGCGAGCCCCGTTGACGGCACGACGGCGAAGCGAACTACACCCTAGTTCCTCTAATTACTCAGCTAAGGGCATCCCACTCCACCCTCATGGTGGCACTATTTTTCCTGGGCGGTCATCCAACGAACAGGTCCTTATGGAGAGGCACTCGAGAAACCGCTCGAGCCCCCTTGAAGGTCACAAGTATAACATCATAATAAAAGAGGGGAAAACAGCGTATCATCGATAATTCTCATCATGTTCATTGATTAGAGTTGAGCAATAGCATAAGACTAAGCAATAATAATCCAACCCAAATAGGTAAACAAGGACATGGATAACAAAAGCTAGTCAATCCTTAGGTATAAATGTGTAATGCGGGAGGTGAATTAAGGAATGTATAGGACAGAGATAGGTCAAGGGACACTTGCCTCCACCAACCGACTGCTGCTCAGGGGCATCACCTGCGAGTTCTTCGGGCTCTTCAACCGGATCGTTCTCTATGCAGACGCAAACATATATACATCCACACATTTAATACAAAAGAACAGTACACCATACAATAGAATGCAGTAAATAAACAGACGTTCTACGCGGGCTCGCAATTAAGGTTAAGAGAGAAAGAGAAAAAAGACAGTCGAGAAATGATCACATTACATTATTATAAATTAAACCACTTGCTTAATAGAAGGGAATTAATTTGGACACTATGTTTTAGCATAAAGTAAAGTCAAGTTCCACATTTAATCATTATAAACAATTGAAGATGAATGAAAGGGAGTGGTCGCAAGGCGAGACGTACGACATAACATTTAGATTGAATTAAGAAATCAACGACTCGTCGCGCGACAGAGCGCACAACGAGACACTTGCGTTAATTATAAAGAGACGTTAAGCATCGCGCGACGAAGCGCACGACGACATATGTCAACAGGTCTGAGTTTAAAGTGGAACGTCACGTGTCTGGACGCGCGACGTCGCACCTTAAACAACCTGAAATTAAAATAGATCATCGCGCGACGAAGCGTGCGAAGCAGCACACTAATATTTATAAATTAAAAGAATCGTCGCGCAACGAAGCGCGCGACGCAGCACGTCGACTAAACAATTTAAAATAGATTAAAACGAGATTAAGCGCAGTGTGACTATGGTCGCATGCGCGAGAGCACGTTACGCGCGCCGAAGGCACGCGAACCGTGAGGCACGCGGGACGCGAGTCGCCGGGGCACGGGTGCGGGCAGTGGCGCGGGGCTGGGCACGGCCGCCGGGGCGCGCGGCGAGGGCGCAGCCACCGGGGCACGGCCAAGAAGGGGAGCGGCTCGCCGGGCACGGGGAGGCCACCGAGGGGTGGGATGCGGCGTGGCCGCTAGGTTTCGCCGGGCGCGGCCGAGGGGAGGGGAGGGGGCTCGCCGGGGAGGGGGCAGGGCGCGGCCGCGAGGGGCGGCGCGGGGGCGGGGCTCGCCGGGGAGGGGCTCGACGGGGGGTGGAGCTCGCCGGGGCAGAGCGCGCGTGGCCGGGGAAGGGGCGCGACCGGGGGAGGGCTTGCCTGGGCGCCGCTCGCCGGGGCAGGGGAGGGCGCGGGGTCGGTGGGGCACGGCGCGGCCGCTAGGGCTCGCCGGGCGCGGGGCCGGGGAGGGGCTCACCAAGCGCGGCGCGGCCGGGCTCACCAGGGCGCGGGACGGGGAGGGCACGGTGCGGGGAGGGAGGGCGCGGGCGGCCGAGCTCGCTTGGGCGGAGCTCGCTGGGGCGCGGGACGGGGAGGGCAGGGCATGGCGCGGCCGAGCGCGGGGAGGGCTCGTCGGGGCCGGGCGGGGGCGGGGCGCGAGCGCGCGCGGGGAGGGAGGGCGCGGGTCGGGCGCTAACGGGGAGGGGCGCGCGCGGGGGCCGGGGCGTGGCTCGCCGGGAGGGGCTCGCCGGCGGCCAGCGCGTAGGGCGCGGCGCGGGGGAGAGGAGGGCGCGGCCGGGGCGAGGCCCGCCAGGGGCGCGTGCGACGGGGACAAGGGAGGGGACGCAGGGAAGAAGAAGGGGAGGGGAAGTAGAGAGAGAGGGAGAGGGAAGGGGAGGGGAAAACTCACCTCCGGGGATCCAATTCCGGCGATCTCGACTCCAAACCCTAGGGCACCACGAGGGAGAGAGGTGGAAGAAGGGGAGGGAGGTTACTGCGCGGGAGAAATTAAATGAGCCAAACGGATCTGGGGAAGTGGGGGCGCAGGGGGTGGGCAGGGGCGCCAGGGGCACGTGGGCCGGACCGAGCCGGACCGGGTTAGGCTGAGCCAGGCTAGGCTGGGTCACATCACGGATCAAAACCCACGACACGCATGACCATCAAACGGACTCCAATCGCGAACCGAAAACCGAGACAGAACGAGACGAACACGCAACATCAGACAAAGAAATGCGCTTTGGCATGATGCAAGACCCATGACACTTAGGTTTTGTTTATACATGACACGGACACCTGTCACTATACTGGTTTGAAATTGGGAAAAAGGAGGCGAAACGGGAAGAGAAAAAAGAGTAACGCCCGAATTTGGTGTGAGAAAAGAAGAAAAAAATTCTACCCCCCAAATTCAGGGCGTTACAAACCTATCCCCCTTAAAAGAATCTCACCCTCGAGATTCTGGGTTGGCTAGCAAAGAGCTCAGGGTATTTAGCCATCAGATCATCTTCACGCTCCCAGGTTGCTTCTTCCTCAGAGTGATGATTCCATCTGACTTTGCACATTCTGATGGTCTTCCTTCGGGTGACTCTGTCTGCAGTCTCAAGAATCTACGCTGGTTTCTCGGTGTAGGTCAAGTCCTCCTGGACCTCCAGACCTTCAACTGGCAATTGCTCCTCTGGCACTCGCAGACATTTCTTCAACTGAGACACATGAAAGACATCATGCACAACAGACAAATTTTCTGGCAGACTAAGCTGATAGGCCACTTCTCCACACCTTGCGAGAATCTGATACGGACCAATGTAGCGGGGTGCTAGCTTGCCTTTGACTCCGAACCTTCTGACTCCTCTGATCGGCAACACTTTCAGATAGACGAAATCTCCAACCTCGAAACTCAACTCTCTTCTTCTTGTGTCTGCATAGCTTCGCTGCCTTGATTGCGCTATCTTCAAATTCTCTCGGACCCTCTTGATGTTCTCTTCAGCTTCAAGCAAAATGTCTGGCCCGAACACTTGCTTTTCTCCAGGCTGATCCCATTGCAACGGAGTTCTACAACTCCTTCCATAAAGCGCCTGAAATGGTGACATCTTCAACTGGCCTGGTAACTGTTGTTATAGGAGAACTCTGCATAAGGCAACTTCTTGTCCCATCCGGACTGATCTTGCAACGCACAGGCTCTCAACATGTCTTCAAGGATTTGATTGGTCCTTTCGGTCTGACCATCTGTCTGCGGATGATAGGCAGAACTGAAATTCAGATGTGTGCCCAAGGCTTCATGCAACTGCTGCCAGAAATGAGAGGTGAACTGCGTTCCTCTGTCTGACACTATCTTCTTTGGCACACCATGAAGACAAACGATCCGAGACATGTACAATTTTGCCAATACTGCACTGTTGTAGTTGGTCTTGACAGGTATGAAGTGGGCTGACTTGGTTAAGCGATCCACTATTACCCAAATGGAATCGTAGCCGGCTCGAGTGTGAGGCAATCCAACTATGAAATCCATACCGATTTCATCCCATTTCCACTGAGGAATTTGCAATTGTTGCAACAATCCAGCTGGTCTCTAGTGCTCTGCCTTGATCCTTCGACAACTATCACACATAGCCACATGCTCTGCGATTTCCCTCTTCATTCCGTACCACCAGAATTTCTTCTTCAGATCCTAATACATCTTCTCACTTCCAGGGTGAATCGAATAAGCTGTCTCATGAGCTTTCTTGAGGATCAACTCCCGAATAGACTGGACATTGGGAACACACAAGCGGTCTTTGAACCATATCACACCTTCTGCGTCTTCCCTAAAATCTTTGCCTTTGCCTTCAAGAATCAGTCGCCGGATCTCACTGATCTTCTCATCATCCTTTTGCGCTTCTTTGATTTCCCGCTCCAGGGTAGGTTCCAACTCAATTGTGACTCCTCGCGTATTATTCAGAAATCCGAGACTCAACCTGTCAAACTCTTTGGCCAACTCATACGGCATCAGACGAGCGACCATCAGATTGACTTGACTCTTCCTGCTCAAAGCATCTGCCACTATGTTCGCTTTGCCTGGATGGTAATGAATCTCCAATTCATAGTCTTTGGTCAGCTCTAACCATCTTCGTTGCCTCATATTCAGCTCTGACTGAGTGAATATGTACTTCAGACTCTTGTGGTCTGTGTAAACATCACATTTCTATCCATACAGATAGTGCCTCCATGTCTTCAGTGCGTGAACCACTGCTGCCAACTCTAGGTCATAGATTGGGTAATTCTTCTCATGAACCTTCAGCTATCGGGACGAGTAAGCCACAACTCTTCCCTCCTACATCAACACACATCCCAAACCAGTGTAACAAGCATCGCAATACACTAAGAAGGGCTTGTGCACATCAGGCAAGACTAAGACAGGCGCTGTAGTCAACTTCTCTTTCAGCGCTTCAAAGGCCTCTTGACATTTCTGGGTCAACTTGAACTCAACTTTGTTGCCTAGCAAAGCTGTCATTGGTTTTGCAATCTTCGAAAACCCTTCAATGAATCACCGATAATATCCGGCCATTCCAATGAAGCTCTTGATTCCTCGGGCATCTGTTGGCGCTCTCTAGTTCAGAATGTCTGCCACTTTCTTTGGATAAACAGCCAATCCTTCTTTGTTGATTATGTGACCCAAGAACAGGACTTCATCAATCCAGAACTCGCACTTGCTCAACTTTGCATACAACTGGTGCTCTCGCAATCGCTGCAATACCATCCTCAAATGATCCGCATGCTCTTCTTCACTTTGAGAATATATCAGAATATCATCAATAAATACCACCACAAACTTATCAAGATAGTCCATGAACACACTGTTCATCAAGTTCATGAAGAAAGCTGGTGCATTTGTTAGACCGAATGACATCACTGTGAACTCATACAACCCATACTTAGTAATGAATGCCGTCTTTGGAATGTCTGATGGTCGGATCCTGAGCTGATGATAACCTGACCTCAGATCTATCTTGGAGAACACACTGGCTCCTCTCAACTGGTCGAACAGATCTTCTATTCTGGGCAAGGGGTACTTGTTCTTGATGGTGTCCTCATTCAGAGCTCGATAATCGATACACATCCTTTTGGTGCCATCTTTCTTCTCCACGAATAGAACAGGGGCGGCCCAAGGCGAGGTACTTGGCCGGATGTAACCTTTCTTTGACAGCTCATCAATCTACTTCTTAAGTTCAACCAACTCTGGTCCGGATATTCTGTAAGCTCTCTTAAAGATGGGAGCGGTGCCAGGAAGAAGCTCTATAGCAAACTCAACTTTTCGTTCAGGTGGCATACCCGGTAAGTCGTTTGGAAACACATCTGGGAACTTAGACACAACCCTGATACTCTCAATTGGGTCTGCTTCACTGCTATCGGCAGCCATCTGATAACAACTTCCTTTCTTCGGCTCAGGCGGGACTAATTCGGTCACCACTTCCTCTCCTAGTGGGGACACCAACTTGATTGTCCTCTTATCACAACTGATAACTGCCTGGTACTTATCTAGCCAATTCATCCCTAGGATGACATCTATTCCCTGAGTACCCATTACTATGAGATTAGCGGGAAATGCTATCCCCTTATTTCCACACATACATTCAAACAAATGCTATCGGCTCGAATTCTACCACCGGCTGAGTCAATTTGAATGGGGGTTGACATGGTAGTTATTGGAAGATTATGTGCTTTTACCCATGATGCGGTAATGAATGAATGCGTTGCTCCAGTATCGAATAACACTTCTGCAATATGGGAGTTGACTGGGAACATACCTACTATCATGTTGGAGGTCTCCTGAACTACTTTAGCCTCCAAGTGGTTTAGTCTCCCATGATTATAGCGCGGCTGAGAGCGGTTGCCTGCTGTAGGCTGAGACACATTCTGCTTCACTGGGGCATTGGGGCCTGACTGCTGCTGGGCTGCCTTCTTCGGACATTGCATCACCCAATGGCCTTGCTCTCCACAGTGGAAACATGCTTTGTTTCCAACCTGAGCTGGTGCTGCATGACTGTTCTGCTGTTTTGTTGGGGCAGGAAGACGAGGTGCCTGCTGATTCTGCCTCTGGAACTGACCTCCTCCTGACTGATTATTCTGGCGATTCTGTTGCTGATGCTAAGGATACTGCCTTTGAAACTGCTGCTGCTGAGGTGGACGCTGGTTCTGCCTGAACTGCTGAGGTTGATTGCCTAAGAAACGAGGACAATTGCTGCTTCTAGGCTGGGGTCCACTGATCTTGCGCTTGCGATCCTCCATCTCCTTACGCTTCCTCTCTGTCATGATTGCTCTGTCAATCAGGTGCTAAAATGTGGGGAAGGTATGATTCATCAGTTGATACTACAGAGGGTCAACCAAGCCTCTCAGGAAACGGTACTGTCGCTTGGCGTCGGTGTTGACATCTTTAGGAGCATAGCAAGACAACTGCAGAAACCTGTCACGATACTCACTGACAGACGATGACCCCTGCTTGAGGGCTAGGAACTCCTCCTTCTTCACTGTCATTAGACCTATAGGAACATGGTACTGACGAAAGCTACCTCTGAACTCTTCCTAGGTGATGGTGTCGGTGTTGGCATGGGTGGCGAGATAAGACTCCCACCAAGATTGAGCTGCTCCTCTCAACAGACGGGGAACATACAGAACTTTCTCCCTGTCATCACACTGAGCGGTATGCAACTCCCGTTCCACAGTGCGCAGCCAGTCTTCAGCATCCATGGGGTTAGAAGAATGAGCAAACGTTGGGGGATGACCTCTCATGAATTCAGCACGCTTGTCCCTAGGCACCTGAGGCTGAGGTGGTGGCTGTTGCTGCTGCTGCTGCTGAATGGCGGCCAGAGTCTGACCAATGGCTTGAACTGCCTGAGTTTGCATCAGGAACATCTGCTCGATGGACATCGGGGGCGGGGGTGGCAGCTGCTGTTGCTGGGGTACTTCATCCTGCTAAGCGGCTTGCTCCTGCTGAGCACGCCTTCCTCCTCTGCGCCTGTTTTCTGACATCTGCAGAATGCAACCACACATCAGAACTGATATTGCAAATCTTGCAGCATAAGAAAAGAGTATAAAATTCTTGACAACACTGAACAGACGAGCATCTTCACTGATCTCCAACACAGACCAACACAGCTTCTCGGATAAAGAGGAAAGTGGAATAAAAGGCTTCCCAACTAAATAGCTAACTCCATTAATATATAACAGGTAAACCAAAATGCAGGGGATGCCCACACTCTGGTGACAGTCATTACAAAGATCCAAATCAAACATAGTTCATCATAACAAGCATAAATGCACAGGATATAGCAAACTACCCTGTCTAACTATGACTAACTAAAAGCGAGACTAACGCTAGGACTATAGCTTCTACGTATATATTTCGTATTAATTACAAGATCCGACTCTGACGATCTATTGTTCTAAATTTATCTTGGTCTTGCAGTCGGGGTTGCCATAAGACTGGTGTCCACGCCGAGGTGAGCGATACGGGTGCTGAGTCTCGACGGGAGCGGGGGAACCATCATCCAAGTGACGACGTTCCATGCGCTCAGCCCGCAGCAGGGCGATCTCAGCATGAGCCCTACTCAGCTCGTCTAGCGCATGGTCCAGCTCCGTGTTTAGCACGGCGGCTAGGTTGACTGTTCTGCTCAACCTAGGATTGTCCTCACCGATAGGTGAAACAATCACGCCTCCTGTGCTGCCAGATGGACGGCGGGGGTAATACTTCAGGTTGAGACCGTCGGCTACCCCACCGAAAACTGAGCAGTAGTGCGAAAGCGCACGCCATGCGGCATCTTGCATGGACGCCTCAGCTGAGTCCCGCTCAGAGATGGAATAGTGCTCTGAGCAGATCTCAGCACCCTAGAGCCTACTCTCTGGACGGCGCACCAAGCAGGTCGCCTCCCAGCGGTCCGGGTAGACCCCGTGACTGTGCTGGAAGACCACACAGTGATACTCGATAGACCAAGTACGTTGGTCAAGTGCCCGACGTAGCAGGGTGTCGAGCGCATCATGGAAGTGACACCCGCGAGCAGTGTCGCGAGTGATGGGTCGAGCAACCCATCCTTCCGGTTCCTGGTCAGCAGAAAAGTCGGTGTCGTGGCTCGAGCTGCTGTCGCCACCTCCATCGTCTGGGTCTCCTCCAGCAGCTACTCCAGGTGCTGGGGCGCTCAGTGGTGGTGTAGGGGGCGCCTCCAGGGGGAGCACAGGGGAGCAGCTCCTCACAGACTCTATCTCCTGCTGGAGCGAGAAAGAAGAGCCCTTCTGCTCCTGTCGTCGATGCTCCTGCTCCTCATGCAGGCGGTGGTGCAGCCTCTCCAAATGGCTGGACTGACCGGTCACTAGACGGCGAAGTGGACGCTCCGCGAAGCGGGAGGGTAAGAAGGGGATGACAGACTTCTGTGTGGTGTGTCTAAGACGAGCCATCTACAAAAGATACCGCAAGCAAAAGAGTGAGAACAGAACTATTATGACCAGCAAGTAATGAACCATAAATAAATGAAGGATTAGAATAAAACACAATTTTCAGCAAGGTATAATATATAGTAGAACATAGGTTTGGTCGATATGACCAACTTTTGAAGGGATACCAAAGTCAAGGCAGGGACAGAGGTCTATAATCCTTAGAACGACCATTCTACTCTAGGTTAGCGGTCCTACAGTCAACCTGGCTTTGATACCACCTATGTCACACCCGGTTTTAGAAGGCAAACCGAATGCGAACCATGTACGTGCCAGGATCAGCAATTCACGTGCACAGCAGTTACATAACATGGACATCATCACACAGTGCTCAAATAGTATTAAAAAGGGAAATAATAGTCGATTACATCATATGTCTGAGACATCCACATAGTCTTTACAATAAATCAAAGTACGAAAACGAAACGTAGATAAACGCGGCCTTCACAGGCAGCCGACTTGGGGTTGCCTCTAACCCACGCCTAGAACTCGTCGTAGTCTTGGAACTCCTGGAAGTCTCCTTCCACAGCTTCATCTTCTCCTGAGCAGTGGTTGCAATGCGGACAACCTGGGGGGGGGGGGTTGGTGTGTAGAGCAAGGGTGAGTACACATCAACATACTCAGCAAGTATCCTGTTTGGCTGTAGTGGACTAGCTTTATGTAGGGGGTAAGTCAAGCAGTTGCTTTTAGTTGGTCAGATTTATTATTACTAGTAGAGAAAGCCAAGTTTTAGAGTTAACCCACGTTATTAACCCAAACGTACTCCTTTCCAAATAGAAAGAGTACCACTTACCGTTGCCAGAGTCAGTACCAAGAACCATCAATCTCATTGCCACCTGCAAATCCGAACATCTCTGATCAAGTACCACTAATCACTGGAGCTCCCTTGGCCGCTCATAACCGTGAGCACGGCTGATATATCAGTTTTCAAACACTCTGCAGAGGTTGTGCACTTTACCCACAAGTCGTGATTCCCTTTTTGCCCGGAGAGAGCTACTCCCCATTGACCACTACCTAGGTGGTCCAGCAGGGCATCACTACGTAGCCTTTATAAAGATTCCCCGAGGCTGTAGCCGCCCGTTAGGTTTCCTAAATGTACCGCACTCCTCCCCAATGGACAAATAAACCTTGGCAGAGCGAGCCGCATACACCGAGCCCCATTGACGGCACAAAGGCTAAGCGAACTACACCCCGGTTCCTCTAATTATTCAGCTAAGGGCGTCCCATTCCACCCTCATGGTTGCACTGTTTTCCCGGGCGGTCATCCATTGAACAGGTCCTTACGGAGAGGCACTCGAGAAACCGCTCGAGCCCCCTTGAAGGTCATAAATATGATCATAAATAAGAAGGGAAAACAGCGTATCATAGATAATCACATCATGTTCATTGATTAGAGTTGAGCAATAGCATCAGACTAAGCAGTAATAATCCGACCCAGATAGGTAAACAAGGACATGGGTAACAAAAGCTAGTCAATCCTTAAGTATAAATGTGTAATGCGGGAGGTGAATTAAAGAATGAATAGGACAAAGATAGGTCAAAGGACACTTGCCTCCACCAACCGACTGCTGCTCAGGGGCTTCTCCTGCGAATTCCTCGGGCTCTTCGACCGGATCGTTCTCTATGCGAGCGCAAACATACATACATCCACATATTTAATACAAAAGAACAGTACACCATACAAGGGAACAAATAAAGTGAGTATGCATCAAGTATGATATTTGACATCACATTTGTTATGGTTAGAAAGAAATGGGCAAAAGGTCTCGCAGGGGGTTAAGTCTTATGCACTAATGACTAGTTACAATTGGTTCTTAACAAAAGAATTCTGTTATACATATATACTAATGGGAACCTAATCATTTTTAGTTGATCAACATTGCACGGGATAAACAATTAACTACGTGAATCAATAGCATAACGGAATTTTAAATTAACCTTCCTATTTTCCAGAGCATGAACAATGATTAGTCTACTTAAAATACAGTAATTATGATCACAGAAAGTAAATAAAATAAAATAAAATAAAAAGACAGAGGGGGGGGGGCGGTTGAACCGGCCCTAGGGGCGGTTGAACCGGCCCTGGGCTGGGGGCGCGGCCAGGGGCCAGGCGGGCGGCCGGGGACGGGCTGGGGGCGGCCGGCGGCCGGCTGGGCGCGGCCAGCGGCCAGGCCAGCGGCCAGGCGGGCACGCGGCCAGGCGCGGCTGGGCGCGGCCGAGGGCCGGCCAGCGGCCACGGCGGGCTGGGGGGCGGTGGCCGGCGTGGCCAGGGGGCGCGCGGGGGTGGGGAGAGGAGAGGGGAGGGAGGAGAGGGAGGATGGGGAGGGGGCTCACCGGCGGGGGGGGGGGGGGTGGTGGCCGACGGCGAGGGCGGCCAGGGACGGCGGCGGCCTAGGGTGGGGGCGGCTTAGGGCAGGGGCGGCGGTGGGAAGAGAGAGGGAGAGAATGAGGGAGAGGGAGAGGGGATTTTGGGAAAAAAGAAAAAAGAGGGGGGGGATGGGGGGGCGGCTGGGCCATCTTTGGGCCCAAGAGGGGGGCGCCAGGGGCGGCTGGGCCGGCCGGGGTCGGCCCAGGGCGCGGGAGAGAGAGAGAAAGAGGAGAGAGAAAGAGAGAGAAAGAGAGAGAAAGATTGTTTCCTGTTTTTCGAAATCCGATCTTTCCACATGAATGCAATTGCACTTTCAAAGCAATCAAAAATGCAAGGTTCGGCATGGTGCATCAAATCATAAAGTATTTCAGAGTTTTTCTTTACACGGGAAATCCGAACCGAATCCCGCTAAGACTTTTGGAAAAGGTCAAGGTTTAGCGAGGGGAAAAAGAAAAGGAAAAGGTAACGCCCGAATTTTGGCGAGTAAAGAAAAGAAAAAATTCAACTGCAAAATTCGGGGCGTTACAAACCTATCCCCCTTAAAAGAATCTCGCCCCCGAGATTCAGGGCTGGCTAGCAAAGAGCTCTGGGTACTTAGCCATCAAATCATCTTCACGCTCCCAGGTTGCTTCTTCCTCAGAGTGATGACTCCATCTGACTTTGCACATTCTGATGGTCTTCCTTCGGGTGACTCTATCTGCAACCTCAAGGATCTGAGCTGGCTTCTCAACATAGGTCAAGTCCTCCTGGACTTCTAGACCTTCCACTGGCAACTGCTCTTCTGGCACACGCAAGCACTTCTTCAACTGAGACACATGAAAGACATCGTGCACAGCTGACAAATTCTCTGGCAAACTGAGCTGATAAGCCACTTCTCCACGCTTTGCAAGAATCTGATACGGACCAATGTAGCGGGGTGCTAGCTTGCCTTTGATTCCGAACCTTCTGACTCCTCTGATCGGTGACACTTTCAGATAGACAAAATCTCCGACTTCAAAACTCAGCTCTCTTCTTCTTGTGTCTGCATAGCTTCGTTGCCTCGATTGCGCTATCTTCAGATTCTCTCGGACCATCTTGATGTTCTCTTCGGCTTCAAGCAAAATATCTGGCCCAAACACTTGCTTCTCTCCAGGCTGATCCCATTGCAACGGAGTTCTGCAACTCCTTCCATAAAGCGCTTGAAATGGTGACATCTTCAAACTGGCCTGGTAACTGTTGTTATAGGAAAACTCTGCATAAGGCAATCGCTTGTCCCATCCGGACTGATCTTGCAACGCACAGGCTCTCAACATGTCTTCAAGAATTTGATTGGTCCTTTCGGTCTGGCCATCTGTCTGCGGATGATAAGCTGAACTGAAATTCAGATGCGTGCCCAAGGCTTCATGCAACTGCTGCCAGAAATGAGAGGTGAACTGCGTTCCTCTGTCTGACACTATCTTCTTTGGCACACCATGAAGACAAACGATCCGAGACATATACAGCTCTGCCAATACTGCACTGCTGTAGGTGGTCTTGACAGGTATGAAGTGGGCTGACTTGGTCAAACGGTCCACCACTACCCAAATGGAATCGTAGCCGGCTCGAGTGCGAGGCAATCCGACTATGAAATCCATACCGATTTCATCCCATTTCCACTGAGGGATCTGCAACGGTTGCAACAATCCAGCAGGTCTCTGGTGTTCTGCCTTAATTCTTCGGCAACTATCGCACATAGCCACATGCTCTGCGATTTCTCTCTTCATTCCATACCACCAGAATTTCTTCTTCAGATCCTGATACATCTTCTCACTGCCAGGGTGAATCGAATAGGCTGTCTCATGAGCTTCCTTGAGAATCAACTCCCGAATGAACTGGACATTGGGAACACACAAGCGGTCTTTGAACCATACCACACCTTCAGCATCTTCTCGAAAATCCTTGCCTCTGCCATCTAGAATCAGTCGCCGGATCTCACTGATCTTCTCATCATTCTTCTGCGCTTCTTTGATTTCTCGCTCCAAGGTAGGTTCCAACTCAACTGTGACTCCTCGCGAATTGTTCAGAAATCCGAGACTCAACCTGTCAAACTCTTTGGCCAACTCATAAGGCATCGGACAAGCGACCATCAGATTGACTTGACTCTTTCTGCTCAAAGCATCTGCCACTACATTTGCTTTGCCTGGATGGTAATGGATCTCCAACTCATAGTCTTTGATCAACTCTAACCATCTTCTTTGCCTCATATTCAGCTCTGTCTGAGTGAATATGTACTTCAGACTCTTGTGATCTGTGTAAACATCGCATTTCTGTCCATACAGATAGTGCCTCCATGTCTTAAGTGCGTGAACCACTGCTGCCAACTCTAGATCATGGATTGGGTAATTCTTCTCATGAACCTTCAACTGTCGGGACGAGTAAGCCACAACTCTTCCCTCTTGCATCAACACGCATCCCAAACCTGTGTAACAAGCATCACAGTACACAGAGAAGGGCTTGTGCACATCAGGCAAGACTAGGACAGGCGCTGTTGTCAACTTCTCTTTCAGCGCTTCAAAGGCTTCTTGACATTTCTGGGTCCACTTGAACTCAACCTTGTTGCCTAGCAACGCTGTCATTGGTTTCGCAATCTTCGAAAACCCTTCGATGAATCGCCGATAATATCCTGCCATTCCAATGAAGCTCTTGATTTCTCGAGCATCCGTTGGCGCTTTCCAGTTCAGAATGTCTGCCACTTTCTTCGGATCCACAGCCAATCCTTCTTTGTTGATTATGTGACCCAAGAACAGGACTTCACTGATCCAGAACTCACACTTGCTCAACTTTGCATACAACTGGTGCTCTCGCAATATCTGCAATACCATCCTCAAATGATCTGCATGTTCTTCTTCGCTTTGAGAATAAACCAGAATGTCATCGATGAATACCACCACAAACTTATCGAGATAATCCATGAATACGCTGTTCATCAAGTTCATAAAGAACGCTGGTGCATTGGTCAAACCAAAAGACATCACTGTGAACTCATACAACCCATACTTGGTAATGAATGCCGTCTTCGGAATGTCCGAAGGTCGGATCCTGAGCTGATGATAACCTGACCTCAGATCGATCTTGGAGAACACACTGGCTCCTCTCAACTGGTCGAACAGATCTTCTATTCTGGGCAAGGGATACTTGTTCTTGATCGTGACTTCATTCAAAGCTCGATAATCGATACACATCCTCTTGGTGCCATCTTTCTTCTCCACAAACAAGACAGGGGCGGCCCAAGGCGAGGTGCTTGGCCGGATGTAACCTTTCTCTGACAGCTCATCAATCTGCTTCTTAAGCTCAACCAACTCTGGTCCAGATATTCTGTAAGCTCTCTTAAAGATAGGGGCGGTTCCAGGAAGAAGCTCTATGGCAAACTCAACTTTCCGCTCCGGTGGCATACCCGGTAAGTCCTTTGGAAACACATCTGGGAATTCAGACACAACCTTGATACTCTCAATTGGGTCTGCTTCACTGCTATCGACAGCCATCTGATAACAACTTCCTCTCTTCGGCTCAGGCGGGACTAACTCGGTCACCACTTCCTCTCCTAGTGGGGACACCAACTTGATTGTCCTTTTATCACAACTGATAACCGCCTGATACTTATCTAGCCAATTCATCCCTAGGATGACATCTATTCCCTGAGTACCCATTACTATAAGGTTAGCGGGAAACGCTATCCCCCTTATTTCCACACTTACATTCAAACATATGCTATCAGCTCGAATTCTACCACCAGCTGAGTCAATTTGAATGGGGGTTGACATGGCAGTAATTGGAAGATTATGCGCTTTCACCCATGATGCAGTAATGAAAGAATGCGTTGCTCCAGTATCAAATAACACTTCTGCAATATGGGAGTCGACTGGGAACATACCTACTATCATGCCGGGGGTCTCCTGAACTGCTTCAGCCTCCAAGTGATTCAATCTTCCGTGATTATAGCGCTGCTGAGGGCGGTTGCCTGCTCCAGGCTGGGACACATTCTGCTTCGCTGGGGCATTGGGGCCTGACTGCTGCTGGGCTGCTTTCTTCGGACATTGCATCACCCAATGGCCTTGCTCTCCACAGTGGAAACATGCTCTGTTTCCAACCTGAGCTGGTGCTGCCTGACTGCTCTGCTGAGTTGCGGGGGCAGGAAGACGAGGTGTCTGCTGATTCTGCCTCTGGAACTGACCTCCTGACTGATTGCTCTGACGGTTCTGGTACTGATGCTGAGGGTACTGCCTTTGGAACTGTTGATGCTGCTGACGCTGCTGATGCTGCTGAGGTGGACGCTGGTTCTGCCTGAACTGCTGAGGTTGATTGCCTGAAAAACAAGGACGGCTGCTGCTTCCAGGCTGGGGTCCACTGATCTTGCGCTTACGATCCTCCATCTCCTTACGCTTCCTTTCTGTCATGATTGCTCTGTCAATCAGGTGCTGGAATGTCGGGAAGGTATGATTCATCAGTTGATACTGAAGAGGGTCAACCAAGCCTCTCAAGAAACGGTACTGTCGCTTGGCGTCGGTGTTGACATCTTCGGGAGCATAGCGAGACAACTGCAGAAACCTGTCTCGATACTCACTGACAGATGATGACCCTTGCTTAAGGGCCAGGAACTCCTCCTTCTTCACTGTCATCAGACCTGCAGGCACATGGTACTGACGAAAGCTACCTCTGAACTCTTCCCAGGTGATGGCATCGGGGTTGGCATGGGTGGCGAGGTAAGACTCCCACCATGATTGGGCTGCTCCTCTCAACAGACGGGGACCATACAAGACTTTCTCCCTGTCATCACACTGAGCGGTATGCAACTCCCGCTCCACAGTGCGCAGCCAATCTTCAGCATCCATGGGGTCAGAAGAGTGAGCGAACGTTGGGGGATGACCTCTCATGAATTCAGCACGCTTGTCTCTGGGCATCTGAGGCATCTGAGGCTGGGGTGGTGCTTGCTGCTGCTGCTGCTGCTGCTGCTGAATGGCGGCCAGAGTCTGACCGATGGCCTGAACTGCCTGAGTCTGCATCAGAAACATCTGCTCGATCGACATCGGGGGTGGGGGCGGCAGGTGCTGCTGCTGGGGCACCTCATCCTGCGGGGCGGCTTGCTCCTGCTGAGCACGCCTTCCTCCTCTGCGCCTATTCTCTGACATCTGCAGAACGCAACCACACATCAGAACTGATCTGGCAAATCTTGCAGCATAAGAAAAGAGTATAGAATTCTCCAACAGCACTGAACAGATGAGCATCTTCACTGATCTCCAACACAGACCACACAGCTTCTCAGATAAAGAGGAAAGTAGAATAAAGGGTTTCCCAACTATATAACTAACTCCATTAACATAATATGTAAACCAAAATGCAGGGGATACCCACACTCTGGTGACAATCATTACAAAGATCCAAACCAAACATAGTTCATCATGACAAACATAAATGCACAGGATATAGCAAACTACCCTGTCTAACTAAGACCGAGACTAACGCTAAGACTGAAGCTTCTATGTATATATATTTCGTATTAATTACAAGATCCAACTCTAACGATCTATGGTTCTAGATTGATCTTGGTCTTGCAGTCAGGATTGCCATAAGACTGGCGTCCACGCCGAGGTGAGCGGTACGGGTGCTGAGTCCCAACGGGAGCGGGGGAACCATCATCCAGGTGACGACGCTCCGCGCGCTCAGCCCGCAGCAGGGCGATCTCAGCACGAGCCCTACTCAGCTCGTCTAATGCATGGTCCAGCTCCGTGTTTAGCACGGCGGCTAGGTTGACTGTGCTGCTCAACCTAGGATTGTCCTCACCAGCAGGTGAAACAATCACGCCTCCTGTGCTGCCAGATGGACGGCGGGGGTAATACTTCAGGTCGAGACCGTCAGCTACCCCACCGAGAACCGAGCAGTAGTGCGAAAGCGCACGCCGTGCAGCATCCTGCATGGCTGCCTCAGCTGAGTCCCGCTCAGAGATAGAATAGTGCTCTGAGCAAGCCTCCGCGCCCTGGAGACTGTTCTCCGGACGGCGCACCAAACAGGTCGCCTCCCAGCGGTCCGGGTAGACCCCGCGACTATGCTGGTAGACCACACAGCGATACTCGATGGACCAAGTACGCCGGTCAAGTGCCCGACGTAGCAGGGTGTCGAGCGCGTCGTGGAAGTGACACCCGCGAGCAGCGTCGCGAGTGATGGGTCGAGCAACCCATCCTTCCGGCTCATGGCTAGAGAGGTCGAGGTCGGTGTCGTGGCTCGAGCTGTCGTCGCCACCTCCGTTGTCTGGGTCTCCTCCAGCAGCTACTCCAGAAGCTGGGACGCCCAGTGGTGGTGCAGGGGGCGCCTCCAGGGGAAGCACAGGAGAGCAGCTCCTCACAGACTCTATCTCCTGTTGGAGCGAGAAAGAAGAGCCCTGCTGCTCCTGTCGTCGACGTTCCTGCTCCTCATGCAAGCGGTGGTGCAGTCTCTCCAAGTGGCTGGACTGTCCGGCCACGGGACGGCGAAGCGGACGCTCAGCAAGGCGGGAGGGTAAGAAGGGGATGACGGACTTTCGTGCAGTGTGTCTAAGTCGAGCCATCTACAAAAGACATCGCAAGCAAAAGGGTGAGAACAGAATTAATATGACCAGCAAATAATGAACCATAAATAAATGAAGGATCAGAACAATAATGAATCATAAATAAATGAAGGATCAGAATAAAACAAAATTTTCAGCAAGGTATAATATATAGTAGAACATAGGTTTGGTCAGTAGGACCAACTTTTGAAGGGGTACCAAAGTCAAGGCAGGGACAGAGGTCTATAGTCCTTAGAACGACCATTCTACTCTAGGTTAGCGGTCCTACAGTCAGCACGGCTTTGATACCACTTATGTCACACCCGGTTTTTAGAAGGCAAACCGAATGCGAACCATGTACGTGCCAGGATCAGTTATTCACGTACACAGCAGTTACATAATATGGACATCATCACACAGTGCTCAAAATAGTATTAAAAAGGGAAATAATAGTCGATTACATCATACGTCTGAGACGTCCATATAGTTCTTACAATAAATCAAAGTGCGGAAAAGAAACGTAGATAACACGGCCTTCACAGGCAGCCGACTGGGGGTTTGCCGCTAACCCACGCCTAGAACTCGTCGTAGTCTTGGAACTCCTGGAAGTCTCCTTCCACAGCTTCATCTTCTCCTGAGCAGTGGTTGCAATGCTGACAACCTGGGGGGGGGGATTTGGTGTGTAGAGCAAGGGTGAGTACACATCAACATACTCAGCAAGCATCCTGTTTGGCTGTAGTGGACTAGCTTTATGTGGGGATAAGTCAAGCTGTTGCTTTTAGTTGGTCAGGTTATTACTTACTAGTAGAAAGCCAGGTTTTAACATTAACCCAAGTTATTAGCCCATTGTATCCTTTCCAAACGGAAAGAATACCACTTATCAACACCATAATCATAATCAGAACCATCAATCTCATTGCCACCTGTACCAAAATATCTCTGATCAAGTATCACTAATCTCTGGAGCTCCCTTGGCTGCTCATAACCGCGAGCACGGCTGATATATCAGTTTCATAACACTCTGCAGAGGTTGCGCACTTTACCCACAAGCCGTGATTCCCACTTGCCTCGGGCTGATCAAACCCTTAAACACTACCAAGGTGAATAGGCAGGGTCTCACTACGTAGCCTTTACAAAGATTCCCCGAGGCTGTAGCCGCCCGTTAGGTTTCCTAAATGTACCGCACTCCTCCCCAAGGGACAAATCAACCTTTGCAGAGCGAGTCGCATACACCGAGCCCCATTGACGGCACAAAGGCTAAGCAAACTACACCCCGGTTCCTCTAATTATTCAGCTAAGGGCGTCCCATTCCACCCTCATGGTTGCACTGTTTTCCCGGGCGGTCATCCATTGAACAGGTCCTTACGGAGAGGCACTCGAGAAACCGCTCGAGTCCCCTTGAAGGTCATAAATATGATCATAAATAAGAAGGGAAAACAGCGTATCATAGATAATCACATCATGTTCATTGATTAGAGTTGAGCAATAGCATCAGACTAAGCAGTAATAATCCGACCCAGATAGGTAAACAAGGACATGGGTAACAAAAGCTAGTCAATCCTTAAGTATAAATGTGTAATGCGGGAGGTGAATTAAAGAATGAATAGGACAAAGATAGGTCAAAGGACACTTGCCTCCACCAACCGACTGCTGCTCAGGGGCTTCTCCTGCGAATTCCTCGGGCTCTTCGACCGGATCGTTCTCTATGCGAGCGCAAACATACATACATCCACATATTTAATACAAAAGAACAGTACACCATACAAGGGAACAAATAAAGTGAGTATGCATCAAGTATGATATTTGACATCGCATTTGTTATGGTTAGAAAGAAATGGGCAAAAGGTCTCGCAGGGGGTTAAGTCTTATGCACTAATGACTAGTTACAATTGGTTCTTAACAAAAGAATTCTGTTATACATATATACTAATGGGAACCTAATCATTTTTAGTTGATCAACATTGCACGGGATAAACAATTAACTACGTGAATCAATAGCATAACGGAATTTTAAATTAACCTTCCTATTTTCCAGAGCATGAACAATGATTAGTCTACTTAAAATACAGTAATTATGATCACAGAAAGTAAATAAAATAAAATAAAAAAAAATAAAAAAGACAGAGGGGGGGGGGCGGTTGAACCGGCCCTGGGCTGGGGGCGCGGCCAGGGGCCAGGCGGGCGGCCGGGGACGGGCTGGGGGCGGCCGGCGGCCGGCTGGGCGCGGCCAGCGGCCAGACGGGCACGCGGCCAGGCGCGGCTGGGCGGCCGGGGCGGGCCAGCGGCGGCCGGGGCCGGCTGGGCGCGGCCGAGGGCCGGCCAGCGGCCACGGCGGGCTGGGGGGCGGTGGCCGGCGTGGCCAGGGGGCGCGCGGGGGTGGGGAGAGGAGAGGGGAGGGAGGACAGGGAGGAGGGGGAGGGGGGCTCACCGGCGGGGGGGGGGTGGTGGCCGACGGCGAGGGCGGCCTAGGGTGGGGGCGGCTTAGGGCAGGGGCGGCGGTGGGAAGAGAGAGGGAGAGAATGAGGGAGAGGGAGAGGGGATTTTGGGAAAAAAGAAAAAAGAGGGGGGGGATGGGGGGGCGGCTGGGCCATCTTTGGGCCCAAGAGGGGGGCGCCAGGGGCGGCTGGGCCGGCCGGGGTCGGCCCAGGGCGCGGGAGAGAGAGAGAAAGAGGAGAGAGAAAGAGAGAGAAAGAGAGAGAAAGATTGTTTCCTGTTTTTCGAAATCCGATCTTTCCACATGAATGCAATTGCACTTTCAAAGCAATCAAAAATGCAAGGTTCGGCATGGTGCATCAAATCATAAAGTATTTCAGAGTTTTTCTTTACACGGGAAATCCGAACCGAATCCCGCTAAGACTTTTGGAAAAGGTCAAGGTTTAGCGAGGGGAAAAAGAAAAGGAAAAGGTAACGCCCGAATTTTGGCGAGTAAAGAAAAGAAAAAATTCAACTGCAAAATTCGGGGCGTTACAGCTCGTCGGGGCGCGGGACGGGGAGGGCAGGGCGTGGCGCGGCCGAGCGCGGGGAGGGCTCGCCGGGGCCGGGCGGGGGCGGGGCGTGGCGCGGCCGGGCTCGTCGGGGCGCGAGCGCGCGCGGGGAGGGAGGGCGCGGGGGCCGTGGCGCGGCTCGCCGGGAGGGGCTCGCCGGCGGCCAGCGCGCAGGGCGCGGCGCGGGGAGGGGAGGGCGCGGCCGGGGCGGGGCCCGCCAGGGGCGCGCGCGACGGGGACAGGGGAGGGGACGTAGGGAAGAAGAAGGGGAGGGGAAGGAGAGAGAGGGAGAGGGAAGGGGAAAACTCACCTCCGGGGATCCAATTCCAGCGATCTCGACTCCAAACCCTAGGGCACCACGAGGGAGAGAGAGGTGGAAGAAGGGGAGGGAGGTTACTGCGCGGGAGAAATCAAATGAGCCAAACGGATCTGGGGAATGGGGGGTGCGCACAGGGGGTGGGCAGGGGCACCAGGGGGGCGCGGGCTGGGCCGGGCCGGACCGGGTCGGGCTGAGCCGGGCTGGGCTGGGTCACATCGTGGATCGAAACCCACGACACGCACGACCATTAAACGGACTCCAATCGCGAACCGAAAACCGAGATGGAACGAGACGAACACGCAACATCAGACAAAGAAATGCTGCTTCGGCATGATGCAACACCCATGACACTTAGGTTTTGTTTATACATCACATGGACACCTGTCACTATACTGGTTTGAAATTGGGAAAAAGGAGGCGAAACGGGAAGAGAAAAGAGAGTAACGCCCGAATTTGGTGAGAGAAAAGAAGAAAGAAATTCTACCCCCAAATTCAGGGCATTACACATATGCACTCATGAGGAATATGTGGAACATGACATTGATATGTTATTATTGAGATTCTCCTCTTTGTGATTGGGAACTAGGTGTTTGGTGCATTGTATTCTCGCTGCACTCTAATATTTAAGAAGGGAGTTGTGAACTCTGTGGTTGGTAAAACACTGTAGTTACATTGTCTAACTGTTGGTTAATCATTTTACTTGCTGAGATGTGTCATCTCACTCTTGCATTGCTTGATGCAGGTACTTGAACCTTGCTTGGGGAAAGGAGGGAAGTAGCAGCACATTCACCTACACTTCTAAATAACTTTGCCACTGCTTAGTAATGTCTTTAATCAGGGGCTTCGGGTCAAGGATGTTGGTCTCTTTTAATAGTGTGTGCAAGTGGTTTATTCTATTCTGGTCATTATGGTGGTCGTTATTTTGTTAGCTAAATTAATAATGTTCTGAATGTTTATTCTGATCATGCATTTATGTTATACACTGTGGTTTCCTCGTTTATGCAACTTTCAAGGGAGGTTCTGCCGAATTTTTCTTTCTTTCTTTATTTTTTATATAGCAGTTCTGGGAAGGGTAATTTTGGTGACACCCGGAGTGTTTGGGGACCTTGGGGTGTTACAACATGTATGCTATAGATCAATCCAAGTTTTGCAAGTCTAAGACATTTAGCTCACTACGCAACCTACAAAACCTTTTCTCATCTAAAGGCTTGGTGAAGATATCGGCTAGCTGGTTCTCGGTGCTAATATGGTAAATATCAATATCTCCCCTTTGCTGGTGGTCTCTCAAAAAATGATGCCGGATGTCTATGTGCTTAGTGCGAATGTGTTCAACAGGATTATCTGCCAAGCGGATTGCACTTTCATTATCACATTGGAGTGGGACTTTGCTCAGATTGTAGCCAAAGTCCTGTAGGGTTTGCCTCATCCAAATTAGTTGTGCGCAACACTGTCCTGCGGCAACATACTTGGCCTCAGCGGTGGATAGGGCAATAGAAGTTTGTTTCTTAGAGCTCCAAGACACAAGAGACCTTCCTAGAAACTGACAAGTCTCTGATGTGCTCTTCCTATCAACCTTGCACCTGGCATAGTCGGAATCTGAGTATTCGACTAAGTCAAAGGTAGACCCCTTTGGATACCAGATCCCGAAGCAAGGCGTAGAAACCAAATATCTAAGAATTCGCTTAACAACCACAAGGTGACATTCCTTGGGGTTGAATTCAAATCTAACACACATGCATACACTTAGCATAATATCCAGTATACTAGCATAAAGATAAAGTAAAGAACCTATCATAGACCGGTATGCCTTTTGATCAATGGAATTACCTCCTTTGTTGAGGTCCAAATGTCCGTCTGTTCCCATCGGTGTCTTGGCGGGCTTTGCATCCTTCATCCCAAACTTCTTCAGCAAGTCTTGAGTATACTTCGTTTGGGAGATGAAGGTCCCTTCCTTGAGTTGCTTCACTTGGAATACAAGGAAGTAGTTCAACTCGCCCATCATAGACATCTCGAATTTCTGCATCATCACCCTGCTAAACTCCTCACAAGACTTTTGATTAGTAGAACCAAATATTATGTCATCAACATATATTTGGCATACAAATAGATCACCATTACAAGTATTAGTAAAGAGAGTAGGATCAGCTTTCCCAACCTTGAAAGCTTTAGAAATAAGAAAATCTCTAAGGAATTCATACCATGCTCTTGGGGCTTGCTTAAGTCCATAGAGTGGCTTAGAGTGCCTGTACACGTGGTCAGGATACCTGTCATCCTCGAAGCCATGGGTTATTCCATATAAACTTCCTCCTTGATTGGTCCATTAAGGAAGGCACTCTTCACATCCATTTGAAACAACTTAAAAGAATGGTGAGCAGCATAGGCTAATAATATGCGTATTGATTCTAGCCTAGCTACAGGAGCAAAAGTCTCCTCAAAATCCAAACCTATGACTTGGGCATAACCTTTTGTCACAAGTCGAGCCTTGTTCCTTGTCACCACACCGTGTTCATCTTGCTTGTTGTGGAACACCCACTTGGTTCCCACAACGTTTGTTTCGGACGTGGCACCAGGCTCCATACTTCATTCCTTTGAAGTTATTGAACTCTTCCTGCATGGGCAACACTCAGTCTAGATCCTGCAAGGCTTCTTCTACCCTTAAATGTTCAATAGAAGAAACAAACGAGTTATGCTCACAAAAATTAGCTAAACGTGAGCGAGTAGTTACTCCCTTGCTGATATCACCATGAATCTGATCCACTGGATGATTCCTTCGAATTGTCGCTCGGACTTGAGTTGGAGGAGCTCGTTGTGCTTCTTCCTCCTTATCCTGTTCTCCATGTGCTCCCACTTGATCCAACCCTTCATCTTGAGGTACCTAGTTCCTCATCTTGAGTTGGGGAATGCACTAATGTAGAGGAAGAAGGTTGATCTTATTCTTGTTGTTCCTACAGTCGCACATCACCTATCGCTATTGTTTGCATTATGGCCGTCGGAACCTCGTCCTTATCTACATCATCAAGATCAACTTGCTCCCTTGGAGAGCCATTAGTCTCATCAAATACAACATCGCTAAAGACTTCAACTAATCTTGATGATTTGTTGAAGACCCTATACGCCTGTTGGGGGCCTTCGGCTTCCGAAGGTCCTCAAAAACATGATTTAACTATGTCTCTGGAGTATAATGTGTAAACAGGTACCTTCAGACACAAATCAAAACCACAGCATGAAGATGCACAAAGAGTATGAAGGATGGCGCAGAGCCAAAGATATGCGCAGGGGAGCTTCGGCGTGATAGCAGAAAAAGAAACCGACTTAAAAGGGAAAAGGCTATTTGGACTCCGATGAATTGCTATAGAGTTATTAGCAAATGTAAAGGGCATGGGTGTAATTTTACATGGGCTGCGTCCCATGTGTATAAATAGATGAACAGTACTCCCGTACTGTTCACGCTGACTTGGCATTTACTTTCGCGTCACGTTTGTATCGCTGCTTTACTTCGAGTCAAAGGTACATTTATAATTGTTTATTGTTGTTACAGTCACGCAAATAAAAATAAGTTGATAATAACATTTAAAGTGTTTATATTATTTTTCATATCTTGTGTATGAATTTTTCTTCATCATCTATTGTGTTCAAGAAGACTTGATCTTCGTAACCTTCGTCCGGAATTCATTATATCTGAAGGGAGATAATGTTTCGAAGGACGAAGGACTTTAACATTTAACACTTTTTATGTTGCCTTGTTCTTAACTCTTAGCATTTGAGAACAAGCCCCCAACATTGGCGCCCACCTCTGGTGAGCTCACTTCCACTTTTTGAGTTTCAAACACCTTCGGCAAGCATAGACCTTCGTCATGCCGCCAAAGAAAGCTTCAGCAACAGGGGCTGCCGCTCTACAGCCGTTGGACCCCAACCAAGAGACCCTCTCTCTTCGGGAGGCCCGAAGCCAGAAGAGGAAGGCCACCAGTCCAACGCCTCAGGAGGACGACTTGGACCAAGAGATCAGAAATATGGAGATGCTCCATCAGCAGGTGCAAAGGAAGAAGGAAAAGATGGCTAGGCTGGCTGATCTGCAAAGGCAGATAGACGAAGCCTCTGAAGAAGTTCGCCATCTTACTCAAGATGAGCAGAACCAAAGGCCTCAACACAGAGAGCTTCATCAAGAGGGCTTCTTCAACGAGGATGACTGGTATGAGAATTTCCATCATGGGAATTTTGCTTTTGATGATGCTTCTCCTCTGTCAGCAGAACTGCAGGCTACACCTTGGCCTCCATCTTACAAGCCACCTCAACTCCCCATGTATGACGGACATTCAGATCTGAAGCAATTTCTGATGAGCTACGAAGCAACGATATCTTCCTATGGTGGCAATACTGCAGTCATGGCGAAGTCTTTCGTCATGGCCATCAAGAATGTTGCGCAAACCTGGTACTCCTCCCTTCGGCCAGGAGCAATCACATCATGGCAGAAGCTGAAGGATATGCTGATCACCAGTTTCCAAGGGTTTCAAACGAAGCTGGTCACTGCTCAAGCCTTATTCTAGTGCACCCAAGACCACGAAGAATATCTCCAAGTGTATGTGCGAAGGTTCTTACGCCTGAGGGCACAAGTGCCAACAGTACCCAATGAAATTGTCATTGAGGCCATGATTAAGGGGCTTCGGCCGGGACCTTCAGCTCAATACTTTGCCAGGAAGCCCCCTCAGACTTTAGAGAAATTGCTTCAGAAGATGGATGAATACATTCGCGCTGACAATGACTTTCGGCAAAGAAGGGAGGAAGCTTACAGGTTCTCTGAAATAGCCAGGGACTTCGGAGGGAGAATTCATCCTAGACATGTCAGATCGATTCATTCCGCTTAGAATGATGACAGGGGAAGCCAGCAGCAGAGACCGCAATATTCCTCCCAGGCTTCGGGGCAGCAGCAGACCTATCCTAGGCCTCCAGCTCCAAGGGGCTGAGGTGCCAGGGGCTTCGGAGGTAGATTTGGGGATCAGCCTAGGAAAATTTATTGCCTATTCTGTGGTGAGGACAAGGGCCACACCACCAGGATGTGCCATGTCACTATCCAGAAACAAAAGGAAATAGCAAAAGCTGCAGCCCAACAGACCCAGCCGAAGCAAGTTATGCATACTGCTTCGTACCACTCGCCTTATATCTTAGAGTATGTGGGCAACCACCCTACAGCTTCTGTTGCTTCGGCAAGTCAATCTCAGGCATCTTGGCAACAGCTTCCGCCTCCACCACCAATGCAACGAGGCCAACAGCCAGAAGGGAGTCAGCATACTCAACGTCAACGATACTTCAGAGAAGAGTCCGAAGCTCGCACAGTCAATAGTACTGTGCCAGAATCAAAGCACATTTACTAACAAATATCCTACCTCGACAGCAGTTTTTGCATTCAGTATCATTTTCTTTAAGGAACAATTATTGAAAGCCTAAGTGTTTTTTGTCGTTTTCAATTTCTTGTAATAGCTTCGCCTTTGCCATAACACAAATATACTTTCTTCACAGAATAACAGAGTCCAAAAAGTTTACGAAGCATAAGAACTTATGGTTACAGGGAGAACCTCCGGAATAACAAAAAGTCGTTCCTAAGGGAGCGCAGCGTAAGTTTTCTGCTCAAAAGTCGTTCCGAAGGGAATGTAGAGCTTACAGCGAAAAATAAACGCTGATTCCGCTGAAGTAAAAGGCGAAGAAGCTCCTAAGGGAGGCTTACAGCGAAAAATAAACGCTGATTCCGCTGAAGTAAAAGGCGAAGAAGCTCCTAAGGGAGGCTTACAGCGAAAAATAAACGTTGATTCCGCTGAAGTAAAAGGCGAAGAAGCTCCTAAGGGAGGCTTACAGCGAAAAATAAACGCTGATTCCGCTGAAGTAAAAGGCGAAGAAGCTCCTAAGGGAGGCTTACAGTGAAAAATAAACATCGACCTTCGGCAAATATCATTTTGCATAACATCACATCATCACATCATGTGCATAGCATAACATCATACATCATATTGCATCAATGACGCAAGAAGGGGGTTCAATGTTAATATTCGGAGATTGTTTCGAAGAAATAGTCCCAAGACACAAAAATAATTATTGAAGAAGCATACCTTCGTCAAACTCTGAAATGAAAAGATCTATTGGTTACTGATTTTATGAAGATTGGATGTTTTCTATGAAAATACGGATATCATTTACGAAGCATGAAAAGAAGGGAAGGTGTTTTTTCGCCGAAGGCTCAAAAATGGTATGTATGTAAAGTTTCATGCATCGTAAAGAATTGAACAATAAATAGCTTATATATTACATTCAAAGTTACAAAATATTACACATTATTGTTCAACAAATATTACATTCCAAATGTTTTCACAATAACATCTAATCTTCCCTTAGAACTACTTCTGCAGCTTCGTTTAGTAGTTGATCAACAACTTTGTCCATGATAGCTTCGGCCATTTTTCTAATCTCGTCATCCCCCTTTACGTTGGGGTCCGCTAATGGCTCGGTGGGCTCTGAGGGAGGAGAAGGTGCGGCTATGTTACAAAGTGTAGGCAAGTTCGAAATCAAAAAGTTACAACAAAAACCCAAAAACTAGTAGTTAATACCTATTCGCCCTTCGAGATCCGCACTTTTCTCAGCGGCTTCTGCTACTTTTCTAGCATCATGAATACCTTTTTTGCTTCTTCGTATAATTTCTTGAGCCATCTCCCGGCCACCATTTTCCCAGATATCGGTGAAAAATTTTCCACCAACCAAACTTGCCTCGGCCGAAGGGTCTTTTATTTCTTCAGAAGATAAATCGGTTTCGGTCTGTGCCAAGGATTTCACGTGATCACAGCCTTTTTTCTCCAAAACAGTAGCAATCCCCCTAGCACCCGAGAAGGCGCATATGTCTCCGCGGCTATTCAAGATTTCTTCAAAAGCTTCAGCTTCGTGGCTGATCCACCGAATTGGGCCTTCGGGGTCGCCCCTCATGAAATTTTCTTCGCTTGAGAACGCGCCGACGCTGGCGAAGCTGGTTCTTATTTTCTTAACACATTCTATAGATTTTTCATAACACCTTTTCTTGGATGCACGACGCTCTTCAACGTTTTTTTCTAAATGATTTGCCCATTGTTCACTAATTTCTCGTTTTGCTTCTTCAACCGTACATTCTTCTTTAGCTCTGGCTAGCAGTTTCCGAAGATCCTCAAGTTCGCGCTTCTGAGCTTCAGCTTGAGCTTTGAAAGCAGCTTCGTCTTCTTTTATTTTATTCACCAACGAATGTAATATTTTATCTTTTTCGAGACCTTCGTTCCTTAGTTCAATTACCTCGGAACGAAGGTTGCTCAAGGCTATGGTACACCCTTCATCTTCGGCATCTTTTTGTGCCCTGAGGGCATTGCTAAGTATAAGGCCCTGCAAAAATGCGTTAATAAGTTTAAGCAAATGAAAAATTTTGGTTTCAAGGAATAATACAAAGATCTCATTTTTCACCTTTAAACTATTATACGCTAAGCTGTCGGCCAGCTCGTCCTTTGACAACACCGAGAGCCCGTCTTCTAATATTGGGAATCCGAAGCTCTTGCTCATCTCCCGACAGACAGAAATTTCCTTGCTGTCAGGGAGACAATACAAGAAGTCTTCTTCTCCGCTGCCATTGAATATCAGCGCCCCTTTTGGATATTTCAATTTTTGCGCATAGAATTGAGCTTCTCTTTTTTCTTTTTCGCTCAAATTTTTACCCAAGCATGACGTAATACATAGTCAGAAGCTTCAGAAAATGCTTCGGGAATAGGTGTGGCGATTTTCTCAGATAAAGCATCTTCTGCAGATTCTTTTTCCGTTTCTTTTTCAATTTCCAAGAATTCCCTCTTGGTAGGCTCTGAAAGCCCAGTTTCAGTTTCCCCTTGACTTTTGACAGCTTCGGCCTCAGTTTGTGTCTTTGAAACTTCGGCAGCTATCTTCGGAGTAGCGCTTGAAGATTTTATCGTTTCCAGTACATCTAGCACATTAACCATTTTTTTCCTCTTGGGGGTTGTAGTAAGGTTTTTTTGTGTCATCGGCATTGCCATTGGCACCTCAACTCTTGCTGAAGGACTTAAAATTTCCGATGTCTTTGTTTCTTCAGCTCTCACTTCTTTTATTTTTTCCATCTCCAGCATTTTGGCCGGCTCTTCAATATTTGACAGGGGAGTCGGCTCCTTAGCTTCGGTGGCCGAAGAGGTCTCACCGACAAACTCAGGCACTGTGGCCGGTTCAATATAGCGTGGCCGGTGTGTAAGAACCTTCATCGTTTTCCTCTTTGGCGCTGGCTCACTAGGAGCGGCTGAAGCAACTTCCTTCACAGAAGTCGTATCTTTCCTTTTTTGACCCCGTGTTGGGTAATGATAGTCAGGATAGACGAAACCAATGGCATCAAATACTCGATTGAGTCTTTTCTTCTTCCGGCCTCTGAAGGCCGCAGACAGTGCAGTATCTTCTGCCTTCGAGTATGGTCCAAGCAGTTCATCGCTTATGGCCTCAAAACATTTTAACCAGTCATCATCTGGATCGACAAACTTATCCCCATATCTGAAGGTGTATCTTAACCTAACTAGTCCACCTTCGTCAGGTTTGCTGATGGTTTCCTTTGGCATTTCCCAATCTTCTACAAGTGGCCATACTCTAAAGGCAATGTGTTCCTGGATCAAATCCCTCATCCCAATGAAAGAGCAAACTACCCTGAAGGCTCTCCGGCATTCTTCGGCGGCTTCGTCAGTATCCACCTTCGGTTTCTGAAGGCCAAAACGCTGCCAGATGGGGCGCATGATGATACCTTTAATATCTTCTCGCGTTTTCAAGTCATTTTTCACATAGAACCATTCCTTCATCCAGTCTCTGGGCCATCTCTTTCGAAAAGTTGGCATGGGACAGCTTGACCCAGAGCGGGCAACGAAACTGTAACAGCCAAAATTGTTATGATATTGCTCTTTACCCCATGGTTTCGTCTCATATAATAACTCATGAATACTGCAGAAACTTTTTGCATTTGGCTCCAAACCTTGGCTCTTCACGGCCCATACAAAGATTCCCATCCTTATGATTGCTTCGGGAGTAATTTGATGAAGGCAGATTTCAAATATGTTCAAAACTTCTACCACAAAGTTGCTCAAAGGAAACCGAAGTCCAGCCTTGAAGAAACTTCGGAGTATCACGACTTCATTCTCCTCGGGAGTTGGACAAGTTTTCTCTCCTTCGTCAGCCCTCACAATAGATAAATCCCGAAAATATCTACCCCTCATATTGACAAGATGGCTTTGCTTTATGCTTGGTTTTCCAAAAATTGCATGGCTAGGTCGCCAGGGTCGATCTTCGGAATCTTCACTACCACTTTCCACATCATAGCTGTCACTATCACCATGTCTTCAGATAAACCCTCTAAGATCTCCCTAGTAATCTTCTCTGTATTTGTCTTTGCTATTGATTCAAGAAAGTCGAGATTCATCTCCTCGGAAAGACTCAGCTTCGATTCAGCAACAGCTTTCTTATCTTCAGACATCTTTGAAAATGCTGAGAAAGTGCTCTCGAAACCGAAGCCTAAAAATTTAAAAAGCCAAGCAAATGTTGGTGTGCAAGGGCTAAAAGTTGGGTGAGCAAGAAGCAGATGGCGAGAAAGCGTGCCAAATGAACTCGTGGTGAGCTCTTATTTATACGCCTAGTGCGTTAAAAGCTGGAGGGTCCCGCTTGTCAATGACTGTTGCTATTCTAGCAAAGGGAAGGTGTTTTTTCGGACCTTCGGCTTAAGGCCTTCGTCCATGTCGCAATCTGAATTTATTACTTTAACAAATTAATATTGCTAGTGGCTACTGTTGGGGGCCTTCGGCTTCCGAAGGTCCTCAAAAACATGATTTAACTATGTCTCTAGAGTATAATGTGTAAACAGGTACCTTCGAACACAAATCAAAACCACAGCATGAAGATGCACAAAGAGTATGAAGGATGGCGCAGAGCCGAAGATATGCGCAGGGGAGCTTCAGCATGATAGCAGAAAAAGAAAGCGACTTAAAAGGGAAAAGGCTATTTGGACCCCGATGAATTGCTATAGAGTTATTAGCAAGTGTAAAGGGCATGGGTGTAATTTTACATGGGCTGCGTCCCATGCCTATAAATAGATGAACAGTACTCCTGTACTGTTCACGCTGACTTGGCATTTACTTTCGCGTCACGTTTGTATCCCTGCTTTCCTTCGAGCCGAAGGTACATTTATAATTGTTTATTGTTGTTACAGTCACGCAAATAAAAATAAGTTGGTAATAACATTTAAAGTGTTTATATTATTTTTTATATCTTGTGTATGAATTTTTCTTCATCATCTATTGTGTTCAAGAAGACTTGTTCTTCGTAACCTTCCTCCGGAATTCATTATATCCGAAGGGAGATAATGTTTCGAAGGACGAAGGACTTTAACATTTAACACTTTTTATGTTGCCTTGTTCTTAACTCTTAGCATTTGAGAACAAGCCCCCAACAACGCCTTTGTATTTGAATCATAACCTAGTAAAAACCCTTCTACAACTTTGGGAGAAAACTTCGAATGTCTACCTTTCCTTACCAAGATGTAGTATTTTCTCCCAAATACATGAAAGTAAGAAACATTGGGTTTGTTACCAGTTAGGAGTTCGTATGATGTCTTCCTGAGGAGGCGATGAAGATAGAGCTGGTTTATGGCATGACAAGCTATATTCACAGCTTCCAACCAAAACCGCTCAAGCATCTTGTACTCTCCAAGCATTGTCCTCGCCATGTCAATTAGCTTCCTGTTCTTCCTCTCTACTACGCCATTTTGTTGTGGTGTGTAGGGAGTAGATAACTCATGCTTGGTGCCTTTCTCCTCAAGATAGTCTTCTACTTGAAGGTTCTTGAACTCAGATCCATTATCGCTTCTTATCTTTTTCACCTTTATCTCAAACTCAGTTTGAGCTCTCCTTAAGAAGTGCTTTAGAGTACTTTGGGTTTCAGATTTATTCTGCAAAAAGAACACCCAAGAGAAGCGAGAAAAATCATCAACAATTATAAGACCATACTTACTTCCCCCAATGCTAAAATAAGCAATGGGCCCGAAGAGATCCATATGTAGGAGTTCCAGTTGTCTTGATGTCATCATCACATTCTTGCTTTGATGAGTACTTCCCACCTGCTTTCCTGCCTGGCATGCTGCACAAGGTCTGTCTTTCTCAAAACGGACATCAGTTAGTCCTAACACATCTTCTCCCTGTAGAAGCTTATGAAAATTCTTCATTCCAACATGTGCTAGACTGTGGTGCTATAGCTAGCCCATATTAGTCTTAGCGATTAAACATGCATCTAGATCGACGTTGTCTTTTGAGAAATCAACTAAATAGAGCTTGTCGTCTAATACACCTTTAAAAGCTAATGAACCATCACTTTTTCTAAAGATAGATACATCAATATTTGTAAATAAACAATTATAGCCCATATGACATAATTGACTTAAAGACAATAAATTATAACCGAGCGATTCTACTAAAAACACATTAGAAATAGAATGCTCGGCAGTGATGGCTATTTTACCAAGACCTTTAACCTTGCCTTGATTCCCGTCTCCAAAGATGATAGTGTCTTGGGAATCCTTGTTCTTGATGTAGGAGGTGAACATTTTCTTCTCCATTGCCATGTGGCTTGTGCATCCGCTATCAATAATCCACCTTGTGCCCCCGGATGCATAAACCTACAAGGTAATTAAGCTTGGGTTTTAGGTACACAACTCTTGTTGGGTCCTACAAGGTTAGTTACAACAGACTTTTGGAACCCAGATGCAAGTTTTGTCTCTCTTGCACTTAGGTCCCAAACTTTTAACAACTACTTTATCATTTTTGCATAAAAGAACAAATGATGCATCACATGTTTGATAAACTATTGTTGGTCCATTTGATGCTTTCCTAGGCGCATGAGAAGCAACATGATGGCGCCTAGGTCTATTCCCACCATGAGCATATGAAGAACTAGAAGCAATCATGGCATAAGAATTAAATGCAGCATCATGACATAGAGGCAAAACAACATGATTATAGCACCTATCACGATGAGCAATACTAGGAACATTCTTAGCATGAGCATAAATATAACCATGGTTCTTTTGGTCATGTGAAGAATTAGAGCTACTAGCCATAGGAGCCTTTCCTTTCTCCTTGTTGAGATTGGAGGTTGATGAACCCAACGGGTAGAAGGGTGCCCGATCTTTCGATGTGAGATGATGGAGGTGGAAAACTTGTTGGAGAACGACGTTGGCTGCCCGACTACCACAACCAAGATGGTGTGGCGCCTTGAGCGACAGGTGCACCGTCTCCTGATAACTACGATTTGGGGTGGAGGTCGACGTTGTGCTATCCGACTACAACAACCACAAGGGTGCTACGCCTTAGCGATAGTTACACCGGCTCCTGTTGTTGCTGCTCTTGCCGTGCCAAGAATAGCCTTGAACCTACAAGCAATCGAGAACAAGCAAGAACAAGATAACAAGCAAACACGCACGGATCTGATATAGTTGGGGTCCTGTTTCAAGTATTCGGGTGGTCTAGCCAACACATGCGTTTACAAGGAAGTAGCAAAGGCTAAACTTACATCAAACAAAACCCAAGTTCTTTGGTGGCTGCTAGTTCCTTAAATAGAGAAATAGGAAGAAGGAATTCTGGTGGAGTCATGAATTTCCCTCAGCAGTTCCTGCACGCCTCGTGTGTAGTCTCCCATTAATTCTTGATCCACCAGCAAGTAGACGACGGGAGCTTTCCAACAAGTATTTATTTGCATTAAACGGCCTTGGAAGTTGGAAGATATGCCCCATTTAAACTTGTACTTGATGCTGTTACGAAATCCTCTTGGGTGCAGCAGCCTTTATTGCCTTGTTGCCTTCTCCAGTCCAAGATGGTTCACCTCCCAAACACCTGAGCATAATAAAGTCATCGCAAGGCTTTAGTACCTCATTTAAAGAAGAATTAACTTCAATAGCAAGGAACGAGTTCATCTGATAATTAAGTTTACGTGCACAGGCTCGTGTCATTGGTCCTTGATTAGCTACAAATGGTGAAGTGGTCACTGGTATGGTTGTATCAATGATAGTGATGTCCTCATCAGAGGTCCTTTGGCTTGTTAAGTTCTTGGTTCCCCTTTGGAAACCAAGTCCATCCTTAATTGAGGGGTGTCTACCAATGGTGTAGGCATCCCTAGCAAATTTTAGCTTCTCATAATCATTTTTGCAAGTTTTAAGTTGAGCATTAAGACTTGCAACATCATTACTCAACTTAAGAACGATAGAGGCATGTTCATTGCAAGCATCAATATCAAAATCTTTACACCTATTACAGATAACAACATGCTCTATAGATGAACTAGCAATATTCACTTTTTCTAACTTAGCAATTAAATCAACATTTAAATTGTTAAGATTAGAAATAGAATCATTGCAAGCAGATAGCTCGGAAGACAGTAGTTCATTTTTCTTAGTTTCTAGAGCAAGAGATTTTTGAACATTAATAAATTTATCATGTTCCTCATAAAGAATATCTTCTTGCTTTTCTAGCAGCCTATCATTTTCATTAAGAGCATCAATTAGTTCATTTATTTTGTCTACTTTAGATCTATATAATCCCTTAAATAGATCACTATAATCTACCTCATCATCAGAAGATTCCTCATCACTAGAAGAAGTGTACTTAGGTGTATCTCGTGCACGTAGCTTCTTCTCCTTAGCCATGAGGCACATGTGGCATTCGTTGGGGAAGAGGGAGGACTTGTCGAAGGTAGAGGCAGCTAGTCCTTCATCTTCGGAGTCGGATGAAGAATAGTCAGAGTCTCATTCTTTGCCAATGTGCGCCTCACCCTTTGCCTTCCTATAGTTCTTCTTCCTTTCCTTCTTCCCTTTCTTTTCTTGTGCCTGGTCATTGTCATTATCATTATCAGGACATTATGCTATAAAATGACCAAACTTACTGCACTTGAAGCAGGAGCGCTTTCCCTTTGACTTGTTCTTGTTGGGATACTCATTGCGTCCTTTCAAAGTGGTCTTTAAGTGCTCGATTACAATCGCCATTTCATCCTCGTTGAGCCCAGCAACCTCCACTTGTGCTACCTTGCTAGGTAGCACCTCCTTGCTACTTGTTGCCTTGAGGGCAATGGGCTGTGGTTCGTGGACTCAAAGCGGACCATTTGCAATGTCGTCCACATACCTTGCTTCCTTCACCATCATGCGTCCGCTTACAAATTTTCCAAGAATTTCCTCGGGTATCATCTTGGTGTACCTAGCGTTTTCACGGATAAGGTTTACAAGATTAGGATCAATAATAGTAAATGACCTAAGCATGAGTCGAACGACGTCATGATCCGTCCATCTTGTGCTCCCATAACTCTGGATCTTGTTCACTAGGGTCTTGAGGCTGTTGTATGTCTCAGTTGGCTCCTCTCCCCTTTTCATGTCGAATATCCCAAGTTCACCTTCCACCAATTCCATTTTGGTGATCATTGTGACATTGTTTACCTCATGGGAGATCTTAAGGGTATCCCAAATCTGTTTGGTGTTGTCCAAGCCGCTGACCTTGTTATACTCATCCTTGCATTGAGATGCTAACAAAACAGTAGTAGCTTGGGCATTTTTATGTGTTTGCTCATTAATCAAAATGGGATATTAGTATTATCGAAATGCATTCCATTTTCAACAATTTCCCAAATACTAGGATGGAGAGAAAATAAGTGACTACGCATTTTATGACTCCAAAAATAATAGTTTTCTCCATCAAAGTGTGGGAGTTTACCGAGTGGAATAGATAATAAATGAGCATTCGAATAATAAGGGATGCGAGAATAATCAAAAGAGTAATTCTGATTAACCGTTTTCTTTTTCGACAAAGAGTCTTCGTCGTCGTCATCCCTTGGTGAAGAGGAGGAGGCATCGCTGTTGTAGTAGATGATCTTTATGCGCCTCTTCTTCTTCCCATCCCTTTTCTTGTGACTCGAGCCTGAGTCAGTGGGCTTGTCGCCTCTTGGCTCGTTAACATAGAGGGTCTCCTTCTCCTTGTCGTTGATCACCATCCCCTTACCTTTAGGACTCATCTCTTCAAGCGGTTAGTCCCTGAATGAAGAGTACAACTTTGATACCAATTGAGAACACCTAGAGCGGGGGTGAATAGGTGATCCTGTAAAATTCAAGACTAAACAACACAAACTTGGTTTATAATATGTTAGTGAAGTCAAAACCAAGGTGCTAAATAGAGAGAAAACTCTTCACTTGGTTGTTCCTTTAGAATGTGTGTTGAACTTAGGAACAATAGCGCAAGTGATTAAGTGAGAACTCTAAGGAAGAAATCAATCACAAAAGAAAGTGGCACAAGAGACACGGTGATTTTATCCCGTGGTTTGGCCAATGCCTACTCCACGTTGTGGTGACCTCCTTTGGTCAAGGATTGCAATCAATCCCTCTGAAGTGATTCAATGATCAACCTTGAGTACCATGGTTTTCTTCCTTATATCAGATGTTTCCCTTTGTGAGGAATCTTCACAAGTTGGAGCCTCTCACCCTTACAATATTGATCACAATTAAACCGCAAGAGTAAGAGATCAAATAGAAACACACGCAAGAGCTAGAGTCACAGCAACGACACACACACACAAGCCAAGAAATGAGCACACAACATAGCGCAGTGAGAGCACAACTCAAACAAGTGCTCAAATCTCAAACACAAAGAATCGAATGTGTGCTTGCGATGTCTAGGCGTTTTAGGATGTTCAAGAGGTTCTTGGTGTACTGCTCCATGCGCCTAGGGCTCCCTTTTATAGCCCAAGGCAGCTAGGAGCCGTTGGAGCTCCATTTGGTAGGTAATAGTTGCCATCTGTCAGTGGGCGCACTAGACGGTCCGGTGCACCACCGGACATGAACAGTGTGCGATCTCGTTCCTTTTTCTGGCAAAGCCCCCGTTGCAGCCACGGCCCCCTTAGCACACCGGACAGTCCGGTGCGGCCTGGTGACCGTTGGCACGGGCCACGCGTCGCCCGCTGATTGCACTGTTGAACGTTGGCATGGGCATGGCTGGCTCACCGGACAGTTCGGTGAATTTTAGCCGTAGCGTCCCCAACAATTCTCGAGAGCAACAAGTTCATCGAGTGCGCTAGCCTAGTCACCGGACTATTCGATGTACCTGCAGGCTGGTATAATTCTGGTTGAGCACTACCAACCTTCTTCAATTCAATCTCATTTGATTTGACAAGGCTCCTAGCACTTAGAGAAATATGTTAGTACCAAAAAACAATTCACTAAGGCTAGAGACATACCTTGATTTTTGATTTGCATCTCTTTAACACTTTAGCACATATCTACTAAAATAATGTGTTGGGCATTTAATCACCAAAACATTTATAAAAATGGTACAGGGGCACATTTCCCTTTCAGAATCAAAGTTAGATCTAGTCGCATCAAAGCTTACAAAGCTTCATTTGGGTTTAGTGCCGATGACATTGTCCAATCTCAATCTTATGTTGGAATACCATATGAGGTTGATGAATCATTCAGTATATCACCATTTGGAAACAATGCTCCTGCTACTGAGATCTACCCATTTAATGATTTGGAAACAAGCTCCTGCTACAAAGTTAGCTCTGGTAGCATCAAAGCTTACAAAGCTTCATTTGGGTTTAGTGCCGATGAAATTGTCCAATCTCAATCTTATGTTGGAATACCATATGAGGTTGATGAATCATTCAGTATATCACCATTTGGAGACAATGGTCCTCTACTGAGATCTGCCCGTTTAATGATTTGTAGTGTTGTCCATCAATCTGCGCACATGTATATATTTGTGTTGGTCCTTGTTTTCTTTTGCTTAGTTGCAATTATTAGATATCGACAACTGGGTCTTCATATTTTATTTCTTGACACATGAACATTTCAGGTTGTCCATTCAGTAGCTATCAGTTTCACAACATATGACATGATGAAGACATTGCTTGGAGTTCCTCCAATCGAGAGAGTTCATGCGTTAGGTGGTAACAAGTGAAGAAATGTTGGCCATCTTTGTGTTATGACTTTGTGTTATGACTGATGAACTAAAGAAATTCTAGGTTGTGGCATTGTTAGGCCATGTTTGTTTTCCTTCTATATTATATATGCTAGATTATGGTGGAAGAGTAGGAGTGTAAAATATCACTTTGGAAACATAAATAAGCTAGTATTGAGTAGCTTATTTTAGCTTATTTGTAACCACAAAGTGATATTTTACTCTTATATCCTTTGACCATAATCCAACTTATATAATCTAGGATATAAGAAAACACACCCTTATAATTATGAATTCCATTGCATAGGATGGAGCATTGTATATTGGTAAAATATTTATGTTCATGTAACATTCAGTTAAGATGCTTGTACCATCCAATATGCTACTTGTAATTTATCTATATCTCTATAATTAAAGCACCAGTTTTAACAGTCATTCCACGTCAACTTTTTATAAATAACCCCTCACATCTATTTCAAACTAACCCACTGCACGCTCGTCCCCTCCGTGCACCAACCCCCACGTCCCAAACCATACCTCCACATATAGATGGCCATATGGCGGCCCCGTACGGGCCCGCTAGGCCCGACGCCCGCGAACCGCACCTCCCGCCCAGGAAAAAGTGGTGCAGGAGATGGGGTTTGAACTCATGCCCTTAATGGAAGAAAGGCGGGAGACACTGCGTTAAGCAATCTAACTAGTAGAACATCATGCTTAGGTGTTTTAAATGGAATATAATTTGTACATATTATATACGATTTTTTGTACAATAAATAATATAATCGTGTCGGACCGAGCCTGCACTACAGGCCGAGGCTACGGCCCAAGCACGACATGAAGCTCGTGCCGGGCGGCCCAGGCACTATTAAATGGGCATGTGAATGGGAAATGGGCTTAATCATTTCCTATAATCGATTTTGGTGGTTGATGTCCATCACAAACCATGTGGACTAATTAGTTTGCCAAGATGTCTCTTGTCTCAGGTGCATAAGGTTCAACATAAACCAAGAAAGAAATTAAGTTGGAGACTCAACAAAGTGTGGAGCAAAGAATTGAGAGTGTGCTGCCAGTGGTGCACCGGACAGTGTCCTGTGTGCACCGGACACTGTTCGGTGCCCCATGCCGAGTACCAAGTGAACTGCTCACTCTCAGGTTTTTTCCAAGGGATGCTCTGCTATAATTCACTAGACAGTTCGGTGAGCCAACATGAGCAACGGTAATCTGCGCTAACGGTCGATTGAAAAGATGAACAGTGCGCGTCAAAAGTCAGAGCGCACCGGACATGTCCGGTGTGGCACCGGACTGTCCGGTGTAGCTACAGGACAAAGGGTTCCAACGGTCAACCACTCCAAACCCCAAAGTTGTGCTGACATGGCACGCACCAACAGTGAACAGTGCCATGTCCGGTGCACCACCGGACTGTAGGTGTGCCCATCGACAGCAAACTCCGCCAACGGCTAGGAAGTGGTTGGAGGCTATAAATAGCCCCCAACCACCTCCTTCAATGACATCCAAGTTTTCTGAAGTTCACATTCAATACAAGAGCAATAGCATTCACTCCGAGACACATTCCAAAGATCAAATCCCCTCCAAGCCTCAAAATCAACTCAATTACTTAGTGACTTGAGAGAGGGTGTTTTGTATTCTTTTGTTGCTCTAGTTGCTTGGATTGCTTTCTCCTTCTCATTCTTAATTCTCTAAGTGCTTTGTAAAGCTAGCAAGAGACACCTAAGTGTGTGGTGATCCTTGCGGGGTCTTAGTGACCAAGTGATTAAGGAGATGTCTTGACCGGTCTGTGTGATAGATTGAGAGAGGGAAAGGGTTGAAATAGACCTGGCCTTTATGGCCTCCTCAACGGGACTAGGTTCTTTGGAACTTGTCGGTACCCTGAAACTAGGGTACTGCCTGCTACTATACAAAGACAAAGAACCCACACGGCATTCCCTTAGTCGCGTGATAGAAGAGCTGTGTGTGGGACCAAGCCACGGCTCGCCCCAATCTCAGGCGGCTATTCTGGGTCCACATCAGCGCCCGACCCCACCACATGGGTGGGTTCGAAGCCGCCACGTGTCCAGAGAAGGTGGCATACTCCAAAGCATCAACAGTGAGTCCGGACCCCCACGGGAGAGCGCCAGACCCCCGGATATATAGTCCGGACCCCCGGATATACAGTCTGGACCCCCAAGGTTGGTCCCGGACCTCCACGTGTGCAAGCCGGACCTCTGGAATGGGATCCAGACCCCCCCCCCCCGTATGGGGTCCGGACCGCCCACAGGGGGGTCCCTAGGTCCCAGGATAGAACATACCTAGGCCTTGAACAGGACCCAAGGAAGGGGTCCGGTACCGACACATGTCCAGACCTAGTCTGGTACAGACCTGTCCGCATATGCTTCTGCTCCCCGCTTAGGCGGAAACCCGATGCTGCCATGTGGCCTACTGCGCGTGACGTAAGCCAATGGGCGGACCCTGACGTAAGGCTTCCAGGTTACGTGGCCCCCTGCATTTATTGCGGATAAGGCACGCTGCCTGTCCATTCCACTAGCAAGCATTGTGCCGCCTTAGCATTTATTAAGACCTGTCCATTCTGCTGCCAGGCGGCGACCTGTCCATTCCACTGGCAAGCAGTGTGCCGCCTCAGCATTTAATGAGACCTGTCCTTTCCGCTGGCAGGCGGCATGCCTGTCCATTTCATTGGCAGGCGGCACGCCCATGCTGCCGCATGCACTATACTCATCATTACTCGCGCGTTACCAAGGAAGCTGCCACCGCATATCAATATTACATGTGCTGCAGACAACATGGGTCGGGAGATTGCACAGACGTCACCTGCATTAGTTACTCCAAGCATTCCTTCCATTATGTTCCTGGGCCCACATGTCGGGGCTCAGCATCCTTGTATGTGCCTCCCTTGAGCTATAAAAAGGAAGGCACACAACGTTACGAGGCAGGTAGACAACACCCTCAGACTCACACACAAGTTCTTTAGACCCAACTTAAGTTCTCAAGTGCTCAGACACTCAATACAACTCACAGTGGAGTAGGGTTTTATGCTCCGGTGGCCTGAACCACTCTAAACCCTCGTGTCCTCTTGTGTTCTTCCACGAATCCACATAGCAGGCAAACCGCTAAGGCCCCTCCTCATCTTAGGATTTAGGACGGGTGCGTTCCGCCACCCGGCCGGAGAATTTCCTCTCCGATAGAACCAAACCTCGGTAAACAAATCATCGTGTTCATTTGTGTGATCTTCACTTGATTTGTTTTCCCATCTTTCCTCTCTCTAAAAGTTCTCTTGCTCATATTTGAGTTTGCTCCCAAACGTTATCCGCATTGATTGAGCAACTCTAAGCAAGGAGAGCAATCTTCCGCAGTCCGATTTATTTCTAACGCTAACCTCGGCCTTAGTGCGTATTTAAGTTTAAAAATTTCAGGTTTCGCCTATTCACCCCCCTCTAGGCGACTTTCAATTGGTATCAGAACCCAGTGCTTCATTAAGAGTCTAACAACTCGAAGTGATGTTGGGAGATCATGCCAAGAGGGAGATAGTCACCGGCGACAAGGCCGAAGGCTCGGGAAGGAAGAATGAGCGAACTCCGTCAAGAGAGTCCGGCGACAAGTACAAGGAGGAATCCGCTTCCTCCACCAAGTCACATAGGAAGGGTGACAAGAAGAAAAAGAAAATGAAGAAAGTGGTCTACTACGAGACCGACTCTTCATCACCTTCCATATCTGGGGCCGAGTCTACTACTTCGAAACGTCAAGAGCGTAAGAAGTATAGTAAGATGCCTCTACGCTATCCTCATATTCCAAAACACGCTCCTTTACTTTTGGTACCCCTAGGCAAACCACTATATTTTGATGGTGAAGATTATTGTATGTGGAGAGATAAAATGAGGCACCATCTAACCTCACTCCACGAAAGCATTTGGGATATTGTTGAGTTTGGAGTGCAGGGGCCATAGGTGGGTGACGAGGACTATGACTCGAATGAGGCCGCCCAAATTAGGCATTTTAATTATCAAGCAACTTCTATACTCCTCGCCTCCTTGTGTCGAGAGGAGTATAATAAGGTGCAAGGGTTGAAAAATGCCAAAGAAATTTGGGACGTCCTCAAAATTGCTGTGACGGAACCTCCCAAGTTATTAGTCCCACCTACAGTTGTCCTTGTCCAACGAACCTTGGACAACCCATGTAGATGCACATAATCACTCGACAAGTTTGGTATCTGTATCCTTATTTTCTCACCCAAGAGCGTTCAACCATCACGCAGATATTACAACACATCGGAGGAACGAATAAGCGAAGCGAATTACAATAACTTAATTTACATTCATTAAAATATAGAGAGAGTGTTATTATTACATTACCAGGTTATAAGAGTGCATAGAGTAATATTATTACAGATTTGGGAGGCAAAAACCCCTCCCGCATAAAAGTATATTGTTTTTCGAGTGGGAGGCCAACATCCTCCTGCGACTTCACTATTGAGGTTCTTCTTTAGGCACCACCTTAGAGCAAAAACAGCAAAAGTCTGCTGTTTCCTCACCTACAATAACATGGGTTCAAAAACCCTGAGTATGAAGTGTACTTTCGCAAGTCTTACCCGTCAAAGATAAGACTCTCAAGGATATGCTGGCTTAAGGGAGTCAAGGTGAGGCTGATCAAGTAGCAAAGACTCAGTTTGCAAAAATGCTTACTAAAGGTGGATCCTTAAAATCCAGTTTTATTAGCAAGTAAAGTCATTACCTCAATCTAGAGTTCCTACTACCTTAGTTCAAGCACTTGGACTATACTAGCCATCTTTTATCAACCCCTTTTGTTTACTGAAATACTACGTGTAGGCCAGTGACCAAGTCTTCTTGTCCGAAAAGTAACAGCGATCCGAATCGATTAATACCCAGCTGGGGATCTCGAATCACACGACATATGTAGCACTTAACCTTGCATATGTCAACTCACCACCGGGTTTCTTAAGACCAGACCGGGTTCACGCCAACCGAGAGCACATATACACCACTGTCCAGCCTCTTGCCACGGAGGGTACACGCTACTCTCGCCATCTCTCCACTCCCATTGCATGTTGGCCTTTCTGGTATTAGTTTGCCCGAGGCAAAGCTTACCCATGATGAGGCATGTGACCAGATAAAATGTCCTCAATCAGCAAGCCTACATCGACACAGTCCTTAATTGACTTAGACAGAGACACTACACCGAGACTCTCTTCTTGTGTAAGTCACCCATCCGGTCTCAGCTTTATCATTTCAAACCCAAAGTTTGGTACCTGGCAAAGGTACATCTTTCTGATGTTGAACCCATCATGGCCATGATGGATCCACCATCAAGTTTTATTTTTGAAAACATCCCATCCACTATGAAGCATCACCTTCTGTTTTAAAACAAAACATTTGTTTTCCTAAGTAGGACTAAGCATCAGAAAACCTTTTAATAAAACAGGTAATCAAGGAATTGTGAATAGTTCCAAGGAAGGAAATGCAGCAATTGGTTTAGCACACAACTACTATCACCTAATGCATAATAAAAGGTGATAAAGATTTAAAACATCAAGGAGGTGGCAAATGCACCGGGGCTTGCCTTGTGTTGTAGGGGAGTCGGGTTCTGTTCCACAAATATCAAAATAAAACAGTTCTCGGTAGGTGGATTTTCTGTTGATGGAGCAGTCTCCTCTTCTTCAACGGTTACTTCTTCTTCATTTTCTATACATAACCATATATAACCATGAATGTTCATATGATGCTTATGAAAAATGCAATGATAATAAAGACACATCAAGTTGTTTCTTGAATACAACTTTCCTTCACGGTGCACTAGAGAACTAGGGTTTTTGGAGTCAGTACTTCATTTTCATAAAGCAGATACTACCTAGAAAACTAGGGTTCTGGGTTTAGGAATCAAAGAATTCCCAAAACTAGTCAAACTTCACTCATGGGATCTAAATATCATATGAGGCTTATCCAAAAAGTTTGGTGATTTTTTTAGTTATTAAATAATTTCTAAAATTCCAAAGGTCTAGGTTTTGGCCTTTTTAAATACTACATAATTCCTGGTTTGGACTAAAAATCTTAGAACTATTTTTATTAAATAGTAGAGGAATTTAGGAATCCAACAAAATTGGTCTCATATTTTTATCATTTTTCCATGATTTCCTATGAATTTCGTAAGTCTGGCAGAGAAAGAAAAAGGAAAAATGTGAATAGTACTGGGCTGAAACTAGCCCAAGCCGACCCACGCACAGGCGAAAGCGCGGCCGCGCGCGCCCGCAGTGTCAGGTTTACATAGAAGACCCTTGGTATTTGAAAAACCTTAAAAGAGGCCATTGCACTATTTCCCTGTGTCACTGACATTCGCAGATAGGTCCTTCCCTTTTCTATTTCTTCACAAGTCGAGATCCCCGACCGTGGACGGCGGAGCAATGGCTCCGGCGAGCCTGTACTAGCCGAATAACGCAACGACTGGTGCTCCAGCGTGGCTGACACCTAATTCTACCCCTAACGACCATAACCCCTCACTTAATTACAAAGTTCTAGCTCACAATCACTCTGTCCACGGTGGCGATGGAAACCGGAGATAGCGTGTTCTAGGTGATTCAAGATGGTCTAGTTCAATCGGATGGTTCTGTGAGCAACAGGGGATATGAGGGAGGCTAGAACATCAATCAAGGAGGCTTGAGCTAACCTGCAGAAGGCTGCCCATGACGCGGTGTTTCATGGCGTGCGGAAAACCAATTTGGGGAAAAAAGGAATTAGAGAGCTATGGTGGCTAATCGGAGGCAGGAGCGATTGCTCTAGCTTTGTGATTACCTAACGGAGCTAGCTGTGTGCTCAATTTATAGTATCCCAGAGCGGTGGCTCCTAATTTTGGGATGGCGCGCTGGCGGCCGGAGAGCAAGAAGATCACTAGCGCAAGGGATGCGTGGCTTTCACCGTGGCTAGCTTACCAGCGACGAACCAGCTATCTAAAGCGGCTTACTGCGACGTGGTAAAGCTTCAAGGCACATGGCCATCGCACGGCAGGCGGCCAACTCCGGCGAGGCTATCTGGATCGGCCGTGAGGCAAGTAGGTACGGCGGCCCGACCTTGGTCTCATCCACGGTGAAGATCTTTTCACCTCGAGGCGTTATCCGGGCACCAGTGGGCACGAACCGCATCGTCGGCGCGAATCCAAGCGTGGGGGTCGCCGGCGGCAAGGTGCACTGCACCTGTGATCTCATTCAGTTCACTATACCATCAGAAACCCTATCATGACGCCTGACACAGCGGTTTGCAGTGCCTAGATCTCAAATTTTCATGTAATAACTTGCTAATCCACATTTAACAAAGTTGTGGTCCTTAATCTAGCTTTACTCTTGCTATAGCCACCATACTTCAATTCTCACCAAATCATACTCAAAATAGCTCTCAAACTTGGTCCTAGTTCACCGTCAGTCCAGTTTCAGAATTGTGTTCGATTGACAGACCAACTTCAAGTCTGTTTTTCTCCCACTTTCATGTAGCACTAGGGCTTACTCACTTAATAAAATTTGTTCTCCTTATATAGCTTTACAAGTTTACTATATTGACTAAGAGCAAAATCCTCAAGAATTTTGAGATATAGAGCTCTAAATTTGACCCCATTCAACTGAATTCAGACTTAAGCATATGGGGTTCATGGAGTACTTTTTGCAAATAAGTCCAAATCCAAATTTTTAACTTGCAAATCCTCCAATGTGAAAAACACATGATTTGTGGTGTCCTATTACTTTGGTATTTGCACTTGGGTCCAAAAGTGCACAAAATTTGCATCTACCCCCCTGGGGTTTTAATTAGGGTTTCTAGGGTTTGTTTTTAGGGTTTTGTGCACATTAGGGTTTTGGTGCCACCAAAGTCCATCAAATGTGATACCTTATGATCATTTCTCATGACTTTTGAGATTTTAACTTATTTGGGCTTCACTTATATCCATAAGCCCAAATTTAGGGTTAAGCACTCTACCCTAGGGTTAATCACATATCAAGTCACATCATTACAACTTATTTGAAATTTTTACCTAGTGAATGCACTCTAGGTGTAACAAACACATGATATGCCAATGCTCATGATGTTATGCTCAAGTTTTAGTGATAGTAACACGAGGGGTGTTACATCCTTCCCCTCATAAAAGAATCTCGTCCCGAGATTTAAAGTCCTAGGGTAAGTAGTGGAAAAGGAAACACGTCATATCTTTATTTCCTTATTTGTCGTATAGAGCCGGGGGTGGTATGCGGTCTATTCCTTCTTTACAAACAAATGTACATATCTCACATGTTACATGAATCTAAAAACCTGGCAAATTCTTTTCCAAGAAGTCTTGAGTCTCCCATGTAGCTTCATCTTCCGTATGTTGGTTCCATTGTACCTTATAGAATTTAAGAGTTCTTCTTCAGGTGACCCTGTCCTTCTAATCCAGAACTCGAATGGGATGTTCTAAATATGTTAAGTCTGGTTCCAAGGTAACATCCACCACATCAATGGTTTGATCTGGAACCTGAAGACACTTCTTCAATTGGGATACATGGAACACATTGTGCACTGCAGACAATGTTTCGGGTAGTTGGAGTCAGTATGCCATTGGTCCATATTGTTCAAGAATAGGGAATGGACCACTGTATTGGGGTGCAAGCTTTCCTTTTACACAGAAACGGGTCACACCCTTCATTGGTGATACTTTCAGGTACACATAATTTTTGACTTGAAAGTACAAGGGTCGGCGTCGTTTGTCTACATAACTCTTTTGTCGAGCTTGTGCCTCTTTCATGTTATGTATGATTCGTTGAACCTTTTCTTCCATCTCTTTAACCATGTCAGGCCTGAAAAACCACCTTTCTCCTGGTTCAGACCAATTTAAGGGGGTACAGCACCGTCGTCCATACATTGCTTCAAATGGTGCCATCTTAATACTTGCTTGGTTACTATTATTATATGAAAATTCTACCAAGGGCAGACAGTCATCCCATTTCTGCGGAAACTCCAGAACACAAGCCCGCAACATGTCTTCAAGTATTTGATTCACACTCTCAGTCTATCCACTTGTTTGGGGATGATATGCCGAACTGTGGAGCAACTTAGTACCCTAGAGATTTGTGGAGTTCTTCCCAGAATTTGGATACAAATTGTGGTCCTGTGGTCCGACACGATTGTTTTTGGGATCCCGTGCAGACTGAGAATACAAGCAATGTAAAGTTCCACATATGTGGCCACTATATACTTTACTTTGACTGGAAGAAAGTGGGCGATCTTTGTAAGTCGATCAATTATAACCCAGATAGAGTCAAAACCTTTAGCGGTTCCGGGTAACCCCACGATGAAGTCCATGCTAATGTCCTCCCATTTCCAAGTCAGGATGGGCAAAGTTTGCAGTGGTCCAGCGGTCTTCATATGTATTGCCTTGACACGTCTACAGGTGTCACACCTCGCCACATAGCGTGCAATCTCAATCTTCATTTTTGTCCACCAGTAATGTTTCTTTAAATCCTGATACATCTTAGTACTTCTGGGATGAATGGAATATCGACTAAGATGAGCTTCATCCAAAATTTGTTGGCGGACTTCCGCATCCTTAGGCACAACTATGCAATCATTAAACCATACTATCCCTTGATCATCCTTTCTAAAGCAATTAGCTTTGCCAACTTTGGGCATAAATGTGTTTCATAAATGTGTTTTATCATAAATGTGTTTCATACCCTTGTCACATCTTTGGGCATCAATAATCTTTTGCAGAAGAACTGACTCAAGCCTTAATTGGGTAAAAGTTCCATGTTGAATCATTCCCAGGTTTAACTTCTCCATTTCTTGACATAATGAGATGTCAAGGGTTCTTACTGTAAGACAATGGCAGGAAGCCTTGCGACTTAGGGCATCTGCCACCACATTGGCCTTTCCTAGGTGATAGTGGATTTCTAAATCATAATCCTTAATCAGCTCAAGCCATCTTCTCTACCTCATGATTAGTTCTGACTAGGTGAAAATATACTTCAGACTTTTATGATCTGTATATATATATATGGCAGATATTTCCCAGCAGATAATGACGTTATATTTTAAGGGCATGAACCACAGCAGCTAATTCCAAGTCATGAGTTGGAAAATACTCCTCATGCTGGCGCAACTGTCTTGAAGCATATGATATGACTCGGCCCTCCTGCATTAAGACACATCCGAGACCACTGCTCGATGCGTCATAGTATACATCAAAAGGTTTTTCAATGTCCGGTTGAGCCAATACCGAAGCAGTGGTCAATAATACCTTCAGCTGCTCGAAGGCTTCGTTGCATCTTGAGGACCAGTTAAATTTTGTATCATTCTTCAACAGACTTGTGATTGGTTTCACAATCTTGGAGAAATCCGGAATAAACTACGGTAATAACCAGCCAGCCCAAGGAAACTTCAAACTTGATGTATAGTGGTTGGTGGTTTCCACTCTAGAATATCCTTGACCTTGCTCGGATCAACCGCAATCCCATTTGCGGACAATACATGCCCCAAAAATTGGATTTCCTCCAACCAAAACACGCATTTGCTAAATTTAGCATATAATTGGTGTTCCCTTAAGCGCGTTAACACAATCCGTAAATGTTTAGCATTCTCCTCTTCATTCTTGGAATAGATCAAGATATCATCAATGAAGACCACCACAAATTTATCCAATTCGGGCATAAACAGCGAGTTCATTAGATATGTGAAGTGGGCTGGAGCATTTGTCAATCCGAAGGACATAACCAAGTATTCAAATAATCCATACCGCGTAGTAAATACGGTCTTGGGTATATCTTCGGGTCGAATACGGATCTGATGATAACCTGACCTGAGGTCAATCTTGGAAAATACCCAAGCTCTGGTAAGTTGATCGAACGAGATATCGATCCGGGGAAGAGGGTACTTATTCTTGATAGTGACCTCATTAAGGGGTCTGTAGTCCACGCACATTCGAAGTGTTTGATCCTTCTTCTTGACAAAAATTGCGAGACATCCCAAGGTGATGAACTGGGCCAAATGAACCCCTTCTCAAGTAAGTCTTGTAATTGAGTTTTGAGCTCCGCCAATTCATTTGGTGGCATTCGATACAACCTTCTAGAAATAGGAGCTGTACCGAGCTTCAGTTCGATCACAAACTCTACATCCCTTTCTGGAGGCAATCCATGCAAATCTTCAGGAAAGACATCTAGGAATTCACATACCACCAGAATATCCTGGAGTTCTTGCACGATAGCTTCATAGACTCGTCCAAATGGTTTGGCTGGAATAGCTACAGGGATGGACAAGAGAACCTCTTCATGGCCATGGCTCAACTTGATAGTCCTTAAGTCAATGTTGAGGATAGCTTTATGCTGGGATAACCAATTCATGCCCAGAATTACATCTATGTCTTGGCCCTTTAAGACAATCATGTTGGTGGGAAAGTCTCGTGCAGCCAATGTTACTGGCACATGGAACACTACTTCTTTATTAAATATTTGTCCCCCATGTGAACGTATAATAAATCCTTCCCTTGATTCAGTGTAAGGAATGCAATGCTTTTCCACAAAATTCTTGCTTATAAAAGTATGTGAAGCACCAGAATAAAAGAGAATGACTGCTGGGTGATTGGCCACAAGGAACATACCCATCATTACCGGCTCTCCTTTCGGTGTAGTGGCCACTTGAGTATAATAAATTCATCCAGTCTTCTTGACATTTTTGCCTGCTGTTGGGGGCTTGTTCTCAAATGCTATGAATTAAGAACAAGACAACATAAAAGTGTTAAATGTCGAACTCCTTCTTCCTTAGAAACAGTATATCCCTTCGGATATAATGAATCTCGGACGAAGGTTACGAAAGAAAAGACCTTCGTTAGGTTGATAAATGGTTAAACAGAGCAACTATATATAATGTGCGAATAATAATACCAGCATTATCGTCGATATATTTCCATTATTAAATTCATAAAAACAAATTACAAATGTACCTTCAGATTGATGTAAAGTAAAGGTACAAACGTGATGCGAAAAACCGTATGCCAAGTCAGCGAGAACAGTACGGGAGTACTGTTCACCTATTTATAGGCACGGGACGCAGCCCGTGTAAAATTACATTGATGCCCTTTACATTTATCAATAACTATAGTAATTCTTCGAGGTCCAATTTGGCTTTTCATCTTTAAGTCGGTTCCTCTTTTCTGTTATTGTGCGAAAGCCTTTCTGCACATAGCTTCGTGATCGTCTTATCCTTCGTCATGATCGTTTTTCATTCCAGTCAAGCTTCGTCTTAACCATGCTCTTGTATATTCGCAACCTGACTCCGAAGGTGCCTGTTCACATATTACACTTGGAAAATATTGTCAAACTATGTTTTTGAGGACCTTCGGGAGCCGAAGGCCCCCAACAGTAGCCCCTCGCAATATCAATTTATTGTAAAGATAAATTCATATTGCGACATGGACGAAGGCTTTAAGCCGAAGGTCCGGAAAAACACCTTCCTTTTGCTAGAATAGCAACAGTCATTGACAAGCGGGGCCCTCCAGTTTTCGACATACTGGGTGTATAAATACAAGCTCACCACGAGTTTATTTGGCACACCCTTTTGCCACCTGCTTTTTACTCACCCAGCTTTTAGCCTACGTGCGACAGCATTTGCTCGGTCTTAAATTTTTAAGCTTCGGTTTCAAGTCTGGTTTGCCAGCATTCGTGAAAATGTCTAAGGATAAGATAGTTGCTGGTGCTTCGAAGCTAAGCCTTTCTGAGGAAATGCACCTGGGTTTTCTTGAGTCAATGTCGAAGACCAATACGGAAAAGATTGTCAAGGAAACTCTGGAGGGTTTATCTGAAGATACTGGCGACAGTGATAGTTATGATGTGGATAGTGGTGGAGAGGACTCCGAAGATCGCCCGTGGCGGCCTAGTCACTCAAACTTCGGAAAATCAACTATAAAGCAGAGTCACCTTGAAAATATGAGGGGGAGATATTTCTGAGATATATCCATCGTGAGGGCAGATGACGAAGAAAAAACTACGCCGACCCCCGAAGATAATGAAGTCGTGATCTTCCGAAGCTTTTTAAAGGCTGGGCTACGATTCCCTCTAAGCAGGTTTGTGGTAGAAGTTCTGAAAATATATCAAATTTACCTTCATCAACTTACCCCTGAGGCAGTGATAAGATTGGGAATCTTCGTCTGGGCCGTGAGGAGCCAGGGCCTGGAGCCAAGTGCAAAAAGCTTTTGCAATATACACGAGCTAGTATATGAGACGAAACCCTGGGGTAAGGAGCAATATCATAATAATTTTGGTTGCTATAGCTTCGGTGCCCGATCTGGGTCAAGCTGTCCCGTGCCAACCTTTCGGAAGAGATGGCCTGGGGAATGGATGAAGGAATGGTTCTATGTGAAGAACGATTTGAAGGTTCGGGAAGATATCAAAGATATCATCATGCGCCCTATCTGGCAGCGCTTCGGACTCCGGAAACCAAAGGTAGAAATGGACGAAGCAGCTGAAGAATGTCAGAGGGCCTTCGGCGTAGTCTGTTCTTTTATTGGGACCAGGGATTTAATGCAAGAGCACATTGCCTTCAGAGTGTGGCCACTTGCAGATAACTGGGAAATGCCGAAGGAGACCGTTAAAGAAACTGACGAGGGTGGACTAATCAGGCTGAAATATACATTCAAGTACGGAGATAAGTTTGTTGAACCGGATGATGATTGGCTGAAAAGCATTGAGAATGTAAGCGATGAATTGCTTGGGGCATACTCAAAGGCCGAAAACACTGCATTATCAGCGGCTTTCGGAGGCCGAAAGAAGAAGAGACTCAACCGAGTATTTGATGCAATTGGGTTTATCTATCCCGACTACTATTATCCAATGCGAGGTCAAAAGAGAAAAAATACTTCTCCTGCAAAGGACACTGCTGCGGCTGCTCCCGGGGAGCCAGCGCCGAAGAGGAAGAAGGTAAAAGTGTTCACACACCCTCCACGCTGTATTGAGCCGGCCACGGTGCCCGAGTTTATTGGCGAGGCCTCTTCGGCCACCGAAGCCAGAGAACCAACTCCAGCGCCAAAATCCGAAGAAATGGCCGAAGCACCAGCAATAGAAAAAACAGGAGAAGAGAGAACTGAAGAAAGAAAAAACACTAGATGTTTTAAGTCCTTCATCAAAAGTTGAGGCAGCTAAAAGCCAGAAGGGGCCAGCAGCGACCCCGAAAAGAAAAAAGATGGTTAATGTGCTGGATGTTTTGGAGACAATTAAATCTTCAAGCACAACTCCAAAGAAAACTGTTGAAGTGTCTACTGAAGCCTTTGTTGCTGAAACTTCGAAGCAGCAATTTGAAACTGAAGCTGGGCCTTCGGAATCCACCAAGATACAACCTTTGGAGGTCGAAAAAATGTCAAAGGCAAGTTTAGAAACTCAAAAAGCAAAAATAACAGAGCCGATTCTGACTGAGGAAATTGGCACTGCCACCCCCGAAGCATCTTCCAAAATACATGATTATATTGTACGACATGCTTCAGGGAAGAAACTATCTGAAGAAGAGATTTTTGAAGCCAATCACTATGCCCGAGAACTGAAGTATCCGAGGGGGGCCGTAGTGTTCAATGGGACAAACAAAGATGATTTCCTGTATTGTCTCCCAGACAATAAAGAATTATCCGTGTGTCGGGAGATGGCTAGAAGCATGGGGTTCCCAAAACACGAAGCTGGCCTTTGCGCCATGACGAAGGACGATCTTGCGGATAGCCTGACATACAATAGTCTGAAGGTACAAAAATTGTGAATTTTGAAGTTTATGAATTTTGAATTAGTTTTTTGCTCTTATGTTAACTCATTGATTCTTTTGAATAGGGCTTAATACTCAGCAATGCCTTAAGGGCTCAGAAGATTGCCGAAGATGAGAGCTGCACCATTGCTCTTAACAACCTTCGAACAGAGGTTATCAGACTAAGAAACGAAGCCTTAGAGAAGGACAAAATTCTGCTTACATTAGTGGAAAAAATGAAGGAAGACGAAGCTAACTCTAAAACTCAAGCCGAAGCTCAGAAGCGTGAAATCGAAGATCTTCGTAAACAACTAGCCCGAGCCAAAGAAGAACACATTCTTGAAGAAACAAAACGAGAATTAAGCGATCAATGGGTAGATCATTTGGAACTAAATGTTAAAGAGCTTCGTGCTTCGAAGAAGAGGTGCTATGATAAATCCATAGAATGTGTTAAGAAAATAAAATCCAGCTTCGCCAGCGTTGGCGCGTTCTCTAGTGAAGAAAATTTCACAAGAGGAAATCCAGAAGGCCCGATTGAATGGATTAGTCGCGAAGCTGATGTCTTCGATGAAATCTTGAATAGTCGCGGGGACATTTGTGCTTTTTCGGGCGCCAGGGGAATTGTTACCATTTCAGAGAAGAAAGGGTGCGAGCATGTGAAATCTTTGGCGCAGTCTGAAGCTACTTTGTCCTCTGAAGATATCAAGGACCCTTCAGCCGAAGCAAGCCAGGTTGGTGGAAAATTTTTCACTGATATTTGGGACAATGGCGGCCGAAAATGGCTCAAGAGATCATTCAGAGAAGTGAAAAAGGCATCTAAGATGCAAGGGAGGTAGCGAGAGCTGCTGAAAAAACACAGGGCCCGAAGGGCAAATAGGTATTAATTAGTGATTTTTATTTTGTTGTAATTTTTGATTTTGAACTTTATTCGTAGTTTGTAATAGTAATATAGCCGTGTCCTCTCCTCCCTCCGAACCCGCTGAGGCATCTGCGGACCCTCCCCCGAAGGGAGACGATGAAATTAGACAAATGGCCGAAGCCATCATGGACGAAGTTGTCAATCAGCTGCTAAACGAAGCTGCAGAAGTAGTTCTTAGGGAAGATTAAATGCTATTGTAAAAATGCTTGGAACATGACAAGTGTAAAACTTTGTAACTTTGAATGTAATATATAATCTATTTACGGTTCAATTCTTTACGATGCATGAAATTTTTTCATACATACCGCTTTTTGAGCCTTCGGCGAAAAAACATCTTCCCTTCTTTTCATTCGTAAAGAAAATCTTTTATGTGCCACAAGAATTGCCATATTTCTTTGATGAAGAATCTCCAAACTTTATGAAAACATTCTTTGAATCCATAAAAAAGTCTTATGTTGCCTCTCAAATGAAGCTACACTTCTTCTCAATTTATCTTGTGCCTTGACACGATTTTCTTTTTTTCAAAACATTCTTCGAAGATCAATGTTGTGTCCCCTTCCTGTTCTCCATGCGAAATGATGGATGATGCTTATGTTATGCAAAATGATGTAATGATGTTATGTTATGCAAGATGACATTTATGCTGAAAATACACATATCCCTGCCATAGAGCACACAATCTTTTTATCTCAGCGTTGACTTTTCGCTGTAAGCCTCCCATAGGAGCTTCTTCGCTTTTTACTTTCAGTGGAATCAGCGTTTATTTTTCGCTGTAAGCCTCCCTTAGGAGCTTCTTCGCCTTTTACTTTCAGCGGAATCAGCGTTTATTTTTCGCTGTAAGCCTCCCTTAGGAGCTTCTTCGCCTTTAACTTTCAGCGGAATCAGCGTTTATTTTTCGTTGTAAGCCTCCCTTAGGAGCTTCTTCGCCTTTTACTTTCAGCGGAATCAGCGTTTATTTTTCGTTGTAAGCTCTGCATTCCCTTCGGAACGACTTTCGAGCAGAAAACTTACTCTGCGCTCCCTTAGGAACGACTTTTTATTACTTCAAAAAAGTTACGGCTCATTCCTTAGAACAAGTTTTCGATAATCCGAAGGTTCTCCGCGCCTCCATAAATTCTTGTGCTTCGGTAACTCAAGCCTTTGGAGGAGATATATTTTCATTATAATACGGTAAACTGTTACAAGGATTTGAGAAACAATAAAAAACACTTAAACTCCCCATAATTATTCTTTACTGCGAAGAAAATAAAACTGAACGTGAAAGCATAAAAAACTGTTGTGGGAGTAGGATATTTTGTCAGTAAATGTGCTTCGACTCTGGCACAGTGCTATTGACTGTGCGAGCTTCGGATTCTTCTCTGAAGTCCCTCTGGGGTGAGAGTGCTGGCTCCCTTCTGGCTGCGGAGCTCGTTGTATTGGTGGTGGCGGTGGAAGCTGTTGCCAGGAAGCTTGGGGTTGGCTTGCCGAAGCAACAGAGGCTGCAGGGTGATTGCCTACATATTTTGGAATGTAAGGCGAATGATACGAAGCAGTATGCATAACCTGCTTCGGCTGGCTCTGTTGTGCTGCGGCCTCTGCTAGCTCCTTCTGCTTTTGAATGGTAACATGACACATTCTGGTGGTATGGCCCTTGCCTTCACCACAGAATAAGCAGTTAATTTTTCTTGGTTGATCTCCAAATCTTCCCCCGAAGCCCCTGGCGCCTCTGCCTCTTGGCGCTGGTGGCCGAAAAGAGCTTTGCTGTTGCCCCGAAGCTTGCTGTTGCCCCGAAGCTTGCGAGGAATACTGTGACCTTTGCTGCTGACTCCCTTTGTCATCATTTTGAGTAGAATTGTGAATTGACCTGACATGCCTCGGATAAAACCTTCCTCCGAAGCCCCTGGTCATTTCAGAAAACCTGAGAGCTTCCTCCCTTCTTTGGCGAAAATCATTGTCAGCTCGAATATACTCGTCCATCTTCTGGAGCAGCTTCTCCAAAGTTTGAGGAGGTTTCCTGGCAAAGTATTGAGCTGAAGGTCCTGGCCGAAGCCCCTTAATCATGGCCTCAATGACAATTTCATTAGGCACTGTTGGTGCCTGTGCCCTCAGACGTAGAAACCTTCGGACATATGCCTGAAGGTACTCTTCGTGATCCTGGGTGCACTGGAATAAAGCTTGAGCAGTGACTAGCTTCGTCTGAAAACCTTAGAAGCTGGTTATCAACATATCCTTCAGCTTTTGCCATGAGGTGATTGTTCCTGGCCTAAGGGAGGAGTACCAGGTTTGTGCAACGCTCCTGACAGCCATGACGAAGGACTTTGCCATGACCGCTGTGTTTCCACCATACGAAGATATAGTTGCCTCATAGCTCATCAAGAATTTCTTCGGGTCTGAATGACCATCATACATAGGGAGCTGAGGTGGCTTATAAGACTGTGGCCAAGGTGTAGTTGCAGTTCTGTTGACAGGGGAGAAGTGTCATCAAAAGCAAAATTTCCATGATGGAAATCTTCATACCAGTCATCCTCGTTGTAGAAACCCTCTTGATGAAGCTCTTTGCGCGGGGGCCTTTGATTCTGGTCATCTTGAGCGAGGTGTCGAAGCTCTTCAGAGGCTTCATCTATCTGCTTTTGAAGATCAGCTAGACGAGCCATCTTCTCCTTCTTCCGTTGAACCTGTTGATGGAGCATCTCCATTTTTTGTATTTCTTGGTCCAAGTCATCTTCCGGAGGCGTTGGACTGATGGCCTTCCTCTTCTGGCTTCGGGCTTCCCTAAGAGAGATGACATCCTGATTGGGGTCCAGCGGCTGCAGAGTGGCAGCCCCTGTCGTTGAAGCTTTTTTCAGCGGCATGACAAAGGTGACGCTTGCCGAAGGTTTTCAAAACCCAAAAAGTGGAAGTGAGTTCACCGGAGGTGGGCGCCAATGTTGGGGGCTTGTTCTCAAATGCTATGAATTAAGAACAAGACAACATAAAAGTGTTAAATGTCGAACTCCTTCGTCCTTAGAAACAGTATATCCCTTCAGATATAATGAATCTCGGACGAAGGTTACGAAAGAAAAGACCTTCGTTAGGTTGATAAATGGTTAAACAGAGCAACTATATATAATGTGCGAATAATAATACCAGCATTATCGTCGATATATTTCCATTATTAAATTCATAAAAACAAATTACAAATGTACCTTCAGATTGATGTAAAGTAAAGGTACAAACGTGATGCGAAAAAGCGTATGCCAAGTCAGCGTGAACAGTACGGGAGTACTGTTCACCTATTTATATGCACGAGACGCAGCCCGTGTAAAATTACATTGATGCCCTTTACATTTATCAATAACTATAGTAATTCTTCGAGGTCCAATTTGGCTTTTCATCTTTAAGTCGGTTCCTCTTTTCTGTTATTGTGCCGAAGCCTTTCTGCACATAGCTTCGTGATCGTCTTATCCTTCGTCATGATCGTTTTTCATTCCAGTCAAGCTTCGTCTTAACCATGCTCTTGTATATTCGCGACCTGACTCTGAAGGTGCCTGTTCCGAAGGTGCCTGTTCACATATTACACTTGGAAAATATTGTCAAACTATGTTTTTGAGGACCTTCGGGAGCCGAAGGCCCCCAACACCTGCTGAATTATTAGCCATGTTCCCTTTGCCTTGATTGGAGCTCCCAGAGTTCTGTTGATTGTTGAACTTATTTTGCTTCGGATATGGATAGTCTTTGATAAAATGACCAGACTTTCCACATTTGAAGCAGCCAATGAAGGAACTAGGGAGGGCGGGGAAACGATGGTAGGACAAATGAAAATAGGCTATTTGAACGGGTAGGAGGGTGGACGAGGCGAAGAACGATTCCGATTAAAAGGTCGGATTACCAACCTGGTTCACTTCTCAGGTCCTTGATTAGACCTGTCACCTCCAAATCCCTTTGATTTTGCTTGGCCTGTGTTCTTGGCTTCTACTGCCAGCTCCGTGCTGATAGCTCTGCTATAAGTAAGATCTAGGCAGGTGGCCATTTTCCGTTGGAGCCGATCGTTGAGTCCTCTCATGAAGCAATTCTTCTTCTTCAGGTCAGTGTTTACTTGGTCAATAGCATATTGGGATAAATGATTAAACTTGTTGAGATACTGCATCACAGTATCTCCTCCTTGTTTTAGTCGAATAAACTCCTCTTGTTTCATGTGAACCACCCCCTCTGGAACATAGTGTTCATGGAATGCTAGCTCAAATTCATCCCAAGTGACCTGATGTCCGGCTAGTTGAACCGCTACAAAATTTCCCCATCAGGTACTGGCAGGGCCTCTCAGTTGCTGGGCAGCAAATAACGGCTTCTGTGTTTCTGTGCAACGGACTAATCCAAACTTTTGCTCCATTACCGTTATCCACTCATTAGCTTCAAGAGGGTCTTCTGCTTTAACAAAGAGTGGAGGACGCGTCTCAGAGAATTCCAGGTACGAGGTTTCACGCGGTCCCTGTGGAGGATCTCTTCCGCCATGTTGCTGGAACTGATTACCCGCCATCTCACGTAAGAAGTGGGTATTATCTGCAGTAGCATTAACCAAGGCAGCGATAGCCTCGACCAGTGTTGGTGGTACATGTGGTGGATTAGGAGTATCTTCCCGTCCACGAGAAGTCCCCGCGCCGTCATGCGCACGAGTCTGTGACGACATCTGAGGCAAAGAAACATTTAGGAAAAATATAACATGCCGACACCATTATTTTACATTACCAAAATGTAATGATATAGACTCAAGTGTACAACATGACCTCATTACTTATTTTACATAGGTATAGTTTCTAAACTATACTAGTCTAGTTTTCGTTGTCCTTGGTTTCTTCATTTCCTGCAGTGGGCGACCGATCGTCAGCCAGGTTCATGGAAGGAGGAGGCCTAAAAATGTCCAACTCCCCATTAGGTTCTTCACCTGCTGTCGCTGATGGTCCAGCTCCCATTGCAACAGGGTCGGCAGACACGTCCGGGTGCAGTCGCGCATACAGTACATGTACTTCCTCATGTAAAGTATTGCAGTACACCTGCAAGTTATCGAGGGCCGCGCTAAGCTCTGCCACACGAGCACGAGCTTTAGCTTCACGGTCCCAAGCAACTGAACGTGAGTTGATGGCCCAATCGACCGCCAAATCCCGTTTAGCAAGCTTGTCTTGCAAGCGTTTGACGTCAGCTGCCAACTCAGTTATACACTGACCGTCCTGTGCCCACACCCTATTTCAGTGATGTAGCACCGTCTGAAGCTGTTCCACTTGGGCTTCCAAGTCTCCGATTGGATCATTGCTGCCGCTACTGCTTCCTTCATGTTGGGAAGCCAACTGATGACGAGGCACGCCAATAGGTCCAGTGGACTTGCGCGTGGTTTTCCTCGTACGTGCCATATCTCCATAAGAGGGGAAGATTTATTAGTATAATTTTTAAACATGATGCATGCATAACCTAATGACTACGGAATCAACCTTCATTGATCCCACTTCCTATATATTGAACTCTATTACCTGGTCTTACAAGATGAGAACTTTCAGAAAGTGGCAAGGTAAGAATGAAAGAAAATTTCTTGGATAAGTATTTGAAAATTCTTTTTGAAATGGTTCATAATATTTGAAGAGATGGGCTTCGCTCCTATACCAGCTGTGACGGAACCTCCCAAGTTATTAGGCCCACCTACAGCTGTCCTTCTCTAATGGACCTTGGACAACCCTATAGATGCACATAATCACTCGACAAGTTCACTATCTGTATCCTTATTTTCTCGCCCAAGAGCGTTTCACCCATCACGCAGATATTACAACACATCGGAGGAACGAATAAGCAAAAGCGAATTACAATAACTTAATTTACACTCATTAAAATATAGAGAGAGTGTTATTAATACATTACCAGGTTATAAGAGTGCATAGAATAATATTATTACAGATTTGGGAGGCAAAAACCCCTCCCGCATAAAAGTATATTGTTTTTTGAGTGGGAGGACAACATCCTCCCGCGACTTCATTGTTGAGGTTCTTCTTTGGGCACCACCTTAGAGCAAAAACAGTAAAAGCCTACTGTTTCCTCACCTACAATAACATGGGTTCGAAAACCCTGAGTATGAAGTGTACTTTCGCAAGTCTTACCCGTCAAAGAAAAGACTCTCAAGGATATGCTGGCTTAAGGGAGTCAAGGTGAGGCTGATCAAGTAGCAAAGACTCTATTTGCAAAAATGCTTAATAAAGGTGGATCCTTAAAATCAATTTTATTAGCAAGTTAAGTCATTACCTGAATCTAGAGTTCCTTCTACCCTAGTTCAAGCACTTGGCCTATATTAGCCATCTTTTATCAACCCCTTTTGTTTACTGAAATGCTACGTGTAGGGCAGTGACCAAGTCTTCATGTCCGAGAAGTAACGGCGATCTGAATCGATTAATACCCACCTTGGGATCTCCAATCACACAACATATGTAGCGCTTAACCCATGCATATGTCAACTTGCCACCGGGTTTCTTAAGACCAGACCGGGTTCACGCCAACCGAGAGCACAGATACACCACAGTCTAGCCTCTTGCCACAGAGGGTACACGCTACTCTCGCCATCTCTCCACTCCCATTGCATGTTGGCCTTTCTGGTATTAGTCTGCCCGAGGCAAAGCTTACCCATGATGAGGCATGTGACCAGTTAAAAGGTCCTCAATCAGCAAGCCTACATCGACACGGTCCTTAATCGACACAGATGGGGACACTACATCGAGACTCTCTTCTCATGCAAGTCACCCGTCCGGTCTCAGCTTTATCATTTCAAACCCAAAGTTTTGTACCTGGCAGAGGTACATCTTTTCTGATGTTGAACCCATCACGGCCATGATGGATCCACCATCAAGTTTTTATTTTTGAAAACATCCCATCCACTGTGAAGCATCACCTTTTGTTTTAAAACAAAACATTTGTTTTTCTAAAGTAGGACTAAGCATCAGAAAACCTTTTAATAAAACAGGTAATCAAGGAATGGTAAACAGTTCCAAGGAAGGAAATGCAGCAATTGGTTTAGCAGACAACTCCTATCACATAATGCATCATAAAAGGTGATAAAGATTTAAAACATCAAGGAGGTGGCAAATGCACCGGGGCTTGCGTCGTGTTGTAGGGGAGTCGGGTTCTGTTCCACAAATATCAAAATAAAACAGTTCCAGGTAGGTGGATTTTCTGTTGATGGAGCAGTCTCCTCTTCTTCAACGGTTACTTCTTCTTCGTTTTCTATACATAACCATATATAACCATGAATGCTTATGTGATGCTTATGAAAAATGCAATGATAATAAAGACACATCAAATTGTATCTTGAATACAACTTTCCTTCACGGTGCACCAGAGAACTAGGGTTTTTGGAGTCAGTACTTCATTTTCATAAAGCAGATACTACCTAGAAAACTAGGGTTTTGGGTTTAGGAATCAAACAATGCCCAAAACAAGTCAAACTTCACTCATGGGATCTAAATATCATATGAGGCTTATCCAAAAAGTTTGGTGATTTTTGGAGTTGTTAAATAATTTCTAAAATTCCAAAAGTCTAGGTTTTGGCCTTTTTAAATACTACATAATTCCTGGTTTGGACTAAAAATCTTGGAACTATTTTTATTAAATACTAGAAGGAATTTAGGAATCCATCAAAATTGGTCTCATATTTTTATCGTTTTTCTATGATTTCCTATGAATTTCCTAAGTCTGGCAAAAAAAAGAAAAAGGAAAAAGGTGAATAGTACTGGGTTGAAACTAGCCCAAGCCGGCCCACGCACAGGCGAAAGCGCGCCCGCGCGAGCCTGCGGTGTCAGGTTTACATAGAAGACCCTAGTTATTTGAAAAACCTTAAAAGAGGCCATTGCACTATTTCTCTATGTCACTTGACATTCGTAGATAGGCCCTTCCCTTTTCTATTTCTTCACAAGTCGAGATCCCCGACCATGGACCGCGGAGCAATGGCTCCGGCGAGCCTGTACTAGCCGAATAACTCAACGACCGGTGCTCCGGCGTGACTGACACCTAATTCTACCCCTAACGACCATAATCCCTCACTTAATTACAAAGTTCTAGCTCACAATCACTCTATCCATGGTGGCGATGGAAACCGGAGATAACTCAACGTGTTCTAGGTGATTCAAGACGGTCTAGTTCCATCGGATGGTTCTGTGAGCAACAGGGGATATGAGGGAGGCTAGAACATCAATCAAGGAGGCTTGAGCTAACCTGCAGAAGGCTGGCCACGACGAGGTGTTTCACAGCATGCAGAAAACGATTTGGGGAAAAAAGGAATTAGAGACCTATGGTGGCTAATCGGAGGCAGGAGCGGGTGCTCTGGCTTCGTGATTACCTAACGGAGCTAGAGGTGTGCTCAATTTATAGTATCCCAGAGCGGTGGCTCCTAATTTTGGGATGGCACGCTGGCGGCCGGAGAGCAAGAAGATCACTGGCGCAAGGGATGCGTGGCTTTCACCGTGGCAAGCTTACCGGTGACGAACCAGCTATCTAAAGCGGCTTACTGTGATGTGGTAAATCTTCGAGGCACATTGCCATCGCGCGGCTGGCGGCCAACTCCGGTGAGGCTATCTGGACCGACCGTGAGGCAAGTAAGTACGACGGCCAGCCCTTGGTCTCATCCGTGGTGAAGATCTTTTCACCCCGAGGCGTTATCCAGGGAACAGTGGGCACGAATCCCATCGCCGGCGCGAATCCAGGCGCAGGGGTCGCCGGCGGCAAGGTGCACTGCACTTGTGATCTCATTCAGTTCACTGTACCATCAGAAACCCTATCAGGACGCCTGACAGAGCAGTTTGCAGTGCCTAGATCTCAAATTTTCATGTAATAACTTGCTAATCCACCTTTAATAAAGTTGTGGTCCTATAATCCAGCTTTAATATTTCTATAGCCACCATACTTTAATTCTCACTAAATTATACTCAAAATAGCTCTCAAACTTAGTCTTAGTTCACTGTCAGTCCAGTTTTAGAGTTGTGTTCGACTGACAGACCAACTTTAGGTCTATTTTTATTCCACTTTCATGTAGCACTAGGGCTTACTCACTTAATAAAATTTTTTCTCCTTATATAGCTTTACAAGTTTACTATATTGACTAAGAGCAAAATCCTTAAGAATTATAAGATATAGAGCTCTAAAGTTGACCCCATTCAACTGAATTCAGACTTAAGCATATGGGGTTCATGGAGTACTTTTTGCAAATATGTCCAAATTCCACTTTTTAACTTGCAAGTCCTCCAATGTGAAAAACACATGATTTGTGGTGTCCTATTACTTTGGTATTTGCACTTGGGTCCAAAAGTGCACAAAATTTGCATCTACCCCCTAGGGTTTTAATTAGGGTTTCTAGGGTTTGTTTTTAGGGTTTTGGGCACACTAGGGTTTTGCTAACACCAAAGTCCATCAAATGTGATACCTTATGATCATTTCTCATATCTTTTGAGATTTTAACTTATTTGGGCTTCACTTATATCCATAAGCCCTAATTTAGGGTTAAGCACTCTACCCTAGGGTTAATCACATATCAAGTCACATCATTACAACTTATTTGAAATTTTTACGTAGTGAATGCACTCTAGGTTTAACAAACACATGATATGCCAATGCTCATGATGTTATGCTCAAGTTTTAGTGATAGTAACACCAGGGTTGTTACAATGGCGCACGAGGGGGACGAGGTGACCAAGATCACCAAACGCGAGACGATCGAGGGAGAACTCGGTCGATTCGTCCTCAACAAAGGAGAGGAGCCACAAGCCATGTATAACCGGCTCAAAACAATGGTGAATCAAGTGCGCAACCTCGGGAGCACCAAGTGGGATGACCATGAGATGGTCAAGGTTATTCTTAGATCACTTGTTTTTCGTAATCCCACTCAAGTACAACTAATCCATGGAGATCATAGATATAAACAGATGTCTCTCGAGGAAGTAATTAACAAGTTTGTAAGCTTTGAATTTATGATCAAAGACTCCAAACATATTGTCAACTTGGAGCAAGGCGCCACCTCCACACCCGAGGTGCAACCCATTGCATTCAAAGCAACGGAAGAGAAGAAAGAAGAGTCTACATCAAGTAGACTCCCAATTGATGCCTCCAAGCTCGATGTGGCAGAAACTCCCAAGGTATCGGGCCCACATGCACTTGTCCTTGTCTCAAAGACATCAGACGGCTATGCATGTGCACCAGATAACTTAACAGGATCCGTCCGAGTGCCCCAAGGACACCGGATAAACCACTTACAACCAGGACCGCAGGATTAAGTAACACGAATCACACACATCAATATTTTTGCAGCGGAAATCTTATTACCATATTATACAAGTTACAAAAAATTACATTATATTCATCGGAGTGATTACAAAAGTATAAGTTTGAAATATATGCTAGCTCAAGTGACCATCCTCAATAAGAAGTATAGAAGAGTTACTTAGACTTATAAGAAGGCCGAGCCCACCGACACTTAACACCATCATCAACAGCACAAAACTATAACCTAAAAAACAACAGGGAATAAAACCCTGAGTACGGAATTACTCAGCAAGACTTACCCGACTAAAGAAAAGACTCAAGGATATGCTGGCTAGAGGGACTCAAGGTAAGGCTAAGCAATAATCAAGGACTCAATTTGCAAAATAGCTTACTAGTAGTGAATCCTTATGCCAAAATTTTACTTCATAAGTTAAGTACTTTTCCTGAAGCTAGATTTGCCTAATCTAGAGCATTCACTTGTCCTGATCTAGCTTTCTTTTAACTAACCACAATCATGTTTCACTTATGAACTACGATGAGTGGTCAGAGGGTAGAGTCTCCATGACCGAGGAGCAACGACGATTCGAACCGATTATACCCAGCTAGGGGATCCCTAACCACACGACATATGTAGCACTTAACCCTTGCATATGTCAACCATTCCCACAGATCCTCCACAACGTGAACCGGTCCGCGCTACCCGGGAGCACAGTACTCCTCCATCCAGCCTCTAGCCAGGAGGGTACACGCTACTCCTACCATCTCCCATGCCCAGTGCGCGGTTTGTCTTTTCACGTATGGAATAGCCAGGTTCAGGCTTACCAGAGCATGTGGCTAGTTGCAAGGTCTCCACCACAACAGGCCTACATCGAACGGTCCTTAATCGACACAGACGGGCGACCTTGTCTGCTCAGCGTCTGGTCTAGATTTATTCAAACCATTTTCCCATTTTTGGTACCCAGCAGGGGTACTCTTTTCCGAATGATGAACCCACTCTGGCCGAAGTGGAATCATCACCATAAGTTTGCTTTCATTTTTGAAACGAAAGGCCCATAACCAATGTTCCACAATCATTCTTTTTGAAAACAAATGATTTTTCAGTTTCTAAGCAAGGCTAAGAATTATTAGTTCTTTTTATAAAACTAGGATTAAGGAGTTTCCAAGGAATGGTAATGCATCAATTGTTTATCACCCAACTTCTATCACCTAATGCATCAGATAAGGTGAAAAGCATTTAAAATACAAGGAAGGGGCAAATGCACCGGGGCTTGCCTGGAAGAACACTGGGTTAGTGTTTGTTAGACGACGCCTGCTTGACGACCATCTTTTGTCTTCGCATTTGTTCTGATTTTCCATCTTCAGGTTCGTTCATCAGCATCGTCTTGTGGAGAAGCTCGTGCGCAGCGACATCTTGTGGTCGACTCCGCTTTGGTTCTCCGCATCACGTGGTTAATAAACGTACCTAAATGATTTGCATAATGCACATGAATGCATACAAATAGGAATATCACAAACCTAAATAATACTACACGACAGCGAATTAAACACCAAACCTAGAATACACTGACTAATTAAGCAGGGCATCGACTACATCCGTTAACCAAATTGACATAATAACACTAGAAAATCTATCGTTATTCCTAGCTTTTTATTAACTCTTTAAACTGTGTATCTTAATCAACTTGATTTATCGATTTATCTAAATCGAACATCACAATATACGTATGCTAAATTAATAACAATTATTGCAACCAACAATTCTATTTAATCTATTTATATACCTAGTTGACGGGAATACGAATCAACTTACCCTTATTAAATCTGACTTGAAACCACGAAATCGACGACGCCTTTCAGCTCAGCATTTCACCGAAAATAGGGTGAGTGCTGCGTCGAATCGCGCTTCTTCTTTATCCATATCGAGAATCCTCCGACCACGTACTAATTTATTTTCTTACTGCGCCTAATCTTCTCGGATCTTGGCGTAGACGAGGATGACGATCGACGACTTGTGCGAGCTCTTTGTCGAGCACTTGGTGAATATCACGTTGCTAGCTTCGTCTTCACCCGACGCTTTGTATTTCTTGAGGGTGCACGAATCGACGACGAGATCGATAACGCACATGCGTGATGAGACAGGGTCTATGGAGATGTGTACAAGGGAAAATGAGCTTGTGGTAAATAGGAAATCGACGACTGGCACAAACGGCACGACGCCAGGCATAGCGAAACGACGGCGATGCACTAGAGCTTCAACCCTTTGCTAGATACTTCGTCGAGAAGCCTCCAGTAGCAGCAGCAAGGCTTTTGCGCATGTCGTTACTGTCTAAACGAAGGACGGCGCTTCGGATCCTAGCGACGCACAGCCCGGCGAGCACGCGCGCGCAGAGAAACATAGCGCGTAGGGGAGAGACGCAAGGACCGAGCGGCAAGGGAGAAGAAACCGAACTGGAGCCAATAACATAGTCCGAGCAGGTAGGCCGCGTGGGGCTGGGCGCCAGGGCGCAGGAAGCAGGGACTCGGTAACCAGGCGCCATGACCACGCAGGGGCGAACGCAAGAGGAAAAACAGCGGCAGCTGAAAGTGGTGGACGCGGCCACGGAGATGGGCGGCTGACGCGCTGGAGCTAGAAGAAGCTCTAGCCATGGGGGAAACAAGGGGCCGAGGAGGAACTCGGCTGGTGAGCGAGCTGGGGAAGGAAGAGCAGGGAACGGCCATGGAGGCGAGCTGCATGGTGCTGCTGAGATGGGGAGCAAAACCACAGCCGACCTGAACACCATAGCATGGATGAGGAGGGAGCTTCGAGGCGTGTCCAGCAGCCCGAATCGGCACTAGGGGCGACTGCCGGTCAGCCACCAAGCAAATGAGAACGCGACCAAGCCCGACCACAGTGAGGTCGGCTGGCGAGTTGGTTGACAGCGCGTCGGACATGGGAGCCAATGGCGTTGTGGCATGGAGGTGAGGCCGATGACGAGTGGCCGAGCCACCAGCAAGCTATGCGAGCACGAGAGCAGGGCGTGCGCCATGACTTGACGTGGTCCGATGATTGGATAGGGAGCTCGGCGTAGGGCTTGCGGTGCACGCCGGCGTTGAGGAGTACACGACTAGCATGGATGAACGCGACAAGGCGAGGCCATCCACCATGGCTGCTTGAGGGAGATGAGCACGCCCTGCACGGTTGGGAGCGGTAGGGGTGAGCATGACAGCTTGATGCCTGGGAGCCGCAGAGTTGGCCGGTGAGTAGGAGCAGTGCAGACAGGTGTGCGTGCACCGGCGTTTTTGAAGAGGAGCACAACACAGAAAATTTGAACGTGGGGAGGGGCGAGCTGGGACGCAAGTGCACGCTAGCAGCTGGCCAAGAGGAGGTACATGAGGGTGCTTGTTGAGTTCATTGCATGGACAGAAGATAAGGCTGAGTAGTGAGCAAACAGTGATATTTTTACGAAGTGAGCTAACGGAGTGACACGATGGGAATGACGTGCCTGTGAAGACATTTCTAGGAGCCGAATGGTTAATGGATAAGAAGTGGCGTCAGGATTTTTCTCCAGGAGTGTGCTCCTTCATGGGATAAGAGAGGAGAAAAAGAGGAAATAGGATAAGAATAGAGATATAGGCCATGGGAAAAACAATAGAATTTATCTTCCTCATTTTCTTAGAATAAACCACTAACCAAGTTTAGGAATAAAACAGGACTAAAATGGATTGAATTAAATGGTATTTTGATTTTAGGAGTAAGATTTGAGAGATCTAAAAGATGTATAAAAGGGTCAAGCCAAAAACGAGATCGACTTGGTATTTTAGACTGTATTTGATATGGCTTAAGATTAGATAACTTTATTTGCAACTCGACACCTGATACCTCAATCAAGGATAATTTGCTGGAAAGCAACCATGATTATAAATCCTTGGATGTGAGGTTTCGATTGACGAGAGGGGACTAAATTATTTTACACCTAAAAGCTTTAGTCGTCGAGTTCTATTTAATTTGTTTGGGATAAAAATCATCAGAGTGGGTTGAGCTTACAAATTCATATTCACGCGAGCGATGAATTTTAAATAATCACTGGACGCACCGATTTTTGGAACAACTATGTTCCGAACATCGCGAAATTTAGGAAAAGCCCGGATAGATAAAAACGATGTTGAACGCGCGACAGACGAAACAGATTAAGACAGAGAGACTGTTGTTGACCGCTATCATATGTTAAAGTCCACATTCGTGGGTGAGCAGACGATAAACACCTCGGGTGTTACAGCCCTCCCCCCTTAAAAGAATCTCGTCCCGAGATTCGGAGCGAAAGACTTTTAAGAGTAGAGAAGCATGTAACCCTGTCCATATCAGCGATAATATAAGGCAGTTCCAAGCAACGGTGAGTGTCTCAGAAGGTTGTTTCTCTAGTGGACATAACATGCATCGCCTTAGGCTAATTTAGAAATGTCCACCAATAGAGACGATATCTGGCAGAGGACACATAAGGTTCCATGTGTGCAGTTTGCTTTTTCTGATGACACTATACTATCTGAGTCTGTTGAGCAAGTGGCAATTACACGATTTTACCCAAACAGAGCCAGATGCACCATCTTGGGTAAAACACACAGAAGGAGGTTTACCAACAAGTGGTCATTTGAGGAATTCAAGTTCCAGGAAGATAATAAAAATTCGAGGAACGCATAAGTGAAGATGATCAACAAAGGTTGACTTCACAATCAATCCATCTTATCAAGCACTAGGCATGGCTCGACTTGATCACACATGCTGGAAAAGCACACGTGAGGCGGTCGAGACACGACTAGAGCGATGACTAGGTGGTTATTGGCCAACTTAATCTTGATTCTCATAAACACTTCCTCAAGAGGGGTTGTACAAAAGTGAGTTTAGACAACTCGACAGAACGATCTCTAAACTCAACCTTTGTTCACAATGCAGTTACAAGTTAGTAAAACCAACTTGTTGAACTACTTTTGACATTGAGCAAGTCCTCTTAGTACCATCAGTAAGCCAAGGCTTGAGAGTTCACTTTTGTTAACAGGATATTATGCACTTGGGTAGAAATCCATTTGGTTCTATTGTTCATCCGTTTCTTCATGCGAGATGAACTGACTCGGTTCAAGAATACATGGATTAAATAGGAGAGCGAATGAACAAACTCCTGCATTTCAACAGTAGGGAAAATCCAATCTCCATTTTGAGAGCTAATCAGTTGTTTTCCAACACTAAAAACCTCCATGGCTTCACCTTTACAAGAAGGACGTAAAGGGAAGTTGTACGAGTAGTCACTACCAAGATCAAAAGAAATAAGACCACACATGAAAGTGGTATGCCCTTTTGATCCAATAGAGATGATAGATGTTGCTTGATCACTTCACAAACAACATAGAAATTGTTTCAAGGAAGAGGTCTACGGAAGATAACATATTGATATAATCTCATAATGGATTATGACTATTAACTGTGATACTAGCGTGTGCCGAGTAGCGCAACCATGTGCGCACACACAGAAGGCCCTCGGTTTCGTCCCGGCACCACTGGTTTTAGTCATAACACCATTATCAGACATAACCAATAAGAAATCTCACGCGACACAAATGAATTGGGCAAGGGTGACAATATACAAAGAGATACTCCACCTATAAGAATGTTTACAAGTAGAGAGCCAAACAGATCATGGCCCGATGAAATGAACAAGACATGGCCATAACCTAAATTTGTTAATGAAAGGAGTACGATGGGAGACTGTTAATTCAGCCCCAAGCATATTTCTATGCCATCGCAACAATAATAAGTCAAGGATTAAGTTGGTATGCCTTCGATAGATATGAAGAAACCAAAGACATCAAACTTAAGAAAATAATCGAACATGCCTTTCCTAGGTTAGGTTGATAAAGTAACATGGCGGTCCATAAAAATAGGCAAACTGGATAAGGTACATCAGCTTGCACCAACCTAACAAGGACATGGTTTTGGAAGGAGATATAACTCAAGATTCTCGTTTTAAGCCCGGGTACCCCTTGTGTCTAACAAGTAAATTATCTAAGCATTGATTTGCATGAGTTCGATCATGGAGTAGTAATGGAAGATTCAACTTTGGGTCATGGTTCACTAAATAAGAATATGGCCTAGTTTCTGGTTTAAGCAAACAAACTACCAACCTTTTATCAGCACATCAAGTACCAGAGCAAAAACATATATAACACCTAAATATATTACCTAAGAATGGAGGACAACTATCTCATCGAAGTTCATAATACCACATTATCTACAATCACTGGTTACTGGAATAAAGATGAGAGAAGCATCTTGGATGTATAGGTGACAAACATGATGCAACAATCAGGATGCATGCTCGTCTTATTCGTCCTCACGAGTTTTACCAACATACAGTGGCAATAGCGTTCTATATCGGTGGCATACTAACGACTCTCACGGTATTTTGCTAGTCGTCAACTACACATACGTTTTCGAGGTTAGTGTACCTGCAGAAGATTTCATCACAGCCCAATTTCCCAATGATGCAATTCAAACATGACAGTTTATCACAGTTTATACTCCATATATTTCTATATGGAGGGCAGCTCATCATTAAGCGTCGAGCCACGCATAGGCGCCGTTGCCACACTTTAACCATAGGGCAACTCATTATGGTAACTCACCTTCTTACCTGAGCGTAGGTGCGTCGTTGCAAGTACATTACATTTCTCAGTAGTCCCATGTTTGTATACCCATACACATCCATGGGGCAATGAATTCCCGGAAAAGTAATTACTCCGCATCATAGCTTTCATACATACATATGTTGAACATGTATATAATCAAGTGCCACAATTAAGCACTCCCCTAGACCGACGTTTGTTCGGTCATGCTCTCACAACTCACCTTACCTGAGCGTCGATCCATGCAAAACTGAATGGCCTTAAAAATAACAATACACATGTATGCAATACCCCTGGTTGTGGGTTAGTGGTTTTGACTAAGCCAGCTGATAGTCCTTAACTTAGGGCTTAAGAGAGGATGTCGCTAGCATTATAGTTTTTCAAAACGGTTTTTCAAAACCAAACCATGTGTTTAGTTGAAACTAGGTTTTCTAAAACCAAAACTTTGTTTTTAAAATACGTATGTGACCGTATTATACTTAATCCTGCTCCGATACCAGCTGTGGCAGAACCTCCCAAGGTATCGGGCCCACATGCACCTGTCCTTGTCTCAAAGACATTAGACGGCTATGCATGTGCACCAGATAACTTAATAGGATCCGTCCGAGTGCCCTAAGGACACCGGATAAACCACTTACAATCAGGACCGCAGGATAAAGTAACATGAATCACACACATCAATATTTTTGCAGCGGAAATCTTATTACCAAATTTTACAAGTTATAAAAAAGTTTACATTATATTCATCAGAGTGATTACAAAAGTATAAGTTTGAAATATATGCTAGCTCAAGTGACCATCCTCAATAAGAAGTATAGAAGAGATACTTGGACTTATAAGAAGGCCGAGCCCACCGACACTTAACACCATCATCAGCAGCACAAAATTATAACCTAAAAAACAACAGGGAATAAAACCCTGAGTACAGAATTACTCAGCAAGACTTACCCGATTAAAGAAAAGACTCTCAAGGATATGCTGGCTAGAGGTAGTCAAGGTAAGGCTAAGCAATAATCAAGGACTCAATTTGCAGAAGAGCTTACTAGTAGTGAATCCTTATGCCACAATTTTACTTCACAAGTTAAGTACTTTTCCTGAAGCTAGATTTGCCTAATCTAGAGCATTCACTTGTCCTGATCTAGCTTTCTTTTAACTAACCACAATCATGTTTCACTTGTGAACTACGATGAGTGGTCGGAGAGTAGAGTCTCCATGACCGAGGAGCAACGACGATTCGAACCGATTATACCTAGCTAGAGATCCCTAACCACACGACATATGTAGCACTTAACCCTTGCATATGTCAACCATTCCCACAGATCCTCCACGACGTGAACCGGTCCGCTCTACCCGGGAGCACAGTACTCCTCCATCCAGCCTCTAGCCAGGAGGGTACACGCTACTCCCACCATCTCCCACGCCCAGTGCACGGTTGTCTTTTCACGTGTGGAATAGCCAGGTTCAGGCTTACCGGAGCATGTGGCTAGTTGCAAGGTGTAACACCCTAGGTGTTACTCAGGGTGTCCACCCCAGGGTTACCCCTGTTTACCCATTATCACATGAAGATTTAAGTGGGCAAAATATACCAAACTTGGAATTCTAGGCCCTAAACAAGTGTAACCCACCTTGGATGTCCTGCCCTAGCTTATCATGCACATCTAAGTGGGGATCTCCCAAAACCCTAAAGCAAAACCCCATAGGCAATGAGAACCCTAATTGAAGCCATGATCAAAAGATCATGTAAACCTTATGATCATGGTTTGGGCCAAATATAAAAGATGTAATATACTTAATAACCTACAATTAATAGTAAGGAAGTACCCCCAAAAAGTTTTTCAGAAAGGCCCTAAAAAGATCACCAAAGGTTGAACACAAGGGAGAAATTCAGGATTTGCCTAAGTCAAAAACCAACCCTTGAACAAAGATCCCACATGTTCACCTTGATCCCCTTTTCAAAACCTGTCGACCCAATTGACAAAATGGCGCCAAATTAACCCTAGAATGCCCTGGAAAAGTTTGAACCCAAGCCAAAACCGTTTGACACGAGTTGGCACTGGTTTTGTCTCGGATTAAACAGTGCAGACAGACAAGACTTGGCGCCACCTTCTCTCCTCAACCAGACCACATCTACTCTTGGAACTCACATGAACTAGGTAGCTCTAGGTGCAGGGAAGAGATCTCCCACAGGCGGTAGGGCAAGATTCGTACGCCTGGCCGCTCAGCAGAGCGAAGAACACGGGCAGAAGCAACACGCCACGTGTTCGACGCGCTCTGAGCTCGCCAGAGCACGCCCGCGCGCGCCCCCGCGTGCCCCACGTCGCGCCAAACGGTCGAGCCGGCGCCCTTGCCGCGCCACGGCTATAAAACCCGCCCCAGTGCTCGGTTGCCTTCCCCATTGCCTCCTCCGTACCTCGCCTGACTTGCCCGAGCCAGCCATTAGCTCCGGCGACCTCCCCGTGACCCGCCAGTGCCGCCCGAGAGCAACCACCAGTGGCCAGCCCCTCAACCGTCCTCCTCCGTTCGATCCAAGCCCCCAGATAGCTTCCTGGTGAGGCCGTGAGACTTGCTCAAGCTTGACCCGGGGACCCGCGTCACCGGAATAGCCCAATCGTGCTCACCGGAGTTCAAGAACCCGCCGGCGCACGTGGACCGGGTAAGCCCCTACACTGTTTTCCAATTCGTTGCGCGCATGGCCTCTGTGTCACCCCGTGAAGCTCCTCGTGCACCCTAATTGAACTATACCGCCGTGGTTTGGCCGGAGCAGGCGCCGCCGACGATCCCCGCCGCCTGTGCTCGTGGCCAGGGTAACTCCGACCACCTCCGACGCCGACCCGCACCTCGACGTGATCGCCAGAACCTCCCCGAGCAAACCCTGCCCTTCGCCGGACCTCCCTCGCCGCCCGTAAGCCGCGCCACCCTTTTCTTTCCCGCGGCTACTGTTTCAGTTGGGGGAAGGACTGCGGGTGAGAGGAAGAGAAGGTCAGGGGGTTAAGTGAAATGTCAGAGACTCAGGGGAATAGTGGCGCGAGGGTAGATCTGCGAGGTTTGATTTGTTTTAAACCTAGGGACCCCGGTGTAAACCGTTTTTCCAGGAAACTCATTTTAAAATCTATTTTAAATTCAAACAGAAACTTAAAAACCCATAACTTCTGTTTGGCTTATCCAAATTTGGTCAAACCAATTTTGCCAGACTCTAAATAATGTAACCTATCTAAGAAAAATATAAAACCCCATAGGTACTATAGAAAAATATAAGGTCCTGATTTAATTATAGTTTTGACCAAAAGCTCAATAATAGCAAGAAAAATGGTTGTACTATTTAACTAGGGTTAGAAAAATTTGGAGAAGTTTATATCTACCTACTGACCTATTTAAAAATGTTAAACCCCTCTGTCCACTACAATAAGTTAGTTTTTACCCTTTCTTTTGCATTATGCTTAAAGTTAAGAAAAATAGAAAATGAGGTTTAAATAGTGAACCAGAGGGCATCCCTATTTTTGTTAGGGTACCAAATCAATATAGTTCACTAGAAAAATCTATCACACCCTGGTTTAGTATAAAATAAATAGGATACCTTTTATTTTAGGAAAACAAGGAAAACTTAGAAAAACCCTACAAAAATAACCTCATAGTGAAAACACCCCAACCCTTGGGATAACTAATGTTTTGATAATAAGAACTTAAGAAAAATCTGAAATCTGTTGTTTGATATTTTTCAAATGACAAGTTAGTTTTAAGCACCCTTTTTGCACCAAACTTTAAAAATCCATCATTAATTAACCATCATGTTGCTCTCTGTCCTTTTTGGTACAAGAGCTTATTATCACTATTAGAGGCCAACAAAAATAACCCTTAGGTCAGGACCCACTTTAATAAAAGACTTGTAGTGTAAAGTGGCCCATTTTGCCTAACTATTGTTATTTTTGTTTAAAGCCTAGCTTTTGTACTTTAAGCCTCAAATTCTTAAAACAAGCTAGAATAGCATGTGACAACCCACTGTAATTTTTACAGAATTTTTGGAAATTTTTAAAATACTGTCGTAGTTCAAACCTATACTAGAAACCCTAGATGGAAAGTAAAGAAAGGAAAATGGATGATGGAAATTAATGTCCTCCTAAGACCTTTGTAAATTGTCCACTGAAATCTATAAAGGCAATGCAAATCCACTATGTTATCCTAAAAGAAAACCTAAACCTAAAAGGTAATAAGTCTATATATACCACTAGAAGACCCACATAGCCAAGGAACCCTAAGTTAATTCTTGACTTAGTTTCTGTAGCTTAATGTTCTTAAATCTTGCATAATCATGACATACATGTTCATTGCATTTCGATAGACTGTAATCTTGCTGACGGAGAGTACATCCTCGTGCCGGAGCAAGGAGCTGCCCAGGAGGTTGCCCAGATCCAGCACCAGAGCCTGCACCAGAGGACCTGCCTTCCACTGCTTTGGAAGGCAAGCCCCGGTTTTATGCATAACCGTTATATATGCTATTTTACTGCACTTAATGATTGTAGGTTTGTATTGTGCACTTAAGTGTAGGAGTTGCTTGAAACCCTAGTTGCATTAACTCAGGATTCCCTTTTGAGATGGATACTAGTATGCTAGGTCGAGTAGCTGCTTTACTAATTAGGGATCTCGGTAGAAGTCGAGTGATTTTTCTAGCACTCGCGCGAGGTCAGGAAATTGGTTGTACCCACTTTCATATCATACTGATGTTGGGCTGTGGACACGGATCCATGGGGATGCGTGGTCTACGAGATGGAAACTGGAATAAGGATTAACGTGCGGATACCTGTGTCAAGCGTTTGAACGTACTAAACACATACCGAGAAATATGGTAAATCGGTAAGCCTAGTACCTGATTGAACCTGGCAGTAGACTTTACCCCTCACGCGACCTGAGACGTAGTCTCCCATTCTGGTTATGGTGGGTACAAGTGCGGTCACTGCACGACGGCCAGTCGGGGTCAGTGGGGCATTGTACGCCAAGGCGGTGAGCCCTGATCTGCTGACGGGGAATCGATGGGGACGGTTGATATGTGTGGGGACGGAGTGCCCCTACATGTCGTGTGTTTAGGTTTACCTTGCAAGGATAAAAACTCGATTCGAATCGTCTGCTTCTCGCAGCTAATGAGACTGCTTGATCCATTGTACTGCATTGAGTAACAAGTGGAACTGTGATGAGATGATACAAGATGTTGATTGCTAATAATGCTTGCTACTATGTATGAGTAGATAGTACACTTTTAGCCTTAAGAGAGTCACACTTAATTTTGACAAAGTTAAAATCTTGATTTATAAACTCAGCTAGTGCTTTTTGGCAACCAAACCCCACAGCCAAACAGCTGCATGTCTAGAGGTAGAGGAGTAGACTCCTCACACCGGGTAAGTCTAGCTGAGTATTAGTATACTCAGCCTTGCTTGTGGCATAATTTTTACAGGTTCTCTGGAGGACATGGTTGCTGGAGTGACTTGGCCGTCCACCTTACCACCGGGTTGGACCGTCGAGTGGGACCCCGCCTCGGCTGAGGAGGAGCATGAGGAGTGATGGGACAGGCTTCCCCAGCTCTCCGTTTAATTATCGTTAGTTTTATTCCGCTGCACTTCGAACAATGATGACTACTTTTGGCAAAACTCCGATGATGATGATGTAATAATTTAACACTCTTCCATGCATGGTTTTATGCTTTATTGTATTTGCTCTGTGACTCACCATCGAGTGAGACTGTGGTACTTGATCCTGTCAGTGGCCGTGTCGGACTAGATCCGAGGGATTGACGGGTTATTCCCATTTAAGTGTGGTTTAGCCTCCAAGGCAGGGCTTAGGCACTTAAGTTGGAATAATTCGGGCAGTTCCGCCACAGCTGGTATAGGAGCTTGTACCACCACAGAGGAATCAATAAAACATAAATGCCATCCCTTTTCTAAAGTAAAAATTTGATAGAAACAATGTTGGATAGATCGTAGGACGAGCAGGATAGACCTAGGACGTGAAGCCTTAGGATGATAGAAGGGTAGCTAGGTGGCTAAGAGACTAGGCCCTACAGGCCACTTTTTACAGGATGGGAGTTCTTCCCTATTCCTTTTATCTTGTGGAGAGGTCGTTCAGGACGAGCATGCATGCATTCCTAATTAAGCAAATGGATAACTAAGTAAAAGGACTTAAAAACAAGATAACAACCAACAAGGTCCGCAGTGTCTTTTTATTTAACTAGAAAAAGCTTAGTTTTATTTTTTCTGGTTCTTTTTTTATAATTCCTTTTCTTTTACTTACGTTTCACCGTGCACAGATGACTTCCCACGGATCCTCAGATGACGGAAATGCACTAACCCACACAGACGGACTTGCACGAGAGGGCTTTCCCCGCATTTTGTGGGAGGTGCTTCAGGGGGCCGGATACGCGACACCCCCTCAGTACGCGGTGCAGCAGTTCGAGAAGCACCGGGTGCCTCGCTGTAGGGTGAGGATGACTTTGGAGCCTCATCCCCTGCAGCCAGGCTGGTGCTCCTTGGACTCCGAGTCTTTCGGATACCGAGCGGAGGACACGATCGAGGCAATCGCTCTGCATGGCTTGACTACTTTCTGCGGATTCCATCCCTTGGAGCTGGCTACCCACCCCATTGGGTTGTTCCCCGCGGAAAAGGAGGACGACCCGATGTGGAAGGATCGGGTGGAGCATGCCAAGGACATCTGGGCCCTCTACCCAGGCCACACGGCTCACTTGTCGGTGCGATGCATGAACGCCCTGTATCGTCTGCAAGTGATGCGTGGGGAGGCCATGTCTCATTTGATGGCACTGCTAGAGGCAACCAAGATCACCCTGGACAACAGGGAGGAGCCCGTGTTGGACTTGTCCCAGGAGCTGGTGGAAAAAGATTTGCAAGTGGAGCAGCTGTCTGATGAGATTCATGAGTTGGAGGAGCTAGTGGGCACCAGGGAGAACACCATCGAGGTTCTCGAAGACCAGCTCCTCAACACTTAGCAGCAGCTAGCAGAGGCAAATGAGCACCTAGACATGCATCACCAAGAGATCCATGATGAGGAGGCTGACGAGGACGTTGACATCGAGGGAGGGGAGGAGCCTGCTTCCAGTGTAGACACCGCTGGCTCAGGGAGACCACCTTCCCCCGAGTCAAGCGTTGCCTCGTTCGCTCACTAGATGCCAGGCTAATCCTAGAGGTTGATGATAGTTGGACTCCTCGCCACTAGCTTAGCTTTTGCACCCTTAGGGTACTAGGCTAGGTAGAGTTGAGTCTTTTTGGATCATTGATGTAACCATGTTAAACTCTTTTGGAGGTTTGGGGATGATTAATGGCAGTTTAAATTGGACGAAAGGTTTATGTTTCTTTTTGTTTTATATGGAATCTATCAAATTGCTTTAACTCCCCTACCGTGTTTGAACCTTAAGCTTGGAGATGTGTTATTAAGCAACCATGTGATTTTTCAGATGGCTGGGAGAGCGCGCCGTGGTCAGAATGAGCACGTTCCTCCACCGCCACCGCCTCCCACTCTGCAGGAGCTCATGGCTCAGCAGAATGAGATCTTGAGGCAGCTGGCTCAGCGTCAGCCACCACCACAGCACTATGGTGGTGGAGACCATCAGCGTCACCCCGCGGCGGCTACCTATCAGGAGTTCCTCAGCACCCAGCCTCCATTGTTCACAAGGGCAGAGGACCCACTTGATGCAGATGTATGGTTGCGGGTGGTGGAATCCAAATTCCCACTGCTCCATGGAGTTTGCTCAGAGGTCACCAAAGTCAGGTTTGCCACCCAGCAGCTTCGCGGACCCGCGAGGACTTGGTGGGACCATTTTCTTGCCATGCAGCCAGAAGGTAGAGAGGTGGAATGGAGGGAGTTCAAGGCAGCTTTCAGAGGGCACCATATCCCCGCTGGCATCATGGACCGGAAGCTCAATGAGTTTCTGGCACTCACTCAGGGCAACAGGACAGTGTTGCAGTATGCCCAGGCTTTTAATGACTTGTGTCAGTATGCTGGATATCATGCAGACACGGATGAGAAGAAGAGGGACAGGTTCAGACGGGGGCTCAGCACCAAGCTCCGTGATCGTCTCAACACCGTCAGGGCCAACAGTTACAATGAGTTGGTCAACATGGCTATCTCCCAGGAGGACTGCATTTTAGCTCGACAGGCAGAGAAGAAGAGGAAGACCCCTGTGGCAGGACCCTCAGCTCAGCCACAGCGCTTCAGGATAGTGTCTGACACGCAGAACAAGGGACCTCAGCAGCAGCAAGGGAGATGGGTGATCAGACCACCGCAGCAGCAGCAGGCACCCAATCGCACCCAATTTCCCGCTCAGAGGAACAACCAGCAGCAGCAGTACCGTCAGGCCAATGACAACAGGTGCTTCACTTGTGGCAACACTGGGCATTATGCCAAAAATTGCCCCAGAAACCAGCAGAGGCAGGGGCAGAATGTCAATCAGAACCAAGGCAAGGGACAGAAGGTGCAAGTGAGGCAGGGCAAGCTGAACTTCACTACCATGGCTGACATTCCAGAGGGAGCACCCGTCATGACTGGTATCTTTACAGTTTTAAATTATCCCGCTATTGTTCTTTTTGATTCCGGTGCTTCACATAGTTTTATCAGTGCCAAGTTTAGTGCCAAATGCCAGTTGCCTTTTCACCACACCAATGGGGGTATCACAATTTCAACACCAGGAGGCAGGGTTGCCACCTATCAAGTCAACCGACATGTGCCCATAAGGTTTGGTAGTATTGTAATTAAGACCACCCTTCTCATTTTAGGGTTGGATAGCATGGATATTATACTGGGAACCGACTGGTTAACCAGGCACCAAGCAGTTATTGATATTGCAGCTAGGGTCATTGAAGTGCACTCACCAACTTGTGGGGCAACCACATTATATCTGCCTGACCAGGGATGCACCTGCTCTTGTGCTTTTGTTATGTTAGAATCCCCAGTAGCACAGATCCCAGTGGTCTGTGACTACCCGGATGTGTTTCCGGATGAATTGCCAGGGATGCCACCTGATAGAGACCTTGAGTTTGCAATTGAGTTGCAACCCGGGACTGCTCCTATTTCCAAGAGACCCTATAGGATGCCTCCCGCGGAATTGGCAGAATTGAAGAAACAATTGCAAGAATTGTTGGACAAGGGGTTCATTCGCCCAAGTACTTCACCATGGGGATGTCCGGCATTATTTGTGAAGAAAAAGGATGAAAGCTTGAGGATGTGTGTTGACTACCGCCCTCTCAATGCGGTGACTATCAAGAACAAATACCCGCTGCCCCGCATTGATGTTCTGTTCGATCAGTTGGTAGGAGCCAAGGTATTCTCCAAGATAGACCTTCGCTCAGGCTACCATCAGATCAAGATCCGTGCCAGCGATATTCCCAAGACGGCCTTCTCTACCAGATATGGGCTGTATGAGTTTTTGGTGATGTCTTTTGGGCTAACCAATGCCCCGGCTTATTTTATGTACCTAATGAACTCAGTGTTTATGCCAGAGTTGGACAAGTTCGTGGTCGTTTTCATTGATGATATTCTGGTCTATTCCAAGAATGAAGACGAGCATACTGAGCATCTGCACATCGTACTTCAGCGACTGCGCGATCACCGTCTTTATGCAAAGTTGTCTAAATGTGAATTTTGGCTGAAGGAGATTAAATTCTTGGGTCACACAATTTCTCAGGATGGGATATCGGTTGACCCTGAAAAGGTACAGGAGGTGATGGATTGGAAACCCCCGACTACAGTGAGGCAGATTCGGAGTTTTCTGGGATTGGCAGGGTATTATCGACGATTTATTCCGGATTTCTCCAGAATTGCCAAACCAATGACTGAATTGCTGAAGAAGGGAGTCAAGTATGATTGGAGCCAGAAGTGCGAGGATGCCTTTCACACCTTGAGGCAGCATTTGACAACAGCTCCAGTGCTAGCTCAGCCAGATAATACCAAGCCATTTGAAGTTTATTGTGATGCTTCTGGTACAGGATTGGGTTGTGTCTTGATGCAAGATAACCGAGTTATTGCTTATGCTTCCCGAGCCCTCAGACCCCATGAGCGGAACTACCCTACACATGATCTGGAATTGGCAGCAGTGGTTCATGCTCTTAAGATATGGAGACACTATTTGATGGGAGCTCACTGCAACATCTACACTGATCATAAGAGCCTCAAATATATTTTCACTCAGGCTGATCTGAACATGAGGCAGAGGAGATGGTTGGAATTAATCAAGGATTATGATTTGGAAATGCATTACCATCCTGGCAAGGCCAATGTGGTGGCGGATGCCTTGAGCAGAAAGGCCCAGTACAATTGTTTGAACATGGATGTGGGAATTACCACCTTGTGTGATGAGTTGTGCAAGCTGAACCAAGAAGTGGTTCCTTCCGGTGGATTGAGTTATATTTCAGTGGAGCCCACATTGCAAGAGCAAATAGTCAGGGCACAGATTGGGGACAAGGGAGTCCAGGTTATTAAAGAAATGATCAAGCAGAAGGCAGAGAAATACAAATGTTTCCGTCAGGACAGCAAGGGGATTTTATGGTTTGGAGATCGATTGGTTGTTCCCAAGGACCCTGAACTTAGAAAGAAGATACTGGATGAAGCTCACCTTTCCAAATTCTCCATGCACCCTGGTAGCAACAAGATGTACCATGATCTTAGATCTTTATACTGGTGGACCAGAATGAAGAGGGAAATTGCCAAGTACGTATCAGAGTGTGACACTTGTCAGAGGATCAAGGCTAGTCACTTGAAGGCAGCAGGCCCCTTACAACCCCTTCCCATACCATCTTGGAAATGGGAGGACATTTGCATGGACTTCATAGTAGGATTACCCAATACCTCCAGGCACCATGATTCTATTTGGGTCATTGTGGACAGATTGACCAAGACTGCTCATTTCTTGCCAGTGCACACCACCCACAAGACAGAGAAGTACGCAGAAATTTATGTTGATCAGATAGTAAGATTGCATGGTATTCCAAAGACCATTATATCTGACAGAGGAGCACTGTTTGTGGCACGCTTTTGGGAGAAACTGCAAGAAGCCCTCGGGACCCACGTAATTCGGAGCTCAGCATATCACCCGCAAACAGATGGCCAGACAGAAAGGGTAAATCAGATTTTGGAAGACATGTTGCGGGCATGCGCACTACATTATGGAAAGGATTGGGACAAGTGTCTGTCTTTGGCAGAGTTTTCTTACAATAACAGCTATCAGTCCAGTCTGAAGATGGCACCCTTTGAGGCATTATATGGGAGAAGGTGTAGGACCCCGCTAAATTGGTCTCAAGCAGGAGAAAGGGAAGTTTTTGGGCCAGATTTGGTGCTTGAAGCAGAGGCAAAGGTTAGAATTATCAAGAAGAACCTAGAAGCTGCTCAGGCCAGGCAAAAGAGTTATCATGACAAGAGGCGGAAGCCTCTACAGTTTGAGGTGAGAGATCATGTCTATCTCAGGATATCACCAACCAAGGGTGTCCAGAGATTCGGGATCAAGGGCAAGTTAGCCCCTCGTTACATTGGACCCTATAAGATCAAGGCAAGTTGTGGACCCGTAGCTTACCAATTGGAATTGCCACCCTGTATGTCAGCAGTTCACAATGTGTTCCATGTATCTCAGCTGCGGAAATGTGTTCGTCTACCCACTGAAGTGCTACCGGAACCAGACATTGAGATAGAACCAGACTTGTCCTACCAAGAGTACCCCGTCAAGGTATTGGATCAAAAGGAGAGATCAACTCGGGCAAGATCAATCAAAATGTATAAGGTTCAGTGGAGTCATCATTCAGCAGAAGAAGCTACATGGGAGACGGAGGATTTTCTACACTCTCGCTTCCCCGACTTTCTGCCCAAAGGAGTCGGTATGTAACCCCAAAAACCCCACCCCCACCTGCCCTTTGAAGTCAATTATAAGAAAAACTTAGATAACAAGGATAGTCTAAGATGTGGATTTAACTTAAGAAGGGCTTCCTTCTGAAGTTGCAAAGAGGATGACATTCGAAGAACAGTTAAAAAAGGGAAACTTGAGTATAAGGGAGAGTAGCACCAACACACCTTCAAGCATCCCTCCAAGGGACTCTACCTGAAATCTCGGGACGAGATTCCTTTAAGGGGGGAGGGCTGTAACACCCTAGGTGTTACTCAGGGTGTCCACCCCAGGGTTACCCCTGTTTACCCATTATCACATGAAGATTTAAGTGGGCAAAATATACCAAACTTGGAATTCTAGGTCCTAAACAAGTGTAACCCACCTTGGATGTCCTGCCCTAGCTTATCATGCACATCTAAGTGGGGATCTCCCAAAACCCTAAAGCAAAACCCCATAGGCAATGAGAACCCTAATTGAAGCCATGATCAAAAGATCATGTAAACCTTATGATCATGGTTTGGGCCCAATATAAAAGATGTAATATACTTAATAACCTACAATTAATAGTAAGGAAGTACCCCCAAAAAGTTTTCAGAAAGGCCCTAAAAAGATCACCAAAGGTTGAACACAAGGGAGAAATTCAGGATTTGCCTAAGTCAAAAACCAACCCTTGAACAAAGATCCCACATGTTCACCTTGATCCCCTTTTCAAAACCTGTCGACCCAATTGACAAAATGGCGCCAAATTAACCCTAGAATGCCCTGGAAAAGTTTGAACCCAAGCCAAAACCGTTTGACATGAGTTGGCACTGGTTTTGTCTCGGATTGAACAGTGCAGACAGACAAGACTTGGCGCCACCATATCTCCTCAACCAGACCACATCTACTCTTGGAACTCACATGAACTAGGTAGCTCTAGGTGCAGGGAAGAGATCTCCCACAGGCGGTAGGGCAAGATTCGTACGCCTGGCCGCTCAGCAGAGCGAAGAACACGGGCAGAAGCAACACGCCACGTGTTCGACGCGCTCTGAGCTCGCCAGAGCACGCCCGCGCGCGCCCCCGCGTGCCCCGCGTCGCGCCAAACAGTCGAGCCGGCGCCCTGGCCGCGCCACGGCTATAAAACCCGCCCCAGTGCTCGGTTGCCTTCCCCATTGCCTCCTCCGTACCTCGCCTGACTTGCCCGAGCCAGCCATTAGCTCCGGCGACCTCTCCGTGACCCGCCAGTGCCACCTGAGAGCAACCACCGTGGCCAGCCCCTCTCCCGTCCTCCTCCGTTCGATCCAAGCCCCCAGATAGCTTCCTGGTGAGGCCGTGAGACTTGCTCAAGCTTGACCCGGGGACCCGCGTCACCGGAATAGCCCAATCGTGCTCACCGGAGTTCAAGAACCCGCCGGCGCACGTGGACCGGGTAAGCCCCTACACCGTTTTCCAATTCGTTGCGCGCATGGCCTCTGTGTCACCCCGTGAAGCTCCTCGTGCACCCTAATTGAACTATACCGCCGTGGTTTGGCCGGAGCAGGCGCCGCCGACGATCCCCGCCGCCTGTGCTCGTGGCCAGGGTAACTCCGACCACCTCCGACGCCGACCCGCACCTCGACGTGATCGCCAGAACCTCCCCGAGCAAACCCTGCCCTTCGCCGGACCTCCCTCGCCACCGGTAAGCCGCGCCACCCTTTTCTTTCCCGCGGCTACTGTTTCAGTTGGGGGAAGGACTGCGGGTGAGAGGAAGAGAAGGTCAGGGGGTTAAGTGAAATGTCAGAGACTCAGGGGAATAGTGGCGCGAGGGTAGATCTGCGAGATTTGATTTGTTTTAAACCCAGGGACCCCGGTGTAAACCGTTTTTCCAGGAAACTCATTTTAAAATCTATTTTAAATTCAAACAGAAACTTTAAAAACCCATAACTTCTGTTTGGCTTATCCAAATTTGGTCAAACCAATTTTGCCAGACTCTAAATAATGTAACCTATCTAAGAAAAATATAAAACCCCATAGGTACTATAGAAAAATATAAGGTCCTGATTTAATTATAGTTTTGACCAAAAGATCAATAATAGCAAGAAAAATGGTTGTACTATTTAACTAGGGTTAGAAAAATTTGGAGAAGTTTATATCTACCTACTGACCTATTTAAAAATGTTAAACCCCTCTGTCCACTACATTAAGTTAGTTTTTACCCTTTCTTTTGCATTATGCTTAAAGTTAAGAAAAATAGAAAATGAGGTTTAAATAGTGAACCAGAGGGCATCCCTATTTTTGTTAGGGTACCAAATCAATATAGTTCACTGGAAAAATCTATCACACCCTGGTTTAGTATAAAATAAATAGGATACCTTTTATTTTAAGAAAACAAGGAAAACTTAGAAAAACCCTACAAAAATAACCTCATAGTGAAAACACCCCAACCCTTGGGATAACTAATGTTTTGATAATAAGAACTTAAGAAAAATCTGAAATCTGTTGTTTGATATTTTTCAAATGACAAGTTAGTTTTAAGCACCCTTTTTGCACCAAACTTTAAAAATCCATCATTAATTAACCATCATGTTGCTCTCTGTCCTTTTTGGTACAAGAGCTTATTATCACTATTAGAGGCCAACAAAAATAACCCTTAGGTCAGGACCCACTTTAATAAAAGACTTGTAGTGTAAAGTGGCCCATTTTGCCTAACTATTGTTATTTTTGTTTAAAGCCTAGCTTTTGTACTTTAAGCCTCAAATTCTTAAAACAAGCTAGAATAGCAAGTGACAACCCACTGTAATTTTTACAGAATTTTTGAAATTTTTAAAATACTGTCGTAGTTCAAACCTATACTAGAAACCCTAGATGGAAAGTAAAGAAAGGAAAATGGATGATGGAAATTAATGTCCTCCTAAGACCTTTGTAAATTGTCCACTGAAATCTATAAAGGCAATGCAAATCCACTATGTTATCCTAAAAGAAAACCTAAACCTAAAAGGTAATAAGTCTATATATACCACTAGAAGACCCACATAGCCAAGGAACCCTAAGTTAATTCTTGACTTAGTTTTTGTAGCTTAATGTTCTTAAATCTTGCATAATCATGACATACATGTTCATTGCATTTCGATAGACTGTAATCTTGCTGACGGAGAGTACATCCTCGTGCCGGAGCAAGGAGCTGCCCAGGAGGTTGCCCCAGATCCAGCACCAGAGCCTGCACCAGAGGACCTGCCTGCCACTGCTTTGGAAGGCAAGCCCCGGTTTTATGCATAACTGTTATATATGCTATTTTACTGCACTTAATGATTGTAGGTTTGTATTGTGCACTTAAGTGTAGGAGTTGCTTGAAACCCTAGTTGCATTAACTCAGGATTCCCTTTTGAGATGGATACTAGTATGCTAGGTCGAGTAGCTGCTTTACTAATTAGGGATCTCGGTAGAAGTCGAGTGATTTTTCTAGCACTCGCGCGAGGTCAGGAATTGGTTGTACCCACTTTCATATCATACTGATGTTGGGCTATGGACACGGATCCATGGGGATGCGTGGTCTACGAGATGGAAAATGGAATAAGGATTAACGTGCGGATACCTGTGTCAAGCGTTTGAACGTACTAAACACATACCGAGAAATATGGTAAATCGGTAAGCCTAGTACCTGATTGAACCTGGCAGTAGACTTTACCCCTCACGCGACCTAAGACATAGTCTCCCATTCCGGTTATGGTGGGTACAAGTGCGGTCACTGCACGACGGTCAGTCGGGGTCAGTGGGGCATTGTACGCCAAGGCGGTGAGCCCTGATCTGCTGACGGGGAATCGATGGGGACGGTTGATATGTGTGGGGACGGAGTGCCCCTACATGTCGTGTGTTTAGGTTTACCTTGCAAGGATAAAAACTCGATTCGAATCGTCTGCTTCTCGCAGCTAATGAGACTGCTTGATCCATTGTACTGCATTGAGTAACAAGTGGAACTGTGATGAGATGATACAAGATGTTGATTGCTAATAATGCTTGCTACTATGTATGAGTAGATAGTACACTTTTAGCCTTAAGAGAGTCACACTTAATTTTGACAAAGTTAAAATCTTGATTTAGAAACTCAGCTAGTGCTTTTTGGCAACCAAACCCCACAGCCAAACAGCTGCATGTCTAGAGGTAGAGGAGTAGACTCCTCACATCGGGTAAGTCTAGCTGAGTATTAGTATACTCAGCCTTGCTTGTGGCATAATTTTTACAGGTTCTCTGGAGGACATGGTTGCTGGAGTGACTTGGCCGTCCACCTTACCACCGGGTTGGACCGTCGAGTGGGACCCCGCCTCGGCTGAGGAGGAGCATGAGGAGTGATGGGACAGGCTTCCCCAGCTCTCCGTTTAATTATCGTTAGTTTTATTCCGCTGCACTTCGAACAATGATGACTACTTTTGGCAAAACTCCGATGATGATGATGTAATAATTTAACACTCTTCCATGCATGGTTTTATGCTTTATTGTATTTGCTCTGTGACTCACCATCGAGTGAGACTATGGTACTTGATCCTGTCAGTGGCCGTGTCGGACTAGATCCGAGGGATTGACGGGTTATTCCCATTTAAGTGTGGTCTAGCCTCCAAGGCAGGGCTTAGGCACTTAAGTTGGAATAATTCGGGCAGTTCCGCCACACAAGGTCTCCACCACAATAGGCCTACATCGAACGGTCCTTAATCAACATAGACAGGCGACCTTGTCTGCTCAGCAGCTGGTCTAGATTTATTCAAACCATTTTCCCATTTTTGGTACCCGACAGGGGTACTCTTTTCCGAATGATGAACCCACTCCGACCGAAGTGGAATCGTCACCATAAGTTTGCTTTGATTTTTGAAACGAAAGGCCCATAACCAATGTTCCACAAACATTCTTTTTGAAAACAAATGATTTTTCAGTTTCTAAGCAAGGCTAAGCATTATTAGTTCTTTTTATAAAACCAGGATTAAGGAGTTTACAAGGAATGGTAATGCATCAATTGTTTATCACCCAACTCCTATCACCTAATGCATCAGATAAGGTGAAAAGCATTTAAAACACAAGGAAGGGGCAAATGCACCGGGGCTTGCCTGGAAGAACACTGGGTTAGTGTTTGTTAGACGACGCCCGCTTGACGACCATCTTTTGTCGTCTTCACATTTGTTTCGATTTTCCATCTTTAGGTTCGTTCATCAGCATCGTCTTGTGGAGAAGCTCGCACGCAGCGACATCTTGTGGTCGACTCCACTTTGGTTCTCCGCATCACGTGGTTAATAAACGTACCTAAATGATTTGCATAATGCACATGAATGCATGTAAATAGGAATATCACAAACCTAAATAATACTACACGACAGCGAATTAAACACCAAACCTAGAATACACTGACTAATTAAGCAGGGCATCGACTACATCCATTAACTAAATTGACATAATAACACTAGAAAATCTATTGTTATTCCTAGCTTTTTATTAACTCTTTAAACTGTGTATCTTAATCAACTTGATTTACCGATTTATCTAAATCGAACATCACAATATACGTATGCTAAATTAATAACAATTATTGCGACCAACAATTCTATTTAATGTATTTATATACCTAGTTGACAGGAATACGAATCAACTTACCCTTATTAAATCTGACTTGAAACCACGAAATCGACGACGCCATTCAGCTCAGCATTTCACCGAAAATAGGGTGAGTGATGCGTCGAATTGCGCTTCTTCTTTATCCATATCGAGAATCCTCCGACCGCATACTGATTTATTTTCTTTTGCGCCTAATCTTCTCAGATGTTGGCGTAGACGAGGATGACGATCGGCGACTTGTGCGAGCTCTTTGTCGAGCACTTGGTGAATATCATGTTGCTAGCTTCGTCTTCACCCGACGCTTTGTATTTCTTGAGGATGCACGAATCTACGACGAGATCGATAACACACACGCGTGATGAGACAGGGTCTGTGGAGATGTGTACAAGGGAAAATGAGATTGTGGTAAATAGGAAATCGACGACTGGCACAAACGGCACGATGCTGGGCATAGCGAAACAACGGCGATGCACTGGAGCTTCAACCTTTTGCTAGATACTTCGTCGAGAAGCCTCCAACAGCAACAGCACGGGTTTTGCACATGTCGTTGTTGTCTAAACGAAGGATGGCGCTTCGGATCCTAGCGACGCACAACCCGGAGAGCACGCGCGCGCAGAGAAACAGAGCGCGTAGGGGAGAGACGCAAGGACCGAGCGGCAAGGGAGAAGAAACCGAGCTGGAGCCAATAACACAGTCTGAGCAGGGAGGCCGCGTGGGGCTGGGCGCCAGGGCGCAGGAAGCAGGGACTCAGCAACCCGGCGCCATGACCACGCAGGGGCGAACACAAGAGGAAAAACAGCGGCAGCTGAAAGTGGTGGACGCGGCCACGTAGATGGGCGACCGACACGCTAGAGCCCGAAGAAGCTCCGGCCATGGGGAACAAGGGGCCGGGGGGGAACTCGGCTGGTGAGCAAACTGGGGAAGGAAGAGCAGGGAACCGCCATGAAGGCGAGCTGCACGGTGCTGATGAGATGGGGAGCAGAACCACAGCCGGCCTGAACACCATAGTGTGGACGGGGAGGGAGCTTCAATGCGTGTCCAGCAGCCCGGATCGGCATCAGGGTCGACGCCGGTCAGCCACCAGGTAGCTGAGAACGCGACCAAGCCCGACCACAGTGAGGTTGACTGGCGAGTTGGTTGACAGCGCGTCAGACATGGGAGCCAATGGCGTTGTGGCATGGAGGTGAGGCCGATGACAAGTGGCCGAGCCACCAGCAAGCTACGCAAGCACGAGAGCAGGGCGAGCGCCATGACTTGATGTGGTCTGATGATTGGACAGGGAGCTCGGCGTAGGGCTTGCGGTGCATGCCGGCGTTGAGGAGTACGCGACTAGCATAGATGAACGCGACAAGGCGAGGCCATCCACCATGGCTGCTTGAGGGAGATGAGCACGCCCTGCACGGTTGGGAGCGGTAGGGGTGAGCACGACGGCTTGACGCCTGGGAGCGCAGCGTTGGCCGGTGAGCAGGAGCAGTGCAGACAGGCGTGCGTGCGCCAGTGTTTTTGAAGAGGAGCACAACACAGAAAATTTGAACGTGGGGAGGGGCGAGCTGGGACGCAAGTGCACGCCAGCAGCTGGCCAAGAGGAGGTATGTGAGGGTGCTTGTTGAGTTCATTGCACGGACAGAAGATAAGGCTGAGCAGTGAGCAATCGGTGATATTTTTATGAAGTGGGCTAACGGAGTGACACCATGGGAATGACGACGTGCCTGTGAAGACATTTCCAGGAGTCGAATGGTTAATGGATAAGAAGTGGCGTCAGGATTTTTCTCCAGGAGTGTGCTCCTTCATAGGATAAGAGAGGAGAAAAAGAGAAAATGGGATAAGAAAAGAGATATAGGCCATGGGAAAAACAATAGAATTTATCTTCCTCATTTTTTTAGAATACACCACTAAGCAAGTTTAGGAATAAAACAGGACTAAAATGGATCGAATTAAATGGTATTTTGATTTTAGGAGTAAGATTTGAGAGATCTAAAAGATGTATAAAAGGGTCAAGCCAAAAACGAGATCGACTTGGTATTTTAGACTGTATTTGATATGGCTTAAGATCAGATAATTTTATCTGCAACTCGACACCTGATACCTCAATCGAGGATAATTTGCTGGAAAGAAACCATGATTATAAATCCTTGGACGTGAGGTCTCGATTGACGAGAGGGGACTAAATTATTTTACACCTTAAAGCTTTAGTCGTCGTGTTCTATTTAATTTGTTTGGGATAAAAATCATCAGAGTGGGTCGAGCTGACAAATTCATATTCACGCGAGCGATGAATTTTAAATAATTACCGGACGCACCGATTTTGGAACAACTATGTTCCGAACATCGCGAAATTTAGAAAAAGCCTGGACAGATAAAAACGATGTCGAACGCGCGACAGACGAAATAGATTAAGACAGAGAGACTGTTAATGACCGCTATCATATGTTAAAGTTCGCATTCGTGGGCGAGCAGACGATAAACACCTGGGGTGTTACACTCGACAATGAGGAGATGACTCTAAACCCCGCTCCAAGAGGGTTTGCTATAGGTGTGGTAAGTCCGGTCAATTCATTGCTAAATTGTAAGACCTAAATTTGGTAGAAGAAAATATATATCATAAAATAACAAAATAAAGAAATAAAAATGATAGTGTTCTTAAGAATTGACATCCCCTGTTCATAATCAACTAAGATATTAAAATAGTCATATGAAAAAGGGGCATCTCATACTTATGGATTTGAGGTGGCACATTTTATGAAAATAATTCTCCTATATGCTTGGTTTCTATTTAACTAAGCATGTGCACAACCATACTTAAAATGATTAATTGTCAAATGACACCTAAATTGATCTATACATTATGTTGGACTTTATTTGATTGTGCACCTATAAATAATAAAAAAAAATAGCAATGACAATATGACAATATATTAGTATACAATTTGGGATTTCCTACATAATTTACAACTTGGAAAATTTGAAAATGACATAGAAGGAGAAAAGGAAAAACACTATACAAGATAAAACAAAATATATGGATAAATAAAATACTACCATACTAGTATGTTTATTTTGTACATTTAATTTGAGTATAAATTCACATCCATAGTTGAATTCAAATTGTGAATATAAAATAAAAGGAAAATGAAAATCAGAAAAATAAAAAGAAAGAAAAGAAGAAAAAGGGAAAGAGAACAGACCTGTAGATCGAACTTGGGCCCAAAGTATAGCTCCCGGCCCATTAGGTTTCCACTGCGCGTGGCCCAGTGCGCCTAGAAGCAGGGTTTGGCGCCGACAGGTGGCCCTCACCTGTCAGCTTCCCTTGTGTGGTCGGGGATTATCTGGGCACCGACGTGGCGGCCCCGCTCGTCAGTATGCGCGATTTGTTGTGATGCCCTCTTGTTGGCTAGTGGGCCGCGGCCTCAGTGTCTCACAGTGGTGCGTCTGGCCGCCATCCCTGTCTGGTGGGGCCCAGCGAGTGGGAGCTCCCTCCTCATCAGATGTACTTGAACCCGCGTTTTCGCCGGTGATAGATCAGGACCAGGGGGCATCCCCACGACTCGGACTCTAGGATCACATAAGCAATCCCTTGACCCTCCCCCATCCGTGCTCATATCATACCATACCGAGTAGCCGGCCACCTCAGGAGCCCCATCATCGTGTGTGCAGTGAGAACCACCACCGCCACCGCCATGGGAACCCGCATCTAGGGTTGCTCGGGTCATAAGGGTTGGCCGGAGGGGCTTCACAGAGATCTAGGGAGGTGGTTGTCATCATGAAGAAGGCATTCCTCGGCGGGTGAACCCGGAATTCCTCGACAAATTTCATTCACCGCCGCGAAGATGCCCCTTGCCGTGGCACGGCTCCTCCATATCACCATTGCCAGTAATAAGCCCTCCCCTATGTCCATCGTACCCTCAATTTGGGTTAGCACCCATCCAACAACGTGTAGGATCACGTATGCGCTGGATTGAGGGGCTCGTCGGCGTATGCCGCTGCATGGGCATTACACATCGTTGGTGATGCGTCACGATGCCCGATCTTCACGACGTAGGATCAATCTTTAGATAACTAGCTTCAAAGAAGCCAAGATAACTTGTTGCAAGCAGCGATAACTAGTGCAACCTGACAAATAAAACTCAAAGCCAACCACCGTCTTTAACCGGTAGCCTGAATCGAGTATTCGCCCAACCACAATCTCAAAGAACCAACCAACACAACCTACAATCAATCGAGGAGACCTCGAAGGGAGTAGGAGCACCACATGGGAGCGGATGAAGCCGCCGCTTCTGCAATCCCACGAAGGAATTCACAAGAGTAAAGGGGTAGAGATCACTCTCAATATTTGTTAGCACACAGCTGAACAAAAGGGTTCTGTTTTAGATTATCATAAGCTGCCTTACAACATAGACATAGGGGGGTATTTATATTAGTAACAACCAGCCTTAGAGAGGTATAAACACGAAACAAAAGTATTTTCACGTGCTGATGTGAAGGAGCCTCTTCGGGAGATCTGCAGAGCTGAATTCCGTGTGGCTGTTTGACTTCTGCGCAGCCTTCAGTATTTTGATAATAACGTTTCCTAGGAATCTTGAAATGATGTGGGACTGGTTGCGTTGGAAAGCTAACTTGATAAGCTTTGTCACCATATATAGCATGCTTAATGAAACTTCGTAGAATGATGCATTGTAATACGAAAACTTGGTCATCAAGCTGATTGTTGACCTTCTGACTAGTCAGCACTAAAGTAGGTCGGCTGCCTTTCTCGTAGATTTGATTAAGTTGGCTTTGGAAGCATTGGAAACTAGACTTCAAGAGCTTTCCAAAAAGTACTTATGGGCCTTCATAGATTTTGGGAATCAAAATATATGACTGTTTCTTCTGGACGGTTCTGTTGCGCTCGACTAACTCGAAATAGCTCTTCTTGCTGATTCGCCCTTGATATGTTTTGTCCTTCCTCTTTGGTGAACCTAAGTAATATCAACATACACGACTTAGGTAGTATAAAGTTCTCATTAGTGTTTAATTGAAATTCATAAAGTAGCGCGTGCACCTCTTGCTGTAGCTTCTTAGCTCGGCTACGTGTAATTGGTCCATCAAAGGCTTGGGTTGGTGATGATGTTGGTTGTACTTGAGTTGATGTAGTATGACATGGGGGTTGTAATGTGTTGCTTAATGGCATGGTCGTATCATCCTCCTCCCTTGAAAAGGAGTCGTCCTCGACTCTGAAGTGTCTTCACTTGTATATGGTAAGAGGTCAGCAACATTGAACGTGTTGCTCACGCCATAGCTTGGTGGAAGATCTATCTTGTATGCATTATCATTGATCTTGGCAAGAACACGAAATGGACCATCCCCTCGTGGCATCAATTTGGATTTGCGCTGATCAGGAAAATGCTCCTTGCGCAAGTGAATCCAAACCAAGTCCCCCGGTTCAAATAACACTTTCTTCCTATGCTTGTTCATGCTTGCAGCCTTGCGCACTGCTTTGAGCTCAATTGCTTTCTTGGTCTTCTCATGTATCTTTTTTATGTATGCAGCACACTTGGAAGCTTCCATATTGATTCTTTCCTGCAATGGAAGGGGCAACAAATCTATCGGAGCAATAGATTTGAACCCATATACAATTTTGAAGGGGCATAAATTAGTTGTAGAATGTACTGCACTGTTATAAGCAAACTCCACGTGTGGCAAACATTCCTCCCAATCCTTCAAGTTCTTCTTTACCATTGTTCGCAGTAGCATTAACAATGTACAATTCACCACTTTAGTTTGTCCATCAGTTTGGGGTGGCATGTGGTGGAGAACAAAAGTTTAGTCCCAAGCTTTGCCCACAATGTTTTCCAAAAATAGCTCATGAACTTCACATCACGGTCAGATACGATTGTCTTGGGCATCCCATGTAGTCTCAAGATTTCTCTGAAAAACAAATTGGCAACATGTGAAGCATCGTCGCTCTTGTTGCATGGAGTAAAATGAGCCATTTTTGAAAATCTATCAACCACAACAAAAATAGAATCTCTCTTTTTTTGAGTCCTAGGCAGCCCTAAAATAAAATACATGCTTATGTCTTCCCAAGGAATTTTAGGAGCGGGTAAAGGATTATATAAACCATGAGGGTTCAGTTTTGACTTAGCTTTGTGACAGGTGACACAACGCTCCACAAATCTGATGACGTCTCTCCGCATCTTGGGCCAATAGAAATGATCACTGAGCATTTCATAAGTCTTCTTTTGTCCAAAATGACCTGTTAGACCTCCTCCATGTGACTCCTACAATAAAATCAATCTAACCGAAGATTTTGGTACACAAAGTTTGTTAGCTCTAAACAAAAATTCATCATGTATATGATATTTTTCCCAACCTTTTCCATCTTTACAATGAATGTATGGTTCTGAAAATTCAGGATCATCATTATACATTTCTTTCAAATTTTCAAGGCCCAAAACTTTTACCTCTAGTTGATTCAACAACACATTCCTTCGAGACAAGGCATCAATGACCACATTGTCCTTACCTTTCTTATATTTCACAATGTATGGAAATGTTTCGATAAACTCAACCCATTTGGCATGGCGACGGTTCAGTTTGGCTTGCCCTTTCAAATACTTCAAAGCTTCATGATCGGAATGAATAACAAACTCTTTTGGCCATAAGTAGTGCTGCCATGTTTCAAGCATTCAGACCAAAGCATACAATTCTTTGTCATACACAGAATAATTTAATTGAGCACCTCCTAATTTTTCACTAAAATATGCTATAGGTTTTCCTTGTTGCATTAAAATTCCTCCTATCCCAATCCCACTAGCATCACATTCTACTTCAAAAGTTTTAGTGAAATCAGGAAGAATAAGTATAGGTGCTTCAGTCAAACGTTTCTTCAATTCTTGAAAAGCATCCTTCTTGTGAGTTTCCCCACATAAATTCAACACCTTTTTTGTCAATTCATTTAAAGGGGAAGCGAAAGTACTGAAATCTCGCACAAATCTTCTATAAAAACCAGCAAGACCATGAAAACTTCTTACTTGACTTACATTTGTTGGAGCTGGCCAATCCTTGATGGCTTTCACCTTGGATTCATCCACCTCTATTCATTTTGCTGAAACAACAAAGCCAAGAAACACAACATGGTCTGTGCAAAAACTGCACTTCTCAAGATTAGCAAATAATTTCTCTTTTCTAAGCTCATCTAAAATTTGTCGAATGTGTTTCACATGTTCATCAAAAGATTTGCTATAAATTAGAATATCATCGAAGTAGACAACAACAAATTTTCCAATGAAAGTTCTTAAGACATGGTTCATTAATCTCATAAAAGTGCTAGGAGCATTTGTCAAACCAAATGGCATCACTAACCATTCATACAACCCAAATTTTGTTTTAAATGCAGTCTTCCATTCATCTCCAGTTTTCATTCTTATTTGATGGTATCCACTTCTCAAATCAATTTTAGTAAAATTGTGGAACCACTTAATTCATCAAGCATGTCTTCTAGCCGTGGAATACGATGACGATAGCGAACGGTAATATTATTTATAGCTCTACAATCAACACACATCCTCTAAGATCCATCTTTCTTAGGTACTAAAATCACAGGAACAGCACAAGGGCTTAAGCTTTCACGAACAAAACCTTTATCAAGAAGTTCTTGTACTTGCCTTTATATTTCCTTAATTTCTTCAGGATTGGTTCGATATGGTGGACGGTAAGGAAGTGCAGCCCCTAGAATAAGATCGATTTGATGCTCAATCCCTCGAATTGGAGGTAGTCCAGCCGGTGTTTCTTGTGGAAACACGTCTTCAAAATCCTGCAAAAGATCAGCCATAACACTAGGAAGAGATGTTATGTCGTTAAGAGAAATCAAAACATCTTTGTTCACAAGTACAAAGAGCACTTGATATGGGTTGTTCCTCACTTCTCTCAGCTCAGATTTTGTGGCTAGCATAACTAGATGTTCTCCCTCTTCCTTTTTTATCTCTTGAATTTGGCTTGTAGCACTCGCTCACCAAATTGTTGATGGCACTCAATTTCTTTTGCTCTTCTCCTCCTCTACTTGCTGTACTAATTTCAGTTTTCTTTTGTAAGTGTTTAGCCATGATTTGTTGAGTGGTCATAGGCTCGAGTATAAACTTTCTCCCTTTCAGATCTAGCGTGTATTGATTTGTTCTTCCACAATGCTAAGAATATCAGTCATATTGCCAAGGTCTTCCTAGCAGCATGAGACACACAGACATGGGTGCAACATCGCACTCCACTGTGTCAACATACTCTCCAATCTTGAACGGAACTTTCACCTTATAACCAATCTTGATATCTCTCGATTCATTCAACCATTGGATATGATATGGATGAGGGTGTCGCTGCAACTTCAAACCAAGCTTTTCAACCATCTCACGACTTGCAAGATTACGACAGCTCCCTCCATCAATGATCACCTTTACTACTTTGTCTTGCACTTTGGCTCGCGTTTGAAAAAGATTATGTCGCTGTCCAATTTTAGCTTCTTTCATTTGAACACTCAAGATTTGTGTAACCACAAGAGTAGTACCATGCTCAAATTCACATCCTGTATGTTCTTTAGATTTATCAATGTCATCTTCATTTCCTGCTTCAGCTTCCTCTTCACTAGCTGATGTATATTCTCCATCATCAGTCACATAACACGATTATTTGGACACTCCTTTATGACATGACCACGACCTCCACACTTGAAGCACTGAATACCACTACTCTTGGCTGTTGAACCCACTGATGTTGAAGTGGATGCTGCTGGTTTATAACTCATGTTTGGAGCAGCACCGTTCTTTCCACTAGAATTGCCTTGGATATTAGATCACAAGCCCCTAGTTGAACCTTTTGTCGCTAAGGATGCAGCAGTAAACCTTGAGATTGATTTGCTTCCTCCAGTCATGGTTCGTGCACCATATGGCAAGGGCTTGCTGCTCTTAGCATCTTGTTGTAGCTGGCGTTCAGCTTGGGTGGCTTGATGTACCAAATCAATAAGACATTGGTACGGCTGAAACTCAATAATGCGCTGAATGCTGCGGTGTAACCCAGCCATGAAACGTGCATTGGTTTGCTCTTCATCTTCATACACATTGGCTCTAGTCATGGCCTTCTCCATCTCCTTATAATACTCCTCAACAGAGAAACTTCCTTGCCTCAAATTCTGCAATTTATCAAAAAGATCACGTCGATAATGCTTCGACACAAAATGAATTCTCATTTCTTGCTTCATCTCTTGCCAAGTAATAATAGGGTCCTCTCCATCTTCTTCACGATCACGAAGAAGTTGCTCCCACCAAATCAGAGCATATCCTTCAAACTTAAGAGATGCCATTGCAAGTTTCTTCTCCTCTGAATAATTATGTAGGCGGAAGATTTTCTCCACCTTCAATTCCCATGTGAAATAATCTTCAGGATCAGATCTACCATCAAATTTTGGCATGGTAAACTTAAGCTTTCCAAATCTCTCTTCTTGGTTGATGCTTCTATGATGACGACGACCATGGCAAAGTTGGGACTGATCATCATCCCCAAATTCAGATTCTTCATTGTGATCATTTCTTCAATTCCGTCCTCTTCCTCTACCACGTGCAGCACCTTGATTCCTCCTCCCATGTTCACTTGCTCTTCTAGAATAATTTCCTTCACCTTCTTCCCCATCTTCATCATGGTTTCTTGCACCATCAGGGAGTTGAGGACGACCTCTGATTTCAGCCATAAGTGTCTGAAGATCTTGTGCCAACCGATCTTGCTTGTCTTCCATGCTTTGTTTGAGCTCATTGAATTGTATCATGGTGACACATTCTTCAATCTCAGCGTTGGGATCCATCTTACTGCGAAATTAGTGGCGACAAGGCAACAAATATAGGTGGAATATGAAGCTATATAGAATCTCACAACCTCACCACTCTTACCAACCAAAGCTCTTATGAGGTCCCTATGGGTTGCAAGAAAAATGTGTGGTGGTAACAAGAAAGTGGTGGTTAAACGAATAGAAGACCAGAGTACCGATTACGATGGCTTATATGTGGAGCTTGGTGGGGAATAATAAACAAGGAATGCAATCTGAATCCTAGTTGTTGTAAAGTTAAATAACCATCCAACTAGAAGTTCTATGCCTAGTGCTGATCACAAGATACGAGTGATGTCAATAGAACAAACACACACGCAAGAAAATTTCAGATTTGATGCAGACAAGGAGTATGATTGGAATGCAAGGGTTGCAATCAGGTCCAACCAAAATTTTGCACCAAATGACAATAGCAAACTGGTTGGACAACTTGATAAAACTTTTAGTACTTGACTTTCAGCACTTGTCCACATAAACAAACTGATTGTTCTACTTTTCTTTCACAATCTTACTCAACGCCCTTTTTTGGGTACCTTTCTTTCTTCTCTTTTTTATACCCTTTTTTACAGAACTAAACACAGAGATCTGATATGATATTGCACACTTTATAATAATTAACAAAGAACTCAACCAGCAGCTATAATTTAAATAGGATCAAAGTTAACACGAAGGAAATGATGAGGGTTTTCAGATTTTTCTTTTTGTGGATATTTTCAGATATATATAAGAGGCTTAAAGGGAACACAAAGGATAGAGCGACCAGCAACTAAACAAAGACTCTAAGGACTGAAACTTAACAAAACTCACTAGAACAATAGATTGAAACAAAGGGCTATGACAAAATATTTTATGGCTTTTCGGTGGATAGGACAAATACAAAATATATGTAGCTAAGGGTAAAGAATCCTACCATGGCAACTGAGGTTCTGATACCAGATGATGCGTCACGATGCCTGATCTTCATGACGTAGGATCAATCTTCAGATAACTAGTTTCGAAGAAGCTAAGATAACTTGCTGCAAGAAGCGATAACTAGTGCAACCTGACAAATAAAACTCGAAGCCAACCACCGTCTTTAACCGGCAGCCTGAATCGAGTATTCGCCCAACCACACTCTCAAAGAACCAACCAACACAACCTACAATCAATCAAGGAGACCTCGAAGGGAGTAGGAGCACCACTTGGGAGCGGATGAAGCCGCCGCTTCTGCAATCCCGCGAAGGAATTCACAAGAGCAAAGGGGTAGAGATCACTCTCAATATTTGTTAGCACACAGCTGAACAAAAGGGTTCTGTTTTAGATTATCATAAGCTGCCTTACATCATAGACATAGGGGGGTATTTATACTAGTAACAACCAGCCTTAGAGAGGTATAAACATGAAACAAAAGTATTTTCACGTGCTGATGTGAAGGAGCCTCTTCGGGAGATCTGCAGAGCTGAATTTCGTGTGCCTGTTTGACTTCTGCGCAGCCTTCAGTATTTTGATAATAACTTTTCCTAGGAATCTCCAAATGACCTGAGACTGGTTGTGTTGGAAAGCTAACTTGATAAGCTTCTCACCATATATAGCATGCTTAATGAAACTTCAAAGAATGATGTAGTTTAATACGAAAACTTGGTCATCAAGCTGAATGTTGACCTTCTGACCAGTCAGCATTAAAGTAGGTCAGCTGCCTTTCTGGTAGATTTGATTAAGTCGGCTTTAGAAGAATTGGAAACTAGACTTCAAGAGCTTTCCAAAAAGTACTTATGGGCCTTCATAGATTTTGGGAATCAAAAGATATGACTGTTTCTTTTGGATGGTTCTGTTGTGCTCGACTGACTCGGACATAGCTCTTCTTGCTGATTTGCCCTTGATATGTTTTGTCATTTCTCTTTGGTGAACCTAAGTAATATCAACATACACGACTTAGGTAGTATAAAGTTCTTATTAGTGTTTAATTTAAATTCATAAAGTAGCACATGCACCTCTTGCAGTAGCTTCTTATCTCGGCTACGTGTAATTGGTCTATCAAAGACTTGGGTTGGTGATGATTTTGGTTGTACTTGAGTTGATGTAGTATGACTTGGGGGTTGTAATGTGTTGCTTAATGGCGTGGTCGTATCAGTTGGCCTGAGCATTGGAGGTAGTAGATGACTCGATTATCGCTGATTCCTAATGTGCGGCTTAGATTAAATCCTAAGGATACCGGTTCAGTGGGGGTGGCCACCGCTGTTCGATTTAGATCCGACGGGCACGAGTTGAGCTAGGTATTTTAAAATCCTAGGCGTCCATTAGAAATCCAGTGACCCCAATTTTATACCGGTTCATATAATGATAGGACTAATCTGGGCCATACAGATCAGATCGGGTGGCTGAGAAATGTCAATACCCTTTTGGCCGGGGTAATTTGCAAATGAGTCCTTGCTCTTTTGCTAAATAAACCCGCCATCCATTATAGTGATAAGATCATCGCGCTTGGGTCCTGGAATTTTCTTATGACCGCCTGGGCTTCTGGAAAATAGTGTCCCCAGTCCAGCAGCCATGGGAAATTTAATTTTTATTTAGAAAAATGGTTTTAAATATAAAAATAAATCCAAAAACTTGTATAATTCATATTTAATTCAATTTAACCCCAAATTGATCCATTCTAGTTGCATTAATCTCGTATTAATATTCTTTATTATCTAGTAACTTTACTTTGTCATGAAATCTAGGATAAAATTTTGTACTTAATTTCTTTTGTACACCACTACTAAATCTTTAGAACTTCGTATCCTTTTAACCATAACTCCGATTTAACTCGTTCCAGTTGCGTTATGCTATTGCTATACATGGTTTTGGGTTAATATTTCATTATATCCATGTTCCAATTATTCTATTATGTTATTTATGTTTATGCCAAGATCATTATTTTTAATTGGAACATGGAGCTTAACTTGAGAAACACGTGCCACCACAAGGGTGGAATGGGATGCCCTTGGCTGACTAATTAGGAAAGCTAGTGGAAGACTACCTTACCCGAAAGGGGCAAGGGCAATAGGGGAGTAGGCATGCAGGGAGGTTCTCGGGTTGATTTTGCTGTGATGGCGGTCAGACGAGGGATTCCTGTAATTACTCTTGCCAGAAACTGTAGCGGGTTTTCGGAAGCTAGTGGAACTTTGTAAAGGCCTCGTATTGCTACCCTACCTCGCTTCCTTGGTAGAGGTGTATGGGAGTCATGATCCCTTGGCAAATGGGTAACATGACTTGTGGGTACAGGGTACAACCTCTGCAGAGTGTAAAACTGGTATACTAGCCAAGCTCACGGTCATGAGCAGCTCAGGACTCTCGCATGATTAAATTTTGGAACTAAATTCAATTTGTCATTTGCATTGCATGAGATTATTTATTAACTTTGTTCTATTATTCTTATTATGGTTTGGTATTCACTTACATTTTGTAACTGCTAATAAAATTTGACCAACTCATTAAAAGCAAGGCTCAGCTTTAATCCCTTTTATTGGTCAGCCTTACACTTCACATGAACTCCCACCTTTGTTGAGTTCATGCACATTATTCCCCACAACTTGTTGAGCGATGAACATGTGTGAGCTCACCCTTGCTGTCTCACACCCCCGATAGGAGAAGAATAGGTGGTTCAAGAGGAGCCGCACAACGAGGAGTTCAACTTGATCGAGGTGGCGTCTCCCAGTTGACTTTATGGTGCCAAGGATGGACTTTAGTTTGTTTTATATTTATCATTTATTTTGTAAGACTTCCTCTATGTAATAAGAACTCTGATGATATTGTGACATTTATCTCTATACACTCTGTTATTATATGTGTTGTCTTCTTTGGTGCATATACGAGATGCACCCGGCTTTACCCCTTAAACCTGGGTGTGACAGAAGTGGTATCAGAGGAAATGTTGACTGTAGGACGAAACCTAGATAGAAATGGACAGACCCTTACCTACTTACCTTACTCTGATTCTTTTCTAAACTTATCTTAATCTTTTCTCATCTATTCCCGCTTTACTCTGATTATTCTTAACCTTTTCTTCTAAAGACAAATGTGGATTTCACACTTTGAAATCATGTGCCTAAAGTGACCTTTAGGACTAGGAGACCTACTCTTAGGAACAAACTCAAAATTATTTTTGTAAATACTTGTATGCTTGAATGTTTGTTCTTGTGATACATGTCTAATTTGGATCTTTGATTAAGTGTGATGAGTTGTGGAGTAATGTCCGCAATTACATCTGCATATACATATAGACATAAATATAAATAAGTAGAATTCATAAGATAACTAAAGAACCTAGATTATCCTCCATTAAAGTGTATCTATTTTAGATAGAATCCTTTAAGTTGAGAAATAAAAAAAATATCTTATCCTAATAAGTTCATCTTATGTTAAAATATATATATATCTAATCCTCATAAATTGTTTATAAGATAAACTAGACCAACTAAGAATAGCCCCACTAGAATATAGCAAGCATAATAGATCCATCTTATCTTAAAAGACTCTCTCTTATCTTAATAGATTAAATTATCTTGAAGGAATCAACTTATCCTAACCACTTTACTTATCTCATCCTAAAGTAACAACCAGGATCTAATCCAAATTAATGAGATCAGATCTAAGTTATATTTGCGTGACTAAAACCACTTGACTTATCCCACCATGATCATGATCTAACCCAAATGAATTGGATCTTATCTAGTCGAAGCTAGTCATACCTAGATCTGACCTAATGTGATAAATTAATCTAGCCTAACGAAGGCTAAAGTTGAGCTAATCTAATGTAAGTTGCTTAACAAGAAGGATAATACTGATGAAATAAATGAGACTCTGCTCCTATAAAATATGTTTTAACTTAATTCACTCTGCACTAAATTAAGAACAACAGACCAACTTGGCCATATATGCAACTACCTTAACCATCCAATAGTCGCATAACACCTCTATTTTAACCTGACAGAGATTCTGACCTACTTACCCATATAATACATCCTATCTCAAAAGATTCTAGCATATCCTAATAATATATATCCTACCCTAGTAGATCTATTTAAACTAGTCTAAATCTATTTATATCCAATCTAATCTAGACCCTACCTAATCTAATATGATCTAATCTAAAGGGAGTTACTTAAACAAGTTAGTTAATACTGGTAACATAGATTAGACCATATTCCTATAAATGGGTTTTAAAACCTAAATTGGTGTCTTAGACCAACTCGTCCGTGGAACCACGACCTAGCCTATGTTATAGGTTGCCCAACCCATTTATCCCAAAAGCAAAGTAAAACTCTGTTTAACCTACCTACCCCCTGTACCGAAATTGTTATCCCAACTCAGATAATAGCATCTAACACCATGACCGATGATCCCTAAACCAGACCTAAGAAGAAGGTTAACTTCGACAGTGAGGGATATGAGTAGAAACAGATCTTCAGATGAATCAAGACCCACCACCCGAAATAAAAGTCTTCCTTACCTAACTTTCTTTTACCCCAAATCTTCTCTACACTTGCCTAATAGCTAAAACTTGATGTACCCTTGTTTTCTATGCCACACCTGCTAATGGCATGAAAATTTTAGGTGTATAAAAAATAATAATTGGAAGTTCCACTTAGATAAAAAAAGATACTAGAATTTCATAAAGATAAAGTCAGCTTGATATGATCAACTAAATGGTATTCTTAAATAGGATTATAGAATCTAATGTGATCTAATCTAAGGTGGTCTACTTAAACAGATCAATGATACTGGTAGAAGAGATTAAACCCTGCTAGCCAGGTATTATCTTAACTTAGCACATTAGACCAACTCAACCATGAGCAGAGGATCTAACCCAACCAGTAGAGTCATGATGGATTGTATAATCTATCTATCTCCACCTAACATCAAACAAGATTTTCACCTACATCATGTAGTCTATCTCATCTTGACAAATTCTATCTTACCATTTGTTGGGGGTCTGCTTCGTCGCCGAAGGTCCTACAAGAAGAAACACCTTCGAAAGATCAACACAGAAGCAACGCCGAAGCTACCATCTAGGGAGCTTCAGCATAATAACATGCTTTGAGACGAAGGGTAGCACCGACTTAAAGGTGAAAAGACCAATCGGCCCATGATAATCTGTGTCATGATTGTAACTATTTATAAAGGGCATGAATGTAAATCCACACAAGCTGCGCCCTGTGCCTATAAATAGATGAACAGTACCCCCGTACTGTTCACGCTGACTTGTACTCACTTGTGCGTCACGCTTGTACCTTTGCCTTCAATCAAGCCGAAGGTACAAATGTAATTTGATATTGTTCTTATTAATTCCTGATTATATAAAAAAAAGATATATTATGATGTCATGTAATTATCCATGTTACCATGTTTCATATGCTTCGTCTTTCATTGATTTATGTTGCAATGATGAAGGTACGTCCTTCATAACCTTTGTCTAAAGATCGTTATATCCTCAGGGAAATAATACTTCGAAGGACAAAGGGCATTAAACATTAACCTATTTTTGTATTGCCTTGTTCTTAATTCATAGCATTTGAGAACAAGTCACCAACATTTGTGTCCACCTCCGGTGAACCCACTTCCACTTTTGAGCTGATGGCTTCGTTCAGCAACCAAGTTGTAGCATCTTCGGCTATGAAGCTGGTGCTCCCGATAACAGGCGGTTCAAGCTCAGAACCAGCCAACAAGAAGTAGAAGAAAGAAGCGCAGAGAAGGGTGCAGTATGTTGGGGTGCAGGGACCCTTTATCAAGTCTAAATGGTCCCACATGCCAATCACCTTCTCCCACGAGGACCTTCAGCTCAAGGATTACCCCACCAATGATGTTATGGTCATATCTTGTGTCATCAAGGGGTTTCTAGCCCATAATGTTCTGGTTGACACAAGTAGTGCAGCAGATATCATATTTGCTAAGGCCTTTAGACAAATGCAAGAGCCAGAGGATAAGATTCAGGATGCTACACACCCTCTTTGTGGCTTCGGAGGAAGGCAGATTGTAGCACTCGGCAAAATCACAATGCTAGTAACCTTCGGCTTCATTCATAACACAAGGACTGAACAAGTTGTTTTTGATATTGTTGACATGGAGTACCCATACAATGCAATCATTGGCCGTGGGACACTCAATGCTTTTGAAGCTATACTTCATCCAGCATACTTATGTATGAAGATACCTTCGGAGCAAGGGCCCATTACTATCCATGGAAGTCAAGAGGCTGCCAGAAAAGCTAAAGAAAATTGGACAGATTCAAAGGCAATTCATAATATAGATGGAGCCGAAGCCTGTGAGCAGTATAAATACAAAAGAGAGAAGGCCGCTTCGGCGGATTAGCCGAAGCCTATGCTCCTATGTGAAGACATAGCAAAACAAAGGGTATTGCTGGGGTCTCAGCTATCTGAAGAACAAGAGAAGACTTTCCTAAGATTCTTATTCAACAATAAAGATTTCTTTGCTTGGTCTGCCAATGATCTCTGTGGTGTCAACAAAGATGTCATTGAACATTCGCTCAACGTGGATCCATCCTTCAGGCCAAGAAAACAAAGGCTTCAGAAAATGTCTAAAGACAAAGCTGAAGGTGCTCAGAACGAAGTGAAGAGACTTCTTAGTGCTGGTGTTATCAGAGTGGTGAAATACCCAGAATGGTTAGCAAACACTGTTATGGTAAAGAAGGCCAATGGCAAATGGAGAATGTGCATTGATTTTACAGATCTTAACAAGGCTTGTCCAAAGGATGAGTTTTCATTGCCAAGGATATACTCCCTAGTGGATACAACAGCTTCTTCGGAGCTCATGAGTTTACTGGATTATTACTCTGCTATCATCAAATATGGATGAAGAAGGAAGATGAGCCGAAGACTAGTTTCATAACACCCAGTGGCACATATTGTTATCTTCGGATGCTTGAGGGGCTCAAGAATACTGGAGGAAGCTTCAATAGAATAACAGTCAAGGTCCTCCATTCTCAAATAGGCAGAAATGTACTGACCTATCTTGATGATATCATAGTGAAAAGCACGAAGCAAGAAAATCACATTGCTGATTTGCAAGAGACATTTGCCAATTTCAGGCAAGCTGGCCTGAAGTTAAATCTAGAACAGTGTATTTTTGGGGTGAAGAAGGGTAAGTTCCTTGGCTGTTTAGTATCAACTAAGGGAATTGAAGCTAACCCAAGCAAGATCGAAGCTAGTCTTCGAATGGAGCCACCAAGCACAAAGAAGGGGCCCAACGTCTAGCAGGAAGAATCGCATCATTAAATAGATTCATATCTAGATTAGTAGAAAGAAATCTGCCATTCTTTGAAATACTAAAGTCAGCTGAAGTTTTCCAATGGGGACTGGTTCAACAAAAAGCCTTCGAAGAGCTGAAGCAATATTTGATTGATTTAACAACATTAACTCCACCTGCGCCAGGGGCTCCACTACTCTTATACGTGGCGGCTTCGCACTCTACAGTGAGTGCGGCGCTGGTACAGGAGAAGCTAGATGGCCAAGTCAAGAAGCAAGCTCCAGTGTACTTCATCTCTGAAGTTTTAAGTCTATCAAAGAAAAATTATGCAGAATTGGAGAAGGTGTTGTATGCTGTGTTAATGGCCTCAAGGAAGCTTCGACATTATTTTCAAGCATATCACATAATTGTTCCTTCGTCACAGCCCCTGAAGGACATAATGAGGAACAGAGAAGCTACTGGAAGTATTGGAAAATGGGCTATAAAGCTTAATGAATTCACCATTGACTATGTACAAAGATCCTAAATTCAGTCCTAGGCGTTAGCAGACTTCATCGCCGATTGGACGCCAGGGGCTCAGGAAGAAGAAATAAATAAAGACGCCGAAGCTTGGACAGTGTTCTGTGATGGTTCTTGGGGAACCTTCGGTGCAGGAGCGGCTGCTGTCTTAGTAGCACCTTCGAAAGTCAGAACATGTTACTGCAGTCAAGCTTGATTTTAGTTGTACAAATAATATTGCTGAATACGAAGCACTCCTGTTGGGGCTTCGGAAGTTAAGGGCAATGGAAATAAGAAGGGCCATTCTGAAAACTGATTCTCAAGTCATTTCTGGCCATGTGGACAAAAGTAGCAAGGCAAGAGATCCGAAGCTTGAAAAATATCTGGATACAGTTCGAAGGTTGGAGGCTTCCTTCGAAGGTTTTTCTGTCAAGAATATTCCAAGAGGCGAAAACGAGCATGAAGATATGCTAGCCAAATCAGCGGCTCAGGGGCTCCCTATGCCTTCGGAAGTATTTTTTGAAACAATAAAGGCACCTTCGGTTGAACTCATGGAGAGAGCAGTGCTTGCCATTTCTCTGGTACATAGTGAAGATTGGAGGACTGGAATCATATCCTTCCTCCAAGGTAATTGTCTTTCGGATGACGAAGCTTATAATAAGAGAATTGAAGCAAGGACGAGACCGTATGTGATAATAGAAGGGGAATTATATAAACATGGAGTTTGTTCCCCACTCCTCAAATATTGGGTTTAGACCCTTGCTAGGAAAAGTGTTCAGACAAGGATTTTACTGGCCGAAGTCAGCTTCGAATGCAGAAGAGCTAGTTCAAAAATGTGAAAGCTATGAAAAATGTGCAAGAGACCAAAAACAACCTTCATCTCTTACTCAGCTAATACAGCCCACCTGGCCGTTGCAAAGATGGGGCCTGGATTTGTTAGGCCTACTTCCACCAGCGCAAGGCAATTTGAGATATGTTGTGGTGGCTGTAGAATATTTTTCTATGTGGATTGAAGCAAAGCCTTTGGGTACAATAACTTCGGTTACAGTCTAGAAATTCTTCTAGCAAAATATTATTTGTCGCTTCGGTGTACCGAAGGCAATAACTATGGACAATGGAACACAGTTTGATGCCGAAACTTTCAAGGAATTTTGTGATCAGATTGGCACGAAGATTCATTTTGCATCAGTTAGGCATCCAAAGTCAAACGGACTGGTCAAAAGAGCAAATGGCATTATAATGACGGGAATAATGAAGCTAATCTTCAATCAGCCCAGAGGAAAGTGGCCAGATGAGTTGATTAAAGTGCTGTGGCACCATAAAACAACCATATCAAGGTCAACAGGATTTACATCGTTCAAATTATTATTTGGTGACGAAGCTATAACCCCAGAAGAAGCTAAAGCGAGGTCAATAAGAACAGCAGCTTCGGTAGAGGATGAAGCTGATTATCACGTAGCAAAAGATACTATAGAAGGGACTAGACTTCAGGCTGTGGAGAATATCAATAAATATCAAGCCGAAACAATAAAATGGCGTGACAGAAAAGTTCGGCTGAAAAATATTAAGCGAGGGCATTTGGTGCTTCAGAGAGTGGCTAATCCGGACACAGTAGGCAAACTACAGCTGAAGTGGGAAGGACCTTTTCTAGTGGTATCCTTGTCAAGGCTCGGTTCTTACAGATTGAAGAATATGGACGGCAACGACATTCCTAGATCTTGGAATGCGGATGAGCTTCGATGATATTATGTGTAATTTGATGTAATCTTTTTCCATTTTTTTCTATGGCACCATTTTCCTTTCCAAAGGGGGAGAAAGGTTTTTAATGGGGGCCATGGCTTGTAATTTTTGTTTTCTTATTTGGCTCTATGAGAGCAAAATCCCCCAAAAAAGAATGTAAAATGTAAAATCTGAGCATGCACCATCGAGTGCAGTAAAAAAAAGCAGGGAGAAGCTCAAAAGTCGTCACCAAGGGGATGCAGAGCATGACGAAGTTACAAAAAGTCGTTCCTAAGGAAGCGCAGAGTAAGTTTTTTGCTCAAAAATCATTCCTAAGGGAATACAGAGCCAAATACCACCGAAGTATAAGGCGAAGAAGTTCAAAAGACGTTCCTAAGGGGATGCAGAACTTATACCGCCGAAATAGAAGGCGAAGAAGTTCAAAAGATGTTCCTAAGGGGATGCAGAACTTACATCAAAAAATAAGCAGTGAACACCAAAAAATAAACGGTGAAGAAGACTCCAAAGTCATTCCTAAGGGGATGCAGAGTCTGGGTGCGGCTTTGTAAGCGTGTGTTTGGACATTCATTTGCACATTACATCACATCATTCATTGCATTCATACACATTCATTTAGACATTCGTAGGATCATCATTATCATATTATAAGCGTAGAGACAGTCGCTTCGGCTCTAATGACAAGGCTTCGATAAGTACAAAAGAAGCAAATTTATGCTTCGTTGTGCATGAAAAGAAGGGAAGGTGTTTTTCGCCTTCGGCTCAAACAATACAAGTTTTGTTCACATCGAAGCAGTTCATACATGGATAGAAATGTAAAAATACATTACAAGGTATGGATAAGTTTACAAAGCATTGTTTGATTCCTAAATTACAAAATCTTTTACAAGGTTAATTCAAAATTTTTCTAGAGCTTTTTTCTAGCAGCTTCATCAATACCCGTCAAGCTTCGAATCATTCATCTTCGGCTCCATCATCCTATACATAACAAAGCGGTATAAGGTAAATAGAAATATCAGCGAAAGATAAGCAATAGGAGCAAGTTTAGTACCGGCTTGAGAGGACTTCAAGCTTCATCACTAGCTAAATTATGCCCACCTTCCGTCCAAATCTGAGTTATGAATCTATTTCCAATGCTTCGGGCCAGACTAGGAATGTCAGTTAAATCCGCTGGTGACAGGCTGAAGTTTGGTCTGTTCATGATTATCCCATGCGTACAACCAGTCTTCATGAAAGCAACAGCTGTGCCACGAGAAGCTAGTAGGGCACAGAAGTCGCCATGCCCAGCTATAACTTCATCAAGTGCATCAATCTCGCCCTCAATATGTTTGAAGGTGCCTGGCAGGTCTTCAACCGAAGGTTCAAATTTTTCAGAATTGGCTCCAACTGAGTTGAATACCTGCTTCAGCCATTGCACTGCACCGGTTGCCGAAGTCTAGACATTTATCCTGAGGTTCCTTCAATGATTTCCGCAAATTCGAATTCTTTTCGACTTCAGCTTTAAGCTTCGCATCAAAACTCTTCTTTTCTTGTTCGAAGCTTTCTGACTTCGTGGAGAGTTCACTGTTTAATCTAGCAATTTTGGCTTGGGCTTCTGTTAGTGAACCCTCCATTGTTTGAAAAACAAAATCTTTTTTTTCAAGAGCAGCTTCATGATCTTTGATTTTGCTTTCCAAGCCTTCAATTATAACCTCATTTTTCCTATCTTCGAGGTCCTGTTGCATCCTCAAAGCTTAACTTAGTAGCATACTCCACGTAAAATAATCTTTGTCAGCAATCACCTTTATCATAAAACAATGAAAAAGCTGAAGGAGAAATTTTACCTTGAAATTAGAATATAATAAGCTACCGACGATATGCTGTCGTCGGTAGCGACTGATGTCAGCTTCAAGCTTCGGGAAACCAAAACCATTTCACATAGTGCTGATAACCTTCGCTCCAGTCCGATCTCGGATGCATCCTAAGCTTTCTTCATTAATTCCGCCGAAGAGCAACGCTCCTGGTTGGCAGCCACATGATATAGCATACTCCTGCAGCTCCTCTCTTTCAGTCTTAGATAATTCATGACCAATTATATTTTGAAAATTAAAGCCTTCTTCCTCCGAAGTATCTTCGGCGACTACCTTCCCCTTTTCAGGCACTATGGCCACGGTTTCTTTGGCGGCTGCAGTAGCTTCTTTCGCGGCCATATCCGAGAGTATTCTGTCAATATCAGATAATGTGCTCTCCAGATTCGTGGCTTAAGCCGTTGTAGCTTCGCCAGGTGTAGCTTCAGTAGCTGCGGCAGCTTTGGCAGCTGGTGTTATTTTTGACGCTGAAGCTGGCGGTGGTGTTTCTTCAATTGCTTGCATAACAGTAATAATCCTTCTCTTCTTTGGCCCAGCCGCCTACTTCATTGCTGAAGCCTTGTCTTTCTTATGTAAACGCTTCGTCAGTTGCGGCCCTAGTGGACTTAGCAACTTGATAGGTAGGGGTTCGGTCATTACCTTTAAAATCTCTTCTACTTCGGTAGCAGAAGGTGTCGAAGGAGCTCCCTCTTCTATTTCAGCCATCTTCAGCTCAGGAGTTGTTGTTTTTCTTTTCTTTGAAGTAGCCACCTTCGGCTCGGGACTGGATTTTCTCTTTTTCAGAGCTTTTTCGTCCTCCTTTACCATCCTAGCTGCTTGTCTGCTCATAACACTAACAATCCTCTTTCTTTTCGGCCCTTCAGCACCCTTGTTTAATCGTTCATAATCAGGATATTCAAAGTTTAAAGCATCCATTACCCGATTCAGCCTATGTTTTGTTCGGGTACCAAAGGCCGCAGTCATCAGTTGATCTTCTTTCTTCGTATAATTGCCCAGAATTTCGTTGCACATAGTTTCAATCATTTCTAACCATTCCTGGCAGGGCTCTTTGAATTGCTTCTCAAACTTGAAGCGATAGGGCAATCGAACAAGTTCACCCATCTTCTTTGATCCTTTCAGCTTCGGCATGCTCCAATTACTCAATGTTGGAGATACCCTGTTCGCTAGGTATTCTTGCACTAGATCTCTGGTACTGATATGCTCAGCCACCACTCTAAATTCTGCCACGGCTAGTTGGCATGGTAACCCTGGTTTCATGTTGCATAGGGGTTAGGTCATCCCGAAGCTTAGGCTTAGTGGGCTCATGACCAGCTTCTTCAGCTTCTCCCTTTTCTTCTCATCAGCTTTAGCATAAAACCACTCACTTTTCCATCCAGTTGGCCATTTGGACCGATAGCTCAGGACTGGGGCCTTTGTATCCTTGCGATACGCAAAGTTATAGCAGCCAAAATTTTCATGGAGCCCGTCTTCTCTAGCCTTCGTCTGGTAATGTAGCTCATGCACTCGGCAAAAAGCTTCGGCATTCGGATCCATCCCCTGGCTTCAAAGGGCCCAGATGAAAATACTGAGCCTAACAATGGCGTTAGGGGTCAGCTGATGAAGAAATATTTCATAATTAGCTAAAATTTCTCCAATAATCTCGTTCAGCGGAAACCATAGTCCTGCTCTGAAAAAACTTTTGAAAACCACCACTTCATCAACTTTCGGTGTCGGAGTGGTCTCCTCCCCAACAAAACGAATCAGCTTTTTCTCGGCTTCTCCGAAGTAGCCCAGCTTCATCATCATGGGCATATCAGCTTCAGAAACAGTAGATTTTTCAAAATCCAAGTGACTAGGTTTTGACGGGATCAAGATAGTATAATCCTCTTCTTCTTCTTCATCAACTATTTCTTCCTCGACGTCTTGTTCAGTTTCGACAACAGGTGCACCTTCTTCAATGGCTCCCTCTGTCACAACTAGTCCCGATTGTCTCATCACTTCAGAGATCGGAGCAGTCTTGGTAGCTTCGGTCTCCTCTCCGTCACGGGTCACTCTCGCAGTTGAATGTACTCTGGCCATTTGATGATTTTCTTGCAGCTCTTACGAAGTTGATTGTCTTTTCGCAGTTTTTTGACGAAGCTCCCTCTTTTGACGAAGCTAATCCAGAACAGTGGCTTGCTCGGAAATGTAGTAAAAAGCTTTGGCTATGGTTAAAATTTTGAACAGCACAATAGTGCAATAGCAATGAATGTTGTGATAACTTCACATCTACCCGTCTGTTTATATAGTGCTGCAGGTGGGAAGGTGAATCGCCAAGGTGACCGCACCCACTGAACAGTTACTCGCACCCGCTGAACGGTGGACCAACCGGTGCTTGGGAGGAGAACTGCCAGACTGTGCATACCCGCTGTATGGTGGGCCATCTCTCGCGCTTGCAATATTTTAATCGTTTCTCGGCAACGAGCTCAGGGAAGGTGTTTTTCGGACCTTCGGTATTCTGAAGCTTCGGAGATGTTTTCACGGATCAAGCTCGTTACGAAAAACGATCTAGCACCACGAAGGGGCTACTGTTGGGGGTCTGCTTCATCACCGAATGTCCTGCAAGAAGAAACACCTTCGGAAGATCATCACAGAAGCAACTCCGAAGCTACCATCTAGGGAGCTTCGGCATAATAACACGCTTTGAGACGAAGGGTAGCACCGACTTAAAGGTGAAAAGACCGATTGGCCCATGATAATCTGTGTCATGATTGTAACTATTTATAAAGGGCATGAATGTAAATCCACATAGGCTGCGCCTTGTGCCTATAAATAGACAAACAGTACCCCTGTACTGTTCACGCTGACTTGTACTCACTTGTGCATCACGCTTGTACTTTGCCTTCAATCAAGCCGAAGGTACAAATGTAATTTGATATTGTTCTTATTCATTCCTTTATATAAAAAAAGATATATTATGATGTCATGTAATTATCCATGTTACCATGTTTCATATGCTTCATCTTTCATTGATTTATGTTGCAATGATGATGGTACATCCTTCATAACCTTTGTCCGAAGATCATTGTATCCTTAGGGAAATAATGCTTCGAAGGACGAAGGGCATTAAACATTAACCTATTTTTGTGTTGCCTTGTTCTTAATTCATAGCATTTGAGAACGAGTCACCAACACCTTTGGACATTCACCTTATACGACTAGTTATCCCCAATCTTGACATAAAACAACAGATTAAGCCCTGCCAAAGAATCCTCAGTTCATAATCAGCTATTAGCCTATTCGTTCTGCCTACCAAATAATTTCCCTTGCAAAACTATTTTACCATATGCTTCTAACTCAGATGGTCAATAATAGAAAGGGAGAATATTCAGGCAATAGCAAACATAAATGAATCCTCTAAATCCTCCACCGGCTGGAACCGATCCAGTGGTTGCCGTCCAAATGCTGGTACTACAACAAATAACAAACTTGGTTAACGAAATGCAAAATCAGATAAGGCAAGAATGCTAGGAAATGCGTTAGGACCGGTTGAAGATGCGACAAGCAATGAGACAAGCACGGTTGGAAAGACAACAACAACACCCACTACCTCCACCACCACCACCAGCTCCACCAAGCTACATAAATATAAATATATTTTACTATTTGTAAGACCTAAATATTACTTTAGTTAGTTGTTAGTATTTTACTGTTTTAGGAATAACAATAAGGTCTATTTGACCCTATGTGTTGATAATAAGATATGCATCATGCTGATATTTTTGTTTGTACATATGTGTTGAGACAATATGAGTATACATCCCATTTTCCTACAAATCTCGAGGACGAGATTTCTGTTAAGGGGGTAGGATTTGTAAGACCTAAATTTGGTAGAAGATATATATATATATATATCATAAAATAATAAAATAAAGAAATAAAAATGATATTGTTCTTAAGAATTGACATCCCTTGTTCATAATCAACTAAGATATTAAAATAGTCATATGAAAAAGGGGGCATCTCATACTTATGGATTTGGGGTGGCACATTTTATAAAAATAATTCTCCTATATGCTTGATTTCTATTTAACTAAGCATGTGCACAACCATACTTAAAATGATTAATTGTCAAATGACACCAAAATTGAACTATACATAATGTTGGACTTTATTTGATTGTGCACCTATAAATAATAAAAAATAATAATATCAATGACAATATATTAGTATCCAATTTGGGATTTCCTACCTAATTTACAACTTGGAAAATTTGAAAATGACATAGAAGGAGAAAAGAAGGAAAAACACTATACAAGATAAAACAAAATATATGGATAAATAAAATACTACCATACTAGTATGTTTATTTTGTACATTTAATTTGAGTACAAATTCACATCTATAGTTGAATTCAAATTGTGAATTTAAAATAAAAGGAAAATGAAAATCAGAAAAAGAAAAAGAAAGAAAAGAAGAAAAAGGGAAAGAGAACTGACCTGCAGATCGAACTTGGGCCCAAAGTATAGCTCACGGCCCATTAGGTTTCCACTGCGCGTGGCCCAGTGTGCCCAGAAGCAGGGTTTGGCGCCGACAGGTGGCCCCCACCTGTCAGCCTCCCTTGCGTGGTCGGGGATTATCTGGGCACCGACGTGGTGGCCCCGCTCGTCAGTATGTGCGATTGGTTGTGATGCCCTCTCGCTGGCTGGTGGGCCGCAACCTCAGTGTCTCATAGTGGTGCGTCCGGCCGGCATCCCAGTCTAGTGGGGCCCAGCGTGCGAGAGCTCCCTCCTCCTCATTGGACGTAACTGAACTCGCGTTTTCGCTGGCGATAGATCGGCACTGGGGAGGCCTCCCCACGACTCGGACTCTCAGGATCACATAAGCAATCCCTTGACCCTCCCCCATCCGCGCTCATATCATACCATACCGAGTAGTCGGCCACCTCAAGAGCCCCATCATCGTGTGCGCAGTGAGAACCACCACCGCCACCGCCATGGGAACACGCATCTAGGGTTGCTCGGGTCATAAGGGTTGGCCAGAGGGGCTTCACAGAGATCGAGGGAGGTGGTCGTCATCACGAAGAAGGCATCCCTCGGCAGGTGAACCCAGAATTCCTCGACGGATTTCATTCACCACCGCGAAGACGCCCCTTGCCGTGGCACGGCTCCTCCACATCGCCATTGCCGATAATAAGCCCTCCCCTGTGTCCGTCGTACCCTCGATTTGGGTTAGCACCCGTCCAACGACGCGTAGGATCACGTATGCGCCGGGTTGAGGGGCTCGTCGATGTGTGCGGCCGCATGGGCATTCCGTGCCGTTGGCCTTAGCATTGGAGGTAGTAGATGACCCGATTGTCGTTGATTCCTAATGTGCGGCTTAGATTAAATCCTAAGGATACCGGTTCGGTGGGGGTGGCCAGTGCCGTTCGATTCAGATCCGACGGGCATGAGTTGAGCTGGGTATTTTAAAATCCTGGGCGTCCATTAGAAATCCAATGGCCCTAATTGCATACCGATTCATTTAATGATAGGACTGATCTGGGCCATCTAGATCAGATCGGGTCGCTGAGAAATGTCAATACCCTTTTGGCCGGGGTAATTTGCAAATGAGTCCCTGCTCTTTTGCTAAATAAACCCTCCATCCATTATAGTGATAAGATCATCATGCTTGGGTCCTGGAATTTTCTTGTGACCCCCTGAGCTTCTGGAAAATAGTGTCCCCAATCCAGCAGCCATGGGAAATTTAGAAATTATTTAGAAAAATGGTTTTTAATATAAAAATAAATCCAGAAACTTGTATAATTCATATTTAATTCAATTTAACTCCAAATTGATCCATTCCAATTGCATTAATCTCGTATTAATATTCTTTATTATCTAGTAACTTTAGTTTGCCATGAAATCTAGGATAAAATTTTGTACTTAATTTCTTTTGTACACCACTTCTAAATCTTTAGAAATTCGTAACTTTTTAACCATAACTCCGATTTAACTCGTTCTAGTTGTGTTAGCTTCGTATAAATATTTACTATGCAGTAGCAACATTGATTATATGATATCCCATACTTTTATAATTAGGTAACTAATTTGATTAATCTATTTTTATTAAATTAACTTCTTTAATATTAATATAGTATTCTGATCTTATGGTTATAATTTGACTAGATGATTTTAATCAAATAATGACTTAGATCAAAGTTGAGATAATTATTTATAGAATAACCTCTCATATGATTTATACCAACCAATTTATAATATAGTTTAATATTTTAATCACATAGAACTTCTATAAAATCATAACTCCTTAATCGTAACTCCGATTTTAGTGGTTCTCGAACCCACGATCTCGTAGCGACGCGTAGATTATTATTACACAATTTATTCCTATGTTTGGTGTGATATTAATTATGTCTATACCATGTTTGTTTGTATTGCTACGACTAGCGTGAGGTCACGAGTCACCTGAAGATCATCCTGGTACCTGGAATTTCAAGTCCCAGGAAAGTTGTGCCCTTGACCACTTTTTACCCAATAATGTTCCTTATTATCACTTATCAATGCATAGGTTTAATTTTGATGGGACCCAATAGGTCACCCAAGACTGGTTATCCTTTTACCTTGTTTATCCTTGAATCATTTGGGTAGTTATGCTATTGTTGTTGGGGTCTTCTTCTCCACCAAAGGTCCTCTAAGCAAAAACACCTTCGGCAAGACAGTACAAGGACAAGTGTGATAAGAAGATATAAGCCAAAGCTACAATTGGAAGAGCTTCGGTTTGGTGTCATGCTAAAGACGAAGGACGATACCGACTTAAAGAGGAAAAGACTGTATAGTCCTTGATAGTATGTATTATGATCATAATTAGTTATCAGGGACACAGATTTAATTTTGTCCGGGCTGCGTCCCGTGCCTATATATAGATGAACAGTACCCTTGTACTGCTCACGCTGCATTGTAATTGCTCCCGCGTCTCTCACATTTTCACCTTCTGTTGAACCGAAGGTATCAATAAAGCATAAATATTATGAGCATTTATTTATGTTTATAAAATGAAGTGAGAATGTAAATAATCCATTTCTATGCTGCCATTTTTTTACATTCTTATATGTCTTATGTCTTTTTATATGTATTCATTTATCGAGATGATGAAGGTACACCCTTCATTACCTTCGTCCAGAAATCATTATATCCAAAGGGAAATAATGTTTCAAAGGACGAAGGTCCTTATCCATTAACAATTGTGTTGCTTTGTTCTTGGTGTATAGAATTCGAGAACAAGGACCAACATTGGCGCCCACCTCCGGTGAACTCACTTCCACAGTTGTGACGATGGCTTCGGACAACAACCAAGCTGTAGCACCTTTGGCCACGAAGCTGGTGCTCCCAATCACAGGTGGTTCAAGTTCTGAACCAGCCAACAAGAAGCAGAAGAAGGAAGCACAAAGAAGGGTACAACATGTTGGTGAGAGCACCTAGAGGGGGGGTGAATAGGTGATCCTGTAACACTTCAAAAACTTAAGCCACAAAACTTGGTTACTTGTTAGCACAGTAATATGCCAAGTGGCTAGAGAAGGATCTCAACACAACACAATAACTAAGAGATATCAATCACAGAGATGGCACAGTGGTTATCCCGTGGTTCGGCCAAGACCAACGCTTGCCTACTCCACGTTGTGGCGTCCCAACGGACGAGGGTTGCAATCAACCCCTCTCAAGCGGTCCAAAGACCAACTTGAATACCACGGTGTTGCTTTGCTTCTCTTAATCCCGTTTGCGAGGAATCTCCACAAGCTTGGAGCCTCTCGCCCTTACACAAGATGTTCACGAAGAATCACAGAGCAAGGGAGGGATTAGCAACTCACACACGACACAAAGATCACAGCGAATACGCACACGCAAAACCCAGACTTGAGCTCAAGAGACTCGCACACTAGAACGGAGCTCAAATCACTAAAATGTCGAACAAGTGCGCGAGAATGAAGTGTGAGTGATCAATGATGCTCAAAGGATGCTTGGTGTACTCCTCCATGCGCCTAGGGGTCCCTTTTATAGCCCCAAGGCAGCTAGGAGCCGTTGAGCACAAGTTTGGAAAGCCATTCTTGCCTTCTGTCATCGGGGGCACAGGACAGTCCGGTGCACACCGGACACTGTCCGGTGCCCGATTTCCTTCCTTAAATAGCGAAGCCGACCGTTGGCAGCCTGAGAGCCGTTGGCGCACCGGACATGTCCGGTGCACACCGGACAGTCCGGTGCCGTCTTCTAGCCGTTGGCTTGGCCACGTGTCCCACGCAGATTGCGCGGCCGACCGTTGGCCCGGTCGACCGTTGGATCACCGGACAGTCCGGTGCACACCGGACAGTCCGGTGAATTTTAGCCGTACGTCGCCGGTGAATTCCCGAGAGCAGCCACTTCGCTCGAGCCAGCCTGGCGCACCGGACACTGTCCGGTGCGCCACCGGACAGTCCGGTGCTTGCACACTCAGCAGATTCTTGGCTGCTCGAGCCAAGACATTTCCAATTGGATTTTTCCTGTTTCCAGCACTTAGACACAATACATTAGTCCACAAAACAATGTACTAAGTCTGAGAAACATACCTTAATTCTTGATTTGTACCTTGTCCACCTTTTTACACTTAGGCACTTATGTTGGACACTAAATCACCAAAATACTTAGAAATGGCCCAAGGGCACATTTCCCTTTCAATCTCCCCCTTTTTGGTGATTTATGCCAACACAACATAAAGCAACTAGAACAAGTACAAAATCAAATCAAATAAGAACTCAAAATTGTTTTGATTCAATTTTGACATATATGGATCACTCTATGCCACCACTTGGTTTGTTTTTGCAAATCAAACTCAAATTTCTATCTCTAAGTCAAACACACATGTTAAGACATACAGAGAGTCATTCTAAGAGAAATTGACTTAAGATTTCAAAAACTCCCCCTTGTTCCCATAATCAATACTTCTCCCCACAAGAAGCCAACTTTTGACAAGAGAGACAACAAAAGAGTTTTGACAAACCAAAAGCTCTATTCTACTAGTTTCAAAATCTCTCAAGTGGTAGCTGATCCATTTATCGCTTTGGCCTTTATTTTCTCCCCCTTTGGCATCAAGCACCAAAACGGGATCAATCTTGGCCCTTTAACCCCATTGCCTCACCAAAATCTTCAAATAAGAACACAAAGGCAATAAGAGTATGAAGATGAACATGGAAAAGTTACACTTTTCATCGGAGTGCAGTGGAAGTCTTGCATGGTCCAAGTCCACCTTTTCCCTTTCAATTTTCCTTAGAGACTAAAACAACGAAACTCAAGTACATGGTTAGTCTCAAAGGGTCAAGTTGTAGCACAGCTCCCCCTAAATATGTGCATTACATGCAAACAGGACTTGTGAGGTCCAGGGAGTGTTTGTACAACTTGAGCACCACAATAAGCAACAAAATGCAGAATGAACATGATCAAAGGCATAAACACATGTATGCTACATTTCAATCCAAGTTCCGCGAATCTAAGATATTGAGCTCACTACGCAGCCTGCAAAAGGTCTTCTCATCTAGAGGCTTGGTAAAGATATCGGCTAGCTGGTTCTCGGTGCTAACATGAAACACTTCGATATCTCCCTTTTGCTGGTGGTCTCTCAAAAAGTGATGCCGGATGTCAATGTGCTTTGTGCGGCTGTGCTCAACAGGATTTTCCGCTATTCGGATAGCACTCTCATTGTCACATAGGAGTGGGACTTTGCTCAGATTGTAGCCAAAGTCCCTGAGGGTTTGCCTCATCCAAAGTAGTTGCGCACAACACTGTCCTGCGGCAACGTACTCGGCCTCAGCGGTGGATAGGGCAACGGAGGTTTGTTTCTTAGAGTTCCATGACACCAGGGACCTTCCTAAGAATTGGCACGTCCCCGATGTACTCTTCCTATCGACCTTACATCCAGCATAATCGGAATCTGAGTACCCAATCAAGTCAAAGTTAGACCCCTTTGGATACCAGATCCCGAAGCAAGGCGTAGCGACTAAATATCGAAGAATTCGCTTCACAGCCACTAAGTGACACACCTTCGGATCGGATTGAAATCTAGCACACATGCATACGCTAAGCATAATATCCGGTCTACTAGCACATAAATAAAGCAAAGAACCTATCATGGACCGGTATGCTTTTTGATCAACGGACTTACCTCCTTTGTTGAGGTCGGTGTGTCCGTCGGTTCCCATCGGCGTCTTTGCGGGCTTGGCGTCCTTCATCCCAAACCTCTTTAGCAAATCTTGTGTGTACTTCGTTTGGGAGATGAAGGTGCCGTCCTTGAGTTGCTTCACTTGGAACCCAAGGAAGTAGGTCAACTCGCCCATCATGGACATCTCGAATTTCTGCGTCATCACCCTGCTAAACTCTTCACAGGACTTTTGGTTAGTAGAACCAAATATTATGTCGTCGACATAAATTTGGCACACAAAAAGATCACCATCGCAAGTCTTAGTAAAAAGAGTTGGATCGGCTTCCCCAACCTTGAAAGCATTAGCAATTAAAAAGTCTCTAAGGCATTCATACCATGCTCTTGGGGCTTGCTTAAGTCCATAGAGCGCCTTAGAGAGCTTACACACGTGGTCGGGGTACCGTTCATCCTCGAAGCCGGGGGGCTGCTCCACGTACACCTCCTCCTTGATCGGCCCGTTGAGGAAAGCGCTCTTCACATCCATTTGGTACAACCTGAAAGAATGGTGAGCGGCATATGCTAGCAAGATACGAATTGATTTTAGCCTAGCCACAGGAGCAAAAGTCTCCTCAAAGTCCAAACCTGCGACTTGGGCATAACCTTTTGCCACAAGTCGAGCCTTGTTCCTCGTCACCACCCCGTGCTCGTCCTGTTTGTTGTGAAACACCCACTTGGTTCCCACAACATTTTGCTTGGGACGAGGCACCAGTGTCCAAACTTCGTTGCGCTTGAAGTTGTTGAGTTCCTCCTGCATGGCCAACACCCAGTCTGGATCTAGCAAGGCCTCTTCTACCCTGAAAGGCTCAATAGAAGAGACAAAAGAGTAATGCTCACAAAAATTAACTAATCTTGAGCGAGTAGTTACTCCCTTGCTAATATCACCTAATATCTGGTCGACGGGATGATCCCTTTGAATTGTTGCTCGAACTTGGGTTGGAGGTGCCTGAGGTGCTTCTTCCTCTTGAACATCCTGTGCTCCCCCTTGATCATAGTGCCTCCACTTGAGGTACCTGTTCGTCATCTTGGGTTGGGGGATGCACTATAGTTGAGGAAGACGGTTGATCTTGCTCCAAATGTTCCTGAGGCCGTACATCTCCAATCGCCATGGTGCGTATCGTGGCCGTTGGAACGTCTTCTTCATCTACATCATCAAGATCAACAACTTGCTCTCTTGGAGAGCCATTAGTCTCATCAAATACAACGTCGCTAGAGACTTCAACCAAACCCGATGATTTGTTGAAGACCCTATACGCCTTTGTATTTGAATCATAACCTAATAAAAATCCTTCTACGGCTTTGGGAGCAAATTTGGAATTCCTACCCTTCTTCACTAGAATGTAGCATTTACTCCCAAAAACACGAAAATACGATACATTAGGTTTGTTACCGGTTAGCAGCTCATACGACGTCTTCTTGAGGAGGCGGTGAAGGTAGACCCTGTTGATGGCGTGGCAAGCCGTGTTCACGGCTTCCGACCAAAAGTACTCGGGGGTCTTGAATTCTCCAAGCATAGTCCTCGCCATATCTATGAGCGTCCTGTTCTTCCTCTCTACCACACCATTTTGCTGAGGTGTGTAGGGAGCGGAGAACTCGTGCTTGATCCCCTCCTACTCAAGAAACTCCTCCACTTGAAGGTTCTTGAATTCGGACCCGTTGTCGCTCCTTATCTTCTTCACCTTGAGCTCAAACTCATTTTGAGCTCTCCTTAGGAAGCGCTTGAGGGTCCCTTGGGTTTCAGACTTATCGTGCAAAAAGAACACCCAAGTGAAGCGGGAAAAGTCATCAACGATAACTAGACCATACTTACTTCCTCCTATGCTCAGATAGGCGACGGGTCCGAAGAGGTCCATATGTAGCAGCTCCAGGGGTCTTGATGTTGTCATCACATTTTTGGTGTGATGAGAGCCTCCCACCTGTTTCCCTGCTTGACAAGCTGCACAAGGTCTATCTTTTTCGAACTGAACATTGGTTAGACCTATTACGTGTTCTCCCTTTAGAAGCTTGTGGAGGTTCTTCATCCCTACATGTGCTAAGCGGCGATGCCACAGCCAGCCCGTGCAAGTCTTAGCCATTAAGCATGCATCTAGACCGGCCTCTTCTTTTGCAAAATCAACTAAGTAAAGCTTGCCGTCTAGTACACCCTTAAAAGCTAGTGAACCATCACATCTTCTAAAGACAGACACATCTACATTTGTAAACAAACAGTTATATCCCATATTGCATAATTGACTGACAGATAGCAAATTATATCCAAGAGACTCTACTAAAAACACATTAGAGATAGAGTGCTCATTTGAGATTGCAATTTTACCTAACCCTTTTACCTTGCCTTGATTCCCATCACCGAAAATTATTGAGTCTTGGGAATCTTTATTCTTGACGTAGGAGGTGAACATCTTCTTCTCCCCCGTCATATGGTTTGTGCATCCGCTGTCAATAATCCAGCTTGAACCCCCGGATGCATAAACCTGCAAGGCAAATTTAGGCTTGGGTCTTAGGTACCCAACTCATGTTGGGTCCTGCAAGGTTAGCACAAATATCCTTAGGGACCCAAATGCAAGTTTTGTCTCCCTTGCATCTTGCCCCTAATTTTCTAGCAACTATCTTCCTATCCTTTCTACAAATAGCAAAAGAAGCATTTAAAGCATGATATATTGTAGAAGGTTCATTAACTTTCCTAGGAACATTAACGACATTTCTCCTAGGCATATTATGAATAACATTTCTCCTACCAACATTTCTATCATGCACATAAGAAGAACTAGAAGCAACCATGGCATGAGAATCAAAGGCATTATATACATTACAACTCCTATAAGCATTTCTAGGTTGTCTTCTATCATAGTACATAAAGGCATGGTTCTTTTGCACACTACTAGCCATAGGGGCCTTCCCTTTCTCCTTGGCGGAGATGGGAGCCTTATGGCTTGTCAAGTTCTTGGCTTCCCTCTTGTAGCCAAGTCCATCCTTAATTGAGGGGTGTCTACCAATCGTGTAGGCATCCCTTGCAAATTTTAGCTTGTCAAATTCATTCTTGCTAGTCTTAAGTTGGGCATTAAGACTAGCTAATTCATCATTTAATTTGGAAATTGAAACTAAATGATCACTACAAGCATCAATGTCAAAATCTTTACACCTATTACAAGTTTCAACAATTTCTACACAAGAATTAGATTTACTAGCTACTTCTAGTTTAGCATTTAAATCATCATTAAAACTTTTTAACTTAGCAATAGTTTCATGACAAGAAGATAATTCACTAGAGAGCATTTCATTCCTCTTAATTTCTAGAGCAAGAGATTTCTGTGCTTCTACAAATTTGTCATGTTCTTCATACAACAAATCCTCTTGTTTTTCTAAAAGCATATTCTTGTCATTCAAGGCATCAATTAATTCATTAATTTTGTCTACCTTGGTTCTATCTAATCCCTTGAATAAGCATGAGTAATCTATCTCATCATCATCACTAGACTCATCTTCACTCGAAGAAGCATAAGTACTAGTATGAGTGCTTACTTTCTTCTCTCTTGCCATGAGGCAAGTGTGACGTTCGTTGGGGAAGAGGGATGACTTGTTGAAGGCGGTGGCGGCGAGTCCTTCATTGTCAGAGTCGGAGGAGGAACAATCCGAATCCCACTCCTTTCCGATATGTGCCTCGCCCTTGGCCTTCTTGTAATGCTTCTTTTTCTCCCTCTTGTTCCCTTGGTCCTGATCACTATCATTGTCGGGACAGTTAGCAATAAAATGACCAAGCTTACCGCATTTGAAGCATGAGCGCTTCCCCTTGGCTTTGGTCTTGCTTGGCTGCCCCTTGTGACCTTTAAGCGCCGTCTTGAAGCGCTTAATGATGAGGGCCATCTCCTCATCATTGAGTCCGGCCGCCTCAACTTGTGCCACCTTGCTTGGTAGCGCCTCCTTGCTCCTTGTTGCCTTGAGAGCAATGGGTTGAGGCTCATGACTAGGACCGTTCAACGCGTCGTCCACGTATCTTGCCTCCTTGATCATCATTCGCCCGCTTACGAACTTCCCAAGAACTTCTTCGGGCGACATCTTGGTGTACCTGGGATTTTCACGTATATTGTTCACCAAATGAGGATCAAGAACGGTAAATGACCTTAGCATTAGGCGGACGACGTCGTGGTCCGTCCATCACGTGCTCCCGTAGCTCCTTATTTTGTTGATAAGGGTCTTGATCCGGTTGTATGTTTGTGTCGGCTCCTCGCCCCTTATCATCGCGAACCGTCCAAGCTCGCCCTCCACCAACTCCATTTTGGTGAGCAAGGTGACATCGTTTCCCTCATGAGAGATCTTGAGGGTGTCCCAGATCTGCTTGGCATTGTCCAAGCCGCTCACCTTGTGATACTCGTCCCTGCACAAAGAGGCTAGCAACACAGTAGTAGCTTGTGCATTTTTATGAATCTGTTCATTAATAAACACAGGGCTATCCGAGCTATCAAATTTCATTCCACTTTCCACAATCTCCCAAATGCTTGGATGGAGAGAAAATAGGTGAGTACGCATTTTGTGGCTCCAAAATCCTGTAATCCTCTACATCAAAGTGAGGGGGCTTGCCAAGTGGAATGGGGAGCAATTGAGCATTTGAACTATGCGGGATGCGCGAATAATCGAAAGAAAAGTTTGAGTTAACCGTCTTTCGTCTATCGTAGTCGTCGTCGTCCTTTTGGGAGGAGGAAGATTCGTCGCTGTCGTAGTAGACAATTTCCTTGATGAGCCTTGTCTTCTTCTTCCTCCCGTCTTTTCTTTTGTGGCCCGAGCCTGAGTCGGTGGGCCTGTCATCATTGGGCTCGTTGACGAAGGACTCCTTCTCCTTGTCGTTGATCACCATCCCCTTGCCTTTAGGATCCATCTCTTCAGGCGGTTAGTCCCTTTCTTGAAGAGAAAGGCTCTGATACCAATTGAGAGCACCTAGAGGGGGGGTGAATAGGTGATCCTGTAACACTTCAAAAACTTAAGCCACAAAACTTGGTTACTTGTTAGCACAGTAATATGCCAAGTGGCTAGAGAAGGATCTCAACACAACACAATAACCAAGAGATATCAATCACATAGATGGCACAGTGGTTATCCCGTGGTTCGGCCAAGACCAACGCTTGCCTACTCCACGTTGTGGTGTCCCAACGGACGAGGGTTGCAATCAACCCCTCTCAAGCGGTCCAAAGACCAACTTGAATACCACGGTGTTGCTTTGCTTCTCTTAATCCCGTTTGCGAGGAATCTCCACAGCTTGGAGCCTCTCGCCCTTACACAAGATGTTCACGAAGAATCACAGAGCAAGGGAGGGATTAGCAACTCACACACGACACAAAGATCACAGCGAATACGCACACGCAAAACCCAGACTTGAGCTCAAGAGACTCGCACACTAGAACGGAGCTCAAATCACTAAAATGTCGAACAAGTGCGCGAGAATGAAGTGTGAGTGATCAATGATGCTCAAAGGATGCTTGGTGTACTCCTCCATGCGCCTAGGGGTCCCTTTTATAGCCCCAAGGCAGCTAGGAGCCGTTGAGCACAAGTTTGGAAAGCCATTCTTGCCTTCTGTCATCGGGGGCACCGGACAGTCCGGTGCACATCGGACACTGTCCGGTGCCCGATTTCCTTCCTTAAATAGCGAAGCCGACCGTTGGCAGCCTGAGAGCCGTTGGCGCACCGGACATGTCCGGTGCACACCGGACAGTCCGGTGCCGTCTTCTAGCCGTTGGCTCGGCCACGTGTCCCGCGCAGATTGCGCGGCCGACCGTTGGCCCGGTCGACCGTTGGATCACCGGACAGTCCGGTGCACACCAGACAGTCCGGTGAATTTTAGCCGTACGTCGCCGGTGAATTCCCGAGAGCAGCCACTTCGCTCGAGCCAGCCTGGCGCACCGGACACTGTCCGGTGCGCCACCGGACAGTCCGGTGCTTGCAGACTCAGCAGATTCTTGGCTGCTCGAGCCAAGACATTTCCAATTGGATTTTTCCTGTTTCCAACACTTAGACACAATACATTAGTCCACAAAACAATGTACTAATTCTGAGAAACATACCTTAATTCTTTATTTGTACCTTGTCCACCTTTTTACACTTAGGCACTTGTGTTGGACACTAAATCACCAAAATACTTAGAAATGGCCCAAGGGCACATTTCCCTTTCAGTTGGGGTGCAAGGACCCTTCATGAAATCCAAGTGGTCTCACATTCCAATTACCTTCTCTTAGGAAGATCTTTAGTTCAAAGATTATCCTCACAATGATGCAATGGTTACATCTTGTGTCATCAAGGGATTTCTGGTCCACTAATGTCCTAGGTTGACACAGACAGCGCAGCGGACATCATCTTTGCAAAGCCTTTCAGGCAAATGCAAGAGCCAGAAGATAAGATACATGATGCAACACACCCTCTTTGTGGCTTTGGAGGAAGACAGATTGTGGCACTTGGCAAGATAACAATGTCAGTTACCTTCGGCTATGTCCATAACACAAGAACTGAACAGGTTGTCTTTGACATTGTTGGTATGGAGTATCCATACAATGCAATTATTGGTCGAGGAATGCTCAATGCCTTCGAAGCAATATTTCATTCAGCATATCTATGCATGAAGATACCTTTGGAACAAGGGCCCATCTCTGTACACGGAAGCCAAGAAGCTGCCAGGAGGGCTGAAGGGAGTTGGACGGATTCAAAGGCTATTCACAATATAGATGAAGCCGAGGCTTATCAGCAGTATAAGCATAAAAGAGAAAAGGCTGCTTCAGCAGATCAATCGAAGCCTATGCTTCTCTATGAAGACATAACATACCAAAAAGTATTCTTGGGATCCCAGCTATCTGATGAACAGGAAAAAACTTTGTTAAGATTCCTGTTTAATAACAAAGATGTTTTTGCTTGGACAGCCAATGACCTTTGTGGCGTCAATAGAGATGTTATTGAGCACTCACTCAATGTGGACCCATCCTTCAGACCAAGAAAGCAGAGGCTTCGGAAAATGTCTGATGATAAAGTCGAAGGTGCACGAAGAAGTAAATAGACTTCTTAGTGCCAGTGTTATCACAGAAGTAACATATCCAGAATGGCTGGCTAACACCGTTATGGTGAAAAAAGCTAATGGGAAATGGAGAATGTGCATTTCATTTCACAGATCTCAACAAGGCATGTCCGAAGGATGAGTTCCCTTTACCAATAATAGATTCCCTTGTAGATGCAGCAACTTCTTCAGAACTCATGAGCCTATTGGACTGCTACTCGGGTTATTACCAAATTTGGATGAAGAAAGAGGATGAGCCAAAGACAAGCTTCATAACTCCTAGCGGTACCTATTGTTACCTTCGGATGCCTAAGGGGCTCAAAAATGCTGGAGGAAGCTTCAGCAGAATGACTGCCAAGGTTCTTCACTCTCAAATAGGCAGGAATGTGCTGACTTATGTCGATGACATCATAGTGAAAAGCACAAAACAAGAAAATCATGTTGCCGATTTGCAAGAGATGTTTGCCAATTTCAGACAAGCTGGTCTCAAATTGAACCCAGAAAAATGTGTTTTTGGAGTGAAGAAGGCTAAGTTTCTTGGTTGCCTAGTATCAACAAAGGGCATCGAAACTAATTCAAGCAAGATCGAAGCTATCCTTTGGATGGAGCCAACAAATTCAAAGAAGGGGGCTCAACGGTTGGTAGGAAGGCTGGCAGCGTTGAATAGATTTATATCAAGATCAGAAGAGAGGAATTTACCAGTCTTTGAAATACTAAAGTCAGTCGAAGTATTTCAGTGGTGTCCGGCTCAATAGAAAGCCTTCAAAGAGTTAAAACAATATCTGATAGATTTGAAAACTCTAACTCCACCTTCATCACTGAACTCCGCTACTTCTGTATGTGGTTGCTTCCCATGCTGCGGTTAGTGCGGCACTCGTACAGGAGAAGCAAGATGGTCAAGTAAAAAGACAAGCACCAGTATACTTTGTCAACAAAGTACTCAGCCTATCAAAGAAAAATTACACAGAATTGGAGAAGGTACTGTATGCTGTATTGATGGCCTCCAGGAAGCTTTGGCACTACTTTTAAGCATATCATATAATAGTGCCTTCATCACAACACCTGAAAGACATAATGAGGAATAGAGAAGCTACATGAAGGATCCGAAAATGGGCAGCAGAACTTAATGAATTCACCATTGATTATGTACACAGATCATCAATTCAATCCCAAGCGTTAGCAGACTTCATTGCTGATTGGACGCCAGGGGCTCAGGGTGAAGAAGCAACAAAAGATATCGAAGTTTGGACGGTATTCTGCGATGGATCTTGGGGAACCTTCGGTGCAGGAGCAGCTGCTAATCTAGTGGCACCCTCTAAAGTCAGAACATGTTATGCAATAAAGTTAGACTTCAGTTGTACAAATAACATTACCGAGTACGAAGCTCTTCTTTTAGGGCTTCAGAAACTAAAGGCAATGGGAATAAGAAGGGCAATCCTCAAAACTGATTCGCAAGTTATTTCTGGCCACGTGGATAAGAGTAGCAAGGCAAGAGACCCGAAGCTTGAAAAGTATTTAGATGCAGTCTGAAGATTGGAAGCTTCTTTTGAGGGATTTTCTGTAAAAAAATATCCCAAGGGTAGAAAATGAGCATGCAAATTTGCTAGCTAAGTTAGCGGCACAGGGGCTCCCTTTACCTTTGGATGTATTTTTTGAAACAATAAAAGCACCCTCAGTCGAGCTCATGCAGAGAGCAGTGCTCACAATCTCACCTGTACATAGTGAAGACTGGAGGACCGAAATAATATCGTTCCTCCAAGGCAACCGCCTCTCAGACGATGAAGCTTACAGTAAGAGAATGGAGGCAAGAACAAGATCGTATGTAATAATTGACGGGGAGTTATACAAGCATGGAGTTTGTTCCCCATTGCTTAAATGCCTTACCAGGAATGAAGGACAAGAATTAATGAAGGAAATACATGCAGGACTGTGTGGAGCCCATATCGGATCTAGGCCTCTACTGGGAAAGGTTTTTAGACAAGGTTTTTATTGGCCGAAGGCAGCTTCTGATGCAGCGGACTTGGTCCAGAAATGTGAAAACTGTCAGAAGTGTGCCAGAGACCAGAAACATCCTTCATCTTTAACACAATTGATCCAACCTACTTGGCCATTGCAAAGATGGGGCATAGATTTGTTAGGACCGCTCCCACCAGCGCAAAGAATTTAAAATATGTTGTGGTAGTGGTGGAATATTTATCAAAGTGGATCGAACTAAACATTTAGCTACCATAACTTTGGCCATAGTCCAAAAGTTCTTCTGGCAAAATATTGTTTGTCGCTTCGGTGTGCCAAAGGCTATTACAGTCGACAATGGAACTCAATTTAATGCTGAAACGTTCAAGGTTTTTTGTGACCGGATCGGTACAAGAATACATTTTGCATCAATAAGGCATCCAGAATCAAATCGGTTAGTAGAGAGAGCAAATGGAATTATAATGACAGGAATAATGAAGTTAATCTTCAATCAGCCTAGAGGAAAGTGGCCAGATGAGTTGATCAAAGTGGTGTGGAGCCACAACACTGCTGTCTCAAGGTCAACAGGTTTTACTCCCTTCAAGCTCCTGTTCGGTGACGAAGCAATAACACCAGAAAAAGCAAGAACTGGATCAATAAGAACCACAACTTCAGTGGAGGACTGAAACTAATTCTCAAATAACAAAAGACACCATAGAAGGGACCAGACTTTAGGCCATAGAGCACATCAATAAGTATCAGGCCGAAAACAATAAAATGGCGTGATAGGAAAGTTCGATTGAAAAATATCAAGTCTGGCCATTTGGTGCATCGAAGGATAGCCAACCCAGATACAGTGGGGAAGCTACAGCTGAAATGGGAAGGTCCTTTTCTGGTAGTATCTTCATCAAGACACGGTTCTTACAGATTGAAGGATATGGACGGCAACGATATACCCAGATCTTGGAATGCGGATGAACTTCGGCGATATTATGTGTAATTGATGTAACCTTTTTATTTTTCCTATGGCAGCCTCAGCTCCCATCGCTACCACCATTGCAACCTACTTACACCCGAAGCCAGCAACCAGAAGGGAGCCAACACCCACAACAGCAACGTGACTTCAGGGAGGAGTCCGAAGCTCGTACGGTCAACAGCACCGTACCAGAATCAATGCACATTTACTGAGCAATATCCTACTTCTGAAATACTTTTACTTTTTACATCATTTTGCTTTCTGTATGAGGAACAAGCAATGAAAACTTTGTTTTAATTTCTCGTAATGATTCTGCCTGTGCCAAAATGAAATATATCTACTTCACAGATTTACGAAGCTCAAAGTCGTTCCTAAGGGAATGCACAGCCAAAATTGACGAAGCTACAAAAAGTTGTTCCTAAGGGAGCGCAGTGTAAGTTTTTGCTCAAAAGTCGTTCCTAAGGGAATGCAGAGCCAAAATTGACGAAGCTACAAAAAGTCGTTCCTAAGGGGATGCAGAACTTATATCACCGAAATAGAAGGTGAAGAAGCTCAAAAGTCGTTCCTAAGGGGATGCAGAGCTTGTGTATTCCTAGTGTGGGCGTGTGGGTGTGTCTTCGGCATCCTCATCATTTTACATAACATTACATCATAGATCATATTGCATTAACGACACAAGAATCGAATACGAAGTCAATCTTCGGCAAATGCTTCGTCAAACTGAAAATGTGCTAAGGCACGAAGTAAGCTTCGGGAAATACAGTTTTATCAGCCTTGTCATAAGAAGGGATCTCTTTCTTTACGAAGCATGAAAAGAAGGGAAGGTGTTTATTGCCGAAGGCACAAAAACGGTATGTGTGTAAATTTCATGCATTGTAAAGAAATAAATTACAATAATTTACATATTCGATTCAATGTTACATACATAAAATGTTACATAGTTTCATTACAAAAGAGGTCTAATTTTCCTTCATTAGTTCTATACATCAAGTTTTTCAAAATGATTATTACAATAAAACCTATTCCTCTCTAAGGACTTTCTCTGCAACTTCGTTCAGTAATTTGTTGACGACTTCGTCGATAATGGATTCAGCCATGCTTATGATGTCCAATGATTCCTTCATCTCTGGATCAGCCAGGGGATCATACGACTTCGGTGGCGGGGATAGTTTAGCTGTAGTAGGAAAATTGTTAATATGAAACCTCTAAGCAAGTGCTGAAGCTAAAAAATCAAAAACAATACCTATACGCCTTTCACGCTCGGCAGCCTCTTCAGCTCGCTTTTCTTTTTCCCGGGCGTTGTGGGTGTCTTTCTCATTCTTTTTTATAATTTTGTGGGCCAGCTCTCGGCAACCGTTTACCCAGACATCAGAGTAGAATTTTCCGCCCGCTAAAGTTGCTTCGGCTGAAGGGTCCTTCGTGGCGTCAATAGAGAAGGCAGCTCTGGCCTGAGTTATAGTCTTAACATGATCACAACCAGCTTTCTCTAGGATAGCTGCAATTCCTCGAGCGCCGGAGAAGGCGCAGATGTCCCCGCGATCATTCAGTATTTCTTCAAAAGCTTTAGCTTCTCCACTTATCCATTCAATAACACCTTCGGGGTCGCCTCAGATAAAATTTTCTTCAGCAGAGTTGGCGCCAACTTTGGCGAAGCTAGTTTTTAATTTTTTCACGCAATCCAAGGATTTCTCAAAGCACCTTTCCTTGGATTCGCGAAGTTCTTCAACATTTTTCTCCAGCTTATTTTTCCAATACTCACTGATTTCTTGATTAGGCTGTGCAAGCGCGCAGTTCTCCTTAGCTTCGGTTAGTTGTCTCCAAAGGTCTTCAATTTCGGTTTTCTGGGTTCGGCCTGAGCTTTGTAATTAGCTTCATTCTCTTTTACTTTGTTCACCAATGAAATCAAAATTTTATCTTTTTCCAAGCCTTCCTTTCACAACTCAATCACCTCTGAACGAAGGTTGTTGAGTGCTATGGTACAGCTCTCGTCTTCAGCATTCTTTTGTGCCCTTAAGGCATTACTAAGAATCAAGCCCTGTAAAGAAGAAGAAAGAATTGAGTATGACAATAAAATACTTTGTTTCTAACTTCAAAGTCAACTTTTATACCCTTATGCTATTGTACGTGAGGCTATCAGCAAGATCATCCTTTGACAAGACCGAAAGGCCTTCTTCAATCTTAGGAAATCCCATACTCTTAGCCATCTCCCGGCAAACGGATATTTCTTTGTTATCCGGGAGACAGTATAGGAAATCATCTTTGTTACTACCATTGAACGCTAAGGCTCCCTTCGGATATTTCAGTCTTTGGGCATAGTGTTTGGCCTCCAAGATTTCTTCTTCAGATAATTTCTTCCTCGAAGCATGTCGAACAATGTAATCAGTATCCTCAGCAAAGGCTTCGGGGATAGGAGATTTTGCTTTCTCTGTCACGACTTGCTCTGTTGTTTGCCGGAATCTGAACTTTGCTGACCCACCTTATCTTCAGACACGGCGGTCTTCGGCTTAGTAGGCGCTGAAGGCCTAGCTTCGGCTTCAACTTGATTTTTGGCAGCTTCAGCAGTTTTCCTGGCGGAAGCAGGAGTTAAGGCCTTTGTGGTCTCTATAACACCGTCTAATACGCAAGCCATCCTTCTCCTCTTGGGAGTTGCGGCAAGAATTTTCTGCATCTTTGGCAAACCTGCCTCTGCCGGTGGGCTCAGGATTTCTGGCGTTTTCATCACTTCTTCCACCTGGGGCTCTTCAGCCTTATCATCTCTAGCTTTGGTTGGCCCGACTGTAGGTACCTTCGGCACTACAATTGGCTGTTCAGCATTCCGCATAATCGGAGCAGCTTGCCTTGCTTCGTTAGTTGAAGAGGCTCTTTCGCCAAATTCAGGCACCGTAGCTAGTTCAATATAACACGGCCGGTGGGTCAGAACCTTCATCTTTTTGCTCTTCGGCTCAGCTGGGGTGGCCGAAGCGGCAGTCTTTCTCCTTTTCCTTTGCCCTCGTAGCGGGTAGTGGTAATCAGGGTATATGAAGCCAATCGCATCAAATACCCTGTTTAATCTTTTCTTGCCCTGACCCCCAAAAGCTGCGGACAAAGCATTATCTTCAGCCTTGGAGTATGCCCCGAGTAGCTCATCACTGGTAGCTAATGAAGGAGCATCAAACGTCTCCCTAAATCTGAAGCTATACTTCAATCGGACTAGACCACCTTCATTGGATTCGGCAGTGGTCTCCTTTGGCATATCCCAGCTCTCCACAAGTGGCCTATACCCTGAAGGCTATATGCTCTTGAATCAAATCCCTCGTGCCAATGAAGGAGCAGACAGTACTAAAGGCCTTCTGACACTCTTCAACGTTGCCATCAATATCCACCTTCGGCCTTCGGAGGCCGAAGCGGGACCAGATGGGGCGCTGGATAACTTCCTTGATATCCTCTCTTTTCTTTAAATCATTTTTAACGTAAAACCACTCCTCCATCCAGGCTCTGGGCCATCTTTTTCGGAATATTGGCACTAGGTGGCTTGCATTGGGGTGAGCAATAAATCCATAACAACCGAAGTTGTTATGGTACTATTCTTTGCCAGTAGCCATCGTCTCGTATAAAAGCTTGTGCATGCTGCAGAAGCACTTTGCGCTTAGCTCCAGCCCCTGGCTCCTTACAGCCCAGACAAATATCCCCATCCTAATTATAGCTTTGGGGGTGATCTGATGAAGTAAAATCTAGTATATCTTTAGCACTTCAACCACAAACTTGCTCAAAGGGAACCGAAGACCAGCCTTCAAGAAGCTTCGGTATATAACAACTTCGTTTTCCTCCGGAGTAAGGGCAATGCTATCTCCTCCAACTCTGATGATAGACATGTCGTGAAAATACCTCCCCCTCATGGCGTCAATGTGACTCTATTTGATAGTTGACTTTCTGAAGATAGTATGGCTTGGGCGCCATGGCCGATCCTCAGAGTCTTCATCCCCACTTTCCACGTCATAACTATCACTGTTACTAGAGTCTTCGGATAAACCCTCCATGATCTCCTTAGTAATTTTCTCTGTATTTGTTTTTGCCATGGACTCAATAAATCCAACAATGAAAGGATCTGCAACTTTTTTCTCTTCATACAGCTTCGTCCCCCCGGTTGTTTTCTTCTCTTCAGTCGTCTTCTTCTCTCCACTCATCTTCTTCTTTTCAAATTTGGAGCAAACGTGTCTTTAAACCGAAGCTCTAAAAACTCGAAAATCAGGCAAGAACTAATGAGCAAGAGCTAAAAGTTCGAGAAAATAAAGCAAATGGCAGAAATGGCGTATCAAATGTTGTCGTTGTGGTTCATATTTATACGCCTAGTGCTTTGCAACTTGGTGGACCCTGATTGTCATTGATTGTTGCTATTCTAGCAAAGGGAAGGTGTTTTTTCGGACCTTCGGCTTAAGACCTTCGTTCACGTCACAGTCTAAATTCGTTATTATAACAAATTAACACTGCGAGGGGCTACTGTTGGGGGCCTTCGTCTTCCGAAGGTCCTCAAAAACATGATTAACAATGTTTCCTAAGTGTAATATATGTACAGGAACCTTCAGACTCAGAATGAAGCTGTACACCATATGAAAAGCATGGTCGAGAAGAAGGTTGAACCAACTCTGTAGCTACACGCAAGGAAGCTTCGGTTCAGTAGCAGAAAAAAGGAACCGACTTAAAGGGGAAAGAGGCTATCTAGTCCTCGATAGATTGTCCTTAAGTCAATAGTAAACATGAAGGGCATCAATGTAATTTTACACAGGCTATGCCCTGTGCCTATAAATAGATGAACAGTACCCCCGTACTATTCACGCTGACTTATATTCACTCGTGCGTCACTCTTGAACTTTTGCCTTCTGTCAAGCCGAAGGTACAAATGTAATCCAATATTGTTCATATTTATTCATGTTGGTATAATAAAGTTATATAAATGATGTCGTATGATTATTCATGTTATTTTTCACGTTTCATATGCTTCTTCTTTCATTAATATATACTGCGATGATGAAGGTACGTCCTTCATGACCTTCATCCGAAGATCATTATATCCTAAGGGAGATAATGCTTCGAAGGACGAAGGGCCTTAACCATTGACATTTTGTGTTGCCTTGTTCTTAATTCATTAGCATTTGAGAACAAGTCCCCAATAGGGGGTAGGATTTGTAACACCCCAAAATATCATTTTGGGTAATTTAGGGAAAAATATTCTGAAGTAAAAATAGTTATGTTTTGAAACAAGTGGTTAAATAAAAGGTCCAAATATGAATGGTTGCCGTAGTAAACTATGTAGAATTAGTTAAACAATCTATTAATAAAAGATTATGCATTAGAAAAATCTTTTCTATCAAAATAGATGAATGTGGACTTTTGAATATACTTTTAGTTTGACTACAAACAATGTGTGTATATGTTGCATATTGGAGACATTCTTAAATAAATAAAGTTTTTAATACAAAAAAATATAATTGCATTTCATGCTGAATTTTTGTATGTGCATTTGAACTCAAATCCTAAATTTGAATCTTGTGTGAAATTATAAATTCCAAATAGAATTCAAAAGAAAAAATAGACAACTGAAAAGAAAAAAGGGGAAGGAGGAGACCTGCGCCTAGGCCGAAACCATCATTGGCAGCCCATCTACTCCTTGCCCCCTTCCACCACTAATCGGCCCAATCTGGCGACATGTGCGGCCCACGCGCCTGACAGGCGGCCCACTCGGCCAGAAACGTTGCGCGCACGCTAGGTTTCACTGCGGCTAGGACCCTCCGGTCAGTCACGCTCACTCTTCCATGTCGCTTACTCGTGGGACCAGCTTGTCATTTTCTTCCCTACCAACCGTAATAGAACCCCGGCCGTCAGCTGCGTGAAAATTGGGCTAGTTCTCGTTGGGGGATTGACATGATCTCCGGAACCGACCGAGCCGGGGGTCAGTGCCCCGCTTCGTTCTCTCATTGCCGGTTAGGTTCCACAGGTCAGGTCGGAGCCTTCTTCAACTAACTCCGACGTCCGCATGCTGGCATGGTCGAGATCCGCTCGGTTGAAACTGAATTCCGCATCCACCGTGTGCTCATCTGGCCATCCCAACAGCTTTCACCTATATCTATGGCTCGCTCTCCGGGATATAAAAACCCAAGTCTCGCGCCGCCGTGAGGACCCAGGTCCGCCACGGGCGGAAGAAAAACCAAGCCGTCGTGGATGTCACGCTAGGCAACCTCTCAACCCTTGGGTGTTGGACCGAGTGCATCATCGGACCAAGGCGGTGGTGAATTCGTGCTTGCCTCGAGAAATTGTCAACCGGTGCTCCAGGAATTACTCACCGGAATTGGCCTCCGCGGTCGTGTCGCCTTGTGCCGCGGGTAGGATTCAAAGCGCCCTAATCCATGGAGGTAAGCCCACCATCTAACTCGCGGTCACCTCCGCATTGTTTTGCATCAGCGCTTGTCGTGAATCGGTCGCCGGGGGGTAATCGATTTTGCCTCTCCGGCGAGGGGCGCCGCCGTGCTCGGGTTCATGGGCGTGGAGTGCGCTCGTAGGGGAGAAGCGCGGGTGCCGTCCGTCTTGAGATAAACGGTCACGATTAGGCGGGCAGCTCGGGGAGAAAGAAGGGAATCGGTCCATTGAATTTTGAGCCAGCGGCTAGGATTAGAACGAGTTCAGATTTGATATGGTCCGTTCGATCGGAATGGGCACGCTGGATTAAATCTGCGCATACTGGTTCGATGCTTCACTCTGGATCACCGATCTTTGATTCGAGGGCTCAGGGAGCATACCGTTTCAAATCCTAGCAATCTAATCTGGTCTGTTGATTCCAGATCACGTGGCCCTTGTTGGTCGATACCCCTTCGGTGGCTGTTTTCCTAAAGAGTCCCCCAGAGGAGAAGAAATCGACCCGCCGTCCACCCGGGTTAATCCTGAATCATGGAAAAATTTGCGAGTAGGCCCCCGAACTTCTCTGTATTGTGCGCTCAGTCCACGAAATAGGGGAAATAAGTAAATAAATACAGAAAACAGATATTTAGTATAAAAACCATTCCAAAACCTAGTTTAATTCATATAAAATTCATTTTAACTCCTTTTTAGCCTATTCTAGTTTCTATAATTTTGTAATATTATTGTTTATCAACTAGTGTCTCTATTTTGACATAAAAACCATACTAAAATTAATCTCCTAATTAATCTTGTACCTAGCACCTAGAAATGTTGGAAATGCATAACTTAAAATCCATAACTCCAAAATTAATGATTCATGTTCCTATGATCTTATTTTAATATGTAGATTATTAATATGTATTTTGTTCTTATGTTTGGTGTGATGTTAATTTTGCCTATACCATGTTTGTTTGTATTGCTACGATTAGCACGAGGTCATGAGTCATCTGAAGAGCAAGTTGGTACCTGGAATCTCAAGTCCCAGGCAAGTTGTGCCCTTGATCACTTCTTTTTACCGAGTCATGTTCTGATTAATCATAATGACCTCCATAGGTTAATTTTGATGGGACCCAATAGGTTACCCTAGTTTTTACCCAGTCATGTTCTGATTAATCATAATGACCTTGTTTACCACTGAATTTTTGGGTAGTACCTGCTATTGCTATATGTGGTTTTGGGTATAGAGATACATTTTATTCATGATTATACTTTTATTATCAATGGTTATTTACTGTTCATGTTAAGATCATTATGTTAATTGGAACATGGCGAACCACCCAGGAAAACAGTGCTACCACAAGGGTGGTATGGGACGCCCTTGGCTGACTAATTAGGAAAGCTAGTGGAAGACTACCTTACCCGAAAGGGGCAAGGGCAGTAGGAGAGTGGTCAGTGTAGGGAGGTCCTTGGGTTGATTTTGCTGCGATGGCGGTCAAGCGAGGGATCCCTGCATTGGAGCTTCCTAGAACTGTAACGGGTTTTGTAAAGCTAGTGGAACTTTGTAAAGGCCTCATAGTGTTACCCTGTCTCGCCTCCTCGGTAGAGGTGTATGGGATTGGCCGTCTCTTGGCAGATGGGTAACATGACTTGTGGGTAAAGATGTGCAACCTCTATAGAGTGTAAAACTGGTATACTATCCGTGCTCACGGTCATGAGCAGCTCAGACACTCACATGATTAATTTATGGAACTAAATTCAATTTGTCATATGCATTGTATCGCAAGTGATGTTGTTACTTTTGTTCTACTACTTAATTGGGTTGGTATTTACTTATACTTAGTAATTGCTAATAAAATTTTGACCAACTTTAAAAGCAATACTCAGCTTCAACCATACTCTTTGGTAGGCCTTACACTTCACATGAGCTCCCATCTTTGGCGAGTTCATACACATTATTCCCCACAACTTGTTGAGCTATGAACGTATGTGAGCTCACTCTTGCTGTCTCACACCCCCCAGAGGTCAAGAACAGGTACCGCAGGATGAGGCGCTTGGAGGATGCTGTGATGTGTTCGTGAGAGGTCTAGGCCGTCGTCTCCCAGTCAACTTTGGGTTCCTGGACCGTTGTCTCCTTATAATGTAATTATTTATTTATTTTGTACAGAACTCTTATCATATAGTAAAGATCCTGTGCCATGATTCATCATATGTGTGAGACTTGGTCCGAGCACAACTGGTAATTATTTCGTGCCTGGGTTTTGGACCCCTAAAACCCGGGTGTGAAACACACTGCCCTGCACTCCAGCCACCGCATCTAACCGAAGCCGAAACTATGGTGGCATCGCACCCCGCTACATCGAGTAGCAAGCCAACACTACTTCGGTCAAGGTGTGTAACACCATGAAGAAAGGTCGGGCGAGAACATGGGGGGGTTCCTTACCGATAAGCCTTCCTGCCGCAATCCTGCTATCCATGAACGCTCGAATGCCGCTTTCGCGATTTCGCCCAATGGCCAAGTGCAGTCGCAGAGGAGCCCCGACGGCGGTGGTGGTGGTTAACTCGAGCTCCGATCCGGCCGATTCAAGCTTGCAATTTCTCCGCCTCTGCGCTACCGTGAGGGACTTTACGCGATTGGGTTAGAGGGCACGTGAGAGGGGGCTTTACCCATCATATAATAGGAGCCCAGGGAGTCACCATGCAAGTCTGGCATGCCTGGCCAGTGGTTACGGAGGTAGTTGGGAGGTGGGCGGATGTAGGCGCTCGGGAAAGAAGATAAACAGTGGGCCAAGGTCCCACTTGGCAGAGTGTGCGGGCAAGAGCTGCGGGACCCACCAACTAGTGAAAGAAAGAGGGGTTCACGCAGTGTAGCTGGCCAAGGGGCCCCCCGTCGTCGGTGCCACGCCTGGCTTAGTTGGGCTGCTCGCGAGAGTTGTTGGTGGGCTGAGCGGAGAGAAGCCAACCCAACAAGGTATAGCTGCGTTTCTCCTTTTTCTTTTCCTTTTGTTTTCTTTTCTATTTTTAGGTTTCCAATTTAAATTCAAATTCTGTTGTGGAGTTCAATTTAGACCAAATGTACAAATTTATCTTTTCAGCATGAATAGGTGCATTTATTTGTTTATATACCTTTTCTTTATATTTATATAGTAATTTCTCTATTCTTTATATCATTTTCAATTTCTAAATGGTAATTTGGTCTTAACTCCCAATTGGACACTAATATATTTTTTATTAATATCTTTATCATCATTTATAAATGCACAAACAATTAAAATCCAACATGATGCACATGTTATTTATGTGCCATTTGTTAATTATTCAGTTCAAATGTGGTTATTCACATGTTCAAATAAATAGAGGAAAAATGTATAAGGGAATTATCTCCTTCTTATCATTTACAAACTAGGTATTACAGGATGAAGTAAGCATAGGAATCCCTCGTCCGAAATGCCATCGCAGCAATTTGACCCGAGAACCTCCCTATACTCTACAGCGATGCCTCCCCTCTTGCCTGTTTCGGGTAAGGTAATCTCTCCCTAGCTTTCCAAATTACTTGGCCAAGGGCGTCCCATTCCACCCTTGTGGTAGCACTGTTTTCCCGGGTGGTTCTACATGTTCCAATTAACATAATGATCTTATCATGAACAATAATTAAAACAACAGCAGAATTGAAACATGATCATAATATAACATTAATTTCCCAAAACCAGGTGAGCAATATCAAATCTACCTAATAGTTCTTTTGTTTTCAAGGTGTGGGGTAAACAAAACTAGGGAAACCTATTGGGTCCCATCAAATTAACCTGAGCATGTCATAGTGATTACCAGAGAACATTATTAGGTAGAGAAGAGTGATCAAGGGCACAACTTGCCTTAGACTTGAGATTCCAGGTACCTCACCAAATTGGTCTTCGGGTGACTCGTAACCTCGCCGCTACTTGTAGCAACACATACAAATAGACAAGAAGTACATAAAAATAACAGTACACCAAACATAAGAACAAATAGTGTAAGAATATTGTCACGCCCGAATTTAAGGGACAAAGCCGGGTGCATCTCATATATGCGCCAAAGAAGACAACACATATAATAACAGAGTGTATAGAGATAAATGTCACAATATATTTAGAGTACTTATTACATAGCGGAAGTCTTACAAAATAAAAGATAAATATGAAACGAACTAAAGTCCATCCTTGGCGCCAAAAAGTCAACTGGGAGATGCCACCTAGATCAGATCAAACTCCTCGCTGTGTGGCTCCTCTTGAACCACCTGTTCTTCTCCTGTGGGGGGTGTGATACAGCAAGGGTGAGCTCACACATGTTCATCGCTCAACAGGTTGTGGGGAATAATGTGGCATGAACTCACCAAAGGTGGGAATTCATGTGTTGTGTAAAGCTGATCAACAATGGGGGTTAAAGCTGAGCATTGCTTTCAATAAGTTGGTCAAATTTTACAGACATCCTGTATGGCCGTTTAGAAATAGGAGCAGTCCCAGGTAAGAGTCCTGTATGGTCGTTCTTCTCCTGTGGCGGCCGCACGCCGGAGACCGAAATTCGGCGACCCATCACCCCCTGACCCCCATGTAAACCGTTCTACAGGTAAGGTGTTTAACAGTGAACAACATGTGGAGTATATTACCGGTAGTAGCGCGGTAGGAACTCCCGTCCACGGCGACGCGCGGTCCACGACGGTCGTGGAACTCCGTCGAGCAATTCCTCGTCGATAGGGGCTCTAATACTAGTGTTGGTGTCGCGGACTCGCTCGTCGAGGCGTAGTGAAGCTCCCCGACCTCTTCACTTCGGGCGGCACACCGATCCCGGCGAGCTCCCACTCTCAGCAACAATGGTGGGTGGAATCTCGAAGGCGACAATGGTAGCGTGGTTTCGGCTGGGCTTGGTGGGGAAACAAGGAGGAGGGTCATGATGGCCCGACCTATATGGCCGCGGGGTTGAGCGCCATACCAGCAATGGAGAAGCATCGGGTCTTCAGGGCACGCCCGCCATCATCGACGAGGTGGTTCAGTTGCTGATGCCTCGGGCCCGTGGAACAGCGAGTCATCCACCGCGGCAGCGCATGCAATCGGGTAATGGTGGGTGATGGAGCGGGCCCGCATGTCATTGGGCATAATGGAAAGCGAGCGCTGGAGAGTGAGTGACTACTCGGGGGCCCCTTGTGTCCGCGCAACCGCGCGGAGACAAAATCAGTGTCGCGCGCGCGTGGGTAAGGTGGGCCGCGCAGGCCGATTCCGGCCTAGCTACAGAATTATAATCACTTTTCCCTTTTTCTTTTATCTTTTCAGTTTTCTTCTCATTTTGAATTTTAAATTCAACACCTCAATTTAAATTCAACCTTGTGACATATTTGTACTCAAATTAAATGTTCCACTTGATCATACCAAAATATGAAGAAGTTATTTATTCATAAATTTATTTTGTATTGTATGATATTTCTTTATTTCTTCTTTTTCCTATTTTCCAATTTGGGGGTATTAACATATTTATTTTTTTACATTATTTTTATATTGTCACAAAATGCACACAAAATAAAGTCCAACATGATGAATGATTTAGTGGCATGTCTTTTATTAGTTATTTGTTTTTCTTTTAAATGAGGTGTTCACATGTGATGGTAAATAAAGAGGGCACATATATAAAGGAAATAATTTCTCCTTTAGTATTCTCTTACAAATTGGGTATTACAAATATTCTACGCACTGGTACAAGAGTGTAGGTTTGAGAATCACTAAAATCGAAGTTACGGTGAAAAAGATATGATTTTCGGAAGGCCTATGTGATTATATATGAGGATTATGTTCTATGTGGATTAACATAAAGCATGTGATAAAAAGGTAACTAAGTCCATCCAACTTTTAAATCAAGTGGCCACTAGCTCACATTTTAGTGAACTTATAGATGAATAATTTCAATTATTAACTTAGACAAATTAATCCAATAAATAGGGGTTAAACATATTAGTTCTAAAAGTAGGTGTTATGCTATAAACAGGGTTGTTACTATGTAGACAATTTTATTATGAAGCTAACACAACTGGAATGGACCAAAACGGATTTAAAACGAGAAACATATGGATTTTACAATTTTCTGGAATTATTTTCATATTAGAAATCCAATTTCGGCTTATATTATATAGATCCTATCCCCTAATGGACGATGGTCACAATTCCCTAGAAAAGTAGGGGCTAATCTATTAAAAACAGAACTCACATGTAAGGTTCTTTGTGCATGAGTGGATTGCAGGTTAGTTTTGGGAAACCAGAGGGTCTCTTGATAAAGATAGACATGGCAAAGGGGTATGGTGGATTGCTAGCCGTGGGATCCAAATTCGATGGCAGGGATCAGAGACTTATCTCACCTGAACTGGTATTCTATCACAACAGTTGGATCTAAAATCAATGCTCAAGATTAAAGGATCCCATGATCTGATCTCGGCCAACAGATCCGAGATCAACGGCTACGATTTTCGATCATGATGGGGTATTTGAGATTCAATCATGAGCGCTCATCACCGGTTCGATGGCCAGGGCATTTTCTCCCCCACACGATCCTGTTCATGCCAGAACAAGGCTGCAGCATCCTACCGTGGTGCAGGCCCACCTACGAGCGGTGGCTACTATGAGGCTATGGATGAGATGAGTCTTTGATTGATGACTTGAGGTGTTATGGTGGCATGTATTTATATAGGCTGGGAGGTGGGTGGTTACATGATAGATCTAATCTGGTACTAATCTATTACAACCATATCCTATATATTAGGAACTCTAACAAACTCGAAACCAAATCTGTTACATGGTAGATCTAATCTAGCACTTATCTGTTAAAATCCTATCCTATATATTAGGAACTCTAACAAACTCAAAACCAAATCCGTTGCGCAGGTGAGAAGTTTGGCCGGGCGATTACAATAACTACGGTGGTTAGTTTGTTATGAACAGCAAGGGATGGCTGATGTCATGGATGATGTAATGTGATGCAAGATTCGGCAAGTGGAATAAAAAATAGGAGGAAAAACTCACGTGGGTTGTGTTCCTTAAGTGACCGATTAGATAAGCCTTTTATTTGCTATTTTTATGTTTTCATTTCTAGCTTTAATTATCCCTATTCAAATCTGATTTTAAATTTTGAAACAATATTTATATGCACAACCAAAACACAAACATGAATGCAAATATTTTACATTTATTTACTCTTATTTACTTTGCTCAAATAAGTATTTGTATGCATGAAATTTAATAAGCATGGAATTCACATAGTTATATAACCCACTAGGAGTAATTCATATAGAATAACTCACTATCCTATTTATTATAGTTTAAGTATATGTCAAACATTTTATATTTACTATTTATTAAATTTTAGGGAAGATAGTCTCAACTCATAACTTTGTTATAATACGCTTGAAATTTTAAATCTTTAGGGAATTTTCTTAATTCGCCAAGATACGATTTTGGAGTGTTACAAATTCTACCACCCTTAAAAATAATCTCGTCCTAGAGATTAGTAGAAAGAGGAATGTGGAAAGTGTTTCTTACGATTCTAATTAGTTTCGGTGCTTGCAACAGTCCCTCTTCATAAGCAGGTGTCGCTAGAGAAATATGGGCATATTATGTTTTAGCTATCAGGTGAGATTAGAGAAGATTTAGGATATGCGAAGGTTTAGGCAAGGAAAGCTTCCATCCCGGATGGTGAATCTTGATTCGTCTGAAGATATGGTTTAACTTTTATCCTTCCTTGATGAGGTTGATCTTCTCTTCTCAGGTCTTGGTGTTATCATCCAAGTTAAGGACATTCGGTTTTAGTGTTTCATTCTAGGGTTTAGGTATGTAGATGGTTGTGAAATGTGATATAGATCAAACACGGTTTATTTTTGTTTTTAGGTTGGACTAGATAGGTTAGAATCTTGTTTTGAAATAGATTGTGGGCGAGAAAGGTTATGGTAAGGAGAGATTCCATCCCGAATGGTGGATCCCAACTTTTGAAGATCTTTTATGGCTTCTGTTCTTCCTTGTCTTGATGAGGTCGATCACCTCCAATCTCTGGTCTTGATGTCACCATCCGAGCTAGGGACATATAGTTAAGATAGCTTGTAGATAGGAACATATAGCTAATAGGTAGATGACATAGGACGAGTGTGCTATGGCCAAACCTGGTCTAGTTGCTTTGTTAGGTCGGCTAGGTACAGATCTTTAGGAACATGTACATTAGGTGGGTAGGTTAGAATATTTTGTTGTGAAATAGACTGTTTAGGTAACCTAACAAGAATATATAGGTTAGGTTGATTGTGTATTGGTCGAGTTGGCCTAAGGCACCAATTTAGGTTAAGACATGTGAAAGGGAAATGAGCTTAAACATTTCCTATAATCAATTTTGGTGTTTGAAGTCCATCACAAACCACGTGGACTAACTAGTTTGCCTAGTTGTCATTTATCTCAGGTGCATAAAGTTCAATATAAACCAACAAAGAAAATGAGTTCGGGAACTCTATAAAGTTTGGAGCAAAAACAAGTATTGGTGCAGCCATTGGCGCAACGGATGTAACACTCCTGGTGTTACTGGCACTAAAATTTGAGCATAACATCATGAGCATTGACATTTCATGCGGTTGTTACACCTAGAATGCATTCACTAGGTAAAATTTTCAAAAAATTTGTGATGAGGTGACTTGATGTGTGATTAACCCTAGGGTAGGGTACTTAACCCTGAATTAGGGCTTATAGATGAAACTGAAGCTAAAATGAGTAAAAATCTCAAAAATCATTAGAAATGTTCATAAGATATCAAAGTTGATGGAATTTAGTGGCACAAAAATCCTAAAGTACTCAAAACCCTAAAAGAAACCCTAGAAAACCCTAATTAGAACCCTGGGGGGTAAATGTAAATTCTAGACACTTTTGGATCAAAGTGCAAATATCAAAGTGACAGAACACCGCAAACCAAGTAACTTTCATATTGGAGAATTTCCAAGTTGTATGATGAAATTTGGACTTATTTGCAAAAGGGTCACATGAGCACTAGGTGACAAAGTCTGAAAATCAGTGAAATAGGGTCAACTTTGGAGCTCTGTATCCCTCAATTCTTAAGGATTTTGCCCTAGGTCAACACATCAAATTTGTAGAGCTATGTTAGGAGTATAACTTTGCTTAAGTGATTAAGCATTGGTGTTATATAAAAATTGGAGATAAACTGGCCTAAAGATGGACTGTCAGTCATAAGGAAATTCTAAACCTGGCTTAACAGTGGCGCTGGTCTGACTTTAGAAATAAATTAAGGACGATTCAGTGGGTTTAAGTCTGAGGTCACTATGAGGAAATTGGAGGTAGTATATAGAAGCAAAACTTTGCTAAAGTAAGGTAGGGTTGTTGCTGTACAAAAACTGAAGTAATAATGCCTTGAAGTAGCGCTGTCAGTCGGTCTGATGGGGATAGAAATGTGATCACTGCATCTGACTGAAGCCAGGGTTCAGTGTTATTGAACCAACTTGGGCATCATCGCGTGCTTAATCCATGGGGATTTTCAGTATGATCGTTATACCAAAGTGAAAGAAGATTGATTAATGCACAACTTCGATGCGGACCGATTTGCAAGTAACCACATGAAATAGGGCGCAATGTCTATCTGAATTCGAGCTAGCAGGCACGATGTCGACCTTGGTTCAGTGAACCTCATCGGGGATAAGAATGCCACCGTTGCCGTGTGCACTACTCAGACTTGCGGCCGCAGTAAAAATGTTCCGGAACGTGGTGCATGTAACCATGAGGTGGCGCCGTTCGGCCAAAGTGTTTCACCTGGGCGCTCATCGAGGCCTTACCCGCGCACGAGCTCTCCAGCGCACATGGAGGATCTTTTGAATCCCGTCCGATTCAAGCCACCACCTATAAATTGAGCCCAAGCGCTACCTCTTCACTACATTACGCACCTAAGTGCTTGTGCGAACCACTCAATTTGACGAAGAAACTTAGTTAAGCTGTGAGCTTCTCCTCACCGTTTTTGGCTCTACCATGAAAGACCTCTCCGTGGCCAGGTCAAATTGAGCAAGCATTCCCTAAATTCTGTCCCGACCGAGCTTCCTTAGATACTAAGGGTACTCCTTGATCTGTTTAATTTAACATGGCTGCCTTTATCTCACCAGAACAATCCCTCGACGCCGGAGTACTTCGTGATCTGCCACCCCGACACGGACAGCCATCTCTGTTCTTCATCCCGCCCATTCCACTGTTGGTAAGTCCTTAGTGCTTACCATGCCTTTTAATCGGGTTCTACCGCGCCGTGGCTTTGGGACCAAGCCAGGTGAACCTCGATGTCTGCCATGAACCAAGTGACGTGGACCGTAGGCCACAACAATCCGATTGGTGGTAGGACGTGGGTTGATTATGCCTAGGGAAGTGACCGGGATGCTCATTGTCTCGAAAGGGGCTGCCGGCGGCGAGCTCCGATAGTGACAGTTAGGTGTTCAACGCGGCGTCGTCGGGGGTCTTGTGGACATAAATAGAACCAAGCAGAAGGGCTTAGGTGTAAGTGTCAGTGACTCATGTAAACAATATCAACAAGCGCTTCGCAATTGTTTGAACGATCAGGGGCCTTTGCGCAAATCAACCCAATACTTTAGACAGTTTCTCCTTTTCTTTTTTTGATTAGGTTTGGAGATCCATCAGAAATTCTAGAAAAATAATAAAAATATGGGACCAATTTTACTAGACTCCTAAAATCCTCTAGTATTTAATAAAAATAGTTCCAAGATTTTTAATCCCAGAATTATTTAGTATTTAAAAGGGCCTAAACCTAGACTTTTGAAATTTTAGAAATTACCAAATAGCTCCAAAAATCATAAAACTTTTTGGGTATGCTTTATTTGATAATTAAGCCCATGGATGAAGTTTGAAATGTGTTGGACATTATTTGATTCCCAAACCCAAAACCCTAGCTTTCTAGATAATAGTTGCCTTATTCTAGTGGACTACTGACTCGGAAAACCCTTGTTTCCTTGGTGTACCGAGAAGGAAAGTTTTATTCAAGATACAACTTGATGTGTCACTAATAAAATTGCATTCATAGCATCACATGAGCATTCATGTTTATATATGGTTATGTATAGAAAACAAAGAAGAAGTAAGTGTCGAAGAGGAAGAGACTGCACCACCAACTGAAACTCCACCTGCTGGGAGTTGTTTTTATTTCGATATCTGTGGAACAGATCCCGACTCCCCTACAACATAAAGCAAGCCCCGGTGCATTTACCTTTCCTTGTGATTTTAAACTCTTTATCACTTGAATGATGCATTAGGTGATAGGAATTGAGTGCTACACAATTGCTGCATTTCCTTCCTTGAAGTTGACTACCATTCCTTGATTACCTGTTTTATTAAAAGTTTTTCTGATGCTTAGTCTTACTTTAGAAAACAAAAATGTTTTGGTTTTAACAAAAGATGATGCTTCAGATGGAATGGGATGTTTTCAAAAATAAAACTTGATGGTGGATCCATCATGGACGTGATGGGTTCAACATCAGACAAGATGTACCTCTGCCGGGTACCAAACTTTGGGACTTTAAATGATAAAGCTGAGACCGGGCGGTTGACTTGCACGAGAAGAGAGTCTCGGTGTAGTGTCTCCGTCTGAATCGATAAAGGACCGTGTCGATGTAGGCTTGATGATTGAGGACCTTTTAACTGGTCATGCCTCGTCATGGGTAAGCTTCGCCTCGGGCAGACCAATACCAGAAAGGCCAACACGCAATGGGAGTGGAGAGATGGCGAGAGTAGCGTGTACCCTCCATGGCAAGAGGCTGGACGGTGGTGTATCTGTGCTCTTGGTTGGCGCGAACAGGGTCTGACCTTAAGAACCCCGGTGGCGAGTTGACATATGCAAGGGTTAAGTGCTACATATGTCGTGTGATTGGAGATCCCCAGCTGGGTATTAATCGATTCAGATCGCCGTTACTTCTCGGATATGAAGACTTGGTCACTGCCCTACACGTAGCAATCCAGTAAAGAAAAATGGTGATAAAAGACGGCTAGAGCAGGCCAAGTGCTTGAACTAGGGTAGAAAGAACTCTAGCTACAGGTGATGACTTAATTTGATAATAAACCTGGATTTTTAAGGATCCACTATTAGTAAGCATTCTGCAAACGGTGTCTTTGATTTTTTGAATAGCCTTACCTTGACTCTCTCAAGCCAGCATATCCTTGAGAGTCTTTTCTTTTGTCAGGTAAGACTTGGGAAAGTACACTCCGTACTCAAGGTTTTCGAACCCATGTTGTTGTAGGTGAGGAAACAGTAGATTTTTGCTGTTTCTACTCAAGGGTGGTACCCAAGGAAGAGCCCCAGCAGTGAAGTTGGTCACGGGAGGTTGTTTGCCTCCCACTTTGAAATCAATAAACTTGTGTGCGGGAGGGTGTTTTGCCTCCCTGGTCTGTAATAATACTCTATGCACCCGTAATACCCTAGTTTTGTAATAATAATACACTCTCTCTATATTGATGAATGTAAATTAAGTCATTGTGATTTGCTTCCTCTTATTCTTTCCTCCGATGTGATGTAATATCTGTGTGACGGGTGAAGCGCTCTTGGGCGAAATGATGAGGATACAGTTACCGAAGTTGTCGAGTGATTATGTGCATCTACAGGGTTGTCCAAGGTCCTTAGGACAAGGACAACTGTAGGTGGGCCTAATACCTAGGGAGGTTCTGTCATAGCTGGTATCGGAGCGAAACCCATCTCTCTAGATATTACGTAGTACTTCAAAAGAATTTTCAAATACTCACCTAGAAATATTCTTTTATTCTTACCTTACCACTTTCTGGTAGTCCCTTATCTGGTAGAATTGGGTAATAGAGTGCAATATATAGGAAGATGGGGATCAACAAAAGTTGATTCCATAATTATTAGGTTATGCATGCATCATGTTTAAGGATATACAAATAAATCTTCCCCTCTTATGGAGATATGGCACAAACAAGGAAAACTGCACGCAAATCTACTGGACCTTTTGGTGTGCCTCGTCATCAGCTAGCCCCCAGACATGAAGGGAGTAGTAGTGGCAGCAATGACCCAATTGGAGACCTGGAAACCAAGGTGGAACAACTTTGGTCAGAGCTACGTCACCGGAATAGGGCATGGGCGCAGGACAACCAGCGTATAGCTGAATTGTCAGCTGACGTCAGCCGCTTGCAATAAGAGATCTTAGATCAGGATTCGACCATTGATTGGGCTGTCAACTGATGTTCGATCGCTTGGGACCGCGAAGCAACAGCTCGAGCTTGTGTGGCAGAGCTTAGTGCGGCCCTCGACAGCCTGCAAGTGTAATGTAATACTTTACATGAAGAAGTACATGTACTGTATGCTCGACTGCACCCAAACATGCCTTCTGACGTTGAGAGTGGGAGCCGGACCATTGGGAACAACAAATGAAGGACCTAATGAGGAGTTGGACCTTTTTAGGCCCCCTCCTTCCATGAACCTTGCTGACAAACGGTCTCTTGCAGCAGGAAATGAAGCAACCAAGGATGACGAAGACTAGAATAGTATAGTTTAGATGTTATACTTATGTAAAATAAGTAATGAAGTCAAGTTGTACACTGGAGTCTGTATAATTATTACATTTTGGTAATGTAATATGATGGCGTGTGCTAGCTTGTTATAATTTTTTTCCAAATGTTTCTTTGCCTCAGATGCCATCACGGACTCACGCACATGATGGTGCAGGGACTTCCCGCGGTCAGGAAGATACTCCTAACCAGACACCAGTACCACCGACTTTGGCCGAGGCTATCACAGCCCTGGTCAATGCCACTTCGGATAATATGTGCTTCTTGCGTGAAATGGCAAGCAATCAGTTCCAACTGCATGGTGGGAGAGCTCCTCCCTAAGGGCTGTGTGATACTACATATTCGGAATTTTCTGAGACTCGACCCCCACTCTTTATTAAAGCAGAAGAACCTCTAGAAGCCGATGAGTGGGTAAGAGTTGTGGAACAGAAGTTTGGGCTGATTCGCTGCACGGAGACGCAGAAGCCACTGTTTGGTGCACAACAGCTGACAGGGCCTGCCAGTACGTGGTGGGCAAATTTTGTAGCAATTCAACTGGCTAGACATCAGATCACTTGGGAGGAATTCAAGCTAGCATTCTAGGAGCATTATGTTCCAGAGGGAGTGCTCAATCTGAAACAAGAAGAATTCATTCGATTAAAGCAAGGGGGAGATACTGTAATGCAGTATCTCCACAAATTCAACCATCTATCTCAGTATGCCATCGACCAAGTGAATACAGATCTGAAGAAAAAGAATTGTTTTATGAGGGGACTCAATGACAGGCTTCAGCGGAAAATGGCAACCTGCTTGGACCTTACTTATAGTAGGGCTGTCAGTACGGCACTGGCAATAGAAGCCAAAAATGCAGGACATGGAAAATCAAAGGGATTTTGAGGTGAAAGGTCAAATCAAAGGCCTGAGAAGAGAACCAGGTTGGTGATCCGACCTTTTAATCAAAATCGTTCTTCGCCTCGCCCACCTTACTATCCCTTCAAGCAGCCTGTTTTTATTCGTCCCACTACTACCCCCGCTCCTACCAATCAGCCGAGTGCCCCTGGTACTCGTTTCCCTGCTCTCCCCAGTTCTTCCACTGGTTGCTTCAATTGTGGAAAGTCCGGACACTTCATCAAGGACTACCCATACCCGAAGCAAAATAAAACCAATTTCCAAAAGAACTCTGGGAACTCCAACCAAGGAAAGGGAATACGACTAATACTTCAACGGGCAAGAACTTCAAGAAAACTGGACGGATTTATTATACTCAAGTGGCTACAACACCGGAGGGCGAGCCGGTAATGATAGGTACGTTCCTTGTTGCCAATTAGCTAGCAGTTATTCTCTTCGATTCTAGTGCATCACACACCTTCATAAGCAAGAATTTTGTGGAAAAGCATCGCATTCCTTGTACTGAATCAAGGGAAGGATTTATTATCCATTCACCTGGGGGACAGATATGTACTAAGGAAGTAGCCTTCCACATACCAGTAACATTGGCCGGGCGGGAATTCCCTACCAATATGATTGTTTTAAAGGGACAAGACATAGATATAATCCTGGGTATGAATTAGTTAGCCCAACATAAAGCTATCATCAATACCGACTTAAGGACCATCAAATTGAGCCATGGCCACAAAGAGATTCAACTGTCCATCCCTGTTGCTGTCCTAGTCAAACCATCTGGGCAAGTTTATGAAGCTATCATACCAGAAATCTAGAATATTCCGGTGGTATGTGAATTCCCAGATGTCTTTCCTGAAGATTTGTCTGGGTTTCCTCCTAAAAGGGATGTGGAATTCATGATTGAACTAAAGCCCGATACGGCTCCTATTTCTAGAAGGTCGTACTGAATGCCACCTAATGAATTGGCAGAACTCAAGACTCAACTCCAAGACTTGCTTGAGAAGGGGTTCATTAGACCTAGTTCATCACCATGGGGATGTCCAGCAATTTTCGTTAAGAAGAAGGATCAGACACTTCGAATGTGCGTGGACTACCGACCCCTTAATGAGGTCACCATCAATAACAAGTACCCTCTTCCTCGGATCGATATCTTATTCGATCAACTTACTGGAGCTTGGGTATTCTCCAAGATTGAACTTAGGTCAGGTTATCATCAAATCCGTATTCGACCCAAAGATATACCCAAGACCGTGTTCACTACGCGGTATGGATTATTCGAATATTTGGTTATGTCTTTCGGATTGACAAATGCTCCAGCCCACTTCACATACTTAATGAACTCGGTATTTATGCCCGAGTTAGATAAATTTGTGGTGGTCTTCATTGATGACATTCTTATCTATTCCAAAAATGAAGAGGAGCATGCTAAACACTTATGGATTGTGCTAATGCGGTTAAGGGAGCATCAACTGTATGCTAAGTTCAGCAAATGCGCGTTTTGGTTGGAAGAAATCTAGTTTCTGGGACATGTATTGTCTGCCAAAGGAATTGTGGTCGATCCCAACAAAGTCAAGGATATTCTAGAATGGAAATCGCCAACTAAAGTACATCAAGTTCGAAGCTTCCTTGGACTAGCTGGATACTACCAGCAGGTTTATTCTGGATTTCTCCAAGATTGTTAAACCTATTACAAGTTTATTGAAGAATGATACTAAGTTTGACTGGTCCTCAAAATGCAATGAAGCCTTCGACCAGCTGAAGGTGTTATTAACCACTGTTCCGGTATTAGCTCAACCGGACATTGAAAAACCTTTTGATGTGTATTGTGACGCATCAGGAAGTGGACTTGGATGTGTACTAATGCAAGAGGGCCGAGTCATAGCTTATGCTTCAAGACAACTCCGTTGGCATGAGGAGCACTATCCAACTCATGATTTGGAACTAGCTGCATTTGTTCATGACCTCTAGATATGACGTCATTATCTACTGGGAAATACTTGCCATTTATATACAGATCATAAAAGTCTGAAATATATTTTTACCCAGTCAGAATTAAACATGAGGCAGAGAAAATGGCTTGAGCTGATTAAAGATTATGACTTGGAAATCCACTATCACCCATGAAAAGTGATTGTGGTGGCAGATGCACTGATTTGCAAAGCCTCTTGTCATTGTCTTATCGTAAGGGCCTCTGACACCACACTATGTCAAGAAATGGAAAAGTTGAACCTGGGAATGGTACAACATGGAACTTTGACAAAATTAAAGCTTGAGTCAGTTCTTCTACAGAGAATTGTTGATGCCCAAAGAACCGACAATGGTATGAAGCACATTCATGAGAAAATAGAAGCCGGCAAAGCTAATTGCTATAGAAAGGATGACCAAGGGATAATATGGTTTAATGATCGCATAGTGGTGCCTAAAGATGCTAAAATCCGCCAATAGATCTTGGATGAAGCTCATCTTAGTCGATATTTCATTCATCCTGGAAGTACTAAGATGTATCAAGACTTAAAGCAACACTATTGGTGAACAAAAATGAAGATTAAGATTGCACGCTATGTGGCAAGATGTGACACCTGTAGACGTGTCAAAGTAGTGCACATGAAGACCGCTGGACCACTACAATCTTTACCCATCCCAACTTGGAAATGGGAGGATATTAGTATGGACTTCATTGTGGGATTGCCCAGGATGGCCAAAGGTTTTGACTCCATATGGGTCATAATTGACAGGCTTACAAAGATTGCTCATTTCCTACCCGTCAAGACCAAATATCCAGTGGTCGCATACGCGGAACTTTATATTGCCCGTATTCTTAGTTTACATGGAGTTCCAAAAAGATAGTGTCGGATCATGGACCACAATTTGTATCCATATTTTGGAGTGAACTGCATAAATTCTTGGGTACTAAGTTGCTCCACAATTCAGCCTATCATCCCCAAACAAGTGGACAAACTGAGAGAGTAAATCAAATACTTGAAGACATGTTGCGGGCGTGTGTCTAGGAGTTCCCTCAAAAATGGGATGAATGTCTGCCATTGGTGGAATTTTCTTATAATAATAGCTATCAGAAAAGCATTAAGATGGCACCATTCGAAGCACTGTACGGGCGCCGGTGTCGGACACCCTTAAATTGGTTAGAACGGTGGTATTTTAGGCCTGACTTAGTCAAGGAAATAGAAGCAAAGGTTCAACGGATAAGGCATCACTTGAAAGAAGCTCAAGCTCGACAGAAAAGTTATGTAGACAAACGACGCCGACCCTTGTTCTTTCAAGTCAAAGATTATGTGTACCTGAAAGTATCACCAATGAAGGGTGTGAACCATTTCGGGGTAAAAGGAAAGCTAGCAACCCGATGCATTGGCCTGTTTCCCATTCTTGAACAATGTGGACCAGTGGCATACCGACTTCAACTACCAGAAACATTATCTGTAGTGCATAATGTGTTCCATGTATCCCAACTAAAGAAGTGCCTTCGGGTTCCTGATCGAACCGTCGATGTGGTGGATGTTGTCTTAGAACCATATTTGACTTATTCAGAACATCCCATTCGAGTTTTTATCAGAAGGACATGATCACTCGAAAAAGGACTCTTAAATTCTATAAGGTACAATGGAACTAGCATACTGAAGATGAAGCTACCTGGGAGACTCAAGACTTCTTGGAAAAGAATTTTCCTTGGTTCTTAGCTTCATGTAACCTGTAAGATATGTACATTTGTTTGTAAAGTTGGAATAAACCCCAGACCACCCCGTGCTCTGTAAGACAAGGAAATAAAGATGAGACACATTTCCTTTTCCATTACTTACCCTAGGACCTTAAATCTCGGGACAAGATTCTTTTATGGGGGGAAGGATGTAACACCCCTGGTATTACTGGCACTAAAACTTGAACATAACATCATGAGCATTGACATTTCATGTTGTTGTTACACCTAGAATGCATTCACTAGGTAAAATTTTCAAAAAAGTTGTGATGAGGTGACTTGATGTTTGATTAACCCTAGGGTAGGGTACTTAACCCTGAATTAGGGCTTATGGATGAAAGTGAAGCCAAAATGAGTAAAAATTTCAAAAGTCATTATAAATGTTCATAAGATATCAAAGTTGATGGACTTTAGTGGCACAAAAACCCTAAAGTACTCAAAACCCTAAAAGAAACCCTAGAAAACCCTAATTGGAAACCTAGGGGGTAAATGTAAATTCTAGGCACTTTTGGACCAAAGTGCAAATATCAAAGTGATAGAACACCACAAACCAAGTAAATTTCATATTGGAGAATTTCTATGTTGTATGATGAAATTTGTACTTATTTGCAAAAGGGTCACATGAGCACTAGGTGACTAAGTCTGAAAATCAGTGAAATAGGTCAACTTTGGAGCTCTGTATCGCTCAATTCTTAAGGATTTTGCCCTAGGTCAACACATAAAATTTGTAGAGCTATGTTAGGAGTATAACTTTGCTTAAGTGATTAAGCATTGGTGTTATATAAAATTTGGAGATAAACTGGCCTAAAGATGGACTGTCAGTCATAAGGAAATTCTAAACCTGGCTTAACAGTGGCGCTGGTGTGACTTTAGAAATAAATTAAGGACAATCCAATGGGTTTAAGTCCGAGGTCACTGTGAGGAAGTTGGCGGTAGTATATAGAAGCATAACTTTGCTAAAGTAAGGTTGGGTTGTTGCTGTACGAAAACCGAAGTAATAATGCCTTGAAGTAGCGCTGTCAGTCGGTCTGATGGGGATAGAAATGTGATCACTGCATCTGACTGAAGCCAGGGTTCATGTTATTGAGCCAACTTGGGTGTCGTCGCATGCTTAATCCACGGGGATTTTGGTATGATTGTTATACCAAAGTGAAAGAACGTTGATTAATGCACAACTTCGATGCGGACCGATTTGCAAGTAACCACATGAAATAGGGCGCAATGTCTATCAGAATTTGGGCTAGCAGGCACGATGTCGACCTAGGTTCAGTGAACCTCACCGGGGATAAGAATGTCACCGTTGCTGTGTGCACTGCTCGGACTTGTGGCCACGGTAAAAATCTTCCGGGACAGTGGCACATGTAACCATGAGGTGGTGCCGTTCGGCCAAAACGTTTCACCTAGGGCGCTCGTCGTGGCCTTACTCGCGCGCGAGGCTCGCCAGCGCACATGGAGATCTTTTGAATCCTGTCCGATTCCAGCCACCCCCCTATAAATTGAGCCTGAGCGCTACTTCTTCACTGCATTACGCACCTGAGTGCTTGCGCGAACTACTCAATTTCGTGAAGAAACTTAGTTAAGCCTTGAGCTTCTCCTCATCGTTCTTGGCACCACCATGAAAGACTTCTCCGTGGCCAGGTCAAATTGAGCAAGCACTCCCTAAATTTTGTCCCGTCCGAGCTTCCTTAGATACTAAGGGTACTCGTTGATCTATTTAATTTAATGCGGCTGCCTTTATCTCACCAGAACAGTCCCTCGACGCCGGAGTACTCCGTGATCCGCCACCCCGACACGGACCGCCTTCTCGGTTCTTCATTCCGCCCATTCCACTGTCGTTCTGAGCTACTGGTAAGTCCTTAGTGCTTCGCTATTGTTTGAACGATCAGGGGCCTTTGCCAAATCAACCCGCGCGGTCGCGGGCATGCCCGAATTCTGTACAGACCTAGGGCGGCCGGGCTGGTTTCGGCCCAATACTTTAGACAGTTTCTCCTTTTCTTTTGATTAGGTTTGGAGATCCATTAGAAATTCTAGAAAAATAAAACAAATATGGGACCAATTTTACTAGACTCCTAAAATCCTCTAGTATTTAATAAAAAAAGTTCCAAGATTTTTAATCCCAACTATAAATTATTTAGAATTTAAAAGGGCCTAAACCTAGACTTTTGGAATTTTAGAAAATACCAAATAGCTCAAAAAATCATAAAACTTTTTGGGTAAGCTTAATTTGATAATTAGAGCCCATGGATGAAGTTTGACATGTGTTGGACATTGTTTGATTCCCAAACCCAAAACCCTAGCTTTCTAGATAACAATTGCCTTATTCTAGTGGACTACTGACTCGGAAAACCCTAGTTTCCCTAGTGTACCGAGAAGGAAAGTTGTATTCAAGATATAGTTTGATGTGTCACTAATAAAATTGCATATTCATAGCATCACATGAGCATTCATGTTTATATATGTTTATGTATAGAAAACGAAGAAGAAGTAAGTGTCGAAGAGGAAGAGACTGCACCACCAACTGAAACTCCACCTGTCGGGAGTTGTTTTTATTTCGATATCCGTGGAACAGATCCTGACTCCCCTACAACACAAGGCAAGCACCGGTGCATTTACCTTTCCTTGTGGTTTTAAACTCTTTATCACTTGAATGATGCATTAGGTGATAGGAGTTGACTGCTACACAATTGCTGCATTTCCTTCCTAGCCTTTCTGGTATTAGTCTGCCCGAGGCCAAGCTTACCCATGACGAGGCATGTGACCAGTTAAAGGGTCCTTGGTCAGCAGGCCCACATCGGTACGGTCCTTAAGCGACTCAGACGGGGACACTACACCGAGACTCTCTTCTCGTGCAAGTCACCCGCCCGGTCTCATCTTTATCATTTTCAATCCCAAAATCTGGTACCTGGCAGAGGTACATCTTTTCTGATGTTGAACCCATCACGGCCATGATGGATCCACCATCAAGTTTTATTTTTGAAAACATCCCATTCCATCTGAAGCATCATCTTTTGTTAAAAACAAAACATTTTTGTTTTCTAAAGCAAGACTAAGCATCAGAACACCTTTTAACAAAATAGGTAATCAAGGAATGGTAAACAGTTCCAAGGAAGGAAATGCAGCAATTGGTTTAGCACCCAACTCCTATCATGTAATGCATCATTCAAGTGATAAAGAGTTTAAAATCACAAGGAAAAGGTAAATGCACCGGGGCTTGCCTTGTGTTGTAGGGGATTCAGGATCTGTTCCACATATATCAAAATAAAAATAGTTCCTGGTAGTTGGGGTTCCAGTTGGTGGTGCAGTCTGTTCTTCTTCAACACTTACTTCTTCTTTGTTTTCTATACATAAACATACATATACATGAATGTTCATGTGATGCTATGAATATGCAATTAAAATAGAGATACATCAAGTTGTATCTTGAATATAACTTTCCTTCACGGTACACCACGGAAACTAGGGTTTTCCGAGTCAGTAGTCCACTAGAATAAGGTAACTATTATCTAGAAAGCTAGGGTTTTAGGTTTGGGGATCAAACAATGTCCAAAACATGTCAAACTTCACCCATGGGCTCCAACTCCATGGCAAGAGGCTGGATGGTGGTGTATCTGTGCTCTCGGTTGGCGTGAACCCAGTCTGGTCTTAAGAAACCCGGTGGTGAGTTGACATATGCAAGGGTTAAGTGCTACATATGTCGTGTGATTGGAGATCCTTAGATGAGTATTAATCAATTCGGATCGTCGTTACTTCTCGGACATGAAGACTTGGTCACTGACTTACACGTAGCAATCCAGTAAAGTAAAAAGGGATGATAAAAGATGGCTAATGTAGGCCAAGTGCTTGAACTAGGGTAGGAGGAACTCTAGATTCAGGTAATGACTTAAACTGATAACAAAACTGGATTTTTAAGTATCCACTATTAGTTAGCATTTCTGCAAACAGAGTCTTGATTCTTGAATAGCCCTCCCTTGACTCCGTCAAGCCAGCATATCCTTGAGAGTCATTTCTTTTGTTGGGTAAGACTTGCGAAAGTACACTCCGTACTCAGGGTTTTCGAACCCATGTTGTTGTAGGTGAGGAAACAACAGACTTTTGCTGTTTTTGTTCAAAGGTGGTACCCAAGGAAGAGCCTCAGCAGTGAAGTGGTCGTGGGAGGATGTTGACCTCCCACTTTAAAAACAATAAACTTTTGTGTGGGAGGTTATTTTGCCTCCCTGGTCTGTAATAATACTACTTTATGCACTCCTAGTACCCTGGTATTGTAATAATAATAATCTCTCTCTATATTTGATGAATGTAAATTAAGTTATTGTAAATTGCTTCCGCTTATTCTTTCCTCTGAAGTGACGTAATATCTGCGTGACGGGTGAAGCGCTCTTGGGCAAAATGATGAAGGTACAATTACCGAACTTGTCGAGTGATTATGTGCATCTACGGGGTTGTCCAAGGTCCTTAGGACAAGGACACTGTAGGTGGGCCTGTTACCTTGGGAGGTTCCGTCACATTATTTCCACAACTTGTTGAGCTATGATCTTTTGTGAGCTCACTCTTACGATATATAACCCCCCCCCCCCCCGACAGGTGAAAGAGCAGGTGGTCTAAGAGGAGCCCTACAATGAGGAATATGAGCTTATCTAGGTGGTGTCTCCCAGTCAGCTTGATGACGCCAAGGAATAATATTTAGTTCGTTTTGTTGTTGTCATTTATTTTTGTAAGACTTCAGCTATGTAATAATGATACTTGTGACATTTATCTCTATACACTTTGTCATTATATGTGATATTCTTCTTTGGCGAACATATGAGACGCACTCGGCTTTATCCCTTAAATCCGAGTGTGACAAGTTCCTTGGAACCGAACCTCGGGAAATAAATCATCGTGTTCATTTGTTTTGATCTTCATCACTCGATTTGTTTCTTCCCTATCCTCTCTCCAAAGTTCCCTTGCTCATATTGTTTTTGAGTTTGCTTCCAAAGTTATCCGCATTGATTGAGCAACTCATAGCAAAAGGAACTATCTTCCGCACTCCGATTTCGAGATTGTTTATTTCTAATCCTAACCCTGTGTGAAGTATGTGTTCAAAGTTTATAATTTTCAGGATTCGTCTATTCACCCCCGTCTAGGTGACTTTCAACATGTTTATAGGTGTAGGGTCTAATCTATTTTACCAGTATCAACTAACATGTTTAAGTAACTCACCTTAGATTAAATATCATCAGATTAGATGGGTTCTAGATTAACTTAGTGTGACTAGATTAGACTTATATAAGATCCAATTAATTTATTTTGGACTAGATCATGGTTGTTACACTCTAGAGTGGGATAAATATGCTTATTAGGACAAGATGAATATATAAGGATAAGATAGAATCTTTTAATATGAGATGGATCTATTAAGCTAAATATATTTTAATGGATAATCTAAGTTGAATAGATGTCTTGCTAGAATTTTTTATGCCTAACTGTCTATGCAGATGTAATTGTGAATATTACTCCACAACTCATCACACTCCATCAAAGAACCAAATGAAATAGGTATCATAAGAACAAGCATTCAAGCATATAGGTACCTACAAAAATAGTTTTGTTTTTGTTCCTAAGATTAGGTCTCCTATTCCTAAGGGCCACTTTAGGTACAGGATTTCAAAGTGTGAAATCTAGTTTGGTTTTTAGAAGAGAAAAGGTAAGAGTAATCAAAGTAAAGCAGCAATAGATGAGAAAAGATTAAGGGGAGTTTAGAAAGAATCAGAGTAGCAAAGGTAAGTAGGTAAGGGTTGTCTAGTTTTATCTAGGTTCGTCCTAGAGTCAACATTCCTGTGATACCACTTCCGTCACACCCGGATTTAAGGGGCAAACCCGGGTGCGTCCCAAATGTGTGCTAGGATCAAGTCTCACACATATGATGACTGATGGTACATAAACGAATGTCACATTTTTAATATATAATGGAGTTCTATAAAAAATAGTTAAATAATTACGTCATACGAAGACAACAATCCAGCAACCATAGTTGACTAGGAGATGACGGCCTAGACCTCTCACGAACCTCATCATGACATCCTTCATGCTCCTCATCTTGACGGTACCTGTTCTTGACCTGGGCGATGTGAGTACAGCAAGGGTGAGCTCACATACGTTCATCGCTCAACAAGTTGTGGGGAATAATGTGCATGAGCTCACTTACAGTGGAACTCATGTGAAGTGTAAGGCTTACCAAAGGAGATGGTTGAAGCTGAGCATTGCTTTTAAAGTTAGTCAAAGTTTTATTAGCAGTTACTAAGTATAAGTAGATACCAACACAAATAAATAAGAGATCACAACTAATAATAACACCCACAATGCAATGCATATGACAAATTGAGTTTAGTTCCATAAATTACTCATGTGAGGGTCCGAGCTGCTCATGACCGTGAGCATGACTGATATACCAATTTTACACTCTACAGAGGTTGCACATCTTTACACACAAGACATGTTTCCTGATTAGCCAGGGTTAGCTAGACCCTTAGACACTTCCAAGGTGAATAGCTAGGGATCCACCGCGAGGCCTTTCCAAAATTCCACTAGTTCGAAAAAACCCACTACAGATTCAGGATGAATGAAGCATAGGAATCCTGCCATCGCAGCAATTCGACCCGAGAACCTCCCTATATTTTGCAGTGACGTCTCCCCGCTTGCCTCTTTCGGGTAAGGTAATCTCTCCCTAGCTTTCCTAATTACTTGGCCAAGGACGTCCCTTTCCACCATTGTGGTAACATTGTGTCCTGGGTGGTTCTCCTTGTTCCAATTGAAAGGGAAATGGGCTTAATCATTTCCTATAATCGATTTCAGTGGTTGACGTCCATCACAAACCACGTGGACTAATTAGTTTGCCAAGATGTCGTTTATCTCAGGTGATAAGGTTCATCACAAACCAAGAAAGAAATTCAATTAGAGGCTCAAATAAATTTGGAGCAAAGGACTTGAGAGTGTGCTGCCAGTGGTGCACCGAACAGTGTCCGGTGTGCACCGGACAGTGTCCGGTGCACCAGGCCAAACACCAAACGAACAGGCCACTCTCAGGAATTTCCAAGCCGCGCTCCACTATAATTCACCAGAATGTCCGGTGTGCACCAGACATGTCCGGTGAGCCAACGGAGCAACGGTAACCTGGCGCCAAGGGTCGACTACAAAGTGAACAATGCGCGTCAGAGTTCAAAGCAAAGAAGTCAGAGCGCACCGGACGTGTCCGGTGTGGCACCGGACTGTCCGGTGCAACTACAGGACAAGGGTTCCAACGGTCAACTCGCTCCAAACCCCAATAAGCGTGCTGACGTGGCACGCACCAGGACAGTGAACAGTGACTATCCGGTGCACCACCGGACTATCCGCTGTGCCCATCGCCAGCAAAAACATCCAACAGCTAGGAAGTGGTTGGAGGCTATAAATACCCCCCAACCACCACCTTCAATGGCATCCAAGTTTTATGAAGTTCCTATTCAATACAAGAGCAATAGCATTCACTCCAAGACACATTCCAAAGATAAAATCCTCTCCAAGTCTCAAAATCAACTCAACCACTTAGTGACTTGAGAGAGAGAGAGTTTTTGTGTTCATTTGTTGCTCTTGTTGCTTGGATTGCTTTCTCCTCCTCTATTCTTATCCTCATAAGTGCTTTATAAAGCTAGCAAGAGACACCTAAGTGTGTGGTTGTCACACTCGGTTTTGGAAGACAAACCGAATGCGAACCATGTACGTGCTAGGATCAGAACTCACGTACACAGTGATTACATAATTGGACATCATCACACAATGCTCAAAGTAAATAGCGGAAAGGTACTTTAATTACATCAAGATGTCGAAGACATCCACAGATTCTAATACATAGCCATAGTGTTCAACATTAATATCAAAGTGAGGAGAAACGAAACGTAGATGATAAGCCTACATAGGCAGTTGACTGGGGGTTTGCCACTAAGATAAAGTAGAACTCATCGTAGTCCTAGAACTCCTCAAAGTCCTCCATGTTGCCAGCATCACCTCCTGAGCACTGAGTACAGTGGGGACAACCTGGGGTAGGGTGGTTTGTAAAGCAAGGGTGAGTACACATCAACGTACTCAGCAAATGTCCTGTTTGGCTAAAGTGGACTAGATGTATGTGGGGTTGAGGTTAAGCAGTTGCTTTTAGTTAGTCAAACATCCATTACTATTAGTAGATCCAAGTTTTAGTAATAAACCCAGTTATTACCCAAAAGTACTCCCTCCAAGAGGAATTAACAGAGATCAGAATTATAAGCAACATTATTAACCGTCATCATAAAAGTAACCAAAGTTCTTCTAATCAAAGAGGATCCCAAGGCTGCTCTTAACTGTGAGCTCGGCTAATATACCAGTTTCTAACACTCTGCAGAGATTGCACACTTTACCCACAAGTCGTGATCCCTTTATGCCTCGGGTCGATCAAACCCTCAAACACAGCCAAGGTGAGTCAGCAAGGTTTCACTACGTAGCCTTTACAAAGACTCCCCTGGTGCATAGCTGCTTGTTAGGTTTCGCCAGTCGTACAAACGCAGTACACCTCCCCAAGGTGGGTGACTAACAAAACCAAATCGAATGAACCTCTGCACCCCCCTTGGTAGAGCGAGCACTATGCCTCAGCCCCCATTGACGGCCCTCAGGCAAAGCCAACTACACCCCTAGGTTCATCTAATTAATCAGCTAAGGGCGTCCCATTCCACCCTCATGGTTGCACTGTTATCCAGGGTGGTCACTCCACGAATAGGTCCTTACGGAGAGGTACTCAGGGAAAATGGCCCAAGCCCCCTAAAATATCACAATATCATCATCGGGATAACATCATCGTATCATAAATAATCACATCATGTTCATTGATTAAGTTAAAGCAATAGCATAATGTCACACCCGGATTTAAGGGACAAAGCTAGGTGCATCTCATACATGCACCAAAGAAGACAACATATATAATAACAAAGTGTATAGAGATAAATGTCACAATAACATCAGAGTACTTACTACATTGCGGAAGTCTTACAAAATAAAAGATAACTATAAAATGAACTAAATCCATCCTTGGCGCCAATAAGTCAACTAGGAAACGCCACCTAGATCAGATCAAACTCCTCATTGTGTGGCTCTTCTTGAACCACCTGTTCTTCTCCTATGGGGAGTGTGAGACAGCAAGGGTGAGCTCACACATGATCATAGCTCAACAAGTTGTGGGGAAACCAGTGGGCATGAACTCACCAAAGGTGGGAGTTCATGTGATGTGTAAGGCTGATCAACACTAGGGGTTAAAACTGAGCATTGCTTTTAATAAGTTGATCAAATTTTATTAGCAGTTACTAAATGTAAGTGAATACCAAACCATAATAAGAATAATAGAACAAACTTAATAAATAATCCCATGCAATGCAAATGAAAAATTGAATTTAAGTTCCATATTTAGTCATGCGAGAGTCCTGAGCTGCTCATGACCGTGAGCTCGGCTAGTATTCTAGTTTTACACTCTGCAGAGGTTGTACCATGTACCCACAAGTCATGTTACCCATCTACCAAGTGATCGCGACTCCCATACACCTCTACCAAGGAAGCGAGGCAGGGCAACACTACAAGGCCTTTACAAAGTTCTACTAGCTTCTGAAAACCCGCTACAGTTTATGGGAAGAGCACTTGCAAGAATCACTCGTCTGACCGCCATCGCAGCAAAATCAACCCGAGAACCTCTCTGCATGCAACTCCCCTACTGCCCTTGCCCCTTTCGGGTAAGGTAGTCTTCAAATAGCTTTCCTAATTAGTTAGCCAAGGGGTCCCATTCCTCCCTTCTGTTGGCACATGTTTCTCAAGTTAAGCTCCATGTTCCAATTAACATTAATGATCTTGATATGAACATAAATAAAATAACAAAATAATTGGAACATGGATATAATGAAATATTAACCCAAAACCATGTAAAGCAATAGCAAAACTACCCAAGTGATTCAGGGATAACAAGGTAAAGAGATAAATAGTCTAGGGTGACCTATCAGGTCCCATCAAAATTAAGCATATGCATGGTAAATGATTATAAAGAACATTATTTGGTAAATAAAAGTGATCAAGGGCACAACTTGCCATCAATGATCTCCTGCTTAGCAACTTCTATCTGCTGGGCACTAGGATCCTCAGCTACTGGCTCACAATACAAACATGCATAGAATAAGGGAGAAATTAACATTACAACAAACATATAAACAAAATGCACAGGAATAATCTACACATTAAAATAAGAACCTAGGAACAAGAATCATTAATTTTGGAGTTATGGATTTTAAATTATGAATTTCCAAAGGTTTTATGTGCTTGATATATGACTAAGTGAGAAATAAATTTTCTTACTGTTTTCATGTCAAAACAAAGACTCTAGATGATAAACAATAATATTTCAAAATTTTAGAAACTGGAATGGGTTAATTTAGAGTTCATATGAATTTTCTATGAATTTAGCAAGTTTCTGCAATTAATTTAATACTAAAAATTCATTTTCTAATTGATTTTTCTTAGTTTTCTATTTCTCTGGACTGGGCGCCAAATACTATGAAGCGCAGGGTCTCTGGCACAAATATGTTTATGACTCAGAATTTCCCTAACATGGACGGCGGGTTCTAATTCGATTAAATGCAGGGGCTCTTATGCAAGATTCCAGGGCTGAAGGGGTATGGTGAACTACTGGCCGTCAGATCTATTTTCAACGCCCATGATTAGATCTCCTTATCCCGCGAATCTATACACAACATCGACCGTCTGATCTGAGATTAAAGGGCCAGATTAGATTCCCTTACCCCACAAATCGGTATTCATCCGTGACCCATGGATTGGAATCCAACGACGCGAATTTAAAGATTTGTGGCCGGTTTTGGTCTGCCCGATCGCATCCTATGGCTCACCCTCAACCCCAAAGTGATACGCATCGGGTTTAATCGCAGCCGCATACACCTTATCCAACGGTGCGTGCTATCCCTCAGTACTATGGACTCCGCGGCGACTGCACGCCCCAGCGGAGCAATCCCACCCACGGCGGCGCCATGACTGGGAATGGCCCAATCCATTCCCCGGCGACCTAACTCTCCCTCAAGCCTGGCTTTATGTAGAATAGATAACTGGAAAGACGCTCTGCGCTCCCATACCAGGTTTCCCAGCGAGTAGCGGACTGCCCCAGCTTGCAGCAGACTTCGTCGTGTGGCGTACTCCGATGAGAAATCCCCATGCAATAAGCCCACGATTCGTCCCGGGTCTAGGCGCTATACAATGTACAGAGGAGGACGAAAACATGGTGGAGGTTCTCACCTTGATTGGCGTGGTCAGAGGCCCAGCCCACGGCGGTGTGCGGAAACTGTGGCGGCGGCACCTTCTTCCCTCCGATCCCCCTCTCACACTCTGCTTTGTCTATGGCAATGGACTTCTAGCACGAGGCGACTCGGTCGCATGCGACAGAAGGTAGTCGCACTCTTAAACAACCCAGGTATGGCGAGGACCCCGGAGTGCGTGCCATTTAGTCGCGGCGGACGTGACATCGTCGGCCATTCTGTTTTGCCGGCACGCGAAGTCCACGGGAGATATGGTCTCTAGGCCCCACCGTGCACTGAATCAGCCGAGTCATAATGCGTGCGCAAGCTACCGGCTGCCAAACGGGCCCCACTGGTCGGTGTATCAGGAGGAAGGAAACGCACACGCCACTGACCGAGCTGGCCCGCTTGTCGGCGCCGCGGTGAGGTGGTGGGCTGCGCTGGATCAAAAGGGGAAGTGGGCCGAATTGGTGGGTTTTGAGCCCAACAGCAGGATTTCTCATTTTTCTTTTTATTTTCCTCTTACTTTTCTATCTCTTTTAATTTGTAGAATTCAAATTTGAATCCAATTTTATATGTGAATTTATATTCATTTTAAATGTACAATTTGAGCCCAATAATATGGAAGGTCCAATTATTTTTATACATATTTCTTTATTTTTTGTATAGCATTTTCCCTCTCTTCTCTAAACTCTAATTTGCAAATTAGGGTTAAATTCCCAAATTTAAATATTAATATATTTCATTTTATATTATTTTTATATTGTCACAAAATGTACACAAAATAAGGTCCAGCATGATGCATAATTTAATGGCATATCTTTTATGAATTATTTGTTTTTAATTATGGTGTTCACATGTGATGGTAAATAGATGTAACACACACATATAGAGGAAATAACTTTTCTCCTTTTATATTATATCTTACAAATTATAAATTGGGTATTACACATAAGCTAACCATAATAACCCAAAAGGTAAACAAGGATAAGTAAATACAGACTAGTCAATCCTTAGGTTTAAATAATGTAATGTGGGACAGTGAATTATAAATGAATGGGACATAATGGGTCAGAGGACACTTGCCTTCACCAGGTTGTTGCTCAGGAAGGTCTTCAGCAACACACTCAGGAACCATGGACTGCTCGTTGTCTAAATATTTATGCATTCAATACATTTGGTAAATGACAAATAAACAACACATCAATCATGTACAAACATGGGAACACATTTCAAAAAGAAAAGTATAAACTTAAAAGGGAGTTTAACTTATAGGGTAGACTAATCTCATTAAGTAGTTGATTAATCCCTAAGTACTATCCATGATTACATAATCTGATTTAATTACCTTCAATGAGACATAAAAATAATACTAGAGACAAATTCATGTAATACACATTATTAATCTTACAAGATTAAGTATACTTTGATCTCTAGGGTTTTCCTTTTATTTATTTTATTAAATGAATAAATCCACACATATACTAGTTCATAGTTAACCATAAAATTAGAATGTGCAGATAGTAAATGGAACTAATTTATTTAAACAGAGAATATTCCCATGAACATTATTCAATTTGAATCACTAAATTTGGAGTTCATATGCAAAAGATATGAAATAAACAAGTTTGAGAATTTAAAATATGAAAATAGGTCTAATTCTATACTTATTTAAAAGCCTAGGGTTCAATCTGCAAGATTACAAGGGCCTGCACGCGAAAACCAGGGACAGCGGGTTGATTCCAACTAAACCGAGGGTCTCTTTAACAAAATCACCGTGCGAAGGGGTGTCAGGCTTTCTCGACCGTCGGATCTGAGATCAACGGTTGAAAACAGATCCGCAGGCGAGTGCGCGGACGCGAGCGCGGGCGTGCACTGACCAGTGGGCCAGGGCGACCAGCGATGGAGGGTGGGGAGGCAGACTAACTGGTCAGGCCTGGTGCTAGGGGCACAGGCGATTGACCGACGGGTTCGGGCACAGGGCGTGCGGGCGCGAAGCGATATCCCGCGATCTCGACCGTGCGATAAGGATCAGACGGTGGAGATCAACACCGGGAGGGGTTAACGGTTGCGGGCAGTGCCACACCTTCTCGCGGCGGTGAGCCCACCGGAGTTGTGATGGGTGCGTGCTACGGCGGTTCCTGGGTCGCTGGAGCTGGCCAAAAACGAAGGGGAAGGCATGGCAAACTCGCTGGTGTGGTTTTGACTATGAGGCCAGGGTCAGAGAGGGGAGAACGGCGAAGGAAAGTGTAACACCCCTGGTGTTACTGGCACTAAAACTTGAGCATAACATCATGTGCATTGACATTTCATGTGTTTGTCACACCTAGAATGTATTGACTAGGTAAAATTTTCAAAAGAAGTTGTGATGAGGTGACTTGATGTGTGATCAACCCTAGGGTATGGTACTTAACCCTGGGATTAGGGCATGAGGGTAGTAATAAGCCCAAAATGAGAAAACCTCAAAATTCATTAGAAATGGTCATAAGATATCTAGAGTGTTGGGTTTGAGTGGCACAAAAACCCTAAACTACTCAAAACCCTAAAAGAAACCCTAGAAAACCCTAATTGGAACCCTAGGGGGGTAAATGTAAATTCTAGGCACTTTTGGACCAAAGTGCAAATATCAAAGTGATAAAGCATCACAAACCAAGTAACTTTTACATTGGACGACTTCCAAGTTGTATGATGAAGTTTGGACTTATTTGTAAAAGTACCCCATGAACACTATATGGTTAAGTCTGAATTTCAGTTGAATGGGGTCAACTTTGGAGCTCTATATCTCTAAATTTACAAGGATTTTGCTCTAGGTCAGCACATCAAATTTGTAGATCTATGATAGGAGTATAACTTTTCTTAAGTGATTAAGCCTTGGTGTTATACAAAATTTGGAGATAAGTGGACCTGAAGTCTGGCTGTTAGACAACCTAGGAACTGAATTCTAACTGACAGTGAAGTCAGATGAACTTTGGGATCAGATTTGAATATGATCCAGTGATTATTTGATTGTGGATGCTATAGCAAAATCAAAGATGGATTGTAGGACAACAATTCCTCTACAGATAGATGACCATGTTGTCACACAAAAATTGAAGAATAAAGTGCTTCAATTAGCTCTGTCAGGCGCTCTGAATGAAGTTCCAATGGTATAGTGACTGAAGAAGATCTCAGGTGTAGTGCACCTCGCCGCCGGTAACCCTGCGCCCGGATTCGTGCCGGCGCTACGATTCGTGCCCAGTGGCACTCGGATAACTTCGCGGGGTGAAAGATCTTTGGCAAGAGATGAAGATGGGACACTGTTGTCGCTCTGTCACCATGCCCATTTGCCAGCGATGTGGTCGAGTGGCCATCGCCAAGGTGTACACTGGTCGTTGTAATTGCGCCACGCCGTGACCCTTTCACCACGTCGTTACCAGCCGTAATAGCTCACCAGTGACCGTCGTAGCTCCTTAGCCTGTGACTGCCACGGTAGTTCACGTCAGGGACCTTCTCCTTTCTCTGGCCACCAGCGCGCCTTCTCCAAACTGGATGCCACCGTTGTTGGCTTCTATAAATTGAGTGATCGATCAGGTCCGCTAGGTTGTTACGCGCCCAGTGCACTAGCCCTCGCCTCCGATTAGCCACCGTAGCGCCCCAATTCCTTTCTTCCCCCAAATCGGGTTTCCGCGCCACCGTGAACGCTTTACCGTGGCTAGTCCTCTGTAGGTCAGTTCAAGCCTCTTTGCTTGATGTTCTAGCCTCCCTTAAGTCCCCTGCTGCTCGTAGATCAGTTTAATTGAACTAGATTTCCCTGAATCACCAAGAACACATTGAATTGTTCTCGGTTTTCGCCATCATCGTGGATAGAATGATTCCAAGCTAGAATCGTGCAAATGGTAGAGGGGTTAGGGTCGCCAGGATTGGAATTGGGTGTCAAGCAAAGGAGAAGCCTAGTCATTGCATTCTCTAGCCAGTACAAGTTCGCCGTAGGTGTGTCGTCGCCGTTCACCGTCGTGGACTTGGTGCGGTAAAGAAATAGAACTTCGAGGGCCTAACTGCGAATGTCAGAGACACAAGTAAATAGTGAAAAGGGTTCTTAACCAGTTATTCAAACAACCAGGGTCCTCTACGCAAAGTCGACAATGCGGGCGCGCGCGCGGGCGCGTTTCCCTGTTCATGGGCCGACTCGGGCTGATTTCAGCCCATTACTGTTCATTATTTTCCCTTTTCTTTTTCTGCCTGGCTTAGAGAATTTGTAGAAAATTCTAGAAAAATGATAAAATATGAGACCAATTTTACTAGATTCCTAATTTCCTCTAGAATTTAATAAAAACAGTTACAAGATTTTTAGCCACAACTATGAATTATTTAGTATTTAAAAAGGCCTAAACCTAGACTTTTGGAAATTTAGAAATTATTTGATAACTCCAAAAATCACAAAATGTTTTGGGTAAGTTTAATTTGGTAATAGAGGCCATGGGTGATGTTTGACATGTTTTGGACATTGTTTGATCCCAAAACCCCAAAACCCTAGTTTCTTAGAATAAAATTGTCTAACCCTACCAAAGTGTTGACCTAGAAGACTCTAGTAACTTAGATGTACCGTGAAGGAAAGTTGTATTCAAGATACAACTAGATGAATCTCTATTATAGCTGCATATTCATAGCATCACATGAACATTCATGTATATGTATGGTTATGTATAGAAGTCGAAGAAGAAGTAATTGTCAAGGAAGAAGAGACTGCACCACCAACTGAGGCTCCATCTGCCGGGAGTAGTTTTTATTTTGATATCTGTGGAACAGATCCCGAATCCCCTACAACACAAGGCAAGCCCTGGTGCATTTGCCACCTCCTTGCTATTTTAAAAATTTTATCACCTTGTTTTATGCATTAGGTGATAGGAGTTGTGTGCTAAAAAATTGATGCATTTCCTTCCTTGGAAAATTGATTACCCTTCCTTGATACGCTTTTATGAAAAGAATTTTTATGATGCTTAGCCTTGCTTTAGAAAAACAAAATGTTTTTTTAAAACAAAAGTGATGCTACAGATTGGATGGGAAGATTTCAAAAATAAAACTTGATGGTGAATCCATCATGGCCGTGATGGGTTCAAAATCTGAAAAGATGTACCTCTGCCAGGTACCAAACTTTGGGTTTTACATGATTAAAGATGAGACCGGGCGGGTGACTTGCACGAGAAGGGAGTCTCGGTGTAGTGTCTCCGTCTAAGTGGATTAAGGACCATGCCGATGTAGGCCTGATGATCGAGGACCTTTTAACTGGCCACATGCCTCGTCATGGGTAAGCTTTGCCTTGGGTAAACTAATACCAAAAAGGCCAACACACAATGGGAGTGGAGAGATGGCGAGAGTAGCGTGTACCCTCCGTGGCAAGAGTTTGGACGGTGGTGTATCTGTGCTCTCGGTTGGCATAAACCCGGTCTAGTCTTAAGAAACTCGGTGGCGAGTTGACATATGCAAGGGTTAAGTGCTACATATGTCATGTGGTTGGAGATCCCTAGCTGGGTATTAATCGATTCGGATCGCCATTACTTCTCGGACATGAAGACTTGGTCACTGACTTACACGTAGCAATCCAGTGAACTGAAGGGATAATAAAAAGACTGTTAGTATAGGCCAAGTGCTTGAACTAGGATAGAAAGAACTGTAGATGCAGGTTACTTTACTTAACCTGACAAATAAAAATGGATTTTTAAGGATCCACTCATAGTAAGCTTTTCTGCAAATAGAGTCCTTGATTCTTGAAAAGCCTTACCTTGAATCCTTTTAAAACCAGCATACCCTTGAGAGTCTCTTCTTTAGTCAGGTAAGTCTTGCTGAGTACTTGCATACTTAGGGTTTTATTCCCATTGTTGCTGCAGGTTACGAGTCACTTTGATTGTGATTGGTGTTAAGCACCGGTGGGCATGGCCTTCTTATAAGTCTAAGTACTTCTTCTATACTTCTTACTGAGGATTGTCACTGAGCTAGCATATATTTTAAAACTATACATAATTTATAGCAGTTTCTTCTATACTTCTTACTGAGGATTGTCACTGAGCTAGCATATATTTTAAAACTATACATAATTTATAGCAGTTCAAAGTTATTTCTTTGAATCACTTTTGTAATCACTCCAATCATGTACAATGTAAACTTGATGTAACTTGTAAAATTTGGTAATAAGATTTCCGTTTCAAATTTTTGGTGTGTGATTTGTGTTTACTTAATCCTGCGGTCTTGGTTATAAGTGGTTTATCCAAGGTCCTCGGGATACTCGAAAGGATCCTGTTAAGTTATGTGGTGCACATGCATAGCCGTCTGAGGTCTATGAGACAAGGACAGGTGCATGTGGGCCCAATAACTTGGGAGGTTCCGCCACAGCTGGTATCAAAGCAAAACCCATCTCTTCAGATATTATGTGGTACTTCAAAAAGAATTTTCAAAAACTCACCTAGAAATATTCTTTCATTCTTACCTTACCACTTTCTAGTAGTCCCTTATCTTATAAGGTCAGGGTAATAGAGTGCAACATATAGGAAGTTGGGGATCAACGAAAGTTGATTCCATAATTATCAGGTTATGCATGCATCATGATTAAAATTATACTAATAAATCTTCCCCTCTTATAGAGATATGGCACGTACAAGGAAAACAACACGCAAATCTACTAGACCTTTTGGCATGCCTCGTCATCAGTTAGCCCCCAGACATGAAGGGAGTAGTAGTGGCAGCAATGACCCAATTGGAGACCTAGAAGCCAAGGTGGAACAACTTCGATCAGAGCTACGTCACCGGAATAGGGCATGGGCACAAGACAACCAGCGTATAGCTGAATTGTCAGCTGACGTCATCCGCTTACAATATGAGATTTCAGAATGGGATTCGGCCATTGACTGGGCCGTCAACTCGCGTTCAATCGCTTGGGACCGCGAAGCACAAGCTCGAGCTTGTGTGGCAGAGCTTAGTGCGGCCCTCGATAGTCTGCAAGTGTACTGTAATACTTTACATGAAGAAGTACATGTATTGTATGCTCGACTGCACCCGGACGTGCCTTCCGACGTTGCTGCAATAGGAGCCGAACCATCGGGAACAGCAAATGAAGGACCTGATGAGGAGTTGGACCATTTTAGGCCCCCTCCTTCCATGAACCTCGCTGACATACGGTCTCCTGCAGCAGGAAATGAAGCAACCAAGGATGACGAAGACTAGAGTAGTATAGTTTAGATATTATACTTATGTAAAATAAGTAATGAAGTTGAGTTGTACACTGGAGTCTGTATAATTATTACATTTTGGTAATGTAATATGATGGTGTATGTGGCATGTTATATTTTTTCCAAATGTTTCTTTGCCTCAGATGCCATCACAGACTCGTGCACATGATGGTGCGGGACTTCCCGCGGTCGGGAGGATACTCCTAACCCGCCACCAGTAACACCGACTTTGGCCGAGGCTATCGCTGCCCTAGTCAATGCCACCGCGGATAATACGCGCTTTTGCGCGAAATGGCGAGCAATCAGTTCCAACAGCATGGAGGCAGAGCTCCTCTGCAAGGACCGCGTGAAACTACATACTTGGAATTCTCTAAGACTCGACCCCTGTTTTTCATCAAAGCAGAAGAACCCCTAGAAGCCGATGAGTGGGTAAGAGTGATGGAATAGAAGTTTGGGTTGATTCGATGCACGGAGATACATAACCCGTTGTTTTCCGCACAACAGCTAAGAGGGCCTGCCAGTACTTGGTGGACAAATTTTTAGCAATTCAACCGACTGGACATCAGATCACCTGGGAGGAATTCAAGTTAGCATTCTGGGTGCATTATGTTCCAGAGGGAGTGCTCCATATGAAACAAGAAGAGTTTATTTGGTTAGAGCAAGGGGGAGATACTGTAATGCAGTATCTAAATAAATTCAACCATCTGTCCTAGTATGCAATTGACCAAGTGAATACAGATCTAAAGAAAAATAATTGTTTTATGAGAGGATTCAATGACAGGCTTCAGCGGAAAATGGCAACCTGCTTGGACCTTACTTACAGCAGGGCTGTCAGTACGACACTGGCAGTAGAAGCCAAAAATGCAGGACATGGAAAATCAAAGGGGTTTGGAGGTGAAAGGTCAAACCAAGGGCCTAAGAAGAGAACCAGGTTGGTGATCCGACCTTTTAATCAAAATCGTTCTTCGCCTCGCCCACCTTCCTATCCCTTCAAGTATCCTGTTTTTACTCGGGTTACTAAAAGGGAAATAGGGTCAAACCTTTTTCCTAAATGATTTTGGTGGTTGAATTGCCCAACACAAACAATTGGACTAACTAGTTTGCTCTAGATTATATGTTCTACAGGTGCCATAGGTTCAACACAAACCAATAAAAATAACAAGTTAGGGTTCAAAAAGAAAGGAGCAAAAGAAACCAAAGGCTGCCGTGGTCTGGCGCACCGGACAGTGTCCGGTGCACCACCGAATAGTGTCCGGTGCACCAGGGTGGATCAACTCAAACTCCTCAGCTTTGGGTTTTTGGAGAGCCACTCCGCTATAATTCAACGGACTATCCGGTGTGCCACCGGACTGTCCGGTGAGCCATGCGGAATAACGGCTACAGCGCCAACGGTCGTCTGCAAAAGTGAACAGTGAATGCTACAGTGCGCGGACAGTTCACGCAGAGTCAGAGCAAGCGCCAGAAGGCGCACCGGATAGTGAACAGTGACTGTCCGGTGCACCACCGGACTGTCCGGTGGCCAATGCTGTCAGAGCTCCAACGGTCAAACCCTAACGGTTGGGTGACGTGGCTGGCGCACAGGACAGTGTCTGGTGGCGCACCTGACTGTCCGGTGCACCCATCGACAGATAGCCTCCCCAACAACCATTTTGGTGGGTGGGGCTATAAATACCCCCCAACCACCACCATTCAAGGCATCCAAGTTTTCAGCAATTTGCATTCAATACAAGAGCTCTAGACTTCACTCCAAGACATAAAACAAAAGATCAAATCCTCTCCATGTCCCAAACTCATTCCAAGGACTTAGTGGCTTGTGAGAGAGAAACATTTGTGTTCATTTGAGTTCTTGTCGCTTGGATCGCTTTTCTTCTTCCTCTATTCTTGTTCTCAAGCAACTTGTAATCAAAGCAAGAGACACCAATTGTGTGGTGGTCCTTGTAGGGGTCTAAGTGACCCGTTTGATTAAGGAGAAAAGCTCACTCGGTCTAGGTGACCGTTTGAGAGAGGGAAAGGGTTGAAAGAGACCCGGTCTTTGTGACCACCTCAACGAGGAGTAGGTTTGCAAGAACCGAACCTCGGCAAAGTAAATCACCATGTCATCCGCTTCATTTGCTTTTAATTTTTTTCGCCCTCTCTTTTGGACTCGATTTTATTTCTAACGCTAACCCCGGCTTGTAGTTGTGCTTTAAGTTTATAAACGTAAGATTCAACCTATTCACCCCCTTTAGGTGACTTTCAATTGGTATCAGAGCCTGGTACTTCATTAGAGCCTAACCGCTCGAAGTGATGTTGGGAGATAACGCCAAGAAGGAGGTCGTGACCGACGAGAAGCCCGCCACAAGCCACGGGAAGGCTCCATCAAGGGAGTACAGCTCCAAAGGAGAGGGGGAATCTCCTCCCTGTGTCAAGTCGCACCAGAGTAGCGACAAGAAGAAGAAAATGAAGAAGGTGGTCTACTACGAGACCGATTCTTCGTCGCCCTCCACCTCCGACTCTGACGCGCCGTCCGTCACTTCTAAGTGCCATGAGCGCAAGAAGTTTAGTAGGATCCCCCTACGCTATCCTCGCATTTCCAAACACACTCCTTTACTTTCCGTCCCATTAGGCAAACCACCCGTTTTTGACGGTGAAGATTATTGTATGTGGAGTGATAAAATAAGGCACCATCTAACCTCACTCCACACTAGCATTTGGGATGTTGTTGAGTTTGGAGCACAGGTACCATCCGTAGGGGATGAAGATTATGATTCAGACGAGGTTGCCCAAATCTGGCACTTCAACTCCCAAGCCACTACTATACTCCTCGCCTCTCTAAGTCGAGAGGAGTATAATAAGGTGCAAGGATTGAAGAGTGCCAAAGAGATTTGGGACGTACTCAAAACCGCGCACGAAGGAAATGAGGTGACAAAGATCACCAAGTGGGAGACGGTCGAGGGGGAGCTCGGTTGATTCATGCTCAACCAAGGAGAGGAGCCACAAGCCATGTACAACCGGCTCAAGACCTTGGTGAATCAAGTGCGCAACCTCGGGAGCACAAAATGGGATGACCATGAAATGGTCAAGGTTATTCTAAGATCACTTGTTTTTCTTAATCCTACACAAGTTCAATTAATTCATGGTGATCCTAGATACAAGCTAATGTCTCCTGAGGAGGTTATAGGGAAGTTTGTGAGCTTTGAATTGATGATCAAAGGATCCAAACAAATTATCGAGCGAGGCGCCACCTCTACACCTGAGGTGCGACCCGTTGCCTTCAAAGCAACGGAGGAGAAGAAAGAAGAATCTACATCAAGTAGGCTCCCCATCGACGCCTCCAAGCTCGACAATGAGGAAATGACGCTCATCATCAAGAGCTTCCGCCAAATCCTCAAGCAAAGGAGGGGGAAGGATTACAGGCCCCGCTCTAAGAAAGTTTGCTACAAGTGTGGTAAGCTCGGTCATTTTATTGCAAAATGTCCTATGTCAAGTGATAGTGACAGGGGCGACGACAAGAAAGGAAAGAGGAAGGAGAAGAAGAGATACTACAAGAAGAAGGGCGGCGATGCCCACGTTTGTCGGGAATGGGACTTTGATGAGAGCACCACCGACTCCTCCTCCAACAAGGACAGTGCCAACATCTCCGTCGACAAGGGCCTCCTCTTCCCCAACCTCGGCCACAAGTGCCTCATGGCAAAGGACGGCAAAAGGAAGAAGGTAAAATCTAGAGCCTCCACTAAATATACAACATCTAGTGACGAGTGTAGCTCTAGTGATAATGAAGATGATTTGCTTAGTCTTTTTGCCAACCTTAACATGCAACAAAAAGAAAAATTGAATGAATTGATAGGTGCTATTCATGAGAAGGATGAACTCTTGGATAGCCAAGAGGAATTCCTTATTAAGGAAAATAAGAAGCATGTTAAGGTGAAAAATTCTTATGCTCAGGAGATAGAAAAATGTGAAAAATTAACTAGTGAGCTTAGCATTTGCCATGACACCATTTCCAACCTTAGAGCCGAGAATGCTAGTTTTATTGCTAAGGTTGAGAAGTTAAATGCTTGTGATGATTCTATTACCAATCTTAGAAATGATAATGCTAGTTTGATTGCTAAGATTGATAAATTGAATGCCTCACTTTCTAGCCTTAAAATTTGAGAATGAAAAATTAATTTCTAAGGCTAAAGATTTAAATGTTTGCAATGATGTTATTTCCAATCTTAGAAATGAAAGTCCCATGTTACATGTTAAGATTGATGAATTAAATGTTTGCAAACCCTCTACTTCTACTGTTGAGCATATTTCTGTTTGCACTATATGTAGAGATATTAATGTTGATGCTATCCATGATCACCTAGCTTTAATTAAACAACAAAATGATCACATAGCTCAACTTAGTGCTAAAATTAATGAGCATGACTTAGAAAATGCAAAATTCAAATTTGCTAGAAGTATGCTCTATAATGGGAGACGCCGTGGCATTAAGGATGGCATTGGCTTCCAACAGGGAGGCAATGTTAAAATTAATGCCCCTAAAAGATTGTCTAATTTTGTTAAGGGCAAGGCTCCCATGGTTCAGGATAATGAGGGTTACATTTTATATCCAGCTAGTTATCCCGAACATAAGATTAGGAGAATTCATTCTAGAAAGTCTCATTCTGGCTCTCATCATGCTTTTATGTATAAGAATGAGGCATCTAGTTCTAGGCAATCCACTCATGGTAAATTGCCTAAAAAGAAATCTCCCATTGCATCAAATGATCATAACATTTCATTTAAGACTTTTGATGCTTCTTATGTGCTAACTAACAAATCAGGCAAGGTAGTTGCCAAATATGTTGGGGCCAAACACAAGGGCTCCAAGACTTGTGTTTGGGTACCCAAGGTGCTTGTTTCTAACGTGAAAGGACCCAAGACTGTTTGGGTACCTAAGAACAAGGCCTAAATTGTTTTGCAGGTTTATGCATCTGGAGGCTCAAGTTGGATAATTGATAGCGGGTGCAAAAACCATATGACAGGGGAGAAAAGGATGTTCTCCTCCTATGAGAAAAACGAAGATCCCCAAAGAGCTATCACATTCGGGGATGGAAATCAAGGTTTGGTCAAAGGACTTGGTAAAATAGCTATATCACCTGACCATTCATTTCCAATGTTTTTCTTGTAGATTCATTAGATTACAATTTGCTTTCTGTATCTCAATTATGCAAAATGGGCTATAACTATCTTTTAGTGATACTGGTGTTACTGTCTTTAGAAGAAGTGACGATTCAGTAGCATTTAAGGGAGTGTTAGAGGGTCAGCTATACTTAGTTGATTCCAAAAGAGCTGAACTCGACACTTGCTTGATTGCTAAGACTAATATGGGTTAGCTCTGGCATCGCCGACTAGCCCATGTTGGGATGAAGAATCTTCACAAGCTTCTAAAGGGAGAACACATTTTAGGACTAACAAATGTTCATTTTGAGAAAGGTAGGGTTTGTAGCGCATGCCAAGCAGGAAAGCAAGTTGGTGCCCATCATCCACACAAGAACATCATGACGACCGATAGGCCGCTTGAGCTACTCCACATGGATTTATTCGGCCCGATAGCTTACCGTCACAACCGGTTTTAGAAGGTAAACCGAATGCGAACCATGTACGTGCCAGGATCAGAAATTCACGTACACAGCAATTACATAAATGACTCATCATAGCACAATGCTTCAAATAACAATAAAGAGTAAGTAATAATATTACAGACTAGAGCCATTTACATAATATAAATCAAAGTACACAGAATCGAAACGTAGCCAACGTAAACAATCCACCACAGGCAGCTGACTGGGGGAGGTCGCTAGCCTAATCCTCGAACTCGTCGAAGTCCTGGAACTCCTGGAGATCCGCCTCGATGCCTTCTTCTCTTTCTTTACCTGAGCATAGATTGCACCAAAGGCAACCTGGTGTTTTGTGAAAGCAAGGGTGAGTACACATCAACGTACTCAGCAAAATGTCCCGTTTGGCTGTAGTGGACTAGCTTTATGTGGAGTTAAGTCAAGCAGTTGCTTTTAGTTGGTCAGGTTATTATTTACTAGTAGAAAGTCAGGTTTTAGCATTGACCCAAGTTATTAACCCGATGTACCCTTTCCAAACGGAAAGAATACCACTTACCAGTTCCATAGTCATAACCAAAACCATCATCCTCGTCACCACCTGTAAACCAAACATCTCGGATCCAGTATCTCTAATCAATGGAGCTCCCTTGGCCGCTCATAACCATGAGCACGGCTGATATATCAGTTTCATAACACTCTGCAGAGGTTGCGCACTTTACCCACAAGTCGTGATTCCCTCTCTAGCCCGGGCTTGCAAGACCCTTATTCACTCCCAAGGTGAATGGCCAGGGATTCACTACGAAGCCTTTACAAAGATTCCCTGAGGTTGTAGCCACCCGTTAGGTTTCCTAAATGCACCGCACTCCTCCCCAAGGGGCGAACCAACCTTGGCAGAGCGAGCCGCATACACCGAGCCCCATTAACGGCACGACGGCGAAGCGAACTACACCCCAGTTCCTCTAATTATTCAGCTAAGGGCGTCCGATTCCACCCTCATGGTTGCACTGTTTTCCCGGGCGGTCATCCAACGAACAGGTCCTTACGGAGAGGCACTCGAGAAACCGCTCGAGCCCCCTAAAGTATCACTAGTCCAACATCATAATCATAATGACCACATCGTATCATAAGTGTTCACATCATGTTCATTGGTTAAAGTAAAACAATAGCATGAATCTAACCATAGTAGCCCAAAAGGTTATCAAGGACCAGGTAGATAGAAAGCTAGTCAATCCTTAGGTTTTTCATAGTATGCGGGACAGTGAATTATAAAGTAAATGAGCCATAATGGGTCAGAGGACACTTGCCTTCACCAAACAGATGCTCAGGATCTTCAATCTCGTAGAACTCGAAGAACCAGATCACTTGGTCGCTAACTCTTGATCTTCGATCCCTCGAAGCTCGGAAACAGATCACAATCTATTCGTGACGCACAATAAATACAAACAGGCACAAACAAGCAAACATATATATGCATGAGAACATTACATCATTCAAATAAAAACATAATAAAACATGCAAAACAAAATAGAGCGCGTTACTACGGTCACGCGAGGAAAAAGAAATGCGATAGTTGAAGCTACGGTCGAAAAGTTATAACGTTTACGCTACGCAAGTAGTAGTCAGGACATTTAATTTGACATTATAAAATATAACTTATAACCACTATGTAGTTTTTATTAAATCTACCACACTAGTAGCTATCAAACAAATAATAATATAATTAGCACGAGGGATTCTAAGCGAGGCGAATTTACGACGCACAAAACAATACGACAGCGTGGAGACGACACACGAACACGCGCGACATAGCACGCGAACGACGCACGAGACAGTGCGGGCGACCGGCGCGAACGACGCGCGGACCAGCACGTTACCACGTGCGGAACAGCAGGCGCGACAGGCGAAAAACTAAACAGGTGACGCATTTGTACTAAACAAATATTAAATACATAAAAAGTAGTTAACTTGATATTTGTCATATCAATGTTTATTATAAAAGCCCAAGTTGAACACTACACATTTAATCTAATGGAAATATTAATCTAATAAATATTAGTCGAGCAAACTATAAATTAATTATCTAAAATATGCGACCTGACGAATTAACGTTATTAACATGAGTGTCTATAAGCGAAAACAATTTATTATCACGCGCAGATGCGGCGCGACCTACGAGACACGCGCTAACGACGCATGGCAAGGCAAGCGACACGTGCAAATGGCCCACGCGACGCACGCGAAACAACACGCACGACGGGCGCGACACGCGCGAGTCAACGCGGCTATGGCGCGAACAACATGATGACCCGCAAACGATGCCGCACATGAAAAATAACAAACAAATAATTAATTAAAAGTATTTAAGCTGGTAGTAATCAAGTTAATTAACATTTATATTTATAAAGCACAAGTTAAAACTATAGACTCTTTCTAATTAAATTGTTATTTTATTAACCCTCGAACAAACCAATAATTAGTTACTCAACTAAAACATGCGACATGACGACAACGAGCGCCACCCGTGGGAACAGAGCGCGCACATCACGTGTGAAGGAGCACACGGAAAGCGCGCACGACCACGTGTGACCACGAGCAAATGACGCGCGACGATGCACGCGAAAATGCACGCACCAGACACGCGGCGCGAATGCCCGAACGAACAATGGCGACGTGCAAACAGCGCGCGATTGACATGTGAAATAATGCGCGCGACAACGCGCGAACAGCATGCGCGACACGCGAGGATCACCAACAAATATCATTTTATACTAAACACTAAATAGATATTAACTACAACATCTAAGTTGTTAAAATCACATTACCACGTATTTACAATCGCATAGTTAAAATCATAAATTTGATCCGATTGAGTAGTTAATTTAATGATCAACAACTAAGTAGGGAATTAATTAGCGCAGGGGGTAGACGCGGAATTCTCACCTTCACGATGACGCATGGCGAGGCGAGGCGAGGCGAGGCTGAAGACGTAGCTTGCTCCGGCGTGCGGTGCTCGCAAGCGAGCATGGCTCGGCGACTCACAACAACGAGGGCGATCAACGACGAGCCAACGTGGTGGTGGGGCTGCACACACTAGGAGACCCGACAGCAGCGGCGCGAGACTGCTGCTGCACACCCGGCTGGGCAAGCGTGATGGCTCCGGGCGCGACGTCAAGGGCGGGCGAGATCAGAGATGAAGGCGCGGCGTCTAACGGCCTGTACGACAAGGTAGAGATCGATGGAGGAGCTTGACAACCGAACAAGTAGGAGGGGACGCTGGCGCGGGGACAGCAAGGACGTGCCAACGCGATGAGCTTGGACGACGGCGCTCGCTGCAGTCTAGCGAAGAGGACACCGGCACCAGGAAACCAACAATTTGGGCGACCACGAGGTGAGCGCGTTGGGGAGGTTGAGCAAGAAGAGAGCACGGCTGTTGCTGGTCTCCTTCCTATGCCCGAACGCAGCTCAGACTCGCGGCAACGAGCAGAGTTCGTGCCGAGGCGGACGACTGCGAGCGCGCAAGCACGCGACGCGACGACAGTTGCATGGCCGTGGCCTGAGCGGACACGAGCGTAGCAAGAGGGACAGGGTGGGGGCTATTTGGGCGCATGAGAGAGAGGAGTGGGGCAAGTGATGGAGGGAGACGTGGGGAGCAGGGACGGTTCCAGAGTTTTGGCGCTGTGGTCACGTGCCGAGTAGCAGAGCAGTTTTCCACCCACAAGCTGCATGTCGAGCGTGGAAGATGAGCAGGAATAGTGGATAAAAAACAATGAGGTCCACCTGTCAGCTGATGCAAGAGAGAGGGAGAGAAGTGGGAACGAGCGTCATGACATTGGGTCGCTCGAGAGATGCTCGTTACTTTTATTTGTTTTTTCTTTCTTTGTTTGTTTCTTTTATATAGACATAGATATACACTTATTTATATAAATATATATGTTTTTATTTTATATCATGCCAAATAATTTAAATGAAATTAAATGCGATAGCAAGCAAAACTATGCTTCAGCATGAAATGAAGCACACAAAGCTTCCCTAGGGTTCAATTCAGTAGACTTATGCTAATATATAACAAAATAATTCCTCACTCTTTAGGCAAAAGAAAAGAAAAGCATGGAAACGAGAGTGTAACACCTGAATTTGGTGGATATTAGAAAAGAAAATTTATACCCGAAAATTCAGGGTGTTACAGATCTAACCCCCTTAACAGGAATCTCGCCCTCGAGATTCAAGAAGAGGCTGGCAAGACAACAAGGTTGGTTCATAGGTTGTTCACAGCTTTCTTGAGTTGACTTCTCTACAAGATTAACTTGTGGACTAGTTCCTTTGACCTTCAGATGTTCGAGACCAACTGATGCAATTCTTGAGGATCTCCTGGACATGTGGGTTAGGACCCGCACACGCTTCTGCTGCGTCACTTCAATTTATTGGTTGATGTTGATCGCATTGTCTTCAGTGGGGTTAGCAGCTAACCCCCTTAACAGGAGCATTGGTATGCGCTTGGTGAAGATGCTGACGACTCTGATCTTGACTGATTAAGAGAGGTTGGACAATGCCAACCGGACAGGTGCAAGAAGGAAGGGTATAGATAGAAAAGGTAAGCGTTGATGGATTAAAGAGAGAAAAGGGAGAGCACCTAGCTACCTAACTATATGTCACTTAGCTAATAAACTGATGTCATTGCGGACCAAGGACCACAACACATCAACACTCATTTCAAAGAAGCAAATCAGTCATTACACAAAGACAAACATCACGAGCACACAACAACAAACATCTCGTTGCTACACGTTAATGCTATCTAGATGGTGATCTTCTAAAAAAGGGAATAACTAATCTCTAAGGTTGTCGAAGGACGAGGAGAACAACAAGACGTGTATGATAGGGACACGAGCACCATAAGGGATATGGCTAAAGCAAGCATTGTAGGCGACCAGGAAAAGGATATGACCAAGGGCATAATGGGCAGAACACTACTCTCGAGTTGAGATAGACAAGGGGAGATTCAAAAAGCAGGTCTAAGATAAGCATCCAGATAGGATCTAGTGATTACAAAGGTAAGGGTGAAATCAAACAAAAGCTAAGACTTGCAATGCGATAGAGGAAAAAGAAACGACCAAGAGCGGGACGGGTAAGACAACACTCTTGAATTGAAATGGGAGGGAAGCATTAAAATGCAAGTACATGATATGCATCAATGTAAAGATCGAGGGATGACAAGGGTTAAGGTGATAACAGACAAACACACAACACCAGATGTATTTTGGACAAAACTGGCAAGGTGTCAAAGAAGGGGGAGCAATCAATGGTGAAGTACGTGAGGCATTGTCCTCGAATAGGGATGCAAAAGAGAAGACTTTAAAGGGTAGATTCAGGGTAAGCATGAAGGTAAGGGTATAGATAATATAAGGGTTAAGGGTGATAACAGACAAGAATGTAAGAGAGGAGGTAAATGGGCATAAGAACAAAGGATATATGTACCATAGATGTTGGAGGTAAGACGGACCTGCAAGTGGAAAAGGAGAGGGTACGTCCAAGGGCAGATAGGTAAATTGCCACTCTCTCAAGTTGAGGTGGAAGAGAGAGAATTTTTAAAAGGTAGGAATAAAGATGAGTATCAAGGCAAGATCGATGGACGACAAAGTGAGGGTGATAGCAAATAAAGCATACAACAAATGATGGAACTAAGACAAAGCTTGTAAGGCGACAAGGAGTGAAAAGAAATCGAGGGAGAGATAGGTCACTCACAATTCTCAAACTGGGTTGAAAGAAAGGGGAGGCTTCTAAAGGAGAAGTTCAAGATAAGAGTTTAAGTAGAAGACATAAATATTGCAAGGGTCAAAGGCGATAACGGACAAGGGTATAAGAGAAAAGATTAAGACATAGAAGAGCCAGTGGTATGAGTACAACAAAGAATGGAGTTAAGACTCACACCTAGCAAGGACGAGGTTCCGACCACGGGCAGGATAAGTAAAACACTTCCCTCGAATCGAGATGGGAGAGGGAATTTCAAGTAACAGACATAAGATAGTCATCAAGGTAAGATGGAGAGACGACGAAGGTAAGATGGAGAGACGACGAAGGTAAAGGAAATAACAAACAACAAAGGGTGGAGTTAAAAAACTCGCAAGAGACAAGGAAGAAAATACGACCAAGGGTAAATAGGTAAAATACAACTATAAAATTGAGATGAAAGAGAGAAGGTTTTAAAGAACTGGTATACCATAAGCATCGAGGAAAGATATAGAGGTGACAAGGGTAAAGATGATAATCGTGAAAAGCATAACCAAGGTTAGAGTTAAGGCAAGACTCGCGAAGTGGCGAAGTGGAGAAAATAATCAAGGGTAAGATAGGTATGGTTCCAACATAAGGTTTGAAGTAAAAATTCATTACCCAAGGAAGTTACAAGGAACGACAAGGTCACCAAGGATGTGCAAAATAAAATGACCGCTCATGAATTATTAAGAAACAAGGGTAGTCAAGGACATGTAAACTGAAATGTTTTAACTAGACATTGGATATAAAGGTAAGCATATAAAAAAGATGAAAGTATGTAAGATCTCAAGGAGATGAGCATACCAACACCAAGAGACAAGAAATTGCCGAAAAATAGCGACTTAACAACAATAAAGGAAAAGGACTCAAAGGACAGAAAGGTCATGGACATATAAACTGGAATGTTTAAGTAGGTAGTAGAAATTCAGAAGTAAGTAGTTGAAACAAGAGTATTGAAGAGTCCAATGGCACGAGCATGTCAATACTAAGGGAATAAAGATAGTTAAAGGGTAGAAATTCAATGACGGGAGAGGGAAGAATCCCAACAGACATAAAGGTTATGGTCAGGGGGCATCTACAAAGATGTCGCAAGCACAAGACTGAGATCAAATCTAATGGATTGAGAGAAGTATAGATCATACTAGAATAAAATACTTTTGGCAAGGGGGCATATAGGAGCACAACATAGAATTAGTCGAGATGACCAATATTTTGAAGCAGAATCAAGGATGAGGTGAAGTAATAATCAATAAGTCCTTAAAACGGCCAATGCTACTCCAGGTCAGCGGTCCTATAGTCAGCACGGCTTTGATACCACTTATGTCACACCCGGTTTTAGAAGGTAAACCAAATGCGAACCATGTATGTGCCAGGATCAGAAATTCACGTACACAGCGATTACATAAATGACTCATCATAGCACAATGCTTCAAATAACAATAAAGAGTAAGTAATAATATTACAAACTAGAGCCATTTACATAATATAAATCAAAGTACACAGAATCGAAACGTAGCCAACGTAAACAACCCACCACAGGCAGCTGACTGGGGGAGGTCGCTAGCCTAATCCTCGAACTCGTCGAAGTACTGAAACTCCTGGAGATCCGCCTCGATGCCTTCTTCTCTTTCTTTACCTGAGCATAGATTGCACCAAAGGCAACCTGGTGTTTTGTGAAAGCAAGGGTGAGTACACATCAACATACTCAGCAAAATGTCTCGTTTGGCTGTAGTGGACTAGCTTTATGTGGAGTTAAGTCAAGCAGTTGCTTTTAGTTGGTTAGGTTATTATTTACTAGTAGAAAGCCAGGTTTTAGCATTAACCCAAGTTATTAACCCGATGTACCCTTTCCAAACGGAAAGAATACCACTTACCAGTACCATAGTCATAACCAAAACCATCATCCTCGTCACCACCTATAAACCAAACATCTCGGATCCAGTATCTCTAATCAATGGAGCTCCCTTGGCCGCTCATAACCGTGAGCACGACTGATATATCAGTTTCATAACACTCTGCAGAGGTTGCGCACTTTACCCATAAGTCGTGATTCCCTCTCTAGCCCGGGCTTGCAAGACCCTTATTCACTCCCAAGGTGAATGGCCAGGGATTCACTACGAAGCCTTTACAAAGATTCCCTGAGGCTGTAGCCACCCGTTAGGTTTCTTAAATGCACCGCACTCCTTCCCAAGGGGCGAACCAACCTTGGCAGAGCGAGCCGCATACACCGAGCCCCATTAACGGCACGTCGGCGAAGCGAACTACACCCCAGTTCCTCTAATTATTCAGCTAAGGGCGTCCCATTCCACCCTCATGGTTGCACTGTTTTCCCGGGTGGTCATCCAACGAACAGGTCCTTACAGAGAGGCACTCGAGAAACCGCTTGAGCCCCCTAAAGTATCACTAGTCCAACATCATAATCATAATGACAACATCGTATCATAAGTGTTCACATCATGTTCATTGATTAAAGTAAAGCAATAGCATGAATCTAACCATAGTAGCCCAAAAGGTAATCAAGGACCAGGTAGATAGAAAGCTAGTCAATCCTTAGGTTGTTCATAATATGCGGGACAGTGAATTATAAAGTAAATGGGACATAATGGGTCAGAGGACACTTACCTTCACCAAACAGATGATCAGGGTCTTCAATCTCGTAGAACTCGAAGAACCAGATCACTTGGTCGCCAACTCTTGATCTTCGATCCCTCAAAGCTCGGAAACAGATCACAATCTATTCACGACGCACAATAAATACAAACAGGCACAAACAAGCAAACATATATATGCATGAGAACATTACATCATTCAAATAAAAACATAATAAAACATGCAAAACAAAATAGAGCGCGTTACTACGGTCACGCGAGGAAAAAAAATGCGATAGTTGAAGCTACGGTAAAAAAGTTATAACGTTTACGCTACGCAAGTAGTAGTCAGGACATTTAATTTGACATTATAAAATATAACTTAGAACCACTATGTAGTTTTGATTAAATCTACCACATTAGTAGCTATCAAACAAATAACTAATATAATTAGCATGAGGGATTCTAAGCGAGGCGAATTTACGACGCACAAAACAATACGACAGCGTGCAGACGACACGCGAACACGCGCGACATAGCACGCGAACGACGCACGAAACAGTGCGTGCGACCGGCGTGAACGACGCGCGGACCAGCACGTTACCACGTGCGGAACAGCACGCGCGACAGGCGAAAAACTAAACAGGTGACGCATTTGTACTAAACAAATATTAAATACATAAAAAGTAGTTAACTTGATATTTGTCATGTCTATGTTTATTATAAAAGCCCAAGTTGAACACTACACATTTAATCTAATGGAAATATTAATCTAATAAATATTAGTCGAGCAAACTTTAAATTAATTATCTAAAATATGCGACCTGACGAATTAACGTTATTAACATGAGTGTCTATAAGCGAAAACAATTTATTATCACGCGTAGATGCGGCGCGACCTACGAGACACGCGCTAACGACGCGTGGCAAGGCAAGCGACACGTGCAAATGGCCCACGCGGCGCACGCGAAACAACACGCACGACGGGCGCGACACGCGCTAGTCAACGCGGCTATGGCGCGACCAACACGATGACCCGCAAACGATGCCGCACATGAACAATAACAAACAAATAATTAATTAAAAGTATTTAAGCTGGTAGTAATCAAGTTAATTAACATTTATATTTATAAAGCACAAGTTAAAACTATAGACTCGTTCTAATTAAATTGTTATTTTATTAACCCTCGAACAAACCAATAATTAGTTACTCAACTAAAACATGCGACATGACGACAACGAGCGCCACCCGTGGGAACAGAGCGCGCGCATCACGTGTGAAGGAGCACAAGGAAAGCGCGCACGACCACGTGTGACCACGAGCAAATGACACGCGACGATGCACGCGAACAGCACACGAAAATGCATGCACCTGACACGCGGCGCGAACACACGAACGAACAATGGTGACGTGCAAACAGCGCGATTGACATGTGAAATAATGCGCGCGACAACGCGCGAACAGCGTGCGCGACACGCGAGGGTCACTAACAAATATCGTTTTATACTAAACACTAAATAGATATTAACTACAACTTCTAAGTTGTTAAAATCACATTACCACGTATTACAATCGCATAGCTAAAATCATAAATTTCATCCGATTGAGTAGTTAATTTAATGATCGACAACTAAGTAGGGAATTAATTAGCGCAGGGGTGTAGACGCGGAATTCTCACCTTCACGATGACGCATGGCGAGGCGAGGCGAGGCTGAAGACGTAGCTTGCTCCGGCGTGTGGTGCTCGCAAGCGAGCACGGCTCGGTGACTCACAACGGTGAGGGCGATCAACGACGAGCCAACGTGGTGGTGGGGCTGCGCACATTGGGAGACCCGACGGCAGCGGCGCGAGACTGCTGCTGCACACCCGGCTGGGCGAGCGAGATGGCTCCGGGCGCGACGTCGAGGGCGGGCGAGATCAGAGATGAAGGCGCGGCGTCTAACGGCATGTACGAAGAGGTAGAGATCGATGGAGGAGCTCGACAACCGAGCAAGCAGGAGGGGACGCTGGCGCGGGGACAGCAAGGACGTGCCAACGCGATGAGCTTGGACGACAGCACTCGCTGTAGTCTAGCGAAGAGGACACCGGCACTAGGAAACCAAAAATTTGGGTGACCACGAGGTGAGCGCGCTGGGGAGGTTGAGCAAGAAGAGAGCACGACTGTTGCTGGTCTCCTTCCTATGCCCGAACGCAGCTCAGACTCGCGACGACGAGCAGAGTTCGTGCCGAGGCGGACGACTGCGAGCACGCAAGCACGCGGCGCGACGACAGTTGCGTGGCCGTGGCCTGAGCGGACATGAGCGTAGCAAGAGGGACAGGGTGGGGGCTATTTGGGCACATGAGAGAGAGGAGTGGGGCAAGTGATGGAGGGAGACGTGGGGAGCATGGACGGTTCCAGAGTTTTGGCGCTGTGGTCACGTGCCGAGTAGCAGAGCAGTTTTCCACCCACAAGCTGCATTTGTCGAGCGTGGAAGATGAGCAGGAATAGTGGATAAAAAACAATAAGGTCCACCTGTCAGCTGATGCAAGAGAGAGGGAGGGAAGTGGGAACGAGCGTCATGACATTGGGTCGCTCGAGAGATGCTCGTTACTTTTATTTGTTTTTTCTTTCTTTCTTTGTTTCTTTTGTATAGACAAAGATATACACTTATTTATATAAATATATATGTTTTTTTATTTTATATCATGCCAAATAATTTAAATAAAATTAAATGCGATAGCAAGCAAAACTATGCTTCAGCATGAAATGCAGCACGCAAAGCTTCCCTAGGGTTCAATTTAGTAGACTTATGCTAATATATAACAAAATAATTCCTCACTCTTTAGGCAAAACAAAAGAAAAGCATGGAAACGAGAGGGTAACACCTGAATTTGGTGGATATTAGAAAAGAAAATTTATACCTGAAAATTCAGGGTGTTATAGATCTAACCCCCTTAACAGGAATCTCGCCCTCAAGATTCAAGAAGAGGTTGGCAAGACAACAAGGTTGGTTCATAGGTTGTTCACAGCTTTCTTGAGTTGACTTCTCTACAAGATTAACTTGTGGACTAGTTACTTTGACCTTCAGATGTTCGAGACCAACTGATGCAATTCTTGAGGATCTCCTGGACATGTGGGTTAGGACCCGCACACGCTTCCGCTGCGTCACTTCAATTTATTGGTTGATGTTGATCGCATTGTCTTCAGTGGGGTTAGCAGCTAACCCCCTTAACAGGAGCATTGATATGCGCTTGGTGAAGATGCTGACGACTCTGATCTTGACTGATTAAGAGAGGTTGGACAATGCCAACCGAACAGGTGCAAGAAGGAAGGGTATAGATAGAAAAGGTAAGCGTTGATGGATTATAGAGAGAAAAGGGAGAGCACCCAGCTACCTAACTCTATGTCACTTAGCTAATAAACTTATGTCATTGCGGACCAAGGACCACAACACATCAACACTCATTTCAAAAAAGCAAATTAGTCATTACACAAAGACAAACATCACGAGCACACAACAACAAACATCTCGTTGCTACACGTTAATGCTATCTAGATGGTGATCTTCTATAAAAAGGGAATAACTAATCTCTAAGGTTGTCGAAGGACGAGGAGAAGAACAAGACGTGTATGATAGGGACACGAGCACCATAAGGGATATAGCTAAAGCAAGCATTGTAGGTGACCAAGAAAAGAATATGACCAAGGGCATAATGGGCAGAACACTACTCTCGAGTTGAGATAGACAAGGGGAGATTCAAAAAGCAGGTCTAAGATAAGCATCCAGATAGGATCTAGTGATTACGAAAGGTAAGGGTGAAATCTGTGACAGAACCTCCCAAGTCATTAGGCCCACCTACAGTTGTCCTTGTTCAACAGACATCAGACAACCCTATAGATGTTCCTGAACCACTTGACAAGTTTGGTATCTTTTCTCTTACCTTTCCAGGAACGTTTCACCCGTCTTGCAGACATTACAGAACATCGGAGATAAAGAAATGCGGAAGCGATTACATAACCTTACATTTATTTAGAAAGTAAGATCAAGTTGCTTATTACAGACCAGAGTTATAAAACGAGTGCTGAGTAGTATTATTACAATACCAAGGGAGGCAAAAACTCCTCCCGATAAGTTTTTACATAAAAGTTTCTTATGGAGGACCAGGTCCTCCCGCTGCTTCACTCTTGTTTTTCTTCATTTGGAACCACCTTGGTACAAAAGCAACAAAAATTTGCTGCTTCCTCACCTAAAAACAACGAGGGAATAAACCCTGAGTACGGAATTACTCAGCAAGTCTTACCCGACTAAAGAAAAGACTCTCAAGGGTATGCTGGTTATAAGGGAGTCAAGGTAAGGTTTCTCAAGATCAAAGACTCTGTTTGCAAAAATGCTTACTAAAAGTGGAACCTTAAAAATCCATTTTTAATGTCAGGTTAAGTAAACTTACCTACATCTAGAGTTCTTGCTAATCTAGTTCAAGCACTTGACCTGCACTAGCCAATTTCTTATCCACTCCTCATCTTCACTGGATTGCTACGTGTAAGTCAGTGACCAAGTCTTCATAACCGCGAAGGTACGGCGATCCGAATCGATTATACTCAGCTGAGGATCTCCAATCACACGACATATGTAGCACTTAACCCTTGCATATGTCAACCCGCCACCGGGGTTCTTAAGACCAAATCAGGTTCACGCAAACCGAGAGCACAGATACACCACTGTCTAGCCTCTTGCCACGGAGGGTACATGCTACTCTCGCCACCGCTCCACGCCCATTTCGTGTTATCTTATTCTATCCTTAGTCTGGCCGAGGCAAGGCTTACCCATGACGAGGCATGTGACCAGTTAAAGGGTCCTCGGTCAGCAGGCCTACATCGAGACAGGTCCTTAATCGACTCAGACGGAGACACTACACCAAGACTCTCTTCTCGTGCATGTCACCCGCCCGGTCTCAGCTTAATCATTTAAACCCAAAAACTTGGTACCTGGCAGAGGTACATCTTTTCTGATGTTGAATCCATCACGGCCATGATGGATTCACCATCAAGTTTTATTTTCAAAAACATCCCTCCCACTTTGCCAATCATCTTTTGTAAAACAAAACCTTTTGTTTTTGCTAAAGTAATACTAAGCATAGTAAATCTTTTTGTAAAAACAGGGTTTCAAGGAAAGTAATCAAAGATCAAGGAAGTCAATGCAGGAATTGTTTAAGCATTCAACTCCTATCACCTAATGCATCAATCAAGTGAGAAAGATTTTGAAAACATCAAGGGAGGTGGCAAATGCACTGGGGCTTGCCTTCGTTAGTAGGTGAGTCAGGCTCAGGCCCGCAGATGTCGAAGTAGAGATAAGTCCCTGCCTGAGATTCTAAAGGTGGTGGTACCTTCTCTTCGGTCACTTCGATTTCTTCTTCGTTTTCTAAACATAACCATATATATGTACATAAGAATGAATGCCATGTAATGCTCATGAGAGTGCAAAGATAACAAGAATTTATTATCTAAGGTCTTGAATACAATTTTCCTTCACGGAACTCCGAGAACTTAGGGTTTCCGGAGTCAGTAAAGGAGTTCACAAGGCAGGGGGTGTTTTGGGTTCTAGTTATCAAACAAAGTCCACTTCAAGCCAAACTCTACCCAAGGCTTCTAAATAATGTATAGAACTTATATAAAAAGTTTGATCATTTTTGTAATTACCATGTGTTTTCTAAAAATCCAGAACTAATGCCTTAAACTACTTTAAATGCCTTAAAATTCCTTATTTAATCTAAAAATCATGAAACTATTTTTATTAAATACTATGGAAAATAAGGAGTCTAGGAAAATTGGTCTGACAATTTTAGGATTTTTCTACAATTTTCTAAGGATTTTCAAAGTTCTCCTGAAAAACAAAAAGGAAAAGACTGAATAGTATTGGGCTGGTTTCAGCCCAAGCGGCCCAGTCCGGAGGAAAAAGCGCGCGCGCCCGCGCGCTCTGGCGACTTTGCATAGAGGCCCTCGGGTTTCTGGCTAACCGAAAACAGGTTCTATTACTGAACAGAGTCACTGACCGTTTACAGAAAGACCCCCGCACTCCTATCTATTCTCGGTTTGAAGTCCACGACGGCGTCAAGTGCGGGGAAACTCCGGTGAGCTCCTGGACCGGCCGATTGGGGCAACGACTCGGGTCTCCGAGCGACTAACACCAAATTGAACCCTCCCCGACCCATTCCCCCAACCCAATTTCATCTGTGACTAACTAATTAGCCCTGGCCACGGTGACCGTGAGTATTGCAGCTAGACAGCCGTGTTCCCGGCGACCGGAGGACTCCTATCGCAATTGTGTGGGTTGTCGAGCATCACCAGCGTGCAAAGATGCTAGAACAGGAACAAAGAAGGGTATGAGCAGACCTGTGGAGGGCTGGCCACGGCAGGGTGTGATTCACGGCGGCGAAGACCAGAATTGGGGGAAGTTCGAAATTCGTGAGCTCGGGTGAACGATTGAGGGTGGGATTGGGACTCTGGTTTCATGATGAGGTAGCGCGACTGCCCCGGCCATCAATTAATAGCAGGCTTCAACGGTGGCGCTCAATTTGATCAAACAATGTGGGCGGCCGGAGATAAAGAAGAATACCGTCGAAGTGACTACGTGTTCCATACCGTGGCAGCTATTCCGGTGATCCACGGGGAGCTAAAGTGAATCGCGGCGGTGCGGTGGCAAGGCTTGGACACGCGGCGGACAACGGCGACGGCATGCCGGCGGTGAGATTCTAATCCGAGGGGCGGTGAGAAAGGGGAGGGGTATTGCGGCTAGCCGGAGTGGCGCCCAGCTCACCGGCGGCAAAGATCTTTCACCCCACGACGCTATCCATTCACCCAGGGCACGAATCGGGACGTTGGCAGCACGAATCACGGCGGGGAGTCGTCGGCGGTGAGATCTTTCTGACGCTGGCATTCTGATCCACCGGGACACTGTACCATGGAGAGCATCCATCAGATGAACTGACAGAGCGACTTGGAGCATGATTTGCTCCAGATTTTGTGTGGTGACCAGGCTAGATCGCTGTACCAAAGTTATAGCTTAATAAACCAGCTACAATTTTGTTATAGCTGCCATGAGCAGATTCTTGCTGGATCATAGTTGAATCCATGCTCAAAATCTCAGTGATTGCACTGCTTGTCTGAAAATTCAGACCCAGCAACCTGACAGTCCAACTTTGGACTTAATTATCTCCAAATTCTTCTTAACAACTATGCTTATGCTCTTAAGCAAAGTTGTTCTTCTATGTTAGGTCTATAACTTTGATGTGGTAGCCTAGGGCAAAAACCCTAGTATTTGAAAGCTACAAGGCTCAAAAGTTGAGCCCACAAATCTGAAATTCAGACTTAGAGTAAATTCTCAATTGGGGTCCTTTTTGCAAATCAATCCAAAACTCAGGGTTTGGCTTGTAAATCTTCCTAAATGTGAACCATGTGACTTTATATGATTAAACATAGTAGTTTTTACACTTTAGTCCAAATGTGCACAACTTTTGCACATAGGCCCCTAGGGTTTGAACTTAGGATTTTGTAGGGTTCAAATGGAGTTTTTGGATATCTCAGGGGTATAAATGGGATTCAAGTTCATTTTTGGGAATATTTTATGACTATTTCCCTAAAGCTTTGAGGTTTTCTCAATTTGGTTAAGTTTTACCTCCCTATAATCCCTATTTAGGGTTAAGCTCCCTATCCAGGGTTCTATTTGCAAAATGCTATAACCATACAACTTGTTTGAAATTTTTACCTAGTAAATGCACTCTAGGTGTGTCAAACATATGCAATGCCAATGTTTATGATGCCATGCTCAAGTTTTAGTTGCAGTAACACCAGTGGTGTTACATCCTTCCCCCCCATAAAAGAATCTCGTCCCGAGATTAAAAGTCCTAGGACAAGTAATGGAAAAGGAAATGTATCACATTCTTATTTCCTTATTTCTGGTACAAGGCAGGGGTGGTGTTTGGTTCACTCTTTATTACAACCATTAATCACACTTTACAAATTACATGAGGCTAAAAAGTCCAAGAAATTCTTATCTAAAAAGTCTTGAGTTTCCCATGTAGCCTCATCTTCAGAATGTTGGTTCCATTGTATCTTATAGAACTTGAGAGTTTTTCTCCGGGTAACCCTGTCCTTTTGATCCAGGATTCGAATGGGATGTTCGGAATATGTCAAGTCTGGTTCAAGGACAACATCTGGCACTTCAACGGTTCGATCTGGTACCTGAAGACATTTCTTCAATTATGACACATGGAACACATTATGTACAACAGACAAGGTTTCGGGTAGTTGAAGTCGATATGCCACTGGCCCATATCTTTCAAGTATAGGGAATGGACCAATGTACCTAGGTGCAAGCTTCCCTTTTATCCTGAAACGCGATACACCCTTCATTGGTGAAACCTTCAGGTAGACATAGTCCCCTTCAAGAAAATACAAGGGCATTTGTCGTTTGTCTACATAACTCTTCTGACGAGCTTGGGCTTTCTTCATATTATGAATTATTTTCTGAACCTTTTCTTCGGTCTCTTTCACCATATCAGGCCTGAAGAAGTACCTTTCACCAGGTTCAGACCAATTCAGCGGAGTACGACATCGGCGTCCATATAAAGCTTCGAAAGGTGCCATCTTGATACTTTCTTGATAGCTATTATTATATGAAAACTCCGCTAAAGGCAAGCATTCATCCCATTTTTGCGAGAAGTCCAGAACACATGCCCGCAGCATATCTTCAAGTATTTGATTAATCCTCTCAGTCTGCCCACTTGTTTGTGGATGATAGGCCGAACTGTGGAGCAAATTGGTACCCAGGGACTTATGAAGTTCTTCCCAAAATTTGGATATGAATTGAGGTCCACGATCCGACACTATAGTCTTCGGAATCCCGTGCAAACTAAGAATACGAGCAATATACAATTGGGCATAAACAGCAACTGGGTGCACTAGTCTTGACAGGTAGAAAATGAGCAATTTTCGTAAGCCGATCAACAATAACCCAGATAGAATCATACCCTTTTGCGGTCCTGGGCAATCCCACAATGAAGTCCATACTTATGTCTTTCCATTTCCATGTCGGTATTGGTAGAGACTGTAATGGACCGGCAACTTTCAAGTGTATGGCTTTGACACATATGTAGGTGTCACATCTAGCCACATAGCGTGCAATTTCGATCTTCATTTTTGTCCACCAATAATGTTGCTTCAAGTCTTGGTACATCTTAGTGCTTCCGGGATGAATAGAATAGCGACTAAGATGTGCTTCATCAAGTATTTGCTGGCGGACCTCTCCATTCTTCGGCACCACTATGCGGTTATTAAACCATACAATGCCTTGATCATTTTCTTTAAAACATTTGGCTTTTCCAGCCCTTATTTTCTCACGAATGTGTTTCATACCCTCATTATCCCTTTGAGCATCAATTATCCTTTGCAAGATGACTGACTCAAGCTTTAGCTGGCTTAAGGCTCCTTGTTGGATCATTCCCAGGTCTAGCTTCTCCATTTCATGACATAATGTATTGTAAGAGGTCTTCACCGTAAGACAGCGACAGGAAACCTTACAGCTAAGTGCATCTGCCACCACATTGGCCTTGCCTGGGTGATAATGAATTTCCAGTTCATAATCCTTAATAAGCTCCAGCCATCGCCTTTGTCTCATATTCAATTCTGACTGGGTGAAGATATACTTCAAACTTTTATGATCTGTATAAATGTGACAGATATTACCCAGCAGATAATGACGCCAAATCTTCAGGGCATGAACCACAGCAGCTAGCTCCAGATCATGAGTTGGATAATGTTCCTCATGTCGGCGCAACTGCCTTGAAGCATATGCAATTACTCGGCCTTCTTGCATTAATACACAACCGAGACCACTGCCTGATGCATCACAATATACATCAAAGGGCTTAGTGATATCCGGTTGAGCCAATACCAGAGCAGTGGTTAATAATATCTTCAATTGTTCAAAAGCTTCTTTACACTTGGAAGACCAATTGAATTTAATATCATTCTTCAATAAACTTGTGATTGGCTTCACAAGCTTAGAAAAATCTGGTATGAATCTGCGGTAATATCCCGCCAGTCCAAGGAAACTTTGGACTTGATGAACAGTGGTTGGGGGTTTCCACTCCAAAATGTCCTTGACTTTGCTGGGATCTATCGCAATCCCCCTGGCAGATAGAACATGTCCCAAAAAATGAATTTCCTCCAGCCAAAACGTGCATTTGCTGAACTTGGCATACAACTGATGTTCCCTCAGGCGCGTTAACACGATCCGTAAATGTTGAGCATGCTCCTCTTCATTCTTGGAATATATTAGAATATCGTTAATGAAGACCACCACAAACTTGTCCAACTCGGGCATGAATACCGAGTTCATCAAATACGTGAAGTGGGCAGGAGCATTTGTCAATCCGAAAGACATTACCAGGTATTCAAATAATCCGTACCGTGTAGTGAACGCGGTCTTTGGTATATCCTTGGGCCAAATACGGATCTGATGATAGCCCGATCTGAGATCAATTTTGGAGAATACCCTTGCCCCGGTCAGTTGATCAAATAAAATGTCAATCCTCGGAAGAGGGTACTTGTTCTTGATAGTGACCTCATTCAGGGGTCGATAATCCACACACATCCGTAAAGTTTGATCCTTCTTCTTGACGAATATGGCCGGACAACCCCATGGTGACAAGCTTGGCCGGATGAATCATTTCTCAAGTAGATCTTGTAATTGAATCTTCAATTCTGCCAACTCATTTGGAGGCATACGGTATGATCTTCGAGAAATGGGAGCCGTACCGGGCTTCAACTCAATTACAAACTCTACATCCCTTTCAGGTGGCAATCCAGGCAAATCCTCTGGAAAGACATCGGGAAACTCGCATACTACCGGAATATCCTTGATTTCCGGTATAATGGCTTCATAAACTCTGCCAGTAGCTTTGGTTGAAATGGGGATAGGCAATAGAATTTTTTCTTGATTATGGCTCAACCTGATAGTTCTTTGATCAGTGTTGAGGGTTGCTTTATGCTTGGACAACCAATTCATACCCAAAATGACATCTATGTGTTGGCCTTTCAGGACGATCATATTGGTAGGAAAGTCCCGTCCGGCTAATGATACGGGCACTTGATAGGCCACTTCTCTAGTAAAGATTTGTCCCCCAGGTTAGTGAATTTTAAACCCCTCTTTTGATTCATGGCATGAAATGTTGATGAGGACATCAACACAAACACGAGCACATCTACACCAGCAGCACCTTCTCTAGCCCAGGCACCATCTTCCCCAGTTCAGGCGCCACCCCTTCCACCTAGGCCAGTGACTCGGGCCCGTGCAAGAGAATTGAACTACATCATGCTGTTAAAGAACGAAGGCCCAGCAGAATAGACGACCAGCCCAACTGCGGCCCATAATGGATGACCTAGGGTTGGCCGCCCCTAGGTGCTGCGCCCCCTCTCTATTTATCCAGGAGCTGCGCCTCCTTTATTTTTGGGAGTTTTGTTTTAGATCTAGCTTTAGCTACCCCAGAACACGCACAAATACGTGCTGTCCTCTGTGATTCAGAACTCCACCTCGAGTGATATTAAGATTGCTCGCATCTTTTTCTTGTTCGTTCTTCGATTGCGCACAGGAAACGATCTTCGTGATCAGGCCGATCTCGCAGCAGCAAGGTCGGTAACCATTGGGAGTTGGTTCAGCGATTGCATTGGCGCTTCGGGTTCGCTCGTCGTAGTCGGATCGCGAGGGTCTACTTCCACCAAATCGGAATTATCTCCACTCACCGAAAGATCGGGCACTCCAGCTCTATCAAGTGGTATCAGATTTCCAGGTTGATCGGTGAGTTTATCGAGTGTTTTTTCTCCTACAGTCCACAAAACCACATAAAAATTTAGGTTAGACCTTATCCCAGCACCCTTTTGAGCCTCGCACTTTCTTTCAGTAATCTGCATTGTTGAATTTGTGTGCTTTCGCGTCATTTGTTGCTGGTTGCATTGTGTTCTTCCACCATTCAAACCCTAGCGCCACCACCATCTCCCGTTTGATCACGCCACAAACTGAGTCAACATCTTTTCCTTGTTTTTCTCCTTCGGTTACGTCAAAAAAAAACAGAAAAAACAAACCGAGTCAACGGCCGTTTCCTTGTTTTTCTCTTTCGGTTACGAAAAAAACAGAAAAAAAACAAACGGAGTCAACGGCCGCTTCCTTGTTTTTCTCCTTCGGTTACGTCAAACAAAACAGAAACAAAAAAAAAAGAAAACGAAGGAGAAAGGATACGGTTGTTTCATCCCGGTCGTTTTAAAACATAACTTGAGGTACCTTGCTTAAACCGGGCATAACTTTTCGCTCGTGTGTCCAAAAAATCTGAAATTTTTACATGAGCTTGTTCACACCATTCTGAGGCCGGCCAAACTGACCTATGGTCTGTTTGGGTTTCGACAAAATTGTCAAAAAATTCAGGAAAATAAAGAAAAAAATTCGTCAAAGTTCTCACACGCTTTTTAGAGAACTTCCTGATTTTCTGTAGACCACATCTGATCTCTGTTTTAGGTGAAACTTTGTGTAGCTCCTATTTTGTTGCTTTTTGTGCTGAGAAAAATATCAAAAAAATCATACAAAAAAGAAAAACAAAATCACTTGTGATTCCTACTAGTGGCCTCGCTAGTACAATATTTACGGTACTGCCATTCTGCTAGTTCCATCCATCCTTTGCACTTGTGGCCAGCAATATAGTTTCGTGTTCTGCACTATAATTCAACTTTGCATTATTGTTTGATTGTGCTAATCATTGACTTGAGTGCAGCCTACCCAAAACTCCACATATTTCTACGACGAGAAGGTTTCTGTTTCTCTAGGCAATCGCTCATCAAATCTTTCACCGGTTCCACCTATTGGTTGCAGTTCACCACTGTGGCTTGGTAAGAACGGATAAGAACTTGATAACAACACTAGTGTGAGCGCCTTGTGAGCAGTACACCCCTATTTTTGTCGTTGGTTTTTTTTCTTCTTTTGGTGTTTTGGTGTTTGCGCTAACTATGGGAGGAGCACACAACACGGTGGATGCCCAGTTGCTGGAAGTAAGGGGACAAGTTGATGGACTTGCTGCTGACATTAGGACGATGCATGAACGGCTTGATTCAACGGTCACTTCGACGACCGAGCGTTTCAACCAGCTTGACCTTGCTCAAACGGCGACTCGCACCACACTCGACACCATCCTGGCACGCCTTGATGCGTTGACCACAAAGATGGAGCAGGACTACGGCGGTGACACTGAGTGGGACGATGGAGATCGCCGTGGTCGTGCACACCGTGTGGTTCGTCATCCCCCTAATGACTTATTTTCTAAGATTAAATTTAAAATTCCACCTTTTAATGGCAAATATGATCCTGATGCATATCTTGATTGGGAGTTAGAGGTTGAACAAAAATTTTCATGCCATGATATTGCTGCACATTCTCAGGTTAAAGCTGCTATTAGTGAATTTACTGATTTTGCTTTAATTTGGTGGCGTGAGTTTAAAATAAAACATCCCACTACCATTCCAACCACTTGGGATCAGTTGAAAGCTGCGATGCGACATCGATTTGTGCCTTCGTATTATGCTCGTGATTTGCTTAATAAAATGCAGCGTTTTCAGCAAGGTTCTCAATCTGTTGAGGACTATTTCTAGGAGTTACAAAAAGGTATGATTCATTGTGGGATATTGGAGGACAACGACGCTGCTATGGCACGTTTTCGTGGTGGTTTAAACCGCGAAATCCAAGATATACTTGATTATAAGGAATATTATGATATGACTACTTTATTTGAATATGCTTGCAAAGCTGAACGTGAAGTGCAGGGACGCCGCTCGAAGCCATATTCTAACCCTTTTGCAGGACGAAGCTCGACATCCACCTCAGCACCAGTTCCCCCTGCGCCATCCACGTCCACCACTACTCCACGCGAGAAGACGACCAAACCAGCCAGCATTGCCCCACCCACAGGTCGTACACGGGATATTCAGTGTCATCGCTGTAGAGGATTTGGCCATGTGATTCGGGACTGCCCAAACAAGCGCACTTTGCTCATTCGTGACGATGGTGAGTACTCTTCTGCTAGTGATTCTGAAGAAATTGAACATGCACTACTTGCCACTGACCATGCAGCTAAGGCGGAGGTACATGTCAACCCGGGCGATGCTGATAGGTATGAAAGTGTTGTTGTGCAGCGTGTTCTCAGTACACAGGTCGCTTTGCCCGAGAAGAATCAGCGACACACTCTGTTCCATACAAAGGGTGTTGTGCAGCAGCGGTCAATTCGCATCATTATCGACAGCGGCAGTTGCAACAATTTGGCGAGTACCATGCTGGTCGAAAAGTTATCATTACCCACTCATAAGCATTCAAACCCATATCACATTCAATGGCTTAATGATCGTGGTAAAATAAAATCACACGTTCCGTGCGCGTTCCTTTCTCCATGGGTGCTTATTCTGATTTTGTTGATTGTGATGTTATTCCCATGGAAGCATGCTCTTTGTTACTTGGTCGACCTTGGCAATATGATACTGATAGCTTGCATCATGGTCGTTCGAATCATTATTCTTTCATTTTTAAGGGTCAGAAAATAATTATACATCCAATGACACCTGAACAAATTGTTAAAGATGATCTTACCCGAGCTGCTATAACTGCTAAACAACTTGATCCATCACCCTCTGTTCCTTCTAAAATCAAGTTGAAGGCTCCTGTTTTACTTGCTACACGTGTTGATTTTGATGATCTACACGGTGCTCATTTGCCATGCTATGCACTTACATGCTCTAGTGTCCTCATTTCACTTGATGATGCACCATCTTTGGCTATTCCCCCTATGGTTGCTAACCTTTTGCAGGAGTACGCTGATGTCTTTCCCAAAGACTTACCACCGTGTCTCCCACCACTTCATGGCATTGAGCACCAGATCGACCTCATTCCCGGCGCACAGCTTCCGAACCGCGCACCGTACCGTACAAATCCGGATGAGATGAAGGAGATTCAGCGCCAGGTACAGGCGTTGCTTGACAAGGGATACATTCGTGAGTCTCTTAGCCCTTGCTCTGTTCCTGTGTTACTTGTTCCCAAGAAAGATGGGTCATGGCGTATGTGTGTAGACTGTCGTGCTATTAATAACATCACTATTCGTTATCGATATCCTATACCACGCCTTGATGATATGCTAGATGAGCTTAGTGGTGCCATTATTTTCACTAAGATTGATTTGCGTAGTGGTTACCACCAGATTAGAATGAAACTGGGTGATGAATGGAAAACGACTTTTAAAATGAAATTTGGTTTATATGAATGGTTGGTTATGCCGTTTGGATTGACTAATGCTCCCAGCACTTTTATGCGAGTGATGAATGAAGTTCTAAGGCCCTTCATAGGATTGTTTGTGGTTGTTTATTTTGATGATATCCTTATTTACAGCATATCTAAGAAAGAGCATTTGGAACATTTAAGTGTTGTTTTTGATGCATTGCGTGCTGCCTAGTTATTTGCTAACATGGAAAAATGCATCTTTTCTACACGACGTGTCTCGTTTCTTGGTTATGTTGTTACTCCACAGGGCATTGAGGTGGATAGCAGCAAGATTGCTGCCATTCGGGAGTGGCCTACACCGACGACGGTCACACAAATTCGGAGCTTTCTTGGACTTGCCGGTTTCTACAGCAGATTTGTTCGTGATTTTAGCTCCATTGCAGCGCCTCTACATGAGCTTACAAAGAAAGATGTGCCATTTTCTTGGAGTGATTCGCAGGAGGAAGCGTTCAGCACTTTGAAAGATAAGTTAACCCAAGCTCCCCTATTGCAATTGCCTGATTTTAATAAAGTGTTTGAGCTTGAATGCGATGCTAGCGGTATTGGGCTAGGTGCTGTTTTGTTACAAGAAGGAAAACCGGTTGCTTATTTTAGTGAAAAATTAAGCGGTGCTAGTCTGAAATATTCTACTTATGATAAGGAGCTTTACGCTTTAGTGCGCACTTTGCATACATGGCAGCACTATCTTTGGCATCGTGAGTTCATAATCCATTCTGATCATGAGGCTTTAAAACATATTCGTACCCAAACAAATCTAAACCGTCGTCATGCTAAATGGGTAGAATTCATTGAGTCCTTTCCTTACATTATTAAACACAAGAACGGGAAGGACAATGTTATTGCTGATGCTTTGTCTCAGTCGCTATACCATGCTGTCACAGTTAGATTTTAAAATCTTTGGTTTGCACACTGTGAAAGATCAATATGTTGAAGATGCTGATCTTAAAGATGCTTTCGGCCATTGTATTAATGGGAAACCATGGGGCAAATTTCACATACAGGATGGGTTCCTGTTTCGCGCTAACAAGCTGTGTGTTCCAGCTAGCTCGGTTCGTCTTTTGTTGTTACAGGAAGCACATGGAGGCGGTCTCATGGGGCACTTTGGCATCTACAAGACACATGAGGTGTTGGCTGCCCACTTCTTTTGGCCTCGGATGCACGCTGATGTTGAGCGCCTTGTTGCACGCTGCACTACTTGTCAGAAAGCTAAGTCACGGTTGAACAACCATGGTTTGTATATGCCTTTGCCTGTTCCTACTTCCCCTTGGATTGATATTTCGATGGATTTTGTTTTGGGATTGCCTAGAACTAAGAAGGGGAGGGATAGCATTTTTGTGGTTGTTGATCGATTCTCCAAAATGGCTCATTTCATACCTTGTCATAAGACAGATGATGCTAGCAATGTTGCTGAATTGTTTTTTAGAGAGATTATTCGTTTGCACGGTATTCCCAATACAATAGTCTCGGATCGTGATGCTAAGTTTCTGAGTCATTTTTGGAGATCTCTGTGGAATAAATTGGGAACTAAATTGCTGTTTAGCACCACTTGTCACCCTCAGACTGATGGTCAAACTGAGGTAGTTAATCGAACTTTGTCTACCATGCTTAGGGCTGTTTTAGACAAAAATTTGAAACGTTGGGAGGATTGCTTGGCTCATGTTGAGTTTGCTTATAATCATGCAACACATTCTTCTACAAAGATGTGCCCTTTTCAAATTGTTTATGGTTACATTCCTAGGGCGCCTATTGCTTTGTTTTCGCTTGATGCTGCGGACGCCCCACACATAGATGCTCTTGCACATGTTGAACAAATGATTAATCTCCATGAACAAACTCAACAAAACATTGCTGCTGCTAATGCTAAATATCAGATTACTGGTAGTAAAGGTCGGAAACTAATTACTTTTGAACCTGGTGATATGGTTTTGTTGCATTTGAGAAAGGATCGTTTTCCTACTTTGCGCCGTTCTAAAATGATGCCTCGTGTTGCTGGTCCTTTTAAGATACTAACCAAGATTAATGCTAATGCTTATATCCTTGACCTGCCTACGGAATTTGGTGTTTCCACTAGTTTTAATGTTGCAGATTTGAAACCATATGCGGGAGAAGATGAGGAGTTACCGTCGAGGACGACTTCAGTTCAAGAAGGGGAGGATGATGAGGACATCAACACCAACACGAGCACATCTACACCAGCAGCACCTTCTCCAGCCCAGGCACCATCTTCCCCAGTCTAGGCGCCACCCCTTCCACCTGGGCCAGTGACTCGGGCCCGTGCAAGAGAATTGAACTACATCATGTTGTTAAAGAACGAAGGCCCAGAAGAATAGACGACCAGCCCAACTGCGGCCCATAATGGACGACCTAGGGTTGGCCGCCCCTAGGTGCTGCGCCCCCTCTCTATTTATCCAGAAGCTGCGCCTCCTTTATTTTTGGGAGTTTTGTTTTAGATCTAGCTTTAGCTACCCCAGAACACGCACAAATGCGTGCGGTTCTCTGTGATTCAGAACTCCACCTCGAGTGATATTAAGATTGCTCGCATCTTTTTCTTGTTCGTTCTTCGATTGCGCACAGGAAACGATCTTCGTGATCAGGCCGATCTCGCAGCAGCAAGGTCGGTAACCATTGGGAGTTGGTTCAGCGATTGCATTGGCGCTTTGGGTTCGCTCGTCGTAGTCGGATCGTGAGGGTCTACTTCCACCAAATTGGAATTATCTCCACTCACCGAAAGATCGGGCACTCCAGCTCTATCAAATGTGATGTTGCTCCACAAATTTCTTGCTAATGAATGTATGCGAAGCACCAGAATCAAAGAGAATGACTGCAGGATGATTGGCCACGAGGAACGTACCCATCATTACCGGCTCTCCATCCGGTGTAGTGGCCACTTGCGTATAATATATGTGTCCCGTCTTCTTGGTATTTTTGCCCGAAGTATTTCCCTTGACTTGAGATGAATTCCTAGATCCTTGCTGATTATTTGACTGGTTTTGCTTAGGATAAGGGCAATCCTTGATGAAATGCCTAGACTTGCCACAATTGAAACATCCAGTCGATGAACTGGGCAGAGCAGGGAATCGAGTGCCTGGGGCACCCAGCTGACTTGGGGCAGTGGGGGCATTATTGGGACGAACAATTATTGGCTGTTTAAAAGGGAAGGAGGGTGCACGAGAGCGATTCTGGTTGGAAGGCCGAAGAACAAACCGTTGCCTTTTCACCGGGCCCTGACTAGGCTTGTCACCTCCAAATCCCTTAGATTTTCCGACACCTGCATACTTCGCTTCTACTGCCAACGTTGTACTGACAGCTCTTCCATAAGTAAGATCTATGCAGGTTGCCATTTTTCTTTGCAGTCGATCATTTAAACCTCTCATAAAACAATTCTTCTTTTTCAGATCAGTGTTCACTTGATCGATTGCATACTATGATAAATGATTAAACTTATTGAGATACTGATTAACAGTATCCCCTCCTTGCTTCAGCTTCATAAATTCTTCTTGCTTCATGTGAAGAACACCTTCGGGTATATAATGTTCGCGGAAGGCCACCTTGAATTCTTCCCATGTTACCTGATGATTGGCCGGTTGAACGGCCACGAAATTTCCCCACCAGGTGCTGGCAGGGCCGCGCAGTTGCTAGGCTGCGAATAAAGGCTTCTGGGTCTCCGAACAGCGCAGAAGTCCGAATTTTTGCTCAATAACCCGAATCCATTCGTCGGCTTCTAACAGGTCTTCGGCTTTAACAAACAGCGATGGACGTGTCTCTGAGAAGTCCAAGTAAGAAGTTTCACGGGGGCCCTGTTGATAACCCCGCCCGCCTTGTTGCTAAAACTGCTGACCCGCCATCTCTCTCAGAAAACGGGTATTATCCGCGGTTGCATTCACTAAGGCGGCAATCGCCTCAGCAAGTGTGGGAGGGACAGGAGGTGGATTTGGGGTAGACTCCCTCCCACTGGAGGTTCCAGCTACATCCTGTGATCGGGTCTTGGACGGCATCTGTGGCAACAAACATTTGAAAGCAAATATAATATGCCAAAGACAAAACCATCCAATTTACATTACCAAAAAGAGTAATGTTACAGACTCGATTTTATACAACAGGATACATTACCCAGTATACAATAGCACTACCTATTACACAATAGTACAACCTACAATACACTACTTATATTCCTACTACTACACCACTATTCCTGCTTTTGGTTGCTCCTGGCAGCCTCGTCGTCGGGTGTGGGAGACCATTCATCGACCAGCCTCATAGAAGGAGGGGGCTTAAAAAGGTCTAGCTCACCACCAAGTGCTTCTCCCGCAACGTGCGAGGGTCCGGCTTCCGACCCGACAGGATCCATAGGTGCACTGGGATGTAGTTGCGAATACAGTACATGGACTTCCTCATGTAGGGTATTGCAATACGCCTGCAGATTGTCAATGGCAGCGCTAAGTTCTTTGACTCGAGCTCGAGCCTTTCCCTCCTTAGCCCAAGCCACTGAACGAGACTGTACCGCCCAGTCGAGCGCTAAATCTCGATCAGCAAGCTGATCCTGCAGACGGCGGATGTAACCTCTCAATTCGTTTATTCTGTCGCCATCCGCGACCCATATGCTGGTCCTGCGTTGCAGTTCCGTTTGAAGCTGATTTACTCGAACTTCAAGATCCCCAATTGAATCGTTGCTTCCGCTACTACTATCCTCATCTCGTGGGGCAAGTTGATGACGAGGTACTCCAATTGGGCCAGTTGACTTACGCGCGGTCTTCCTCGTGCGCGGCGGCATTTCTCTAGGGGGAAATTTTATTAGTATGGTTCTTAGCTTGATACATGTATAATTACAGAACCAACCTTAGTTGATTCATACCCTCTATACATTGCACTCCTCCTATCTGGTCTTTTATATAGATTCTTCAGATAAAAGGGGTAAGAATAGAAAAAATCTTTCTAGGTAAGTTTTTAGAAAATCCTTTTGAAGATGCCTCATAATATCTGCAAAGAAGGGCTTTGCTCCAATACCAGCTGTGACGGAACCTCCCAAGTCATTATGCCCACCTATAGTTGTCCTTGTTCAACAGACATCAGACAACCCTGTAGATGTTCCTGAACCACTTGACAAGTTTGGTATCTTTTCTCTTACCTTTCCAGGAACGTTTCACCCGTCTTGCAGACATTACAGAACATCAGGAGATAAAGAAATGCGGAAGCGATTACATAACCTTACATTTATTTAGAAAGTAAGATCAAGTTGCTTATTACAGACCAGAGTTATAAAACGAGTGCTGAGTAGTATTATTACAATACCAAGGGAGGCAAAAACTCCTCCCGATAAGTTTTTACATAAAAGTTTCTTATGGAGGACCAGGTCCTCCCGCAGCTTCACTCTTGTTTTTCTTCATTTGGAACCACCTTGGTACAAAAGCAACAAAAATTTGCTGCTTCCTCACCTAAAAACAACGAGGGAATAAACCCTGAGTACAGAATTACTCAGCAAGTCATACCCGACTAAAGAAAAGACTCTCAAGGGTATGCTGGTTATAAGGGAGTCAAGGTAAGGTTTCTCAAGATCAAAGACTCTGTTTGCAAAAATGCTTACTAAAAGTGGAACCTTAAAAATCCATTTTTAATGTCAGGTTAAGTAAACTTACCTGCATCTAGAGTTCTTGCTAATCTAGTTCAAGCACTTGACCTGCACTAGCCAATTTCTTATCCACTCCTCATCTTCACTGGATTGCTACGTGTAAGTCAGTGACCAAGTCTTCATAACCGCGAAGGTACGGCGATCCGAATCGATTATACTCAGCTGAGGATCTCCAATCACACGACATATGTAGCACTTAACCCTTGCATATGTCAACCCGCCACCGGGGTTCTTAAGACCAGATAAGGTTCACGCAAACCGAGAGCACAGATACACCACCGTCCAGCCTCTTGCCACGGAGGGTACACGCTACTCTCGCCACCGCTCCACGCCCATTTCGTGTTATCTTATTCTGGCCTTAGTCTTCCCGAAGCAAGGCTTACCCATGATGAGGCATGTGACCAGTTAAAGGGTCCTCGGTCTGCAGGCCTACATCGAGACGGTCCTTAATCGACTCAGACGGAGACACTACACCGAGACTCTCTTCTCGTGCAAGTCACCCGCCCGGTCTCAGCTTAATCATTTAAACCCAAAAACTTGGTACCTGGTAGAGGTACATCTTTTCCGATGTTGAATCCATCACGGCCGTGATGGATTCACCATCAAGTTTTATTTTCAAAAACATCCCTCCCACTTTGCCAAACATCTTTTGTAAAACAAAACCTTTTGTTTTTGCTAAAGTAATACTAAGCATAGTAAATCTTTTTGTAAAAACAGGGTTTCAAGGAAAGTAATCAAAGATCAAGGAAGTCAATGCAGGAATTGTTTAAGCATTCAACTCCTATCACCTAATGCATCAATCAAGTGAGAAAGATTTTGAAAACATCAAGGGAGGTGGCAAATGCACCGGGGCTTGCCTTCGTTAGTAGGTGAGTCAGGCTCAGGCCTGTAGATGTCGAAGTAGAGATAAGTCCCTGCCTAAGATTCCAAAGGTGGTGGTACCTTCTCTTCGGTCACTTCAATTTCTTCTTCGTTTTCTAAACATAACCATATATATGTATATAAGAATGAATGCCATGTAATGCTCATGAGAGTGCAAAGATAACAAGAATTTATTATCTAAGGTCTTGAATACAATTTTCCTTCACGGAACTCCGAGAACTTAGGGTTTCCGGAGTCAGTAAAGGAGTTCACAGGGCAGGGGGTGTTTTGGGTTCTAGTTATCAAACAAAGTCCACTTCAAGCCAAACTCTACCCAAGGCTTCTAAATAATCTATAGAACTTATATAAAAAGTTTGATCATTTTTGTAATTACCATGTGTTTTCTAAAAATCCAGAACTAATGCCTTAAACTACTTTAAATGCCTTAAAATTCCTTATTTAATCTAAAAATCATGAAACTATTTTTATTAAATACTATGGAAAATAAGGAGTCTAGGAAAATTGGTCTGACAATTTTAGGATTTTTCTACAATTTTCTAAGGATTTTCAAAGTTCTCCTGAAAAAGAAAAAGGAAAAGACTGAATAGTATTGGGCTGGTTTCAGCCCAAGCGGCCCAGTCCAGAGGAAAAAGCGCGCGCACCCGCGCGCTCTGGCGACTTTGCACAGAGGCCCTCGGGTTTCTGGCTAACAAAAAACAGGTTCTATTACTGTTTAACAGAGTCACTGACCGTTTACAGAAAGACCCCCGCACTCCTATCTATTCTCGGTTTGAAGTCCACGACAGCGTCAAGTGCGGGGAAACTCCAGTGAGCTCCTGGACCGGCCAATTGGGGCAACGACTCGGGTCTCTGAGCGACTAACACCAAATTGAACCCTCCCCGACCCATTCCCCCAACCCAATTTCATCAGTGACTAACTAATTAGCCCTGGCCACGGTGACCGTGAGTATTGCGGCTAGACAGCCGTGTTCCCGGTGACCGGAGGTCTCCTATCGCAATTGTGTGGGTTGTCAAGCATCACCAGCGTGCAGAGATGCTAGAACAGGAACAAAGAGGGTATGAGCAGACCTATGGAGGGCTGGCCACGGCAGGGTGTGATTCACGGCGGCGGAGACCGGAATTGGGGGAAGTTCGAAATTCGCGAGCTCGGGCGAACGATTGAGGGTTGGATTAGGACTCTGGTTTCGTGATGAGGTAGCGCGACTGCCCCGGCCATCAATTTATAGCAGGCTTCAACGGTGGCGCTCAATTTGATCGAACAATGTGGGCGGCCGGAGATAAAGAAGAATACCGTCGAAGTGACTACGTGTTCCATACCGTGGCAGCTATTCCGGTGATCCACAGGGAGCTAAAGTGAATCGCTGCGGTGCGGTGGCAAGGCTTGGACACACGGCGGACAACGGCGACAGCATATCGGCGGTGAGATTCTAATCCGAGGGGCGGTGAGAAAGGGGAGGGGTATTGCGGCTAGCCGGAGTGGCGCCCAGCTCACCGGCGGCAAAGATCGTTCACCCCGCGACGCTATCCATTCACCCAGGGCACGAATCAGGACGTTGGCAGCACGAATCATGGTGGGGAGTCGTCAGCAGCGAGATCTTTCTGACGCTGGCATTCTGATCCACCGGGACACTATACCATGGAGAGCATCCATCAGATGAACTGACAGAGCGACTTGGAGCACGATTTGCTCCAGATTTTGTGTGGTGACCAGGCTAGATCGTTGTACCAAAGTTATAGCTTAATAAACCAGCTACAATTTTTTATAGCTACCATGAGCAGATTCTTGCTGGATCATAGTTGAATCCATGCTCAAAATCTCAGTGATTGCACTGCTTGTCTGAAAATTCAGACCCAGCAACCTGACAGTCCAACTTTGGACTTAATTATCTCCAAATTCTTCTTAACAACTATGCTTATGCTCTTAAGCAAAGTTGTCCTTCTATGTTAGGTCTATAACTTTGATGTGGTAGCCTAGGGCAAAAACCCTAGTATTTGAAAGTTACAAGGCTCAAAAGTTGAGCCCACAAATCTGAAATTCAGACTTAGAGTAAATTCTCAATTGGGGTCCTTTTTGCAAATCAATCCAAAACTCAGGGTTTGGCTTATAAATCTTCCTAAATGTGAACCATGTGACTTTATATGATTAAACATAGTAGTTTTTACACTTTAGTCCAAATGTGCACAACTTTTGCACATAGGCCCCTAGGGTTTGAACTTAGGATTTTCTAGGGTTCAAATGGAGTTTTTGGATATCTCAAGGGTATAAATGGGATTCAAGTTCATTTTTGGGAATATTTTATGACTATTTCCCTAAAGCTTTGAGGTTTTCTCAATTTGGTTAAGTTTTACCCCCCTATAATCCCTATTTAGGGTTAAGCTCCCTATCCAGGGTTCTATTTGCAAAATGCTATAACCATACAACTTGTTTGAAATTTTTACCTAGTAAATGCACTCTAGGTGTGTCAAACATATGCAATACCAATGTTTATGATGTCATGCTCAAGTTTTAGTTGCAGTAACACCAGTGGTGTTACAAAATCAAACAAAAGCTAAGACTTGCAATGCGATAGAGGAAAAAGAAACGACCAAGAGCGGGACGGGTAAGATAACACTCTTGAATTGAAACGGGAGGGGAAGCATTAAAATGCAAGTACATGATTTGCATCAATGTAAAGATCGAGGGATGACAAGGGTTAAGGTGATAACAGACAAACACACAACACCGGATGTATTTTGGACAAAACTAGTAAGGTGTCAAAGAAGGGGGAGCAATCAATGGTGAAGTACGTGAGGCATTATCCTCGAATAGGGATGGAAAAGAGAAGACTTTAAAGGGTAGATTCAGGGTAAGCATGAAGGTAAGGGTATAGATATTATAAGGGTTAAGGGTGATAATAGACAAGAATGTAAGAGAGGAGGTAAATGGGCATAAAAACAAAGGATATAAGTACCATAGATGTTGGAGGTAAGACGGATCTGCAAGTGGAAAAGGAGAGGGTACGTCCAAGAGCAGATAGGTAAATTGCCACTCTCTCAAGTTGAGGTGGAAGAGAGGGAATTTTTAAAGGGTAGGAATAAAGATGAGTATCAAGGCAAGATCGATGGACGACAAAGTGAGGGTGATAGCAAATAAAGCATACAACAAATGATGGAATTAAGACAAAGCTTGTAAGGCGACAAGGAGTGAAAAGAAATCGAGGGAGAGATAGGTCACTCACAATTCTCAAACTGGGTTGAAAGAAAGGGGAGGCTTCTAAAGGAGAAGTTCAAGATAAGCGTTTAAGTAGAAGACATAAATATCGCAAGGGTCAAAGGCGATAACGAACAAGGGTATAAGAGAAAAGATTAAGGCATAGAAGAGCAAGTGGTATGAGTACAACAAAGAATGGAGTTAAGATAAGACTCACACCAAGCAAGGACGAGGTTCCGAACACGGGCAGGATAAGTAAAACACTTCCCTCGATCGAGATGGGAGAGGGAATTTCAAGTAACAGACATAAGATAGTCATCAAGGTAAGATGGAGAGACAACGAAGGTAAAGGAAATAACAAACAACAAAGGGTGGAGTTAAAAAACTCGCAAGTGACAAGGAAGAAAATACGACCAAGGGTAAATAGTTAAAATACAACTATAAAAATGAGATGAAAAAGAGAAGGTTTTAAAGAACTGGTATAACATAAGCATCAAGGAAAGATATAGAGGTGACAAGGGTAAAGATGATAATCGTGAAAAGCATAACCAAGGTTAGAGTTAAGGCAAGACTCGCGAAGTGGCAAAGTGGAGAAAATAATCAAGGGTAAGATAGGTATGGTTCCAACATAAGGTTTGAAGTAAAAATTCATTACCCAAGGAAGTTACAAGGAACGACAAGGTCACCAAGGATGTGCAAAATAAAATGACCGCTCATGAATCATTAAGAAACAAGGGTAGTCAAGGACATGTAAACTGAAATGTTTTAAATAGACATTGGATATAAAGGTAAGCATATAAAAAAGATGAAAGTATGTAAGATCTCAAGGAGATGAGCATACCAATACCAAGAGACAAGAAATTGCCGAAAAATAGCGACTTAACAACAGAAAAGGAAAAGGACTCAAAGGACAGAAAGGTCATGGACATATAAACTAGAATGTTTAAGTAGGCAGTAGAAATTCAGAAGTAAGTAGTTGAAACAAGAGTATTGAAGAGTCCAATGGCACGAGCATGTCAATACTAAGGGAATAAAGATAGTTAAAGGATAGAAATTCAATGACGGGAGAGGGAAGAATCCCAACAGACATAAAGGTTATGGTCAGGGGGCATCTACAAAGATGTCACGGATCCAGGGCAGAGAGTGATCTTGTGCTGGAAAATGGTGGCCATTGAGCTAGCTTGGATCAGCGACACACCCCCTACCTGGCGTGCCAGCTGTCGGTGTTTGGGACCCGACCGCGCACCTGGGATTACCCCTCGAGGTGCTTTTGAGTAGGACGGTGTTACCAACTGTAGCTCGATGGTTCGTGCTACGCGTATAAGAGACGATGGACAATTTTATATAGGTCCGGGCCGCTTAGAGAGGCGTAACACCCAACTTCCTGGTGTGGATCTTTATGTGGTGGGTTACAGAGGAATTCTCTAGTGTAATGGATACTACAGAGTCGAATAGATGGCTAATGAATGAGTTGTCCTTTGATGGGGTGCCCCCTAGGCCTTATATACTCGACCGTGGGTCGTTACATGCGGGTATGATAACTATGTGCTCCTAAGTAATAGTGAACCGACTGAACTTATTTCCCTATTATCCAGCCGACTTATCCTCGTTTAGTTCCAACGTCTGAGGGCGCTGCGCAGGGGAATCGGATCAATGCTGCGGATAATGTTTAAACCCAATGAGCCGTCTAGGCTCGAGTCTGTCCAATCTTGCGTCAATCCATTCTGCCAGTGATTCCTCCCCTGGCCCATGAAGGGATGGCCTTGTGAAGTAATGGGCCCAGAGTCTTTCGCGAGGCCTTCTAGCCTTCTAGTGGACCCGGGGGATATCTGTCCCCCACACCCGCTCCTACCAATTAGCCGAGTGCCCCTGGTACTCGTTTCCCTGCTCTCCCTAGTACTTCCACTGGTTTCTTCAATTGTGGAAAGTTTAGACACTTCATCAAGGACTGCCCATACCCGAAGCAAAATAAAACCAATTTCCAACAGAACTCTGGGAACTCCAACCAAGAAAAGGGGAAACACGACTAATACTTCAACGGGCAAGAACTTCAAGAAAACTGGATGGATTTATTATACCCAAGTGGCTACAACACTAGAGGGCGAGCCGGTAATGATGGGTACGTAACTTGTTGCCAATTACCCAGCAGTTATTCTCTTTGATTCTGGTGCATCACACACCTTCATAAGCAAGAATTTTGTGGAAAAGCATTGCATTCCTTGCACTAAATCAAGGGAAGGATTTATTATCCATTCACTTGGGGGACAGATAATTACTAAGGAAGTAGCCTTCCACATACCAGTAACGTTGGCCGGACAAGAATTTCCTACCAACATGATTGTTTTAAAAGGCCAAGACATAGATGTAATCCTGGGCATGAATTGGTTGGCCCAACATAAGGCCATCATCAATACAGACTTAAGGACCATCAAATTGAGCCATGGCCATGAAGAGATTCAATTGTCCATCCCTATAGCTATCCCAGCCAAACTCTTTGGATGAGTTTTTGAAGCTATCGTGCAAGAAATCCTGGATATTCCGGTGGTATGTGAATTCCTGGATGTCTTTCCTGAAGATTTGCCTGGGTTGCCTCCAAAAAAGGATGTAGAGTTTGTGATTGAACTAAAGCCCGGTACGGCTCCTATTTGTAGAAGGTCGTACCGAATGCCACCTAATGAATTGGCAGAACTCAAGACTCAACTTCAAGACTTGCTTGAGAAAGGGTTCATGAGGCCTAGTTCATCACCATGGGGATGTCTAGCAATTTTTGTTAAGAAGAAGGATCAGACACTTCGAATATGCGTGGACTACAGACCCCTTAATGAGGTCACTATCAAGAACAAGTACTCTCTTCCCCGGATCAATATCTTATTCGATCAACTTACCAGAGCTCGGGTATTCTCTAAGATTGACCTCAGGTCAGGTTATCATCAGATCCATATTCGACCCGAAGATATACCCAAGACCGCATTCACTACGTGGTATGGATTATTTGAATATTTGGTCACGTCCTTCGGATTGACAAATGCTCCAGCCCACTTCACATACTTAATGAACTCGGTATTTATGCCCGAGTTGGATAAATTTGTGGTGATCTTCATTGATGATATCTTGATCTATTCCAAAAATGAAGAGGAGCATGCTAAGCACTTACGAATCGTGCTAACACGCTTAAGGGAGCATCAGCTGTATGCTAAGTTCAGCAAATGTGCGTTTTGGTTGGAGGAAATCCAATTTTTGGGACATGTGTTATCTGCAAAAGGAATTGCGGTCGATCCTAGCAAAGTCAAGGATATTCTAGAATGGAAACCGCCAACTACCTTACATCAAGTTCGAAGTTTCCTTGGACTAGCTGGATATTACCACAGGTTTATTCCAGATTTCTCCAAGATTGTTAAACCTATTACATGTTTATTGAAGAATTACACCAAGTTTGACTAGTCCTCAAAATGCAATGAAGCCTTCGAGCAACTAAAGGTGCTATTAATCACTGCTCCGGTATTGGCTCAACCGGACATTGAAAAGCCGTTTGATGTGTATTGTGACGCATTAGGCAGTGGACTCGGATGTGTCATAATGCAAGAGGGCCGAGTCATAGCTTATGCTTCATGACAACTATGCTGACATGAGGAGCACTATCCAACTCATGATTTGGAATTGGCTGCAGTTGTTCATGCCCTCAAGATATGGCGTCATTATCTGCTTGGAAATACTTGCCATTTATATACAGATCCTAAAAGTCTAAAATATATCTCTACCCAGTCAGAATTGAACATTAGACAGAGAAGATGGCTTGAGCTAATTAAAGATTATGACTTGGAAATCCACTATCACCCAGGAAAAGCAAATGTGGTGGCCAATGCATTGAGTCGCAAAGTTTCCTGTCATTGTCTTACCGTAAGGGCCTCTAACACTACATTATGCCAAGAAATGGAGAAGTTAAACCTAGGGATGATACAACATGGAACTTTGACCCAATTAAAGCTTGAGTCAGTTCTTCTACAGAGAATTGTTGATGCCCAAAGAACCGACAAGGATATGAAACATATTCATGAGAAAATAGAAGCCGACAAAGCTAATTGCTTTAGAAAAGATGACCAAGAAATACTATGGTTTAATGATCGCATAGTTGTGCCTAAAGATGCTGAGGTCCGCCAACAGATCTTGGATGAAGCTCATCTTAGTCGATATTCCATTCATCCTAGAAGTACTAAGATGTATCAAGATTTAAAGCAAAACTATTGGTAGACGCAAATGAAGATTGAGATTGCACGCTATGTGGCAAGATGTGACACCTGCAGACGTGTCAAAGCAATACATATGAAGACCACTGGACCACTGCAATCTTTGCCCATCCCAACATGGAAATGGGAGGATATTAGTATGGACTTCATTGTGGGATTGCCCAAGACGGCCAAAGGTTTTGACTCTATCTGGGTTATAATTGATCGGCTTATGAAGATAGCCCATTTTCTACAAGTAAGACATCTTACCCGGTCATCACCTATGCCCAGATATACATTGCTCGCACTCTCAGTTTACACAGGGTTCCAAAAACAATAGTGTCGGACCGCGGACCACAATTTGTATCCAAATATTTGGAAGAGCTCCACAAATCTCTGGGTACTAAGCTGCTCCACAATTCGGCATATCATCCTCAAACAAGTGGGCAAACTGAAAGAGTAAATCAAATACTTGAAGACATGTTGCAAGCATGTGTCCTGGAATTCCCATAGAAATGGGATGATTGTTTGCCATTGGTAGAGTTTTCATACAAAAACAGCTATCAAGAAAGCATTAAAATGGCACCATTTGAAGCACTATACGGGCGACGGTATCGAACACCCTTAAATTGGTCAGAACCTGGAGAACGGTGGTATTTCAGGCCCGACTTAGTCAAGGAAACAGAAGCAAAGGTTCAATGAATAAGGTACCACTTGAAAGAAGCCCAAGCTCGATAGAAAAGTTATGCGGACAAACGACGCCGACCCTTGTTCTTTCAAGTCAAAGATTATGTGTACCTAAAAGTATCACCAATGAAGGGTGTGAATCGATTCGGGGTAAAAGGAAAGTTGGCACCCTGATACATTGGCCCATTTCCCATTCTTGAACAATGTGGACCAGTGGCATACCGACTTCAACTGCCAGAAACATTGTATGCAGTGCATAATGTGTTCCATGTATCTCAATTAAAGAAGTGCCTTCGGGTTCCTGATCGAACCATCGATGTGGTAGATGTTGCCCTGGAACTAGACTTAACGTATTTAGAACATCCCATTCAAGTTTTGGATCAGAAAGATAGGGTCACCCGAAAAAGGACTCTTAAATTTTATAAGGTACAATGGAACCAACATACTGAAGATGAAGCTACCTGGGAAACTCAAGGCTTCTTGGAAAAAAATTTCCTAGGTTTTTAGCTTCATGTAACCTGTAAGATATGTACATTTATTGTAAAGTAGAAATAAACCCCATACCACCCCATGCTCTGTAAGACAAGTAAGGAAATAAAGATGTGACGTGTTTCCTTTTCCATTACTTACCCTAGGACCTTAAATCTCGGGACGAGATTCTTTTATGGGGGGAAGGATGTAACACCCCTAGTGTTACTGGCACTAAAACATGAGCATAACATCATGTGCATTGACATTTCATGTGTTTGTCACACCTAGAATGCATTCACTAGGTAAAATTTTCAAAAGAAGTTGTGATGAGGTGACTTGATGTGTGATCAACCCTAGGGTAGGGTACTTAACCCTGGGATTAGGGCATGAGGGTAGTAGTAAGCCCAAAATGAGAAAACCTCAAAAGTCATTAGAAATGTTCATAAGATATCTAGAGTGTTGGGTTTGAGTGGCACAAAAACCCTAAACTACTCAAAACCTTAAAAGAAACCCTAGAAAACCCTAATTGGAACCCTAGGGGGGTAAATGTAAATTCTAGGCACTTTTGGACCAAAGTGCAAATATCAAAGTGATAAAGCATCACAAACCAAGTAACTTTTACATTAGAGGACTTCCAAGTTGTATGATGAAGTTTGGACTTATTTGTAAAAGTACCCCATGAACACTATATGGTTAAGTCTGAATTTCAGTTGAATGGGGTCAACTTTGGAGCTCTATATCTCTAAATTTACAAGGATTTTGCCCTAGGTCAACACATCAAATTTGTAGAGCTATGATAGGAGTATAACTTTGCTTAAGTGATTAAGCCTTGGTGTTATACAAAATTTGTAGATAAATGAACCTAAAATCTAGCTGTCAGACAACCCAGGAACTGAATTCTAACTGACAATGAAGTCAGATGAACTTTGGGATCAAATTTGAATATGATCTAGTGATTATTTGATTGTGGATGCTATAGCAAAATCAAAGATGGATTATAGGACAACAATTCCTGTACAGACAGATGACCATGTTGTCACACAAAAATTGAAGAATAAAGCGCTTCAATTAGCTTTGTCAGGTGCTCTAAATGAAGTTCCAATGGTACAGTGACCTGAAGAAGATCTCAGGTGCAGTGCACCTCGCCGCCGGTGACCCCACGCCCGGATTCGTGGCGGCGCTGCGATTCATGCTCAGTGGCACTCGGATAACTTCGTGGGGTGAAAGATCTTTGGCTAGAGATGAAGATGGGACAATAATGTTGTCTCTTTGTCACCGTGCCCACTTGCCGGCGACGTGGCCGAGCGGCCATCGCCAAGGTGTACGCTGGTCGTCGTAATTGCGCCACGCCACGACCCTTTCACCACGTCGTTATCAGCCGTAATAGCTCACTAGTGACCGCTGTAGCTCCTTAGCCTGTGACTGCCACGGTAGTTCACGTCAGGGACCTTCTCCTTTCTCCGACCGCCAACGCGCCTTCTCCAAATTGGACGCCACCGCTGTTGGCTTCTATAAATTGAGTGATCAATCAGGTCCACTAGGTTGTTACGTGCCCAGTGCATTAGCCCTCGCCTTCGATTAGCCACTATAGCGCCCCAATTCCTTTCTTCCCTCAAATCGGGTTTCCGTGCCACCGTGAATGCTTCGTCGTGGCCAGCCCTCTGTAGGTCAGTTCAAGCATCTCTTCTTGATGTTCTAGCCTCCTTTAAGTCCCCTGCTACTCGTAGATCATTTTAATTGAACTAGATTGCCCTGAATCGCCAAGAACACATTGAATTGTTCTCGGTTTTCGCCATCAACGTGGACAGAATGATTCCAAGCTAGAATCGTGCAATTGGTAGAGGGGTTAGGGTCACCAGGTTTGGAATTGGGTGTCAAGCAAAGGAGAAGCCTAGTCATTGCGTTCTCCAGCCAGTACAAGTTCGTCGGAGGTGTGTCGTCGCCGTTCACCGTCGTGGACTTAGCGCGGTAAAGAAATAGAACTTCGAGGGCCTAACTGCGAATGTTAGAGACATAAGTAAATAGTGAAAAGGGTTCTTAACCAATTATTCAAACAACCAGGGTCCTCTACGCAAAGTCGACAACGCGGGCGCGCGCGGGCGCGTTTCCCTGTTCATGGGCCGACTCGGGCTGGTTTCAACCCATTACTATTCATTATTTTCCCTTTTCTTTTTCTGCTTGGCTTAGAGAATTGGAAGAAAATTCTGGAAAAATGATAAAAATATGAGACCAATTTTACTAAATTCCTAATTTCCTCTAGAATTTAATAAAAATAGTTACAAGATTTTTAGCCACAACTATGAATTATTTAGTATTTAAAAAGGCCTAAACCTAGACTTTTGGAAATTTAGAAATTATTTGATAACTCCAGAAATCACAAAACTTTTTTGGTAAGTTTAATTTGGTAACTAGAGCCCATGGGTGAAGTTTGACATGTTTTGGACATTGTTTGATCCCAAAACCCCAAAACCCTAGTTTCTTAGAATAAAACTGCCTAACCCTACCAAAGTGTTGACCTAGAAGACTCTAGTAACTTAGATGTATCGTGAAGGAAAGTTGTATTCAAGATACAACTTGATGAATCTCTATTATAGCTGCATATTCATAGCATGACATGAACATTCATGTATATGTATGGTTATGTATAGAAAACGAAGAAGAAGTAATTGTCGAGGAAGAAGAGACTGCACCACCAACTGAGGCTCCATCTGCTGGGAGTAGTTTTTATTTTGATATCTATGGAATAGATCCCGAATCTCCTACAACACAAGGCAAGCCCCGGTGCATTTGTCACCTCCTTGCTGTTTTAAATCTTTATCACCTTTTATGATGCATTAGGTGATAGGATTTGTGTGCTAAACAATTGATGCATTTCCTTCCTTGGAAAATTGATTACCCTTCCTTGATACCCTTTTATGAAAAGAATTTTTATGATGCTTAGCCTTGCTTTAGAAAAACAAAATGTTTGTTTTAAAACAAAAGTGATGCTACAGATTGGACGGGAAGTTTTCAAAAATAAAACTTGATGGTGAATCCATCATGGCCGTGATGGGTTCAACATCTGAAAAGATGTACCTCTACCAGGTACCAAACTTTGGGTTTTAAAAGATTAAAGATAAGACTGGCGGGTGACTTGCACAAGAAGGGAGTCTCGGTGTAGTGTCTCTGTCTGAGTCGATTAAGGACCGTGCCGATGTAGGCCTGATGATCGAGGACCTTTTAACTAGCCACATGCCTCGTCATGGGTAAGCTTTGCCTCGGGTAGACTAATACCAGAAAGGCCAACATGCAATGGGAGTGGAGAGATGGTGAGAGTAGCGTGTACCCTCCATGGCAAGAGGCTGGACGGTGGTGTATCTGTGCTCTCAGTTGGGGTGAACCCGGTCTGGTCTTAAGAAACCCGGTGGCGAGTTGACATATGCAAGGGTTAAGTGCTACATATGTCGTGCGGTTGGAGATCCCCAGATGGGTATTAATCGATTCGGATCACCGTTACTTCTCGGATATGAAGACTTGGTCACTGACTTACACGTAGCAATCCAGTGAACTGAAGGGATGATAAAAAGATGGCTAGTATAGGCCAAGTGCTTGAACTAGGATAGAAAGAACTGTAGATGCAGGTAACTTTACTTAACCTGATAAATAAAAATGGATTTTTAAGGATCCACTCATAGTGAGCTTTTCTGCAAAAACAATCCTTGATTCTTGATAAGCCTTACCTTGAATCCTTTTAAAATCAGCATACCATTGAGAGTCTTTTCTTTAGTCGGGTAAGTCTTGCTGAGTACTTGCGTACTTAGAGTTTTATCCCCATTGTTGCTGCAGGTTACGAGTCACTTTGATTGTGATTGGTGTTAGGCACCGGTGGGCACGGCCTTCTTATAAGTCTAAGTACTTCTTCTATACTTCTTATTGAGGATTGTCACTGAGCTAGCATATATTTTAAAACTATAAATAATTTATAACATTTCAAAGTTATTTCTTTGAATCACTTTTGTAATCACTCCAATCATGTACAATGTAAACTTGATGTAACTTGTAAAATTTTGTAATAAGATTCCACTGCAAATTGTTGGTGTGTGATTTGTGTTTACTTAATCCTGTGGTCCTGGTTATAAGTGGTTTATCCGAGGTCCTCGGGACACTCGGACAGATCTTGTTTAGTTATTTGGTACACATGCATAGCCGTCTGAGGTCTGTGAGACAAAGACAGGTGCATGTGGGCCGAATAACTTGGGAGGTTCTGCCACAGAAAGGCTCCCGGCAGGTCGGGGTAACTCCGGTGAGGGATTCCGGCTGCGGGGAGGAGGTCTGAGGCGCGATAGGGCCTGGGATAGCTTCAGTAGAGTGAGGGGAACCTCAAGGACCAATGTAGGGGCGCTAGACTGGACTAAATCGGCTGGTCACCGCGCGGGCGCGGCGGACCGCCACGGCCGAACCCCGGCGAAGCCGAAATTGGCCGGCGATAAAGCATAACTGGGGAATTGAGCATGGGAATAGATGTCTCACCTCGAGACGGAGCTCGGGGTCACTTGGCGTGGCCTCTGGCGAGCTAGATGACCGACACGATGGGCACGGGTTTCCGACGAGGTTAAGCGACGAGGGCAGAGCGTGAGAGAGACCGAGGTTGTGCGAAATGGGACGGGGAAGTGAGTGCGAGCGCGGGCGGTGCTCAAAAAGGAGATGAGGTGCATGGGCGGGCGATGTGGCCGAGGATCCCGGTGAACTTGCGCGAGTGCGCGCGCGCTGGTCCACGGTGGGCACGGGGAAGGCGGAGCTGACAGGGGGTCCCACGGCGCAGCGAGAGAGAGAGAGAGCGGGCGCGCGGGGGTAACGGTTCGGTGTTTGGCGAGGCGGGCCCGTGAGGCAAAGAAGGAGAGGAACACGCAGGCGAGGGTAACCTGTGCCGACAACCTGGTCCCACTGGGCAGAAAGAGGGAGAGAGTGAGCGCGCGGGGGAGGGAACTGCCGCTGACAGGTGGCGCCCACCTGTCATGCGGCGCGGGCGCGTGGCCTGGCTGGGTTGAGCTAGGTTGCTTTGGATTTTTCTTTTCCCCTGGATTTTCTATTTGCTTTTCCATTTCTTTTTCTCTAGGGTTTCCAATTCAAATTCAAATCAAGTTTCAAATTCAAAATAATTCAAACATGTGCAACAATTCAAAGAATATTTAAGCTCAGCATGATGCAACATGTCATGACTCACAAGGTTTTGGCAAAAATAAATAATTGATATCTCCTAATTAAGCTACCTCTACTCAAAAGGGAGAAAGAGAGAGAGAGAATCTAGAGATAGATAGAAACTGGAGAGAGAGAGAAGAGTAACACCTAAATTTGGGTGATAATTAGGAAGAAATTTTATACCCCCCAAATTCAGGGTGCTACAGACCTATCCCCCTTAAAAGAATCTCTCCCTCGAGATTTAGGGTTAGCTAGAAAAGAGCTCGGGGTACTTGGCTCTCAAATCATCCTCTTTTTCCCATGTTGCTTCTTCTTCTGAGTGATGGCCACATTTGACTTTGCACATCCTGATGGTGCTTCTCCGAGTCACCCGATCTGCTGTCTCTAGAATTTGAGTTGGCTTCTCAATAGATGTCAGATCTTCTTGAACTTTAAGGCCCTCTATTAACAACTGTTCTTCTGGCACTCTCAAGCATTTCTTCAGTTGAGACACAAGAAACACATCATGCACAGCTGATAGGTTCTCTGGTAAGCTGAGTTGATAACCAACTTCTCCACGCCTTGCTTGAATCCGGTACGGCCCAATATATCGAGGTGCTAGCTTGCCTTTGACTCCAAACCTTTTTGTTCCTCTGATGGGTGACACCTTTAAGTAGACATAGTCTCCTACTTCAAAGCCCAGTTCTCTTCTTTGGGTGTCAGCATAGCTTCGCTGTCTGGACTGCGCTGCCTTCAGATTCTCTCAGACCATTCTGATGTTCTCTTCGTCTTCAAGCAAAATATCTGGACCGAACACCTATCTTTTGCTGGGCTGGTCCCAATGCAATGGAGTTCTACAATTCCTCCTTTAAAGTGCTTCGAATGGTGACATCTTCAGACTGGCCTGATAGCTGTTGTTGTAAGAGAATTCTACATACTTCCTCTTATCCCAACCTATCTTGTCTTGCGAGGCACAAGCTCTCAACATGTCTTCAAGAATCTGGTTGGTTCTCTCTGTTTGACCATCTATCTACGGGTGATAAGTAGAGCTAAACTTCAAGTGTGTGCCTAGAGCTTCATGCAACCGCTGCCAAAAATGAGAGGTGAACTGACTGCCTCTATCTGATACTATCTACTTCGGAATGCCATGCAAGCACACAATCCGAGACATGTATAGTTCAGCCAACACCGCACTGTTGTAGGTGGTCTTGACTGGTATGAAATGGGTCGCCTTTGTCAAACAGTCTACTACTACCCAGATGGAGTCATAGTCAGTACGAGTGCGAGGCAAATCAACTATAAAGTCCATCCCGATCTCATCCCATTTCCACTGAGGGATCTGCTACGGTTGCAACAAACCTGCAGGTCTCTGATGTTCTGCTTTAATCCTCTGTCAACTATCACATATAGCCACATACTCTGTTATCTCCCTTTTCATACCGTACCACCAGAATCTTTTCTTCAGGTCTTGGTACATCTTCTCGCTACCAGGATGTATAGAATATGTTGTCTTGTGAGCTTCCTTGAGAATTAGTTCCCGGATCGATTTGATGTCCGGAACACACAATCTATCCTTGAACCATACCACTCCTTCTGTGTCTTCACGGAAATCCTTGCCCCTTCCATCTATGATCAGCTGCCAGATCTCATTGATCTGCTCATCATCCTTCTGACCCTTCCTGATGTCTTGCTCTAGAGTGGGTTCTAACTCAATTGTCACCCCTTGGGCGTTGTTCAGAAATCCGAGACTCAATTTGTCAAATTCCTTCGCTAGCTCATACGGCATCGGGTGAGCGGCCAACATATTAACTTGACTCTTTCTGCTAAGAGCATCCGCAACCACATTTGCTTTGCCTAGGTGATAATGAATCTCTAGCTCATAATCTTTGATCAACTCTAGCCATCTTCGTTGTCTCATGTTTAGCTCTGACTGAGTGAATATATATTTGAGACTCTTGTGGTCCGTGTAGATATCACACTTCTGCCCATACAAATAATGCCTCCAGGTCTTCAATGCATGAACCACTGCGGCTAATTCCATATCATGAGTTGGATAATTCTTCTCATGAATCTTCAACTAGCGGGACGAGTATGCCACTACTCTCCCTTCCTGCATCAACACACATCCCAGTCCGGTGGACGAAGCATCACAATATACTAAGAATGGCTTATGAACGTCTGACAGAATCAATATTGGTGTCGTTGTCAATTTCTCCAATGTCTCAAAGGACTTTTGGCATGCTGGGGTCCACTTGAACTCAACCTTCTTTGCCAATAAGGCTGTCATTGGTCTGGCAATCTTGGAGAAACCTTCAATGAAACGCCGATAATAACCGGCCATTCTAATGGAACTCTTGATTCCTCGGACGTCTTTTGGTGCTTTCCAGTCAAAAATAGTTGCTATCTTATTCGGATCTACAACCAATCCCTCTTTGTTTATAATATGACCCAAGAATAGGACTTCAGTGATCCAGAACTCGCACTTGCTAAGCTTGGCATACAGCTGACAATCTTGTAGCCTCTGAAGTACTTTCCTCAAATGTTCCTTCCCGATAATAACTGGCCATTCCAATGAAACTCTTGATTCCTCGGATGTCTTTTGGTGCTTTCCAATCAAAAATAGCTGCTACCTTCTTCAGATCTACAGCCAATCCCTCTTGGTTTATAATGTGACCCAAGAATAGGACTTCACTGATCCAGAACTCGCACTTCCTAAGCTTGGCATACAGCTGACAATCTCGTAGCCTCTGAAGTACTTTCCTCAAATGTTCCTCGTGCTGTTGCTCATTCGGGGAATATATGAGAATATCATCAATGAACACCACTACGAACTTGTCGAGGTAGTCCATAAACACACTGTTCATCAAGTACATGAAATATGTTGGCGCATTCGTCAAACCGAATGACATGACCGTGAACTCATACAATCCATACTTGGTGATGAATGTTGTCTTCGGTATGTCTGAAGGTCGGATTCTGAGCTGGTGGTAACCTGACCTCAAATCTATCTTCGAGAATACACTAGCTCCTCTCAACTGATCGAATAGGTCTTCAATTTGAGGCAGGGGGTACTTATTCTTGACAGTAACCTCATTCAAGGATCTGTAGTCAATGCACATCCTCTTCGTACCATCCTTCTTCTCCACAAATAGCACTAGGGCTACCCAAGGTGAGGTACTTGGTCTGATGTAGCCTTCTCTAACAACTCATCAATCTGCTTCTTGAGTTCCACCAATTCTGGTCTGGACACTCGATAGGCTCTCTTGGAAATAGTGGCGGTGCCTGGTATAAGCTCTATGGCAAATTCAACCTTCCTTTCAGGTGGCATACCTGGTAACTCCTCGGGAAACACATCTAGGAATTCTGATACTACATTGATAGCCTCTTATGGTTTAAACTCCTCAATATGGACGATGACTTGGTGACAGCTTCCTTTCCTTGGTCCACACAAGACCAACTCTACTAACACTTCTTCTCCTAATAGGGACACTAACTTCACCATTCTCTTGTCACATCTAAGACTGGCTTGGTACTTGGTTAACCAATTCATCCCTAGAATGACATCTATAGTTGCATCCTAGTTACCCATAACTATTAAATCAGCGGGGAACTTTATCCTCCTTATTTGAACTCTTGCACTAGGGCAAAATCTATCCGTTTGGGTTCTTCCACCAATTGAACTAACCCTCATAGGTGGATACATGGGTGCTACTAGTATATTATGTGATTCTACCCATGATGTAGTCACAAAAGAATGTGTTGCTCCAGTATCAAATAACACATTTGCAGAAAGGTACTCGACTGAAAACGTGCCTAGTGCCACTCCTAGAGTCTCTTGGACTATGTCGGCCTCCAAGTGGTTCACCTTTCCATATTGGGCATGAGGCTGCCCACGGATGTTGCCTCCTTGTTGCATTGCATTCTGCCTAACTAGGACATTGGGAGCTTGTTGTTGTTGAGCTGCTTTCTTTGGGCAATGATTCGCCCAATGGCCTTGTTCCACACAGTGGAAACATGCATGACTTCCTCCTTGCGCTGGCGTTGCTTGGTTGTTCTGGTTGGTTGCTGGGGCAGGAAGGCAAGGTGCCTGGTTGCTCTGACGCTGATATTGATTTCCTCCCTGCTGGTTGTTCTAACGGTACTACTGCTGTTGCTAAGGAAACTGCCTCTGGTACTACTGTTGCTGGTTCTGACGCTGATGTTGGTGCTGGTGCTGGTGACCTTGCTTGAATTGCTGAGGTGGGTTGCCTGAGTAGCGGGGACGACTGCTACTCCCAACCTGAGATCCACCAATCTTGCGTTTCCTGTCCTCCATCTCCCGATGCTTCCTTTCAATCATGATTGCTCTGTCAATCAAATGCTGGAAAGTAGGGAAAGTGTGGTTCATCAGCTGGTAGTGGAAGGGATCACCAATCCTCTCAAGAAACGATACTGCCTCTTGGCATCCGTGTTGACATCTTCTGGGGCGTAACATGACAGCTGTAGAAACTTGTCCCTATACTCACTGACAGACAAGAGACCTTGCTTCAAGGCGAGAAACTCCTCCTTCCTCACTATCATCAGTCCCTCAGGCACATGGTAGCGACGGAAGTTGTCCCTGAATTCCTCCCAGGTGATGGCTTCAGGGTTGGCATGGGTGGCGAGGTAAGGCTCCCACCAAGACTGTGTTGCTCCCCTTAGCTGTCGGGGACCATACAACACCTTCTCACAATTGTTGCACTGGGCAGTGTGCAACTCACGTTCCACGGTATGCAGCCAATCTTCGACATCCATGGGATCAGCAAAATGGGCAAAGACAGGGGGATGGCCCCTTATGAATTCTGTCTACTTGTCTTTGGGCACCTGTGACATCTAGACTTGCACCTAAGGTTGAGGTGGGGGTGGTTGCTGCTGCATCGCTGCTAGACTCTGACCAATTGCTTGGACTGCTTGTGTCTGCATCAGGAACATCTGCTCAATGGTCATCGGGGGTGGCGGTGGAAACTGCTGCTGCTGGGCTGCATCCGCCTAGGGTGCCTGCTGTTCTGGCTGAGCACGCCTTGCACCTGTTCTCAGACATCTATAGAAATCACACACATATCAAATCTGACTCTGCAATCTTTCAGCATAGGAAAAGATGTATGGAAAATCTTCATAATATTGAATAATTGATCATCTTCACTGACAACTTCTCAGATAAAGAGGAAAGTGGAAATAAAGGGATTACCCAACTAAATAACTGACTTTATTAATAACTACACCAAGTTGCAGGGGATACCCACACCTTGATGACAATCATTATAAAGATCCAACTTCATTACATGTTCATCATGACAAGCATTCCAACAAATGATAAGCAAACTAACTCTAACTAAGACTTACTAGACTAAGACACTAAATTAAGCATTATTACAGACTCCAACTCCGTCGATCTATGGATCCAAATCTATCCGGCTCCTGCAGTCAGGGGTACCATAGTCGAAGCGACCACGAGGCAGTGAACGGTAAGGGTGCTGAATCCCGACAGGGGCGGGAGAACCACCATCTAGATAGTGGCATGCAGTGCACTCAACACGCAATTCTGCAACCTCCGCCCGAACCTTGCCCAACTTGTCTAGGGCATGGTCCAGCTCGGTGTTGAGCACGGCGGCCAGGTTGACCATGTTGTTTAGCATGGGATTGCCCTCACCAACTGGCAAGACAATCACACCCCCAGCACTGCCGGTCGAACGGCGAGGGTAGTACTTCAGGTCAAGGCCATCAGCTACCCCGCTAAACAACGAGCAATACTGAGAAAGTGCCCGTCGTGCTGCATCTTGCATGGCTACCTTGGCAGTATCCCTCTCAGTAATAGAATAGTGCTCTGAGAAGGCCTCTGCACCCCGGAGATCATTGTCCGGACGGCGCACCAAGCAAGTAGCCTCCCACTGGTCCGGGTATAACCCACGACGGTGCTGGTAGACTACACAACGGTACTTGATAGACCAAGTGTGTTAGTCGAAGGCCCAACACAACAAGGTGTCAAGAGTGTCGTGGAAGTGACACCCGCGAACGGCGTCACGAGTGATGGGTCTAGCAATCCATCCCTCCGGCTCCGGCTCCTCCGAAAGCTCCATGTCGTGGCTCAAACTGCCACCGGCATCGTCGTCGTCTCCGTTAGGGTCTCCTCCAGTAGCGGGGATGCCCTGTGGTGGTGCAGGGGGCATCTCTGGCTGAGGTGCAGGGGAAGGTTGCCTCCCAGACTCCACCTCCTGCTGAGGCAAGGGGGAAGAGTCCTGCTGCTCCTGCTCCTGGCGTCGATGCTCCTGCTCCTCGTGCAGGTGACTATGCATTCTCTCCAGGTGACTGGACTGACCTGGCACCGTGCGACACAGTGGACGCTCCGCCAGGTGAGAAGGCAAAAAGGGGATCACAGACTTACGTGCAGTGCACCTAATACGAGCCATCTACAAAAGACATCGTAAGCACAAGAGTAAGAGTAGAACTATAAGACCAGAAAGTAAACAGAAAGAAAAGTGAGACAAAAAAAATGTGAGATAAGTAGATAACATAGAATTGGTCAAGATGACCAACTTTTAAAATGACTCTAAAGATCAAGGTAAGCATGAGGGTCTATAGTCCTTTGGGCGACCATTCTAGTCTAGGTTAGCGGTCCTACAGTCAGCAAGGCTATGATACCACTTATGTGACACCTGGTTTTGGAAGACAAACCGAATGCGAACCATGTACGTGCCAGGATCAGAACTCACGTACACAGCGATTACATAATTGGACATCATCATACAATGCTCAAAGTAAATAGCGGAAAGGTACTTTAATTACATCAAGATGTCCAAGACATCCACAGAGTCTAATACATAGCCATAGTGTTCAACATTAATATCAAAGTGCGGAGAAACGAAACGTAGATGATAAGCCTACACAGGCAGCTGACTAGGGGGTTTGCCACTAAGATAAACTAGAACTCATCGTAGTCCTGGAACTCCTCAAAGTCCTCCATGTTGCCAGCATCACCTCCTGAGCACTGAGTACAGTGGGGACAACCTGGGGTGGGGGTGGTTTGTAAAGCAAAGGTGAGTACACATCAACATACTCAGCAAATGTCCTGTTTAGCTAAAGTGGACTAGCTGTATGTGGGGTTGAGGTTAAGTAGTTGCTTTTAGTTAGTCAAACATTCATTACTATTAGTAGAGCCAAGTTTTAGTAATAAACCCAGTTATTACCCAAAAGTACTCCCTCCAAGAGGAATTACCAGAGATAAGAATTATAACCAACATTATTAACCATCATCATAAAAGTAACCAAAGTTCTTCTAATCAAAGAGGATCCCAAGACTGCTCTTAATCATGAGCTCGGTTGATATACCAGTTTCTAATACTCTATAGAGATTGCACACTTTACCCACAAGTCGTGATCCCTTTATGCCTCGGGTCGATCAAACCCTCAAACATTGCCAAGGTGAGTCGGCAAGGTTTCACTATGTAGCCTTTACAAAGACTCCCCTGGTGCATAGCTGCTCATTAGGTTTCGCTAGTCATACAAACGCAGTACACCTCCTGAAGGTGGGTGACTAACAAAACCAAATCGAATGAACCTCTACACCCCCCCCTTGGCAGAGTGAGCACTACGCCCCGGCCTCCCATTGACGGCCCTCAGGCAAAGCCATCTAATTAATCAGCTAAGGGTGTCCCATTCCACCCTCATGGTTGCACTGTTATCCCGGGTGGTCACTCCATGAACAGGTCCTTATGGAGAGGTACTCAGGGAAAATGGCCCGAGCCCCCTAAAATATCACAATATCAACATCGGGATAACATCATCATCATATCATAAATAATCACATCATGTTCATTGATTAAGTTAAAGCAATAACATAAGCTAACCATAATAACCCAAAAGGTAAACAACGATAAGTAAATACAGACTAGTCAATCCTTAGGTTTAAATAATTTAATGCGGGACAGTGAATTATAAATGAATGGGACATAATGGGTCAGAGGACACTTGCCTTCACCAGGTTGTTGCTCAGGAAGGTCTTCAACAACACACTTAGGAACCAAGGACTGCTCCTTGTCTAAATAATGTGATCATGCATTCAATACATTTGGTAAATGACAAATAAACAGCACATCAATCATGTACAAACATGGGAACGCATTTCAAAAAGAAAAGTATAAACTTAAAAGGGAGTTTAACTTATAGGGTAGACTAATCTCATTAAGTAGTTGATTAATCCCTAAGTACTATCCATGATTACATAATCTGATTTGATTACCTTCAATGAGACATAAAAATAATACCAGAGATAAATTCATGTAATACACATTATTAATCTTACAAGATTAAGTATACTTTAACCTCTAGGGTTTTTCTTTTATTTATTTTATTAAATGAATAAATCCACACATATATTATTTCATAGTTAACCATAAAATTAGAATGTGCAGATAGTAAATGGAACTAATTTATTTAAACAGAGAATATTCCCATGAACATTTTGCAATTTGAATCACTAAATTTGGAGTTCATATGCAAAAGATATGAAATAAACAAGTTTGGGAATTTCAAATATGAAAATAGGTCTAATTCTACAATTATTTAAAAGCCCAGGGTTCAATCTACAAGATTAGAGGGGCCTGCGCGTGAAAACCAGGGACGGCGGGTTGATTCCAACTAAACCGAGGGTCTCTTTAACAAAATCGCCGCGCGAAGGGGTATCGGGCTTTCTCGGTCGTCGGATCTGAGATCAACAGTTTAAAACAGATCCGCAGGCGAGCGCTCGGACGCGGGCGCGGGCACGCACTGACCAGTGGGCCAGGGCGACCAGCGACCAAGGGCGGGGAGGCAGACTGACTGGTCAGGCCCAGTGCCAGGGGCACAGGCGACTGACCGACGGGTCTGGGCAAAGGGCATGCGGGCGCAAAGCGATATCCTATGATCTCGACCGTGCGATCGGGATCAGACGGTGGAGATCAACACCGGGAGGGGTTAACGGCTGTGGGCGGCGCCACTCCTTGCGGCAGTGAGGTCGCCGGAGTTGGGGCAGGTGCGTGCTACGGCGATTCTAGAGTCACCGGAGCTGGCCAAAAACAAAGGGGAAGGCATGGCGAACTCGCTGGTGTGGTTTTGACTATGAGGCCAAGGTCTGAGAGGGCAGAACGGCGGAGGAAAGACTCCTGGCGGGTCGTGGTAACTCCGGTGAGTGATTTCGGCCATGGGGAGGAGGTCTGAGGCACGCTAGGGCCTGGGATAGCTTCAGCAGAGTTAGGGGAACCTCAGAGATGGATGCAGGCGGCGCTGGACTGGACTAAATTGGTCGGTCACCGCACGGGCGCGGCGGACCGCCACGGTCGAACTTTGGTGAAGCCAAAATTGGCTGGCGACAAAGCATAACTGAGGAAATTGAGCATGGGAATAGATGTCTCACCTCGGGGCGGAGCTCGGGGTCGCTTGGTGTGGCCTCCGACGAGCTAGATGACTGACACGGCGGGCGCGGGTTTCCGGAGAGGCTAAGCGGCGAGGGCAGAGCGCGAGAGAGAGCGAGGCTGTGCAAAATGGGACGGGGAAGTGAGTGCGGGCACGGGCGGTGCTCAAAAAGGAGCTGAGGTGCGTGGGCGGGCGACATGGCCGAGGATCCCAACGAACTTGCGCAAGTGCGCGCGCGCTGGTCCAAGGCAGGTGCGGGGAAGGCGGAGCTGACAGGGAGGTCCCACGGCGCAGCGAGAGAGAGAGCGGGTGCGCGGGGTAATGGTTCGATGTCTGGCGAAGCGGGCCCATGAGGCAGAGAGGGAGAGGAACACGCAGGCGAGGGCAACCGGTGCCGACAACCTGGCCCCACTGGGCAGAGAGGGGAGAGAGTGAGCGCGCGGGGGAGGGAACTGTAGCTGACAGGTGGTGCCCACCTGTCAAGCAGCACGGGCGCGCGGGCGGGCGGCCTGGCTAGGCCGGCTAGGCTGCTTTGCCTTTTTCTTTTTCCCTGGATTTTTTATTTTCTTTTCCATTTCTTTTTCTCTAGGGTTTCCAATTCAAATTCAAATCAAGTTTCAAATTCAAACTAATTCAAACATGTGCAACAATTCAAAGAATATTTAAGCTCAGCATGATGCAACATGTCATGACTCACAAGGTTTGGGCAAAAATAAATAATTGATCTCTCCTAATTAAGCTACCTCTACTCAAAAGGGAGAAAGAGAGAGAGAATCTAGAGATAGATAGAAACTAGAGAGAGAGAAAAGTAACACCTGAATTTGGGTGATAATTAGAAAGAAATTTTATACCCCCCAAATTCAGGGTGTTACAGTGGTGATCCTTGAGGGGTCTTAGTGACCCAATTGATTAAGGAGAAGGCTCATCCGGTCTAAGTGACCGTTTAAGAGAGGGAAAGGGTTGAAATAGACCTGGCCTTTGTGGCCTCCTCAATGGGGAATAGGTTCTTTGGAACTGAACCTCGGTAAAACAAATCACCGTGTTCACTTGCATTGATCTTCGCTTGATTTGTTTGCCCTCTTTCCTCTCTCTAAAGTTTCCTTGCTAACATTGATTTGAGTTTGCTCCCAAACGTCATCCGCATCAATTGAGCAACTCTTAGCAAGAGAAACAATCTTCCGCACTCGAATTTAATTCTAACGCTAACCCTGGCCTTAGTGTGTGTTTAAGTTTATAAATTTCAGATTTCGCCTATTCACCCCCCCCCTCTAGGCGAATTTCAATTGGTATCAGAGCAGTGCTTCATTAAGAGTCTAACAAACTCGAAGTGAGGTCTGGAGATCATGCCAAGAGGGAGATCATCACCGGCAACAAACCCGTAGGCTCGGGGAGAACTCTATCAAGGGAGTCCGGCGACAAATACATGGAGGAATCCTCTTTCTCCATCAAGTCACTAAGGAAGGGTGACAAGAAGAAAAAGAAAATGAAGAAGGTGGTCTACTATGAGACTGACTCTTCATCACCTTCTACTTCCGGCGTCGACTCGACATCTTCGAAGCACCACGAGTGTAAGAAGTATAGTAAGATGCCTCTACGCTATCCTCGCATTCCAAAGCATGCTCCATTACTTTTGGTACCCCTAGGCAAACCACCATATTTTGATGGTGAAGATTATTGCATGTGGAGTGACAAAATGAGGCACCATCTAACATCACTCCACGAAAGTATTTGGGATATTGTTGAGTTTGGAGCGCAGGCACCACAGGTAGGCAACAAGGACTACGACTCGGATGAGGCCGCCCAAATTAGGCATTTTAATTCCCAAACAACTTCTATACTCCTCGCCTCCTTGTGTCGAGGGGAGTATAATAAGGTGCAAGGGTTGAAAAATGCCAAAGAAATTTGGGACGTCCTCAAAATGGCACACGAAGGGGACGAGGTGACCAAGATCACCAAGCGTGAAATGATCGAGGGAGAACTCGGTCAATTTGTCCTCAACAAAGGAGAGGAGCCACAAGCAATGTATAACCGGCTCAAGACGATGGTCAACCAAGTGTGCAACCTCGGGAACACCAAGTGGGATGACCATGAGATGGTCAAGGTTATTCTTAGATCTCTTGTTTTTCGTAATCCCACTCAAGTGCAACTAATCCATGGAGACCCTAGATATAAACAGATGTCTCCCGAGGAAGTAATTGGCAAGTTTGTGAGCTTTGAACTCATGATCAAGGACTCCAAACATATTATCAACTTGGAGCAAGGCGCCACCTCTACACCTAAGGTGCAACCTGTTGCATTCATAGCAACGGAAGAAAAGAAGGAGTCTACACCAAGTAGACTTCCAATTGACGCCTCCAAGCTCGACAACGAGGAGATGGCTCTTATCATTAAGAGCTTTCGAAAAATCCTCAAACAAAGGAAGGGGCAGGACTACAAACCCTATTCCAAAAGGGTGTGCTACAGGTGTGGTAAGTCCGGTCACTTTATTGCTAAATGTCCATATACAAGTGAAAGTGACAGGGACAAAGATAAGAAGGGTAAGAATAAAATGGAGAAGAAAAGGTACTACAAGTAGAAGGGTGGCGAGGTGCACATGGGCGAGAATGGGACTTCAACGAGAGCTCCACCAACTCCTCCATCGACAAGGACGCCGCCAACATCGCCATCAACAAAGGCCTCCTCTTCCCCAACGTCGGCCACAAGTGTCTCATGGCTAAGGATGGTAAGAAGAAGAAGGTACATTCTAGAGTTACCCCCAAATACACTACATCTGATGATGAGGGCAGCTCTAGTGATAATGAAGATGATTTAGTTTCTCTCTTTGTCAACCTTACCATGGACCAAAATAAAAAAATTAAATGAATTAATAGAAACCATTAATGAGAAGGATGATCTCTTGGAATGCCAAGAGGACTTGCTTGTTAAAGAAAATAAAAAATTTGTTAAGTTGAAAACTGCTTATGCTCTAGAAGTAGAAAAATGTGAAAACTTAACTAGGGAGCTTAGCATGTGCAATGATTCAATTTCCTATCTTAGAGATGAGAATGATAATTTAAATGCTATGATAGAAGAATTGAATAATTGCAAACCCTCTACATCTACTGTTGAACATGTCACTATTTGTACTAGATGTAGAGATGTTAATGTTGAAGCTATTGATGATCACCTTGCCATGATTAAACAACAAAATGATCACATATCTAAATTAACTGCAAAAACTGCTGAGCATGAATTAGAAAATGAAAATTTCAAATTTGCTCGTAGCATGCTTTATAATGGGAGACGCCCTGGTATTAAGGATGGCATTGGCTTCCAACAAGGGAGCCAAAGTAACACCAAACTTAATGCCCCCAAGAACAAATTGTCTAATTTTGTTATGGGTAAGGCTCCCATGATTAGAATAGAGAGGGTTACATGTTATATCCTGCAAACTATCCTAAGCATAAGATTAGGAAAATCCATGCTAGGAAACCTCATACTGTTTCTCATCATGCTTATTTGTATAGTAATGAGGCATCTAGCTTTAGGCATTCCACTAATATCAAAATGCCTAAAAGGAAAAATCCTAATGCATCAAATGAGCATGACATTTCATTTAAGACTTTTGATGCTTCCTATGTGCTAACTAACAAATCAGGCAAAGTAGTTGCCAAATATATTGGGGGCAAACACAAGAGTTAGAAGACTTGTGTTTGGGTACCCAAGGTGCTTGTTTCTAATGTGAAAGGACCCAAAACCGTTTAGGTACCTAAGAACAAGGCCTAAATTTGTTTTGTAGGTTTATGCATCCGGTGGATCAAGTTGGATAATCGATAGCGGGTGCACAAACCACATGACAGGGGAGAAAAGTGTGGCAGAACCGCCCGAATTATTCCAACTTAAGTGCCTAAGTCCCGCCTTAGAGGCTAGACCACACATAAATAGGAATAAACTGTTAGTCCCTCGGATCTAGTCCGACTAGGCCACTAACAGGATCAAGTACCACATACTCACTCGAAGGTGAGGCACAGAGCAAATCCCATAAAGCATAAAACCATAATTTAAAGAAGTACTTAAGATTATTACAACATAATTGCAAATGTAGTCATCATTGTTCGGTATGCAGCGGAAGTTAACTAACGATAAATAAAAGAGAGGATGGGGAAGCCTGGCCCATCACTCCTCATGCTCCTCTCCTGCTGAGGTAGGGTCCCACTCGACTGTCCAACCCTGTGGCAAGGTAGACGGCCAAGTTACTCCAGCAACCATATCCTCTAGAGAACCTATAAAAAATTATGCCACAAGCAAGGCTGAGAATACTAATACTCAGCTAGACTTACCCGGTGTGAGGAGTCTACTCCTCTACCTCTAGACATGCAGCTGTTTGGCTGAGGGGTTTGGTTTGCCAAAAGCACTAGCTGAGTCTAAAATCCAGTTTTAGCTTTTCAAGTTTAAGTATGATCCTTTTAAACTAGATGAGTACCTAGCTATTCATGCATGGTATCAAACATTATATCAATCAACATCTTTTGCCAGCCATCACCTTTCCACTTGTTACTCAATGTGGCAGCATGGATCAAGCAGTCTCATTAGCTACGAGAAGCAGACGATTCGAATCGAGTTTTAACCTTGCAAGGTAAACCTAAACACACGATGTGGTGAGGCACTCCGTCCCCACACACATCAACCGTCCCCATCGATTCCCCATCAAAAGAAAGGGGCTCACCGCCTTGGCGTACAATGCCTCACTGACCCCGACTACCGTCGTGCAGTGACCGCACTTGTACCCACCATAACCGAATGGGAGACCACGTCTCAGGACGCGTGAGGAGAGCAATCTACGGGCAGGTTCACTCAGGTACTAGGCTTATCGATTTACCATATTTCTCGGCATGTGTTTAGTACGTTCAAACGCTTGACACACGGTACCACACCTTAATCCTTATTCCAATTTCTATCCCGCAGACAACGCATCCCCTATGGATCGTTGTCCATAGACCATCATTGTTCCGATATAAAAATGGATACAGCCAATTCCTGACCTTGCGCGAGTGCTAGAAAAATCACTCGACTTCTACCGAGATCCCTAATTAGTAAAGCAGCTACTCGACCTAGCATACTAGTATCCATCTCAAAAGGAATCCTGAGTTCATGCAACTATGGTTTTAGTCAACTCCTACATTTAAGTGCACAGTACAAACCAACAAACATTAAGTGTAGTAAAATAGCATATATAATTGGTTATGCATAAAACCGGGGTTGCCTTCAAAAGCTGGGGCAGGCAGGTCCTCAGTAGCAGGCTCTGGTGCTGGCTCCTGGACTACCTCCTGAGCAACTCCTTGCTCCGGAATGAGGATGTACTCTCCTTCAGCGAGATTACAATCTATCAAATGCAATAATAAGATACATGTATATTAATGATATATCAATTTAGTAAATCCCATGTATGGTGAAACAATATTAGAGCAGTGAGCAAACTATGGTTTTCTTTATCGGCTGGTGCTTCTTAGTGTTTTGTACACACTTATTTTTAGGCCTTGAGTGAAATTAAGAACTCAATCCTTTCCTTCATGTTGTATTGGAAACTTAGGGAGATATAGTTGTATAATATTAATTCCTTTCATAATTCCCTTTTTATTGTCTATTTGAGCTTTTAAGGTGATTCTAAATTACCATAGTAATTTAGAATTTTCTAAAAATGTTGCAAAAATTACAGTGGGTAAACATTGGTCTCTGTAGTTTATTCTACAAATTTGAGGTTAGAACTAATTAAGATAGACCTTGGGCAAAATTAACAAAAGTGAGGGTGGATGGTCACTTTGCATTACAGCTCTAATTTAGGTGAGGGTTCTGTATTAAAATTTATTTTTATCAACATCTATGGGTAATGATAAGTCTCTGTGCCAAAAATCACAGAATGTGACTTAATGGTTATTTAGTTGTGATTTTCCCAATTTAAGGCCAAAAAGGCACTTATAACTAACTTGTCATTTGAAAATATCAAACAACAGAACTTGTATTTTTCCTAGATTCATACTAGCATATCAGTAGTCATCCCAAGGATTGGGGTGGTTTCTCCTTAGGGTCATTTTTCTAGGATTTTTCTAAGTTCTTAATGTTTTTATGAACTAAAATGTGGTGCAATTCTTTTGTACTAACAGAGGGTTCAACAAAATTTTCATATGAACTATGTTACCTAAGCAAGCTAGGAAAAATGTGGTTGTCCTCTGGTTCTTATTTTAAATCCCCTTTTTCATTTTCTTTAGGTTTGGACCAAAACAAGCTTTAGTGGTTAATCCTTCCTTAACCTAGTATACTGGGAAGTTTAACATTTTTAAACAGGGTAGTTGGTAATTAAGTATGTCCCTAATTTTTCTTACCCTAAGTCCAAAAGTATTTCCATTTTCCCTCTATTTATTTAGTTTTGGGCAGTATACCTATTTAATTTAAAACTCTAAAAGTATTGTAGGAATCAAGGTGTTTATTATTTTTCCTAAATAGTTCATTATATTTAAGACCTAGCAAAATTGGTTTCACCAAATTTGGTTGGATAAAACTCAAGTTATGAATTTTTCAAGTTCTGTACTCATTTAAATGAATAAATCTTAAAGGTTTAATGAAAACAGGTTTGCACCGGGGCCCCTGGGTTTTTGTCACACCCGTCTTTAAAGAACAAAGCCAGGTGCATCTCATACATGCGCCAAGAAGACAACATATATAATAACAGAGTGTATAGAGATAAATGTCATAAAACATCAGAGTATTTATTACATAGCGGAAGACTTATTACAAAATAAAAGATAAATATAAAACGAACTAAGGATCGTCGGCGCCAATGCCAACTGAGAAACGCCACCTAGATCAGATCAATCTCCTAGCCTTGTGGCTCCTCCTGAACCACCTATTCTTCTCCTGTGGGGGGGTGTGAGACAGCAAGGGTGAGCTCACACATGATCATAGCTCAACAAGTTGTGGGGAACCAGTGGACATAAACTCACAAAGGTGTGAGTTCATGTGATGTGTAAGGCTAATCAATGATAGGGATTAAAGCTGAGCATTCCTTTTAAGTAGTTGGTCAAAATTTTATTAGCAGTTACTAAGTGTAAGTAAATACTAAACCTTAAATAAAGTAATTGAACAAATTAATAATAAACCCCATGCAATGCAAATGACAAAATTGAATTTAAGTTCCATAATTTAAACATCAGAGAGTCCTGAGCTGCTCATGACCGTGAGCTCGGCTAGTATACCAGTTTTACACTCTGCAGAGGTTGTACCCTTTACCCACAAGTCATGTTACCCATCTGCCAAGGGGTCGCGACTCCCATACACCTCTACCTAGGAAGCACGGCAGGGCAACACTACGAGGCCTTTACAAAGTTCCACTAGCTTCCGAAAACCCGCTACAGTTTATGGGAAGAGCACTTGCAAGAATCCCCCGTCTGACCGCCATCGCAGCTAAATCAACCCGAGAACCTCCTTGCATGCAACTCCCCTACTGCCCTTGCCCCTTTCGGGTAAGGTAGTCTTCCACTAGCTTTCCTAATTAGTCAGCCAAGGGTGTCCCATTAAACCCTTGTGGTGGCACGTGTTTCTCAAGTTAAGCTCTATGTTCCAATTAACATTAATGAACTTGACATGAACATAAATAGAATAACAAAAAGAATTGGAACATAGATGTAATAAATGATTATCCCAAAACCATGTAAAGCAATAGCAAACTACCCAAGTGATTCAGGGGTAAACAAGGTAATGAGATAAACAATCTAGGGTGACCTATCGGGTCCCATCAAAATTAGCCTATGCATGAGTAAATGATATTAAAGAACATTATTGGGTAAAAAGTGGTCAAGGGCACAACTTGCCTTCAATGAGCTCCTACTCAGCTACTTCAACCTGCTGCTCACCAGGATCCTCAGTCACGGTCTCTTCTACTCGCCACAATACAAACAAGCACAGTATATAGATAAAATTAACATTACACCAAACATGTAAACAAAATACGCAGTAATAATCTACACATTAAAATAAAATCCTAGGAACAGGAACCATAATTTTTGGAGTTATAGATTTTAAGTTATGGATTTTCAAAGGTTTTATGTGTTTAAAATAGAATTAAGTGGGAAATTAATTTTCATAACAAAACAGAGACTCTAAGTGATAGAGAATAAAATTACAAAATTTTAGAAACTGGAATGGGTTAATTTGGAGTCCAAATGAATTTTCTATGCATTATATAATTCCTAGCATTTAATTTCATATTAAAAATCTATTTTCTAATCCATTATTTAATTCACAACCGGCTCTGGACTAGGCCTCGATTTCTGTGAAGCGCAGGGGGCACGGTGTAAAAGAGTCCACGACTCAGGGAACAACTGGTTGGACTGCGGGTTGATTTCTCTCTTTTACGGGGACTCTTTAGCAAAATTGACCCGCGAAGGGGTATGGACAAATACTGGCCGTTGGATGAGATCGAAGCGGCCACGATTAGACCTAGGCATCAAGTGAATCGGTACGCGTCAGCCGCCCTCGGATCGAGGATCAACGGCCACAATCTAAAGTTATGTGAGATTTAATAGTATCCCTCAGATCTAGATCAACGGTCACAACAACATGCGGCGAAAGGATACGCCTAACTCTAATCGCGACCGTCTGACCCGAATCCGACGGTCTCGATTCAGCTCACCCAGCTCTGGTCAGGCGCGCGGTGGCACTATCCCAGCCGCGGCAGAGATCTCGCCGGAGATCGCCCAAACCGTCGCTAGCTCACCAAATTCTCAATCGCTGGCCACTACTCGTCCCTAGCTTGACCCCGAATATGATAGAATGGAGGCTCACCAGAATGAAGCTGCGCAGACACCAATTCAAAGGAGATGGCGGCACCACGACGGTCACCCCGTGACGGCGAGGAATTACGCCGAGCACCACCGGCGAATCCAGCCGCGAATGTCACGGGTACCACCGGCAGTCACCGCCGAGGAAGCCGACCGACTCATTTAGGGCTAGGTGGCGGAGCTCACGGTTTAAGCCGGTGGCGGGGCACACGGTAGAATGGTTGGGCGGCGATGCTCTCTTTCCTGCTACCGACGACTCCTTCTTCCTCACAATTACGAGTGGCGGTTTGGCGAGGGTCAGGAGGGACTCTGGAGGAGGGGTCGGTCCACATTTGTAGCTGAGACGAAGTGGTCGCGAGTCCGGCTAGAGCTACAGAGAGAATAGCGGCATGGCGACTGGTTGTTGCGCACGAGCGGAGAAGAAAATGCTGACGCGATGGGCCCATAGATCGGTGGCAGGGAAAATGAACGCGTGCAGCGGGAGAGGACGACGTGCGGGCCCGAAGATCAGTGACCCAGGGCGTAGCTCGCTTCAGCAGATGGGCACTGACAACCCGGGGCCACCTGCCAGTGGACCAATAGTTAGGGCGCGCGCGCGACTGCGATGAATTGGGTCGCATGGGTGGCTTCTTCAGGTGGGTCAAAATGAGGTACAGAGGCCCAGTTAAGGGTTTCTTTCCTTTTTTTCTTTTTACTTTCTTTTCTTTTGTCTTTTAATTTCTAGGATTCAAATTTGAATTCAATTTTAACCGTGAATTTATATTTATTTTAAATGTACCAGTTGAACTCAAATAATATGGAAGACCCAAACATTTTTATACACATTTCTTTATTTTTGTGTAGAATTTTCCCTCTTTTCCAAACCCTAATTTGAGTTTTTAATGTATTTCTTCCTACACCTTTTTTTATATTGTCACAAAATGCACATATAAATAAACATCCAGCATGATGCACAGATTAATTATGTGTTCATTGTTCTATTCATCCACTTTTAACTAGTGTTGATCACATGCAATGAATAGTAGAGGCCACAAACTATTGAGATTATCTCTTATTCTCTTTATTACACTTTTGAGTATTACAGTTTTCTTTAACTAAATCATTTAAACGGTGCCCCTGTGGAACTATTTCACCAAGTCACTGACATTGCGAATACCCCCTGGTCTTCTCTCTTTCAACTCGAGCTCCCTCCTCGCTGGAACAGTAACCGCAGAGAGGAAAAAGGTGGCGCGGCTTACCGGCGGCGGGAGAGGTCCGGTGGAGGATTGGGTGAGGTCCGGGAGGTCCTAGCGGTCACGTCGAGGGGCGGATCACCGGCGGTGATGGCCGGAATAGGGCTGGCTGCGTGCGCAAGGCGGTCGGGCTCGTCGGTGGCATGTGCTCCGGCCTGCTCATGGCGGTATAGGTCAATTAAATGGCACGGGGAGCTTCACTGGAGTTCAAGGATGCTGTAGGCATGAGGAATCGACGAATGGCTTACCGTGTAGCTCGGTCTACGTGCGACGGCGGCCAGTTGAAATCCGGTGACGTCGATCCAGCGTCTCCGGTGAGGTGGTGTCAATCCGCGGCTCGGGGAGCTTCACTGAGCTCTGGGGAAGCTAGCCAAAGGGTCAGATGGGGTGGAGGAGGGCTGGCGTGGCCGGTCTACGGTGACCGGGGCTTGTGCGGCCGCTGGCAAGCCGTTCTCTAGGCAAACGCCGGTGAACTCGTGCTCGGGCAGGGTTAGAAGCGAACGGGGTGTACGGTCGAGACTGGGGTGGGCTTTATAGCCGCGGGCGCGGGCGTGGGCGTGGGGCCGAGCGTCGGGGCGTGCTCTGGCATTGCCAGGGCGCGTCGAACACGTGGCCGTGTTAATCTGCCTGAGTTCTTGCGCCTGCAGACCTCCCAAATGTGTGAATCTTGCCATATGTCTTGTGTAAGATTTCTTCCCTGCACCTAGAGCTATCTAGTTCATGCGAGTTCCAAGGGGAGATCTGGCCTAGCTTGGAAGATATCATGGCGCCAAGTCTTGTCTGTCTGCACTATTCACCCCACGACAAAATGGATGCCAAACCGTGCCAAACGACTCTGGTTTGGTTTCAAATTTTTCAGGGGTGTGCCTTGGGTAGTTTGGCTACTTTTTGTTATTTGGACCATGTGGTTTTGGCGCCTAGAAAAAGGGTGAACACTTTGGATCTTTTAGGTTAGGGCTGAATTTGGACTTAGAGAAAAATGGATGGCTCTAGTGTGCTCTCCACTTGGGCGCTTGATTTGGGGTTTTTGTTGGGCCTTTTTGTAATACTTTCTGTTGGGGACTTGTTCTCAAATGCTATGTGTTAAGAACAAGGCAACACAAAAAGGTTAATGGTTAAAGTCCTTCGTCCCTTAGGATATAATGATCTTCAGATGAAGGTCACGAAGGATGTACCTTCATCATTGCAGTGTATACTAATGAAAGTAGAAGCATATAAAACATGAGAAATAGGATGAATAATCATATAACACCATTAATATATCTTTATTATATTATCATGAATAAACATGAAATATATTGAATTACATTTGTACCTTCGTCTTGACAGAAGGCAGAAATCCAAGTGTGACGCACAAGTGAATACAAGCTAGCGTGAACAGTACGGGGGTACTGTTCATCTATTTATAGGCATAGGACGTAACCCAGTCAAAATTACATTCATGTCCTTGATGACTAGTTACAATCATGACACAAATTATTATGGACTGATCGGTCTTTTCCTCTTTAAGTCGGTGCAGCCCTTCGTCTCAAGGCATTTCACTATGCTGAAGCTCCCTGGATCATAGCTTCGGCGTGTACCTTCGCGCTGTGTTTGCTCATAGGCTGATCTTTCGAAAGTGTTTCTGCTTAGAGGACCTTCAGCGACGAAGCAGGCCCCCAACAGTAGCCCCTTCGCGGTGCTAGATCGTTTTTCATAACGAGCTTGATCCATGAAAAATCTCCAAGGCTTCGGAATGCCGAAGGTCCGAAAAACACCTTCCTTGAGCTCGTTGCCGAGAAACGATTAAAATATTTCGAGCGCGAGGAGGCCCAACACGCAGCGGGTATGAACAATCTTGCGATTCACTTCCCAAGTGCCGAGTGGTCCACCATTCAGCGGGTGCGGGTGATTGTTCAGCGGGTGCGAGTGACTTGGCGATTCACCTTCCCACCTGTAGCATTATATAAACAGACGGGTAGGTGTGAAGTTACCACAGCATTCATTGCCATTGCACTGTTGTGCTGTTGAAAAATTTAACCATAGTCGAAGCTTTTTCACTGCACTCTCGAGCGAACCATCATTTTGAATTAGCTTCGTCAAAAGAGAAAGCTTCAACAAAAACTGTAAAAAAACATCAGCTTCATAAAAACCGCAAAAGATTCATTATATGGCTAGAGTACGCTCGACTGCGAGGGTGATTCGTGAGGGAGAGGAGACTGAGGCCACCGAGACAGCTCCGATTTCCGAAGTCATGAGACAATCGGGCTGATATTGAGGAAGAAAATTCTGATGAAGAAGAGGAGGATTATAGCATTTTGATCCCATCAAAACCCAGCCACCTTGATTTTGAGAAATCTACTGTGTCTAAAGCTGACGTGCCCATGATGATGAAGCTGGGCTACTTCGGAGAAGCTGAGAAGAAGCTTATTCGTTTTGCCGGAGAAGAAACCACTCCAACGCCGAAGGATGATGAAGTAATGGTTTTCAAAAGCTTTTTCAGAGCAGGATTATGGTTTCCTCTGAACGAGATGATAGGAGAAGTTTTGGATAATTTTGAAATTTATCTTCATCAGCTGACCCCTAACGCTATCGTTAGGCTCAGCATCTTCATCTGGACCCTTCAAAGCCAAGGGATGGACCCAAATGCTGAAGCTTTCTGCCGAGTGCATGAGCTACATTACCAAACGAAGGCCAGAGAAGACGGGCTACATGAAAATTTTGGTTGTTATAACTTCGCGTATGTGCAAGCATACAAAAGCTCCGGTCATCAGCTATCACACCAAGTGGCCAACTGGCTGGAAAAGTGAGTGGTTTTATATTAAGGCCGATGAGAAAAAAGAAGGAAACTGGTGAATATGGTGATGAGCCCGCTGGCTTTAAGCTTCGGGATGACCAGACCCTTGTGCAACATGAAGCCAGGGTCAGCATGTCAGCTGGCCGTAGTAGAATTCAGAGTGGTGGCCGAACAAATCAGCACTAGGGATCTAGTGTAAGAATACCTGGCCAACAGGATATCTCCAACGTTAAGCGACTGGAGCATACCAAAGCTAAAGGGAACAAAGAAGAATGAACTTGTTCGATTGCCCTACCACTTTAAATTTGAGAAACAGTTCAAAGAGCCTTGCCAAGAATGGCTGGAGATGATTGAAACTATGTGCAATGAGATTTTGGGCAATTATACCAAAAAAGAAGATCAATTAATGACTGCAGCCTTCGGCACCTGACCAAAACGAAGTTTGAATCGGGTAATGGATGCTTTAAATTTTGAATACCGTGATTATGAGTGACTCAACAAGGGTACCAAAGGGACAAAGAGAAAAAGGGTTGTCAGTGTTCTGAGAAGGCAGGCTGCTAGGATGTTGAAAGAGGACGAAAAAACTCTGAAGAAGAGAAAATCCAGTCCCGAGCTGAAGGCGGCGACTTCGAAGAAGAGAAAAGCTGCAACTCCGGAGCCGAAGGTGGCTGAGATGGGAGAGGAGACTCCTTCAACGCCTTCTGCTGCTGAAGTAGAAGAAATTTTGAAGGTAATGACTAAATCTTTACCTATCAAGCTGCTAAGTCCTCTGGGACTGCATCTGACGAAGCTTTTGCAGAAGAAGGACGAGCCTTCGGCAACGAAAAAGGCGGTTGGGCCTAAAAAGCGAAGAATTATTACTGTTATGCAAGCCATTGAGGAAATGCCAACACTGGCCTCAGCATCAAAGATGACACCAGCTGCCGAAGTAGATACTTCTGCCGAAGCTGCGGCCGCCGAAGATACCAATCTAGAGAGTATGTTGTCTGCTATTGATAAAGTGCTCTTGGACATGGCCGCAGAGGAGACTGCTGCGGCTACAGAAGAAGTCATGGCCACAGTGCCTGAGAAAGGGAAAGAAATTGCCGAAGATACTTCGGAAGAAAAAGGCTTCAGCTTTTAAAATCTAGTTGGTCAAGAATTATCCAAGGCCGAGAAGGAGGAGCTGTAGGATTATGCTATATCCTGTGGCTACCAACCTAGGAGCCATACTCTTTGGTGGAATCAATGAAGAAGCCTTAGGATGCATTCGAGACCGCACCAGAGCGAAGATTATCAGCACTCTGTCGAAGAGTGTTGGTTTTCCGAAGCTTGAAGCTGACATTAGCAGCTACCGATGACAACATATCGTCGGTAGCTTATTCTATTCCAATTTTAAGGTAAAGTTTTTGCCTCAGCTTTTTAATCTTTTGTGATGAAGCAAAGATTTCTGATGAAGGCTATTTTGTACAGAGTATGCTGCTAAGCAAAGCACTGAGAATGCAGCAAGACCTCGAAGATAAAAAGAATGAAATTATAATCGAGGGCTTGGAAAAGAAAATCAAAGATCATGAAGCTTCTCTAGAAAAGAAAGACTTCCTTCTTCAGACAATGGAGGGTTTACTTGCAGAAGCCCAAGCCGAAGTTGCCAGATTAAATGAAGAACTCCTCCGAAAATTAGAAAACTTCGAACAAGAAAGGAAAAATTTTGATGCAAAGCTTGAAGCCGAAGTCGAGAAAAATTCAAATCTGCAAGAATCCCTAAAAGAGCTTCGGAATGTTTGCTTAAACTTCGGCAACCGCTGCGTGCAACGGCTACGACAGTTCTTCAACTCAGTGGGAGCCAGCTCTAAAAAATTTGAACCTTTGGTTGAAGACTTGCCAAGCACCTTCGAGCATATTGAAAGCAAAGTTGAGGCGCTTGCCAAAGTAATAGTTGGGCATGGCGACTTCTGTGCCCTGCTGGCTTCTCGCGGCACAGCTGTAGCTTTTATGAAGGCTGGTTGCGCGCACAGAAAGATAGTAAACAGACCAAACTTTAGTCTATCTCCAGCGGACCTAGCTGATATCCCTAGCCTAGCCTGAAGCATTGGGAATAGATTTATAACACAAATTTAGACGAAGGGTGGGCGGAACTTAGCTGGTGACGAGGCACGAAGTCATCTTAAGCCGGTATGATACTTATACTTGTTGCTTACCTTCTCCTGAAATTACTTTTTACCTTATACTGCTTTGTTGTGTACAGGATTATGATGCCAAAGGTCAGTAATTCGAAGCTCAACGAAGATTGATGAAGCTGCTGCACAAAGCTTTAGAGACATTTGAATTATCTTTGTAAAAGATATTGTAATTTAGGAATCAAACATTACTCTGTAAATTTGTCCATACCTTGTAATATATTTTTACCTTTCCATCCGTGTGTGAATTGCTTTGATGTGGACGAAACTTGTATCTTTTGAGCCGAAGGCGAAAAACACCTTCCCTTCTTTTCGTACACAACGAAGCGTATCTTTGCTTCTTTATGCTCATCGAAGCATTGTCACCAAAGCCGAAGTAGCTGTCTGTGTTTTATGTTATGATGATGATGATGATCCTACGGATGTCTACATGAATGTGTATGAATGCAATGAATGATGTAATGTAACGTGCAAATGAATGTCCAAACACACACACACACACGAAGCCACACCCAGACTCTCCATCCCCTTAGGAACGTCTTTTGAGTCTTAAGCTCTACATCCCCTTAGAAACGTCTTTTGAGCTTCTTCACCTTCTATTTCGGTGGTGTAAGTTCTGTATCCCCTTAGGAACAACTTTTGAACTTCTTTGCCTTCTATTTCGGTGGTACAAGTTCTGCATCCCTTTAGGAATGACTTTTGAACTTCTTCGTCTTCTATTTCGGCGGTATTTGGCTCTGCATTCCCTTTGGAACGACTTTTGAGCAGAAAACTTATGCTGTGCTCCCTTAGGAATGACTTTTTGTAGCTTCGTAGTGCTCTGCATCCCCTTGGGACGACTTTTGAGCTTCTCTCTATTTTTCCTCTTTTTTTCCTTTGCACTCGATGGTGCATGCTCAGATTTTACATTTTACATCCTTTTGGGGGATTTGGCTCTCGTGGAGCTAAATAAGAATAGAAAAATTACAAGCTATGGCCCCATTAAAAACCTTTCTCCCCCTTTTGAAAGGAAAAGGGTGCCATAGAAAAAATGAAAAAAGATTACATCAAATTACACATAATATCGCCGAAGCTCATCCACATTCCAAGATCTGGGTATGTCGTTGACGTCCATATCCTTCAATCTGTAAGAACCAGGCCTTGATGAAGATACAACCAGAAAAGGTCCTTCCCACTTTAGCTGCAATTTGCCTACTGTGTCTGGATTGGCTACTCTCCGAAGCACCAAATGCCCTGGCTTGATATTTTTCAATCGAACTTTTCTGTCACGCCATTTTATTGTTTTGGCTTGATATTTATTGATGTTCTCTACAGCCTGAAGTCTGGTCCCCTCTATAGTATCTTTTGCTACGTGATAATCAGCTTCGTCTTCTGCTGAAGCTACTGTTCTTAATGATCCTGCTTTAGCTTCTTCTGGAGTTATAGCTTCATCACCAAATATAGTTTGAAAGGTGTAAATCCTGTTGATCTTGACATAGTTGTGTTATGACTCCATACAACTTTGATCAACTCATCTAGCCACTTCCCTCTAGGTTGATTGAAGATTAGCTTCATTATTCCTGTCATTATAATGCCATTTGCTCTTTCTACTAATCCGTTTGATTCTGGGTGCCTTACTGATGCAAAATGAATCTTCGTGCCAATTTGGTCATAGAAATCTTTGAACGTTTTAGCATCAAACTGTGTTCCACTGTCCATAGTTATAGCCTTCGGCACGCTGAAGCGACAGACAATATTCTGCCAGAAGAATTTTTTGACTGTGGCCGAAGTTATTGTAGCCAAAGGCTTTGCTTCAATCCACTTAGAAAAATATTCTACAGCCACCACAACATACTTCAAATTACCTTTTGCTGGTGGAAGTGGACCTAACAAATCCAAGCCCCATCTTTGTAATGGCCAAGTAGGCTATATCAGCTGCGTGAGAGACGAAGGTTACTTCTGATCTCTTGCACATTTTTTGACAATTCTCGCACTTTTGAACTAGCTCTGCTGCATCTGAAGCTGCCTTCGGCCAATAAAATCCTTGTCTAAACACTTTTCCCTGCAAGGGCCTAGACCTAATATGAGATCCACATAGACCTGCATGTATCTCCTTCATTAATTCTATACCTTCGGTTCTAGATAAACACTTGAGGAGTGGAGAGCAAACTCCATGTTTGTGTAATTCCCCTTCTATTATCACATATGGTCTTGTCCATGCTTCCATTCTCTTATTATAAGCTTCGTCATCTGAAAGACAATTACCTTGGAGGAAAGATATAATTTCAGTCCTCCAATCTTCACTCTGTACAGGGGAAATTGCAAGCACTGCTCTTTCCATAAGTTCAACCGAAGGTGCTTTTATTGTCTCAAAAAATACTTCCGGAGGTAGAGGGAGCCCCTGTGCCGCTGATTTGGCTAACAGATCTGCATGCTCATTTTCTCCTCTTGAGATATTCTTGACGGAAAACCTTCAAAAGAAGCCTCCAGCCTTTGAACTGTATCCAAATATTTTTCAAGCTTTGGATCTCTTGCCTTACTAATTTTGTCTACATGACCAGAAATGACTTGAGAGTCGGTTTTAAGGATGACCCTTCTTATTCCCATTGCCTTTAGCTTCCGAAGCCCCAACATAAGTGCTTCGTATTCAGCAATATTATTTGTACAACTGAAATCAAGCTTTGCTGCATAACATGTTTTGACTTTAGAAGGCGCAACTAGGACAGCAGCCGCTCCTGCGCTGAAGGTTCCCCAGGAACCATCGTAGGACACTGTCCAAGCTTCGGCGTCTTTATTTGTTTCTTCTTCCTGAGCCCCTGGCATCTAATCAGCAATGAAGTCTGCTAACGCCTAGGACTAAATTGAGGATCTATGTACATAGTCAATACTGAATTCGTTAAGCTCTGCAGCCCATTTTCCAATCCTTCCAGTAGCTTCTCTATTCCTCATTATGTCCTTCAGAGGCTTTGATGAAGGAACAATTATGTGATATGCTTGAAAATAATGCTGAAGCTTCTTAGAGGCCATTAACACAGCATACAACACCTTCTCCAATTCTGTATAGTTTTTCTTTGATAAACTTAGAACTTCAGAGACAAAGTATACCAGGGCCTGCTTTTTGATTTGGCCATCTAGCTTCTCCTGTACAAGCACCGCACTGACTGTAGAGTAAGAAGCTGCTACATACAGGAGTAATGGAGCCCCTGGCGAAGGTGGAGTTAGAGTTGTCAGATCTATCAAGTATTGCTTTAATTCTTCAAAAGCCTTTTGCTGAGCCGGATCCCACTGAAAAACTTCGGCTGACTTTAAAATTTCAAAGAATGGTAGATTCCTCTCTGCTGATCTTGATATGAACCTATTCAATGACGCAAGCCTTCCTGCCAATCGTTGAGTCCCCTTTTTTGAATTTGGTGGCTCCATCCGAAGGATAGCTTCAATCTTGCTCGGGATGGCTTCAATTCCCTTTGTTGATACCAAACAGCCAAGGAACTTGCCCTTCTTCACTCCAAAAACACACTTTTCTGGATTTAATTTCAGGCCAGCTTGCCTAAATTTGGCAAATTTCTCTTGCAAATCTGCAATGTGATTTTCTTGCTTCGTGCTTTTCACTATGATATCATCAACATAGGTCAGTACATTCCTGCCTATTTGAGAATGAAGGACCTTGGCTGTCTTTCTGTTGAAGCTTCCTCCAGCATTTTTGAGCCCCTCAGGCATCCAAAGATAACAATAGGTGCCACTGGGAGTTATGAAGCTAGTCTTCAGCTCGTCTTCCTTATTCATCCAAATTTGATGATAGCCTGAGTAACAATCTAGTAGACTCATGAGTTCTGAAGAAGCTGCCGCATCTACAAGAGAGTCTATTCTTGGTAATGGGAACTTGTCCTTTGGACAGGCCTTGTTGAGATCTACGAAATCAATGCACATTCTCCATTTACCATTGGCCTTCTTCACCATAACAGTGTTGGCTAGCCATTCTGGGTATTTCACCTCTCTGATGACACCGACACTAAGAAGTCTCTTCACTTCGTTCCGAGCACCTTCAGCTTTGTCTTCAGACATCTTTCGAAGCCTTTGTTTTCTTGGCATGAAAGATGGATCCACATTGAGTGAATGTTCAATAACATCTCTGTTGACACCACAGAGATAATTGGCTGACCAAGCAAAGACATCTTTGTTGTTGAATAAAAATCTTAGCAAAGTCTTCTCTTGCTCATCAGATAACTAAGACCCCAGCAGTACCCTTTGTGCTGCTATATCTTTGCATAGAAGCATAGTCTTCAACTTATCCACCGAAGTAGCCTTGTCTCTTTTGTATTTATACTGCTGACAGGCTTCAGCTCCATCTATGTTAGGATTGCCATTGAATCTGTACAGTTCCCTTCAACCCTTCTGGCAGCTTCTTGACTCCCATGGACAGCAATGGGCCCTTGTTCCGAAGGTATCTTCATGCATAAATATGTTGGATGAAGTATTGCTTTGAAGGCATTAAGTGTCCCTCGACCAATGATTGCATCGTAGGGGTACTCTATGTCAACAATATCAGAGACAACATGTTCAGTCCTTGTGTTGTGGACGTAGACGAAGGTAACTGACATTGTGATTTTACCAAGTGCAATAATCTGCCTTCCTCTGAAGCCACAGAGAGGGTGTGTAGCATCATAAATCTTGTCCTCTGGCTCTTGCATCTATCTGAAGGCCATAGCAAATATGATATCCGATGCACTACCTGTGTCAACCAGAACATTATGGACTAGAAATCCCTTGATGACACAAGATATGACCATAGCATCATTGTGAGGGTAATCTTTGAGCTGAAGGTCCTCTTGGGAGAAGGTGATTGGAATGTGGGACCACTTGGACTTGATGAAGGGTCCCTGCACCCCAACATGCTGCACCCTTCCTTGCGCCTCCTTCTTCTGCTTCTTGTTAGCCGGCTCTGAACTTGAACCGCCCGTGATTGGGAGCACCAGCTTCGTAGCCAAAGGTGCTACGACTCGGTTGTTGAACGAAGCCATCAGCTCAACAGTGGAAGTGAGTTCACCGGAGGTGGGCGCCAATGTTGGGGACTTGTTCTCAAATGCTATGAGTTAAGAACAAGGCAACGCAAAAAGGTTAATGGTTAAAGTCCTTCGTCCTTCGAAGCATTATCTCCCTTAGGATATAATGATCTTCAGACGAAGGTCATGAAGGACGTACGTTCATCATCGCAGTGTATATTAATGAAAGTAGAAGCATATAAAACATGAGAAATAGGATGAATAATCATATAACACCATTAATATATCTTTATTATATTATCATGAATAAACATGAAATATATTGAATTACATTTGTACCTTCGTCTTGACAGAAGGCAGAAATCCATGCGTGACGCACAAGTGAATACAAGCCAGCGTGAACAGTACGGGGGTACTGTTCATCTATTTATAGGCACAGGACGTAGCCCGGTCAAAATTATATTGATGTCCTTGATGACTAGTTACAATCATGACACAAATTATTATGGACTGATTGGTCTTTTCCTCTTTAAGTCAGTGCAGCCCTTCGTCTCAAGGCATGTCACTATGCCAAAGCTCCCTGGATCGTAGCTTCGGCGTGTACCTTTGCGCTGTGTTTGCTCATATGCTGATCTTTCGAAGGTGTTTCTGCTTAGAGGCCCCCAACACTTTCCTTACTACATTTTGTAGGTACATTAATGTACTCCAACTTTGGTAAAGGGTTCAATTCATGAATTGGTCATTTCCATAATTTTCCTTTTAATCAAATGTTTGGGGTTTAATGGCTCAAGAAGGGAAATTAGGGTTTTAGAACCTTTTTCGTGGGTGAAGATGCATGAAGGCTGGGGTATCTCTCCCATCATGATCACTATTTAGCTTAGCCATGATTCTAAAGCTTTTAGGTGCCTTTACCTTCCTCTTAACACATCTGATAATAGGCCCTAGGTGTGTGCATTGAGCCTGGGCCTTGGGTAACACCTAGGGTGTTACAGCCCTCCCCCCTTAAAGATATCTTGTCCCGAGATTGGGTAGGGATCCTTGAGAGGGGTGCTGAGGAGGAGCGTGCTTGCACTGTGTGATTTCTTTTGTCAAGGTTCTCTAGTAGACCGCTCTTCGAATGTCATCCTCTTTGCAACTTCAGAAGGAAGTCCTTCTAGATTTAGTTTCACAATTTACTCAGTTCTCATTTACCATATTTCTTCTATACTTAGATTCAAAGGGCATGTGGGGTTTTTGGGTTACGTACCGATTCCCTTGGGCAGAAAATTGGAGTAGTGAGAGCACAGAAAATCCTCAGTTTCCCAAATAGCCTCTTCTTCTGAATGGTTGAACCACTAGATTTTATACATTCGGATTGACCTTGCTCACGTTGACCTTTCCTTTTGGTCCAATATCTTGACGGGGTGCTCTTGATATGACAAATCTGGTTCTATCTCCAATTCAGGTTCAGGTAGCACTTCCGTGGGCAAGCGGACACACTTCTTCAGTTGAGATACATGGAACACATCATGAATTTCTGACATGTGAGGTGGCAACTTCAACTGGTATGCTACAGGTCCACAAGTCTCTTTGATCTCATAGGGCCCAATATAGCGAGGAGCTAATTTGCCCTTAATCCCAAATCTCTGAACACCTTTGGTGGGTGACACTTTGAGGTACACATGATCTCCCACTTCGAATTGTAGAGGCTTTCTTCTTTCATCATGATAGCTCTTTTGTCTGGCCTGAGCAGCTTCCAAATTCTTCTTAATGACGCGACTTTATCCTCGGCTTCAAGCACTAGGTCAGGTCCAAATATTTCCCTTTCCCCAGCTTGTGACCAATTTAGCGGTGTTCTACACCTTCTCCCATACAAGGCCTCGAAAGGTGCCATCTTTAGGCTGGATTGGTAGCTATTGTTGTAAGAGAATTCTGCTAGAGAAAGGCACTTATCCCAATCTTTGCCATAGTGTAACACACATGCTCCCAACATGTCCTCAAGAATCTGATTTACTCTTTCTGTTTGGCCGTCAGTTTGAGGATGGTATGCTGAGCTTCTTATCACATGGGTTCCAAGTGACTCTTATAGCTGCTCCTAGAAACGTGCTACGAACGGTGCTCCTCTGTCTGACACGATAGTCCTTGGTATTCCATGCAAACGCACTATTTGGTCAATATAGATTTCTGCATACTTTTCTGCCCTGTAGGTGGTATGCACTAGCAAGAAATGAGCTGTCTTGGTTAGCCTATCCACAATGACCCAAATAGAATCATGGTGCCAGGAGGTGTTGGGCAATTCCATAATGAAATCCATGCTGAGGTCCTCCCATTTCCAAAATGGTATGGGGAGAGGTTGTAAGGTACCTGCTACCTTCAAATGACTAGCTTTGATCCTTTGGCAAGTGTCGCACTCAGATACATACTTAGCAATTTCTCTCTTTATCCTGGTCCACCAATATAAGGATCTGAGGTCATGATACATTTTGTTACTTCTGGGGTGCATGGAAAATTTTGAGAGGTGAGCTTCGTCCAAGATTTTCTTCGTGAGTTCTGGGTTCTTGGGAACAACCAACCGGCCTTCAAACCATAGAACACCCTAGCTGTCCTGACGAAAGCATTTGTACTTATCCACCTTTTGGTTGAGCATCTCCTTAATGACTTGAATACCCTTGTCACCAATTTGTGCTAGGACTATCTGTTCTTGCAAAGTTGGCTCCACTGAGATATAGTCCAAGGTACCTAGGGAAACAACTTCCATGTTTAGCTTATGCAACTCGTCACACAGAGTGGCGATCTTAGAGTCCATGGTTATACAGTTGCACTGGCCTTTTCGACTTAAGGCATCTGCCACAACATTTGCCTTGCCAGGATGGTAATGTACTTCCAAATCATAATCCTTGATCAATTCCAACCATCTCCTCTGCCTCATTGTGGCGGAACTGTCCGAATTATTCCAGCTTAAGTGCCTAAATCACGCCTCAAGGGCCGCAACACACTTAAATCGGAATAACCCGTCAGTCCCTCAGATCTAGTCTGATAAAGCCACTTAACCAGGATCAAATACCACAAACTCACTCGAAGGTGAGTCACAGAAGAAATACAATAAAACAGGAAAACCTCAAATTAAAGTACTGGAGTTATTACATAAATCAGAGTTTTCAAGTAGCTAATATAAGTTCACAAAATAAAGTGCAGCGGATAAACGATATCGTTGTTGGAACTTGCACACGGGCGCAAGTCGATCCAACAAGGGGGGGGGGAATGTTAGCACAAACAGAGCTTAACGCGTGATGGCAAAAGCACTGTTCAACCAACCTCTCAAGGGCACTGTGCGGGGGTATTTATAGGTGTCCGGGTGCCCAGCGTCCCATGTTAAGGACGCATGTGCCCTCAGACACCTAGGTTATCCCCGGAATATTCCCATAAAGCGGGGTTACAGACTGTAATTACAGGGACGCCTTTACAAATTAGGCCCGTAACACGCAGCGGCCACGCAGGGCCTGTCACAATGGGCCGGATCTCACATGGGCCTCCGCGCTGGACGAGGCCGCCCGGTGGGATGACCTCGCCACGGGTCTTCGTCCGATGCCGTATGGGACGAAGGGTGTCCCTGCCCATTGTCTTGTCTCCGTTGGGCCGGCGTAAACGGCGAAGGCCCCGGGCGAAGGGTGTCCCTGCCCGTTGTCTTGTCTCCGTTGGGCCGGCGTAAACGGCGAAGGCCCCGAGCGAAGGGTGGCGTCTTTGCCTTCGCCCCAACAATCGTCAAAAGCGAGGAATAGGGCAAGGCCTAGCCCACTACTCCTCCTGCGCCTCTCCTGCCGAAGCAACATCCCACTCGACCGTCCAACCCGGTGGTAGGGTGGTAGGCCAAGTCACACCATCAACCATGTCCTGTAGCGTACCTGCAAAAATTATGCCACAAGCAAGGCTGAGTATACTAATACTCAGCTAGACTTACCCGGTGTGAGGAATCTACTCCTCTACCTCTAGACCATGCAGCTGTTTGGCTAAGGGGTTTGGTTTGCCAAAAGCACTAGCTGTATCTAAGGTCAACTTTTAGCTTTGACATTTCTAGTAGCATTATTTAGCTAAGTTTGCCCTTTCTAAGCATACATGGTAACAATCATTTAATGCAATCAACAAGTTATCTCATGTAGAACCTCATTTCACTTCTTACTCAATGTAGTACAAGGGGTCAAGCAGTCTCATTAGCTGCAAGAAGCAGATGATTCGAATCGAGTTTTAACCTTGTAAGGTAAACCTAAACACACGACATGTAGGGGCACTGCATCCCCTCACATGTCAACCGTTCCCATCGAATCCCATTCGCGGCCAGGTCTCACTGCCTTGGCATACAATGCTCCACTGACCCCGGATGCCGCCGTGCAGTGACCGCACTTGTACCCACCATAGCTAGCATGGGAGACCCAGTCTCAGGTCGCGTGAGGGGTAAAGTTCGCACCCGGCTTCACTCAGGTACTAGGTTTACCGGTTACCATATTTCCCGACATGTGTTTAGTATGTTCAAATGCTTGACTCAGGTATCCACACATTAATCCTTAATTCATTTTCCCATCACATGCATAAGGCATCCCCCCTGGATCCATGTTCATAGACCATCATAGATCTCGTTATCAAGATGAATACAATCAATTCCTGGCCATGCGTGAGTGCTAGAAAAACCACTCGACTTCTACCGAGATCCTAATTAGCAAAGCAGCTACTCGACCTAGCATACTAGTATCCATCTCAAAAAGGAATCCTGAATTCATGCAACTAAGGGTTTCAAGCAACTGCTACACTTAAGTGCACATTACAAGCCTACAAACATTAAGTGTAGTAAAGTAGCATATATATATATATAACTTGGTTATGCATAAAAACCAGGGCTTGCCTTCAAATGTTGGGGCTGCGGGGAGATCCTCGATGGCAGTCTCGGGAGCTTGCTCCTGGTCTTCCTCGTGGACAGCTCCTTGCTCAGGGACAAGCACGTACTCTCTATCAGCGAGATTGCAATCTAATGAATGCAACGAGTAAGACATATGCATGGCATGATATGTAATTTTAGCAATTAAGATTTGATGGGGGATAATCAATTTAATAAGGTAGAGCTTATTTTTATTACTGGAGATTTTTGTGGTACCCTCAGCAACTTAGGGTTAGTTGATTACTGAACGGTTAACCCATTTTTAGTGTTCCACTGATTTTCTTCTTTATATCTTATGGATATTTTTAACAATATTCTTAGCTGTAGTATTAGGGTAATACTTATTAATCTTTCTAATCCCTCTTTTCTTTTCTATTTCTTTTATGCTTTTAATGTGGTTTGAACTACAAGATAGCTTAATAAATTTCCAAAAAATCTGCAAAAATTACAGTGGCTTCTTATTGGTGTTCATTCTCTGTCTCAAAATTTGGAGCTTAAAAAGTGAGGGGTTCTCTCTGTACAAAATTATCAAGTGTTAGGGCAAAGGGGGTGTTTTGAACTACAATTTTCTTTTAACAGGGGTTTATTCTCTAAGACTTATTTTTGCTGGCATTTAGATGTTATATCATGACTTTGTGAAATTTTTCAGCCATTAATACTTATTAGTTATTTTACTATGATTTTCTAAAGTTTTTAGCCAAAGGGGTGCTTTCTACTACCGCTATACTTGAAAAATATCAAACAACAGATTTCCAATTTTTCCTATCTTCTTCTTTGCGCAAGAGCAATCATTCTAAAATTTGGTAACTTTTTGCTTAAGGGAAGGGTGGTAGGAATTTCTTGAATTAAATGGCCTTTTTTAAGAAGTAGGGGTAATGCGTATTATTTTGTAGTTTTGAATAGGTTTTGCACTTTTCTCTGGTGGTCTATTCCATTAATAGGCTGGTAAAAATTTATTTGCCCATTGTTGCACACTTTTTGGCTTGCTTATGATTTAAATGAAATATGGCTCAATATCAAGTTTTATTTGTTCAACCCACTTAAAATGATGGGCTGGGGTGTTTATCATTTTTGTAGTGGTGTCCTAATAGTTACAAGTCTACTAAATTTTTCTTACCAATTTTGAAATTGTTCTTATAGTTTTAATACTGGCCTTTCTGGTTTTATTAGTGCCTAATAAAATATTTCACCTTGAATTTGTTCTGGACTTGGGTTCCTTTTATTTTTCCTAGATTTTTCGTTACTTAGGTGGAGTAGGAAAAATATTTGCATCCACTGTTCAATATTTTCTAGTACCTTTCTCATTTTCCTAAGTTTTGGGCAATTATGCCTTTTAACAGATAACCCTGTTCAAATCTTCAATACTGGGGTGCTTAATATTTTTAAACAGTGTGTAAGTGGGGTTTAAACTTCTACAAATTTTCTTAAGTTCAGCACAGAAGCATAACTAATTTTCTTTATTTTAATAAGGTTTGGTCAGTTTCCTTAATTAATTCCAAACTCTAAAATTCAAAACAGAAAGCACAGGGTTCAGTATTTTTATTTGATAGTTCATAATATTGTGAATCCGGTAAAATTGGTTTGACTAAATTTGGTTGAACATTTCTCAAGATACAAATTTCCTAAGTTCTCTGCCTATTTTAAAAAGAATAAACAGAAATGTTTTAAAGGAAAATGGTTTTGCATCTGGGTCCCTGGCGAAAGGTTTTAAGTGTATAACAGATAGGTCGTCGGTTCACTATTCATCTGAGTCTATGACTCTACAGAAAACCCCCTACGGTTTTGCTAAATCGAACCTGCAATCCTTCCCCTAATGGAACAATGACCGCGACGGAAGAAAAGGGCGGAGGGGCTTACCGGCGGCGAGGTTGCTTCGGTGAGGGGTCGGGCGAGGTCCGGAGGTCTCTGGCGATCACGTCGAGGTGCAGATCGTTGGCGGTGGTGGTCGGGGTAGGTCGGTACACGCGGGCAGGCGAGGGAGCTCGTCGGCGAGGAATCCGGCCTAACCAGGGCGGTACAGTTCAATTGGACGGGTCAGGGGGCTTCACCCGAGGTCAAGGAAGACATGTGCGCGAGGAATTTGAGAATGGCTCACCGGATTGCTCGGTCTACGCGCGGCTGCGGGCGGCCGAAGTCCGACGAGGGCGATCCTGGGTCTCCGGTGAGGCTTTGCCGGGTCCGAGGACTTGGAAAGCTTCACGGGCCACTAGCGAAGCTAACCGAGCGACTGGCGTGGCTTGGATGTGGCAGGAGGGAGCTGGCTACGGTGGCTGAGGCTCGGGTGGCTTGGCGGGCGGTGGCACGGCGTGCTCGAGGCGAAGTCCGATGAACTTTGGCTCGGGCAGGACTGAGAGCGCGCAGGGAGGTACGGCCGAGGCCTTGGGCTGCTTTATAGGCACAGCGCGGTGCACGGGTGGTCGTGGACCGGCAAGGGCGTGCGGGCGTGCATGGCTGGGCACGGGTGCGCGAACTGGCGTGAACCGGGCGTGTCAGCCACTGTCGAACACGTGCAACCGTTGCTTCTGCCCGAGTTCTAACGCCGATTGGGCGCAAATCTTCACAAATTTGGGCAAGATTGCCGTGAAGGATTTGTTCCCCTGACTTTGCTTTATCATTTGTGTGTGGATGTTGCGTGGTTTTAGGCTAGGGACAGAGAGTTGTAACGTCGCCAAGTTGCCAGTGTTAGACAGCCGAGTCCCGAGGACAAACTGCGCCAAAATCGTGTCAAACGGTTTTTGTTTGAGTTCAAACTTCACCAGAGCATGTTCAAGGAAAATTGGTGCCACTTTGATATTTGGACTTTATGGATTCGAGTTTTGGAAAACAGGGAACACATCTGAACTTGGGGAAGGGTTCTGAAATTCAGAATTCTGATTTCTGAATTTCCCCATAGGGCCTTAGTTCATGGGCTGATTTGGGGATTTTGGAAAATTCAAATGGCCAAACTTCCTTACTATATTTTGTAGGTTATTTAGTGCATTAAAACTTTGTTATTTGATTCATACCAAAATTTTGTATTTTTCCCAAGTCTTTTCTCAAATTCCCTTCATGTGCTTAAATGGCTCACTTAGGATTATTTAGGGTTTGAGAGTTCTTCTTACCTTGAGGTGCATGGCATGATTAAGGAGAATTTCTTAAGATGAAAAAGACTTACTTAAACCTTTGTTATCAATTTATGATGTCCTTTCCTTGGTTTGGTTCACATGTGATAATGGTTTTGAGTCATCTCTAAGGAGAAACCCTAGGTGACACTAGGGTGTCACAGCCTTCCCCCCTTAAAGGAATCTCGTCCCGAGATTCATGTCAGAGTCCTCTCGGGGTGAAGTGAGGGTTAAGGCTTAGTTGAAGTGGGTGGTTTATTTATAAAGGCAAACTGCTCTTCGAATGTCATCCTCTTTGCAACTTCAGAAGGAAGTCCATTTAATTTTAGTCTTACAATTAGCTCATTCTATTTTAAGATCATTTTTCTTATGTTTTGATTCAAAGGGCAGGGGGAGGGGTTGGTCATGATTACGTACCAATTTCCTTAGGTAGACAATCGAGGAAGTTGGAACGCATAAATTCCTCAGTCTCCCAAGTAGCCTCTTCTTCTGAATGATTACTCCATTGGATCTTATACATCTTGATCGATTTAGCCCGAGTTGATCTTTCTTTGCAATCTAGAACCTTGGAAGGGTACTCTTGGTACGATAGATCTAGCTTTATCTCCAATTCTGGTTCTGCTATGATCTCAGTCGGCAATCGAACACACTTCTTCAGTTAGGATACATGCAATACATTATGGATGGCAGACATTTTTGAGTTATCTTCAATTTGTATGCCACGGGTCCACATGCTTCTATGATCTCATAAGGTCCAATGTAATGAGGGGCTAACTTGCCTTTGATCCCAAACCTCTGCACTCCCTTGGTGGGTTATACCTTCAAATATACGGAATCTCCCACCTCGAACTGGAGAGGTTTCCTTCTCTTATCATGGTAACTCTTCTGCCTGGTTTGAGCAACTTCTAGATTCTTCCTGATTAGTTTGACCTTCCTTTCGGCTTCAGTCACTAAGTCAGGTCCGAAAACTTCTCTTTCTCCAAGCTGAGACCAATTGAGGGGTGTTCGACACCTTCTCCCATATAGGGCTTCGAAGGGTGCCATCTTTAGGCTGGATTGATAACTGTTGTTATAAGCAAACTCTGCCAAGGAGAGGTGCTTATCCCTGTTCTTGCCACAATCGATCGCACAAGCCCTCAGCATATCTTCCAGGATTTGATTTACCCTCTCGGTCTGACCATCAGTCTACAGGTGGTAAGCTGAACTTCTGATTAGCTTGGTTCCCAAAGACTCTTGCAGTTGTTCCCAAAATCTGGCAACAAATTGGGCTCTTCGATCAGAGACAATGGTCCAGGGCAATCCGTGCAAACACACGATTCGGTCAATGTACAGCTCTGCATACTTCTGAGCCTTATCAGTGGTGTGCACTAGAAGAAAATATGCCACTTTCGTCAATCGGTCCACAATAACCCAAATTGAATCATGATGGCGAGAGGTGTTGGGCAGACCCACGATAAAATCCATGCTGGCTCCAGCTGATTTCAAGTGGCTTGCCTTTATCCTCTGACATGTGTCACATTCTGATACATACCGGGCTATCTCCCTCTTCATTCTGGTCCACCAATACAAGGGCTTCAGATCATGGTACATTTTGGTGCTCCTTGGATGCATGGAGAATTTGGAGAGATGGGCCTCATCCAAGATTTTCTTCTTGAGATCCTTAGTTTTAGGAACCACCAATTTGCTTTCGAACCACAATATGCCCTTTCCATCTTGGCGGAAACATTTATATTTCTCTGTCTTCTGACGAAGGTTCTCTTTAATGATTTGCACTCCCTTGTCACTGAGTTGGGCCATGATGACCTGGTCTTGCAAAGTTGGCTTAACGGAAATGTGAGACAAAGCACCAGAAGGAATCACTTCAATCTTCATTTTGCTCAACTCATCACATAGGGTGTTGATGCAAGAATCCATCATAACACAGTTAAATTGCAATTTCCGACTCAAGGCATCTACTACCACATTGGCTTTCCCTGGGTGATAATGTACCTCCAGGTCATAGTCCTTGATCAGCTCTAGCCATCTTCTCTACCTCATGTTGAGATCAGACTGAGTAAAGATGTACTTAAGGCTCTTATGATATGTGAAGATGTTGCAGTGGGTTCCCATCAAATAGTGTCTCCACATTTTCAATGCATGGACCATGGCTGCTAACTCCAAGTCATGAGTAGGATAATTTTGCTCATGAGGCCTGAGTGCTCTTGATGCGTAAGCAATGACTCGGTTGTCTTGCATCAAGACACAACCCAGTCCAGTGCCAGAGGCATCACAGCACACATCAAATGGCTTGCTGCTGTCGGGTTGCGCTAACACCGGTGCTGTGGTCAGATGTTGCCTCAATGCATGGAAGGCATCTTCGCACTTCTGACCCCAAAAAACTTGGCTTCTTTCTTCAACAATTCAGTTATGGGCTTTGCAATTTGAGAGAAATCCAGAATGAATCTTCGATAATAACAAGCCAATCCCAGAAAACTTCGAATCTAACGGACAGTCGTTGGCGGCTTCCAGTTCATCACCTCTTGCACCTTATCAGGATCAACAGTTATGCCTGCCTGAGAGATAGTGTGACCCAAGAATTTGATTTCCTTTAGCCAAAAATCACATTTTGACAATTTGGCATAAAGACGGTGCTCTCGCAGATGTTGAAGTACTACATGCAAATGACCGGCATGCTCTTCTTCGTTCTTTGAGTACACCAAGATATCATCAATGAAAACCACTACGAACTTGTCTAGTTCAGGCATGAAAACAGAATTCATCAGATACATGAAGTATGCTGGTGCATTGGTCAGCCCAAATGACATCAACAAAATTTCATACAGCCCATATCTGGTTGAGAATGCAGTCTTCGGAATGTCACTTGCTCGTATCTTGATCTGGTGATAGCCAGAGCGAAGGTCTATCTTGGAAAACACTTTGGCTCCGACCAACTTATCGAAAAGAACATCAATACGAGGCAAAGGATACTTGTTCTTGATAGTCACCGCATTAAGTGGGCGGTAATCTATGCATAGCCTCAAGCTTTAATCTTTCTTCTTCACAAATAAGGCTGGACATCCCCAAGGCGAAGTACTTGGGCAGATAAAACCTTTGTCCAACAACTCTTGCAATTGCTTCTTTAATTCTGCCAACTCAGCGTGTGGCATCCAGTAAGGCCTCTTGGAAATAGGCGCCGTTCCCGGTTGCAACTCGATGGCGAATTCAATATCCCGGTCCGGTGGCATTCCTAGTAATTCATCAGGAAAAACATCTGCATACTCACAGACCACTGGGATCTTCTTTAGGGATAACTCCGTCATAGCAAAAGCACATGACCGAGTAGAGTCTTGGCTGGGCAAAAGTAAGGTGAAACTCCCACAGATTGGGGAATTGATTTCAACGATGCGGTTGGCTACATCAAGCACTACTTGGTGTCAGGTCATCCAATTGGCTCCCAGAATATATCCACATTCTCCAATCCCAGAACAAGGAGGGTGGTTTTGATAATGTGGCTTCCCAGTTGAATAGGCACACTTTGGTTTAATTGGTTGGTTGCAATTTTACCCCCAGGTGTGGCTGTTATGAATGACCCTTTTGTATGATAGAAAGGCAGTTGACATTGAACACTGAACTTCTGGCTAATGAAACTATGAGATGCACCAGAATCAAATAGAATTAATGCAGGTTGATTTTAAACTGAAAAGATACCAGTCATGATGGGGGCTCCCTCAGGTAACTCCTCTAGAGTAGTGAAGTTGAGCTTCCCTTGCCTGACTAGCACCTTCTACTTTCTTCCCTTGTCTTGATTTGGTGCTGGCATCTGCCTCTGCTGATTTCTCAGGCAATTCTTGGCATAGTGGCCCACATTGCCACAAGTGAAGCACTTGTTCCCATTTCCCTGGCGGAACTGCTGCTGCTGCGGAGGTTGATTGTTCCTTGGAGCGGAAGCTAGAAAACCAGAGGGTGCTGGCTACTGCTACTGAGGTGGCCTGATCACCCATCTGTCTGCCTGCTGCTGAAATCCCCTGCTCTGATTGTGGGAAACAATCCTGAACCTATGGGTCTGAGCGGAGGGTGCTGCCATTGGGGCCTTCCTCTTCTTCTCTGCCCGGTGAGCTACAATGCAATCCTCCTGGGAGATGGCCAGGTTGACCAACTCATTGAAGCTATTAGCTCGGACAGTGTTGAGACGCTCACGCAACTTGGTGTTGAGACCCCTGCGGAAGCGGTCTCTCTTCTTTTCATCGGAATCAGCATGATAACCTGCTGTACTAGCACAATCGTTGATGGCCTGAGCATACTGCAATACCGTGTGGGTTCCTTGATTGAGTGCCAGGAATTCATTCAGCTTACGAAAAGAATTCTAGTTGGGATGTGGTGCCCTCTGGAAGCAGTCTTGAATTCCTCCTAAGAAACTTCATGACCAGCAGGTAGCATGGCGTGGAAATGGTCCCACCAAGTCCGAGCAGGTCCACGAAGCTGCAGCGTGGCGAATCGAGCCTTGGTGTCATCAGGGTAGTCTCCCGTGAGGAGGGGAAACTTGGACTCCACGACGCGTAACCACACGTTAGCGTCCAACGGATCCTCTGCCTTGGTGAATAAGGGCGGCTGCGTACTCAGGAACTCCTGGTAGGTTGCCACGGCCGGAGGTCACTACGGCTGGCCTCCACCATACTGCTGAGGGTGGGGCTGGCGCTGCAAGAGCTATCGCAAAATCTCGTTCTGCTGAGCCATCAGCTCCTGCACTGTGGGAGCTAGAGGAGGTGGCGGGGGAACTTGCTCATTTTGCTCACGACGCTGCCTAGCTGCCATCTAAAAACAGAGATTGTCGCCATTGTCATCCCAATTCACAATTTCGAACAACATGCTATTATCTCATATGGAAGGAAATTATCATAAGCATAACATTAAGTTCGAACGAGGATAACATGGTTACAAGCATTCCACAGATCTCAAAAGTTCTCAAGGGTTACATCAATTAGGGGAAAGTACCCATAAGCCTAGTCCAAAATCTGTTATCACTAAGCTCGCGTAGGTTTCTGTCCTCTTAAAGCGTCAAAACAACTCATCAACCCTGAGTAGTGGAAGCGACACTGGATACGGGTGAAGGGGGCATCGTGGAGGCAGTCACAATGGCACCAGGGGCTGGTCCTAACTCCTCAGAAGCCTCTTCTCCCTCGCTTTCGGCCTCATTGGCCTCCATCTCCAGCTGGTGCATGTCTAGGTGGTCATTAGCCTCTTCAAGTTCCTGTTGCACATCATGGAGCTGGTTTTCCAAGACATCAATGTTGTTGTCTCGGATCTCCACCTGCTGCTCCAAGGTGGTGATGCGTTGGCTCAGCCTTTCCACCTATAGGTCCTTCTCCATCAACTCGGAGGACAAGTCGACCACGAAGTCCTCCCGGCTGTCGAGGGTGAGCTTGGTGGTTTGAGCGAGGTTAGCAAGATGTGCCATAGCGTCGCTCTGCAGGGCCTGAAAGCGGTACATCACACTCATGCACTGAACAGTGATTCCTCCCAACCAAGTCAGGATACATCGCCCATACATCCTTCACATGGCTCACGCGGTTGCACCACATGGGGTCATCCTTCTTCTCAGCATGGAAGAGTCCCAAGGGGTGCATCACCATCTCCAGGGGATGGTAGCCACAGAAAGTCATTAGGGTCTTCATAGCTGCCGCTTGAGTGGTGTCGTCCGACCTGAATCCAACTGTCTCGGAGTCAAGGGAAAGCCAACCCGGCTGAAGGGGATGAGCCTCCAGAGTCAGCCAGACTCGGCAACGTGGTACCCGATGCTCCTCGTACAGCTGCACCATGTACAAAGGGGCGTAGGGTAACCGGCGGAGTTAAGCACTTCCCACAAGATGGAAGGAAAGCCATCATGAGAAAGGAAATCAGAGCTGAAACGAGTGTCTCCTCTATTGGCGGGGGTAGGTGAGGTCATCTGCGGAAGGGTATCAGATGTAAAGATGATGGTGGAAGAAAGAAAATAAAAAGAGCCTGGGTGGTCTAAAAGGTTAGCTCAAATTTTTACTTCTTTAGTTTCTAATCCCTTTAGTTTTTATAATGCATGCATGCTGAAAATAACGTCTCCTCTCCGAATAAAAGGGTGCTCTTAGGGCATCCTTAAAAAGCTACAGGGCCTACTTAATTTGCCACCTATTTCTCCCACTATTCCTAAGGCCTTTCGTCCTAGGTCTAGCGTTCTAGTCCTGACGATTCACACTAGTTTCTAAGCAAGTTTTAGATTTTTGAAAATTGGTATTCATGGTTTATAGTTCTTCTCTGTGGTGGTATTTTCTCCAATACTAGCTATGGTGGAACCGCCCGAATTATTCCAGCTTAAGTGCCTAAATCACGCATCAAGGGCCGCAACACACTTAAATCGGAATAACCCGTCAGTCCCTTAGATCTAGTCTGATAAAGCCACTTAACTAGGATCAAATACCACAAACTCACTCGAAGGTGAGTCACAGAAGAAATACAATAAAACAGGAAAACCTCAAATTAAAGTACTAGAGTTATTACATAAATCGGCGTTTTTCATGTAGCTGATATAAGTTCACAAAATAAAGTGCAGCGGATAATCGATATCGTCGAAAGCGAGGAATAGGGCAAGGCCTAGCCCACTGCTCCTCCTGCTCCTCTCCAGCCGGAGTAGCATCCACTCGACCGTCCAACCCGGTGGCAGGGTGGTACGCCAAGTCACACCATCAACCATGTCCTGTAGCGTACCTACAAAAATTATGCCACAAGCAAGGCTGAGTATACTAATACTCAGCTAGACTTACCCGGTGTGAGGAATCTACTCCTCTACCTCTAGACCATGTAGCTGTTTGGCTGAGGGGTTTGGTTTGCCAAAAGCACTAGCTGTATCTAAGGTCAACTTTTAGCTTTGCCATTTCTAGTAGCATTATTTAGCTAAGTTTGCCCTTTCTAAGCATACAAGGTAACAATCATTTAATGCAATCAACAAGTTATCTCAATGTAGAACCTCATTTCACTTCTTACTCAATGTAGTACAAGGGGTCAAGCAATCTCATCAGCTGCCAGAAGCAGACGATTCGAATCGAGTTTTAACCTTGCAAGGTAAACCTAAACACACGACATGTAGGAGCACTCCGTCCCCACACATGTCAACCGTCCCCATCGATTCCCCGTTCGCGGCCAGGCCTCACCGCCTTGCCATACAATGCTCCACTGACCCTAGCTACCGCCATGCAGTGACCACACTTGTACCCACCATAGCTAGCATGGGAGACCCAGTCTCATGTCGCGTGAGGGGTAAAGTCTGCGCCCGGCTTCACTCAGGTACTAGGTTTACCGGTTACCATATTTCCTGACATGTGTTTAGTACGTTCAAATGCTTGACTCAGGTATCCACACATTAATCCTTAATTTCTTTTCCTGTCTCATGGACAAGGCATCCCCCTGGATCCATGTCCATAGACCATCATAGATCCCGTTATCAAGATGAATACAATCAATTCCTGGCCTCGCGCGAGTGCTAGAAAAATCACTCGACTTCTACCGAGATCCTAATTAGCAAAGCAGCTACTCGACCTAGCACACTAGTATCCATCTCAAAAAGGAATCCTGAATTCATGCAACTAAGGGTTTCAAGCAACTCCTACACTTAAGTGCACATTACAAGCCTACAAACATTAAGTGTAGTAAAGTAGCATATATCTATAACTTGGTTATGCATAAAAATCGGGGCTTGCCTTCAAATGCTGGGGCTACGGGGAGATCCTTGATGGTAATCTCAGGAGCTTGCTCCTGGTCTTCCTCGTGGACAGCTCCTTGCTCAGGGACGAGCACGTACTCTCCGTCAGCGAGATTGTAATCTAATGAATGCAATGAGTAAGACATATGCATGGCATGATATGTAATTTAGCAATTAAGATTTGATGGGGGATAAGAAATTTAATAAGGTAGAGCTTATTTTTATTACTGGAGATTTTTGTGGAACCCTCAGCAACTTAGGGTCAGTTGATTACTGTTGATTACTGAATGGTTAACCCATTTTTAGTGTTCCACTGATTTTCTTCTTTATATCTTATGGATATTTTTAACAATATTCTTAGCTGCAGTATTGCGGTAATACTTATTTATCTTTCTAATCCGTTTTTTCTTTTCTATTTCTTTTATGCTTTTAATGTGGTTTGAACTACAAGATAGCTTAATAAATTTCCAAAAATTCTGCAAAAATTACAATGGCTTCTTATTGGTGTACAATTATCTGTCTCAAAATTTGGGGCATAAAAAGTGAGGAGTTCTCTTTGTACAAAATTATCAAGTGTTAGGGCTAAGGTGTGTTTTGAACTATGACTTTCTTTTAACAGGGGGTTATTCTCTAAGACTTATTTTTGCTGTCATTTAGATGTTATATCATGACTTTGTGCAATTTTTCAGCCACTAATACTTATTAGTTATTTTACTATGATTTTCTAAAGTTTCTAGCCAAAGGGGTGCTTTCTACTACCACTATACTTGAAAAATATCAAACAACAGATTTCCAATTTTTCCTATCTTCTTCTTTTCGCAAGAACAATCATTCTAAAATTTGGTAACTTTTTGCTTAAGGGAAAGGTGGTAGAAATTTCTTGAATTAAATGGCCTTTTTCAAGAAGTAGTGGTAATGGGTATTATTCTGTAGTTTTGAATAGGTTTTGCATTTTTATCTAGTGGTCTATTCCATTAATAATCTGGTAAAAATTTATTTGCCTACTATTGCACATTTTTGGCTTGCTTATGATTTAATTGAAATATGGCTCAATATCAAGTTTTATTTGTTCAACCCACTTAAAATGATGGGCTGGGGTGTTTATCATTTTTGTAGTGGTATCCTAGTAGTTACAAGTCTACTGAATTTTTCTTACTTATTTTGAAATTGTTCTTATATTTTTAATAATGGCCTTTCTACTTTTATTAGTGCCTAATAAAATATTTCACCTTGAATTTGTTCTGGACTAGGGTTCCTTTTATTTTTCCTAGATTCTTCATTACTTATGTGGAGTAGGAAAAATATTTGCATCCACTGTTCAATATTTTCTAGTACCTTTCTCATTTTCCTAAGTTTTGGGCAATTATGGCTTTTAATAGATAACCCTGTCTAAATCTTCAATACTGGGGTGCTTAATATTTTCAAACAGTGTGTAAGTGGGATTTGAACTTCTACAAATTTTTTTAAGTTCAGCACAGAAGCATAACTAATTTTCATTATTTTAATAAGGTTTGGTCAGTTTTCTTAATTAATTCCAAACTCTAAAATTTAAAACAGAAAGCACAGGGTTCAGTATTTTTATTTGATAGTTCATAATATTGTGAATCTAGTAAAATTGGTTTGACTAAATTTGGTTGAAATTTTCTTAAGATACAAATTTCCTAAGTTCTATGCCTATTTTAAAAAGAATAAACAGAAATGGATTAAAGGAAAATGGTTTTGCATATGGGTCCCTGGCGAAAGGTTTTAAGTGTATAACAGATAGGTCCTCGGTTCACTATTCATCTGAGTCTATGACTCTGCAGAAAACCCCCTAGGGTTTTGCTAAATCGAACTCGTGATCCTTCCCCTAATGGAATAGAGACCGCGGCAGAAGAAAAGGGCGGAGGGGCTTACCAGCGGCGAGGTTGCTTCGGTGAGGGGTCGGGCGTGATCCGGAGGTCTCTGGCGATCATGTCGAGGTGTGGATCGTCGGCGTTGGTGGTCGGGGTAGGTCGATCCACACGTGCAGGCGGAGGAGCTCATCGGCGGCGAGGAATCCGACCTAACTAGGGCAGTACAATTCAATTGAATGGGTCAGGGGGCTTCACCAGAGGTCAAGGAAGACATGTGCGCGAGGAATTTGAGAATGGCTCACCAGATTGCTCGGTCTATGTGCGGCTGTGGGCGACCGAAGTCCAGCGAGGGTGATCCTAGGTCTCCAGTGAGGCTTTGCCGGGTCCGAGGACTTGGAAAGCTTCACGGGTCACTAGCGAAGCTAACCAAGCGACTGGCACGGCTTGGATGTGGCTGGAGGGAGCTGGCCGCGGTGGCCGAGGCTCGGGTGGCTTGGCAGGCGGTGGCGCGGTGAGCTCGAGGCAAAGTCCGGTGAACTTTGGCTCGAGCAGGACTGAGAGCGCACAGGGAGGCATGGATGAGGCCTTGGGCTGCTTTATAGGCACGGTGCGGTGCACGGGAGGTCGTGGACCGACGAGGGTGCGCGGGCGTGCATGGCTGGGCGCGGGTGCACGAACTGGCGTGAACTGGGCGTGTTACCCACGGTCGAACATGTGGAACCGTTGCTTCTGCCCGAGTTCTATCGCCGATTGGGCGCAAATCTTCGCGAATTTGGGCAAGATCGCCGTGAAGGATTTGTTCCCCTGACTATGCTTTGTCGTTTGTGTGTGGATGTTGCGCGGTTTTAGGCTAGGGATAGAGAGTTGTAACGTCACCAAGTTGCTAGTGTCAGACAGCCGAGTCCCGAGGACAAACTGCGCCAAAATCATGTCAAACGGTTTTTGTTTGAGTTCAAACTTCACCAGAGCATGTTCAAGGAAAATTGGCGCCACTTTGATATTTGGACTTTATGGATTCGAGTTTTGGAAAATAGGGAACACATCTGAACTTGGGGAAGGGTTCTGAAATTCAGAATTCTGATTTCTGAATTTCCCCATAGGGCCTTAGTTCATGGGCTGATTTGCGGATTTTGGAAAATTCAAATGGCCAAACTTCCTGACTATATTTTGTAGGTTATTTAGTTCATTAAAACTTTGTTATTTGATTCATACCAAAATTTTGTATTTTTCCCAAGTCTTTTCTCAAATTCCCTTCATGTGCTTAAATGGCTCACTAAGGATTATTTAGGGTTTGAGAGTTCTTCTTACCTTGAGGTGCATGGCATGATTAAGGAGAATTTCATAAGAAGAAAAAGACTTAGTTAAACCTTTGTTATCAATTTATGATGTCCTTTCCTTAGTCTGGTTCACATGTGATAATGGTTTTGAGTCAGCTCTAAGGAGAAACCCTAGGTGACACTGGGGTGTCACACTCATATTAAGATCTACCTGAGTGAAAATGTACTTGAGACTCTTGTGGTTAGTATAAATATTACAATGAGCTCCCATTAGGTAATGTCTCCATATTTTCAGAGCATGAACTACTACTGCTAATTCCAGATCATGGGTGGGATAATTCTGCTCATGAGGCCTGAGTGCTCTGGATGTGTAGGCAATAACTTGGTTGTCTTGCATCAAAACATAACCTAGTCCAGTGCCCGAAGCATCGCAATATACATCAAATGATTTGGTGTTGTCAGGTTGTGCTAGCACGGGTGCTGTCATCTGATGTTGTCTTAATGCATGAAAGGCATCTTCACACTTCTAACTCCAATCAAACTTCACTCCTTTCTTCAGCAATTCTATCATTGGTTTAGCAATCCTGGAGAAATCCAGAACAAATCGTCGATAGTATCCTGCCAATCCCAGAAAACTCCGAATCTGCCCCACGGTGGTAGGAGGCTTCCAATCCATCACTTCATGTACTTTCTCAGGATCAACTGATATCCCATCCTGAGAAATGGTGTGACCCAAGAATTTGATCTCCCTTAGCCAGAAATCACATTTGGAGAGTTTGGCATACAAGTGATGATCGTGCAGTCGCTGAAGTACTATATGCAAGTGCATAGCATGCTCATCTTCATTTCTTGAATATACCAGAATATCATCAATGAAAACCACCACAAATTTGTCCAGCTCTAGCATAAATACTGAGTTCATCAAATACATGAAGTATGCCAGCGCATTAGTCAGCCCGAATGACATCACCAAGTACTCATAAAGCCTGTATCTGGTGGAGAAAGCCGTCTTCGGAATATCACTAGCCCTGATCTTGATCTGGTGATAGCCAGAGCGAAGGTCTATTTTTGAAAACACCTTGGCTCCGACCAACTGATCAAACAAAACATCAATGTGAGGTAAAGGATACTTGTTTTTAATAGTCACTGCATTGAGAGGGCGGTAATCGACACATAGCCTTAAGCTCTCATCCTTCTTCTTTACAAACAAGGCCAGACATCCCCATGGTGAAGTACTTGGGCGAATGAACCCCTTGTCCAACAATTCTTGTAACTGCTTCTTCAGTTCTACCAACCCTGCTGGAGGCATCCTATAGGGTCTCTTGGATATAGGTGCAGTCCCGGGTTGCAGCTCTATGGCAAACTCTATGTCTCTGTCGGGTGGCCTCCCTGGTAATTCATCTGGGAAAACAGTTAGGGTACTCACATACCACTGGAATCCTTTCTACAGGTGACTTTATCATGGTGAGGGCACAAGAATGGGTACAGCCTTGGTCAGGTAGGTGCAAGGTGATCTCCCCACAAGTAGGTGAGTGTATTTCAATGGCTCTTGCTGCGACATCAATCACTGCATGATGCCGTGATAACCAGTCAGTTCCCAAAATGATGTCCACGCTCCCCAATCCCATGATGAGGAGGGTGGTTCTAAATATAATACTACCCGAGTTTTATTGGCACCTGTCGGTTGAGTTGATAGGTGGCAACCCTACCTCCTGGTGTTGCAATCATAACGGCCCCATTTGTGTGATGAAAGATTAGCTTACATTTGGCACTAAATTTTGTGCTGATGAAGCTATGTGATGCACCAGAATCAAAAAGAATGACTGCGGGGTAATTCAAAACAGAAAAGATACCAGTCATGATGGGATGCTCCCTCCGAAATATCAGCCAAGGTGGTGAAGTTCAGCCTACCCTACCTCACTTGCACCTTCTACCTCTTGCCTTGATTTTGATTTGCATTCTGACCCTGCCTCTATTGGTTTCTGGGACAATCCTTGGCATAGTGTCCGGTGCTGCCACAAGTGAAACACCTGTTGTCATTGCCCTAACAGTACTGCTGCTGAGGCTAGTTGTTTTTTCTCTAAGCTAGGAGTTGCAAGCGGTTGGGTGCCTGCTGCTGCTGCTATGGTCGGATCACCCATCATCCCTATTGCTGCTGAGGTCCTCTGCTCTGAGTGTTGGACACAATCCTAAAGTGCTGAGGCTATGCTGATGGTCCTGCCATAGGGGTCTTTCTCTTCTTTTCTATCTGACGAGTTGTGATGCAATCCTCCTGAGAGATGGCCATGTTGACTAACTCATTGTAGTTGTTGGCCTTGACTGGGTTGAGATGGTCACGGAGCTTAGTACTGACGCCCCTCCTGAATCTGTCTCTCTTCTTCTCATCGGTATCAGCATGGTAGCCTGTGTACTAACACAGGTCATTGAAAGCTTGGGCGTACTGCAACACGGTACGACTTCCCTGAGTGAGTGCCAGAAACTCATCGAGTTTGCGGTCCATGATGCCTGCAGGTATGTGATGCCCTCTGAATGCTGTTTTGAACTCTCCCCACTCAACCACGTGGTCAGCTGGCTGCATAGCGAGGAAATGGTCCCACCATGTCCGAGCGGGCCCACGAAGCTGTTGGGTGGCGAAACGGACCTTGGCTGCATCTGAACAATCTCCATTAAGTAGTGGGAATTTGGATTCCACCACCCTGAGCCAAACATCAGCATCGAGTGGATCTTCCGCCCGAGTGAACAACGACGGCTGAGTACTGAGAAACTCCTAGTAGGTGGCCGCTGTCGGGGCACGCTGGTGATGATCATCACCCCCATAGTGCTGATGCGGTGGCTGACGCTGAGTGAGCTGCCGAAGAATTATATTCTGCTGAGCCATCAACTCCTGCATGGTAGGAGGCTGCGGCAGAGGTGGAGGAATGCGCTCGTTCTGTCCACGGCGCGCTCTTCCTGCCATCTAAAATTTAGGATATTCTTATTATCATACTTTGAAATCTGTGATTGCACATGATAAAAGATCTTAAACAACAAAGTTTGCAGGATTCCAAGTATTGCCTTGCTTTTCCCATTTGGTACCAACAGGATATAATTTCATTCATAAAATTAAGATAAGAACCATCTATCGTTCATTTGTCCAACAGAGTTTCCAACAGTTACAGAAGTGCCCAAAATACTCAACTCTCTAGCCTAGTACCTCCAAGGTGCAAAAGCTAAGCTAGTTTCGAGGAGTTCTACTGCTGCACACTTCTACCCTAACTCTGAAATCTAATGAGCAAACGAGGCAACGCTAGACTCGAGGGAAGGTGGTCTTCCTGAGCATGTAGTGTCTAAGCTAGATGCAGGCTCTGGCTCCTCTCCTCCCTCGATATCAACGTCCTCATTGGCCCCTTCTGCCTCCATATCCTTAATCTCTTGATGTAATACCCATATTGTAAAACCTAATAAAGGAGAGTTGCTTCCTTAATCGTTTTGCATTTCACTCACTACAACATGAAAGCATCTTATGTAAGTCAACAAATAACTAATAAAAATATATTCTAAGCATCATGTTGGAGTTTTGTGTGTGCATTTAAAACAATAATAACATGAATAAAAATATTATAGTGAGTGGAAGGTTTAGAGAAAACCCTAACTTTAAATTTGAGATTTAAATGGAAATTTATTAGGTTCAGTTCATATTGGTATATGAATTTAGGCATTTTAACCTAAAGTATGAATTTCACCACAAGTATGAATTTAGATTTGAAACCTAAACTTGAGAAAGGAAGAAAAGAAATATTACAAATATACAAAATAAATTCATAAATAAATAAATTCTACACTAGCATGTTTAAGATGAATATTTAATTTGAGTACAAAATATACTACAAGATTTGAATTCAAATTCTGGATTTGGGAATTGAATTTGGAAAGGAAATAAAAAGAAAGAAATCCGGCTGGGCTGACTATACTGCTTTCGGCCCACCTAGCCCCACTTCGAGCTCGGCCCAACTAATCGCGCGGCCCATTTCCTTTCCCTGTCGCGCGGCCCAGCTCCCACTTCTTTACCGCGCCGCTCGGCCCATCTCCGCATCACGCGCCGCACGGCCTTCTCAGTGCTGCTCTGCGTGGTCGCCGCCAGGTGGGGCCCGCTGGTCAGACTCATCCTCACCCGTGCCCATAACAGAATCGCCGTGGTCGCCGCGGCGGAAATCGTGGCGGCCGTTGTGGCGGGCGCCAGCTTCACGCGTGTCGTTACCAGAGCATAAATACGGGTACGCGTAGCCTTCTTGCTCCTCGCGTCCGCCACCCTAGATAGATCATGGGAGCCTCGGTTTGGTGTCCGCACCGAAGTCGGGGGAGGAATGGACAGCCGCCGCCGTGATTGCACGCCCCCATCGGAGCTGGGGCCTTGGGATGCCAGCTCGGTTCATCGCCGTGACCCGCTGCACCTGTGCGTGACCTCGCCGGGTGGGATTGTGGGCCGGATTTCCAGCAATTCATCGCCGGTGCGAACGCACCACCGCTGTGCCGCACTGCACCGTGAATCGGCCCCGTCTTCATCCCTATCCTCGGTAATACGCTTCTCTCGAGTTCGTGCTAGCTCCCGCTTTCTCTTACACTAGTTTGCGATGAGTTCTGGGCGTCGGTGGGCCATCTCGGTGGGTTGCCGGAGTTTCCGCCGCCGGGCGGGGCTGCATCGCCGCATCGAGTCACCAGAGGAGGGAGACAAGCGCTCTGCCGTGGATCTGGCCACGGACGGCTCGGATCGGGGCAGACATACCTGTTCGGCTAAATGGCATCGCGACCGTCGGATAGTAAGCGCAGGGTCAGGATCGGATCGACCTATTTTAAATCGGCACCGTTGGTCGTGGATCCGGTGGACCAGATTACGTACCGGTTCGTAGGGTTGTGCGATCTAATCTGGGCCGCACATGTGTAATCGGGCGGTCCAGATTAGAACTTACCCCTTCGCTGAGCTGATTTTGTAAAAGAGACCCCGACTTTTTAAGAAAACAACCCGCCGTCCATTATAGCTGCGCTCTGTGTCTAGGAGATTTTACCCGCAAGCCCCTGCGCTTTCCAGATTTCATGCGCGCAGACCAGAGGTAGTGAAATTCATTTCAGAATTGATTTTTAATGTGAAAATAATTATTAAAACATGTTTAATCCCTAGAAAATTCATATTAAGCCCAAATTAATCCGTTCCAATTCCTATAATTTTGTAATATTGTTGTCTATCATCTAGTACCACTGTTTTGACATGAAAGTCACATTAAAAATTTATATCCCATTTAATCTTGTACAAAACACATCAGAATCTTCAGAAAATCACAACTCCTCCGTTTTAACTCCGATTTGATCCATTCAAGTTGCGTTAGTCTCGTAGCAACACGTAGATTATTATTATTCAATTTGTTCTTATGTTTGGTGTGATGTTAATTTTATCTATACCATGTTTGTTTGTATTGCTACGACTAGCGCGAGGACACGTGTCATCTGAAAAGCAAGTTGGTACCTGGAATCTCAAGTGCCAGGCAAGTTGTGCCCTTGATTCACTTTTGTTACCCAATAATGTTCTTTATAATCATTTACCATGCATAGGCTTAATTTTGATGGGACCCAATAGGTCACCCTAGATTGTTTATCTCATTACCTTGTTTACCCCTGAATCACTTGGGTAGTTCATGCTATTGCTTTACGTGGTTTTTGGGTTAATATTTCATTATATCCATGTTCCAGTTACTTTGTTATTCTATTTATGTTCATGTCAAGATCATTATGTTATTGTTAATTGGAACATGGAGCTTAACTTGAGAACCACGTGCCACCACAAGGGAGGAATGGGACCCCTTGGCTGACTAATTAGGAAAGCTAGTGGAAGACTACCTTACCCGAAAGGGGCAAGGGCAGTAGGGGAGTGGTCAGTGTAGGGAGGTCCCTAGTTGATTTTGCTGCGATGGCGGTCAGCCAGGAACCCTGCATTGGAACTTCCTATAAACTGTAGCGGGTTTTCGGAAGCTAGTGGAACTTTGTAAAGGCCTCGTAGTGGATCCCTAGCCATTCACCTTGGTAGTGTCTAAGGGCCTAGCTAACCCTGGCGACATGGGAAACACGACTTGTGGGTAAAGGGTACAACCTCTGCAGAGTGTAAAACTGGTATACTAGCCGAGCTCACGGTCATGAGCGGCTCAGGACTCTCCGATGATTAAATTATGGAACCTAAACTCAATTTGTCATTTGCATTTGCATGGGATTTGTTATTAATTCTGTTCTATTATTTTATTATGGTTTGGTATTCACTTACACTTAGTAACTGCTAATAAAAGTTTGACCAACTACATAAAAGCAATGCTCAGCTTTAACCTCTATTGTTGATCAGCCTTACACTTCATGAACTCCCACCTTTGGCGAGTTCATGTCACATTATTCCCCACGACTTGTTGAGCTATGATCGTATGTGAGCTCACCCTTGCTGTCTCACACCCCCCCCCCACAGGAGAAGAGCAGGTGGTTTCAAGTGGAGTCAAGTATCGAGGAGTTTGATCTGATCTAGGTGGCGTTCCTCTGTCGACATTGGCGCCAACGATCCTTAGTTCGTGTATATTTATCTTTTATTTTGTAAGTCTTCCGCTATGTAATAAATACTCTGATGTTTTGTGACATTTATCTCTATACACTCTGTTATTATATATGTTGTCTTCTTGGCGCATGTATGAGATGCACCCGGCTTTGTTCTTTAAAACCGGGTGTTACACTTGAGGTATCAGAGGAAATGTTGACTGTAGGACGAAACCTAGATAGAAATGGACAAAACCCTTACCTACTTACCTTACTCTGATTCTCTCTATACTTATCTTGATCCTGTCTCACCTTCTACTGTTTTACTCTTATTACTCTTACCTTTTCTACTTTGAGACAAGATGGATTTCACACCTTGGAATCCTACACTTATGATTTGTTTTAGAGATAGGAACCCAAGACAAAATTAAAACTATTTTCTCTATTAAAAAAAATGTTGGTTGATTGTTCTGATGAATCATGCCTGATTTGCTTCTTTGATTGATTGAAATAGTATAGACGGGCATCTTAGCATGTACCACCATAAGGTAATGTATTAGCTTTAGTAGGTGACACACTAATCTACTTAGCTAATAAATCCCCCGTAGTAACATTCCTCGTAATTACTCGCCTTGTCTACAATTCTTCCTCTCTTACCCCGTGTTTCTAACCCAGATGGGCTACCCCTATAGTGTTAGAAGAGAGCACTATAGACGTGATCCTTGGTATGTCATGGTTAAGAAAGGCAAAGACAGTTTATACATTGTGCTAAGGGAACCGTAGAACTCACCAGTTCCAAAGGACAAAGATTTGAAGTTGAGTTGGTCATTGATCTCTTACTTGAGACTGCTCCTATTTCTAAACGGCTATACAGAATGTCCGTAGAAGAACTAAAAGAACTTAAGAAGCAGTTAACGGAATTACAAGAGGCTGGGTATATTCGTCCGAGTTCCTCACCTTGGGGAGCACCGGTGTTATTCGTACAGAAGAAGGATGGATCGCAACGAATGTGCGTGGACTATAGATCACTTAATGATGTCACTGTGAAGAACAAGTGTCCATTACCCTGCAATAAGGATTTATTTAATCGGATGAGAGGTGCAAGGGTATTCTAGAAGATTGATCTCCGATCGAGTTACCATCAAATGAAGATTAGACCATCGGATATGCCCAAGACTGAATTCTCGACCCGATATGGTTTATATGAGTTCACCGTTATGACATTTGGACTGAACTAATGCACCAGCCTATTTTATGGATCTAAAGAATAAGGTGCATGATCTGGACAGATTCGTCGTGGTTTTCATGGACGATATTTTTATTTATTCCAAGAGTGATAGTGATCATGAGGAACATATGTGATTGGTACTACAGAAGCTTTAAGATAATCAACTCTACGCCAAGTACGGTAAATGCGAGTTTTGGATTGGCGAGGTGCCATTTCTTGGACATATCATTTCTAATGGAGAGATATCAGGGGATCCTGCTAAAGTCAAGGAGATAGTGGCGTGGAGCATACCCACTACAGTTATGGAGGTCCGGAGTTCTTGGGACTTGCAGGATATTATCGAAGATTTACTGAAGGATTTTCTAAGATTGCTAAGTCTATCACCTCACTTCTGGAGAAGGAAGAGAATTTAAATGGGACGAGAAGTGCCAAGTATACACGAATCATAAGAGTTTGAAGTATATATTCACTCAGATTGATCTCAACCTTAGGCAACGTCGTTGGTTGGAGCTAATTGAGGATTATGATTTGGAGATTCACTATCACCCAGGCAAGGCAAATTTGGTTGCAGATGCCTTGGGTCAAAAGGAGCATGTTCATTTAGCTGTTGTTGCCCAGCTACCCGATGAGATTGTTGAGGATTTCTGGAGACTTAACCTGGGGATAGTTGCTCACACAGAAGGAGTTACTATTGATGTGGAACCTACTTTGGAGCAAGAAATCTACAAAGGACAAATTGGTGATGCTAAAATACAAGAGATCAAGGATCTGATTATTGAGGGTCGAGGTCTGGAATTCACGGAAGATGAGTAAGGCACAGTATGGTTCAAGGATAGGATATGTGTTCCTGAGATTGAAAGCCTTCGTGAGACTATTTTAAAGGAAGGCCATGACTCAGATTATTCTATTCATCCTGGGAGTACCAAGATGTATCAGGATTTGAAGTAGATGTTCTGGTGGTATAGACTGAAGAGAGATGTGGCTGCACATGTGGCTATGTGCAATATGTATCAAAGAGTTAAGGCTGAACACCAAAGACCAACTGGACTATTATAACCGACTAGTAGTGAAAAAAAAAATTGGTATGAATTTTATTACTGGATTGCCACGCACCTCGAAAGGATATGATTCTATATGGGATTATTGTGGATAGACTGACCAAAATGGCTTATTTCATTCCGGTCAAGACTACTTATAAGGGATCTCAATTGGCAGAGTTATATATGGCTCGGATTGTGTGTCTTTACATGGTGTACCGAAGAAGATCATTTTGGATAGAGGATCACAGTTTACCTCCAGATTTTGGGAAATTTTTCATGAGAATATGGATACGAAGTTGAATTTTAGTTTGGCCTACCATCGTCAGACTGATGGACAAACTGAAAGGACTAATCAAGTATTGGAGGTCATGTTGAGAGCTTGTACCCTTCAGCATGGTAGTAGTTGGGACAAGAGTCTACCTCATGCTGAGTTCTCATATAATAATAGTTACCAGGCTAGTCTAAAAGATATCACCGTTCGAGACCCTATATGGCAGGAAATGCAGGACTCCTCTATTTTTGGACCAGACTAGAGGAAGATGGTTCGTTGGACCTGAACTTATTCAAGAAGTAGAAGAACAAATCCGTATAATTCGGGAGAATTTGAGAGTAGCTCAAACCAGGCAAAAGAGCTATGCTAATAATAGAAGAAGACCACTTGAGTTTGAGGAAGGGATTATGTGTACTTCAAGGTGTCACCACTTCGTGGAATGAGGAGATTTAAAGTCAAGGGCAAATTGTCCCCTCGTTTTATTGGACCATTCTGAGTGTTTAGGCAAGTTGGAGAGATGGCCTATCAACTCGAGCTACCTGATAATCTATCTTATGTGCATAATGTATTTCATGTGTCTCAACTTAAGAAGTGTCTCCGTGTCCCTGAGGAACAGTTACCAATGGAAGAGCTCGGTGTTCAGGGTGAGTTGACTTACACGGAGTACCCGATCAAGATTTTGGATACTTTGACTCGAGTTACAAGGAGTAAAGTGACAAAGATGTGCAAAGTGCAATGGAGTCACCATGGAGAAGATGAAGCGACATGGGAAAGAGAAGAAGAGCTTCACATAAATTTTCCCCATCTTTTCCCTCGTTCTTCCTAAATCTCGAGGACGAGATTCTTTTTAAGGGGGGTAGGATTTGTAATACCCATATTGTAAAACCTAATAAAGGAGAGTTGCTTCCTTAATCGTTTTGCATTTCACTCACTACAACATGAAAGCATCTTATGTAAGTCAACAAATAACTAATAAAAATATATTCTAAGCATCATGTTGGAGTTTTGTGTGTGCATTTAAAACAATAATAACATGAATAAAAATATTATAGTGAGTGGAAGGTTTAGAGAAAACCCTAACTTTAAATTTGAGATTTAAATGGAAATTTATTAGGTTCAGTTCATATTGGTATATGAATTTAGGCATTTTAACCTAAAGTATGAATTTCACCACAAGTATGAATTTAGATTTGAAACCTAAACTTGAGAAAGGAAGAAAAGAAATATTACAAATATACAAAATAAATTCATAAATAAATAAATTCTACACTGGCATGTTTAAGATGAATATTTAATTTGGGTACAAAATATACTACAAGATTTGAATTCAAATTCTGGATTTGGGAATTGAATTTGGAAAGGAAATAAAAAGAAAGAAATCCGGCTGGGCTGACTATACTGCTTTCGGCCCACCTAGCCCCACTTCGAGCTCGGCCCAACTAATCGCGCGGCCCATTTCCTTTCCCTGTCGCGCGGCCCAGCTCCCACTTCTTTACCGCGCCGCTCGGCCCATCTCCGCATCACGCGCCGCACGGCCTTCTCAGTGCTGCTCTGCGTGGTCGCCGCCAGGTGGGGCCCGCTGGTCAGACTCATCCTCACCCGTGCCCATAACAGAATCGCCGTGGTCGCCGCGGCGGAAATCGTGGCGGCCGTTGTGGCGGGCGCCAGCTTCACGCGTGTCGTTACCAGAGCATAAATACGGGTACGCGTAGCCTTCTTGCTCCTCGCGTCCGCCACCCTAGATAGATCATGGGAGCCTCGGTTTGGTGTCCGCACCGAAGTCGGGGGAGGAATGGACAGCCGCCGCCGTGATTGCACGCCCCCATCGGAGCTGGGGCCTTGGGATGCCAGCTCGGTTCATCGCCGTGACCCGCTGCACCTGTGCGTGACCTCGCCGGGTGGGATTGTGGGCCGGATTTCCAGCAATTCATCGCCGGTGCGAACGCACCACCGCTGTGCCGCACTGCACCGTGAATCGGCCCCGTCTTCATCCCTATCCTCGGTAATACGCTTCTCTCGAGTTCGTGCTAGCTCCCGCTTTCTCTTACACTAGTTTGCGATGAGTTCTGGGCGTCGGTGGGCCATCTCGGTGGGTTGCCGGAGTTTCCGCCGCCGGGCGGGGCTGCATCGCCGCATCGAGTCACCAGAGGAGGGAGACAAGCGCTCTGCCGTGGATCTGGCCACGGACGGCTCGGATCGGGGCAGACATACCTGTTCGGCTAAATGGCATCGCGACCGTCGGATAGTAAGCGCAGGGTCAGGATCGGATCGACCTATTTTAAATCGGCACCGTTGGTCGTGGATCCGGTGGACCAGATTATGTACCGGTTCGTAGGGTTGTGCGATCTAATCTGGGCCGCACATGTGTAATCGGGCGGTCCAGATTAGAACTTACCCCTTCGCTGAGCTGATTTTGTAAAAGAGACCCCGACTTTTTAAGAAAACAACCCGCCGTCCATTATAGCTGCGCTCTGTGTCTAGGAGATTTTACCCGCAAGCCCCTGCGCTTTCCAGATTTCATGCGCGCAGACCAGAGGTAGTGAAATTCATTTCAGAATTGATTTTTAATGTGAAAATAATTATTAAAACATGTTTAATCCCTAGAAAATTCATATTAAGCCCAAATTAATCCGTTCCAATTCCTATAATTTTGTAATATTGTTGTCTATCATCTAGTACCACTGTTTTGACATGAAAGTCACATTAAAAATTTATATCCCATTTAATCTTGTACAAAACACATCAGAATCTTCAGAAAATCACAACTCCTCCGTTTTAACTCCGATTTGATCCATTCAAGTTGCGTTAGTCTCGTAGCAACACGTAGATTATTATTATTCAATTTGTTCTTATGTTTGGTGTGATGTTAATTTTATCTATACCATGTTTGTTTGTATTGCTACGACTAGCGCGAGGACACGTGTCATCTGAAAAGCAAGTTGGTACCTGGAATCTCAAGTGCCAGGCAAGTTGTGCCCTTGATTCACTTTTGTTACCCAATAATGTTCTTTATAATCATTTACCATGCATAGGCTTAATTTTGATGGGACCCAATAGGTCACCCTAGATTGTTTATCTCATTACCTTGTTTACCCCTGAATCACTTGGGTAGTTTATGCTATTGCTTTACGTGGTTTTTGGGTTAATATTTCATTATATCCATGTTCCAGTTACTTTGTTATTCTATTTATGTTCATGTCAAGATCATTATGTTATTGTTAATTGGAACATGGAGCTTAACTTGAGAACCACGTGCCACCACAAGGGAGGAATGGGACCCCTTGGCTGACTAATTAGGAAAGCTAGTGGAAGACTACCTTACCCGAAAGGGGCAAGGGCAGTAGGGGAGTGGTCAGTGTAGGGAGGTCCCTGGTTGATTTTGCTGCGATGGCGGTCAGCCAGGAACCCTGCATTGGAACTTCCTATAAACTGTAGCGGGTTTTCGGAAGCTAGTGGAACTTTGTAAAGGCCTCGTAGTGGATCCCTAGCCATTCACCTTGGTAGTGTCTAAGGGCCTAGCTAACCCTGGCGACATGGGAAACACGACTTGTGGGTAAAGGGTACAACCTCTGCAGAGTGTAAAACTGGTATACTAGCCGAGCTCACGGTCATGAGCGGCTCAGGACTCTCCGATGATTAAATTATGGAACCTAAACTCAATTTGTCATTTGCATTTGCATGGGATTTGTTATTAATTCTGTTCTATTATTTTATTATGGTTTGGTATTCACTTACACTTAGTAACTGCTAATAAAAGTTTGACCAACTACATAAAAGCAATGCTCAGCTTTAACCTCTTTTGTTGATCAGCCTTACACTTCATGAACTCCCACCTTTGGCGAGTTCATGTCACATTATTCCCCACGACTTGTTGAGCTATGATCGTATGTGAGCTCACCCTTGCTGTCTCACACCCCCCCCCCCACAGGAGAAGAGCAGGTGGTTTCAAGTGGAGTCAAGTATCGAGGAGTTTGATCTGATCTAGGTGGCGTTCCTCTGTCGACATTGGCACCAACGATCCTTAGTTCGTGTATATTTATCTTTTATTTTGTAAGTCTTCCGCTATGTAATAAATACTCTGATGTTTTGTGACATTTATCTCTATACACTCTGTTATTATATATGTTGTCTTCTTGGCGCATGTATGAGATGCACCCGGCTTTGTTCTTTAAAACCGGGTGTTACACTTGATGGTGCAGATCCAAATGTTCGTTGTCTTCATCAAGCTATTGTTGGGTGGTCTAGAGCTGATCTTCCAGAACCTCGATAGTGTTTTCCCTGGCTTCCACCTGATCCTCGAGCTCTTGGATTTGGTTGGCCATCTGCTCCACCTGAAGATCCTTTTCCGCCAGCTCAGTGGACAAGTCGACAACAAGGTCCTCCCGGTTATCCAGGGTGATCTTGGTAGACTCCACTAGGCCCATAAGCTGAGACATCGCCTCACCTCGCAAGGCCTACAGACGATATAGGGCACTCATGCACCGAACCGTCATGTGAGCGGTATGCCCAGGGTAGAGAGCCCACACATCCTTGGCATGCTCAACCCGATCCTTCCACATTGGGTCGTTCTCCTTAGTGGGGAACAAACCAATGGGGTGGGTTGATAGCTCCAAGGAGTGAAATCCGCAAAAGGTTGTCAGCACATGCAGAGCCATGGACTCAACAGTATCCTCGGCCCTAAAACTGAAAGACCTTGAGTCCAAAGAACACCGGCCGGGCTGCAAGGGATGAGGCTCCAAGGTCATCCTCACCCTACAGCGAGGTACCCAGTGCTCCTCGAACAGCTGTACCGCGTACTGGGGAGGCATAGCGTAACCTGCTCCCTGCAGTACCTCCCACAAAATATGGGGGAAACCCTCTCATGCAAGACCGTCTGTGTAGGAATGTGCGTTCCCTCCGTCCGTGGGTATGTGAGAAGTCATCTATGCAAGGGCAAGTGTAAACGAAAATGAAAAAGAATCCCAAAAATAAAAGGAAGCTAGTGCAAAAGACTAGAGAAAAATTTCTGAGGACTTGGCTTTTCTAGGGTTAAGTTGAGATCTTCGATATATATTTAAAATTTTATTTCGGTGTCTCTTGGTTTATGTGGCCTCTCATTAATAATGACATTTTACTAAGAGGATAGAAAAATAATGCATGCATGCTCGTCCTAAGTGTCCTCACATCAAGCATCTAGGGATATAGAAATCCCCCATCTATAACATAGCGGCCTATACGGCATACTCAATTAGCCACCTAGCTACCCATCTAGTATCCTAAGGCTTCACGTCCTAGGTCTATCCTTATCGTCCTGACAGCTATCCAACTTGGTTTCTAAGCAAGTTTTACTTTCGAAAATGTCGGTAATTATGATTTATTGATTCTTCTAAGGTGGTACAAGCTCCGATACCAGCTATGGCAGAACCGCCCGAATTATTCCAACTTAAGTGCCTAAGTCCTGCCTTAGAGGCTAGACCACACTTAAATAGGAATAAACTGTCAGTCCCTCAGATCTAGTCTGACTAGGCCACTAACAGGATCAAGTACCACATACTCACTCGAAGGTGAGGCACAGAGCAAATCCCATAAAGCATAAAACCGTAATTTAAAGAAGTACTTAAGATTATTACAACATCATCGGAGTTTTGCAAAAGTAGTCATCATTGTTCGGGATGCAGCGGAAGTTAACTAACGATAAATAAAAGAGAGGATGGGGAAGCCTGGCCCATCACTCCTCATGCTCCTCTCCTACTGATGTAGGGTCCCACTCGACTGTCCAACCCGGTGGCAAGGTAGACGGCCAAGTTACTCCAGCAACCATATCCTGCAGAGAACCTGTAAAAAATTATGCCACAAGCAAGGTTGAGTATACTAATACTCAGCTAGACTTACCCGGTGTGAGGAGTCTACTCCTCTACCTCTAGACATGCAGTTGTTTGGCTGAGGGGTTTGGTTTGCCAAAAGCACTAGCTGAGTCTAAAATCCAGTTTTAGCTTTTCAAGTTTTAGTATGATCCTTTTAAACTAGATGAGTACCTAGCTATTCATGCATGGTATCAAACATTATATCAATCAACATCTTTTCCCAGTCATCACCTTTCCACTTGTTACTCAATGTAGCAGCATGGATCAAGCAGTCTCATTAGCTACGAGAAGCAGACGATTCGAATCGAGTTTTAACCTTGCAAGGTAAACCTAAACACATGATGTGGCGAGGCACTCCGTCCCCACACACATCGACCGTCCCCATCGATTCCCCGTCAACAGAAAGGGGCTCACCGCCTTGGCGTATAATGCCTCACTGACCCTGATTGCCGTCATGCAGTGACCGCACTTGTACCCACCATAACCGGAATGGGAGACCACGTCTCAGGTCACGTGAGGAGAGCAATCTGCGGGCAGGTTCACTCAGGTACTAGGCTTACCGATTTACCATATTTCTCGGCATGTGTTTAGTACGTTCAAACGCTTGACACATAGTACCACACCTTAATCCTTATTCCAATTTCCATCCCACAGACAACACATCCCCATGGATCGTTGTCCATAGACCATCATTGTTCCGATATAAAAATGGATACAGCCAATTCCTGACCTCGCGCTAGTGCTAGAAAAATCACTCGACTGCTACCGAGATCCCAAATTAGTAAAGCAGCTACTCGACCTAGCATACTAGTATCCATCTCAAAAGGAATCCTGAGTTCATGCAACTATGGTTTCAGTCAACTCCTACACTAAGTGCACAACAAACCTACAAACATTAAGTGTAGTAAAATAGCATATATAATTGGTTATGCATAAAACCGGGGCTTGCCTTCAAAAGCTGGGGCAGGCATGTCCTCAGTAGTAGGCTCTAGTGCTGGCTCCTGGACTACCTCCTGAGCAACTCCTTGCTCCGGAATGAAGACGTACTCTCCATCAGTGAGATTACAATCTATCGAATGTAATGAATAAGATACATGTATATTAATGATATATCAATTTAGTAAATCCCATGTATGGTGAAACAATATTAGAGCAGTGAGCAAACTAGGGTTTTCTTTATCGGCTGGTGCTTCTTAGTGTTTTGTACACACTTATTTTTGGGCCTTGAGTCAAATTAAGAACTCAATCCTTTCCTTCATGTTGTATTGGAAACTTAGGGAGATATAGTTGTATAATATTAATTCCTTTCATAATTCCCTTTTTATTGTCTATTTAAGCTTTTGAGGTGATTCTAAATTACCATAGTAATTTTGAATTTTCTAAAAATGTTGCCAAAATTACAACGGGTAAACATTGGTCTCTGTAGTTTATTCTACAAATTTGAGGTTAGAACTAATTAAGATAAACCTTGGGCAAAATTAACAAAAGTGAGGGTGGATGGTCACTTTGCACTACAGCTCTGATTTAGGTGAGGGTTCTGTATTAAAATTTATTTTTGTCAACATCTATGGGTAATGACAAGTCTCTGTGCCAAAAATCACAGAAATTGACTTAATGCTTATTAAGTTGTGATTTTCCTAAGTTTAAGGCCAAAAAGGCATTTATAACTAACTTGTCATTTGAAAAATATCAAACAACAGAACTTGTATTTTTCCTAGATTCATACTAGCATATCAGTAGGTATCCCAAGGATTGGGGTGGTTTCTTCTTAGGGTCATTTTTCTAGGATTTTTCTAAGTTCTCACTGTTTTTATTAACTAAAATGTGGTGCAATTTTTTTGTACTAACAAAGGGTTCAACAAAATTTTCTTATGAACTATGTTACCTAAGCAAGCTAGGAAAAATGTGGTTGTCCTCTGGTTCTTATTTTAAATCTCCTTTTTCATTTTCTTTTGGTTTGGACCAAAACAAGCTTTAGTGGTTAATCCTTCCTTAACCTAGTATACTGGAAAGTTTAACATTTTTAAACAGGGTAGTTGGTAGTTAAGTATGTCTCTAATTTTTCTTACCCTCAGTCCAAAAGTATTTCCATTTTCCCTCTATTTATTTAGTTTTGGTTAGTATACCTATTTAATTTAAAACTCTAAAAGTATTGCAGGAATCAAGGTGTTTATTATTTTTCCTAAATACTTCATAATATTTAGGACCTAGAAAAATTGGTTTGACCAAATTTGGTTGGATAAAACTCAAGTTCAGAATTTTTCAAGTTCTGTACTCATTTAAATGAATAAATCTTAAAGGTTTAATGAAAATAGGTTTGCACCGGGGCCCCTGGGGTTTTTTTAACTAAATCATTTAAACGGTGCCCCTGCGGAACTATTCCACCGAGTCACTGACATTGCGAATACCCCCTGGCTCTTCTCTATTTCAACTCGAGCTCCCTCCTCGCCGGAACAGTAACCGCAGAGAGGAAAAAGGGTGGCGCAGCTTACCAGCGGCGGGAGAGGTCCGGTGGAGGATTGGGTGAGGTCCGGGAGGTCCTGGCGGTCACGTCGAGGGGCGGATCATCGGCAGTGATGGCCAGAATAGGGCTGGCTGCGTGCGGAGGCGGTCGGGCTCGTCGGCGGCGTGTGTCTAGCCTACTCACGACGGTATAGTTCAATTAAATGGCACGGGGAGCTTCACTGGAGTTCAAGGATGTCGTAGGCGCGAGGAATCGACGAATGGCTTACCGTGTAGCTCGGTCTACGTGCGACGGTGGCCGGTTGAAATCCGGCGACGTCAATCCGGCGTCTCCGGTGAGGTGGTGTCCAATCCGCGGCTCAGGGAGCTTCATTGAGCTCTAGGGAAGCTAGCCAAAGGGTCAGACAGGGTGGAGGAGGGCTGGCGTGGCCGGTCTACGGTGGCTGGGGCTTGCGCGGTCGCTGGCACGCCGTTCTCAGGGCAAACGCCGGTGAACTCGTGCTCGGGCAGGGTTAGGAGCGCGCGGGTGTGTACGGTCGAGACTGGGGTGGGCTTTATAGCCACGGGCACAAGCGTGGTTGCGGGGTTGACGCAGCGTGGCGCGGCACATGCGGGGCCGAGCGCCGGGGCGTGCTCTGGTGTTGCCAGGGCGCATCGAACACGTGCGTGTTAATCTGCCTGAGTTCTTGCGCCTGCAGAGCTCCCAAACATGCAAATCTTGCCATATGTCTTGTGTAAGATTTCTTCCCTGCACCTAGAGCTATCTAGTTCATGTGAGTTCCAAGGGGAGATCTGGCCTAGCTTGGAAGATATGGTGGCGCCAAGTCTTATCTGTCTGCACAGTTCACCCCGCGACAACATGGTTGCCAAACCATGTCAAACGACTCTGGTTTGGTTTCAAATTTTTCAGGGTTGTGCCTTGGGTAGTTTGGCTACTTTTTGTTATTTGGACCATGTGGTTTTGGCACCAGCAAAAGGGTGAACACTTTGGATCTTTAGGTTAGGGCTGAATTTGGACTTAGAGAAAAATGGATGGCTCTAGTGTGCTCTCCACTTGGGGGCTTTTTGTAATACTTTCCTTACTAAATTTTGTAGGTACATTAATGTACTCCAACTTTGGTAAAGGGTTCAATTCATGAATTAGTCATTTCCACAATTTTCCTTTTAATCAAATGTTTGGGGTTTAATGGCTCAAGAGGGGAAATTAGGGTTTTAGAACCTTTTTCATGGGTGAAGATGCATGAAGGCTGGGGTATCTATCCCATCATGATCACTACTTAGTTTAGCCATGATTCTAAAGATTTTAGGTGCCTTTACCTTCCTCTTAACACATGTGATAATAGGCCCTAGGTGTGTGCATTGAGCTAGGGCCTTGGGTAACACCTGGGGTGTTACAAAAAGGATGTTCTCCTCATACGAGAAAAATGATGATCCCCAAAGAGCTATCACATTCGGGGATGGAAATCAAGGTTTGGTCAAAGTTTGGGTAAAATTGCTATATCCCCTAACCATTCCATTTCTAATGTTTTTCTTGTTGATTCTTTAGACTACAATTTGCTTTTTGTTTCTCAATTCTGCTAAATAGGCTACAACTGTCTTTTTACTGATATTGGTGTTACTGTCTTTAGAAGAAGTGATGATTCAATAGCATTTAAGGGAGTGTTAGATGGTCAGCTATATTTAGTTGATTTTAATGATAACAAAGCTGAACAAGACACTTGCTTAATTGCTAAGACTAATATGGGCTGGCTCTGGCATCGCCGACTTGCCCATGTTGGGAAGAAGAATCTTCACAAGCTTCTAAAGGGAGAACACATTTAGGACTAACAAATATTCATTTTGAGAAAGACAGAATTTGTAGCGCATGTCAAGAAGGGAAGCAAGTTGGAGTCCATCATCCACACAAGAACGTCATGACGACCGACAGGCCGCTTGAGCTACTCCACATGGATCTATTCAGCCCGATCGCTTACATAAGCATCAGCGAGAGTAAGTATTGTCTTGTAATTGTGGATGACTTTTCTCGCTTCACTTGGGTGTTCTTTTTGCAGGAAAAATCTCAAACCCAAGACACCTTAAAGAGATTCTTGAGACGGGCTCAAAATGAGTTTGGATTGAGAACAAGAAGATAAGAAGCGACAATGGGACGGAATTCAAGAACTCACAAATTGAAGGATTTCTTGAGGAGGAGGGAATCAAGCATGAGTTCTCTTCTCCCTACACACCTCAACAAAATGGTGCAGTGGAGAGGAAGAATAGAACTCTACTGAATATGGCAAGGACCATGCTTGATGAGTATAAGACACTAGACCAGTTTTGGGTGGAGGCGATTAACATCGCCTGCTACTCCATTAACCGTCTATATCTACACTGAATCCTCAAGAAAACATCGTATGAACTCCTCACTGGTAAAAAGCCCAATGTTTCCTATTTTAGAGTCTTTGGGAGCAAATGCTTATTCTTGTTAAGAGAGGAAGAAATTCTAAATTTGCTCCTAAAGCAGTAGAAGGCTTTTTACTTGGTTATGACTCAAACACAGGGGCATACAGAGTCTTCAACAAATTCACTGGATTAGTTGATGTTTCTTGTGACATTGTGTTTGATGAGACTAATAGCTCCCATGTAGAGCAAGTTGATCTTGATGAATTAGATGATGAAGAGGCTCCGTGCGTCGCACTAAGGAACATGTCCATTGGGGATGTGTGTCCAAAAGAATCCGAAGAGCCTCCACAAGCACAAGATCAACCATCATCTTCCATGCAAGCATGTCCACCAACTCAAGATGAGGAAATGGCTCAAGAAGAAGAGGATGAAGATCAAGACGATGAGCCACCTCAAGAAGACGACATTAATCAAGGGGGAGATGATGATGATGAAGACAAGGGAGATGATCAAGAGATTTGAGATCAAAGACCGCCACACCCAAGAGTCCACCAAGCAATTCAAAGAGATCACCCCGTCAACTCCATACTTGGTGACATCCACAAGGGGGTAACTACTAGATCTCGAGTTGTTCATTTTTTTGAACATTACTCTATTATGTCCTCTATTGAGCCATATAGGGTAGAGGATGCATTAAGAGATCCGGATTGGGTGGTGGCTATGCAAGAGGAGCTCAACAACTTCATGAGGAATGAGGTATGTCATTTAGTTCCACGTCCTAACCAAAATGTTGTAGGTACCAAGTGGGTATTCCGCAACAAGCAAGATGAGCATGGTGTGGTGACAAGGAACAACGCCTGACTTATTGCAAAAGGTTATTCACAAGTCGAAGGTTTGGATTTTGATGAAACCTATGCACCGGTAGCTAGCAGGCTTGAATCAATTCGTATAATACTTGCCTATGCTACTTGCCATGGATTTAAGCTATATCAAATGGACGTGAAAAGTGCCTTCCTCAATGGCTCTATCAAGGAAGAGGTATATGTTGAGCAACCTCTCGGCTTTGAAGATAGTGAGTATCCTAACCATGTGTATAAGCTCTCAAAGGCGCTTTATGGGCTCAAGCAAGCCCCAAGAGCATGGTATGAATGCCTGCTAGACTTTCTTATTACTAATGGCTTCAAAGTTGGTAAAGTTGATCCTACTCTCTTCACTAAAACTATTGCTAAAGACTTGTTTATATGCCAAATTTATTTTTATGATATCATATTTGGGTCTACTAACAAGTCATCTTGTGAAGAGTTTAGTAGGATTATAATACAAAAATTCGAGATGTCTATGATGGGGGAGTTGAAGTATTTCCTTGGATTTCAAATCAAGCAACTCCAAGAGGGCACCTTCATCAGCCAAACTAAGTACATTCAAGATATACTCAAGAAGTTTGGAATGAAGAATGCCAAACCCATCAAGACTCCCATGGGAACAAATGGGCATCTCGACCTCGACACGAGAGGTAAATCCGTAGATCAAATGGTATACCAGACGATGATAGGATCTTTACTTTATTTATGTGCTTCACGACCGGATATTATGCTTTCAGTATGTATGTGTGCAAAGTTCCAGGCAAATCCTAAGGAAATTCACCTTAGAGTCGTGAAAAGAATCATGAGATATTTAGTTTACACTCCTAAGTTTGGGCTTTGGTACCCCAGGGATCTACCTTTGATTTAATTGGGTATTCCGATGCCGATTATGCAGGGTGTAAAATTGACCAGGAGAGCACATCAGGAACTTGTCAGTTTCTGGGAAGATCCCTAGTGTCTTGGGCTTCAAAGAAACAAAACTCAGTAGCTCTTTCTACCGCCAAAGCCAAGTATAATGATGCAGGCCATTGTTGTGCACAATTACTCTGGATGAGGCAAACCCTTAGGGACTATGGCTACAAATTGAGCAAAGTCCCTCTACTATATGATAATGAGAGTGCAATCCGCATGGCGGATAATCCCGTTGAACACAGTCGCACTATGCACATAGACATCCGGTATCACTTTCTAAGGGATCACCAACAAAAGGGGGATATCGAAATTGCTTATGTTAACACCAACAACCAATTAGCCGGTATCTTTACCAAGCCACTAGATGAAAAGACTTTTAGCAAACTTAGGAATGAGCTAAATATACTTGATTCTCGGAACTTTGATTGAAACATTGCACACATAGCTAATTCATATACCTTTGATCATGTCTCTTTCATTTGGTACAAATACATATTTCTTATTCTTCTTGTGCCAAGGCTAAGACTAATGTGTTTTCAAGTATATTTCTATGCTTAGTCTTAAATTGAAAGGGAAATGGAGTATTCGGCAAAGACAAGGCTTCCAATCTAACTCTGAAGGTATCATTTATCCTTTGCCGTTACTCAGGAACTCTCAATTGGTATAACTCTTCACTCATATTTCTTTTACCAATGTGGGATAAAGTATAAAGGGCTCTCAAATTCTTCGTTTTTGGCGATTAATGCCAAAGGGGGAGAAAGTATTAAGCCCAAAGCAAAAGGACCGCACCACCATTTCAAAACTTTCGAAAAATAAAGGAAGAAATTACTTCACTAATGTTTATTTCAATTGCTATTTGAGTTGATTTTCAATTGGTATCTTATTTGGTTTCAAAATTTCAAGATAGTATAAAAAATTTCAATTGGTATAACTTCACTTGGTATCTATTTCAAAAAGGGAAAATCATTTCAAAAACCCTCTTGAAAGCTAAGGGGAGAATTTCTTCAGGGGGAGCTTTCATTTAGTCAAAGGAAAAGCCTTTGGAACAGGGGGAGAAATTTCAAATCTTGAGAATACTTCTTGAAATCATATTCTTATACCTTTGACTACTTACAAAAGAATTTGAAAAGGTTTTTCCAAAATATTTGCAAAAACAAGCAAGTGGTGCAAATGTGGTCCAAAATATTAAATAGAAGAAAGCAATCATGTTTACTCTTAGACATATGTATAAAGTCTTTCAATTGGTTTAATTCTATGTAACGTATGCACATCAATTATAATTGCAAACTAGTTACAGTTTTACACTTTATATTTGCTTTAGTTTGTGTTAGCATCAATCACCAAAAAGGGGGAGATTGAAAGGGAAATGGGCTTAATCATTTCCTATAATCGATTTTGGTGGTTGACGTCCATCACAAACCATGTGGACTAATTAGTTTGCCAAGATGTCGTTTATCTCAGGTGCATAAGGTTCAACACAAACCAAGAAAGAAATTCAGTTGGGGACTCAAATAAATTTGGAGCAAAGGACTTGAGAGTGTGCTGCTAGTGGCGGACCGGATAGTGTCTGGTGTGCACAGGTCGAGCACCAAGCGAACAGGCCACTCTTAGGAATTTCTAAGCCACGCTCCGCTATAATTCACCGGACACGTTCGGTGAGACAACGGAGCAACGGTAACCTGGCGCCAATGGTCGACTACAAAGTGAACAGTGTGCGTCAGAGTTCAGAGCAGAGAAGTCAGAGCGCACCGGACATGTCCGGTGTGGCACCGGACTGTCCGGTGCAACTACAGGACAAGTGTTCCAACGGTCAACTCGCTCCCAACCCCAACGGGCGTGCTGACGTGGCACGCATCGGACAGTGAACAGTGACTGTCCGGTGCACCATCGGACTGTCTGGTGTGCCCATCGCTAGCAAAAACAGCCAACGGCTAGGAAGTGGTTGGAGGCTATAAATACCCCTCAACCACCTCCTTCAATGGCATCCAAGTTTTCTGAAGTTCCTATTCAATACAAGAGCAATAGCATTCACTCCAAGACACATTCCAAAGATAAAATCCTCTCCAAGTCTCAAAATCAACTCAACCACTTAGTGACTTGAGAGAGAGAGAGTTTTTGTGTTCATTTGTTGCTCTTGTTGCTTGGATTGCTTTCTCCTCCTCTATTCTTATTCTCATAGGGGCTTTGTAAAGCTAGCAAGAGACACCTAATTGTGTGATGGTCCTTTCGGGGACTTAGTGACCCAATTGATTAAGGAGAAGGCTCATCTAGTCTAAGTGACTATTTGAGAGAGGGAAAGGGTTGAAATAGACCCGGTCTTTGTGGCCTCCTTAATGGGGACTAGGTTCTTTGGAACCGAACCTTGGTAAAAACAAATCACTGTGTTCACTTGCATTGATCTTCGCTTGATTTGTTTGCCCTCTTTCCTCTCTCTAAAGTTTCCTTGCTAACATTGATTTGAGTTTCCTCCCAAACATCATCCGCATCAATTGAGCAACTCTTAGCAAGAGAAACAATCTTCCGCACTCGAATTTAATTCTAACGCTAACCCCGACCTTAGTGTGTGTTTAAGTTTATAAATTTCAGGTTTCGCCTATTCACCCCCCCCCCCCTCTAGGCGACTTTCACCAATTAATAGAATGATCTTATCATGAACAATAATTAAAACAACAGCAGAATTGGAACATGATCATAATATAACATTAATTTCCCAAAACCACGTAGAGCAATAGCAAATTTACCCAATAGTTCTTTTGTTTGCAAGGTGTGGGGTAAACAAAACTAGGTGTTGGGGACTTGTTCTCAAATACTATGAGTTAAGAACAAGGCAACATAAAAAGTGTTAAGTGTTAAAGTCCTTCGTCCTTCGAAACATTATTCCCCTTCGGGAAATAATGAGTTTCGGACGAAGGTCACAAGAGACATACCTTCGTAAATATAACAAGTAATGACGAAGGATTCGTATAAAGCATGAAATATAATATAAACATCATAGAATCATTTCTATTTTATTAACATGAAGAAATAGAAATGATTTCAAATTACAAATATACCTTCGGTCTTGAGAGAAGGTAAAAGTACAAGCGTGACGCAAAAGCCAATGCCAAGTCAGCGTGAACAGTACGGGAGTACTGTTCATCTATTTATAGACGCGGGACGCAGCCCACGTAAAATTACATCCATGTCCATTACATTCGTTAATGACTTATGGAAATCTGTCAAGGCCCACGTAGTCTTTTCATCTTTAAGTCGGTTCCCCTTTCTGCTATCGCGACGAAGCTTCCCTGCGCACAGCTTCGGCTGTGCATCATCCTTCGTGGAGCTTGGTAATCAGCTCGTCCTTCGTCTGGTCCAGGCTTCGTCCTGACCGTACTTCATGTTCATAATTCTGAGTCCGAAGGTACCTGTTCACATAATCCACTTGGAAAACATTGTCAAATCATGTTTTTGAGGACCTTCGGAGGACGAAGGCCCCCAACAGTAGCCCCTCGCAATATTAATTTGTTAATAATAAATTCAGATTGCGATATGGACGAAGGCCTTGAGCCGAAGGTCCGAAAAAACACCTTCCCTTTGCTAGAATAGCAACATTCACTGACAAGTGGGGTCTTTCAATTTTCAACGCCCTGGGCGTATAAATAAGATCATACCGCAAACTTATTTGGTACACGCTCTTGCCATCTGCTTCGGCCCACTACATTTTTAGCTCTTGTGCACTAAGATTTGCTAATCTTTTTGTTTTTAAAGCTTCGGCCTTGAAAACAGTTTTTTAGCGCTTCCGAAGATGTCTGAAGGTAAGAAGATCGCTGCCGAGACGAAGCTGAGCCTCGACGAAGAGAAGAACTTGGGGTTCCTTATAGCGATGGCGGAAACCAACACAGAGAAAATCACCAAGGAAATTCTTGAAGGTTTGTCCGAAGATACTGATGACAGTGACAGTTTTGATGTAGAAAGTGGTGGGGAAGAATCCGAAGATCGACCATGGCGACCAAGTCACACGGTTTTCGGAAAAACTACTATTAAGCAGAGCCATATTGATAATATGAGGGGGCGGTATTTTCGAGATATATCTATTGTGAGGGCTGACGCTGGAGAAAAGACTTCTCCCACCCCCGAAGAAGATGAAGTTGTAATTTTCCGAAGCTTTCTCAAGGCTGGGCTTCGATTCCCGCTAAGCAACTTTGTTGTTGAGGTACTAAAAACATTTCAAGTCTATCTTCATCAACTTACTCCCGAAGCTATCATAAGAATGGGGATGTTTGTCTGGGCTGCAAGAAGCCAAGGTTTAGAACCAAATGCTAAAAGTTTTTGCAAAATTCATGAGTTGTTGTATGAGACGAAGCCCTGGGGAAAAGAACAATATCACAACAATTTTGGGTGTTACAGCTTTGGTGCCCGCTCCGGGTCAAGCCGCCCTGTGCCAACTTTTCGGAAGAGGTGGCCCGGAGCCTGGATGACTGAATGGTTCTATGTAAAGAATGACTTAACAGCTCAAGAAAATGTCAAGAGTATCATTATGCGCCCCATCTGGCAACGCTTCGGACTTCGAAGGCCGAAGGTTGAAATGGATGAAGCGGCCGAGGAATGCCAAAGGGCCTTCGGCGTAATCTGCTCTTTCATTGGGACAAGGGACTTGGTCCAAGAGCACATTGCTTTTAGGGTGTGGCCACTTGCAGAAAAGTGGGAAATGCCGAAGGAGACCATTAAAGATTCCGACGAAGGCGGACTGGTCAGACTGAAATACACATTCAAATATGCAGATAAATTTGTTGAACCTGATGACGACTGGTTGAAAAGCATTGAAACATTAAGTGACGAACTGCTTGGGGCATATTCGAAGGCCGAAAATACTGCGTTATCAGCAGCCTTCGGAGGCCGAAAGAAGAAAAGGCTCAACCGAGTATTCGACGCAGTCGGGTTTGTCTACCCTGACTATCATTATCCGGTACTGGGTCGCAAAAGAAAAATTCCTTTTCCTGCGACAGAAGCTACCACAAGTGCCACTAGTGAGCCAGCGCCGCAAAGGAAAAAGATGAAGGTGCTCACCCACCGAACGCGCTTTATTGAGCCGGCCATAGTGCCAAAATTTATTGGTGAAGTCTCTTTGGCCTCTGAAGCTACAGAACCAGCTCCAGTGCCGAAGATAGAAGAGAAAACTGAAGCGCTTCTGGTAGAAAAAGCAGAAAAGTCGAAGACTGAAGAGCGAAAAATATCGGAAATCTTAAGTCCTTCAGCAACTGTTGAAACAACAAAAAATCAAAAGGGGTCGTCGGTGACCCCGAGAAGAAAAAGAATGGTGAACGTGTTAGATGTTTTGGAGACAATTAAGTCTTCAAGCACAACTCCAAAAGGGACTATTGAAGTTGCTGAAGTGTCTACCGAAGCTGAAGTTGCTGAAGCTTCGAAACAACAACCTGAAGCTGAAGCTGGGCCCTCAGAGCCCACCAAGGAACAATCTTTGGAGACCGAGAAAATATCAGAACCAGCTTTGGTTAAGGAAATTGACACTGCCGCCCCCGAAGCTCCTTCCAGTGCACGCGATTACATCGTGCGACATGCTTCGGGGAAAAAATTATCCGAAGTGGAAACTTACGAAGCTAACTACTATGCTAGAGAGCTAAAGTATTCGAAGGGGGCGATAGTATTCAATGGGACAAATGAAGATGACTTCCTATACTGCCTCCCTGATAACAAAGAATTGGCTGTCTGCCGGGAGATGGCTAGAAGTATGGGTTTCCCGAAGCTCGAAGCTGGATTGTGTGCTATGACGAAGGAAGATCTCGCAGACAGTCTTGCATACAATAGCTTAAAGGTATGGGAATTAGACGCTTGAAAAAAATTTTATTACATAATTCTTTCTTTTATTCTTATATAGATTCTTTTTTGTATAGGGTTTAATTCTAAGCAACGCATTAAGAGCACAAAAGAGCACCGAAGATGAAAGCTACGAAATTGCGTTCAACAATTTACGTTCAGAAGTTATTAAACTGAGAAACGAAGCTCTAGAAAAAGACAAAATTTTGCTTACATTAGTAGACAAAGTAAAAAAGGACGAAGCTGCTGCGCAGATTCAGACCGAAGCTCACAAACGTGAGATTAAAGATCTTCAGAAACAACTGGCCCGGGCGAAAGAAGAGCGCATACTTGAAGAAACAAGACGGGAATGCAGCGACCAATGGGCTGATCATTTGGAGGCAACCGTGGAAGAGCTTCGGTCTTCTAAGAAAAAATGCTACGAAAAATCCATGGAATGCGTGAATAAAATTAAAACCAGCTTCGCCAGCGTGGGCGCCTTTTCCAGCGAAGAGAATTTCTCAAGAGGCAATCCCGAAGGTCCACTGGAATGGATTAGTCACGAAGCAGAGGCCTTCGAGGAGATTCTGAGTAGTCGTGGCGACATCTGCGCTTTTTCGGACGCCAGGGGAATTGCTTCTGTCTTAGAGAAGAAGGGTTGCGGGCATGTAAAATCTTTAGCTCAGTCCTGAAGCTGCCTTATCTTCCGAAGACATCAAAGACCCTTCGGCCGAAGCAAGCGTGGTTGGTGGCAAATTCTTTACTGATATCTGGAACGTCGGCGGCCGAGGAATGGCGCAAGAAATCATTCAAAGGAGTGAAAAAGGCATCCATGATGCTAGAAAAGTGACAGAAGCTGCCGAAGGGCAAATAGGTATTAATTAGTCGCTCTTATTGTGTTGTAATTTTTATTTCAAACTTTATTCGCGATTTGTAATAGTAATGAAGAAATGTTCTCTTCCCTCAGAACCTGCTGGATCGACTGCCGACCCTCACACAAAAGGAGATGACGAGATTAAACGAATGGCCGAAGCTATCATGGATAAAGTTGTTGATCAACTTCTAAATGAGGCCGCCGAAGCAGTATTAAGAGAAGACTAAATGTTATTAGAAAAAACATTGGAAGTGTGATCTTTGTAATATTTTGTACATTTGAATGTAATATACAAGTCTCTTTTCATTATTCAATTCTTTACGATGCATGAAATTCTACATACATACCATTTTTGAGCCTTCGGCGAAAAAACACCTTCCCTTCTTTTCATGCTTCGTGAAGAAAACATTCTCCGTTAAAACTGTTCTGATAAATCACATCCATGCTTCGTGTAAACATTCTCCGTTAAAACTGTTCTGATAAATCATATCCATGCTTCGTGTAAACATTCTCCGAAGCTATTTTCCGAAGATTATCATTGTATTCCCTCGTGACTTTGCACAATTTGCTCTTTCTCAAAGCATCCTTTCGAAGGTCGAAACTGTGTCCCCTTCTTTTGCCATGTGCAACATGATGTATGATGCTTATGCTATGCAAAATGATGTGATGATGTTATGTTATGCAAATGACATTTGTTCCGAAGATATACACCAAATATATTTGTAAGCTCTGCATTCCCTTAGGAACGTCTTTGGAGCTTCTTCGCCTTTTACTTAGGCGGTATAAGCTCTGCATTCCCTTAGGAACGTCTTTGGAGCTTCTTCGCCTTTTACTTAGGCGGTATAAGCTCTGCATTCCCTTAGGAACGTCTTTGGAGCTTCTTCGCCTTTTACTTAGGCGGTATCAGCGTTGACTTTTCGCTGTATGCTCTGCATTCCCTTAGGAACGTCTTTGGAGCAAAAAACTTACACTGCGCTCCCTTTGGAACGGCTTTTTGTAACTTCGGCAACTTACTCTGCGTTCCTTAGAACGACTTTTTGTTGTTTCGAAGGATTTTTAATAATTCGAAGGTCCTCCTTGTTACCACAAATATTTAAGCTTCGGCAACTTAAGCCTGTGGAGAAGATAGATTTTCCTCATAACCAACCTCGAAACTATTATATGAAAACTGAAATGTTCTTTATTACACAGAAAATAGAACTTAAACGGAAAAGACTGTTATCAAAGTAGGATATCTGTCAATAAATGTGCTTCGATTCTGGCACAGTACTATTGACTGTGCGAGCTTCAGATTGCTCTCTGAGATCCCTTTGGTGCGGAACATATTGGCTCCCTTCTGGCTGTTGGCCTTGTTGCAGCGGAGGTGGAGGCGGGGGTTGTTGCCATGAAGCTTGAGGTTGACTCGCCGAAGCTACAGAGACTGCAGGGTGGTTGCCCACATATTCCGGGATGTAAGGCTGATGGTACGAAGCAGTATGCATGACCTGCTTCGGCTGTCCTTGTTGCGCTGCAGCTTCTGCTAGCTCCTTTTGTTTCTGGATGGTGACATGGCACATCCTGGTGGTATGGCCCTTGTTCTCACCGCAGAATAAGCAAAATGTCCTCCTTGGTTGATCTCCAAATCTCCCGCCAAAGCCCCTGGCGCCTCTGCCTCTTGGAGCTGGTGGCCGAAAGAAAGTTTGTTGTTGCCCCGAAGCCTGTGAGGAGCACTGCGGCCTATTCTGCTGACTCCCCTTATCATCATTTTGAGTGTTGTGGATGGACCTGACATGCCTCGGATAGAATCTTCCCCCGAAGCCCCTGGTCATCTCAGAAAATCTGAAGGCCTCCTCCCTTCTTTGGCGAAAGTCATTATCAGCACGAATGTACTCGTCCATCTTTTGGAGCAGCTTCTCCAGAGTCTGAGGAGGCTTCCTAGCAAAGTATTGGGCTGTAGGTCCAGGACGAAGCCCCTTGATCATGGCTTCGATGACAATTTCATTGGGCACCGTTGGTGCCTGTGCCCTCAAACGCAAGAACCTTCTGACATACGCCTGAAGGTATTCCTCATGATCCTGAGTGCACTGGAACAAGGCTTGAGCAGTAACCGGCTTCGTCTGAAATCCTTGAAAGCTGGTTAACAACATATCCTTCAGCTTCTGCCATGAGGTAATAGTTCCTGGTCGAAGGGAAGAATACCAGGTCTGAGCAACACTCCTGACGGCCATGACAAAGGACTTTGCCATGACTGCAGCATTGCCCCCATACGAAGACACTGTTGCTTCGTAGCTCATCAAGAACTGCTTCGGGTCTGAGTGGCCGTCAAACATAGGAAGCTGGGGTGGCTTATAGGATGAAGGCCAGGGTGTAGCCTGCAGCTCAGTAGACAGAGGAGAGGCATCATCGAAAACAAAATTTCCATGATGGAAATTTTCATACCAGTCATCTTCGTTGAAGAAGCCCTCCTGACGAAGGTCTTTTTGTTGAGGCCTTCGGTCTTGCTCATCGTGGGTAAGATGACGGACTTCTTCAGCAGCTTCGTCGATCTGCCTTTGCAGCTCAGCTAGCCTGGCCATCTTCTCTTTCTTCCTCTGTACCTGTTGATGAAGTATCTCCATATCCCTGATTTCTTGGTCTAGTTCATCCTCCTGAAGCGTAGGGCTGACGGCCTTCCTCTTCTGGGTTCGGGCCTCCCGAAGAGAGACGGTCTCCTGGTTGTGGTCCAGCGGTTGCAATGCTGCAGCCCCAGTCGCTGAAGCTTTCTTCGGCGCCATGGCAAAGGTCTATAGCTTCCGAAGGTGTTCAAAAAGCTCGAAGTGGAAGTGAGTTCACCGGAGGTGGGCGCCAATGTTGGGGACTTGTTCTCAAATACTATGAGTTAAGAACAAGGCAACATAAAAAGTGTTAAGTGTTAAAGTCCTTCGTCCTTCGAAACATTATTCCCCTTCGGGAAATAATGAGTTTCGGACGAAGGTCACAAGAGACATACCTTCGTAAATATAACAAGTAATGACGAAGGATTCGTATAAAGCATGAAATATAATATAAACATCATAGAATCATTTCTATTTTATTAACATGAAGAAATAGAAATGATTTCAAATTACAAATATACCTTCGGTCTTGAGAGAAGGTAAAAGTACAAGCGTGACGCAAAAGCCAATGCCAAGTCAGCGTGAACAGTACGGGAGTACTGTTCATCTATTTATAGACGCGGGACGCAGCCCACGTAAAATTACATCCATGTCCATTACATTCGTTAATGACTTATGGAAATCTGTCAAGGCCCACGTAGTCTTTTCATCTTTAAGTCGGTTCCCCTTTCTGCTATCGCGACGAAGCTTCCCTGCGCACAGCTTCGGCTGTGCATCATCCTTCGTGGAGCTTGGTAATCAGCTCGTCCTTCGTCTGGTCCAGGCTTCGTCTTGACCGTACTTCATGTTCATAATTCTGAGTCCGAAGGTACCTGTTCACATAATCCACTTGGAAAACATTGTCAAATCATGTTTTTGAGGACCTTCGGAGGACGAAGGCCCCCAACACTAGGGAAACCTATTAGGTCCCATCAAATTAAACTGAGCATGTCATAGTGATTACCAGAAAACATTATTAGGTAGAGAAGAGTGATCAAGGGCACAACTTTCCTTAGACTTGAGATTCCAGGTACCTCACCAAATTGGTCTTCGGGTGACTCGTAACCTCGCTGCTACTCATAGCAACACATACAAATAGACAACAAGTACTTAAAAATAATAGTACACCAAACATGAGAACAAACAGTGTAAGAATATTCTACGCGCTGCTACAAGAGCGTAGGTTCGAGAATCACTAAAATTGAAGTTACTTTGAAAAAGATATGATTTTTGGAAGACATATGTGATTATATATGAGAATTATGTTCTATGTGGATTAACATATAAATCTTACAATGTTTTATATCTCTAAGATTGACCCAAAGTTATTTTGAATTATTAATCTAAAACTGAAATCATCTCGAGAAAGATATTGATGTTCTAGGACTATGTTGTGTGGAAAAACAAGAAAACCCTACAACATGGAGGAAAGCCAAATGATGATAACACTAATGTCTTTAAGTGCAAGTATCATCAATTATCATTTCTCTTGTGGCTTGTATAGTCACATAGAAAAAGGAAGCACTTAAGAATGTCGTTAAATTATGTCACCATTCTATGGAGAGAGTTCCTCTCATATGGTAGATTGCATTTTCATCATTTCTATATTATGGCAATCTACATGCTTTAAATTGTTGTAAGTACCTTATGACATGTTTTACATTAGTTATCCTATTGTTGCCATGTTCTAGACATAGAGAAAGGTATTCCAAGTTCTTAAAAGAAAAAGGTGTCATATAAGGAATTCAAATCCTTAGGACACTTATTAAAGGGAAAGTTCTCATTATGACTAAAATTGTGAGACTAATGCTTTTGTCTCAGTAACTTAAGTAGTCTTACATCAAGAGAATGAGTTTCTCTATGAATGTGTAATCTAAACATAAAAATCAATCCAATGATATATGATGTATTTCTTCTTGCTTAAATTGGATATGATTCTTCTACATTAATCGCTCTCCATGTTATGAATTAGATTTGTCCCCATAAACATAAAATAGTAACTATGCTTGTTTTATGAGTTAAAACTATGCATAATATCAATTAAAGAATAATCTGGTTCATATCATGAAGTTTCCTTGTTTTAGTAATCTACCTGTCATTCCTACTAAAAATTGATTACTAAAAAGTAAACTAGTGCTCATGTTACTAATGACATCTCTCTTGAGCATATTTATGAAAATCTACAGGAGAATGAGTGCATGTTCAATTTATTAAAAGACACAAGCCTCAAGGTTGCTCTTCACCTTAACAAAAGTAAAAGCAAAGGTATGGGAACTCTTCCCCTTATCAATATCCAATCAATGATAGTTCCTATCAATTGGTATTTCTTCCAAACTATCATAATCTACCAATGTGAAGATTAGATTCCTTATTTGACATAAATTGGCTAAAAATGCATATTATGTGAAAGGGAAGTGGCCATAACCATTTTCTATAATCGATTTTGGTGCTTGACGACCATCACAAATCTTATGGACTAACTAGTTTGCCTAGTTGATCATTTCTCAGGGGCATAAGTTCATCTACATCAATTCTAAGTCAATTGTCCAGAATATCATAGATTATTCCGAACAGTAGAAGCTTTTTGGAAAATTCACATGTGTGCGGACCGTTCGGGCCCTTCCGGCGGACCGTCTACGACACCAATGTGAGCCTCGAACAGGTACTATGCAAATAACGTGTTTACATTACAGACTGTTTGAAGGAAAAGAGAGCACTGTCCTGGACCAAACTCGGACCGTCTGGCCTCAGGCGCAGACCGTCCACCTGTTGAAAAACTAGAAAACCCAAAGGTGACGGGTTCGGTAAAATGCATCTTTAGCGTCCTCCCGGACCGTCCGGGGAGCACGTCCGGACCATCTGCGACTACTTTCTCTGACATCTGATGTCACATTTAACGCATTGTAGCCGTTGATATAGCCGTTACTGCTGGCCGTTGCGGTTTCAGCCATTGATGTGTAGCGGCGAACCGTCCGGACCAGGGGCGCCGACCGTCCGTGGTTGGCAGAAGAAGGTCAACGGCTAGGAAGTGGTTGGAGGCTATAAATACAACCTCAACCACCTCCAGTCAATACACCCAAGCATTCTACTCACACACATTCAATGCAAGAGCAAGCAATCCATTCCAAGACACATTCAAAGCTTCCAAACCTCTCCAAGTGCCACAATTGAGACAAGTGATCATTAGTGACTAGTGACTTGAGAGAGTGTGATTCATGTTTCATTTGTTGCTCTTGTTGCTTGCCTTTTTAATCGTGCTTTCTTCACCTCCTTCTAAACTCTCTAGTGACTTGTAAAGCTAGCAAGAGACACCTAAGTGTGTGGTGGTCCTTGTGCGATCTTAGTGATCCTTGAGATTAAGAAGAAAAACTCAACCGATCTAAGTGATCGTTTGAAAGAGGGAAATGGTTGAAAAAGACCCGGCCTCCGTGGCCTCCTCAACTGGGAGTAAGTTCTTTGGAACCGAACCTCGGGAAACAAATCGTTGTGTTCATTTGTGTTGATCATCATGCTACAATTTGATTCTTCCTCTCCCCTCTCACTAAGTTTTCTTGCTCACAATCTTTTAAGTTAGCTCCCAAAGTTATCCACATTGATTGAGCAACTTATAGCAAGAAGAACTCTCTTTCTCACTCTGATTTTGTTATTACTTGTTTCTAATCCTAACCCTGGGTGAAGTTCGTGTTTAAAGTTTATAATTTTCAGGTTTCGCGTATTCACCCCCCCTCTAGGCGACTTTCACTATGTTTGTTCTCATATTGTTGTGCTTCTAAGTTATTTTAATCAATCCTATGTGGAGAAACATCAATATGAAGAAAAATTTCCAATGATTGATTTTAAATGTTAAAAGGTGCATATTCCTCTCTTTAAAAGCTATGCACTACCCAAAAAAGGGGAATATAATTTATGTTTGTGTGATTTATAGATGATGATTTGTCTGTATCTCTTATCTAAAGAAATCATCATTTATCATATACTCCCTTGTGCTGCTAATATCTCTCTTTCAAGTATTTTCAATAAGTTTGAAAGGGAAAAGAGACAACTATAAATGGAGGGCACTCTAATGAAAAAGAAGATGTCAAGAACAACAACACCCACTTAGACAGTAAGATCTTCAAATTAATCAATGGTGTGGCTGTAAGTATTCTAAACCTTTTTTCATTTTGAGAATACGAGGCATAAGCTGATTATTGCAAATTTTATATGCCTTGATCAAGATGTTCAATGAATTCCCCTATTTGTCTTTAAAGGAGAGTGCATCTAACCAAGTCATTCAAATACTTGATGCACATCTTTAGGGGGAGCCCATTTCTATATCTTGATTACATTTAGACTAACACATTCCCTTAGTCATCTCATGCAGTCTCAAGTATGAGAATAAGTTTCTCATAAAGTATGCTACTACAAGACAATCCATTTTGATAAAGAAGTATCACTTTTTCTTGGATTGCAACTTTCATTATTAAAATAGCATATTTACTAGATTCTCCTAACATAAGCTTATTTGATAATCTGGTGCCTTTGATCACATCTGTTATATTCTTGATCATTGAATAGCTTCAATTGATACTTATGTTGCTTAGTGCTTCATCTACTATCAATTGATGTGTCTCTTATGTATGCTAAGTTAAAATGAGAATTTAGAATAAGATATATGCAATTAAGTGCTCTGCTTGATATTCGATAGTAATGATTTGTTTAAACAAAAGGACCACTAGTTGTAGAATTCTCTCTGTGCAAGATAATGATATATCTTGTCCTGAGCATAAGGACTTATGTTCTCATCATTAAGACTAAGGATCAAGCATAATGATGAGAGAGTCTCCACGTAAAGGTACAAAAGGGTAAACCACTTAGTAACATTTACACTTGTACCTATTTTCCTTCTTGTACGTATATTGTATATCTTTAGTTATAGGAGGAATAAAAAGCAATGTCTATGCATAACCCTGCTTCTTACCCAGTTTAATCTCTCAAGATTTCATTCCTGCCTTGATGCAAATTTTATTAAGTCTAGGCGAAGTAATTTTCTTGTCAAAGAGCTTAAGGCTTAACCTTGTGATAAGGATGATCTACCTTGTTTCAAGGTGGAAGATCCTTAAGTTTCCTTGAATCATTAAGGGTAATTGCATGCTTTCTTAAGTGTGTAGTCTATCATGAGCATCATGTTTATATTATGACACATTGCACTTCACAATTCCTGTGATATAGATATGTTCTCATAAACCTCATTACTTGGCAGGACCAATCTATATTGTAGAAATGTTATAAAGCTTAATTGACATATCTCTTGATCTTATATATCTCTTTCAGTTGGTACTTGCTCTTAATTCATATTTTTGCTTATACCAAGGTTCAATGTGGAGAACTTGCATCCTAAGAGCTCACAAGTCTTAAGTGCATTGATCTTACAAGTATTCATCACTTGTATGCACAATTTTAGGGGGAGCAGTTCTCTACACATTAAATCTTTGAGACTAACCATTCTTCAAGTATATGTTGTGCTTAGTCTCGAATTGAAAGGGAAATGGAGTTTCGAGCAAAGGGAGTACTTCCACTTCACATTCGTTCGATATCAAACACCCTTGCTCAAACTCAAGTACTTCAATTCCATATCTACATTGCCTCAAAATTTCTTCATTTTTGGTGCTTAATGCCAAAGGGGGAGAGAGTACTAGGCCAAAGCAAAAGGACCACATCACCACCCTATTTTCTGAAAACATTTTAAACTATTTTATACCAAAGGGGAGAACTTCTTTAGGGGGAGTTTTTAAATGGCCAAAGGAAAAGTATTTGAAAAAGGAGAGAATCTTTAAATCTTAGAAATTCTCTTAAAATTTCATTCTTGTGCCTTGGGCCATATGCAAATAACTCTGAAAAGATTTTATCAAAAGTTTGCAAAAACTATTACATATGGTGCAAATGTGGTCCAAAATTACAATCATGTCAATATCACTCATATGCACTTAGAACTGCTTTCATTTCAATAGCCTATGAACACTTGACCAATTGCAAACTAGTTACAATTTCATACTTCATATTTGCTTTGGTTTGTGTTGGCATCAATCACCAAAAAGGGGGAGATTGAAAGGAAAATGGCCTTAAACCATTTCTTATATTGATTTTGGTGCTTCATGACCATCACAACCATTCGAACTAACTAGTTTACCTAGTCTTTGATTCAGAGGTTCATAAGTTCAACAGTTTAGTCTCTAAGTCGCAATCAGCTCTGGTCTAACCAAATAGGGGTAAAACATGGAAGAGATGAACTACCAATTGTTCTACTCTTTGGATAAGTTTTAAATACCCCAAGGAACCTATTCAACACTTCTAGAGAGGATGGAAAGCTCGGAATCAACATCTCACTATTTTGGAGCTAGTGTGAGCAAAATAAGAAATATGAGTTAAAGAATCAAAATGTTCATGGTCCATGACTTAGACTATATGGAAAGCCACTTGAGATATTTTCATAGGATCTCTCTCAAGTTTAGCCAAAGAAACTTGGAGAAAATTGTTCAAAGATCAACGACAAGTCAGAAACTCAAGTTCTGAAATCGCCAAGTGCGGACCGTCCGGCCCCTTCTAGCGGATCGTCTGCGACACCACTATGACTTCGGACAAGAACTAAATTGGGGACAGTTCGACTAAACCATAGACCATCTAGCTATAATTCTCGGACCGTCCGCACTGTGAAGATCTGGTTTAGCCCGAAGGTGACAAGTTGAGCAAAAGGATTTTTAGAGCTAGCGCGGACAGTCCAGGACCAAGGGCAGACCGTCCGTGTATTGTCACCAAGGAAAGACAGCTGTTGATCTAACCGTTGGTCTGTCAAGCGTATTCGTTAAGATGTCAGAATCGACCGGTGAAGAGTCACAGACCGTCAGGACCCTAGTCGTAGACCGTCCGCTAGTGCAGTTTCTAGTAGATGCGCCACAACGGCTATACGGGTGGTAGAGGGCTATAAAAGCCACCAGTCCATTCATGTAATTCATTGATCTACATCATACACAAGAGTTGGGTATTTGCTCCTATCTACTAGAGCAATACTTCTATACACATCAAAACCTCACAAGTGCTACAAAAAAGAGATCAAGCAAGAAAGAGCTACTCGTGTGTGTTTAGCTATAGTGCTTTGTGAGAACCATTGAGAGAAAGTGTGTGCTACCTCTTGTGGTCATTTGAGAGTGGAGTTTTGACTCCCATTCATTGTAAAGCTAGCAAGATCCCCTTATCTTTGTGGTTGGCCTTGCGGAGACTTTGGTCTTTTGTTGACTAAGAAGAAGAAACACTCGCTGGTCTTGGTGACCGTTGGAGAGAGGGAAAGGGTTGAAAAAGACCTATCCTTTGTCGACTCCTCAACGGGGATTAGGTTCTTGGTGAACCAAACCTCGATAAAACAAATCATATGTGTCACTTGTGTTTATTGCTTGTGATTTGTTTGTCTTCTCACTCTCAAAGTTCTCTTGCACTATTCTTTGTTGATATTACTTTGTGTTGCTTCAAGTTAAATTCTCATATATAGAAGCAACGCCTTGCAAGAAAGAACTTGTGTTATTCCTCTTCTAATCTGAGCCCTCTTGTGTTATTCTCCATAGATATTTTAGTCGTGTTGCTTTGTGTTAATTCTGCATTCTTTGAAAGCAATACTTTTGCAAGCAAAGGACTTAGTTTTATACTCTGATAATTGTTCATCTTGTTCTAACCACTAATCGAGGGATCAAGGGTCGTGTAAAAGTTATAAATTTCAGGTTTGCCTATTCAACCCCCCCCCCCCTCTAGGCGACTTTCACCAGTCAAAAGCATTTGAAGAAGATTTGGACAAAGAAGAAGAAATTGGTCTGCAGTCTGGCGCACTAGACCGGTCCGGTGGTGCACCGGACCGTGTGCACATGGAGGTTGAACCATGGCTTTTCTCAAGCTGGCGCGACAGACCGGTTTGGTGGCTATCTGGACTGTCTGACAAGATTCCAACAGTAGACACATCAAACGATATATGACATGGCGTGGTCCGGAGGTCACTAGACCATCACTATTCATAGTTAGGTGCCCCTGACAGGTCCGAATGGCTCCCTACTGCTGCAGTCATCAGAAGGTCGGGTGGTTCACTCCAATGACTATTTGGGTGGTTGGGAGCTATGAATACCCCCCCATCCAGCACATTGAAAACACAAGAACTACTCCAACCAACTATACTTCAACTGCAACACCTCCCACGTATTCAAAGCCATTCCATTCTCATTGAACAATTTGAGTTTGAGAGACTTAGAGGCATGTGCATTCGAGTGTTGCTAGTTCTTGTGATTTTGATTTGATTTTTCATTCTCACTCTCACCCCCATTCTCATTGTTGTAAAGCAAAACAAGAGGCTCTGTTCTTTGTGTGGAGGTCCTTGTGGGAATTGGTGTCCCTATGAAGTGAAGGAAAATTCAACCAGTCTCCATGAACCATTGAGAGAGGAAAAGGGTTGAAAGAGACCCGTCCTGAGTGGACTCCTCAACAGGGACGTACGTTCTTAGGAGTGTAACCTCAGGAAACAAATTGATGTGTGAAAGTAGCCTAGAGGGAGGGAATAGGCTACACCTGAAATTTCTCACCAAAAATTCGAGATAGTGTCAAATTTCAAGTTGCACTGGTGCAAACTAGTTCAGCTAGTATTATTCCCAACTGAACAGGTTTGAACCTGCTCAACTTAGATTAGATAAATAGTTACACGAATAGCACGGAGTAATGATAGATTCTTTCTTATATCTTGCCCTAAAGAAGATCCACTTGAATGGGTGTGAAATCGATGTGAACCGAGTCCATAAGATTCACACACAAGATAAAACAAATATGGACTGACCAACAATTTAAAGTACTTCTCAAGAACACAACAAGAACACAAGAACACACGATTTAACCCGAGGTTCGGCTACCACCACAAAGGCATCCTACTCCTCCTTGAGGAGCCCACAAAGGGCCAGGTCTTTTCCAACCCTAATCCTCCACAAGCCGACCACCAACGTCAAGGCAATATCTTCTAACTTAGCTCAACAAGCGAGTGATACAAACTTCTTGGGGTCATCCACAAATTTGGAGACTCCAAAGCAACCTCTATCTGTCAAGGAACACAAGGTTCCAAGAGTAACAAATCCGCACAAGATTCAAGATTGCAATGAGCTCAAGAGATGAAGAGAAAGGGAGAATAGAGATGAAATCACCAACGAGTTAAACAAACTTCACCTCACACCAAGGGTCCTCCAAATTATTGAAGGGAATGCGATTTGGGGTGTGAGAGGTGAAGTGAATGCTCTTGTTTGAGTGTATGTCAGCCAAGAATTCATGGATGGGCAGGAGTGAATGAAGAGAGAGAGGGCAATGGAGTATATAAAGGGTCCCCAAAAGCTGATGGCCGTTGGACTTTTCTGACTGAAAACCGAATGAGCTAGTCCTAAAACTAGCTCAACTGGTTTCTACCAGCCTGTTTTTCGGTTCAGTGGCCGGCTGAGTAGGTGGGTGGACCGGAGCCAAAACCGGTTGAGCTGGTCCAAAACCGCCTGAGTTGGCTTTCAAAAAGCTGAAACATAACTTTTTGGCTGGCAGAGTAGAAAAGTGGACCAGGGCAAAAACCGGCTGAGCTGGTCCAAAACTAGCTGAGCCGGTTTTCAAAAACTGGCTGAGCTGGTCCAAAACCGGCTGAGCTGGTTTTCAAAAACTGGCTGAGTTGGTTTTCAGAAAACTGAACACAACCTTGGGGAAGGCTGAGTGGAGAATTTGACCAGCTTTTCCAAGAGCATTCATGATAAAAAAAATCAAGGTTTTCTTAAAGGATTTTGAAGAGAATTAGACTTAGCTCATCACAACAACTTACTCATATTTTGTGGATCCCTCTTAATTGCACGGTGAATCCTACGACTCAAGAATTGTAAAATTTAAATGGTCGTCGTTCATAAGCACTTGAATCATGCCATATGATGTATATATTTAATCCTCAGTGCTTTACCCTTTGTATAGATATGGAAACTGTGCTCCTCCTGTCTTTAAGATAACTGAATACATGCTAGGAGCAAACTTGTTAGAAACTCTATTTGTTTTGTCATTTAATCACCAAAACCCTTAGTCAGGGTTAATTGCACTTACAATCTCCCCCTTTTTGGTGATTGATGCCAAAACAAACAAGAGTAAATACAGATAAAAATTGTAACTAGCAAGATTTTGAATACTTGTGTATGTGCGGCTCCCCCTAGATGTGTGCATATGTTTTGAAACTTAATATTGACTTGATATGTCAATTTTGCAACACATTTGGAGAGAGTGAATAACCAACACATTTCACAACTATTCGAGGGGTGCAACAAGCAAAGTGTCATATAGGAGATTATGATGCATATGGCAAACTTACTCAATCTCATCATGGCATATCACGTATCATAGGAGATACATGATGATCAAAGCTCATAGCATAGAGGATCATAAAAAGTTCTTAACTAGCTATTACAATAATAATCATCATAGCATAATGAAGTCCATGGCCCTAGGATCACATACATCACACAGTTAAACATCTCATAGTTATTACAGACCAAATAGTTCATTACATAAAAGATAGTTCAGCCCCTAAGGCTACCAACCAAACAGCAACTTCTCCCCCTTTTTGGCAGTGAGCACCAAAAATTGAAGAAGGGATAACCACATATTACCATGGTGGAGAGGGATCAAAGAAGCGAGCAGCCAGATTCACAGCGAAGTTTTCCTAGCAGGAGGAGGAGTGTTACCAGTTGGATACTAGGGGGAGGATAAGAAGAAGAGGGGCCCGGATCACCTTGGTAAGGAGGAGGGGCGAACTGATCCACATCATCAGCAAGAAAATCTTCCTCAACTTCTTCATCATCAGAAGACATAAATGGGACACCATAGGCTTGTTAGTGTCATTCATTTATATCAAGAGGTGGTGCATGAAGGGGCACATCAGGGGAGCGAGAAGAAAATGGGTGACCCATGGAGATTGACTGGAAGCGCAGATTGTCATCAGTCTCCTGCTGGCGCCTAGCTAGCTCATGCACATTAGCAGAGATATCCTGGCACATGGAGAAGAAGGTTGCAATCCCATGAGCCAGCCAAGCTCCCAGACCATGACCACGACCTCGACCACGACCACGACCTCGGCCACCATGGTTCATAGTATATGGAGTGGCAGCACCTTGAGAGGAGGAAGGATGGGTGGGACCAGCAGAAGTCTGCTCACGAGAACCAGCAGGAGCCTTTTTCATTCTGCCTGTAGGATTATTTGGATCTATCCAAAAAGGGGTGTAAGGAAGATGCCTGGTGCCCTTCTCATATCTAATTTGAGTAACAACTTCAATCATTTTTATAATGAAAGGAGCATGAAGGCAACCTTTGAGAGGGGAGCATGAGGCATGGATGATCTCCTACTAGATCATATCGAAGACATTCAGCCTAACACTGCTATCTGGTTTCATGAAAGAGAGAAGAACTTTACTGTTGGGGGCCTTCGTCCTCCGAAGGTCCTCAAAAACGAGGTCTAACAAAATCTTCCAAGTATAGCATATGAATAGGTACCTTCGGACTTGAGCTAAAAGCATTATCACGACGAACGTTGGAGTTTCTCCGAAGCTACGCACGGGGGGAGCTTCAGCTAAATGACGGAGAAAGGAACCGACTTAAAGGGGAAAAGGCTATCTAGTCCTCATAGAGTTGACTATTAGTTAACAATGAATGTAAAGGGCATGAATGTAATTTCTCACATGCTGCGTCCTGTGCCTATAAATAGATGAACAGTTCCCCGTACTGTTCACGCTGACTTGTATTCGCTCGTGCGTCACGCTTGTACCTTTGCCCTCTATCAAGCCAAAGGTACAAATGTAATTCAATATTGTTCTTATTCATTCATGATCATATAATAAAAGATATATTAACGTTGTTATATGATTATTCATGTTATTTCTCATGTTTCATATGCTTCGTCTTTCATTAATATATGTTGTGATGATGAAGGTATGTCCTTCATGACCTTCGTCCGAAGATCGTTATATCCTTAGGGAAATAATGCTTCGAAGGACGAAGGGCATTAACATTTAACATTTTGTGTTGCCTTATTCTTAATTCATAGCATTTGAGAACAAGTCCCCAACATTGACACCCACCTCCGGTGAACTCACTTCCACAAGCTTCGTTAAGCACTGACCTCCGTCATGCCGCTGAAGAAAGCTTCAGCACCAGGGACCGCTGCACTGCTGCCGCTGGACCCAAACCAAGAAACTCTTTCTCTTCGAGAGGCTCGAAGCCAGAAGAGGAAAGTCACCAGTCCAACACTCCAGGAGGAGGAGTTGGACCAAGAGATCAGGGATATAGAGATCATCCATCAGCAAGTACAAAGGAAGAAGGAGAAGATGGCGCGATTAGCTTATCTTCAAAGGAAGATCGACGAAGCCACTGAAGAAGTGTGTCATCTTGTTCAAAATGAACAAGATCGAAGGCCTCAACATAGGGAGCTTCGTCAAGAAGGCCTATTCAATGAGGATGCATGGTATGATGGTTTTAACCATGATGCCTTCATTTTTGATGATGCTTCTCCCTTGGCAGCAGAACTACAGGCTACTCCATGGCCCTCATCATACAAGCCACCCTAGCTCCCCATGTATGATGGACACTCAGATCCAAAGCAATTTCTGATGAGTTACGAAGCAACTATATCTTCGTATGGGGGCAACACTGCAGTCATGGCTAAGTCCTTCGTCATGGCAGTCCGAAATGTAGCCCAAACATGGTATTCTTCTCTTCGGCCAGGGACCATCATGTCGTGGCAGAAGCTTAAGGACATGTTGGTTACCAGCTTCCAAGGCTTTCAAACAAAGCTGGTCACAGCTCAGGCTTTGTTTCAATGTACGCAAGACCATGAAGAATACCTTCAGGCATACGTACAAAGGTTCCTGAGACTAAGGGCACAAGCGCCTACAGTGCCCAATGAGATTGTCATTGAGGCCATGATTAAGGGCCTTCGGCCAGGACCTACGGCTTAGTACTTCGCTAGGAAGCCCCTGCAAACTCTGGAGAAGCTGCTTCAGAAGATGGATGAGTACATCCGAGCTGACAACGACTTCCGCCAAAGAAGGGAGGAAGCTTACAGATTCTCTGAAATGACCAGGGGCTTCGGAGGAAGAATCCATCCAAGGCACGTCAGGTCAATCCATAACTCCACTCAAAGCGATGACAAAGGAAGTCAGTCTCAGAGGTCACAATATACCTCACAATCCTCGGGGCAACAGCAAAGCTCCTTCAGGCCACCAGCTCCAAGGGGCAGAGGCGCCAGGGGCTTCGGAGGAAGGTTTGGGGATCAGTCTAGAAAGATCTACTGCTTATTCCGTGGTGAGGACAAGGGCCATACTACAAGAATGTGTCAAATCACTATCCAAAAGAAGAGGGAGATTGCAGAAGCCGAAGCTCGACAGAATCAACCGAAGCAGGTCTTGCACACTGCTTTGTGCCATTCACCCTACATACCGGAATATGTGGGTAATCACTCTACAGCTTCTGTTGCTTCGGCTAGTCAGCCACAGGCTTCTTGGCCACAGCTTCCACCTCCGCCACCACTACAACCTGCTTATTCACGGGGTCAGCAGCTAGAAGGGAGCTAGCACACCCAGCAACAAAGGGATTTCAGGGAAGAATCCGAAGCTCGCACAGTCAACAGTATTGTGCCGGAGTCAAAGCACATCTATTGAGAGATATCCTACCCTCTGAAGCACTTTTCTATGCCACTTTGTTTTTTTAAGGACAAGTAATGAAAATCTAGATTTAATTCTTTGTAATAGTTTCGCTTCTGTTAAAATCAAATATATCTTCTTCACAGATTTACGAAGCTCGAAAATTGTCGAAGCTTCAAAAGTCGCTCTTAAGGGAGCGCAGCAAAAGTCTTGTCGAAGCTTAAAAAGTCGTTCCCAAGGGAGCGCAGAGTAAGTTTTTTGCTCAAAAGTCGTTCCTAAGGCAATGCGGAGCCAAATACCACCGAAATATAAGGCGAAGCGCGAAAAGTCAACGCGAAAAATACTGCTGAAATATAAGGCGAAGCGCGAAAAGTCAACGCGAAAAATAACGCCGAAATATAAGGCGAAGCGCGAAAAGTCAACGCGAAAAATACCGCCGAAATAGAAGGCGAAGAAGTTCAAAAGACATTCCTAAGGGGATGCATAACTTACATCAAAAAATAAGCGGTGAAGCCAAAAAAATAAACGGCAAAGAGATTTTGATCGTTCCTAAGGGGACGCAGAGATTGTGTGTTTCAGCGAGGGCGTGTGTCTTCGGCATGAGCATCATTCTTTGCATCATATCATCGCATCATATCGCATAGCATCACATCATACATCATATCACATCAATGACATGAATTGGAAACAAAGCTGATCTTCAGAGAATGCTTCACAAAAATGAAAAGGTGCTAAGGCACAGAGTAAGCTGAGACTTACAGTTTCATCAGCTTTGATGAGGAAGAAGAGATCTATTGTTTACAAAGCATTGATATTTTTATGAAGCTTGGATGCTCTTTACGAAGCATGGATATTCTCACGAAGCATAAGTATTCTTCTTTACGAAGCATGAAAAGAAGGGAAGTTGTTTTTCGCCGAAGGCTCAAAAACGGTATGTATATAAAAAAAGTTTCATGCATCGCAAAGAAGTGAATTGCAAAATAGTTTACATATTAGATTCAAAGCTATACGCATCACATATTATAGACTTAGTCCAACAAATGTTACATAAAACACCTAAGAACGTTTTTACAATAACTACTAGTCCTCTCTCAGGACCTTCTCCGCAACTTCATTTAGCAGCTTGTTAACAACTTCGTCAAAAATAGATTTGGCTACATTAATGATATCTATTGCTTCTTTCGTTTCCGGGTCTGCCAAGGGGTCGAACGATTTTGGTGGAGGAGATAGTTCAGCTGCGATAGAAAAAATCAATCAGTTCGAAGCCACGAAGACAAACAACAAAGCTAAAACCAATTAAATGATACATATCTGTCTCTCGAGTTCTGCAGCTTTCTCAGCTTCTTTCGCTGCTTCTCGAGCGTCATGAATATCTTTTTTGCTCTTCTTCATTATCTCTTGGGCCATTTCTCGGCCACCATTCTCCCAGATGTCAGTGAAAAAGTTTCCACCCAGAAAACTTGCTTCGGCCGAGGGATCCTTTGTGTCATCCACGGAGAGGGAAGCTTCAGTCTGGGCCAAGGTTTTAACATGATTACAACCCACCTTCTCTAAGATAGCTGAAACTCCTCTCGCACCAGAAAACGCGCAGACATCCCCACAATCACCTAAGATTTCTTCAAAAGCTTCGGCTTCTCCGTTGATCCACTCGATAACACCCTTAGGGTCACCACGTATGAAGTTATCTTCGTTTGAATAGGCGCCCACGTTGGCGAAGCTAGCCTTTATCTTCTTCACACAGCCCAAAGATTTTTCAAAACATCTTTCCTTGGATGCGTGAAGTTCTTCAACTATTTTTTCAAAATAATTTTTCCAATATTCACTGGCCTCTCGATCAGCTTCTGCAACAACGCATTTTTCCTTGGCTTCTGCTAGTTGTTTCCGAAGCTCTTCGATCTCATTCTTTTGGACCACAACTTGAGCCTTGGAATTAGCGTCGTCTTCTTTTGTGTTGTCTATCAATGAAATTAATATCTTGTCTTTTTCAAGGCCATCGTTCCTTAGTTCAATTACCTCTGAACGAAGGTTGTTCAGAGCCATTATATACCCTTCATCTTTAATGTTTTTCTGTGCTCTAAGGGCATTGCAAAGGATTAGGCCCTGCAAGAGGAGGACAAGATCAGGTATAAGCAAATGAAACAATTCGTTTTCAAATACAAAATTAGCTTTTATCCTTTATGCTATTATATGCTAAACTATCAGCCAATTCATCCTTTGATAATACTGAAAGGCCTTCTTCTAGCTTCGGAAATCTGAAGCTTCTACCCATCTCCCGACAGACGGATATTTCTTTACTATCCGGGAGACAGTATAAAAAATCTTCCTCCTCGCTGCCATTGAACACTAATGCCCCCTTCGGGTATTTCAGTTTTTGGGCATAATGTTGAGCCTCTCGTTTCACTTCCTTAGAGAGTCCCTTTCCCGAAGCATGGCGGATGATGTAATCAATGGTCTCTTTCAAAGCTTCGGGAGCAGGAGTGGTAACCTTTTCAGGCAAAACTCGCTCCGTGGCCCTCTCTTCTGTTGCCCTTTCTTCAATTTCCGAAGGCCTTTTCTCAGCAGGCTCTGAAGGCCCAGCTTCGGTATCAGCTTGGATTACTGCAGCTTCAATTTCGGTCGGCTTTGTTTCAGCTTCGGTTGGCACTTTTGAAGCCTCGGCAACTTTCCTTGAAGGAGTAGAGCTCAAAGTATTTACTGATTCTAATACATCTAGTACATTTGCCATCCTTCTCCTCTTGGGAGTTGCGGCAGAACTTTTTTGTGCCCTCAGCACTGATACTTCTGATGAAGGGCTTAGAATTCCTAGCGCTTTTGTTTCTTCAATGTTTGGCTTCTCAGCTTTATCTTTATCAGTCTTCAACTCAGCCAGCTCGGCTGAGGACACCTTCGGCATTTCAATCGGCTCTTCAGTTTTCTGTGTGGGAGGAATGGGTTCTCTTGGTTCAGCAGCTGAAGAAGCCTCCCCAACAAACTCAGGCACCACGGCTGGCTCAATATAGCGTGGCTGGTGGGTAAGTACCTTCATCTTTTTGCTTGTAGCCTTCGGCACAGGTTCGGCCGAGGTGACTGCAGCAGTAGCTTTCCTCTTCTTCCCTTGCCCCCGCAGTGGATAGCGGTAGTCGGGATAGACGAAGCCAATAGCGTCAAAAACTCTGTTCAATCTCTTCTTTCCCCTGACTTCCGAAGGCTGTGGACAATGCATTATCTTCTACCTTGGAATATGATCCAAGCAGTTCATCACTTGTTACTTCGATGCATTTTAACCAGTCATCGTTTGGCTCGTCGAATTTATCCCCATATCTGAAAGTATACTTTAGCCGGACCAGCTCACCTTCGCTTGATTCGGCGATAGTTTCCTTCGGCATTTCCCAGTTCTCTACAAGTGGCCATACTCTGAAGGCTATATGCTCCTGGATTAAGTCTCTTGTACCAATGAAAAAACAGACAGTACCAAATGCCTTCTGACATGCTTTGGCGGCTTCATCAATTTCAACCTTCGGCCTTCGGAGGCCGAAGCGGGAACAAATGGGGCACATAATAACTTCCTTAATATCCTCCCTCGCTGACAAGTTGTTCTTCACATAAAACCATTCTTCCATCCAGTTCCCGAGCCATCTCTTCCAAAACGTCGGCACAGGGTGACTAGCATTGGGATAGGCAATAAACCCATAACAACCGAAGTTGTTATGATACTGTTCTTTCCCCATGGCTTTTGTCTCATACAAAAGTTCGTGCATGCTACAGAAACACTTCGCACTTGGTTCTATCCCTTGGCTTTTCACTGCCCAGACGAAGATTCCCATCCTCAATATAGCTTCAGGGGTCAGTTGGTGAAGGAAAACTTGGTAGGTCTTCAATACTTCAACTACAAACTTACTCAGCGGAAACCGAAGCCCAGCTTTGAAGAAGCTTCGGAAAATCACAACTTCGCTTTCCTTAGGGGCCGGGACGTTGTTGTCTCCGCCAGCCCTCATAATAGACATATCTCGAAAGTATCTTCCCCTCATGTTTTCGAGGTGACTTTGCTTAATGGAAGATTTCCCGAAAATTGTATGGCTAGGCCTCCAGGGTCGATCCTCAGAATCTTCGCCACCACTTTCTGCATCATAACTATCACTGTCATCAGTATCCTCAGACAGGCCCTCCAATATCTCCTTAGTAATCTCTTCTGTATTTGTTTTTGCCATTGACTCGACAAATCCAGCAATGTATGGATTCACAGCCTTCTTCTCCTCAAAAAGCTTCTCCTCTTCAGCAAGCTTCGCCTCAGCAACAACCTTCTTGTCCTGAGACATTTTTTCTTTTAGAAATGATGAAAATGTGTCTGTCAAACTGAAGCTTGAAAAGCTTTGAAAAACTAGCAAGTGTTAGTGAGCAACAGCTGTGAAATTGAGAAAATAAAGCAAAAGGCACAGGCAGTGTACCAAATGAGGCCGGTGCGAGCTCTTATTTATACGCTCGACGCGCTCTAAACCAAGGGGCCCCGCCTGTCATTGACTGTTGCTATTCTAGCAAAGGGAAGGTGTTTTTCGGATCTTCGGCTTTGGGCCTTCGTCCATATCGCAGTCTGAATTTGTTATCTTAAACAAATTAATACTGCGAGGGGCTACTGTTGGGGGCCTTCGTCCTCCGAAGGTCCTCAAAAACAAGGTCTAACAAAATCTTCCAAGTATAGCATATGAACAGGTACCTTCGGACTTGAGCTAAAAGCATTATTGCGACGAAGGTTGGAGTTGCTCCGAAGCTACGCACGGGGGGAGCTTCGGCTAAATGACGGAGAAAGGAACCGACTTAAAGGGGAAAAGGCTATCTAGTCCTCATAGAGTTGACTATTAGTTAACAATGAATGTAAAGGGCATGAATGTAATTTCTCACAGGCTGCGTCCTGTGCCTATAAATAGATGAACAGTTCCCCCATACTGTTCACGTTGACTTGTATTCGCTCGTGCGTCATGCTTGTACCTTTGCCCTCTATCAAGCCGAAGGTACAAATGTAATTCAATATTGTTCTTATTCATTCATGATCATATAATAAAAGATATATTAACACTGTCATATGATTATTCATGTTATTTCTCATGTTTCATATGCTTCGTCTTTCATTAATATATGCTGTGATGATGAAGGTATGTCCTTCATGACCTTCGTCCGAAGATCGTTTTATCCTTAGGGAAATAATGCTTCGAAGGACGAAGGGCGTTAACATTTAACATTTCGTGTTGCCTTGTTCTTAATTCATAGCTTTTGAGAACATGTCCCCAACATTTACTTTCGCCCAAAATGTACATCTGATTTCTACCTTTTGGGACAAGAGTCATCCTAAAAAGAGCATTGAGATATCTATAATAATTGAGCATATTTGTAGATTTCCAATACTCATCATGCTCAGAAATATGAAGATCATTTGCTTCATCTCTAGTAGAAGGGCGATAATCATGAATCTTTACCCTATCCCCAGCAATGTCATTGTCAGAGATTCCCAAGATGTGAGCAAACCTCTTATAACTGACTTTGTACCAACTGCCTTCAAGAAAGAAATTCATGTAGGGGAAGTTGTAGGGACTTTCTTCATCAACACTTTTTATCCAGAGAGTGGAGTAAATCTATGCAATGATCTCATCATTCCAATCAAAAGTGAAAGTCATGATGTCTTTCATATTCTTATTCTCACAAGCCCTCAAGGCCAAGGACATTTCCCTATCACCAATGTTTTCACAACCACTCTAGTTTATATGACGTTGATGCAAGATGGGTTGATTTTTCTTGGGAAAAATAACAGTGTTGTAGAAATCCACATGCAGCAGAATCCAGAAGAGATTACCTTTGATGTGAATGTCTCACCTGCGAAGAGCTAGATTTTGGAAGCGCATGTCCTGAAGAAGTGTAGAGCCTCCACTAGCACTGAAATCAGTGATCTCCTCATTCATAGATCTTCTGGCTTGGGCCTTATGCAGAATCAAACCCCTGACAATGGGAGCATCTGGAGGAGGAAGATCAGTAACATCGTCTTTACCACCTTCATCATCTCTTGAAGGTTCCCAGGCCTGTTGATTTGCAGCAGGGCGAGAGCGACTAGAAGGAGTTCGAGTCGTACGCCCACGACCACTCTGAGATTCAGAGGCCTCAACTCCCATCACAACATTTCCACAGCCTCTTCCTTGCTTAGACCTGGACCTTGAAGGTACCTCCTCATAAATCTCTAGGGAGTCTTCATTAGAGTCAGATTCAATGACTGAAGGATTTTGACAACGAACCATCCTTGAGTCCAAACGAGACACACAAGGTGAGAGAAGTAATGATTTTCAAGGAATTAAAGAACATATGTGAAGAGAACCAAGAGTGATTTTGAACACATATTTCAACTGTTCAAGTGAACAGCTCAACTATCATCAGCAATACACACTAATTCACCTTCACAAAAATGTCCATGATAAAAAGAATCATTTGAGGATTGATTCAAACATCCAACCCTTACTACTCCTCGAAGGGAATCACAAGAAATACACTAAGTACATAGATCGAGTCACAAGTTTGAAGAACAGTGGAGTTGCCTCGATCTGGAGATTCTACTAGTCAAATCTCAAAAAGATGGAGGGAAAGTGTGGAGGAGCTTAAGGGGAGCAGCCCCACAAATTTCTCCCAAAAATTTGGCAAGACTTGAGAGTATTTTGAGTGGATTTAAGTGGAGAGTGAGAGAAATTGAGAGAGAAGAAGAGGGGCGCTCGGCTGAGAGAAAGACTGAGGAGTGATAGAAGAAGAGAGGAAAAAGGCGCCTGCTGGCTGACCATTCTGCCAGAAACCGGTTCAGTCAGTCCAAATACCGGCTCAGCCTGTTTTGCTACAGCAGGGTACAAAAAAGCCTAAAGAAAAGCTACAGAATGTCTGCAGAAAACCTGCTACGCAGACTGACACATCAGAGCAATCAGCTGACAGAGGCAGAAAAGCGGCTGAGCCAGTTTTGAGACCGGCTGAGCCGGTTTTCACCAAAGTGAAACCAGTTGAGTGGCCGGCTGAGCCAGTTTACTCGACCAGGTTTCAGCAAAAAAAACTATTTGGCCTAAGTTCACAAGCAAGATTTATATTTTAACCATCTTAAACATTTTAAACAAGAAAAACAAGATTTTAAATGTAAAGAACAAGGTTTTAAGCCAACAGTTTAGCATCACAAGTATGCACGCACTGCTCTAAATATTTATGTGCTATTTTTCAAGACATGTTTCGAGAATCCAAGATATTTAACTCACTCCTAAGAAAACAAAACCTAGTCTCATCAAGAGGTTTAGTGAAGATATCAGCTAGTTGATTTTCGGTGCTCACATGGAATAATTCGATATCTCCTTTGGCTTCGTGGTCTTTCAAAAAATGATGTCTAATTTCAATATGTTTAGTTCTAGAGTGTTGCACAGGATTATTTGCAAGTTTAATGGCACTCTCATTGTCACACAGTAGCGGAATTTTGTTAAACTCACAACCAAAGTCCCTTAGAGTTTGCTTCATCCATAGCAACTGAGCACAACATGCACCAGCTGCTATGTACTCAGCTTTTGCAGTTGAAAGTGCAACACGATTTTGTTTCTTGGAACTCCAAGACACTAAGGACTACCCAAGGAATTGGCAAGTCCCTATAGTGCTTTTCCGATCTACTTTGCAACCAGCATAATCTGAGTCAGAATAGCCAAGTAAATCAAAAATGAGCCTTTAGGATACCACAGTCCTAGGTTTTGGGTGTGAACTAAGTATCTTAAGATTCTCTTAACGGCTACAAGATGGCACGCTTTTGGATTAGCTTGAAAACGAGCACACATGCACACACTTAACATAATATCAGGCCTAGATGCACACAAATAGAGTAATGAACCTATCAGGGATTTATAGAGCTTTTGATCTACAGGTTTACCTTTTCATTGAGGTCGAGATGCCCATTTGATGCCATCGAGTTCTTGATGGGCTTTGCCTTTGCCATACCAAACTTCTTCAACATATCTTGAGTATATTTAGTTTGGCATAGAAAAGTTCCTTCCCTTAGCTGCTTCACTTGAATCCCAAAAAGAACTTGATCTCATCCATCATAGACATCTCGAACCTATTCGTCATCACCCTACTAAATTCCTCAAAAAATTTCTCATTAATACTATCAAATATAATGTCATCGACATATATTTGGCACACAAATAATTCATTATCGACTTTGCGAGTAAATAAAGTAGAGTCAGCTTTTCCTATTTCAAAACCATTTTTAAGCAAGAAATCCTTAAGACATTCACACCAAGCTCTAGGTGCTTGTTTAAGCCCATAGAGCGCTTTGTGGAGGAGGAAGACATGGTTTGGCTTCTTTGGATCTTCAAAGCCCGGCGGTTGCTCCACAAAGACCAACTCATGTAGTGGCCCAATTAGAAATGCACTCTTGACGTCCATTTGATACAACTTGAAATCATGATTAGTAGCATAGGCAATTAATATTCTTATTGACTCTAACCTTGCTACTGGGTGCATAGGTTTCCCCAAAATCAAGTCCCTTCACTTGAGTGAAACCTTAAGCGACCAATTGTGCCTTGTTCCTTGTGACTACACCATGTTCATCTTGCTTATTTCAGAAGACCCATTTGGTTCCAATCACATTTTGCTTGGGTCTTTCCACTAAGGACCAGACTTCATCCCTAGTAAAGTTATTGAGCTCCTCTTGCATTGCAATTATTCAATCTGGATCACCTAGTGCTTCTTCTACCTTAAGTGGCTCAAGAGAGGAAATAAACAAGTAAAATTCACAAAAATTTGCTAAACGTGATCTAGTTGTTACCCCTCTCTTGACGCTACCAAGAATATTATCCACTAGATGATTCCTTTGGATGGTCTGGTGAACTCGAGGATGGGGCACCAATGGTTGTCTTTGAATTTGCCCATCATCATTCTCTTATTCAAGAGGAACTTCACTAACACCCACATCTTGCTCATCTTCCTCAATGCTTGGCATCTCTTGTGGTTGGACAACTTCTTCAAGAATTGGATGACTTGAGGTTGATGTGTTTGCTTGGGTGGAAGATTTATCACCCACCACCTTTGCACCACATCAATGACCTCATTTGTCATCCAAATTCTTCCTTCGTCATCGTCCTTCTCTTGTGGCCTCACTTCACCTATTGCAAACTTCTTTATGGCCTCACAAGGTGATTTTTCATTTCCTGCAATATCACTAGAAATATGCCCTTGCGAGCCATTAGATTCATCAAATGTTACATCTATCACTATTTCAACAAGACCAGTGGTATTGTTGAAAACACGATATCCGTGCGCATTTGATGCATAGCCAAGCAAGAAACCCTTGTCCACTCTAGGAGCAAACTTCGAGCTCTTGACTTTCTTGTTAAGAATAAAGCACAACCAAAAACTCTAAACTAATCAACTTTTGGTTTGTTACCAGTGAGAAGCTCGTAAGTAGTCTTCTTATAAATCTTGTGGAGGTAGAGGCGGTTGATTGCATGACAGGTGGTGTTGACAGCCTCTGTGTAGAAGTTGTCAGGTGTCTTATATTCATCCAACATAGTTCTGGTGGCTTCATTAAGTGTTCGATTCTTCCTCTCCACCAAACCATTTTGTTGTGGGGTGTAGGGAACCGAGAACTCATGTTTGATCCCTTCTTCGCCTAGGAACTCTTCAAAACCTGTATTCTTGAACTTTGTTCCATTGTCGCTTCTCACTTTCTTGATCTTTAACTCAAACTCATTTTGAGCTCTTCTCATAAACTTCTTCAATGTTTCTTGGGTTTCACCTTTATCACTTAAAAAGAAAACTCAGGTGAAGCGAGAAAAATCATCAACAATGACTAATCCATACTTACGGCCACCAATACTTATGTAGGCCATGGGTCCAAAGAGGTCCATATGAAGAAGCTCCAATGGCCTCTTAGTAGTGACCACATTCATTGGTTGATGTGGAACGCCATGTTGCTTTCCTGCCTGACATGCGCCACATATCCTATCTTTCTCAAACATAACATTTGTTAGTCCAATGATGTGATTATCCTTTTGAAGTTTGGCCAAATTCCTCATGCTAACATGAGCTAGCCGGCGATGCCAAAGCCAACCCTTGTCGGATTTTGCCACTAAACAAGTCTCAGGCGTCACTTCACTTGTTGTGAAATCAACAAGATAGAGATGTTACCTTAATGAATCGGACAAAGTTATGAAACGGACAACAAATTATAACTTAATGAATCGACTAATAAAACATTTGAAAGTGATTGGTGGTTAGTGATGGAAATGTTACCAATACCAATCACTTCACTCTTTCCACTATCTCCAAACACAATTTCTTGTGCTTCTTGAGTTAGTTGCAAGGAGTGAAACATGTCTTTCTCCCTAGTCATGTGATTTTTACATCCACTATCAAGCACCCAGCTTGACCCACCGGAGGAGTAGACCTGCAAAACAAGTTTATGTTATGCTTTTAGGTACCTAGATTGAATTGGGTCCTATAGTGTTAGTTATTGCCTTGGGTACCACACACTCCTTTTCATAAACTTTCTCTTAATGTGGGCACCCACATATTTCACAACTAATTTTCCTGAATCCCATGTTAACATATAATCACAAAGGTAGGAGTGAGAGATAGGAACTTTAGACTTCTCTCCATTTGTGGAGACAGCATTCTTCATCTTATCCTTTGTGTTACTCAATTTCACCTTTACTTGAGTTGACTTGTCATTTGAAGAGTGGATCCTCCCCAAGGAATCATAAAGGGTAGTTCCTTTTATGAACTTAAGGGATCTCCACCCCTTATGCTCTATGCTAGGGTTCACCTTGTATGTGTTGTACCCAAGTCCATTTTTCCTATTGTTGGGCTTCAAAGGTTTGTACATGGGTTCAACTTTCTTGGATCCATCATTGCTAGAGAATTTCTTCAATATTTGCTTGACCTCTACCTTTGAGCTTTTCTTCCTTGCATGGTTAGTCAAACAACAAGAAGCATGATATTTTGAACAATGTTTACAAGTACTAGAGTTAGAGGAGCTAGTTTTAGAATCTACCACTAAAGATGAAGTGGTGAAGTTCTTGCATGTTTCAAATTGCACTTGAAGTTCTTGATTTTGAAACGTTAAGCTTGATAAGCTCAATTCATGTGCTTCTTTTGCATTTGCAAGACTAACTATCATTTTAGCAATAGCAATTTCTTTCTCTTTATCCTCTATAGTTATTTTGACTAAAGACATTTCCTTAGTCAATACTTCAAGCATTTCATCCTTATTGGATAGAAACCCTTGAAGTTTAGGTTTCTCTCCTTTTCAAGGATGAGTAAGTCTTCTTGAGCATCAAGAGTTCTTTTTCTTTTATCTAGCTTCTCCATTAGTTTAGTGATTACATTATATCCATTTAAGCCAAATTCTTTAAACATTTTATTTTTCATAGCAAGTTGTTCATCAACATCATCATCTGTAAAATCATCATTAAATAAATGTACCTTATCTCCTTTTGCCATGAGGCAAGTAGGAGTCATCGGAGAGGTTGCTGAAGAGTTGCGAAGTCGAGGTGGATTGAATGGCGATGTTTGCCACCTCTTCCTCTTCTTCTGAGCTAGAACTCTCCTCGTCGAAGTTCCATTCTTCACTGATGTGAGCTTGGCTATACTTCTTCTTCAAGTATCCCTTGCTCTTGCCTCCCTTCTTGTACTTGTCCTTTTTATAGTCCTTCTTAGCTTCTTGTTCCTTATTAGTTGGACAATCCGCTATGAAATGACCGGTTTGGCCACATTCATAGAATGCTCTCTTCTTTCCTTTTCTCTAATACTTATCATTTTTCCTTACAAATTTCTTGAAAGTTTTGATGAACATGGTTGTGTCTTCATCACTTGATGTTTCGACCACTTTCTTTGACTTGTGGTCTTTGCTCTTCTTGGAAGAATCTTATTCATTTGAAATCAAGGCATGAGAGTCTCTTGTTTTGATTGGGGCTTCTTCAAACTCGTGTTGTTGAATCTTGGTAAATAGTTGATGAGGAGCATCTCCTCATAATCATCACGGTCTCTTATCATTCTTGCTAGACTCTTGTCCTTTTCTTTGTAGGCTCTCATGAATAGCCTAGTGACCTTAGAGTCACTCCAATCTTCACTTCCTAGTACTCTTATTTTGTTGACCAAAACCATCAGCCGATCAAAGAGTGATTGGAGAGACTCACCCTTAGTCCAATCGTATCTTGCAAGCTCACTTTCCAAAGCCTCAATTCTATGTCTCAGCTTTGGGATCTCCTTCATGTGACATTTTTAGAATATTCCAAATGTCACGAGCATCTTCTCTTCCTTGGACTTTCCGGTACTCTTACAGACATAGGCTTTCTTTTATTATGCTCATGGCTTGAGGATTGCGATGCACTTCTTGCATTAGTTCTGGTGTCATCTCTTCTCCTTGGGCGGGCTTATTCATACCTATATTGACAATCTCCTAAAGATTAGGATGTACACCGATTAAATGCAACTTCATCTTGTCGGCCCACTCATCATAGTTCAACTCACTAAGAATTGGTAACTTCCCAAGTGGCGCCAAAGAGAAGTTGGGAATAAAATTACGATAGTAATAAAATTGAACTTTATTGAATTCGTTACCTTTACTTTTGGTGGATGACCCTTTGGTGGTGAGACTTACTTTGCTCATCACCCTTGACACCAAAAGCTCTACCAAGTCATCGTTGTATTCAATTCGTCCCTTTCCTTTGTCTTCTTCGGCCTTTCTTCTTGACTCTTCTTCTTCGGCCCTTTTCTTTGCATCTTCTTCTTTCATCTTGAGGAACATTTTCTTGGTAATCTTCATGGTGAGGTCGAGGACCTTGGGGTCCATTTCCGCACCAGTGGATGTGGTAGGGATTTCCTCGAGAAGAGGATCCACATGGTCCCTTTGTGTAGACATAATCGTTTCCTCACGCGGTTAAGCGTAAAACGAGGCACAAAGGTTCGATACCAATTTAAAGTAGCCTAAAGGGGGTGAATAGGCTACACCTAAAATTTCTCACCAAAAACTTTGAGATAGTGTCAAATTTCAAGTTGCACTGGTGCAAACTGGTTCAGTTGGTATTATTCCCATCTGAATAGGTTTGAACCTGCTCAACTTAGATAAGATAAATGGTTACACGAATAGCACAGAGTAATGAGAGATTCTTTCTTATATCTTGCCCTAAAGAAGATCCACTCGAATGCGTGTCAAATCGATGTGAACCGAGTCCACAAGATTCACACACAAGATAAAACAAAGATGGACTGACCAAAAATTTAAAGCACTTCTCAAGAACACAACAAGAACACAAGAACACACGATTTAACCCAAGGTTCGGCTACCACCACAAAGGTGTCCTACTCCTTGTTGAGGAGCCCACAAAGGGCCGAGTCTTTTTAAACCCTAATCCTCCACAAGCTGACCACCAAGGTCAAGGCAATCTCTTCTTAACTTAGCTCAACGAGCGGGTGATACAAACTTCTTGGGGTCGTCCACAAATTTGGAGACTCCCAAGCAACCTCTATCCGTCAAGGAACACAAGATTCCAAGAGAAACAAATTTGCACAAGATTCAAGTTTGCAATGAGCTCAAGAGATGAAGAGAAAGGGAGAATAGAGATGAAATCACCAACGAGTTAAACAAACTTCACCTCACACCAAGGGTCCTCCAAATGATTGAAGGGAATGCGATTTGGGGTGTGAGAGGTGAAGTGAATGCTCTTGTTTGAGTGTAGGTCAGCCAAGAATTCGTGGATGGGCAGGAGTGAATGAAGAGAGAGAGGGCAAACGGGTATATAAAGGATCCCCAAAAGCTGGTGGCCATTGGACTTTTCTGACTGAAAACTGGTTGAGCCAATCCTAAAACCGGCTGAACCGGTTTCTGCCAGTCTGTTTTCGGTTCAGTGGTCAGCTGAGTAGGTGGGTGGACCGGAGCCAAAACCGGCTGAGCTGATTTTCAAAAAGTTGAACACAACTTTTTCGCTGGCAGGGTAGAAAAGTGGACCAGGGAAAAAACCGGCTAAGCTGGTCCAAAACCGGCTGAGCTAGTTTTCAAAAACTGGCTGGGCTGGTCCAAAACAGGTTGAGCTGGTTTTCAAAAATTGGCTGAGCTGGTTTTAAAACTGGTTGAGCTAGTTTTCAGAAAATTGAACATAACCTTGGGGAATGATGAGTGGAGAATTCGACCAGCTTTTCCAAGAGCATTCATGATCAAAAAATCAAGGTTTTCTTAGAGGATTTTGAAGAGAATTAGACTGAGCTCATCACAACAACTTACTCATATTTTGTGGATCCCTCTTAATTGAACGGTGAATCCTATGACTCAAGAATTGTAAAATTTAAACGGTCATCATTCATAAGCACTTGAATCATGCCATATGATGTATATATTTAATCCTCATTGCTTTACCCTTTGTATAGATATGGAATCTGTGCTCCTCCTGTCTTTAAGATAACTGAATACATGCTAGAAGCTAACTTGTTAGAAACTCTATTTATTTTGTCATTTAATCACCAAAACCCTTAGTCGAGGTTGATTGCACTTACAACGTGTTCATTGTGTTGATCATTTCTTTGCGATTTGGTTCTTCCTCTCCCAACTCTTTTGTTCTCTTGTTTGTGATTGATTTCATAATAATTTGAGTAGGCTCCTAAAGTAATTCCGCAATCGATTGAGCAACTCAAACAAGAAGAATACCTCTCCCTCACTCGATTGATTTTATACTCGTTGTAACGCTAACCTGGGGTGATGTTTGTGTTTAAGTTTATAAATTTCAGGTTTGGTTTATTCACCCCTTTAGGCGACTTTCAGGCAGCCAACAACATCTGGACAAACGTCTTTATTTGGCATGCAGCAGCGCTCAACGCAGTATTAGAATACCAGCCAGCCCAGCAATTACCGTGTGGCCTGCTAGAGGTGTAGTGTAGGTGTAGGTTGTATGGGTTTATACTAGCTTCTACTAGGCGATGCAATGGAAGATCACGTATTATGGGAAATGATTCCACGATGCATGTACATGTCATACGTGCCAAGAAGTTTGTAAGAACTGACGATATAATTCAGGTACCAGGGCCGGTACTCAGGCTGTGTATTGGACCTTTTCATGTTGGGCCTTCCAAGACTGGACAAACTGTGTACAATACACTACATGACTTATGGGCCTTTTTGTACATGCATAAACGGATCGGCCTCGTACTCACCCATGGGCCATGACCTCGGCCCAAGCACGGCACGGTATATTGGGTCGGCCTAATCCGAACAAAAAGATATTTTGTGTTGTGTCGTGTTTGGGTCATGCTTTTTCTGTGCTTCGTGCCAGCCCACTAGACCCGGTCCAAATGTATAGCTCTACGCAAAAAAATAGTCGTGCCACTGCAGTGAAAAAGTGGCGACTATCTATGTGTATGTGTGCGCGACAGACAACGTGGGTGAAAGCGGTTCACCATGGCTATGGGCAGGGAGTGCGCGTGCGAAAAAAAATATCTTTTAATGTATTTTATTATTTTTAGTAATTAAACTGCTCCTATTAAAATTCTAGAAAAAATTGGCAAATATAATATCTGAAATAGATAAAATTAATGTCACATTGACAATGCTACATCAGCAAAAGTATTCACTAAAACTGTCTAGGAGGTTATTTACTCGGTGTTGTAAAGTTGAGGGGTTAAACAACTGGATTTAAAGGTGTGGAGTGAAGTAGAATACCATCTAAAAGTGAGGAGATGTAACACCCAAAAATCCTAATTTGATGATTTTGGAAGAATTCTCCCAAGATTCAAATAAATTTGTTTTCTAAATAAGAGATTGAAAAGAGATCATCATCTGAATTAAATTACTCTTTGGTTGGATTATACATTAGTTCTCTAAAGATTTAAACTAAAATATCTTCTAATCAAGGTTTCACTTTTGAAACCATTTACGTTTACCCAAGATAAATAAATGGTAAACACTTTTATTGTTCATTCAGTATAAATAAATAGGTGATAAACATTTATTTTTATTTAGCTTTTAATTGACTATACATTCGAAATAGTATTTTTCTTAAAATGATAACATTTTGTGTGTGTGCATTACATACTTAAATTATTGGATAAAATAGTTAATATGAGCATGTACAATAAATATTGCATCTCATGTCGGAGTTTTGTATGTGCGTTTGATTTGAAGTTTGAAACACAACTTAGATCTAAATTTAAGGAATGAAATAGAAAATAAAGAATAAAAATAGAAAAGAAAACGAAAGCATTTCCCTAGCCCAACTCCTTTTCCCTCAGTCGGCCCAGTTTCCTTACCCTTCCATACAGCCCAACTCTCAACTTCTCCCCAATAGCCCGCACATCCTTGATCCACCGATAGGCGGAGCCCCACTTTAGTTTCCCACCGTATGCTGGGGTAGTCGTGATCCACTTCACCACGCGCTGATAGGAGGGGTCCACCGCTCAGGCGTGGTCACTCGCAAGCACACGTGCGCCCGTGATAGCCACTGTTGTGTGGGGGCACGTCGCCAGAAAATTCTTCTAGCCCTAGCTCGGGTTCGTACCAGATTCCCATACCAGCTAATCACCACAAATGCAATCCCCTAACTATGGTGTATATATATGTAATCATCCCACACACCCCTAAGTCGTTCAACATACCACACGGAGAGCTCTATGTCGCTCAGAGATGCACCGAGAAGGAGGGAGGTCCACCACGCATGGTGTTCATGGTGTTTCGGTCGGGCACCTGAAGACTAACCAAAGTTGCTGCAATTTCTTGCCAAAGCAAAGCCTCTTTAGTGGAGCCGCATGTGTGTTGTGGGCAGGGCCTACCGATGTGTAGACTCTAGTGAGAACCTCACAACCTTGTTGCCCATCTTATATACATCACGTTGTGCCTAGCCAGTGTAACCGTAGGACACCATAGCGCCTAGATGGCTTACGCCTGTGAAGTCGCCATCGCGGTAGCGCGGGTGCCGCCACGCCTGGGTCAGGAGGAAGAGGGAATGCATGTAGTGGTTGATCGTCGGATGTAGGATTGAGATTAGAACACCGGATATAGCTCGTATCGTCGAGTCCGGGCCATGGATCGAAGATCTAACGGCCCAGAACCTACCCACTCTCTTAGTCATGGACTTTTCTAAAGAGTCTCTGTCTTCTTTTATAATCCACCTAAGGTCCAACGCAGATCAAGATTCAATATAGAATAGTCCTTTTATTTACTAATTAGACCATGAGCTTCACATCCACGGTCCAAAGAAATCCCAAATTTTTATAAATTAAATATAGAAAATGGTTTTTAAGATAAAAATTAATCCCTAAAACTTAGAATATTCATAACTTTAACATTTTTTCCGGTTTTAGTGGTTCTCGAACCTACGAACTCGTCTCGACGAGTAGATTTATTTTATGCAATTGTTTTCTATGTTCGGTGTAATGTTATTTTTATTTGTTGTTTGCCTATTTGTATCTATTGAGGCAATTAGAAAAGCGAGGTTGTGAGGAACCTCAAGCCCAACTTTGGGAAGCACCTAAGCAATTGGACTTACCAAAAAGGCAAGTTGTGTTCTTGATCACATTGTTTGACCTAATAATATTAACTGTTATATTTTCACTTATGCATGCATAGTTAGGTTAAATTGGTGGGACCTAATAGGTTACCCAGATTTGTTTTTCATATACCTTGTCTTACCTGGTTACATGATATTGGGTAGAATTGATATTGTTCTACTTAGTTTTGGGATTAATGACACATGTGAACTATGATCATGTTTTATTATGATTTGTTATTGTTGGATCTATTATTATGCATGATAAGATTGCATTATTTAATTGGAACATAGAACGACAACCCAAGAAAACGGTGCTACACTGCTACCACAAGACTATTATGGCTCTGATTTTGGCTAATTAATTAGGGAAGCTAGTGTGTGAGAGCCTTACCTAAAAGGGGCAAGCAGGGAGGAGTTGCACAAGTATAGTGTTGGCTAGAATCCGTGCGATGGCGTTTCAGACATTGGAAAAGACTTATACTCCCTCTACCTAAAACCATAATGGGTTTTCTCATACTAGTGAAACTTTATAAATGACTCATAGTCGATCTCTAGCCATTCACATTGGAAGTGTCTAAGAGACTAGCTAACCCAGGCTAGAAGGGAAACATGACTTGTGGGTAAAGATGTGCGACCTCTATAGAGTGTAAAACTAATATGTCAGTCATGCTCACGGTCATGAGCGGCTCAGGCCTCTCACATTAGTAAATTATAGAATTAAATTAAACAAGACATACATTGTATTGTGGGAATTTCATTTATGATTATTTATTTAATTGTGATGGTATTTACTTATACTTAGTAATTGCTAATTAAAATTTTACCAACTTAATTAAAAGTTGATGCTTATCCTCAATCACACTCCCTGGTAAGCTTTACACTACATTTTTTTCCTACGCACTTGTTGAGCCCTCACCACAAGTGAGCCCACCATTACGAGATTTTGTTCAGAATCACGTCATCAAGAGGAAAACTAATACTATATGAAGAGTTTGGAGAGGTCTAGGTCGTCGTCTCCCGACTGTGCATGTGGGGGATTGTCATCATCATATGGTTTGTTTTATTTAGTTATTTTGTATAGAAATTTTATTAAGTAACAAATATTATGACATTGATTTCTGTACATTGAGTCATCATATGTGTAAAACTTTATCGTGGCACATATGTGAGATGCATCTAGATTTATCCTTAAATCTTGGTGTGATTTTGGTGTTTCATGATCAACATAATCTTGTATACTAATGTTCTTCAAGTGTTTGTGATTGTAGTTCATAGAATGTAAAAGAGGATTGGACTAAGGCTCTAAGGAGGATTGGACTAAGGCTCTAAGGATGCAACACATCAAAAGAAGACCTATAAGATACTTAGAAGATCAACCAATATTAAGCACAAGTCCAAGACTCAAGACCAAAAGAATCCAAGGAAAAGAATTGAAGAATACAAAAAAAAGGGCAGTCAGCCAGCGCACTGGTGGCGCACCGGACTGTCCGGTGTGAAACCGTCGTAATGTACGGTGTGCACCAGACAACCTGCGTAGAGAGCTCCACAAATGGACTCTCGGGGGCTAGAGCATTGAATTGTTTGGTGTGCATCGGATAGTCTGGCAACCGGTCAGCCACAACTTTCCTAATGGTCGACAGCAGCTCTTCAAATGGTCAGCTAATGTGGCCAGGGCACTAGACTGTCCGGTGCACCCAATGATAGAAACTGCTACTTTCTGTCCAACAGCTCTATTTGAGGGGGAGGCTATTTATACCCCTCCCACCAGCCATTTGAGGTGTGTGGATCACAAGAAACATATCCCAAGCATAGAGGCACATTTCCAAGAGCTCCAACACACAAGTGCATAAGAGATTCATCCAGTGATTAGTATAGGTGCTTTGCGAGGTGCTTAGGCTAGTTAGAGCGCTATTGTGCTTGCTCTAGTGTAATGCTAGTTAGTTGAGTGAGGTAAGAAAAACCCACCACAACCCTCGACTCTTGCGCGAGCCATTGTAGTATTGTACCATGTGGGGGTGAGTCTTGCGAGACCATAACAACCGTGTTTATGTCACGACCACCACCATGTACTGAAGAGAACGAGGCCCATCCGAGAGGAGGCCGGAAGCTCGATAGTGAAGACGGCAAGGAGCGTCCGAGAGGAGGTCAGAAGCGGAGCACCACTTGCACATGGAGAAGGCCCACGGCTCTCTACGAAGTTACTCGTCTGTGACGCTTGTCCCTCACGTGGGCTATCCTTTGCGTATGGGCACCAACGGGGATTAGTCGGGACCTTGTGTGGTTCTAAATACCTAGGTAAAAATACTGGTGTCAACCACGGGAGTTTGCATCTCTACCCTTTGCTCTTTATCTTCCTCATTTACATTAAGTACTTAAGTTTCAATCTCTCCTTTCTAGTTAGAATATTTAGGATTGGAACTTCGGTTGCAAAACTCCTTTTGCAGTAGATATAGCAACACTTAGATAAAACCTAGCTTGCACATTCTAGTTTGTTTATTTGCATAGGTTTTGCTCTAGGATTTATTTGTGGCCTAGTTTAGAGATACTTTTAGAAGTTCTAATTCACCCCCATAGGTGTCACCATTTCCTACAAGTGGAATCAAAATTCAGTTTGGCTCATTTGAAACATTTTAGCTTCACGCTAATCGAGTCGATGCTTTTTAGAGGAAGGGGATGGATACCCATAGGTCGTCACACTTCGACGACACTAATTTCCCTTATTATAATGCTAGAATGGATTGTTACCTAGAAGCGGTTGACCTGGGTGATTGGAGAGTCACTCGCAACAAGATGGAACCTCCTAAGAATCCTAAGAAGCTCACCATGAGTGATGAATAATAAATACATTTGAATGCTAGAGCCAAAAATTGCTTATATGAAACTCTTAGCATGGAAATCTTTAATCAAGTATTTACTTTGAAAATTGCTAATGAGATTTAGCTTAAATTGCATGAGCTCCATGACGGCACATCAAATGTCCGTGATCAAAAACATTGCCTGGTCTTAAATGAGTATAATTCTTTTGCTATGAAAGAGAATGAGCTTGTTAGAGACATGTATTCCCGCTTAAATCTTGTGATTAATGAGCTCAACTCTAATGGAATTAATAAGCTAGGCGATGCAGACATTGTGAGGAAGATCATCTCCCTTCTACATCAACAAAGATATGGGATCATCATCGGCATTCTCCACAATTTTGAGGATTTGAGCACAGTGACCCCAACGCTCGTGATTGGCAAGATTGTGGCATTTGAAATGTCACGCAAGACGGGTCAATAGGAGGAGCCAACTTCTTCAAAGCCATAAGATTTTGCATGTGAGGAACATAAAAGGATGAAAGGCAAGAAGAAGGCTCCAAGCTCAAGTTCCCCAAGTGAAGAAGAGGAGGAGAAGGAAGAAGATGATGATAAAGATAACGATCGCTCAACATCATCCTCCGAGGACAAAGAAACGGTCCGACATGTCAGAAAGGTAATAAGGACGGTTTCTAAGATTAATCTAATGGGTGCGCCTTTGTAGGTCGTGGATCTTCTCTTTAACATTAACATGAAAAGGCAAAGAAAGAGAGAGGATGCTTTGCATGTGTGAGAAGGACCAATTCTAGGATAATTGTCCAAATAATGTCGAACCCAAAAAGAGGAGGGGCAAAGGCAATACACTTACAAGTGTAAAGACTTGGGATGATTCTTCAAGCAAAGATGAACCTCCAAGGACCTGCAGCCATCGATCCTCATCATGCTCGTCACATAGATATGGCAAGAGGTAAAACAAGTATCTCATCCTCTAGTGATGATAGTAGTAGTGATGATGGTGAAGGTGAAGGAAAGCCCTCCTTAGATGAACTTGTGGAGGCCATCAAATTTTTTAGGATGTTTACACTAAACAAAAGGCTCAACTTAAAACTTTGAAAAGTAAGTTGCTTAGCTCTCAAAATGATTATAAATGCTTGCTAGAAAAGTTTGAAACTTTTGTAAATTTGAATTGTGAGCTAACAACTAAATTTGAGCAATAAGAATCTAAAGCTCCATCCTCACCCATCGATGATAGCCTTTGTCAGTGTTTTGGCATGAGGGTCCTACCAACTAGTGAATTAGTGTTGTGTGCCCTGACCTAGATGGGTGATGCAATAATACACAAGCCTTTTTCCTGGTTCGGGCAAGAGAAGGCCCTACTTCTAGCAGAGGGGGGATGAGACTTATATTACTTGCACTAGGTGCATGTAGTAGGAGATACAAGCCGGTTGGGAGAGGGAGAAGTTCCCAAGTCCCTGATGATTGAGGCGAGTGCCAATATTGTTGTGGAGGGTGAAAACCGGTGAAGTGTTCTCCTCCCCGAATGAAGCCCTGGGATCCTCCTTTTATAGCCTCAAGAGAGCTCCCAGAAGCGCCACAGTTTGTCGTGTATGGGAGAGGAGACGTGTTTGAGCCCCTGTAGCCGATATGGTCGTCGATGTGGCCTTCGTACTTGCTATTGACTTGAACTAGGAGGTGGATGTTCGGTCCCTGTATTTACATCTTTGATCGAGTAGAGAGCAGAGGCCAGGATCTAGGGCTCGAACGCGTACTCGAGCCTGTCTGATGGAGGCGTTGTCTGAGTTGTAGTTGTTGACACAGTGATAAGTAAGGCGAAAAGTGCATGGTAATCAGTCTCGTATGGCGTAAAGCAGACTTGACGCCGGTCCTGTAGCCATCCCGTTGCCGGCATCCTTCGTGGAGGAGTTGGTGACGTCCATTGGTCGATGTTATCTAGGTCGAGGTTAGGCTCGGGCGAGGCAGAGGTTCCTCCCGAGGCCTTGGTCGAGCCTACCTTGGGCATACAGTCGTACAAGGAGGGGTCAGCAAAGTTTTTAGAGTGGCCTCCTACTGGATTCGCGGGGAGTTATTGTAGGGGCAGTTGGCCGAAGCTGAGCGGGCGAGGCGGTGTTTTCTCCAAATCCAAGGCCGACTTTGGGCGAGGCAGAATTCCCTCCTGAGGGTGAGACCATGCTCTGACGTACACATGTCCCATCTAGAGTTGTTTGAGTACAGCAGACGGCGTGGGGGCAGTAGTCGCTATTCCCGAGCGTGCGTCGTCGTAGTTGGTGAAAGTGGATGGGATTGTTGTCCCGTTGCTTCCTATTCGACTGTGGCGTCACCTGGGGTAGGTATTCGCATTAAATGATCATGTCTTCATGGTTCCCGTGATCTTTGACTGAGGGCGGGCTTGGGTTGTCCTTCTATTCTGAGACGGGCTCAGGTGAGCCAGAAACTGTCATTCTGTGAAGAGGGGACCTTGGGCGGGACGAGGATTTCCCTGAGTGCTATTGTAACACACTGAATTTGGGGTATAAAATTTCTTTTCTAAATATCTACCAAATTCAGGTGTTATCTCTTGTCTCTCTCTCTCTAGTCTCTCTCTCTTTCTTTTGATTAGAATTAAGTTAATTAGGAGATGGATTAATTATTTATTTTGTCAAAACTACGTGAGACATAAAATGTTGCAACATGCTGAGCCTAAATTATCCTTTTGTTTGATGCACATGTTTGAAATGGTTTGAATTTGATTTGAAACCCCTAGAGAAAATAAAATAGAAAAGCCACTAGAAATTCCAGGAAAATAGAAAAAACACATTTCAGCCCAAGCAGCCCCACTCGGCCCATCGAAGCCCACGCACGCGTGTTGGGGGTCTTCTTCTCCACCGAAGGTCCTTATGACATAAACTTCCGCATTTACAACAAGTACTTAAGTCTCAATCTCTCCTTTCTAGTTAGAATATTTAGGATTGAAACTTAGGTTGCAAAACTCCTTTTACGGTAGAGATAGCAACACTTAGATAAAACCTAGCTTGCACATTCTAGTTTCTTTATTTATATAGGTTTTGCTCTAGGATTTATTTGTGGCCTAGTTTAGAGATAGTTTTTATAAGTCCTAATTCATCCCCTCTTAGACACGTTTCCTAGATGATAGAAGGTTACATGAACTTTTTCTATTTTGTTACAAGGATTTAAATTAAAACTAGTTTTTAAAGTTCACTCCTAAACAACCCCACACACACACACAAACTAGGTTCGCTACTAATTTTTGGGAGATGTCATGAGGAAAATAAAAGCACATTAGCAAAATTTACACCACTAGCTAGCAATATACATACTATGAGTATCTCCAATAATTATGTAAAGTTATCTTCCTAAATTATAGATTTAAGTGAGTTGCTAAAACACTTTAAGCAGGAAAAAAAATTATGCTCTAACAGTTCTCAATTTATTGGTTGCTAATTATATTTGAAGTTGTCTACATCAATAAAACATAAGTGGTCTGCTTTGTATTTTTTTAATTATGCTGGCGGCAAAAATATGTATCAACTTTCTGTGACCATGAGAGGTCCTCCACGGAGGTCCTTGCGACGATGGCGTGGAGGCAACACATGAGATGATCTAGCGGTGTCTTGACACGAGAGATTGTCTAGCAGTGACAACATCAAGATGTATGAACGGTGTAGATGGATTTATGGTTATGGAGACAGTAGGACAGCATAAAATAATAGTTGAAGTATGCTTTTCATGATGGACTTAACGTCAACGTTGATTTCGAAAGTTCCAACAAGGTTGATAAATATATAGATGAACTTAAGTTCTCATAGATTTGGGGACTTGCTTCACTTAACCGTTGGAGAAGATTTTTTCTTAAAATTTTCTTAAATTTATATTTAAAGAGTTTCGATGCTCTAGTAGAGTTTCGATGCTCTAGTAGAGTTTCGATGCCGCAAGCCTTCCGAAGCACGTACCATCTGTGGCTACACCAGAATTTTTGTATGAATTTTTGTATGAAGTTACACCGCAAATCCATCATCACATGAATCCCCCACTGCCGTCTGGACAGGAATGCTCTCGTTGGAAAAAGGAAATCAATTTACTGCGTCAGTAAAGCCAGCCCAGAAATAAAGATTCCACCTACCCGATCTGGTACAACTGACAAACTTCTCATCAGTCAAAACTGTACTGAAGCGTTTCCTTCTAGATTGGCTCGGCGGGTTATCCATCGTAATTCGTAAACCAGAACGGGATTTATCTGTGAAGTAAAACACCATTAGTATCGGGGTCCATATGCACGAAAATTTACATCACAACCTTTTTAAGATACACTGATTTTACTGCCAAAAATAAGCAGTAAGGAGATTATCACAGAACGTCGACAGAATCTATTTTGAAGATACCACAAACACCAGGTACTACAGAAACCCTATAATCGGCGCATAAGTTAGCTGAAATTTACACTCTACCAGACTTCCAAGACAGGAGGGAGGCATGACAAAACTGCTGGATGACATCATGGTTCCTTGCAACACCTTCAATGCAATCACTTCCTGCCTGTTGCAATGCGCGGCTTTCCTTTGACCTCGGTTTCCTATTAAGAGGAGGTTCAGTGCCAGAAATAATACAACAAAGATTGCAGGGGTGAATCTCAGATTTGCATGAAAGCTGAAAACAGAACTCACCTGTGGACTGTGGAGATAGATGGATGTCTTTGCAGCTGCAGGGTTGTGATTTTCGGCCCCACGGCTCCAGTCATAGCAAACCTATTTTCCAGCAGTGATGGTTAAACATGGATAAAAGGATAGGTAGACGCTAGGATGGGCAGTTATTAAAATTCAAAAACTTGTTACAGCACTAACAACAAATAAAGAATAGTACATCTATGCTAATATCCTAGTTTGTCTATGGACAAAATTTCTAAAATATGTTGAGGGGCTAACAGAACTTAATTCATAAAATATGCATCAAGACATATGCTATGTCTAGCTAGATACACCGTAAAAGCTATGTATCTAAAAAAAGCCAAAACGACTTACAATTTGGATGGAGTAATAGTTACCCATTTCTGAGTTGGCCATGATGCGCTCTACTTGGAATACAACTTGGCATATTAACTGCTACATTATCTGTACTTCGATACCAAATTTGTGCAGCTTTTCCTAGTTCCCCACATAACCTTCTGACCTCACTACATGCTATTTGGAACACAACTTGCCAAATCAATTGCTACATGATCTTGTACGGATGCTACACTCTAATTGGAAAGAAACTGAAATTATGACCAATTGACCACAGATCGCATATTAAACTAGAGCAATTTTTCAAATAGGACTGAAACGAACTGAACTGATTTGCGCATATTTAATGTGTACCAACTGCCAAGTTGTCTCGATCAAAGGTAGGTAATATTAAAAGCCCGATTGATCCAAAAAGAATGGTGTCGGATGTGGAAAAAAAATCTTACTGATACAAGATATTCAGCCATCAGTTGTCCAGTAGACTTACCGCATAAGCAAATATGGAACCATCACTGTTGAAGGTACTGCAAGGAATGGGAAGGGGGCATCTACTAAAAGCCTGTACAGAAATAGTACGAAAATGGAATGAATGTATGTCATCTACAAAATAATGGAAGGTAATGTATAAGAATTTCAGGATAAAAACAAGCAGTTCCAATGCACCGAGCAAAATGGGTAGACTACTAATCAAAGGATTCGTATACTTAAATGAAAATGTAACATGCTTTTACCAAGATAAAGAAAAATAAAATTGCCCATGAAACATACTAAAAACAGCTTGTCAAAACAAGCTCAGACAAATGGGTACGGAGGAACCCCACAGTGCTGCCAAAATATTTTCTTGCTCAGGATTGCAACATTATGCTCACAATCAGACCATGTGTTTCAATTTTCCACTGTACAAACAGAAAATATTGTGGGACAATAAAAGGTATTAACCAAAGTCACCAAGAAATCTAAAGTGAAACAAGGTCATGGGACTAAGGTTGTGGGTGGCTTAAAACACAGGTCAAAGAAGGATAATGTTATTTGAGATGCTAATTTAAGAGACTGGAAGACTAAGAACCAGAGTTGGGTAATCCAGATCCACGGATCAACTACAAATATTTATTCTTAAAGTTCACTAAAGACGTTCATGTAATAGAAGTATATATTGGAAGAAATGAGAGAAAAGGAAAAAAAAGTGAAAAAAATGAATTCCAGTATTCCACCTTCCCTCTGCTCTCCTCTCGTCTCCCACAATCCCTTGACAACTCTCTCAAGATTCATGAACATGATAATGGCCCTACCTCAAATCTAGCCCCCCTTCATTATCCATCTCAAGCAAGACAGCAGCATAGATGGAAACAATGAAAAAGTATCAGTTGAGGATAGTTTCTGTCAGCCCATTGATTCATGAGCCATCCGGGGGTGGCATCCCAGCTGCAAACTAATATCATATGAACTTGCAAAGATGTGTGATGTGAGGTGGATCACATGATCAACCAACAACCCCAGTTACTAAAGTACAAATATGCCACAAAAAACCAGTAAACAACACAAAATCAAGGATAATCGATGCAACAGAAATCAACAGCTACCAACACAAGTGAAAATCAAAAGAAAGCCATGGAAATTGGTCTACCTTTAGCCTCTGCTTGCTATCCTTATCCCAGAAATTGAAAGCACCGTCAGATCCAGCAGTTGCAAATGTGTGATGGACCTGCAGCAAGTTATGGAACATATATGAATTATGAAATTCCCAAGTTCAACATTAACCACTAGGATGCCAAGCTTAGAACCAACTGCTATTCCCAAACATGGAAACTCTCGTAAGTGGGCACTGCTTGTTTCAATGAAAGCACAGCCTACAAGTACAACCAACTCAAACAGGTATACTGCATCATTAACAAGCCATAAAAATCATACGGTAAACTTACTTAGCAAAAAAGACCAACACCAAATAATCAACAGTACTCTTAGAGATATATGCAACTGATATGATATGGTAAAATTTCTTGATTAAACTGATACTCTGTTGAAATTGTTTCAGTAGTCTGTATTAGTCTGTATGGACAATAATGAGTACTTGTGTCATTCATATGCCTACGATTGCAATGTTTGTAAATAGCTTAATCTACAGTACAACATTGATTTTTAGCTCAAGATATTTTATGGACAACAAGATCGTGTGATTACAGCATTCAACAAATTAATTGAGAATGAAGACAAGGTACTAAACCCCCACAAGTGTATACTGCATCAGTATGCTTCACAGCAACATGTGGTATGTTTTATTAATAATGAGTGGAGAGTGAAGAGCGAAGAGAGAAATCTTACAGGGTGGAAGTTGAGTGAATTCACAGAGAATATATCATTTCCTTCCCTGTGGCATTTGAATGTGAAGTTTTTGCTTTGCTGTGCGTCATCGATATGATGAACGCCAACTCTTCCTTCTATTGAACCAACCTTTAAATGAGAACAGTGGGTCGATCACATGAAAATCTAATTTGTTCTCAAAGTCATATGTAAATTGTAAAGTATTTAAAGAAAATATGCTATCAGGTACCAAACATTTAAGCCAAGATTCTAACACACAATAAAGGAAATATAAGGCACCAGGCGAAAAAATCAACCACTAGGCAGGTAAATAATTAGTAGACGTACAACCACTAAAAGAAAATTTGAAGCAATGATTTCATATTCAGATTGGTTCTAACAACCTAGATGCCTTCTAGTGGTCATGCTGCACACAAGGGTAAGCAATATGCACTTTCATAAAGGTTGTAAAAGGTGATAGGCACTAAACCACTGCCTAGAGAGTATATTAAATTCGATTAACTTTATGTTTTCTTTTTTCTGCTAGGATATGCCTGATTGCATCCATAGACCCAGCAATAACATCTCCCTCTGCCCAGAAAACAGTAAAGTGGTTCAAAACCCATTAAAAACCCTACAACCCACCTCCCAACACCGCACGCTCACACCTCTTCCCAGTTCCAAGCGCAACACGCTGACTCCACACTGTCAGCCATAAGTTCTCATATTGACAGTCTCAGATGGTCCAAACCTCATGGTAGCCCAAACCAGGGAGGGCATGCATGGTGTGGTGCGGCACTTCACCAGCTGTGAGACGAGTTTGTGGCGCTCCTGCCACTCGCCCACGCTTGCGCAAGCCTGCCCCATTCCCGATTTTCCTCACTTTACCCACTAATCCATATTTAATTGAACGCCTATGGCTTAGGTGGTGTGGCAGGGCTCCGCCTCGTGCTTAAATGCACCTAGGCAAGCGCTTAATTGCTTTTTTTTCAGACACTGTTTTCAACTTTTCATGCAACTATCTCATCTCATTAGAGAAAAAACACATCTGGCACGTAAATATGTGCAGAATGCCCATCAACATATAGAAGTGCCTTTAGATCTGTTTTCGAAATTAGAAAAGAAGTTTAGTGTTTTGCAGAAGTACAGTTCAGTCCTGATTTGGTTCTATGGATGCGTAAGACTACAAACAATAAGCAAGAGTGGACAGTGGATAAGTTTAGGTATAGTTTAATGGCCAACCAAGACTACAACATTGAATCCATACACCGGTGGTGAACTTCCTCCGGTGAGTCATCCCAGCAACTCAGAATACAACAGCATGAGTAATAGTTATACTTGACTTAGCGGTCATAACTTTTGCACACATAGAAACATGCACTAATTTAAGGAATATGTTGTGTAGAAAAAGTTGGGAATGAAGAAATAAAGAACTTGCTGAAGACAGATCAAATGAGTTTATATCTGTGTTTGGTAAATACAAAATGATATGCCACAAACTAGAAATAAATAATCTGTTTGTGAAGCACACTAAAAATAGGCTTATACAGAAGAAGCTAGGTTTAATGAATGTGGCAGTAAAGGACATTCCAAAATAAAGTATTACCAAAAACCCTTGTTGATCAGGGAATGCAGCAAGGCACCGTGTCTGGTATTTTAGTGGTGATTGGATTCGCTTGAACTCCGTCTAATAATTCAAACAGAAGCCATGAAATAAGCCATTTGGACAACAGAAGTCATCAATGTCTAACTCAAAATGAATCAACACATGCATGCCCAGCTTAACAACACAATCACCTGAGGATTCTGCAAATTGAAGACAACAAGATGACGGTCAGCAGTTCCAACAATCATAAGGGGATAATTCACAGTAAGAGCATAGCAACGTTCAGGAAGTTGCTGAATATGCACAGGATTTGATTGCCTTGTATCCCAGTACCTATAAAGAGCATAGCAATTAGCATTAGAAAAGGTATATGAAAATTAACGGGATGAAGACAAAGCGTAAAAAAATTATATCAGATCCAAAAGGGCACAGGTACAGATAAAGTAAAATGAGCACACAGTCAGAGATCATAAATACACAATGTATGCAAGATAATCTAATACACATTTAGAAATGCAATATGGCATAATGTTCCCTAAATCAATCTGAAACGCATGACGACAAGCGTATCTATTAAGTAATCACATTATGTAGACCTCGCATTAAAACTAGCTACTGAATTAATGATTACTTGTAAATATAGCAGCACTAGCAAGTAGCACAATCCATTTCTTTCTCAAATGCGCATGGAGCATAATCCATTGCAGCTGTAAACAGAACATGTGATAGGTCATAGAAAAATGTGGAGGTTTAGAGCGCACAAAGACTAGAATGGAAAGAAAAAACAGGACAGGGTGAATACATCTTTAGTGGTAGTTCACTTAGGCAATATTAATAGTATCATATCATGTCAATTGTCCAAGATTCCAAGACTACCATTCACAAACTTAGGCAACATAACATTCAACCAGTAACAGCATAAGAGTCTGAATTAGGGATATCAACTTCCAAATGAAAAAGGTCTAGTTAGAGAGCAGGAGACTGGACTTGCACACCTTAAAGTCTTATCCCAGCTTCCGGATACAAGAAGATTCATCTGAGGAATCCAGGCGACCTCCTTGACAGGTGCATCATGCATAGCAACCGTCTGAGGCTGCCCACCTGACAGAAGAGGCCACATTTTGACCTGCTTATCACAGCCTCCAGAGAAGACAGTAGTTCCATCATCCTTCCAAGCCGAGCAGAGGACCTAAAAGGGGAAACAAATCAATGAGGATACCAGATACAAACTACATGGAAGACAATCTACCGCCCAATCAAATATATTAACATATCCCAGAAAACACTAAGATCATACCGGCTGATCATGAGAAATGGACGCCTTTGGCTGACTGTTACCACCAACAATCTCCCAGCACCTCACCTGGTAGACACAATACAAAGCCAAAGCCAAACAATCCGGGTTCCATACATCAGAGTAACAAAGGCCAACTGCAGAATACACAGCATAAGCAAAGCTACCTGGTTATCCCAGGAGGTTGCCACAAGCAGATTACTCTTGGGACTAAAGCTGAGGCTGGAGACAGAGTCACCTGGGTTCGGCAGTATCTGCATTTTTTTTCAAGGAAACATAGATGATTCGAGATGCTACAGTAGATGCATGCTCTTCAGTACTGCATCAAATTCACACAGCAAAGCACCTCGAATGACTTGTTCGGATTAGGGTTTGCGGTGAGGCCGGTTAGACTTGCCATCTCTCTCTATGCCTGGGGCAGATCCAGCATAGGACATGGGTGTACAGCAGATAACAAAAGATCGAAGTTAGTGGGGAGTATAATACATATCATGCAGAAGCGGACTGAACGACATGGGTGTGCGCTTGTACACCCAATAATGTTTACAGCAAAAATCGAAGCTACTAGGCATTTGTACATTTTTAATTAAATCAGATCCGAATATAAACAGCCAGATAGCTAAAGTTAGGGTTCGTGTGCTCGGTTTCGCATAGCAAGAACAGAAGACTGGAAGAGAGAGGGTGCGCATACCTGGTGGGTGCTCGTCGCGGGTGAAGGACGCGAAGAAAGCTTGGCACCTGGTGTAGTCGAAGACGGCTTGGGCACTTGGTGTAAATGTAATCGTCGGCGTTGGCGGTCGCCAGTAGCCCAGTTGCCGCACGAGAGAGAGAGAGCTCGCCGGGGGAACGGCAGAAGAGAAGGCAGGCCTGCATAGTTGCTGCAGCTACGCTTATCCAGAAAGCACAAGGCCCATAGGCCGGCAGGCGGTCCGCTAGTCCGGCCAGGACCAGCAAGGCCTGAGGTGAATCGTGCCTGGGCTACTTCTTCAGCCCGTAGCGCTGGCTTCACACGGCAATCAGGCCTTGCCAACTAATTGGAGTAGACACGGGAAAATAAGGTACGCGAAAATGTACATCATACTGTTTGACACTGTCTACAGAAAGAATTTTAAAATAGAAGATAAGATAGGGGATCTATTGGATATAACCAGTAGGAAACGGGTAACGTCTAAGAGGGGTTGAATTAGGAATTCTAAAACTTTTACTAACCTAGACCACAAAATAAATCCCTATAGCAAAACGTATGCAAATAATCAAATTAGAATGTGCAAACTAGATTTTGTCTAAGTGTTGTTATCTCTACCGTAATAGCTAAGTTTTAATCTACACTATATAAGCATAAAGACAAGATTAAAACTTAAATGCTTAATATAAATGCGGAAGTTAAAAAACGAGGTAGAGATGCAAACTCTCGTGGATAACGCCGGTATTTTTACCGAGGTATCCGGAACCGCAAGGTCCCGACTAATCCTCGTTGGAGCCGTCGCAAAGAGAAGCCCACGCGAGGGCCAAGCACCTCGGTCGAGTAACTCTGTAGAGAGTCGCGGGCCTTCTCCACGCGCAAGTGGTGCTCCGCTTCCGGCTCCTCTCAGACACTCCCCGCCGACTCCACTATCGAGCTTCCGGCCGAAACGCCGCGGGTCTCGTTCCCTCTGGTACACGGTGGCGGCCATGACATAAACGCGGTTGTCACGGTCTCTCAAGACTCTCGCACTACTCGGTACAATTACAACGGCTCGCGCAAGAGCCAAGGGGTTGTGTGGTTTATCTAAACTCACTCAACTAATTAGGGTTCACCTAGAGCAAGCGCTAAAGCAATCTAACTAACCTAAGCACTTTGCAAAGCACCTACGCTAATCACCGAGTGATTCTATTAGGCACTTGGGTGTAAGAGCACTTGGGAATGTCTAATATATGCCTTGGTATGTCTCTTGGGCTCACACACTTGGAAATGGCCGGTTTGGGGTGTATTTATAGCCCCCAACACAAAACTAGTCGTGGAGAAAAGTTGTGCTCTCTGCGGCACACCGGATAGTCCGGTGCTGCACCGGACAGTCCAGTGCCCCCTGTTCGGTGCGCCTAGCCGTTGGCCTGACAACACAGGTGACCGTTGGCGCTGCAGACTTTTCACACCGGACAGTCCGGACTCTACACCGGACAGACCGGTGGTCTTCTCTCCACAGTGGCACCTGGAACTAGCCGTTAGGGTTACTGTTCCTGGTGCACCGAACAGTCCGATGTGTGGCCCCGGACAGTCTGGTGCTCCTCGCACAGACAGTCCACAGGCAACACTTCTTTCTTCTTTTGGACTTTACTTGATCTTCATAATGTCTTCTTTTAAGGTGTTGCTTTCCTCAATGGCTTGGTCTAAGTTACTTTAGCATCCGGTGAACTACAAACACAAACACTAGCAAACACATTAGTTCACAGGTTGTGTTAATCATCAAACACCAAAACTCATTTAGTCAAATGGCTCGGGGTCTATTTTTCTTACAATCTCTCCTTTTTTTGGTGATTGATGACAACACAACCAAAGCAAGCAAATATAACAAACATTTGAATGAAAATGAAAGTTGCCTAGAGGGGGGGTGAATAGGGCAAAACTGAAATTTACAAAGTTAATCACAACTACAAGTCGGGTTAGCGTTAGAAATATAAGCGAGTCCGAGAGAGAGGGTGAAAAACAAATCGCAAGCAAATAAAGAGTGAGACACAAGGATTTGTTTTACCGAGGTTCGGTTCTTGCAAACCTACTCCCTGTTGAGGTGGTCACAAAGACCGGGTCTCTTTCAACCCTTTCCCTCTCTCAAACGGTCACTTAGACCGAGTGAGCTTCTCTTCTCAATCACATGGGACACTAAGTCCCCACAAGGATCACCACACAATTGGTGTCTCTTGGCTCGGTTACAATTGAGATTGTCACAAGAAAGAATGAGAAAGAAAAGAAGCAATCCAAGCGCAAGAGCTCAAATGAACACAAATGTCGCTCTCTCTAGTCACTATTGATTTGGAGTGATTCCGGACTTGGGAGAGGATTTGATCTCTTTGGTTGTGTCTAGAATTGAATGATATAGCTCTTGTATGAGGTGTGAATGCTGAAAACTTGGATGCTATTGAATGTGGGGTGGTTGGGGTATTTATAGCCCCAACCACCAAACTAGCCGTTTGGTGGAGGCTGCTGTCGACGGGCGCACCGGACAGTCCGGTGCACCACCGGACACTGTTCGATGCGCCAGCCACGTCACCCGTCCGTTAGGGTTTGACCGTTGGAGCTCTAACTGGTGGGGCCTCTGGCTGTCCGGTGGTGCACCGGACAAGTCCTGTAGACTGTCCGGTGCGCCTGCTGCGCGTGCTCTGACCTCTGCGCGCGCAGGCGCACATTAAATGCGTTGCAGTCGACCGTTGCGCGCGAAGTAGCCGTTGCTCCGCTGGCACACCAGACAGTACGGTGCGCCACCGGACGGTCCGATGAATTATAGCGGAGCGGCCTCCGTTTTCCCAAAGGTAGCAAGTTCAGCGTTGAGTTCCCTGGTGCACCGGATAGTCCGGTGCGCCAGACCAGGGTGCCTTTGGGTTGTCTTTAGCTCACTTTGTTTAAACCCTTTCTTGGTCTTTTTATTGGTCTATTGTGAACCTTTGGCACCTGTAAAACTTATAATCTAGAGCAAACTAGTTAGTCCAATTATTTGTGTTGGGCAATTCAACCACCAAAATCAATTAGGAAAAGGTGTAAGCCTATTTCCCTTTCAATCTCTCCCTTTTTGGTGATTGATGCCAACACAAACCAAAGCAAATATAGAAGTGCAGAATTGAACTAGTTTGCATAATGTAAGTGCAAAGGTTGCTTGGAATGGAACCAATCTCTACTACTCTATATGTTTCCTGTGTAGGCGTGCACAGGACCTTTGTTCTGCCTCCCCGCGCATCGGCTGCTGCCGCGCGCAAATCCGCCGCGCCCCCGGTCCCGCAAATCCGCCGCGCCAGCTCCGCCCGCTCGATTCCCCTCCCAGCGCCCGCATTCCCGCCGCCGTCCTCGCGGATGGAAGGTTGCGCACACGGATGGAAGGTTGCGCACAAGGAGGACGCAGACGAGCACAACTGGAAGGTTGCGCCAAATCGTGCATCCACCGCAACGCCCGCGGATGGAAGGTTGCGGCACCAAATCGCGCGGATGGAAGGTCCACCTCCTCCTCCTCCTCTTCCCAAATCGTGCATCCGCCGCGCCCTCAAATCCCGCGGGCGTTCAACTCTTTCTCGGTCACCATCAATGGAAGGTCCCAGATCTCTTCTCGCCATTACCGCACCCGCCCCGTCAATTCCCATATCTCTTCTCGCCATTCTCTCGGAGCATCCACTGCCATTCATGGACGGTAGACGATTCCATCCCCTCGGTTCATGAAGGTGCTCTTCCTGCGCCTCGGCTTCTCCGGCGTCGCGGACATGAAGATCCGCCGCTCCGAGTGGGGCGGGGCCCTGGTCGCGCCGCGCAGGTCCGGGTCGCTGTCGGCGCGCATCAGCGCCGCGCTGTCCGGTGGCCTGGTGCCGGCGCCGCCGGCGGTGGAGGAGAAGGTGGAGGTCAACTCCGCCATATTCCCTAAGGGCCCGCCGGTGCCACTCCCGGTTCAGAAGATGGCCAGGCACATCGACACCATCGAGGTGAGCAGGGGCCCCGACGACCTGCCGGGCTACTGGGTCGTCACCGGTGCCAAGCTCTGCATGGAAGGCGACAAGGTCGCCCTCAAGGTCAAGTACTCGTTGTTCATCGCAGTGCAAGAGGACCCTGAAGGACACTGACGCTTTGAGGCCTCCATTGCCATCGGCCACGCCTCAACTCTGTCTGTCTGTTGTGTTGCCGCAGTGTAAAGTTCAGTTGTGGGCAACTACGTTGTACAGAATACAGTGTGCCCAGAGGCTGATGTTTTTTGGTTTGTTCACTTAGTTCTTGCAAATCTAGGAACAGTTTAGGTTTAGATATAATACAGAGAAATTACCTGATTCGATTGAGCATTCAATACATGAGAAATTAGTGCTGGCTGCATCTGCAATTTCATCAAAATTTGGCACGGTCCTGCAACAGATGATTTTCTTTCGCAGGTATGGGCTGCATAAGACATCCACAAAGCAAAACAGAAGAAACAACATCTTTGCTTTGTAAGTTTAGGTACACATTGTCCTCCCCATCGTCCAGGTACATCATATCTTTGCCTGTTACTCATAAGCCAACCGCATGAGACGCAGGGCACGCCCAGTTACCTCATAGCTACGCTGTGAGACTGATCGTTTACTTTGGGTGAATACTCGAGAGCAGCTTAAAACCTCTCTGCAGTATCAACCACCGGTCGTGCCTCCACACGCTTCCTATCAGAAAGGTAAGGGCCCCGTTTCACCGCATCATTCAACTGCACCGAGAACATTTTGTATTGCCGGTTAACGATTTAGACTCGAGCAACAAAAGTGACAGATACTGACTCGCTCTGACAGAGTCTACCTTCCGAACGAGTTCAGAAAGACTTGCTTCATGCAGAAGATGGGATGATGATAGGGCCTTGTTGATTGCGACACAACAGCCATACCGGGTTTCCATGCCTACAACATTGAATAAATTGTACCATTACAGTAACTGGTCCAATAAATAGAAACTTGTATCAAAGATGGTAGCTTATGGCAATGAGGTGTGTTTATGTTTTTGGTTTGTTAATGGCAGGAAGCGGATGGAAAGAAGATTTAGATCTAGCTGACAGGGTTCATGGAAAAGAACACAGTGAAGTTCATGAAGGAGCTCTGGAGCCTTCTCCTCAGTGCGCAGCAGAATGCCAGTGGGGTGCCTCAACAGTTTCTGGATGAAAAGGAGGCTGAGATACATCAGAAAAAGGTTTGTTTCAATAAAAAAATATGCTACATTACAATCACCATATGGCTGGTCCAACATTGGATGCTATTTTCAACTAATTCAGATATTATAATGGGAGTTTATGGCCTTTTGTTTTTTTGTGCATTGTGTGACCAATAATGACAGTTCATTCATATGAAAATATGGTTTTCATTGTCACCTTATTCTTCGCTTAGTGTGTTAATATGGCTACCCTGAAGCAGTACTTGAAGTATCTCTGTGTTCAAGCTGCTACTCCAGCTGTGCAAGGGCATGGGTTTTGTTCACAGTCGCGGGGTGCTCCACCGTGATCTGAAACCGCACAACCTGTTCATGGACCGCAAGACCATGGCGCTCAAGATCGCTGACCTCGGACTCAGCTGTGCCATCACCGTCCCTGTAAAGAAGTACACGCATGAGGTCTGCTTCCCACTGCCACTGGTCTTCATCATCAGCCGTACATCTTGCGTCTGATTAAATAGTAGAGTCTGAATTGTTTGTGTAGATTCTGACGCTGTGGTATAGGGCGCCCGAGGTTCTTCTTGGCGCCACACACTACTCCACGCCGGTTGACATTTGGTCCGTGGGCTGCATATTTGGTACCATTTCGATGAGCACATATTCTTGTCAAAGCAAACTGCTTCAGAATTCAAACCGACATATACGATTTCTAATTTGGTTGTAAATGGCAGCTGAGTTGGTTATTAATCAACCACTTTTCCCTGGCGATTCCGAGTTACAGCAGCTCCTCCACATCTTCAAGTAATGCCTCCAGTGCTTTAGTTCGTTGTTTGCATTCTGAATTCTTGGTGGGTGTCTAATGCTCCATCTTGTTCTTTGGGTGAAAGGTTGCTGGGCACCCCAAATGAGGAGATGTGGTCAGGAGTAGGCTCCATCTTGTTCTAGACCTTTTTCTAAATCATATTTTTACTCGTCCAGGCTTTATACATATGTTATTATTGCACTATTTTTTTCCCGTTGCAACGCACGGGTATTTACCTAGTAAATATTACGTACTAGATGCGCATGGATATCTTTTTCTTCTTATTAACATTTTGGACCACGCTTGCACCACACGTTTTGTTTTGCAAAATGTTTTGGAAAAAAAAATTAAGTTCTTTTGCAAGTAGTCAAAGGTAAATAAATAAGATTTTGAGAAGCATTTTCAAGTTTTGAAATTTTCTCCCCTGTTTCAAATGCTTTTCTTTTGATTAAACAAAACTCCCCCTTAATGAAATCCTCCTCTTAGTGTTCAAGAGGGTTTTAGATATTAATTCTGAAGAGGGTATACCAATTTGAAACTATATCAAAATAAGATACCAATTGAAAAACTTCTTTTAATACCAAATAAAAGACTACATTTTTTAAATTGGTGGTGGTGCGGTCCTTTTGCTTTGGGCTAATACTCTCTCCCCCTTTGGCATGAATCGCCAAAAACGGATGTTTGAGTGAAATATAAGCCCTTTTTAAATACTCTCTCCCCATTTGGCATGGAAGTAAAGGAGTGAAGATTATACCAAAGTTGGAGAGATTGTGCGGAGCGACGGCGAAGGATGAATGATTCGATGGAGCGGAGTGGAAGCCTTATCTTCGCCGAAGACTCCTTTTCCCTTTCAATCTATAACTTAGCATGAAATGGACTTGAAACCACATTAGTCATAGCACATGAGAGAGATGATCAAAGGTATATATGTGAACTATGTGTGCAAAACATCAATAAAAGTTTCTAGAATCAAGAATATTTAGTTCATGCCTAAGTTTGGTAAAAGTTTGTTCATCCAATAGCTTGGTAAAGATATCGACTAATTGTTCTTCGGTGCTAACATATGCAATCTCGATATCCCCCTTTTGTTGGTGATCCCTTAAAAAATGATACCGAATGGCTATGTGTTTAGTGCGGCTATGCTCAACGGGATTATCCGCCATGCGGATTGCACTCTCATTATCACATAGAAGAGGAACTTTGGTTAATTTGTAACCATAGTCCCTAAGGGTTTGCCTCATCCAAAGCAATTGCGCGCAACAATGGCCTGCGGCAATATACTCGGCTTCGGCGGTTGAAAGAGCCACAAAATTTTGCTTCTTTGAAGCCCAAGACACCAGAGATCTTCCCAAGAACTGGCAAGTCCCCGATGTGCTCTTTCTATTAATTTTACACCCTGCCCAATCGGCATCGGAATAACCAATTAAATCAAATGTGGATCCCCTGGGGTACCAAAGGCCAAACTTAGGAGTATAAACTAAATATCTCAAGATTCGTTTTACGGCCCTAAGGTGAGCTTCCTTAAGATCGGCTTGGAATCTTGCACACATGCATACGGAAAGCATAATATCCGGTCGTGAAGCACATAAATAGAGTAAAGAACCTATCATCGACCGGTATACCTTTTGATCTACGGATTTACCTCCCGTGTCGAGGTCGAGATGCCCATTAGTTCCCATGGGTGTCTTGATGGGCTTGGCGTCCTTTATCCCAAACTTGGTTAGAATGTCTTGAATGTACTTCGTTTGGCTAATGAAGGTGCCCTCCTAGAGTTGCTTCACTTGAAATCCTAAAAAGTACTTCAACTCCCCCATCATCGACATCTCGAATTTTTGTGTCATGATCCTACTAAATTCCTCACATGTAGATTCGTTAGTAGACCCAAATATATTATCATCAACATAAATTTGGCATACAAACAAATCATTTGCAAGAGTTTTAGTAAATAAAGTAGGATCGGCCTTTCCGACTTTGAAGCCATTAGCAATAAGAAAATCTCTTAGGCATTCATACCATGCTCTTGGGGCTTGCTTGAGCCCATAAAGCGCCTTAGAGAGTCTATAAACATGATTAGGATACTCACTGTCTTCAAAGCCGGGAGGTTGCTCAACATAGACTTCTTCCTTGATAGGTCCATTGAGGAAGGCATTTTTCACGTCCATTTGATAAAGCTTGAAGCCATGGTAAGTAGCATAGGCAAGTAAAATGCGAATTGATTCAAGCCTAGCTACGGGTACATAGGTTTCACCGAAATCCAAACCTTCAACTTGTGAATATCCCTTGGCCACAAGTCGGGCTTTGTTCCTTGTCACCACACCATGCTCATCTTGCTTGTTGCGGAAGACCCACTTAGGTTCCTACAACATTTTGGTTAGGACGTGGAACTAAATGCCATACCTCATTCCTTGTGAAGTTGTTGAGCTCCTCTTGCATCGCCATCACCCAATCCGAATCTTGAAGTGCTTCCTCTACCCTGTGTGGCTCAATAGAGGAAACAAAAGAGTAATGCTCACAAAAATGTGCAACACGAGATCTAGTGGTTACCCCCTTATGAATGTCGCCGAGGATGGTGTTCATGGGGTGATCTCGTTGAATTGCTTGATGGACTCTTGGGTGTGGTGGCTTTGTAACTTGCTCATCCTCCTTGTCTTGATCATTTGCATCTCCCCCTTGATCATTGCCGTCGTCTTGAGGTGGCTCATCTTCTTGATCTTCTTCTTCATCATCTTGAGCCTCATCCTCATCCTGAGTTGGTGGAGATGCTTGCATGGAGGACGATGGTTGATCTTGTGCTTGAATGGGCTCTTCGGATTCCTTAGGACACACATTCCCAATGGACATGTTCCTTAGCGCGACGCACGGAGCCTCTTCATCATCTAATTCATCAAGATCAACTTGCTCCACTTGGGAGCCGTTAGTCTCATCAAACACAATGTCACAAGAAACTTCAACTAGTCCAGTGGACTTGTTAAAGACTGTAGGATCTAGGACACCGGCTAGAGGGGGGTGAATAGGCGGTTTTGACTAAAATCAAAAACACTAGGTAAATTTAATCAATATAACAAGAGGAATAAATTCTCTAGAGACAATAAGTAAACAATGTATGAGAAACAACTACGGTGATTGAATACTTGAGGAACAATATGCAAAACACTAATTACTTGCAAGGCAATAAGTAATGCAAGAAGGTAGAGACACCGAAATTTATCCCATGGTATCGGTGATTTGCCGATCACCCCTAATCCACGTTGAGGTGGACTTCAAGCTCTCACTTGCTCCTCTATCAAGTCACGGCTTGATCTTTGAGCCAAGTGGACAAGAAATCACTCAATACCTCGATTCCACTAATGTTACCTTTGCCGCTCCGGCGAGGTAGGCGCGAACCCCTCACAATCAACACCGCGGCTTCTCCACAATCTTCTTGGAGAGCTCGACGGAGACAATCACCCGAGCCGTCTAAGAGGCGGCAACCTCCAAGAGTAACAAGCCAATGGCGCTTGCTCAGGTGTACCACCTAGTGCCTCAAGAATCACCAAATGATGCAAATGCACTAGGAACCCTCAATCTCTCACTAGAAAGCAATCTCAAGCAAAGAGTGTGAGAGAGTGAGTTGGAGGATCACAAATGAGCTCAATGTGTGCAAGGAATAGCCAAGAGAGCTCTCTCACACGAGCTACCCTTCTATTTATACCCCTCCATCAAAATCCAACCGTTATGTGCAAACAGCACATGTTCTGCGCACACGCGGACTGTCCGCGCCCTAGGGCCGGACGGTCCGCCGTACATATAACGACTATAATTCCCGTTTGAAAACTGTCAGAACTTGTTAGAAAAGGTAGGTCCGGACAGTCCGCCCTCCAAGGCCGGACCGTCCGCGACCTGGCAGCATGAGGCACCCGAGCCTCGGACCAAGAACAGTTAACACGCGCGGACTGTCCGCCTATAAATCCGGACGGTCCGAGACCTGAGATAGTACTGTCCGGACTAGTCCCCCGGACAGTCCGTAGTACAAATCTACAAAATCACACAGTCCCTGTCCAAAACATGATTGACACTTGCGGACGGTCCGCCTATCACAGCCGGACGGTCCGCGCTATAATTCAGGGACTGGCCCGAAACCAGCCTTCTCTGGTCATGACTGCGGACGGTCCGGCCCAAAGGCCCGGACGGTCCGCAGTGCAAAAGAACAAAGTAGCTGCCTAAGTGGTTAGACTTCGGACCCCTCTGGTGGATCGCGGACGGTCCGCCCTCAAGGCCCGGACGGTCCGCGCATCCAAGACTTTGCAATTCTCAAACTTGCTTTTGAAGGAACTTTTAACTCACAAAATTTGAAGCGCTGTTAGTCCTCATGCAAATGAAACTACTTGATGCTCTATGAGGCACTAAGCTTTACACAGATCAAATACATTGACCCCTCTTAATAGTACGGCTATCTAGCCTACTAATCCGGTCAGGTATCTTCTCTAAACTCCTCAAGACCGGCAAAAACAAAACCTATATTTTACCTTTGCCTTCATCTGATCTACAACCAATGCTTATGATTCTCCAACATTTGCTGTTCTATGTGGTCCAACCCTGCATTCTTATTTCTCCAAGAACCGTTAGTCCACAAGCAGTTATCATTAATTACCAAAACATCACCAAAGGGGCCTAGATGATTCACAATATCCCCCTTTTTGGTAATTGATGACAACACTGCATAATATATTAAAGAGAAGTTTAGTTTTTCATAGGACTGATCTAGATTTGAAGTTCTGTCCGAGAGATAGATAAATCCCAATAAAAACTCAGAATGTAAGAAAGGCTCCCCCTAAGTGTGTGCAGGATTATCTGAAGCTGAAGATATAACACACATAATATATCGGAGTTTGATGGAGAGTTTCCTACAATCATGGTTATCAAAGCATACAAGAGATGATCCGTAGAGTAAGCGCAGCAATATCCTCGATCAACCACACACAGAGTAATTTGAACTAAAACATAGTCCACAGAATATTACAGATAATAGTCCACTAAAACATATGACATAGAGTTAACAGTTCAAGCCAGTTCCAAATGCGTAAGACATAAACTAATGCATGCGACATAAAAAGGTAAATATGCATATGCATGGTCTTAATGTCCACATAGATCACCAACTCCCCCTGAAGGCGACACCTGACAACTTCTCTTCTCATCACATTCTCCCCCTTTGGCATCAATTGCCACAAAGGAGAAGCCTCACTGATCACTTGGTGGAGGATGCATGTTGTAGTAGTGAGTGCTGAATGTGTCAAAAAGAGAGGAGAACTGGCCAAAATCTTGCTGGAGTTGTTGCTGCCTCTGACTGATTTCATGCATGCTGTCATTTGTAGAAAGATTGTCAAACTGGCTAGAGAGAGCGCCCATGTTATCTTGAAAACTCTGTTGCATATTATTCAGCCTAGTCATGATAGGGTCAGTGACATTAGTGTGAATGTGATCACGAAACTCAGAAAATTCAGAGTTGAGCGCATCCCAGTTACTGTCAAAGCGAGACTGCATGTCATCTAGGCGGTGATCCACATGTGTCATCATGCCCTCAAAGCGAGTATCAATATGAGTCTCAAGCCCCTGCTGCATATTGTGAAAATAAGGATCAAAGTAGCCTGGACCAGGCTCCCAATATTGCTGAGGCTGAGGAGGAGGTGGAGGAGGAGGCATCTGCGCGCCCTCAACATCAGGAGCTGCTCCACCCTCATATCCAGGGTCTTCCTCATTATCTGGAAAGGGAGTGAGTGGCCTGGTGAGAAACCCTATCTCATTCTTAAAAGGTCTGAATGGTGTGTGAACAATCTCGCAGGGGCCCTCAAATCTTGTCTTGGATTTGATGAGAGCCATAATGTAAGGAGCATATGCTAAATTTTGATTCTTGTCCATTTTCAAATCATTAAGCTGTCTCATCATGAAAAGAACAATATTCATGACTTCACCATTCATGATGTGCTGGATAATGTTCCAGAATTTATCTCGTATTTTACTCTTATCACCACTCTTGGGAAGAATGGTGACTCTGGCAATCTTGTTGATTACAGCAGGATGATGCCTGAGTCCTGCTGTCTCTCCAAACCTCCTGGGTATACCTAGCCTGGCTGGCTCATAGAATTGCACAAAATCCTCAAAATTATCCTCAGTATAGAGATCCAGCCCAGCAGAAATGGTGCCATAGTCTAGACTGTTGGCAGTGGCAAAGTCAGCAAAAGAGGCAGAATAGCGCTTGAAGCCAGTCATCCAAGTGATAGATTCTTCTTCTATATCAATCTCTGAGGTAGCCAGGAATTGCTTAATAGCCATTTCATTGAAGTCTGTGCGTTGCCCCATAAACTGATACAGTCCACACGTTTCAAACTTAGGGATCAGACCCTCCATTACTGATTGACTTAGCAAGAAGGACCAATCAATCACCTGATGCTTATGAAAATTTGTATCCACCAAGGTGCCCCAAAAGACATCAAACTGCAGCTGAGTGTGGAAAAATTGAATATTGGTGTCAGATGGCAGAGTGTACTGGTTCACAGTCCGCCTTGAGCAGTACTCAGCCATAGAAAACCTTCGCTTTAGAAAGGTCCATCCAGAGGTGTCAATGGGATAATCAGGATGGACATGGGGAAAGTCTTCAGTATCCATAGATTCAGTGCCCCCAACTGAGGATTGGGCCTCTGAATCAGTGGTCGGTGTATAGTCATCATCATCTCCACGGGGGCGCTTTGATTTAAAGCGACCTGCAAGTTTCTTGCGGAGACCACCAAAACCACTGCAATAATGTGACAGACATCCATAGATAAATAGTTGATACAAATCACCACAATAGAAAGGAATAGAACTGCATTGCTCTGCCAGGGTCCGGACGGTCCACACTAGGGGGCCGGACAGTCCGCGCCAGAGGCCCGGACGGTCCGCGCCCACCAGGCGGACGGTACGCGACCGACCAGGGGCGACTCCAAAGAACCCTAGCCGCCACAAATGTTGAAGTGATGATTGTGCAGAGAATACCCATCCAACCGAGTTCAAAATTTTGCACAACATTCATAGTGAGTAATATCAACAATCCCACCAATCAGATTTTCAAAACTACTGCTCAATTTCAGATCAGAGAGGAAACCCAAATAATCTCAAAACTTGAAGAAATTTGATGAAGTCCACAAGATTTATGAAATACCGTGATGAAGACATGTTGATCGAACGGTGCCACAAGCTGTCGGACTGTCCGTGCGCAACGTCACTTCTCCGTCCGCGCACAATCGACAAAGGAGACTATTTGGCGAGTGGAGAGCAAGAGAGAAGGAGCAAGTAACACAAATGACAAGTCTGCGGTCTCTGCCTGTTTTTACTGCCTGTCGCGGATGGTCCGCGCAGGGGCGGCGGACGGTCCGCGCCCTGAAGAGTTCAGACGGTCTGCATTGCTGATCGGACTGTCCAGTTCCTGATGCTGCGGACGGTCCGCGGTCCATGGGCGGACGGTCCGCGGCCTGATACTCAGTTTTCCAATGTCTGTCCACTTTCTGATTTTGAATATCAAATCCGAATTGGTGCTCATAAATGGACATTTCGACCAATCCAAGAGTTAGTATGCATGCATATTCATATTATGTAATTGAGTTATGCAAATTTTTTGCATTAAACTATCTAGAGCAATTTAGAATGAAAAATGCATCAATAATATCAAATAAAAAGCATAAAGAGCATATGAAGAACCGAGATGCAACACGACACATGCGTGATCAACTTCAAGCCACATTTGAGAGATCGATCACATTCATTTCACTTCTTAGAGAACAAAATCTTGTTTCATCCAAAGGCTTTGTAAAAATGTCTACTAATTGATCATCCGTGCCAATGGAATAAATAGAGATATCTCCCTTGCCAACATGATCTCTTAAGAAGTGATGCCTTATATCAATATGCTTAGTTCTTGAGTGTTGGACCGGATTGGTAGCCAATTTTACCGCACTCTCATTATCACACATGAGAGGCACATTCTTGAAGATAATTCCATAATCCAATAAGGTTTGTTTCATCCATAATAGTTGAGCACAACAATTTCCGGCCGATATGTATTCCGCTTCGGCGGTAGAGAGAGCAACCGAATTTTGTTTTTTAGAAGACCATGAAACAAGAGATCTACCAAGAAATTGACAACAACCGGAGGTGCTCTTTCTATCAACTTTGCACCCCTCATAGTCTGAATCCGAATATCCAATTAATTCAAATTGAGCACCTTTGGGATACCATAGACCAATATTGGGAGTGTACTTCAAATATCTTAGAATTCTTTTAGCGGCTTTCAAGTGAATCTCTCTAGGTGAAGCTTGAAATCGAGCACACATGCATACACTAAACATAACATCGGGCCTAGATGCGGTAATATAAAGCAAACTACCAATCATTGAACGATAAAGTTTTTGATCAACCGTAGTACCTCCTTCATCTAAGTCTAGATGACCATTTATTGCCATTGGAGTCTTGATAGGCTTTGCATTTTCTAAACCAAACTTCTTGAGCATGTCCTTCAAATATTTTGATTGACTTATAAAAATTACATCTTTCAATTGTTTGATTTGAAGGCCAAGAAAGAAGCTCAATTCTCCTATCATAGACATTTCAAATTCTTTTGACATCATTTTTCCGAATTCCTCACAAAATAATTCATTAGTAGATCCAAAAATAATATCATCAACATAGATTTGACAAACAAATAAGTCTTTGCCAATTCTTTTAGTGAATAGAGTAGTGTCAACCTTCCCAATTTTGAAGTCTTTGGAAAGCAAGAAATCCCTAAGCCTTTCATACCACGCGCGTGGAGCTTGCTTAAGCCCATAAAGAGCTTTAGAAAGCTTGAACACATGGTTAGGTCTTTTGGGGTCCTCAAAACCGGGAGGTTGTTCAACATACACTAGTTCACTAATCTTACCATTTAGAAAAGCACTCTTTACATCCATTTGGTAGAGCTTGATATTATGTGCACAAGCATAAGCAAGAAGAATCCGGATTGCTTCTAATCTTGCCACGGGAGCAAATGTCTCCCCAAAATCCAATCCCTCAATTTGAGTATATTCTTGTGCAACTAATCTTGCCTTGTTTCTTACTACCACACCATCTTCATTGTGCTTGTTGCGAAACACCCATTTTGTACCAATAACATTGTGGTTCTTTGGTCTCTCAACAAGCTCCCAAACTTCATTTCGAGTGAAGTTATTTAATTCTTCATGCATTGCATTCACCCAATCAACATCAAGTAGAGCTTCATCTACACGGTTAGGTTCCATACAAGATACAAAAGAGAAATGTTCACAAAAAGAAGCTATGCGAGAGCGAGTTTGAACACCCTTACTAATATCACCCACAATTTGATCAACCGGGTGATCCTTCACAATGGAATGATGAATTCTTGATATCGTTTGATAATTGCTAGTTGAAGCATTAGGAGGAACCGAAAGTCTTGAAGTACCTTGATCATGAGTATCCATGGTTTCATCATGTTGTTGGCTTTGGTGATCTTCCTCATTTTGAGTTGAGGATGAAGGAATGACAACCACACTATTTTCATCATCATCTTTCTTTGGTTTTATTTCACCAATGGCCATTGTTTTCATTGCATTTATCAATTGAGTTCCCCCAACATCATCGAGATTATCACTCTCATCTTGAGACCCATTTGTTTCATCGAATTCAACATCATATGCTTCTTCAATAATACCATGAGTTTTGTTGAAGACTCTATAAGCTTTACTATTTGATGAATATCCAAGAAGAAAACCCTCATCACATTTCTTCTCAAATTTAGAAAGCCGGGTTCCCTTTCTCAAAATATAACATTTGCAACCGAATACCCTAAAATATGAGATATTTGGCTTTCTACCAATGAGCAATTCATATGGAGTTTTCTTCAAAAGCTTGTGACAATATAGTCTATTTGATGAATGACAAGCGGTATTTATTGCCTCGGCCCAATAAGAATCTGATATACTATATTCCGCTAACATAGACCTAGCCATATCAATGAGAGTTCTATTCTTTCTTTCAACAATACCGTTTTGTTCCGGGGTATATTTGGAAGAGAATTCATGTTTAATACCCTTGTCATCACAATATTCATCAATTCTTGCATTTTTGAATTCCGACCCATTATCACTTCTAACCTTTTTGATGTCGAAATCAAATTGATTTTGAGCCAATATAGCAAATGACTTGAATGTTTCAAACACATTAGATTTGTCTCGAAGAAAATAAACCCAAGTAAATCTTGAATAGCCATCCACAATCACAAGACAATAAGAATTACCACCAATACTTACAAAAGATGTGGGCCCAAATAAATCCATGTGAAGTAATTCCAAAGGTCGATGAGTGGACATTTGACTTTTATTTGGATGAGTGTTTGCCACTTGCTTCCCGGCTTGACAAGAGCTACACAATTTGTTCTTCTCGAACTTCACATCTTTTAAGCCACGAACTAAGTCATGCTTGGTTAACCGATTGAGTTGCTTCATTCCAACATGACCAAGTCTTCTATGCCATAACCAACCTAGTGAAGCTTTTGAGAATAGGCAAGTTGTGAGCTTTGCCTCATTAGATGAGAAATCAACAAGATAAAGATTTTCATGTCTAAAACCTTTAAACTTAAGATTGCTACCATCAACACTAGAGATAATAACATCTTCAACCGTGAAATTGCAACAAAATCCTAAATCACATAATTGAGCTACGGAAAGTAAATTAAAATTCAAAGACTCAACCAAGAGCACATTTGATATAGAATGATCATTTGAGATAGCAATTTTACCCAAGCCTTTAACCTTTCCTTTGCGATTATCTCCAAATGTGATACTATCATAATTTGAGCAATCTTCCTCACTCATTTGGGTAAACATTTTCATATCTCCGGTCATGTGTTGAGTGCATCCACTATCTAACACCCAATGATTCCCTCCCGCCTTGTAGTTTACCTACAAAAGAAAATCAATCTCTTTTAGGTACCCAAACTTGCTTGGGTCCTCGGATGTTAGTGACCAAGGTCTTTGGCACCCAAATAGCTTTCTTTTTGTTTCCAACAATTGAAGTACCAACAAATTTAGCATGAACACCTTTTGCATTATGAGAAAGAACATAACAATGCTCAAAACAAGTGGAGGATACATTTTTGAACATGGGACAATTTTTCTTAACATGTCCCTTTTTGTGACATTTGTGACACACTTTGTCACATTCTTTCACAAACAATGTCTTTTGCTTTACAAAAGCATTCTTTCCTTTCTTGGGAACATATCCAAGACCTTCACGGTTAAGAGAGCACCGTTGACTTCCCAATATGAAATCCAATTTAGCCTTACCACCATATGCCTTTTCTAGGTCAGTGTTTACTCTATCTACTAACACTTCATTCTCAACAATAATTTTTGATTCATCAAGAGCAATGTTATCATTGAGAGAAATTTTGCATTTATCACAAATAGAGTTAGTAGGTAGTGGTTCACTTGTAAGACTATCAAGTAAGTCACAAGTGACTCCAACATCCTTAGTGACCACCTCAACTTCATGCACAATAGATGATTTTTGAGCATCCACAAGCTTCTCACAATTTTCTTTTAGGTCATTGTGAGAGGTCTTGAGCTCCTCAAAAGACACTTGGAGGTTTTTATATAATTCCTTCAAGGTCTTAATTTTTTCTTTTTCTTTGTGCATGTAGTCATCGGCCTCACCTAACATTCTAACAAGATCATCATATGAATAGCCATCATCATCAACATCATCAATATCATCATCATCTTTTATATCATTTAAATCGGTGATGATTTTTACCTTAGCATCTCCCTTTGCCATGAGACAATGGGGAGATGGGAAGAGTGAGGGAGCTTCCTTGATGGCAATTCCGGCATTAAGCTTGGATGAGGTGTCATCATCATCATCATCCGAGCTATCATCCGAGTCCCATTCAACTAAATAGGCTTTGCCATCTTTCTTCTTGTTATAGTATTTCCTTTTCTTCTTGTCACTTTCATCTTTGCCCTTCTTCTTCTTGCTTGGGCAATTCATGGCAATGTGACCGGGTTCCCCACACTCAAAACACTTTCTATCATTGAAAGCATTTCTTCTAGATGTTTGACTTCTTAGAGGTTGACCTCTCTTCATCTTCATGAATTTGTTGAATTTCCTTACAAATAGAGCCATATCACCATCACTCTCACTTTCATTTTCTTCATCATTACTATCTTCCTTTTCAATTTCCTTTGAGGCCTTAGCTTTGAGTGCAATTGATTCATTTTTCACCTTCTTTGCCAAACTTAAAGCATCGGCTTGTGATTTCTTAAATATGTCTTGAGTGAGAATTTCTCCCAATACTTCGATTGGAGAAGTTGTAGATAGATCACTCCTTACTAGCATTGTCACAATGGTCTCATATTTCTCCGGAAGTGATCTAAGAAACTTGTGAGTGAAGTCCACATCCGGTACATTAAAACCAAGTCCCTTGAGTTCATTTACTATCTCATTTAACCGATTGAACATATCGGATACACTCTCATCTTCTTTCATAATAAATTGCTCAAACTTCCCTTTGCACACATATAGTTTGGCACTCTTCACAATTGTAGTTCCTTCATGAATTTCCATTAGCTTAGTCCAAATCTCATGAGCGGTTGTGAGATTCTTGATACGATTGAACTCATTTATATCAAGAGCATCATAAAAGACATTCATGGCTTGATCATTTGTGAGGATATTCTCATTATCACTAACGGATGGTTCATCTTCTTTCAACACAACAAATCCATCTCTGACAATTGGCCAAATTTTTCCACCCATTGCTCTAAGATGCATTGACATTCTTATTTTCCAATAGTCATAATTATTTCCATCAAAATGCGGTGGCTTCCCAATGTGCACATTGTTGTTACTAGCCATTTTGTCCCACTCCGGGATGATTAGATCCACAAACAATGGAGTCCTCGGCTCTGATACCACTTGTAGGATCTAGGACACCGGCTAGAGGGGGGGTGAATAGGCGGTTTTGACTAAAATCAAAAACACTAGGTAAATTTAATCAATATAACAAGAGGAATAAATTCTCTAGAGACAATAAGTAAACAATGTATGAGAAACAACTACAGTGATTGAATACTTGAGGAACAATATGCAAAACACTAATTACTTGCAAGGCAATAAGTAATGCAAGAAGGTAGAGACACCGAAATTTATCCCGTGGTATCGGTGATTTGCCGATCACCCCTAATCCACGTTGAGGTGGACTTCAAGCTCTCACTTGCTCCTCTATCAAGTCACGGCTTGATCTTTGAGCCAAGTGGACAAGAAATCACTCAATACCTCGATTCCACTAATGTCACCTTTGCCGCTCCGGCGAGGTAGGCGCGAACCCCTCACAATCAACACCGCGGCTTCTCCACAATCTTCTTGGAGAGCTCGACGGAGACAATCACCCGAGCCGTCTAGGAGGCGGCAACCTCCAAGAGTAACAAGCCAATGGCGCTTGCTCGGATGTACCACCTAGTGCCTCAAGAATCACCAAATGATGCAAATGCACTAGGAACCCTCAATCTCTCACTAGAAAGCAATCTCAAGCAAAGAGTGTGAGAGAGTGAGTTGGAGGATCACAAATGAGCTCAATGTGTGCAAGGAATAGCCAAGAGAGCTCTCTCACACGAGCTACCCTTCTATTTATACCCCTCCATCAAAATCCAACCGTTATGTGCAAACAGCACATGTTCTGCGCACACGCGGACTATCCGCGCCCTAGGGTCGGACGGTCCGCCGTACATATAACGGCTATAATTCCCGTTTGAAAACTGTCAGAACTTGTCAGAAAAGGTAGGTCCGGACAGTCCGCCCTCCAAGGCCGGACCGTCCGCGACCTGGCAGCATGAGGCACCCGAGCCTCGGACCAAGAACAGTTAACATGCGCGGACTGTCCGCCTATAAATCCGGACGGTCCGAGACCTGAGATAGTACTGTCCGGACTAGTCCCCCGGACAGTCCGTAGTACAAATCTACAAAATCACACAGTCCCTGTCCAAAACATGATTGACACTTGCTGGACGGTCCGCCTATCACAGCCGGACGGTCCGCGCTATAATTCAGGGACTGGCCCGAAACCAGCTTTCTCTGGTCATGACTGCGGACGGTCCGGCCCAAAGGCCCGGACGGTCCGCAGTGCAAAAGAACAAAGTAGCTGCCTAAGTGGTTAGACTTCGGACCCCTCTGGTGGATCGCGGACGGTCCGCCCTCAAGGCCCGGACGGTCCGCGCATCCAAGACTTTGCAATTCTCAAACTTGCTTTTGAAGGAACTTTTAACTCACAAAATTTGAAGCGCTGTTAGTCCTCATGCAAATGAAACTACTTGATGCTCTATGAGGCACTAAGCTTTACACAGATCAAAGACATTGACCCCTCTTAATAGTACAGCTATCTAGCCTACTAATCCGGTCAGGTATCTTCTCTAAACTCCTCAAGACCGGCAAAAACAAAACCTATATTTTACCTTTGCCTTCATCTGATCCACAACCAATGCTTATGATTGTCCAACATTTGCTGTTCTATGTGGTCCAACCCTGCATTCTTATTTCTCCAAGAACCGTTAGTCCACAAGCAGTTATCATTAATTACCAAAACATCACCAAAGGAGCCTAGATGATTCACAAAGACTCTATATGCCCTTGAGTTTGAATCATATCCTAGTAAAAAGCCTTCTACAGCCTTAGGAGCAAATTTTGATTTTCTACCTCTTTTAACAAGAATAAAACATTTGCTACCAAAGACTCTAAAATATGAAACATTGGGCTTTTTACCGGTGAGGAGTTCGTATGATGTCTTCTTGAGGATTCGGTATAGATACAACCGGTTGATGGCGTAGCAGGCGGTGTTGACCGCCTCGGCCCAAAACTGATCCGAAGTCTTGTACTCATCAAGCATGGTCCTTGCCATGTCCAATAAAGTTCTATTCTTCCTCTCCACTACACCATTTTGTTGTGGCGTGTAGGGAGAAGAGAACTCATGCTTGATGCCCTCCTCCTCAAGGAAGCCTTCAATTTGTGAATTCTTGAACTCCGTCCCATTATCGCTTCTTATTTTCTTGATCCTCAAGCCGAACTCATTTTGAGCCCGACTCAAGAATCCCTTTAAAGTCTCTTGGGTTTGAGATTTTTCCTATAAAAAGAATACCCAAGTGAAGCGAGAATAGTCATCCACAATAACAAGACAGTACTTACTCCCGCCGATGCTTATGTAAGCGATCGGGCCGAATAGGTCCATGTGGAGGAGCTCGAGTGGCCTGTCAGTCGTCAAGATATTCTTATGTGGATGATGAATGCCAACTTGCTTCCGGGCTTGGCATGCGCTACAAATCCTGTCTTTCTCAAAATGAACATTGGTTAGTCCTAAAACGTGTTCTCCCTTTAGAAGTTTGTGAAGATTCTTCATCCCAACATGTGCTAGTCGGCGATGCCAGAGCCGGCCCATGTTAGTCTTAGCAATTAAGCAAGTGTCGAGTTCAGCTCTATTGAAATCAACTAAATATAGCTGACCCTCTAACACTCCCTTAAATGCTACTGAATCATCACTTCTTCTAAAGACAGTGACACCTACATCAGTAAATAGACAGTTGTAGCCCATTTTGCATAGTTGAGAATCGGAAAGCAAATTGTAATCTAAAGAGTCTACAAGAAAAACATTGGAAATAGAATGGTCAGGAGATATAGCTATTTTACCCAAACCTTTGACCAAACCTTGATTTCCATCCCCGAATGTGATAGCTCGTTGGGGATCTTGGTTTTTCTCGTAGGAGGAGAACATTCTTTTCTCCCCAGTCATGTGGTTTGTGCACCCGCTATCGATGATCCAACTTGAGCCCCCGGATGCATAAACCTACAAAACAAATTTAGTTCTTGATTTTAGGTACCCAAACAGTTTTGCGTCCTTTGACATTAGATACAAGAACTTTGGGTACCCAAACACAAGTTTTTGCTCCCTTGTGTTTGTCCCCAACATACTTGGCAACTACTTTGCCGGATTTGTTAGTCAAAACATATGATGCATCAAAAGTCTTAAATGAAATGCTAGGTTCATTTGATGCACTAGGAGTTTTCTTCTTAGGCAATTTAGCACGAGTTGATTGCCTAGAACTAGATGTCTCACCCTTATACATAAAAGCATGATTGGGGCCAGAGTGAGACTTTCTAGAATGAATTCTCCTAATTTTATGCTTGGGATAACCGGCAGGGTACAAAATGTAACCGTCGTTATCCTGAGGCATGGGAGCCTTGCCCTTAACAAAGTTAGATAATTTTTTAGGAGGGGCATTAAGTTTGACATTATCTCCCTTTTGGAAGCCAATGCCATCCTTGATGCCAGGGCGTCTCCCACTATAAAGCATGCTACGAGCAAATTTGAATTTTTCATTTTCTAGTTCATGCTCGGCAATTTTAGCATCTAATTTTGCTATATGATCATTTTGTTGTTTAATTAAAATCATGTGATCATGAATAGCATGAATGTCAACATCTCTACATCTAGTGCAAATAGAAACATGCTCAATAGTGGATGTAGAGGGTTTGCAAGTTTTTAGTTCAACAATCTTAGCATGTAAAATGTCATTTTCACTTCTAAAATCGGAAATGGAAGCATTGCAAACATCTAAGTCTTTAACCTTAGCAATCAATTTTCATTTTCAATTCTAAGGCTAGCAAGAGAGGCATTTAATTTTTCAATCTTAGCAATAGAAATAGCATGATCATTTCTAAGGTTGGCATATGAATCATCACAAACATTTGAATCAATCTTAGCAATTAATCTAGCATTTTCATTTCTAAGGTTGGCAATCAAATCATGACAAGTGCTTAGCTCACTAGTTAATTTTTCACATTTTTCCATTTCTAGAGCATAAGCATTCTTAACCTTAACATGCTTCTTATTTTCCTTAATTAGGAAGTCCTCTTGGCTATCCAAGAGTTCATCCTTATCATGAATAGCGCTAATCAATTCATTTAACTTCTCTTTTTGTTCCATGTTAAGGTTGGCAAAAAGAGTAAACAAATTATCCTCCTCATTACTAGAATTGTCTTCATCACTAGAGGATGCATATTTAGTGGAGGATTTAGATTTAACCTTCTTCCTTTTGCCGTCCTTTGCCATGAGGCACGTATGGCCGACGTTGGGGAAGAGGAGTCCCTTGTTGACGGCGATGTTGGCGGCGTCCTCGTCGGAGGAGGAGTCGGTGGAGCTCTCGTCGGAGTCCCACTCGCGGCATACATGGGCATCGTCGCCCTTCTTATTGTGGTACCTCTTCTTTTCCTTTCTTCTCCCCTTCTTGTCATCGCCCCTGTCACTGTCACTAGAAATAGGACATTTTGCTATAAAGTGACCGGGCTTACCACACTTGTAGCAAACCTTCTTGGAGCGGGGTTTGTAGTCCTTCCCCCTCCTTTGCTTGAGGATTTGTCGAAAGCTTTTGATGATTAAAGCCATCTCCTCATTGTCGAGCTTTGAGGCATCGATGGGGAGCCTACTTGGTGTAGACTCTTCCTTCTTCTCCTCCGTTGCCTTGAATGTGACGGGTTGTGCCTCGGGCGTGGAGGAGGTGCCTTGCTCGATGATTTTCTTTGAGCCTTTAATCATTAACTCAAAGCTCACAAATTTCCCTATGACTTCCTCGGGAGACATTAGCTTGTATCTAGGATCACCTCGAATTAATTGAACTTGTGTAGGGTTAAGAAAACGAGGGATCTTAGAATAACCTTGACCATCTCATGGTCATCCCATTTGGTGCTCCCGAGGTTGCGCACTTGATTCACTAAGGTCTTCAAGCGGTTGTACATGGCTTGCGGATCCTCTCCTTGGTGAAGCATGAAGCGACCGAGCTCCCCCTCGATCGTCTCCCACTTGGTGATCTTGGTCACCTCGTCTCCTTCGTGCGCGGTCTTGAGTACGTCCCAAATTTCCTTTGCACTCTTCAATCCTTGCACCTTATTATACTCCTCTCGACTTAGAGAGGCGAGGAGTATAGTAGTGGCTTGGGAGTTGAAGTGATGAATTTGGGCCACTTCATCCGAATCATAGTCTTCATCCCCTACGGATGGTACCTGTACACCAAACTCAACAACGTTCCATATGCTTGTGTGGAGTGAGGTTAGATGGTGCCTCATTTTGTCACTCCACATATTATAATCTTCACCGTCAAAAACCGGTGGTTTGCCTAGTGGAACGGAAAGTAAGGGAGTACGCTTTGAAATACGAGGGTAGCGTAGGGGAATCTTACTATACTTCTTGCGCTCATGGCGCTTAGGAGTTATGGATGGCGCGTCGGAGCCGAAGGTGGATGACGATGAAGAATCGGTCTCGTAGTAGACCACCTTCCTCATCTTCTTTTTCTTGTCGCCACTCTGATGCGACTTGTGGGAAGAGGATTCCTTCTCCTTCCCTTTGTTGTGGGACTCTCCCGATGGAGCCTTCCCATGGCTTGTAGCGGGCTTGTCGCCGGTCATCATCTCCTTCTTGGCGTGATCTCACGACATCAGTTCGAGCGGTTAGGCTCTAATGAAGCACCGGGCTCTGATACCAATTGAAAGTCGCCTAGAGAGGGGTGAATAGGGCGAAACTGAAATTTACAAAGTTAATCACAACTACAAGCCAGGTTAGCGTTAGAAATATAAGCGAGTCTGAGAGAGAGGGTGAAAAACAAATCGCAAGCAAATAAAGAGTGAGATACAAGGATTTGTTTTACCGAGGTTCGGTTCTTGCAAACCTACTCCCCGTTGAGGTGGTCACAAAGACCGGGTCTCTTTCAACCCTTTCCCTCTCTCAAACAGTCACTTAGACCGAGTGAGCTTCTCTTCTCAATCACACGGGACACTAAGTCCCCACAAGGATCACCACACAATTGGTGTCTCTTGGCTCGGTTACAATTGAGATTGTCACAAGAAAGAATGAGAAAGAAAAGAAGCAATCCAAGCGCAAGAGCTCAAATGAACACAAATGTCGCTCTCTCTAGTCACTATTGATTTGGAGTGATTCCGGACTTGGGAGAGGATTTGATCTCTTTGGTTGTGTCTAGAATTGAATGCTATAGCTCTTGTATGAGGTGTGAATGCTGAAAACTTGGATGCTATTGAATGTGGGGTGGTTGGGATATTTATAGCCCCAACCACCAAACTAGCCGTTTGGTGGAGGTTGCTGTCGACGGGCGCACCGGACAGTCCGATCCGCCACCGGACACTGTCCGGTGCGTCAGCCACGTCACCCAGTCGTTAGGGTTTCGACCGTTGGAGCTCTGACTGGTGGGGCCTCTGGGCTGTCCGGTGGTGCACCGGACAAGTCCTGTAGACTGTCCGGTGCGCCTGCAGCGCGTGCTCTGACCTCTGCGCGCGCAGGCGCGCATTAAATGCGTTGCAGTCGACCGTTGCGCGCGAAGTAGCCGTTGCTCCGCTGGCACACCGGACAGTCCGGTGCGCCACCGGACACTATCCGGTGCATAAACCGGACGGTCCGATGAATTATAGCGGAGCAGCCTCCATTTTCCCGAAGGTAGCAAGTTCAGCGTTGAGTTCCCTGGTGCACCGGACACTGTCCGGTGGTGCACCGGACACTGTCCGGTGCGCCAGACCAGGGTGCCTTTGGGTTGTCTTTAGCTCACTTTGTTTGAACCCTTTCTTGGTCTTTTTATTGGTCTATTGTGAACCTTTGGCACCTGTAAAACTTATAATCTAGAGCAAACTAGTTAGTCCAATTATTTGTGTTGGGCAATTCAACCACCAAAATCAATTAGGAAAAGGTGTAAGCCTATTTCCCTTTCAGAAAATATGCAATCTACTTGCTAGAATGCATGTTTGTCCCCATAATGTGATATTAAGGACTTAAGCATCCCCTATCTCCATAATTCACTTAGAGCAACTCCAAAAGAATGCTAAAAATATTTCCTTAAAAAATGATTGTTAGGGGTACTCTAAAAAATCTTAGGAGCGAAATATAGTGTGTACTCCAACAGTTTCCTTAAATAAAGTCTAAAAAGCTTAAAAAATTAAAAAAAACCTCCATCTAGCTCTACATGGATGCATGCGGCAGAATAAAAAAAACTGGGAGCTAGCATGCACACGGATTGGGGAGGTACAAATCACGCGAAAATATGAGGGATGAGAGCAAGCGAACGAGGGACGTAGATTTTTTGGGAAAAGAATGAGGGAGCTGTTGGAGCAAAGAAAATCATTTTTCCTCCCTAATATCTGGATTGGTTTACATCTTCTGTTGGAGTTGCTCTTACTTCCTATTTCAGACCAAAGAACCAAAACCACTTGAAGAACCACTTGAAGAAATAAAATTTTGAAATTGTGGTGTTTGGTGTTTGATACAATTTTCATTGCTTTGGTCACTAAACTTCTCCCCCTTTGGCATCAACCACCAAAAAGGAAGACATTAAAAGCATGTAGGAAGCAAATAAGACTTGCCCTCATAATGGATTTGTTAATTGATACCAATTGTAGGATACCAATTGAAACACCAAATTTTTACTCCCTCTAAATGAGTGTTCTCTTTAGAAAGAAATTTCTCCTCTTTTTAGAGACGAAGAAATACTCTCCCTGATAGAGATCTTCTACTTAGAAAAAAGCATGTGAAAATAAAGGTGCAAGACATGATTTGATTAGACTAACTTCCTTATGCATAGGTAACAAAATATGATTTAACCACTTATGCATGTATAGCAACATGGAAGTATAAGATATGAAATATAGTCTAACCAAATGCTGAAGAAGACATGTAAGGGTGTGTTTGGTTGGAAAGCCAACTAGAACGGAACGGTTCTATTCTAATTTCTAAGAATGAAGCCGCTCCATTTTATGTTTGGTTGGTAGAATATAGTTGTTCTATTTTTTTGTTTGGTTGGAGAGCACATCAGAGCGGAGCCATTCTGTTCTGTGTTTGGTTGGAGAATAAAGAATAACATGATCTGAATGCAAAACTGCACACAACTCATGTAAACGGCTCATGCAAACCAAATAAAATTGCAAACCGCTCGTTCCAAACCTACAATGCAGGGACCAAAGTTCATCACCACGAATTTCTTATGCAAATGTGCAACATCTCATAATGCATGAGTTCATATCATCATGATACATAACTATAGTTCAACCATACAAATAAAAGACACATGTCCAAATAAAAGATACATAGTTCATCACCAGTGTAACCATATTTCATCCAACCACCATGATACATGAGTTCATAACACCATGACAAAACATAGTTCATATAGTCATAGTTCTAATCATGACCCACAAACTAGAAGTTCTCACTAACGAAACTCGAAAACCATGATAGCTTCCAATCGAACAGTAGATTTACGAAAGCATGAACATTATTAGGATGTCTAACCAAGTGCTGATAGTACTGAGACTTGTGGTTAAGCTGAAAACCTGGGAGACTATCCACTGCTTCAAACAAACCATCTGGTAAAGCACTGCTTGCTTTCTTGATTGCCTTTGCTAGCCTTTCACTGTCACGATCAAATGCTTCAATCAAGCTATCAATCTTTCTTCTACTATCATTAGTCTTAGCTCTCTTAGCTGTCCTAGCTGAAGAAGATATATCATCATTGACAGCACTTTTATCAATTCCATGGTTCATCCCCTCACTTTCTGCATTGCCATCAGCCCCATTGTTCACCCCATCAATCCCAAGTGATTCATTAGAGCTCTTTGCATACTGACCAGTAGCAACACTATTGCCAAAGATTGTAGCTAGAAAACCATATTGTAACACCCAGGTGTCTATTTCGTGTTATGTCGGGAGATTTATCCTAATCTCGGATGCTTAGTGAAAAATTCTATTTCTCGATCACATCTATCTCCATTCATCAAGTTACTCATGAATGTTTCACCAAGTTTGGAATTATTTGATCTCAAGAACAACCTAATTTAGAGCCTGTTAAAACTTTTTGTTTCTCGGAGCAAACGCAAATTCGAAAGTCAATCTCGTCTCGCAACTTTCACCAGACTCATTTATTCGGACTCTCAATAACTGTTATGTTATCCAATCGGTGTCTGAATCCGCCTTCTCGACAGTCGGTCTATGTCCAAATACGTAGTCCGAATCCGCATTCTCCAACGGAATCTCTGTAGTGTCAACCTCTAATTATTTCCTATGCAAATCAGCTTGTTATATTTATGTCATCATTCATCTCTATCTATCAAGTGTATTCTAAAGATTTCTCAAAGTTTGAACCAAATACACACAGGAAAAGATAAATCCTATACATGCTTAAAACCGCTCATCTGAACAATGCGAATTTTGAAATTCAACAAACCTTGTCATCTTGCTCAAACAACTCTATATAAACTTTACAACAAAAGTTATTGAAGGTCCATGCCAAGAAAATGTCAAGAAAATAGTCCGATTACCTTAAAAATATAATTAGAACCTTTATAATGATACTACCTTGACCAAAGTGAAACTTTTATTAATATTAAAGATATGAGGTTTGACCTTCAATAAAGTTGTAGAACCTGTATTATACAACAAATTTTATATTTAAACCAAGCCTTTATTCAATCTCTAAGTATCTCAAACAGTGCCATCAAGACAGAATAAAAATATGATTTCAAAATTCGAATTCTTCTAAGTCTGAAATCAGCGTCGTTCAGGATCGACGTCTCGTGTTCCAAAATTTTTATTGAACAACTTAAGTTTCCCCAAATATAAAAGTTGTTAATAACTAATAGATCCACAACATATTAAAAGATGGCATTGATCCGATTTCGTTTGACATATTTTGACACACAATTTTCACAAGTTTCCACTGATTTCTAACCCACTGAAAAACCAATTTTTGTGGGTCTATAACTCTCTAACCAGTGCTCGAATCACCTCAAGTTCTGTACAACAATTATAGAGTATAGATGAAGGAAGATATTTTATGCACTAACCGAGATCCGAATCCAAGCAAAAAATACCAAAAACGTCTGTCCAATGCGTGCTTCTTTCTGACTCTGTGCAGACTGGTGCTCTGCAGCAACCGCCCATGTCCACCAATGGCTGCAGCGAGCACCCCTTTAAAAACAGCAGCTCCACCTCCCTGCTCCTCGTCACACGCTAGCAGCAGGAAGCTCCATGGCTGCGCATGTCTCCCTCGGCATCTCTCCTCGGCTCCCTCATGTCCGAGCTCCCCCTACCTTCTTCCCCATGGAGTCGGCGCCTTTCATCCGAGCAGCAAGCAAGCTTCATCCAAACATTGCATCTCAGCATCGCCGCGAGTCCGTCGTTCTCAGATCCCTAGCCGCCACTCATCTAGCCATCGGCCTCTGCTCCATCCTTTCCGATGCCGGCGCACAGCCCCTGTTCCTTGTCTATGCTTCAGCGAATCTGCACGTCAACCATGGTAGCAGCAGCCACTCCACTTCCTCTACCATCGCTCGTAGCAGCAAGCCACGCCAACCTTCTTCCCCGGCAGTGCCATAGCCACTCGCCCTGTTGCTGGTCTTCAGCGAGCTCATCAAGATAAAGAGCATGTGGCACTTGGTGAATAGGTACCGTCCCAGGAGCTTTCCCTATGCGCTGGATGCTGGTATGATGCCATGGGCGTGAGGTGGAAGAAGAATTGTGTGTGCCAATGACGTGTGGGCCCAAAGCCATGGGTAAGATTGCTGAAAGTTTCAGACCTCTGTCCTTTCTTTAAAAATTCATATCTTGAGTTTAAGAGCTTCTAAAATCGTGAAACCTGTTTTGTTAGATCCCTTATAAAATTCTCTACATATTGAATCTATAAGTTGGCATGTTTTATTGGAAAAATTGTTCTGTATAAATTCGTCTTTAAAAACTGGTTTACAAAATAAACGAACTTGCTTCTCTCTATAATTTTATTTATAAAAATCCAAAAATGATGAAACATGTTTTGTTAGTTAGATGTTGTCATACTCCATCAAAGAAAAATATAAAACTTATATGTTGTTCACTGTTTTCTTGGTGTGCTAATTAAGTCATGTTAAATAGGAAAAAGAAGATATATTTGTTTATTATTTTTGGATCTGTAGCTCTGGTGCTCCTAAATGGATTCAAATTTTATAGTAGACTCTTGGTGTGATGCTTGAGGACTAGTAAAAATTTCATGAATTGTTGTGCATGTATGATTAAGTTAGTGATTTAACTTGTTTAATGCACCTTAAGTAGTTTTAAATGATTTAAAAATAATGTGTAGATGCAAAAATGGAAAATGGTGTTCCATTGTTTTTGTATGGTATTATAGTAGCCTAAGAAAACTCAATATGGTCATGCATCCACAGAAAATAATTAGTTTTAGATTTAACTTGCTCTCACATGCTTTATTGCATTAACAATTTATTATTTTTGTATTAAATAAAATATAAAACCTGGACATGTGAAATTTATACATTGGTCATGATTTGTTATTATCTATGCCTCATAAAAATTCCAGCCCCAAATTAGATAGTTTCATATGTTGCTAAAATGACACACGTTTTATAATTATAAGAAGAATTAGAGACAAATTAGAAATAAACAAAAGCGTGCATGTTTCTTGAAATGCTTAAGTGTCTTGAGTGCATGCCGCAATATGGTTGTATGCAAAACAGCGTTATGCACATGATGAGTTTAGTAAAAATCCATCGGTGTCACTTATGTTAAGTTGAGGATTATTTGCGCGTGGAAAGTAATAATATATTTAATACTTAGAACTCTTAGCCCCTGTTTGTTTCGGCTTTTCGCAGCTTCTGGCCACCAAAAGCTGCTGCGGACTACCAAACACTCAGCTTTTCAGCCAGCTTCTATAAAATTTGTTTGTGTAAAAACCATTCAAAATCAACATAAACATATAATCGGTTGAGTCGTCGCAATAGTAGTAATCTGTCACTTTATAGATCCTAAGCCCCAAGGACAACTTTATCTTCCTCCGCACGTAATCCTAATGATACTCACATTCTCTACATAGCTAGATTCTTCCCATAGCTAGATTCTCGGAAAAGCTGGTCAGAAAAAAGCTGAACCAAACTAGGCCTTAGTCGATAGTAGAAATTGTTTTGGCTTATATAGAAAGGTGGTGACATGCCAAGTAGTCATCGCTTTCTCTATATTTATAAGTCGAGTCGTGACGATGCGTATTATGCGCTCGTTAAATTATGCTTCGCATATAGTGTATGATTGTGCTCATGATTTCGAGTAGACGCTTCAAGTAAGTCAAATAGGTTTGTGATACAAGTTGTGTAATGGAGTTAGTTGTTTTAGGATAATTATTGAAATACCTGATTCGTAGGATAAACATGTATGCGTTCATGATTTGGGAAGTAAATGCGTGGTGATTGCAATGTAGAGATTAGTGGTTTACGATTCAAATGAGTTGGTCGGTGTGCGGAAATACTTGTGAATATGTGTGTTTATAAAAATGTTGTAGTAAATGTTGTGTCTCGGATTGCGATAATAATAGGCAAGCCGACGAGTATGTTGTATAGCGGCCTATGTTGTTGCTCTGGTTAACCAAGTTGTCAGATGGCTTTGGTTAAGCTCGTAGTCACGATGATTTGCTTGTTGTAGTCCAAATGCGCATGGTTATGGTCGTGGGTAAAATTAGTAGTACTCATGAGATGTCTAATTTAAAATGCAAAATTATTGTGTGAAGAGCGCATCGATAAACACACATATACCAGATATGATTATTGCGGTAGATGCGTTGTTGATTGTGTATGGTAATTCTAGCGCACGAAATGACTTGGATAAAAAGTTAGTAAGTCTACTTGTTGGTCCTAATTTGATTATTTCAACTCCAACAAATGGTAAAGTGTTAAAATAATTTAAGTCTCTAGAACGCGACAATTCTTGAAGTAAATGGGAGTTAAATTTTATTAGTTGATGTTTTGGGCTGCACACACTGTTTTCGTCGTGCTGTTTGTTTAATGAACTAAATTGTGTTTTCTGTAGAAAATCCATATAGAAAAGTTGTAGATAACTTTATTACCTTACTTGTTTTAAAATCTGACAGCCATAAACCTGATCGTTTAAAAGTTATGCTTTTTATAAATTCAGTAACTGAATTTGTCCAATTTCTGTACAAATTTCAGAGATTGAATTGTTTGCTTAAGTTAATGTTACAATCTGCTCATGGTCATTATAAGAAAGCTGTAGATACTTTTCTTATCTTTCTTATGTTAAAATTTCATAACCATAGGCCTGATAATTCACGAGTTATGAATTTTACAAAATGGTTGCTGTGTTCTGTCCACTGTCAGAACATATTTCGAAAACTGTATTGTTTGATTTAGTTAAACATTGAATCATTTCTTGGTGATTATAAAAGTTATATAGTACTTTTGCTGAGCTTTTCAAAAAGTCTTGGATCACTCTTTTTGGTGGTCTGAAGGTTCAGTTATAGGTGTTTAAAGTGTGAAGACTGAATCTGCCCAATTCTGGACAGCAAAGCCTTCATAGTGTATTTTACCCTTGATACATATTAAACCAGCCATAGATGTTTATAAATAATTTGTAGAACATTTCATTAGCTTTCCAGAAAGTCTAGGATCAATTTGTTTGGATACATGAATCTCCAGGTTATGAATTTTTGAAGTCGCAAGTCTGAATCTGTCCAAATCTGGAGAGAGGTGCTGTGTTTACACAATTCGACCTTGCTAAAAGTCTAATCATGTTGAGATGATAATACCAAAGTTGTAGAGCACGATTTAAGCTTTCAGAAAGTCGTAGTTTGCTATTTTTGGATTAATATTTGAAGAGTTATGATTAAAACAAGTAACTACTGTGTTGCTGTCCAAAAATCTGCAAGTGCTTATTTGATTGTTAAGTTCACCCTTTTTGCTAAAAAAAATGTATGGTTAGCTCTTAATTAATGTAGACTTGCCATGTCTAAGTTTAAGATAACATATGTGTCCTGTTTTATATGTTTCTTTCTCTAGCTGATTGTGATATCATATTTGTGTTGCGTAAGTATCTAAAATGTTGTCGTCTTTTTAATGGTGTTAATGATGAACGCCGATAACGTACGACTAGCTAGCGCTTGCGTATAATTGTTGCAATGTCTTAAAATTTAATGTTTAGTTCGCTACAGTGTATTTGAATATCTTGTGCTACTTTCATTATATTCATACATATGCATCATGCATCTCATTTAGGACCGAGAGATGATGATCGTGCAAGTGATGTGGTGCCAACAACAAGATGCAGTTGGTGGACGACCTGAAGAATGATGGACTTAACCAATGGATGCTCGCCAAGCGAGTATCCCCCAGCAAACACTATCTAAGTGTTGAATTCTAGGCAAGCCCCGGTTTTATGCATAACCGTTTATATATGCTATTTTACTACACTTAATGTTTGTAGGCTTGTATTGTGCACTTAAGTGTAGGAGTTGGTTGAAACCCTAGTTGCATGAACTCAGGATTCCTTTTGAGATGGATACTAGTATGCTAGGTCGAGTAGCTGCTTTGCTAATTAGGGATCTCGGTAGAAGTCAAGTGATTTTTCTAGCACTCGCGCGAGGTCAGGAATTGTTGTATCTATTTTGATAACAGAATGATGATGGTCTATGGATACGGATCCATGGGGATGCATTGTCTATGAGACGAAATTGGAATAAGGATTAACGTGCAGGATACCTGTGTCAAGCGTTTGAACGTACTAAACACATATCAGGAAATATGGTAACTGGTAAGCCTAGTACCTGAGTGAAGCCGGGCGTGGACTTTTCTCCACACTCGTCCTAAGACGTGGTCTCCCATTCTAGATATGGTGGGTACAAGTGCAGTCACTGCACGGCGGCGGCTGGGGTCAGTGGAGCATTGTATGCCAAGGCGGTGACTTGGCCGCGAACGAGGGATCCATGGGGACGGTTGATATGTGTGGGGATGGAGTGCCCTGACATGTCATGTGTTTAGGTTTGCCTTGCAAGGTTAAAATCTCGATTCGAATCATCTGCTTCTCGCAGCTAATGAGACTGCTTGATCCATTATACTGCATTGAGTAATAAGTGGAAATGAGATGACTGGAAAAAGATGTTGATTGATATAATGCTTGATACCATGTATGAATAGATAGGTGCTCATCTAGTCTAAATTATTATTATAGAACTTGAAAATCTAAAATTTGATTTTAGACTCAGCTAGTGCTTTTGGCAAACCAAACCCCTCAGCCAAACAGCTTCATGGTCTAGAGGTAGAGGAGTAGACTCCTCACACCGGGTAAGTCTAGCTGAGTATTAGTATACTCAGCCTTGCTTGTGGCATAATTTTTGCAGGTACCTCCTTGATTTGGTTGATGGTGTGACTTGGCCTTCATCCCTGCCACCGGGATAGACGGTCGAGTGGGTTACTACTTCCGCAGGAGAGGACCAGGAGGAGTAGCGTGGCCAGGCTTCGCCATGTTACTCGGTTTTCTCCGTTAATTATTTCTGCTGCATTAAAACTTATGGTTATTATTTTTTAAACTCCAATAATGTAATTGAAAGGGAATTAGGCTTACACCTAGTCCCTAATTAATTTTGGTGGTTGAATTGCCCAACACAAATAATTGGACTAACTAGTTTGCTCTAGTGTATAAGTTATACAGGTGCCAAAGGTTCACACTTAGCCAATAAAAAGACCAAGTATTGGTTCGACAAAAGAGCAAAGGGACAACCGAAGGCTCCTCTGGTCTGGCGCACCGGACTGTCCAGTGTGCCACCGGACATGTCCGGTGCACCAGAGGACTCCAAACTCAAACTCGTCACCTTCGGGAAATTCTAGAGGCAACTCCGCTATAATTCACCGGACTGTCCGGTGCTCCAAGGAAGAGCGGCCTCAGGAACTCGGCAGCCTCAGGAATTCACTTTGGCAACTCCGCTATAATTCACCGGACTGTCCGGTGTAACTGCGGAGCAACGGCTACTTCGCGCCAACGGTCACCTGCAACAGCAATTAATGCGCGTCAGAGCGCGCAGAAGGGAGGCACGCGCGTAGTGGCGCACCGGACACTCTACAGTACATGTCCGGTGCGCCACCGGACATCCCGGCGGGCCCCAAAGTCAGAGCTCCAACGGTCGAAACCCCAACGGTCTGGTGACGTGGCTGTCGCACCAGACATGTCCGGTGTGCACCGGACTGTCCGGTGCACCATACGACAGACAGCTTTCACCAACGGCTAGATTTTGGTTGGTGGCTATAAATACCACCCCATCCGGCCACTTCAAAGTGTGGGAGCCCAAGCAACATTCCAAGTCATCTAGTTGACATACTCAAGCCCTCCCAACCACATATATTTATTGATCCATCCTATACACAAGATTTAGACCACTACAACCAACACAAGTGCCACAAAAGAGAGAGCAAGCAAAAGAGAGCTACTCAATTGAGTTTAGCACTAGTGCCTTGTGAGATCCTTCGAGAGATAGTGTGTGCTTCATCTTTGTGTTCATTTGCGCGTGGAGTTTTGACTCCCATTGAACTTCCTCCAAAGTTTTGGAGGCTTGTAAAAGCTAGCAAGAGACACCAAAGTGTGTGGTGGTCCTTGCGGGATCGAGAGTGATCCTTGAGAAGAAGAAGAGCTCATCGATCCTTGTGTGATCGGGGGAGAGAGGGAAAGGGTTGAAAAAGACCCGTCCTTAAGTGGACTCCTCAACGGGGACTAGGCCTTCGAGGGCCGAACCTCGGTAAAACAAATCACCCGTGTCCATTGTGTTTATTGCTTGTGATTTGTTTGTTTTCCCTTGCTCTAAGTTTTCTTGCACCATTATTTGCTAATATCATTTGGTGTTGCTTCAAGTTAAATTCCCATTTAGTGAAAGCAACACGTTGCAAGAAAGAACTTGTCCTAGTGCTCTTCTCATCTAAGGGTTCTTGCTTTGTTATTCTATAACTTATTAGTTGTATTGATTTATCTCTCCCGCATTATTTAGCAATACTCTTTTCAAGCAAGAACTTAGTTTCTATTCTCCGATATTTGTATATCTTGTTCTAACCACTAATCAAGGGATCTAGTTGGGGGATAAAGTTTTAATTTTCAGGTTCCGCCTATTCACCCCCCCTCTAGGTGACTTTCAATTGGTATCGGAGCTAGGCACTTCATCTTGAGTCTAACAACTCGAAGTGATGGCTCGTAGAAGATCCCAAAAGAACAAGAAGACTCCTCCATCGAACGTAACTCAAAAGGAGGTAACTCTTGAAATATTATTTGATGATTGTTCTAATTATGACTCATGGTCTACTAGTGTGATAAATGCTTTTAGGACCATAGATCCACGATTAGAACAAATTATAGACAAGAGTATTTTTTCCTCTAATTTCATTGGAAAAATTAATTCCGAGGAGGATCAAAGATGTTATCGCTTAAACTCTCTAGCTTTTGACATCTTAACTAATTCTCTTAGCAATGAAGATTATCGTGCCTTCATATCAAAATATGATGAACCTATTCATGATGCGCATGATATTTGGACTAGAATTAAAAGCAAATTTGATGAGTCCAAACATGATAGTTCATTTTATGCTTCTACTTCCTTTGGTATTTGTGATACTAACCCTTGCAAGGAAGAAGAAGAAAATGAACGATGGAGACCAAACGATGAATCCACCTCTCCAAAAGGTTTGTCTTCCCATTTCAATTCCCACATGTGTTGTGTGGCTAATACAAATGATAGCGGAAGCACAAATGAGGATGAGGAGGAAGAAAGAAGCTTTGTGCGACTCTACGCTCGCTTAAGCCAAGACGATAAGGCGGTCATGCTCAAACTTGTAGAAAGAGCGAGAGAGCAAGACGAAGCTCGTCAAAGGCTAGAAAGTATTCTCTCCATGAAGATGCAACACTTTGACGAGTTGACTAAAGAACATGAGGAGCTAAAGTGCTCTCATGTTGATTTGGTCCAAAGGTATGAAACTATTTCAATTGAGCAAGATAACGCTTTACATTGTATCGCTCAATTAGTAAATAGGAATACCTTGCTTAAGGACCAAGTAGAAAAGCTAAAAATTGAAAATCTAGCTTTTCAAGATAAATATGATATGCTCCTATGCTCTCATGAAAATCTTAGAGATAATCATATCATATTAAACATTGCTCACGAGGTTGTGATAGAAAACTTAAAATCCCAACAACCTCACTCATGCACATGAATTCAAATTGATACTATATTACCATGTGCTAATGCTTGTTGTCCGTCAACAAGCAAATCTTCCTTTGAGCTAGAATTTGCAGGAACAAATGATGATTCATATCAAAAGCTCAAAGAAGAGAATGAGAGGCTAAAAATGAGCTTGACACAACTAAAAGGGAAGTGCATTGCTCAACCTTCTCAAGATAACCGTGATCACATGGTGAAGAAGCTTGAGACGGGAACAACCGTGGCATGCACTACATCCCTTGAAGAAAATGTCAAGGAATTGAGGATTGCCAAGAGGAAGAAACAAAAGATGAATTTCAACACCTCCTACAAAAGCCTCAACTACGCCTCCACAAAAGGTAACATCCAAGGTAATGATCAAGCCACACTTCACATTAAGAGGTGTAGTGAATGCTTTGAAGAAGGGCACTTGATTAGGTCATGTCCCTACATTAAAAATGGCTTGATTATTAACAAGGATGATAGACTTTGTTTTAGATGTTCCAAGAAGGGACACTTACTTAGATCTTGTCCCCATTTAAAACAAAAAGGCATAAGGTTAGAAAAGAAAGTTTTTACTAACCATATAGCAAGAAACAAACAAGGAAAGAAGGAAGCTTCAAAACTTGAAAAACGTCTATGCTACACATGCCGAAGGAAGGGACATCAATGTAAGGATTGTCCCATTGGTAACAATTCCACTCCTAGCTTGTCAATTAATTCTCATGTAACTAGGCAACCCAAAATTGCAACTTGTGCTAGAAAGGTGATGAGTTTACCTAATGCTAACACAAAGGACGTTTGGGTTCCTAGATCTTTGTTGACTAACCATGATGGACCCATCAAGCGATGGGTACCAAAATATGCTTGACAAGCTTTGCAGGAAAAGGAGATGATATGAAGCCTTGGGGAGCTTGAGAAAGTTGATTCAATTTAACTCAAGCTATCAAATCTTCAATGATCTTTATCTGTGATTGACCCAAGGTTATTCTTCAAATTACTACATCTTAAACTCATATCATCTTCTCGAGGAAGGTATTGATGTTGTAGGAAATAAAGAATTATCTTATGTGAAAAAATCAAGGCCTACAACATGGAGGAGAGCCAAAGGATGGTAACACTTATCTTTTAAGTGCAAGTATTTTAGAATATCATTTCTTATGTGTCTTGAGTAATCACATAGAAAAATTGAAGCACTTCAAATGTCTTTAAATTGATATTATCATTCTTTGAAGAATTTCCTCTCATATGGTAGATTGCACATTCATCTTTTCCATACTATGGCAATCTACATGCTCTAATTTGTTGCAAGTATATCATGGCATGTTCTTCCCCTAATTATCTTGTTATTGCCATGATTCTAGATATAGAGAGATATTTCATGTTCTTAAAAGAATAAGGTGTCATGTAAGGAATTCAAATCCTTAGGACACTTGTAAAAGGAAAACTCTCTCTACAACTAGAATAGTGAGACTAATGATTTTTATCTAAGTAACCCAAGTAGTCTCACTTGTAGAGAATAAGTTTCTCTTTGGAAGCGTGTAATCTAACATAAAAAGAAAAATCAATCCAATGATTTATGTTGATTTGCTCCTTGCCTATATTGGATTTGATTCTTTCACATTTATTGCTTTCCATATCATGAATTAGATTTATTCCTATAATCTCAAGGGATTATTTATGCTTGTTTTATGAGTTAAAATTGAGCATAACATCGTCTATGGATAATCTAGTTCATGCTATGAAGTTTCCATGTTTTAATCTAGCTTTTCATTCCTTATCAAAAAATGATTACAAAAGAGGGAAACTAGTGCTTGTGTTGCTACTAACATTTCTCTTGAGTTCAATTATGAAAATCTACAAGAGAGAAAGTGCACAAGCCTCATGGGTTGATCTTCACCCAAAGGAAGAAAGGTAAAAGCAAAGGTATGGGAACTCATCTTCTTAATTAAGTTTGGTTCCCATCTCAATGGGTATTTAATCTAAATTATCATATTCTACCCTTGTGAGGAATAGATTCTTTATTGGACCTAAAATAACTAAGTGTGCATTCAATATCATATTCATAAATGTGTTTGTCCATTAGAATCTAATTCATGCCTTTGCTATATCCATTCTCATATTGATGCGCTTCTAAGTCATGATAATAAAGTTCAATATGAAGAAGTAAATTTCTATGAGTAAGAAATTGTTTAATAGTGCATGTTCCTCTTTTTAAGTAAAAGTGCACTAATGTTAAGGATTTTACTTCATGTCTGTGTGACTTATGGATGATGAATTATGCTTATTTCCTATCTAAAAGAAATCATCCATCATTATATACTCCCTTGTATTACTAACATCCTTCTTGAGTATTTTCAATAAGTTTGAAAGGAAAAAGAAGCCACTGCAAAGGGATGACTCTCAAATGAAAGAGGAGAACATCAAGAACAACACCACCTACTTCTACAAAACAATCAATGGTGTGGTTGTGAGTATCCTAAACCCTTTCATAATGAGAATACTAGGCTCAAGTTGTTTATTACAAATTTAATGAGCCTTGATCAAGATGTATAATGCTTCTCTCTATTTAAAGTAAATGCATCCATTCAATTCATTCAAATACTTGATGCATATCTTTAGGGGGAGCCTCTTTTTATATCTTGATTATGTTGAGACTATTACTTTATCTTAGAAATTTCATATAGTCTCTTGCATGAGAATGAGTTTCTCATGAAGTATTTGCTGGATTCTCCTATCCTAAGCTTAATTGATAATCTAATGCGTATGTTGTTCTTTTGATCATATGTGTTACTTGTTTGATCATTGAATGACTTTCATTAACAATCATGCCTCTTAGTGCCTCATATTCTTTCTTGCAACGTGTTGCTTGATATGCACTAAGTTAAAAGGAGAATTCATGATTCATTTATACAATTTGTGATCCATTTGATATATGCTTACAATAACTTGAAAAGGATCACTAGTTGTAAAACTCTCTCTTGTGCAAAATATTTCCATATATTGTCATTAAGTATAGGTCTTAAGCATATAAAGACTAAGGACAAAGCACAATGAAGAGAGCATCTCTATGTGAAGGTACAAAAGGGTAAAACTATCTCCTTTCATTTAAACTTGTACCTAAATCTTTCTTTTCTATACATTCTTTGCATATCTTGTATAAAAAGGAAGAGAAAGCATGTCCATGTATTATCCCTGCTTCATACCTAGTTTAATTTCCCAAAATTCATTCCTGCTTTAGTGCATCTTTGGTAAAACTAGATGAAGTACTTTTATTGTCAAAGAGCTTAAAGCTTAACCTTGTAACGAGGATAAGCTGCTTTTGTTCCAAAGGTGGATGGTCCTTAAGTCTCTTTGAAATCCTTAAGGGAAAATGCTTAAAATGTTTACAACATGCTTTCATAAGTGCATAAATTGTCATGAGCATCACACTTACACTATGACATAATGCACTTCACATTATGTATGATATAGATATGTTCTCATTAACCTAATTATGTGCAATTGGCACTTAAGGCCAAAATATGTGTTCCTCTCCATGCACATACTTAGGGGGAGCAATCTATGTTATATAGAACTATGATCATACTTAATTTGATATATCCTCTTGATTATATCTGTTTTATGTCTATGACTAATGTGCTTTCAAGTGTATTTCAAACCAAGTCATAGGTATATTGAAAGGGAATTGGAGACTTCGGCGAAGACAAAAGCTTCCACTCCACTCTACTACTCATCCTTCGCCGTCGCTCCGCTTCACTTTCCTTTGGTATAATCTTCACTCATATGTTTTATTTGCCAAAGGGGAGAAAATAGTTAGAGTAAGGGCTTATATCTCACTCAAAGTATCCGTTTTTGGCGATTCATGCCAAAGGGGGAGAAAGTATGAGCCCAAAGCAAAAGGACCGCACCACCACCCTAATTTTAAAAATGAATGATTTTCAATTGGTAAATTTCAAATTGGTATATCTTTGTGTTCAAAAGGGGGAGCAAGTAGTATTTTCAAAACTTAATATCTTAAAACCCTCTTGAACACTAAGAGGAGAATTTATTGAGGGGGAGTTTTGTTTAGTCAAAGGAAAAGCATTTGAAAAAGGGGAGAAAATTTCAAAACATGAAAATGCTTCTCAAAATCTTATTCATTTACCTTTGACTATCTTGCAAAAGGACTTTGAAAAGAATTTACAAAAGGATTTGCAAAAACAAAACATGTGGTGCATATGTGGTCCAATATGTTAAAAATAAAGAAACAATCCATGCATATCATGTAAGTATTTATATTGGCTCGATTCCAAGAAACCTTTGCACTTACATTATGCAAACTAGTTCAATTATGCACTCTTATATTTGCTTTGGTTTGTGTTGGCATCAATCACCAAAAAGGGGGAGATTGAAAGTGAATTAGGCTTACACCTAGTCCCTAATTAATTTTGGTGGTTGAATTGCCCAACACAAATAATTGGACTAACTAGTTACCTCTAGTGTATAAGTTATACAGGTGCCAAAGGTTCACACTTAGCCAATAAAAAGACCAAGTATTGGTTCGACAAAAGAGCAAAGGGACAACCGAAGGCTCCTCTGGTCTGGCGCACCGGACTGTCCGGTGTGCCACCGGACATGTCCGGTGCACCAGAGGACTCCAAACTCAAACTCGTCACCTTCGGGAAATTCCAGAGCCAACTCCGCTATAATTCACCGGACTGTCCGGTGTACACCGGACATGTCCTGTGCTCCAAGGAAGAGCGGCCTCAGGAACTCGGCAGCCTCAGGAATTCACTTCGGCAGCTCCGCTATAATTCACCGGACAGTCTGGTGTACACCGGACTGTCCGGTGTAACTGCGGAGCAACGGGCGCAGAAGGGAGGCACGCGCGTAGTGGCGCCCCGGACACTCTACAGTACATGTCTGGTGCGCCACCGGACATCCCGGCGGGCCCCGAAGTCAGAGCTCCAACGGTCGAAACCCCAATGGCCTGGTGACGTGGCTGTCGCACCGGACATGTCTGGTGTGCACCGACTGTCCGGTGCACCATACGACAGACAGCTTTCACCAACAGCTAGATTTTGGTTGGTGGCTATAAATACCACCCCATCCGGCCACTTCAAAGTGTGGGAGCCCAAGCAACATTCCAAGTCATCTAGTTGACATACTCAAGCCCTCCCAACCACATATATTCATTGATCCATCCTATACACAAGATTTAGACCACTACAACCAACACAAGTGCCACAAAAGAGAGAGCAAGCAAAAGAGAGCTACTCAATTGAGTTTAGCACTAGTGCCTTGTGAGATCCTTCGAGAGATAGTGTGTGCTTCATCTTTGTGTTCATTTGCGCGTGGAGTTTTGACTCCCATTGAACTTCCTCCAAAGTTTTGGAGGCTTGTAAAAGCTAGCAAGAGACACCAAAGTGTGTGGTGGTCCTTGCGGGATCGAGAGTGATCCTTGAGAAGAAGAAGAGCTCACCGATCCTTGTGTGATCGGGGGAGAGAGGGAAAGGGTTGAAAAAGACCCATCCTTAAGTGGACTCCTCAACGGGGACTAGGCCTTCGAGGGCCGAACCTCGGTAAAACAAATCACCCGTGTCCATTGTGGTTATTGCTTGTGATTTGTTTGTTTTCCCTTGCTCTAAGTTTTCTTGCACCATTATTTGCTAATATCATTTGGTGTTGCTTCAAGTTAAATTCCCATTTAGTGAAAGCAACACGTTGCAAGAAAGAACTTGTCCTAGTGCTCTTCTCATCTAAGGGTTCTTGCTTTGTTATTCTATAACTTATTAGTTGTATTGATTTATCTCTCCCGCATTATTTAGCAATACTCTTTTCAAGCAAGAACTTAGTTTCTATTCTCTGATATTTGTATATCTTGTTCTAACCACTAATCAAGGGATCTAGTTGGGGGATAAAGTTTTAATTTTTAGGTTCCGCCTATTCACCCCCCCTCTAGGCGACTTTCAGTAATCACTATTGATACTTATTAAATTTGTGGTATTATGCTTTATTGTATTTCTCTGTGCCTCACCTTCGAGTGAGCTAGTGGTATTCGATCCTGGATACGTGGCTTTATCGTACTAGATCCGAGGGACTGACGGGTTATTCCGATTTAAGTGTGTTGTTGCCTTTAAGGGTGCGACTTGGGCACTTAAGCTGGAATAATTCGGGCGGTTCCGCCACACATAGTATGGAAGAGGCTTTTTCAAATATTCATCATCAGCCTTGCTTTTTGGATCCTAACAGTGAGTGCAACACTTATTAAAAATAAAAGGATATAAGTTCTTTCTATGTTTAAGATAATACTATAATAAAAGCATATAAAGAACATATAAACCGTATGTACCCAAACTGCATATAAAGAACTTATTTCAGATTCATATGATTATACTTATTTCAGAATAGTAGCCCAGTTAGTGGTTTCAGTTGTAGTGCTTAATTCAAGCCTAATTTCATTAAGTCATCTACACATGTGCCATTGAAAAATATTCTAATCCACTGAGGCCACATGTGTACTAGCAGACATGAACATGATCAGAAGTGTATAGACTATGTACACACTAAAATATCAAATACAATGGGATAGTAAAATTCATACCGCCATATGTTATTTGTAGTGCTTATGATCTAGAGAAACAATGAATTCATTTTCATCCCAAAGTGCAGCACTCAAATTCTTAAGATACTTGATCCTAGTTTACTTCTTCTTCCATGTCTTCAAGTGATTAGCAACTTGATCACATGTCCTCATGAGCTTAAAATGGTCATTAAGAGCCTTAGCACAAGCATTAAGATGAACTTTCTTAAACCCAGTGGAGGCCTTAGTGCCTTCAGCAACAATGTTGCTAAGAAAGGTGAGCACAAATGTGGATTAAGTTGGTGTCCATTGACATAGTTCACCACCAACTTTTGCACCGCTTACCTCCTTGACCATGACCTACACATTCATACAAATAAAAGATACATGTCCATACAAAATAAAAGATACATTCCAACTTTTAGCAACATACATGTCCAAATTTCATTAAGATATATGTCCATACGAATAAAATATACATGTCCATACAAATAAAAGATACATGTCCATACAAATAAATGCTACATGTCCATACAAACGATAGAGACATTGGAAAATACATAGCAATCAAATAGTGTTTGCATGATAGTCTTCCCACATAGCATTGGCAAGTTCTTGCCTAAAGTTAACCATAATACCATGCTCTATTGCTTGTCCATGCAAAGATATTTCATGATTAATGGTAGGCAATTTCTCACTCTCAGGAATGATAAAGTCATCACCTCCATCTTGTATAACCCAATTGTGAATAATACAATGTTGGGACTATGCTTCGTCGCCAAAGGTCTTGTAGGAATAAGCGGTTTTCAGCTGAAGCTATTTGTATGAGTTGGCCGAAGGTTCCTCTTCATGAAGCTTCGGTATTACAAACCGACTTAAAGATAGAATGACCTTTTAGTCCATAAAGGTCTGAGTCAATGTTGTAAACTTTTATGAGGGGCATAATTGTAATTCTTCACAGGCTGTGTCCTGTGTCTATAAATAGTGAACAATATTCCTTTACTGTTCACGGATTCCGGTCATTGTAATCGCATTGTTCGGGAACCAATCTTTGTCAAGGCAGAGGTATAGCTGTATTCAATGATTTAATATATTATAATATGATTCGTTTATGATTCATTTACCTTTGATACCCTTTATTTTATATTATCTTGTACAATCTATTAAAATTTGATTACGAAGACTTAACCTTCGTAATCATATTCTCATTAACCTTCGTCCAAGGTTCATTATCCTCAAGGGAATAATGCTTCGTGGACGAAGGACGTTAACATTTAACATTTTATGCTGCCTTGTTCTTAATTCATAGCATTTGAGAACAAGTCTCCAACATTGGCGCCCACCTCCGGTGAACTCACTTCCACTTTTTTGAGCTGATGGCTTTGTTCAACGATCAAGCTGGAGCTGCTTCGGCTCCGAAGCTGCTACTCCCGATAACAGGCGGTTCATGTTCAGAGCCAGCCAACAAGAAGCAGAAGAAGGAAGCACAGAGAAGGGTACAGCATGTTGGGGTGCAAGGACCCTTCATCAAGTCGAGATGGTCTCACATTCCTATTACCTTCTCCCAAGAGGACCTTCAACTCAAGGATTACCCACACAACGATGCCATGGTTATCTCTTGTGTTATCAAAGGATTTTTGGTCCACAATGTCTTGGTTGATACAGGCAGTGCAGCTGATATCATATTTGCTAAGGCCTTCAGGCAAATGCAAGAGCCAGAAGATAAGATTCATGATGCTACGCACCCCCTCTGTGGCTTCGGAGGAAGACAGATTGTAGCACTGGGCAAGATCACCATGTCAGTGACCTTCGGGTTCATCAACAACACTAGAACTGAGCAAGTTGTGTTTGACATTGTTGACATGGAATACCCTTACAATGCAATTATTGGTCGTGGCACCCTCAATGCTTTCGAAGCAATTCTTCATCCTGCCTATCTTTGCATGAAGATACCTTCGGATCAAGGACCCATCGCTATTCATGGAAGTCAGGAAGCTGCCAGAAGGGCCGAAGGAAACTGGACTGACTCAAAAGCAATCCATAACATAGATGGAGCTGAAGCTTGTGAACAGTACAAATTCAGAAGGGAGAAAGCAGCTTCAGCAGATCAGCCGAAGCCCATGCTCTTATGTGAGGACATAGCAGAGCAGAAGGTGCTGTTGGGCTCTCAATTATCCGAAGAGCAGGAGAAAACCTTGATAAGGTTTTTGTTCAACAACAAAGATGTTTTTGCATGGTCAACCAATGACCTCTGCGGAGTAAATAGGGATGTTATTGAACACTCGCTCAATGTTGACCCATCCTTCAGACCCAGAAAGCAGAGGCTTCGGAAAATGTCTGATGATAAGGCCGAAGGTGCTCGTAATGAAGTCAAAAGACTCCTCAGTGCAGGAGTTATCAGAGAAGTAAAGTACCCAGAATGGCTAGCTAACACTATTATGGTAAAAAAGGCCAATGGCAAGTGGCGAATGTGTATCGATTTTACAGATCTCAACAAGGCTTGTCCGAAGGACGAATTCCCATTGCCAAGGATAGACTCTTTAGTTGATGCAGCAGCTTCTTCAGAGCTCATGAGTCTGCTAGACTGTTACTCAGGCTATCACCAAATCTGGATGAAGAAGGAAGATGAGCCGAAGACTAGCTTCATAACCCTAAGTGGCACATATTGCTATCTTCGGATGCCTGAGGGGCTCAAAAACGCTGGAGGAAGTTTCAGCAGAATGACTGCGAAGGTTCTCCAGTCTCAGATAGGCAGAAATGTGCTAACTTATGTTGATGACATCATTGTAAAAAGCACGAAACAGGAAAATCATATTGCTGATTTGCAGGAGACCTTCGCCAGTTTCAGACAAGCTGGCTTAAAGTTGAATCCAGAAAAATGTGTCTTCGGAGTAAAGAAGGGGAAATTTCTTGGATGCTTGGTTTCAACAAAGGGAATTGAAGCTAATCCAAGTAAAATTGAAGCTATACTTCGAATGGAGCCACCAACTACAAAAAAGGGGGCCCAAAGATTAACAGGGAGGTTGGCATCTCTTAATAGATTTATATCCAGATCAGCAGAAAGAAATTTACCATTCTTCGAAGTGCTGAAATCAGCCGAAGTCTTTCAATGGGGACCAAGCCAACAAAAAGCCTTCGAGGAACTGAAGCAATATCTGATAGATTTAACAACATTAACTCCACCAACGCCAGGGGCTCCTTTGTTATTATATGTGGCAGCTTCGCACTCAGCGGTAAGTGCAGCACTTGTCCAAGAGAAGCTTGATGGCCAAGTCAAGAAGCAGGTCCCAGTGTATTTTGTATCTGAAGTTCTTAGTATATCAAAGAAAAACTATACAGAATTAGAGAAGGTGTTATATGCTGTTTTGATGACATCCAGGAAGCTTCGGCACTACTTTCAAGCATACAATATTGTTGTTCCTTCTTCGCAGCCGTTGAAGGATATTATGAGAAATAGAGAAGCTACTGGGCGAATTGGAAAATGGGCTGCAGAGCTCAATGAATTTTGCATTGATTATGTGCATAGATCCTCGATCCAGTCCCTAGACGTTAGCAGACTTCATTGCTGACTGGACGCCAGGGGCTCAGGATGAAGAAACAAATAAAGATGCCGAAGTTTGGACAGTGTTTTGTGATGGGTCTTGGGGAACCTTTGGGGCAGGAGCAGCTGCTGTGTTGGTCTCGCCATCCAAAGTTAAAACTTGTTATGCGGCAAGACTCGATTTCAGTTGTACAAACAATATTACTGAGTACGAAGCCTTGCTTTTGGGTCTTCGGAAGCTAAAAGCAATGGGAATCAGAAGGGCCATTCTTAAAACTGATTCCCAAGTTGTTTTGGGTCATATCGACAAGAGTTGCAAGGCTAAAGATCCGAAGCTTGAAAGATATCTAGACATGGTTCGAAGAGTCGAAGCTTCTTTCGAAGGATTTTCTGTCAAAAATATCCCTCGAGGACAAAATGAGCATGCTGATTTGCTAGCTAAGTCAGCAGCACAGGGGCTGCCTTTACCTTCGGATGTGTTCTTCGAAACAATAAAGGCACCTTCAGTGGAACTCCTTGAAAGAGCAGTCCTCAATATATCTCCTGTTTATAGCGAAGATTGGAGAACTGAGATCATCTCCTACCTTCAGGGTAAATTCCTTTCAGATGACGAAGCTTATAACAGGAGGATAGAGGCAAGAGCTCGTCCATATGTCATGATAGAAGGGGAGTTGTACAAGCATGGAGTTTGCACTCCGCTACTCAAGTGTTTATCTAGAACCGAAGGTATAGAGTTGATGAAAGAAATACATGCAGGCCTGTGTGGATCTCACATTGGATCTAGGCCGTTACTTGGAAAAGTTTTCCGCCAAGGGTTTTATTGGCCGAAGGCAGCTTCGGATGCAGCGGAATTAGTTCAAAAGTGCCAAGGCTGTCAGAAATGTGCAAGAGATCAAAAACAACCATCGTCCTTAACACAGCTCATACAACCCATCTGGCCATTGCAAAGGTGGGGCCTTGACTTGTTAGGTCCATTACCACCGGCCCAAGGGAACTTAAGATATGTTGTAGTGGCTGTGGAATATTTTTCTAAATGGATTGAGGCAAAGCCTTTAGCCACAATAACTTCGGCCACTGTCCAAAAGTTTTTCTGGCAGAATATTGTTTGTCGTTTCGAGGTACCAAAGGCCATCACTGTAGATAATGGAACACAATTCGACTCCGAAGCTTTCAGAGATTTCTGTGATCAAATTGGTACGAAGATCCATTTTGCATCAGTCAGGCATCCGGAGTCAAATGGGCTCGTTGAAAGAGCCAATGGCATTATAATGACAGGAATAATGAAGTTAATCTTCAATCAACCCAGGGGAAAGTGGCCAGATCAGTTAACCAAAGTGGTGTGGAGCCACAATACAACAACATCAAGGTCTACAGGCTTTACTCCATTCAAGTTATTATTCGGTGATGAAGCAATAACTCCGGAAGAAGCTAAAACTGGATCAATAAGAGTAGTAGCTTCGGCAGAATCAGGTTCTGAAGATGCTTATTCTGTGGAAAAAGATGCTTTAGAAGGGATCAGGCTTCAAGCTGTGGAGAATATCAATAAATACCAGGCCGAAACAGTCAAATGGCGAGATAGAAAAGTTCGGCTAAAGAATATTGAGTCAGGACATTTGGTGCTTCGGAGAGTGGCCAACCCAGACACAGTGGGCAAGTTACAGTTGAAATGGGAGGGACCTTTCTTAGTAGCATCTTCGTCAAGACCCGGTTCATACAGATTGAAGGATATGGACGGCAACGACATTCCTAGATCTTGGAATGCGGATGAGCTTCGGCGATATTATGTGTAACTTGATGTAACTTTTTATGTCTTTTCTTTTTCATGGCACCCTTTTCCTTTCTAAAGGGGGAGAAAGGTTTTTAATGGGGCCATCATATGTAATTTCCTTTTTTAGTTCTATAAGAGCAAAATCCCCCAAGGAATGTAAATGTAAAAGCTGAGAACGCACCATTGAGTGCCGAAAAGTAAAAAGCGAAGAAGCTCCAAAGTCGTTCCTAAGGGAATGCAGAGCTTACAGCGAAAAGTCAACGCTGATTACGCCGAAAGTAAAAGGCGAAGAAGCTCCAAAGTCGTTCCTAAGGGAATGCAGAGCTGATGTGTGATTGTTTCTAAGGAAATAATGGCTGAGGGTATGGCTTCGGATATGTGTTTGGACATTCATTCGCACATCACATTACATCATAGCATTTGCATTCATAAACATTCATCCAGGCATATGTAGGATAATCATCATCATGGCATAAGTGGTTGCTTCGGCATAAGAGAAGAGCTTCTTCGCGTACAAAAAGGAGAGCTTCGGAAGAAAGGGAAATGTTGTTTTCTATGCTTCGCTGTGTACGAAAAGAAGGGAAGGTGTTTTTTCGCCTTCGGCTCAAAAAAGATAATTTCGTCCACAACAAAGCACTTCACATACATTAATAGAAGGGTAAGAGCATAATACAAGGTATGAACAGAACTCATTAAAGACAAGTTTAGTTACATTTACACAAGTTATCTCAAAAGTTTCCTGAGTCTGTCTACAGTCTACTCCTACTTAATCTTCGAGGGATTTTAGCTTCGGCGTCACTCTTTTTAATCATCGACTTCGGCTTCGTCATCCTACATGAATTAAGTTGTTGTAAGTCAAAATCGAGCTTGAAGGAAGAGGTAAGCACAAGGTATGATTTCTTACTGGTTCAAGATGACTCCGAGCTTCATCTCCAGCCTTTTCTCGCCCGCCTTTTGTCCATATCATTTTTATAAATCTATTGGAAATACTTCGGGCGAGATCAGGGATGTTATCTAGGATTGATGGTGATAAAGTGAAATTGGGCCTATTGACAATCTTTCCATGGTCGCAGCCAGCTTTTAGGAAAGCTGCAGCAGTGCCCCGAGAAGCTACCCAGGCACAGAAGTCACCGTGCCCAGCTATAACTTCGTCGAGCTCATCAATTTCACCCTCAATATGTTCGAAGGTCTTCGGTAAATCTTCAGCTGAGGGGGTGAATTTCTCACTGTTGGCTCCAACTGAGTGAAAATTTTTTATTAGTCGTTGAATGCATTTGTTGCTAAATTCCAAACATTTTTCTTGAAGGTCCGCCAATAGTTTTTTCAAATCTGAATTTTGTTGAGCTTCAGCTTCAAGTTTTGCATTAAGTTCTTGCTTTTCTTGTTCAAACTGCTCAGATTGGCAGAGAAGCTTCGTGTTCAGTTCTGTTATTTTTGCTTCGGCTTCCGCCAATAAACCTTCAGTTGCCTGGAGCTCAAAGTTTTTCTTCTCAATAGCAGCTGATTGCTCCTTTATTTTGTTTTCTAAATTTTCAATTATAACTTCGTGTTTCTTGTCTTCAAAATCTTGCTGCATTTTCAAGGCTTTGCTCAACAGCATACTCTGCACGAAAACAACCTTCGTTAGACATGTTTTCATTATTAAAAACAATATAAGTTAAGGGAAAAGTAGTTCACCTTGAAATTGGAATAAAATAAACTACCAACGATATGTTGTCGTCGGTAGCGGCTAATGTCCGTTTCTAGCTTCGGAAAACCGATACTCTTTGACAGAGTACTGATAACTTTGGCTCCAGTTTGGTTTCGGATACAATCTAATTTTTCATCATCAATACCTCCGAAAAGGAGTGCTCCTGGTTTGTACCCGCAAGATTTGGCATACTCTTTAAGCTCTTCTATTTCGGGTTTTGACAATTTTTCTCCAACTAAATTTTGAAACATGAAGGCTTCGTTCTCTGAAGCTTCGTCAGCAATTTCCTTTCCTTTCCCCGACGCTGCGGCCGCGGCCTCTTCGGCGGCAGTGGTAGCTTCTTCTGTGGCCATGTCTAGCAGTATTTTGTCGATGTGTTCGATTGTGCTTTCCAGATTCACATCTTCAATTGAGGCAGCTTCGGCAGCCGCTGACCTCCGAAGGTGTGATTTCAATATCTGTTCTTTCCTCAGCCGCTGGTGTCTTCTGAGCCGAAGCTCTTGGTGGTGTCTTGTCAATGACCTCTGTCACAGTGATAATTCTTTGTCTCTTTGCTTTAGTCGTCTTCTTCGTTTTTTCGGGCTCCTTTTCCTTCTGAAAAAACTTTGTCAGTTGAGGCCCCAATGGACTTAGCTTCGCAGGCAGGGATTCAGTCATTACCTTCAAAATTTCCTCCACGTCAGTGGCAGAGGGTGATGCGGGGGTTTCTTCTTCGTCAGATATTTTTTGCTTCGGAGAAGACGCTTTCCTCTTCTTCGGAATTCTCTTCTTTGATGGTTCTTTCTCATCTTCATTTAAGGCTTCAGTTGTCCTTTTCCTTTTCTGGCCCCCGACACCTTTGTTCAGATTTTCATAGTCAGGGTATTCAAAACCCAGGGCGTCCAGCACTCGATTTAGTCTTCGCTTCGGACGGGTGCCGAAGGCCGCAGTCATCAATTGATCTTCTTTTTTGGAGTAATTGCCAAGTATTTCATTACACATTACTTCAATTGTATCCAGCCACTCTTGGCAAGGTGTTTTAAAGTATTTCTTAAACTTGAAATAGTAAGGTAAACGCACAAGTTCACCTTCTTTCTTCTCCTCCTTTAGCTTCGGCATTTCCCATTCTTTTAAACTAGGAAAAACCTTGAAAGCCAAAAACTCCTGAACCAGGTCTCTTGTACTGATATGCTCTGCAATAATTCTGAATTCATTCAATGCCTGTTGTGTTGGACCTTCTGGTGTCATGTTGCAGCGAGGTCGGGTTTCTCCGAAGATTAGTTCGAGTGGACTTTGCACAAGCTTCTCCTTGTCATCATCAACCTTGACATAGAACCACTCCGACTTCCAGCCTGCTGCCCATTTGCTCCGGTAGCTGATTACAGGAAACTTTGTGGTTTTCCGATAAGCAAAATTATAGCAACCAAAATTGTCATGCAATCCATCTTTTCTAGCCTTCGTCTGATAGTGCAGTTCGTGAACTCGACAAAAGCTGTCTGCAAACGGCTCCACCGCTTGGCTTCGGAGGGCCCAGATATAAACGCTAAGTCTAACGATAGCGTTAGGAGTTAACTGATGAAAGTAGATACCAAACCTCTTCAGTACCTCTGCAATAATCTCATGTAGGGGGAATCTTAATCCAGCCTTTAGAAAGCTCTTGAAAATGACAATTTCATCCTTCTCCGGCTTTGGGGTAGTCTCTTCTCCCCCGAAGCGTAATAGCTTCTTCTGATTCTCATTGAAAAAGCCCGACTTTACCATTTTGGAGAGATCAGCCTTCGAAACAGTAGACTTTCCGAAGTCCAAGTGGCTGGGCTTGCTTGGCATGGCAATACGATAATCATCTTCGGGATCAGTTTCCTCAATATCTTCTTCTTCTGCTTCGGCAATTGCTTGTTCTGCCTGTTCTGCATCATCACTAGGGATCTTTTCTGAAGTTACCAGTCCGGACCTTTGCATCGCTTCGGAGATGGGAACAGTCTCCGAACCTTCAACTTCGCCCCCCTCACGCTCAACCCTAGCGGTAGATCGCACTCTGGCCATTTAATTCTGAGTTTGTGGAAATTAAATACTTTTTTCTTCCAAAGTTTTTCCTTCTAACGAAGCAGGCTTCAAGTTGGAGCTTCGTTCGATTCCGAGAGTCAAGCTTCGGCGATGGTTAAAATTTTGGCAGCAAAACAGTGCAAATAGCAATGAATGTTGTGGTAACTTCACACCTACTCGTCTGTTTATATAGTACTGCAGGTAAGAAGACGAATCGCCAGGATTTTTACACCAGGCGGACACCCGCTTGCACTCGCTGCGTGGTGGACCGCAGAGACAAACAGTAACTCTGCAAGGTGGGACCGATACGCGCTGGGAAACTGAATCGTTTCTCGACAACGAGCTCGGGGAAGGTGTTTTTTCGGACCTTCGGCTCCCCGAAGCTTAAGAGACTTTTTTCACGGATCAAGCTCGTTACGAAAAACGATCTAGCACCGCGAAAGGGGCTACTGTTGGGACTATGCTTCGTCGCCGAAGGTCTTGTAGGAATAAGCGGTTTTCAGCTGAAGCTGTTTGTATGAGTTGGCCGAAGGTTCCTCTTCATGAAGCTTCGGTATTACAAACCGACTTAAAGATAGAATGACCTTTTAGTCCATAAAGGTCTGAGTCAATGTTGTAAACTTTTATGAGGGGCATAATTGTAATTCTTCACAGGCTGTGTCCTGTGTCTATAAATAGTGAACAGTATTCCTTTACTGTTCACGGATTCCGGTCATTGTAATCGCATTGTTCGGGAACCAATCTTTGTCAAGGCAGAGGTATAGATGTATTCAATGATTTAATATATTATAATATGATTCGTTTATGATTCATTTACCTTTGATACCATTTATTTTATATTATCTTGTACAATCTATTAAAATTTGATTACGAAGACTTAACCTTCGTAATCATATTCTCATTAACCTTCGTCCAAGGTTCATTATCATCAAGGGAATAATGCTTCGTGGATGAAGGACGTTAACATTTAACATTTTATGCTGCCTTGTTCTTAATTCATAGCATTTGAGAACAAGTCTCCAACATACAATAAGCAACCACAATTTCTACTTGTGTAGAGAAGGGGAAGAACGGTATAGCATCATCAAGAATTTTAAATCTTCTTTTCAATGAACCAAATGCCCGCTCTACTGAAACTCTTAGAGATGAATGCCTATGATTGAATAATTCTTTCTCATTTTGCACAGGATTATTTCCCCACTCGTTCAAGTGGTATCGTACACCACGAAAAGGGGGCATAAATCCAGGTTTGACTCCATATCCGACATCGACTAGGTAGAACTGTAACACCCTAGGTGTTTATATTCCGCTCGACAACGAGTATGGATTTAAGCACGTAATATCAGTGGATAAACAGACGTTAAATTTTAATCATTTTTGTCTATTGCGATTTTAATATCGCATTGTTTCGTCTGTCGCGAGCGTGACATCATTTTTATTTTTATTAATCCGGGCTCTTCCTAAATTTTCGTGTTGTTCGGAACATCGTTGTTCCGGAAATCGGTGCGTCCGATGATTATTTAAAATTCATCGCTCGCGCGAATACAAATTCAGAAGCCCGACCCACTGAGATGATCCCGAACAAATTAATTAGAATTCGACGACTAATGTGTTCGGGGCAAAATAATCTGAATCGCGCATCGTCTGAGTGAAATCATGCGTGAGATTATAACCCAGTTTATTCTTCAGCGCGCTGTTTTGACGGCGAAATCGCGTATACGTTCGCAGATATTGTTTCGGCTAATGTCAGTCAAATCATGCAGAGCAAAATTAACAAAGCCGAAATATGTTCAATTCGGTCCGTTGCTTTTCGCCTTGATCTAAAAAGGTGAATTAACAGTACCGATTCATCCGGCTCCCGAGTATTCGTCAAATCAAATTGTGTCCAATTATTGTTATCAATCTCATTTGATTCGACCCATTATACATCACTAAAAATCTTGATTCAAAATATCTACAATTTTCATAAAAAAGAAAAAAAGAAAAAAAGAAAAAAATTTCTCTCACGTACCTATCCTCTCGGCCGTTGTTGGCTGCAGATTTTTTCTCCCACCGCTCACCGCGCTCTCTCTCTATTTATCTCACACGCGCTCAACTTCCTTGCTTCAATTTTCTGGTCGTGCAAGCGCAGTCGGTCGCGGCAGCCAATGCGTGGGCGTGTGGAGGCGCGCGCCATGGGGCTGGACACGAATGTCCCTGGCAGGCTTCAGCTCCAGCGCATCTTCTTCCATAGCCGTCGTGTGCTCGCCAGCGAGCTCCTCCTTTCTCCCTGCAGCTCGCTCGCTCTCCCTTAAGCTCATCTCTCTGCTCGGCCGTGCTCCCTACCGAGTCCTCCCATGGTGTCCGGCGTTTCCCCCTGTCGCTCCTCGCTGCTCGCGCCTAAGCTCGCGCTACTTCGTGGCGTTTCTTCCTGCGCCGCGGCTTCTCAGCACGCCGCGTTCTGCTTGGCCCCTGCCCCAGCGTTTGCTCCAGTTCGTCGGCCGACCATCGCTGCTCCTCCGACGCCGCGACTCTCTGCTCGTGTCGTGCCCAATCTTCAGCTCGCGGAGCTCTCTCTCGGTCTACCATGGCCGAGCTTCTCCACCAGACAGCGCCCGTCCTCGCCACCAACCCTGCTCGCCCGGATCCGTAACTCCCTAGTGCAAGTCGGCTGATTGAAAGTCGCCTAGAGGGGGTGAATAGGGCGAAACTGAAATTTACAAAGTTAATCACAACTACAAGCCGGGTTAGAGTTAGAAATAATAATGAGTCCGAGAGAGAGGGCGCAAAACAAATCGCGGGCAAATAAAGAGTGAGACACGTGGATTTGTTTTACCGAGGTTCGGTTCTCTCAAACCTACTCCCCGTTGAGGAGGCCACAAAGGCCGGGTCTATTTCAACCCTTTCCCTCTCTCAAACGGTCCCTCGGACCGAGTGAGCTTCTTCTCTCAATCAAACGGGAATCAAACTTCCCCGCAAGGACCACCACACAATTGGTGTCTCTTGCCTCGATTACAATTGAGTTTTGATCACAAGAACAAATGAGAAAGAAAATAAGCAATCCAAGCGCAAGAGCTCAAAAGAACACAACAAATCTCTCTCGCTAATCACTAAAGCCTTGTGTGGAATTGGAGAGGATTTGATCACTTGGGTGTGTCTAGAATTGAGTGCTAGAGCTCTTGTAAGGTGTAGAAGTGTGAAAACTTGGATGACTTGAATGTGGGGTGGTTGGGGGTATTTATAGCCCCAACCACCAAACAAGCCGTTTGGTGGAGGCTGTCTGTCGCATGGTGCACCGGACAGTCCGGTGCACACCGGACAGTGTCCGGTGCGCCAGCCACGTCACCAGGCCGTTGGGTTCCGACCGTTGGAGCTCTGACTGCTGGGCCCGCCTGGATGTCCGATGGCGCACCAGACATGTACTGTAGAGTGTCTGGTGCACCACTTCGCGAGTGCCTGACTTCTGCGCGCTCTGGCGCGCATTTAATGCCGCTGCAGGTGACCGTTGGCGCTGAAGTAGCCGTTGCTCCGCCGTTACACATGTCCGGTGAATTATAGCGGAGCGGATTCCCGAAGCTGGCGAGTTCAGAGTCGCTTCTCCTTGGAGCACCGGACACTGTCCGATGTACACCGGACAGTCCGGTGAATTATAGCGCGGCGCCTCTGAGTTTTCCCGAAGGTGCGAAGTTCAGCTTGGAGTCCCCTGGTGCACCGGACACTGTCCGGTGGTGCACCGGACACTCCGGATGCGCCCGACCAGGGTGCCTTCGGTTGTCCCTTTGCTCCTTTGTTTGAACCCTTTCTCTTGATCTTTTTATTGGCTTATTGTGAACCTTTGGTACCTGTAGAACTTATAAACTTGGGCAAACTAGTTAGTCCAATAATTTGTGTTGGGCAATTCAACCACCAAAATTAATTTAGGAAATAGGTGTAAGCCTAATTCCCTTTCAATCTCCCCCTTTTTGGTGATTGATGCCAACACAGACTAAAGCAAATATAGAAGTGCATAATTGAACTAGTTTGCAATATGTAAGTGCAAAGGTTACTTAGAATTTGAGCCAATAAATATTACTTACTAGATATGCATGGATTGTTTCTTTATTTTTAACATTTTGGACCACGCTTGCACCACATGTTTTGTTTTTGCAAATTCTTTTTGTAAATTCTTTTCAAAGTCTTTTTGCAAATAATCAAAGGTAAATGAATAAGATTTTGCGAAGCATTTTCAAGATTTGAATTTTTGTCCCCTTGTTTCAAAATGCTTTTCCTTTGACTAAAACAAAACTCCCCCTCAATAAATTCTCCTCTTAGTGTTCAAGAGGGTTTTAAGGTATCAATTTTGAAAATACTACTTTCTCCCTCACCAATTGAAAATCATTAGTTTTAAAATTAGGGTGGTGGTGCGGTCCTTTTGCTTTGGGCTAATACTTTCTCCCCCTTTGGCATGAATCGCCAAAAACGGATACTTTGAGTGAAATATAAGCCCTTTGCTAACTATTTCTCCCCTTTGGCAAATAAAACATATGAGTGAAGATTATACCAAAGACGGAGAGATGTTTGGAGTGACGGCGAAGGATGAGAGATAGAGTGGAGTGGAAGCCTTGTCTTCGCCGAAGACTCCAATTCCCTTTCAATACACCTATGACTTGGTTTGAAATTCACTTGAAAACACATTAGTCATAGCATATATAAAAGAGACATGATCAAAGGTATATTTATGAGCTATGTATGCAAGACATAAAAAGAAGTTCCTAGAATCAAGAATATTTAACTCATGCCTAAGTTTGGTAAAAGTTTGTTCATCCAATGGCTTGGTAAAAATATCGGCTAATTGATCTTTAGTGTTAATATATGCAATCTCGATATCCCCCTTTTGTTGGTGATCCCTAAGAAAATGATACCGAATGGCTATGTGTTTAGTGCGGCTATGCTCAACGGAATTATCCGCCATGCGGATTGCACTCTCATTATCACATAGAAGAGGAACTTTGGTTAATTTGTAACCATAGTCCCGCAGGGTTTGCCTCATCCAAAGCAATTGCGCGCAACAGTGGCCTGCGGCAATATACTCGGCTTCGGCGGTCGAAAGAGCCACAGAATTTTGCTTCTTTGAAGCCCAAGACACCAAGGATCTTCCCAAGAACTGGCAAGTCCTCGATGTGCTCTTTCTATTGATTTTGCACCCCGCCCAATCGGCATCCGAATAACCAATTAAATCAAATGTAGATCCCCGAGGGTACCAAAGCCCAAACTTAGGAGTATAAGCCAAATATCTCAAGATTCGTTTTACGGCCGTAAGGTGAGATTCCTTAGGGTCGGATTGGAATCTTGCACACATGCATATGGAAAGCATAATATCCGGTCGAGATGCACATAAATAGAGTAATGAACCAATCATCGACCGGTATACCTTTTGATCGATGGATTTACCTCCCGTGTCGAGGTCGAGATGCCCATTTGTTCCCATGGGAGTCTTGATGGGCTTGGCATCCTTCATTCCAAACTTGTTTAAAATGTCTTGAGTATACTTCGTTTGGCAAATGAAGGTGCCCTCTTGGAGTTGCTTGACTTGGAATCCTAAGAAATACTTCAACTCCCCCATCATTGACATCTCGAATTTCTGTGTCATGATCCTACTAAATTCTTCACATGTAGATTCATTAGTAGACCCAAATATGATATCATCAACATAAATTTGGCATACAAACAAATCATTGTCAAGAGTTTTAGTGAATAAAGTAGGATCGGCCTTGGCGACTTTGAAGCCATTAGCAATAAGAAAATCTCTTAGGCATTCATACCATGCTCTCGGGGCTTGCTTGAGACCATAAAGCGCCTTAGAGAGCCTATATACATGGTCAGGGTACTCACTGTCTTCAAAGCCGGGAGGTTGCTCAACGTAGACCTCTTCCTTGATTGGTCCATTGAGGAAGGCACTCTTCGCGTCCATTTGATAAAGCTTGAAGCCATGGTAAGTAGCATAGGCTAATAATATGCGAATTGACTCAAGCCTAGCTACGGGTACATAGGTTTCTCCAAAATCCAAACCTTCGACTTGTGAATACCCCTTGGCCATGAGTCGAGCTTTGTTCCTTGTCACCACACCATGCTCGTCTTGCTTGTTGCGGAAGACCCATTTGGTTCCTACAACATTTTGGTTAGGACGTGGGACCAAATGCCATACCTCATTCCTAGTGAAGTTGTTGAGCTCCTCTTGCATCGCCATCACCCAATCCGAATCTTGAGTGCTTCCTCTACCCTGTGTGGCTCAATAGAGGAAACAAAAGAGTAATGCTCACAAAAATGTGCAACACGAGATCTAGTGGTTACCCCCTTATGAATGTCGTCGAGGATGGTGTCGATGAGGTGATCTCGTTGGATTGGTTGGTGGACTCTTGGGTGTGGCGGCCTTGGTTCTTCATCCTCCTTGTCTTGATCAATTGCATCTCCCCCTTGATCATTGTCGTCATCTTGAGGTGGCTCATCATTTTGATTTTCTCTTTCATCAACTTGAGCCTCGTCCTCATTTTGAGTTGGTGGAGATGCTTGTGTGGAGGAAGATGGTTGATCTTGTGCATTTGGAGGCTCTTCGGATTCCTTAGGACACACATCCCCAATGGACATGTTCCTTAGCGCGATGCACGGAGCCTCTTCTTCACCTATCTCATCAAGATCAACTTGCTCTACTTGAGAGCCGTTAGTTTCATCAAACACAACGTCACAAGAAACTTCAACAAGTCCTAAGGACTTGTTAAAGACTCTATATGCCCTTGTGTTTGAGTCATATCCTAGTAAAAAGCCTGCTACTGTCTTGGGAGCAAATTTAGATTTTCTACCTCTTTTAATAAGAATAAAGCATTTGCTACCAAAGACTCTAAAATATGAAATATTGGGCTTTTTACCGATTAGGAGTTCATAGGATGTCTTCTTGAGGATTCGGTGTAGATACAACCGGTTGATGGCGTAGCAGGCGGTGTTGACCGCCTCGGCCCAAAACCGATCCGACGTCTTGTACTCATCAAGCATGGTTCTTGCCATGTCCAATAGAGTTCGATTCTTCCTCTCCACTACACCATTTTGTTGTGCGTGTAGGGAGAAGAGAACTCATGCTTGATGCCCTCCTCCTCAAGGAAGCCTTCAATTTGAGAATTCTTGAACTCCGTCCCGTTGTCGCTTCTTATTTTCTTAATCCTTAAGCCGAACTCATTTTGAGCCCGTCTCAAGAATCCTTTTAAGGTCTCTTGGGTTTGAGATTTTTCCTGCAAAAAGAATACCCAAGTGAAGCGAGAATAATCATCCACAATAACTAGACAGTACTTACTCCCGCCGATGCTTATGTAAGCGATCGGGCCGAATAAATCCATGTGTAGGAGCTCCAGTGGCCTGTCAATCGTCATGATGTTCTTGTGTGGATGATGAACACCAACTTGCTTCCCGGCTTAGCATGCGCTACAAATCCTGTCTTTCTCAAAATGAACATTTGTTAGTCCTAAAATGTGCTCTCCCTTTAGAAGCTTATGAAGATTCTTCATTCCAACATGGGCTAGTCGGCGGTGCCAGAGCCAACCCATGTTAGTCTTAGCAATTAAGCAAGTGTCGAGTTCAGCTCTATCAAAATCTACCAAGTATAGCTGACCCTCTAACACTCCCTTAAAGGCTATTGAATCATCACTTCTTCTAAAGACAGTGACATCTACATCAGTAAAAAGACAGTTGTAGCCCATTTGACATAATTGTGATACGGAAAGCAAATTGTAATCTAATGAATCAACTAGAAAAACATTGGAAATGGAATGGTCAGGAGATATAGCTATTTTATCCAAACCTTTGACCAAACCTTGGTTTCCATCCCCGAAGGTGATAGCTCGTTGGGGATCTTGGTTTTTCTCGTAGGAGGAGAACATTTTCTTCTCCCCGGTCATGTGGTTTGTGCACCCGCTGTCGATGATCCAACTTGAGCCCCCGGATGCATAAACCTACAAAACAATTTTAGTTCTTGACTTTAGGTACGCAAACGGTTTTGGGTCCTTTGGCATTAGACACAAGAACTTTGGGTACCCAAACACAAGTCTTTGACCCCTTGTGTTTGCCCCCAACAAACTTGGCAACTACCTTGCTGGATTTGTTAGTTAAAACATAAGATGCATCAAAAGTTTTAAATGAAATGTCATGATCATTTGATGCACTAGGAGTTTTCTTCTTAGGCAACTTAGCATGGGTTGGTTGCCTAGAGCTAGATGTCTCACCCTTATACATGAAAGCATGATTAGGGCCAGAGTGAGACTTCCTAGAATGAATTCTCCTAATTTTGCTCTCGGGATAACCGGCAGGGTACAAAATGTAACCCTCGTTATCCTGAGGCATGGGAGCCTTGCCCTTAACAAAATTAGACAATCTTTTTGGAGGGGCATTAAGTTTGGCATTGTCTCCCCTTTGGAAGCCAATGCCATCCTTGATGCCAGGGCGTCTCCCACTATAGAGCATACTTCTAGCAAATTTAAATTTTTCATTTTCTAAGTTATGCTCGGCAATTTTAGCATCTAATTTAGCTATATGATCATTTTATTGTTTAATTAAAGTCATATGATCATGAATAGCATCAATATCAACATCTCTACATCTAGTACAAATAGACACATGCTCAATGGTAGATGTAGAGGGTTTGCAAGATTTTAATTCTACAACCTTAGCATGTAATATATCATTTTCACTTCTAAGGTTAGAAATAGTAATATTGCAAACATCAAAATCTTTAGCCTTAGCAATTAATTTTTCATTTTCAATCCTAAGGCTAGCAAGAGAGATGTTTAATTCTTCAATCTTAGCAAGCAAATCATCATTATCATTTCTAAGATTGGGAATTGAAACATCACAAACATGTGAATCAACCTTAGCATTTAATTTTGCATTTTCATTTCTAAGGTTGGCAATAGTATCATGGCATGTGCTTAGCTCACTAGATAATTTTTCACATTTTTCTACTTCTAGAGCATAAGCATTCTTAACCTTAACATGCTTTTTATTTTCCTCGATTAGGAAGTCCTCTTGGGAGTCGAAGAGATCATCCTTTTCATGGATGGCACTAATCAATTCATTTAATTTTTCCTTTTGTTGCATGTTTAGGTTGGCAAAAAGAGTACGCAAATTATCTTCCTCATCACTAGCATTATCATCACTAGAGGATTCATATTTAGTGGAGGATTTGGTTTTAACCTTCTTCCTTTTGCCGTCCTTTGCCATGAGGCACTTGTGGCCGACGTTGGGGAAGAGAAGTCCCTTGGTGATGGTGATGTTGGCGGCGTCCTCGTCAGAGTCCCACTGGCGGCACACATGGGCATCGCCGCCCTTCTTCTTGTGATATCTCTTCTTCTCCTGTCTTCTCCCCTTCTTGTCGTCGCCCCTGTCACTGTCACTAGAAATAGGACATTTGGCAATAAAGTGACCGGGCTTACCACACTTGTAGCAAACCTTCTTGGAGCGGGGCTTGTAATCCTTCCCCCTCCTTTGCTTGAGGATTTGGCGGAAACTCTTAATGATGAGCGCCATTTCCTCGTTGTCGAGCTTGGAGGCGTCGATGGGTTGTCTACTTGATGTAGACTCCTCCTTCTTCTCCTCCGTCGCCTTGAATGCCACCGGTAGTGCTTCGGGCGTTGAGGAGGTACCTTGCTCGATGATTTTCTTTGAGCCTTTAATCATTAGCTCAAAGCTCACAAATTTTCCTATAACCTCCTCGGGAGACATTAGCTTATATCTAGGATCACCTCGAATTAATTGAACTTGTGTAGGGTTAAGAAATACGAGGGATCTAAGAATAACCTTGACCATCTCATGGTCATCCCATTTTTCGCTCCCGAGGTTGCGCACTTGATTCACCAAGGCCTTCAAGCGGTTGTACATGGCTTGTGGGTCCTCCCCTTGGTGAAGCATGAAGCAACCGAGCTCCCCCTCGATCGTCTCCCGCTTGGTGATTTTTGTCACCTCGTCTCCTTCGTGCGCGGTCTTGAGTACGTACCAAATTTCCTTCGCACTCTTTAACCCTTGCACCTTATTATACTCCTCTCGACTTAGAGAGGCGAGGATTATAGTAGTGGCTTGGGAGTTAAAGTGGTGAATTTGGGCCACTTCGTCCGAGTCGTAGTCTTCATCCCCTACGGATGGTACCTGTACACCAAACTCAACAACATTCCATATGCTTGTGTGGAGTGAGGTTAGATGGTGCCTCATTTTGTCACTCCACATATTATAATCTTCACCGTCAAAAACCAGTGGTTTGCCTAATGGAATGGAGAGCAAAGGAGTATGCTTTGAAATGTGGGGATAGTGTAGGGGGATCTTACTAAACTTCTTGCGCTCATGGCGCTTAGAAGTGACGGACGGCGCGTCGGAGCCGGAGGTCGATGGTGATGAAGAGTCAGTCTCGTAGTAGACCACTTTCCTCATCCTCTTGTGCTTGTCGCCTCTCCGATGCGACTTGTGGGAAGAGGATTTCTTCTCCTTCCACTTCCCTTTGTTGGAGGAGTCTTTCTTCTCCTTCCTCTTGTTGCGGGACTCTTCCGATGAAGTCTCCCCGTGACTTGTAGTGGGCTTGTTGCCGGTCTCCATCTCCCTCTTGGTGTGATCTCCCGACATCACTTCGAGCGGTTAGGCTCTAATGAAGCACCGGGCTCCGATACCAATTGAAAGTCGCCTAGAGAGGGGGTGAATAGGACGAAACTGAAATTTACAAAGTTAATCACAACTACAAGCCGGGTTAGAGTTAGAAATAATAATGAGTCCGAGAGAGAGGGCGCAAAACAAATCACGGGCAAATAAAGAGTGAGACGCGTGGATTTGTTTTACCGAGGTTCGGTTCTCTCAAACCTACTCCCCGTTGAGGAGGCCACAAAGGCCGGGTCTATTTCAACCCTTTCCCTCTCTCAAACGGTCCCTCGGACCGAGTGAGCTTCTTCTCTCAATCAAACGGGAATCAAACTTCCCCGCAAGGACCACCACACAATTGGTGTCTCTTGCCTCGGTTACAATTGAGTTTTGATCACAAGAACAAATGAGAAAGAAAAGAAGCAATCCAAGCGCAAGAGCTCAAAAGAACACAACAAATCTCTCTCGCTAATCCCTAAAGCCTTGTGTGGAATTGGAGAGGATTTGATCACTTGGGTGTGTCTAGAATTGAGTGCTAGAGCTCTTGTAAGGTGTAGAAGTGTGAAAACTTGGATGACTTGAATGTGGGGTGGTTGGGGGTATTTATAGCCCCAACCACCAAACAAGCTGTTTGGTGGAGGCTGTCTGTCGCATGGTGCACCGGACAGTCCGGTGCACACCGGACAGTGTCCGGTGCGCCAGCCACGTCACCAGGCCGTTGGGTTCCGACCGTTGGAGCTCTGACTGCTGGGCCCGCCTGGATGTCCGGTGGCGCACTGGACATGTACTGTAGAGTGTCTGGTGCACCACTTCGCGAGTGCCTGACTTCTGCACGCTCTGGCGCGCATTTAATGCCGCTGCAGGTGACCGTTGGCGCCGAAGTAGTCGTTGCTCCGCCGTTACACATGTCCGGTGAATTATAGTGGAGCGGATTCCTGAAGCTGGCGAGTTCAGAGTCGCTTCTCCTTGGAGCACCGGACACTGTCCGGTGTACACCGGACAGTCCGGTGAATTATAGCGCGGCGCCTCTGAGTTTTCCCGAAGCTGCAAAGTTCAGCTTGGAGTCCCCTAGTGCACCGGACACTGTCCGGTGGTGCACCGGACACTGTCCGGTGGCACACCGGACAGTCCGGTGCGCCCGACCAGGGTGCCTTCGGTTGTTCCTTTGCTCCTTTGTTTGAACCCTTTCTCTTGATCTTTTTATTGGCTTATTGTGAACCTTTGGTACCTGTAGAACTTATAAACTTGGGCAAACTAGTTAGTCCAATAATTTGTGTTGGGCAATTCAACCACCAAAATTAATTTAGGAAATAGGTGTAAGCCTAATTCCCTTTCACTGATTCATGCGCTGGGGAGCCGTTCTCAGTTGCTCGCCGTGGTCGGCTCCTGCTCCCTAATCGCCTCAGCCGCGACCTTACCGTCGTTCTTTAGCTTGCTGTGTGCCCTGCTCCACTGTGTCGATCCGCCCATCTCCCTATGTCCGTGCGCGCGCAACTTCTCTGCTCAGCGCTCTCTGCTCGGATCTCGCCCAGCAGCCCTTGCCCTCGGACCCGGCCATCGTCTGCCGCTAAACCACTGTCGGATTAATTTTCAGCTTCTCTCGTGCGGCTCTCTGGAGATAAGCTCCTCACCGGCTATCGCTCCTAATCTTCAGCTCGCCGACTGACCGTCGTATTCCTTGTTTTCCCTCGTTAACCGACCTCACCGCGACTTAGTTCGTCCGTCATGCTGGTCGCTGTCCCATACTGTGCCTACTAGCTCGGATCCTGTCCTAATCGTCGTCGCGTCATTCGCCGTCGAGTCCCGATATCGCTCTGATGGTCGTCGAAGTGAAGCTCTAAACAAATTCGGCCACATCCATGTCTACCCATGTCATTGTCGTTTGCCTTCGTGTTGTGAGCGACCGCATCGTCATTTCCCTTCATGTGCTCATCCTCCATCTCTGCCTCGCCATGGCGCGTGTCGTTATCTTTAATCTCAGTAACTCTTCCGATATGTGTCTCACCGTGCTTCGCCTCATGGTCAGCCCCATCTGGGTCATGGGGGCAGAAGATCTCAACACTACTTCATATGTCTGTTTTAGATGTTGTTTGTGGGGTAGAGAGTGGTTGTGGTGAATGGTTTTCGCGCCCTCGTCGTGTTCGTGATCCTCGTCGATCGTTGCCGGTTTGAGAGAAATCACCAGAAGGCCGGAGAATTCTCGATGTGGAAAAAGAAGAAGCGCGATTCGACGCAGCACTCACCCTATTTCCGGTGAAATGCTGAGCTAAAAGGCGTCATCGATTTCGTGGTTTCAAGTCGGATGTCATAAGGGTAAGTTGATTCGTATTCCAGTCAACTAGGTCTATAAATAGATTAAATAGAATTGTTGGTCACAATAAATGTTATTAATTTAGCATGCGTATATTATGATGATCGATTTAGATAAATCGGTAAATCAAGTAATTAAGATACACAGTTTAAAGAGTTAATAAAAAGTTAGGAATAAAAATAGATTTTCTAGTGTTATTATGTCAATTTGGTTAATGGATGTAGTCGATGCCCTGCTGTGATATCCATGATGATTAATGCTTGGTTTTAAGTGTTTCATCCTTTTGAGTGTAGATTATCTATATTATACTCGTTATACTCGTGCTCATACATGTGCAGCATGCATCTCATGAGGTACGATAAATAATCGCGTGAAGCGGAAGATGAGCCAAGTCGACCCCAAGCGTGGGCTAATCCGTAGGACGATGCTGATGGACAAACATGAAGATGATCGTCAAGCGGACATCGCCTAACAAACACTAACCTAGTGTTATTTAGGCAAGCCTCGGTGCATTTGCCACCTCCTTGATGTTTTAAAATCTTTATCACCTTGTTTGATGCATTAGGTGATAGGAGTTGTGTGCTAAACCATTGATGCATTTCCTTCCTTGGAAAATTGATTACCCTTCCTTGACACCCTTTTTGAAAAGAGTTTTTGATGCTTAGCCTTGCTCTAGAAAAACAAAATGTTTTGTTTTTAAAACAAAAGTGATGCTTCAGTGAGTGGAAATGTTTTCAAAAAGAAAAACATGTGATGGTGGATCCATCAAGGCCTTGATGGATTCAACATCGAAAAAGATGTACCTCTGCCAGGTACCAAACTTTGGGTTTTAAATGATAAAGCTGAGACCGGGCGGTTGACTTGCACGAGAAGAGAGTCTCGGTGTAGTGTCTCCGTCTGAGTTGATTAAGGACCTTCTCGATGTAGGCTTGATGATCGAGGACCCTTTAACTGGTCACATGCCTCGTCATGGGTAAGCTTTGCCTCGGGCATACTAATACTAGAATAAGATAACACGCAATGAGAGTGGAGAGATGGCGAGAGTAGCGTGTACCCTCCGTGGCAAGAGGCTGGACGGTGGTGTATCTGTGCTCTCGGTTGGCGTGAACCTGATCTGGTCTTAAGAACCCCGGTGGCGAGTTGACATATGCAAGGGTTAAGTGCTACATATGTCATGTGATTGGAGATCCTCAGCTGAGTATAATCGATTCAGATCGCCGTAACTTCACGGACATGAAGACTTGGTCACTACCCTACACGTAGCAATCCAGTGAACTGAAGGGATGATAAAAAGAATGCTAGTATAGGCCAAGTGATTGAACTAGGGTAGAAAGAACTCTAGAAGTAGGTAACTTTACTTAACCTGACAATTAAAAATAGATTTTAAGGATCCACTCATAGTAAGCTTTTATGCAAAATAGAGTCTTTGATTCTTGATAAGCCATTCCTTGAATCCTTTTAGAGCCAGCATACCCTTGAGAGTCTTTTCTTTAGTCGGGTAAGTCTTGCTGAGTAATTCCGTACTCAGGGTTTTATTCCCTGTTGTTTTTCAGGTTCTAACCTTGTGCTGCTGTTGGCGTTAAGCGCCGGTGGGCTCGGCCTTCTTATAAGTCTAAGTAACTCTTCTATACTTCTTATTGAGGATGATCACTTGAGCTAGCATATATTTCAAAACTACATATAATTTATAACAGTTCAAAGTTATTTCTTTGAATCACTTAAGTAATCACTCCGATCATGTACAAAGTAAAATTTTTGTAACTTGTAAAATTTGGTAATAAGATTTCCACTGCAAACTGTTGGTGTGTGATTTGTGTTACTTAATCTTGTGGTCCTGGTTATAAGTGGTTTATCCGATGTCCTTGGGGCAATCGAACGGATCCTATTAAGTTATCTGGTGCACCTGCATAGTAGTCTGAGGTCTTTGAGACAAGAACAGATGCATGTGGGCCCGATAACTTGGGAGGTTCTGCCGTAAGAACTTGCCTATCACACAAGGGATATGTATGTGAGCTACACTAGGTATTATATTTCATGACTAAAGTAATGAGCTACACAAGTTGTATTTACCTTTAGGCACACGAAGACCATTTTCTCTTTCTAAAGCATCACGTAAGACTAGGGCATCATGAGTTGTCCCCTCCCAACCAGCCAAGACAAATGTGAATCGAAGATTAAAATCTATTGCTGCCATGACATTTTGAGTAGCATACTCTTTCTACCGCGAAAGGAAGCCTCCATGTGTTTAGGAACAGATGCTCGCGCATGTGTGCCATCTATTGCACCAATACAATCATATTATTCCATTAGAATCTAAAAAATATAAGCAATGATAATCTGAATTCCACCCTTAAAATGAAGGGAATATACGGTAGCCTCACACCTTAAAGTAAGGATCCCATCTTGGGTTCCCTGCAATTTTAGCTGGAGTTGATGTAGATGGTGGCCTAATAAACTCTTTTCGTAGCTCTCCAATAGCGTGAAGTACTTTGTTGAAATAGCGACTAACAGTTTCACCAGACCTATCAAAATTGGTGCCAACTAACATATTCCTAACATTTGTGACCCACAATATTTAAAAACATTGCAACTTGTTGCTCAACACACAAATGTATGGTGTCTTGCAAAAGGCCACGATACCTAAATAATTTACAAAATCAGAAGAAGGATGCTCTATTGAGTCTAAGCATACTAACACAAGTTACATAATTTTTCCATATCTTATTATTAAGATATTCAATTCTTATTCTATCTCTCCCCTCAATTGGAGCATATGTAATTGTTTCTATAGATTCACAACGCTTTCTTTTCTAGATTGAATAACCATGGCCATCATTGAAAGCAACATATGGGATGCAGCTGTGTAAACTAAAATTTGTTGCTTCTTATCCATCTATATTATACACAACAAGGTTAAAGTCATTAGTTGCTAACATACCACATAATCACACAAGGCACATAGTAAATAGTTGTAACAAGATTATACCTTCTGCCAAAGTCTTGCTGCAAAATTCCAGTTCTTCTCTCCTCAAAATCTTGCTGCAAATGCCAAGATGAAAACATATGAAAGAGAGTAGAGAATGGAGATGCAGAAACAAAAAGAGTTTAACATCTACTAATGGTAAATTCCAATCTAAACAATTCTTGTGACAACGAATCTAGATTCAACTCAAGTACAAAGGGTTCTCCTTTTGTTGGATCGCTTTGACGATTTTGCAGCCACAGATGCTTTAACTATGCATGCCTACTGATCTTCACAGATGTACATGTATAGTTATCTGCAGAGTGAGTGAGTGGCAGTGAAGCCTTTCAAGGATGATGTGTCTGCCCCCCTATGTTTCCTTCCGAGTATATACAACCACTGCAACGGTGGAATTAACCGACTCAAGCGAAGAACATCTCACTCCAACAGTTAGTATCCACACGATCCGAAGCAGGACCTTCAAGAACACGAACTAATCCAATGCTTGTTGGGTTCGTGGAAAAGAAGAACAACAACAAGAAGACGCCTTTTAACAATTTTATCTGCAAACATAAACGCCCAATTCAATCGTAGACCACTCCTCATGTTCGTGCATGCTCCCTCCTTCGAACAAACTATACTCGTTGATCGAAACCGAGAGAAGAAGCAGAATTATTTGGTTTATTAGGTCCCCAAGCAAGAAAGCAAAAATCACTGGGAGAAGAGAAACCGAGGAGAGCGCCGGTTAGAAGAAGTCCTCCGTCTCCATGAGACAAGAAGGGAAGCTCTCCTCAGTCCTCACCTCCACCTCAGTCGCGCGACCCGCAAGGGCGACGACAGAGGCAGCCAAGACCCACGCGGAGGAGGCAATGATGGATGGCTCGCTCAGCCGCGCCCGCCCAATAAGACCCAAGAACCAGGCGGCTGCCCAACAGGACCCTACTCGGCGCCTTCTGTTCCGTCACCGCCTCCCGGCTCCTACTCGGTGCGGCACAACCCCAGCCTCAGCCCCAACCCCTGTGCAAGGGGCATGTCTCCCACTACGGTTTCTCCCGTCTCGAGCCTGACCCGAGAATCCTTACACCGCGCAGACTCTTCGCTAGAAGAGGGAGAAATAGATCCGGTACCTGAGCTGATGATGGTACTCCTCACAGCGGCGACCAGATGGAGGAGCAAAGGGAGGGGCGACAGCGAGATGGAGGAGCAGAGAGAGTTGCTTCTGGAGGAGGAGCTCCTCGTGGCGACAGCGAGATGGAGGAGCAGAGGGAGCTGCTCCCGGAGGAGGAGCTCCTCACGGTGGCGGCGGGATGGAGGAGCAGAGGGAGGTTTTCACAGAGAAAGGGTTCAACGGGAGCGCTCGCGTCCGCCTGATTTTGGCGAGTGGACTCATCCCAATTTTTGCGCTATACAGGAATGGATAGAGTCTAGGAGCCGCTCCACTCTTTTTCAGTAGCTAACCAAACACCTGAAAAATAGGAATGGAATGGCTCCGTTATCATCCGCTCACCAACCAAACACACCTTAAGTACTGCTAAATGTAGTCTCAAAGTTACCAATTGAAACCAATGGCGGGCCATTTGAAGACAAGTGGTAGACTTGTGAGACGTAAGAGTTCTTGTAGATTTGCAGCGGAAGCTTGTTGTCTTTTTCTAGGGGCTTCATTTTCCTTACAATGAGACTATTATATGAAATAGACTTGAAAAAGGTATTAGTCTCAAAGTCTTAGATTATAGAGTAACCTCTACCTGAATGTGTGCATACAAGTTTTGAATACTTGTAGGAGACATGCACTTTGATTTGATATCAGAGGGGGCAAGTTATCTATAATCCGAGCTTTTGGCACATATAAGTTAAATGATACTACTTGTAGAATATGAGCTTTAAAAGCGTTTTTACCACTTATAGTATTTCAAAATATTAATTGATGTATCATTTACTATAGAATGTTAAGTAAGTTATGTGTCGTGCTTAAATAAACATTTTAAACCATGTAGGTTTGCTTAAGAGTATGAATTGAAAGCAAGCAATCCTACCATGTGATTTACCTAATATGCATGCATTTAAACAAAAGTAAATACCAATTGTAATACTAGTCATGAAAGGTAAACTAGATGCAAGATAAATAGATACGCATATCTAAAAATAAGAAATACAATAAATCTAGTTACCTTAGTCATGGGTGGGGAAATTTAGGTCCAAAATATTTACTAACCCACTTGGCAATAAACTTGATCCAATATGATGTATCCCATGATATACATCCCTTATTTGCCAAGTCTCCAAATTTCCCATTTTTCTTCGGAATCCAAACCTTCTTGGTGCTTTTCATGGTTGAAATTATTTCCTTTGGCACCCAGATGCGTTTGGCCCATTTCCCTTTGTTGGCTTGCTTGTTTGTCTTGATTGCTATCACCTTTCCATTCTTTTTCTTCTTGATCAAATATGGTGTAGCAGCCTTTTTATCCACCTTTTGATGTAGATGTTGGAGATTTTGCTTGTTGGCTTTTGCTTGAGCTTTTACTTATCCCCGGTCATCGCCTTGCATTGGAAAGACTTATGGCCTTCCATGTGGCATAGCCTATAAATTATGGTTTCTCCTTGAATAGGCTTGTTCTATCCTGTGGAGGTCGGATTTGTTTGGCTTTGCCTTTCTTGTCATACAAAACCTTGCCAAGGCGAGCCACTTCTTGCCTTAATTGCTCATTTTCCTTTGCAACCTTATTCGAACATGTTTCTACAACAATATTCTCAACAAGAACTTGGTTGCAGGAGTTAGAATCATCAATTAAATCAAAGCAAGAAGTAGAAGCATCTTTTTTAATAATTTTAGGAATTTCAATTAAAGATGCCTCTAGGTGCTACCAATGTTTCCTAGTTTAGTAGTTAGCTCATTATTGTGTATGCTAAGAATTTCCATTTTTCCTAGCAAATTTTCAATAGCTTCTTGAGAGCTAGCTAACTTAGCTTTAAGTTTTTCATTCTTTTTAATAAGGCCATCATCGGTAGCTGTGGATGTAGCACTAGACTCTTATAGCTCAATTTTAGTTGATAGCTCACAATTCAAATTTGCAAAAGCTTCAAATTTTTCTAGCGAACCTTTATAGTCATTTTGAGAGCTAATCAACTTGTTTTTCAAAGTTTTAAGTTGAGCCTTTTGCTTAGTGCAAACATCCTAAAAAAATTTTATGGCTTCCGCAAGCTCATCTACGGAGGGCTTTCCCTCACCTTCATCATCACTACTACTTTCATCACTAGAGGATGGAATACTCATTTTACCTCTTGCCATAAGGCACTTATGTGATGACCATGATGAGCATGATGGGGATCGGTGGCTGCGCGTCCTTGGAGGTTCATCTTTGCTTGAGGAATCGTTCCAAGTTTTGACACTTGTTAGCGCCTTGCCTTTGCTCCTCCCCTTTTTGGGTTCGGCCATAGTTGGACAGCTATCCCTGAAGTGGCCCTTCTCCCCGCATGCGAAGCATCCTCTCTTTCTTTACTTTTTCCTGTCAATGTTAAAGAGAAGATCATCTACCTACAGTGGCACACCCATTAGATTAATCTTGCGGATCATCCCCATTACCTTTCCGTCACGTCGAATTGTTTCTTCGTCCTCGGAGGATGATGTTGATGGTTGATTATCTTCTTCATCATCACTTTCTTCTTCTTCCTCTTCTTCACTTGAGGAACTTGGAGTGGAAGCCTTCTTTTTACCCTTCCTTTCATCACATGCAAGCATATGGCCTTGACGAAGTTGGCTCCTCTCTCCGACACATTTTTTGCGACATTTCAAAAGCCACGATTTTCCCAATCACAGTGGTCGGGGTCATTGTACTCAAGTTCTCCATGTTGTGAAGGATGGTGATGATGCTCTCATATCTTTGTTGTGGTAGTGAAAGTCGTCTAGAGGGGGTGAATAGGCGAAACCTGAAATTTATAAACTTAAACACACACTAAGGCCGGGGTTAGCATTAGAATTTAATTCGAGTGCAAAAGATTGTTTCTCTTGCTAAGAGTTGCTCAATTGATGCGGATGACGTTTGGGAGCAAACTCAAATCAATATTAGCAAGGAAACTTTAGAGAGAGGAAAGAGGGCAAACAAATCAAGCGAAGATCAATGCAAGTGAACACGGTGATTTGTTTTACCGAGGTTCGGTTCCAAAGAACCTAGTCCCCGTTGAGGAGGCCACAAATGTCGGGTCTATTTCAACTCTTTCCCTCTCTCAAACGGTCACTTAGACCGGATGAGCTTTCTCCTTAATCAATTAGGTCACTAAGACCCCGCAAGGACCACCACACACTTAGGTGTTTCTTGCTAGCTTTACAAAGCACTTATGAGAATAAGAATGGGAAAGGAGAAAGCAATCTAGGCAACAAGAGCAACAAAAGAACACAAATAATCCTCTCACAAGTCTCTAAGCACTAGAGTTGATTTTGGGAGCTTGGAGTGGATTGAATGCTTTGAATGTGTCTTGGAGTGTTTGGCTTTGCTCTTGCAATGAATATGGAGTTCAGAAAAACTTGGATGCCATTGAAGGAGGTGGTTGGGGGTATTTATAGCCTCCAACCACTTCCTAGCCGTTGGCTGGTTTTGCTAGCGATGGGCACACCGGGCAGTTCGGTGGCGCACCGAACATGTACTTTTCATTGTCCGGTGTGCGCCACGTCAGCGTGCCCGTTGGGGTTTGGAGCTATCGACCGTTGGAACCCTTTGTCTTTTAGCTGCACCGGACAGTCTGGTGCCACACCGGACTGTCTGGTGCGCTCTAACTTCTCTGCTCTGAGCTCTGCCACACACTGTTCATCACTGTTCATTTTTGGCAAACGACCGTTGGTGCCAGGTAGCCATTGCTCCATTGGCTCACCAGACATGTCCGGTGCACACTGGACATTCCGATGAATTATAGCGGAGCGTGCCCTGAAGAAACCCGAGAGTGAGCTATTTGAGTGCTGCTCGGCCTGGTGCACCGGACACTGTCTGGTGCGCCACTGGTAGCACACTCTCAAGTTCTTTGTTTCAAATATTATTGAGTCCCCAACTCAATTTCTTTCTTGGTTTGTGTTGAACCTTATGCAACTGAGATAAATGATATCTAGGCAAACTAGTTAGTCCACATGGTTTGTGATGGACGTCAACCACCAAAATTGATTATAGGAAATGATTAAGCCCATTTCCCTTTCAAGTAGCAGGGAGATAATCTTCCTTACAATGTCCGCATCACCTAGCTTATTAATGTCAATAGAATTGAGCTCATTGATGATTAGATTTAAACAAGAATACATATCTCTAACAAGCTCATTTTCTTTCATAGCAAAGGAATTATACTCATTTAAGACTAGGCAATGTTTTTGTTCACGGACATTTGATGTGCCTGTCATGGAGCTCATGCAATTTTAGCCAAATCCCATTAGCAGTTTTCAATGTAAATACTTGATTAAAAATATCCATGCTAAGAGATTCATACAAGAAAATTTTTGGCTATAGCATTTAAATGAATTTCTTTTTCCTCACACGTGGTGGGTTTCTCGGGATTCTTGGGAGGTTTCATCCCGTCACGAGTGACTCTCCAAACACCTAGATCAACGGCCTCTAGGTAACAAGCTATTCTAGCACTATAATATGGGAAGTTAGTGTCATCGAAGTGTGGTGGCCTATGGGCATCCATCCCTTCCTCTAAAAAGCGTCGGCTCTTTTAGCGGTGAAGCTAAAATGTTTCAAATGAGCCAAACCAGCCTCTGATACCACTTGTAGGAAACGAGTGACGCCTAAGAGGGGGGTGAATTAGGACTTCTAAAACTTTTACTAACCTAGACCACAAATAAATTCTTAGAGCAAAACCTATGCAAATAATCAAATTAGAATGTGCAAACTAGGTTTTGTCTAAGTGTTGCTATCTCTACCGCAATGGCTAAGTTTCAATCTACACTATATAAGCATAAAGACAAGATTGAAACTTAAATGCTTAATATAAATGCGAAAGTTAAAAAGCGAGATAGAGATGCAAACTCTCGTGGATGACGCCGATATTTTTAACGAGGTATCCGGAACCGCGCAAGGTCCCGACTAATCCTCGTTGGTGCCGCTACGCAAAGGGAAGCCCACGAGAGGGCCAAACACCTCGATCGAGTAACTCCGTAGAGAGCCGCGGGCCTTCTCCACGCGCAAGTGGTGCTCCGCTTCCGGCTCCTCTTAGACGCTCCCCGCCGACTCCACTATCGAGCTTCCGGCCGAAACACCGCGGGCCTCGTTCCCTTCGATACACGGTGGCGGTCATGACACAAACGCGGTTGTCACGGTCTCGTAAGACTCTCGCCCCACTCGGTACAATTACAATGGCTCGTGCAAGATCCGAGGGGTTGTATGGTTTATCTAAACTCACTCAAATAACTAGGGTTCACCTAGAGCAAGCGCTAAAGCAGTCTAACTAACCTAAGCACTTCACAAAGCACCTACGCTAATCACCGAGTGATTCTATTAAGCACTTGGGTGTAAGAGCACTTGGGAATGTCTAATATATGCCTTGGTATGTCTCTTGGGCTCACACACTTGGAAATGGTCGGTTAGGGGTGTATTTATAGCCCCAACACAAAACTAGTCGTTGGAAAAAAGTTGTGCTCTCTGCGACACACTAGACAGTCCGGTAGTGCACCGGACAGTCCGGTGCCCCCTGTCCGGTGCGCCTAGCCATTGGCCTGACACCGCAGGTGACCATTGGCGCTGCAGGCTTTTCACACCGGATAGTCCGGACTCCACATCGAACAGTCCGGTTGTCTTCTCTCCATAGTGCCAGCTGAAACTAGCCGTTAGGGTTCCTGTTCCTGGTGCACCGGATAGTCCGGCGTGTGGCACCGGACAGTCCGGTGTGCCACTGGACAGTCCGGTGCTCCTCGCACAGACAGTCCGCAGGCAACACTTCTTTCTTCTCTTGGCCTTCACTTGATCTTCATAATGTCTTCTTTTGAGGTGTTGCTTTCCTCAATGTTTTGGTTCAAATTACTTTAGCATCATGTGAACTACAAACACAAACACTAGCAAACACATTAGGTCACAGGTTGTATTAATCATCAAACATCAAAACTCATTTAGCCAAATAGCCCGGGGTCCATTTTTCTTACATAGCCTAAACTAGTTAGGTACCCTACAGTTTCCATTTATGTTAAGGACTCCCTCTGTTTCAAAATAGTAGTCGTTTTAGCTCTTTGTTTTTATATCTATATTCAAATAGATGAAGATGAACCTAGACACACATATAAAACTTATACATCAAGTGTTGTATAAACCCAGTAATTAACTAAAAAATTTTAATTTAGGACATGGGTATATGTTAAGTATAGAATATAACTATTTCAATGCTCGTGTGCTCCCATTTTTCCACTCTAGTTTCCTTCGTCAGAGCTTGTTCATAACAACAACTGTAAGAGGATGAAGACCACAATGATCTAGCAAGACTTCTGCGACGGGCTGTGAAGTATAGAGAAGTTAAACGCCTAAAAGCCATGGTGTTTGGAATTTTTAGTTATTCTATTTTTCATGATGTATCTTCCTCTAACAAGGCTTAATTTGCAAATTTGGCATAACTACTGATTCAAAAAATATATGTATGTAAAAAAATACTAAGCATATTTGTGAAGCTAAACATGATGTTACTTAAGAAAATATGTTGTTAACAGAATAAGATTAATATTGAAATGGAAACATATGTAAATTAGAATCATCCGACAAAGCTAAGAGATGTTCATGCTTTGAGAACCTTCTTCAGATCACGACCGCAAAAGTAGCTCTCCAAGACTCAACGAAGGTTGCTGCAATTCCATAAATACATGACATGCATCCTCATGGCCACCGTCGCCGCCATAAACACGGACAACTCAATTCCACGCTCCATCAATTTAGAAACGAGCAAGCAAGAAGTCGATCGCTCACCTCCATACGCACCAATATGACTCCTAAGCTCCGTTCGCATCAAAACCGCCAGCACTCCACTTGCAGCTACCAATCGAGACCTCCCCGCCTAAGTAGATCGATTGATCGTTAGAGTCAGAGAGTTGGTGGCACGAGTACCTTAACTACCATGGAACAATGGGCCGCGATGTAGAGCGGATAGCGCCTCCCTACGTGGAACGGCACCCACGCCACATCGCTCAACTACAGTCTCCTCGTCGTCGGTGCTACAGCGAGGGAGCCCATGGCCACAGCCACCGACCAGCATATCTCCGTGTCCTCGTCTGACCTCGACTGTGTCATGGCAAACAGTCAGACGCCAACACCAGACTGACGACACGGATCTCTGAAGAGCCCGCCACCTCGGGGGATTCGAGCCCTGCTGCTAGTGGTGGTAACCATTTTCGCTGCGCTAGCGCGGAGAGCCAGAGGCCAGAAATTTATAGTGGCGACGGTCGTGACAAGCACGCTATCGGAGGTTGCGGCGTGGTGGGTCACTCAATGTTCACGGGGCCTATCCTCGCATCGCTCGATAAGAAGTTTGCGAGGACTTATCCAGTTATCCTCATGACGCACTCCAAGGTTGTGACAACGAGGGGAGGAAGACGCATGGCGTGTGGAGGCGATTTCTACGTGTGGCATACAGGAGTTCGTTTTAGAGATGCAGAGAAGCACGGCGACGTACGACGATCACTGGAGGAGGACAGCCGAACACTGGAGGAGGACAATACACGAAAACCAGGACGCACAAAATTCTCCTATTATAATAGTAGAGAAGAGATTATAAGAGTATTGGTTGATTCTAAAGAAATGCAGGTGTTTTTTTAGAAGTATTGAAGCAAAACGTCCGTTGAAACTGATGATTTAATATAGTAAAGATAAAAATATAAAAATAGTAAATGTGAATTTAAGCCAACAACCACGGTTCTATGCCAAACCTTTATTTGTGCATAATTTCAGTTTTTTACCATGTAAATATTTAATATGGAGGAACAAAGAGAGATGAACGAACGGGATGACGCACTCTAACGGTGGAACGGTGAAATTGGTAGGAGGGTAGAGATAAGCGACAAAATCCAATAGGCTCCCATGGCCTAATCAGAACTAGTGTTAGTAGGTGAAAAGACAAGGGACAAAATTCAATAGGCTCAATCAGGTTCGAGGCCCACTGGGCGTGAATTTATTTTAAAAAAACGCACATCAACTCTAAACTTTTGTTGTAAAAAACGTCGCAAAACCTTCGGCAATATACACCTAAAAAAATTACATACGGAGCCATACATACAATCGGATCGATTGGAAACACAGCAAAGCATAGTTTATCATCACTAACGATGTCTAAAACTAATCCGTCATCCTACCATAGAGCTTAGGAACGGCGCCCTCTGCATCAGAATAAGTCTGACGTCTCAGATTCGATGGTAATGAACATTGTATAGCATCTGAAGGTCAATTGACGGCCTGAAACTTAAGTTGCCACAAGGCTGTTCAACTCCGAAAGACTGCCCTCAACTATATTCCCAGCCGGCTCAATTAAGCGCACAAAGCCTGCGGTGTACCTTGAGGAGTTGTCGAGTGCAGCTATCTCGGGGTGTGCATGGACCGCACATGAGGTATATCACGTTACCCAGGGGCCTAATGTAAATATCGTCCTCTTTACGGAGCTGTTGCACCAAGGAACTTGCGTAGAGTGAAGCGTACCTGCACCGCATGAAACACATAGCACATCACTAAATAACAGTCCAGCATTGCTTAATAATTATCACAATTAAGCACACACTTTGTCCAAACCGGAACGGTAAGGCTGTGTTCAACAGATCGTTGGCTGTGCTAGACACTTACAGAGTGTAGTTTGAAAATAGGAGATGAGATAAGAGAACTGCTGGAGATAGCCTAAGAATATGTAATTCACCAAATTAATCCACAAAATGCACAATGTGGAGAAGAAGCAAGAGTCAAATGAACTCCATCGGTACAGAAAAATACTGATGTCTCCGGAATGACCAGATCCATCATTATTTGCCGTAATTCTACAACAGTTGTGTGTATGAATATGTTATATGTGGCATCAAATACCAAATTAGGAAGAAGCAAGCTGCTAAAGTGGAGGCTGCGGCTCATAAACCAGATGGGTCGGCGGCCTATACAAAAGATCAGGTTTGACTTTGCTTATCTGTTCTGTTCAGTTAGTTATGGGCCTGTTTAGTTCAGTTTTTCCTAATGAACTTTTCTGAGAATCTGAATTCCTAGAGAATCTGGTTGTGGGGATAATCTGAATATGGTGGGGCTTACATACGGGGAAAATGAAAGGGTTTAGGATCTAGGAAGTGGTGGATTCCTACCATCACGACGACTTGGTTTATAGAGTTCGTGTTCATGTTGATTTGGACGATTTCCACCAAAACGATTCCCATACAAGTAGGCTGAGAAGCAAATGGTTTGGCTACCAGACGGCCAGAATCCGATTTTAAGCTGACACAAACACCCCTATATGGCCTGATGCTTCGTTACTTGTCTTGTTTCGAATATGAGATGACCATTGGGGAGACAGCTAGCTATATATGGTAGCTGTCATTATAATCCAGGTCAATCAATATTATATTCGAGAAAACAAATAGAAGCAATTTCATATTACTATAGATTCAACTAATCAGCTATACTGTTCATATTAGGAACATAACATTGTGTTGTGTTATATGTTAGAGTGGATGCACTAATCAGTTCAACACAAATGCTTAATCTAATAGGAGAAAGTATGTATCCAAAGAGAAATGCGCAAACATGAAAATAAAGAGACGGAGGCACAAATAAAGCCTCTACCAGAATTCCAACTCGAGACGTTTGTCTCTGATACCTTATACCATGTTAGAGTGGACGCACTAACCAGTTCAACCCCCAAACTTAAGGTTTTGGGTTGAACTTGATAGTGTGTCCACTCTAAGATTATACTAAGATTATAAGAGTGCAGGTGTTATGGTCGCTAGATCGGTGAAGGATTAGAAAGGAGTATCAATGGGCAGGAACACCGGCCGGGGGCCTCAGCCCACGGCCGAGCAAGAGGAGGGTTTCTCCCTTCTAATTCTTGTCTGCTTTATTTCTCATCCATTGATTACATAAATAGGCCGGCTGGTCGTCCCTATCTAGCTAGAGATCCTTATTGTTGGGGACGAGTCCTTAAAACTCTCCTAAAAACTCTTAACAAACTACTAACTGGTAACCTTCCTAGATAATCTCAACTAATCTCCTAAATAATCTCAACCAATCTTCTAATCTTATCTCTAACTATCCTTATCTAATCCCTTTGGAGGGCTCATGATTGCTGCTGCCGCAGCCCCTTCGTGGGCCTCTTTAGGCCCTGACACTACACCCCTCCTGGACAAGCAGCTCATCCTCGAGCTGCAGCATGACAGGTGCTCAAAGACCGAGTCTACTTGTCCCAAAACCAGACACCTAGAAGACAAGTCTTTTACATCTCGACTTATCTTATTATTCCAAATCTGATTTTTTTTACCCCATAAGATAAGTCGGACACCCTCCACGCATTGGACTTGCACGTGTGCAGCCACCTGGATCCATTGATGCCATCTAGACGAAAGGGGAGCACATGGGCGGGCACCTGGAGTAGGTCGCAACAACAACCAGCGGAGGCGCCCTCGTGGCGGCCGGTAGCAGAATGTGGTGGCGCCAAATAGTGCGCCCTTGCCGATGACGAGAGGAGTGCCTTCCCTACCGCCGCTGCCGTAGAGTTGAAGTTCGTCGCCCGCGGGACACGTACCATGCTCGCACTTGGAGATAGCGGCCCGGTGCCGCTGGTGATGGCCGTCCGACAGAGCGAGGTCGCGCCCCCGTGTGCCGAGGTCAACCGTCACCAAGGCTGCCTCGAGCATCTGCCGGCGCATCTTCCGCACTCTCCGTCGTGCAATGAAGCCACGAGCAGCAGCTTGTATGTCCATAGCCGCCGACGTCTGGAGCCGTGCGGACAACGCCAGCTGGTGCTGCTCATGTTGCACTGCTGCCTTGATTTGCAGCAGCCCTTGCTCAACCTTCTGGAGCAGTGGCTTGCATCTTTGCGAGATCAGCCCTTATGTTGGTCCACAAGTCCCCCATCGATGGAGCTGGTGATTGCTGAGCCGTGGCTGCCTCTAGTGACATCGCCCATGAGGATGAAGACGCCGTCAACGAAGATGATGTGACGAAATTTGGCGTTGTCCCTGGGGATAGGCACGCTGGCGTCCAGGATGTGATGACAAAATTGGCAGCCGATGCGGCCATGAAGATAGGGACGTCGCTTGCCAGGATGGCGTGACGAAGGTGGCATGCGACGTAGCCCATGGAGATGGGGACGTCGGTTGCCAGGACGGCGTGACGAAGGTGACATGCGACGTAGTCCATGGAGATGGGGACGCCGGTTGCCAGAATGACGCTGCAAAATTGGCAGCAGGAGCCATGTGATCAGATCGAAACCTAAGCTATCCGATACCAGATGTTATGGTCGCTAGATCGGTGAGGGATTAGAGAGGAGTATCGACGGGCAGGAACACCGGCCGGGGGCCTCTGCCCACGGCCGAGCAAGAGGAGGGTTTCTCCCTTCTAATTCTTGTCTGCTTTATTTCTCATCCATTGATTACATAAATAGGCCGGCTGGTCGTCCCTATCTAGCTAGAGATCCTTATCTCCTTAAAACTCACCTAAAAACTCTTAACAAACTACTAACTGATAACCTTCCTAGATAATCTCAACTAATCTCCTAAATAATCTCAACTAATCTTCTAATCTTATCTCTAACTATCCTTATCTAATCCCTTTGGAGGGCCCATGGTTGCTGCTGCCGCAGCCCCTCCGTGGGCCTCTTTAGGCCCTGACAACAGGACTGCAAGATTTGCATTCAAATGGATGCTGAAGACGCTCTGGAGTACTGCAGAGGACCGTGCCTAGCAGGTTACCCATACGATCACCCAAAACACAGTTTTGCACTGTAGACTGCACTGTTTGCAAAGTAGAGTTTGAAACAGGAGATTGGATGGGAGATAGGATGGGTTAAGCTGCTGGAGATAGTCTTAGGAACTATCTCCGACAGCAGATAGCTTCCTTCTCTTGTTCAGGATACGAAGTGATGAGACCAGATGTCTAGGTCGTTGCAAGACGATGAGATTATTCACCTGACACAACAGACATTGCATGTTGGAAGACTTGTTACACACCACCCATATGCGCTAGGCAGGGTCAGTAGGTGGAGTGAACAGGTCAGGTGGAGGTGCAGTAGTCCAGAGCGTCTGCAACATCCATTTGAATGCAGATCTTGCAGTCCTCTACACCTATAATGTTAGAGTGGGCACACTAACCAGTTCAACCCAAAAACAGTGCCCATAACTCCCAACACTGCCATGGCGTAACTTTGGCGGCTTGGCTTGGCCACACTATAGGAGCACCAATCCAAACCCCACCCCTGCTCCATCACATCTCACAACCGTTTGATACTAGGAACACAAAAACAGTTTCAATATAATCAGATTCTTTATAACAAGAACTCTGTGCAGAAAAAGATGTCAAACTAGACATCATTGGATCCTCTTTTAGAAGTGTTTTTTATGCTAAGAAAAACACTAAAATTAGTCAGTGAAGCTTAAAAAATATAATGAATTAAGTAACATACCCAGCATCAGCTCCCTCAGCCTTGAGCTCAATTGCACACAGAGTTCCTAATGACACCACCCTTTTCACATTCGGTAGTGACGATAACTGCTTAACAAGTGTGCCATCCCACAACTGCAAGTTGAGAGTAAACCTTATCAGTTACCTTTTGAAGTGCATAATTACAAGCATGAATTGGCAAGATATAATATTAAGAGAAGGGACATGATCCTATTCTCATTCAAATGATATTGTACTTGTATAATAAATACGATCCAAATACAAGTGTTCGCCATGGCTTAAAACACAAGAAATATGTGTATTTATGTAGCGGCAGTACATCATATATCAAAGAGGTAAGGAGACTCAAGGGAATATCGTAAAGTATAGTTTTAGTTATTCTAAAATTCATGCAAGTTATTTTAAATAACCAGTTCTACCTACTCAAACAGCATATTTCTTACCTCCTTGAGCTTCATGTGGTCAGTATCAAGGTTTGAATTGGTGGATGGACCCCGGTACCACTGCATAGCCTTGAGTGCTGCAGTACAGCCCATAGCATGAGCAGTGTAGGAATGGCCATGTAAGAGCGCCGTAAGCTGGACCAGGTAAAAAATAGAAGCAGTGCTAAACTGTAATGGCACATTTATTGTGATAATATTGACATGACATCAAAGATCATGCATTCATGCTTCAAGATGGTTGAAGCCAATTATGCAAACACATTCAAGATGAGTACCTTAGAGTCACTTTCGAAGGATTCAAAAACTTCCTCTGTTGCTAAGGTTGCAGCTAATGGTATAATTCCCCCGGTCATCAATTTTGCATAGCAGGCGATATCAGGTAAACAACCAAGTAACTCAGAAGCAGACTGAAAGAGAAGTTACCAAGGTTATGATTTACCAAAAAAAAACTAGTTATCCTCTGAAAAGGTATTGTCAAATATTACCTCCACACCAAGACGCCAGAATCCTGTAAATACCTCATCAAATATGACAGGTATTTTTCGGCTTCTACACTCACTGACAAGTACTCGCTCGAAAAGAGGATCTATCATGAGCATTCCACCTGCACCTTGTATTACTACACAAAAATGGGTTAATGAGGTTGAACCAATAAATGGCATGGAAAAGTACTGAGATTTTGTCAGACGTTAGTATGAAATGATAGTATACAAAGTTACATACTAAAGGCTGAAGAGCAAAAAAAATCCCAAGAAACTCAAAGAGTGAAACTTTTTTACCTGGTTCTATAATTAGTGCTGCAAGATGTTCAGAACTACTTGATAGAGAAAATTCAGATAGTTTCTGTTTTATATAGGACGAATACAAATCAGCAGCAAATGTTTTGTCCCTGGTCTTGCAAAAGACTTCAGCTTGTGAAGAAAAGCCTGCATTTTGAATCGAAGAACAAACTAAATAAACACCCGTAAGGAATTAAATTTGATGAGTCAAACACAATAAACTGACATGTATCACCATATGTCTGAGGATCATGCTGCATTGATTGGGGCAAAGAAATATTGTAGACCTCACTTTTAATATACACAGTTGGAGGATCTAGAAAAAGTCCCCGACCTGAATACCTACAAAAGAAACATCATGTAACTGATTTCAGCTTTACTTACTGATATGATAACCAACAGTAAGGTAGGAGGTTGCAAAAAAAAAAAGAAAAAAAAAACTAGTGCAGCAGAGTCTTACTAAATTCTCAACAAAAATAGAAAGAAATCCTATTAGGCTACCAAAGAGAAGGCTGGTACAGAAAAGACCACAGTTGGCACAGACCACAGAGAACCACTGAAGAAGAGTATAAACACCAAGACAATCAGCACAGTGAAGTGATAGAAAAGGCCACATTTCTAAAAGATAACTAAAGAAGAGTAGAGAAGTCAAAAAAACATTCATTATATTAACTACAGTATTCAAATTCATTACCATGGCTGCTGAAGAAAAGATGTATAAGCCGATGGAGCTTGAGCTTCCATAGCACCCAGAGTATCACCATGATAGGAACCATTTAGAGCAAGTACCTAAAGAGGAATCAGTTAAAAATATATTAGGATGTACAGAATGGGCATTTACAGTTATTTACACAACATTTATATTAATTTGTCCCCTGTAAATACTAAAATATATATGAAATATAATAAATGAGATAAACACAGGGGTTATGGTGATCAACCAAGGTTGACGGTGGTGAAGAATAAACATAAAACATTCTCTGACTGTGAACTGTTTAGTAGTTCAGTCAATGATTAAGCAACGAAAACAAGGATGTTTAGTTTGGCCATAACATACCTTCAACTGAATGTTTCTTTCATTTCTTGTACTATTTTCACTGCTGGCCATAATTCCATGATCAAGAGAAAATTTACGAAATGCCATCTTCAGAGCAATTTCAATTGCAGTGGATCCATTGTCTGAATAATAGACTCGAGAAGCCCATCCTGAGAAAAAGGGGAAGTTGTGACACAAATATGATAGGCACGCAAAAAGAAACGATGCTATCAGCCATGTGGATAGAGTTGCAAGAAATAAAGAAATAAAAGAAGAAATAATCATATTGTACAAGGTTAACTATTGATATGACCCATAAAAGCATGTATCATTTCACATACACATCCTTATAATTGCCTCATTTCTTGAGGTAAACACAACAAATCATCAGGCGCATAAGCTTTAGATACATCCAAGAAAAGAAAGAGAATTTGAAAGGTGAGATATATTCCAAGCTCCAAGTCAATTTTCATATTAACATGACACCAAATTCACTATAGAGTACCATAGAGTTTGAATTGAACCAATGCTACAGTCGGTGGAATAAAATTTGAATTGACAAACCTTTACCAACTCCTCCAAGTAAAACTTCCGCAGAATGAAGAGCAGGCTCATGAACATTCTCTGGAAACATCACATGACCATATCTTGCGGCAGCATAACCCATATCTCTTGCAAGTTCAATCTAATGAGTAAAGAGAAGTTTAGGGCTTTAGGCTACAAAAAAGTCCTGTCAAAAGTTCCACAAGTTTAGGCTACAAAAATTGCTTGTCAAAAGTTAAAATACACAACTTTACCAATAAAAAGTGTAAAAGGGAGTTCTTGTAGCAAAAATAAGAAGATGCGAAATAAAACACATATCCAGATCTGTGAGGACAAAACCTGCAAGTTAGAATCAGGCCCTTGAGTCCACCAACTTGCGCATGCATCAAATTGAGGGATGAGCATTTTGTCTTTAATCTACATCAAAGATTTAGAGAATCAATATAATGTTCAGCCAACCTTGCTGCACAACCAAAACTTCATTACAAATTTCTTTTGAAGAAAAAATGAAGACAGAGTAGAACTAGAAAGTGGACAAACCTTGTACACAGAAAAATTCTCACCATAACGTGAATCGATTACTGTAACAGAATCTTGAGGGACAAGATTGTGCTGAGTAAAAGGCCACCACAGTAAATCCTTTGATTTTCTTTGCATGCTGTTTAACCTCTCTATTCTTCTAGAATGAAATGATTGCAGCTCATCTTTAAGAAAAATAAAAATTGAGGATGACTCAGAAAACCAATCAGTCAGGTCATCTAAAGGATCTTCAGGAATTTGTGGCAAGGTAAGCACATGTACCCTAAACAACAAAATCAATAGAGTTTAAAGTTATTATAAACAAAAGTAAAGCAGCAAAACCACTCATTTAATAAAATAATAGCATTAAACAGGTGGTCATGAACTACCTGTTTCTCAAGTAAGAAAGCAAGAATTTGTCATTTGATAACTCACGATCTTCCAAAATAACTGCGCTCACATCATACCCTCTTAGCAACAAAGTTTCATACGCAGACAAAGTGGATGAAATACCACCAAGACGGCCATCTCCAACAAGAATAGCAGGTAACCTAAAAGGCCTGTCAAGAGTTGAAAGAAATCAATAATAGCCAGCTGAAAGATCAACTCAACAAAGAGATGTTTAAAATGTTCAAGCTAACAGTTAACATCACAAGGTGATTTAAGAGGTTAAACAACATCATCTCCTTTTTAGTAGCTAAGTTTTTTACATTGGCTCACAAAGACTAACACAACCCTCCTCCTTAATCAGGACTTGGGACCCGCTATGCTGAAACACCATAGCACCCCAACATAGGCGGGGCTATTTAAGAGATTAAAGCATTTTGAATTTTAATCTAAAATGTTTGGTAACATCGCTTGACCTAACAGTTATTTCACATGCAAAACTTAAACTGCAAAAGAGGGAAAAGAAATAAAATATGCAGATTATGGGCGTATGCCTCTAACACAGATCATCACAAGCTTTATTCGACGAATTCACAAGCTCAAAAACTACGATTCAGGAATCAATAATTGTCAATAGTAGACTATCCAGATAATATCCAGAACAAGAAACTGGAGTATATAATTGTTTACTGAGCTGCGATAACATGGAATTACTGCAGTGCATGAACAATCATTTATTTATCCTCACCCAAAGATAAATCAAAATCTGTCGAAGCAATATGGTGGACAAGAATGTTGTTTATTTTAAGGACAAAAGAATCAAACTTCATGATATTAACAGTATGATTTGCTCCTTTCTTGATTATTGGGCTATCTGCACAGAAGCCAGACATGGAAAGGCAAATAAAGCAAGGAGCAGATAGCCTGAAGGCGACGTCGCTCTACTTAAGTCACGGAGGAAGCCGACCAACATAACTGGCAATTCATCATTCATGGTGCTAGTGATTGTCTTCTGTAGTTGTCTTATTTTCCAGACTGTCTGTTGATGGAAGTGCCTCTGGCATGTATCGGAAAAAAAAATTAAGTAGCTGTACTTGGGTCGGTGTTTGCTGGCGAACCTTTTTTGTTCTGTTGTCTATGTGTTGCTTGATGTGTTCGGTACGGCCAGTGCCAGTCGATCCTTCTGTGGTCAGAGACATGGGCATGTGGAGGTTGTTGGCGGGAAGTTATGTCTGCAAACTTGCAAACTTTGTAACTTCTTTGCTTTGGTAAAGAAATTCAGTTTTACCATGTTGGAAAAAACCTTCATTATTATTTCCAATTCCCATTTATATGGCTGGACTACAATGTCCAAACAAGAGTCTACTAAATTATGCTTCCATTGAACTATATTTCATACAAAGTGTATGCATCATGCATGGGCATCACATAATTTATCATGCACCACAGGCAACAAACAAAACTCAAATGTCATTTTGTTCATTATGGCCTAGACATTATATCCAAATTCAATAAAATCAAGAAAAGAATTAAGGGATGCCTATAAAATCAATAGCGAAGCTGCAAGGAGTGAAAAGCACGCACCGGTAGAGGTCGCACTGCAGCGTGCCCGAGGCACTGGGGCTGGCAACGCCACCAGCAGTTTCCAGTATCTTCCACACCTCCCCACCCTCCCCAATGCCTTCCTCCAGCAGCCACTGTTCGACGCAACCCTTGACCTCATCATCCCCCGCCACCATTCCTTCCCTCTCTGCTGCCAGGTGCGGCGACACCGGCTCCCGCCACGCGTACGCCGTGCAGCACGCGAGCACCTTCGTCTGCTCCGCGGCACCCGCTCCGTAGGTCACCACCTTCTCCTGGCTCTCGTGAAGGGATTCCGCCTTGGCCTCCACGGCAGGTGATTGGAAGAAGGTGCGGCATGAGGCGACGAGGCGGGTGGCTCGGCAGGGAGGGAAGGCGCGGAGCAGCGCGGGGGTCCTGCTGAAGACGAAGCTCGCGTCGGAGTCAACGGGGTAGCCAGTCTGGAGCGGCTTGAGGTAGGCGACGGACGAGACGGCAGGGGAGGGGGAGGAGAGGAGCGCAGTGGCTAGGCCCGCGGACACGAGGGTCTTGCCGACGCCGGTGTTGGCACCAAAAATGGCGAAGATTGGGGTAGAAAGGGGAATGGAGGAGGCGGTGCCAGAGTGGAGGCGCCGGCGGGCGTGGTGGAGGAAGAGTCGGCGAACCATGGCTGCGGTGGGGTTTTGGACGGGGTGGAGGTTTGGGCGTGGGCCTTGGAGGAGCGAGAATGAAATTGAGGCTGCTTTGTTTGCTAGATAACTCCGGCAGCTATTTACTCCCTTATTTTTTTTTGCAACAACTCACAATAATACTTATGTAAATTATCAAAAAAAGATTTTAAGATTTTTTATTAATTGTATCCACTCTTTGTATAATATTTTTTTATTTAACTAACTGATGTTGGGCTTGTTCGCTGCGGCTGGAATTAAAGCCGTTTGGACTGCTGCAGCTGCAATCCATAGAGAGAAAAATACTGTAGAAGCCGCAGCCGCAGCCGGATTAAAGCCGCAGCGAACAAGCTGGTTGTTGTTTACTTCATCCAATATATTTTAATACAAAACGGTCAATAAAGGGAGCGATTAAAAGAGAGTTCACAACGACTAACTGAACGAACAGAGATTATGGAGTGACATAATTCTACTATACAGAGACCAAATAAGAGGAAGTTTGTGAGTTCAAGTTTCTAAAATAAGTCACATGAACTCAAACTTATAAAAAAAGATATATCAAAATATGGAGTGGTTGCTAAAGTCATGCATCAATAAAAACTGGATGCGCTTCATACAAATTATGGTACTTCGTAGCAATTACTAACGTTTAAAACCAACAAATAACTTTTTCTTTTACTGTTAGCATGACAAATCATTGTTGCTCCATTCAATTCAGCAACCTCAAATATTATGGAGTCCATTGCGCCAATGTGGTCTCAAAAACGACCTAATACATGCAAGAGCCAAGAACACAAGGGACAAGCACCCTGTGTTAGTGCCCACATGGATCTCCAAATCCTAACACATATTTTGCAGGATCCATGAGCCATCATCAGAAGAACACAAACCATATGTAGACAATAAATAAAGTATTAACACACCCAAAACATGTTCAGTCCTTAGCACAACAATAAACTAACACCCAAAACAACACAATAATTTTTGCAATGATAGAAGTATGCGTGACATGTACATAGAAGTGGTAGAAGCATACCGAGTCGACATCGTGGTAAGGCAAAGACCATGTAAACAGGTGATGCCGAGTCATCGAACGGGTACCATAGGTAGAAAATCAGGGACCCCATCCCTCGCCTCCCCCACTTCCAAGGTTTCGTAGAGCAGGAAGGGAAGGGAAGAGGCGAGCATACCTGTTCATTGCCGAAGAAGGACACGACGAAGACCTGGACATCTAGAGGCTACATAGATAGTATACTGCTAGATACATATAGGGAGAGAGCACGCAAGCGGATAAAGAAGCCCAGCCGGAGTAGCTCCAAACCGAGAGGCACCCGCACCATGCGTCAGTCCGAGAAGGGCAAGAGAATGTGAGTGCCTTCCTAGCTTGGACTCACCGAGGTGACACAACACCACCATCAACTCCGTAGCATAAAACGATTGCTGCCACGCAACTGGCCTTGGTTGTCCAATATCTAAGACCTGGACTCCTCGTCGCCAAGATAATCTAAGTGTGGCAAGCGCCACCGTGTCCTCCTCGGCGGCACGGACGGAGAAAGTCCAGGAGCAAGACCGACTCGCCGCGTACCCGCGTCGACAAGCATCAGTCGGCTCGCGACTGCGACCGTGGGCGGGGGCAGCAGGTTGGGGAGGAAGAACAGGGCGAAGGGCGGGAAGATGAACAGGACGTCCGACGACAGGCGAAAGCGATGGTGCGTGCATGTTGTGAAACGTCCTCATGGACGTGCAATAGCCACTGTGCGGATCGGTGTCGGAGCTGGTGTCGGACGAATACGGGGAGGAGGCGCCTGCTCCCACGCCCTCTGTCGAGAATGGGGTGACGTGGAGGCAGAGGCATTAGGGGAGAGAGAAAAGAAGCAAGATGGCGAATGAAGTGGTGGCAACTAAGATGAGGACCATCATTATTGTGCGGAAGTATAGATGGCCAAATGGGCCATGTTTGGCGGGCCGGCCCGAGGCACGGTGAAAGTCGCCTAGAGGGGGTGAATAGGTGAAACCTGAAATTTATAAACTTAAATACGCACTAAGGTCGGGGTTGGCGTTAGAAATAAATCGGAGTGCGGAAGATTGCTCTCCTTGCTTAGAGTTGCTCAATCAATGCGGATAATGTAACGCCCTAAATTTGGGGGTAGAATTTTTTTTCTTCTTTTCTCTCACCAAATTCGGGCTGTTACTCTTTTTTCTCTTCCCCGTTTCGCTCCTTCCTCCCAATTTCAAACCAGTATAGTGACAGGTGTCTGTGTCGTGTATGAACAAAACCTAAGCGTCATGGGTGTTGCATCATGCCAAAGCACATTTTCTTGTTTGATGCTGCGTGTTCGTCTCGTTCAGTCTCGGTTTTTGGTTCGCGATTGGAGCCCGTTTGAGAGTCGTGCGTATCGTGGGCTTTGATCCGCGAAGTAGCCCGGCCCAGCCCGACCCGCGCGCCCCCGGCGCCCCACACCCCCCCCCCCATGCGCCCCCTCCTCTCCTCTCTCTCTCATTTAGATTTCCCGCGCAGCAACCTCCCTCTCCCTCTCCCACCTCCCTCTCTCTGTGGTGCCCTAGGGTTTGGAGTCGAGATCGCCGGAATTTGGATCCTCGGAGGTGAGTTTTCCCCTCCCCTTCCCTTTTCTCTCTCCCTCCCCCTCCCCTCTCTTTTTTTCTTTTCTTTTTCTTTTCCCTGGTCACGCGCGCGCCCCGTGCCCCGCGCCCTAGCGCCGCGCCGCCCTCGGCTCGCGCGCCCCCGCGCCGGTGAGCCCGGTCGCGCCCTCCCCGTCCCGCGCGCCGGCGAGCCCGGTCGCGCCCTCCCCGTCCCGAACGCCGGCGAGCCCGGCCGCGCCCTCCCCTTCCCCGCGCCCGGCCGCGCCCCGGCGCCCCCTTCCCTGCCCCGCGCCCGGCGAGCCCCTCCCCCGGCCGTGCCCGCCCAGCCGCGTCACGCGCCCCGTACCCCGCGCCCTCGGTCGTGCCCCTGCCCGCGGCCGGGTCCCGGCGACTCGCGTCCCGCGCGCCTGCGCAGTTCGCGTGCCCTCGGCACGTGTAGCGCGCCCTCGCGTGTGCGACCGTAGTCGCACTACGCTTAACCCCGTTTTAATCGATGCTAAATTGTGTAGTCGACGTGCTGCGTCACGCGCTTCGTCGCGCAATGATTCTTTTAGTTTATATTTATTAAAGTGCTATGTCGTGCGCTTCGTCGCGCGACGATCTATTTTAATTTCAGGTTGTTTAAGGTGCGATGTCGCGCGTCCAGACGCGCGACATTCCACTTTAAACTCAGCTCTGTTAACGTATGTCGTCGTGCGCTTCGTCGCGCGATGCTTAACGTCTCTTTATAATTAGTGCAAGTGTCTCGTTGTGCGCTCTATCGCGCAGCGAGTCGTTTACTTCTTAATGCAATCAAAATATCGTGTCGTACGTCTCGACATGCGGCCACCCCCTTTCATTCATCTTCAATTGTTTATAATGATTAAATGTGGAACTTGACTTACTTTATGCCAAACGTAGTGTCCAAATTAATTCCCTTCTATTGAGCGAGTGGTTTAATTCATAATAATGTAACGTGATCATTTCTCGACTGTCTTTTCCTCTTTCTCTCTTAACCGTAATTGCGAGCCCGCGTGGAACGTCTGTTTACTTACTGCATTCTATTGTATGGTGTACTTGTTGGGGGCCTTCGTCCTCCGAAGGTCCTCAAAAACATGATTTGACAATATTTTCCAAGTGAATTATATGAACAGGTATCTTCGGACTCAGATCATGAACATGGAGTACGGTCAGAACGAAGCCCAAGCCAGACGAAGGGGGATTAAGATGAAGGACGGGCTGATTACCAAGCTGTACGAAGGATGGTACACAGCCGAAGCTATGCGCAGAAAGCTTCGTCGCGATAGCAGAAAGGGGAACCGACTTAAAGATGAAAGGACTACTTAGGCCTTAATAGATTCCCATAAGTCATTAGCAAATGTAATGGACATGAATGTAATTTTGCATGGGCTACGTCCCACGCCTATAAATAGATGAACAGTACCCCCGTACTGTTCACGCGGACTTGGCATTTGCTTTCCGTCATCCTTGTACTTTTGCCTTCCTGCAATCCGAAGGTACACTTGTAATCTGAAATCATTTCTATTTTTATATGCTAATAAAATAGAAACGATGTTGTGATAATATTTAAATGTTTATATTACTTTTTATGTTGCATGTAAGTTCTTCGTCATAGTTTATTGTGCCTACGAAGATATGTTGTTTGTAACCTTCGTCCGGAACACATTATATCCCGAAGGGAAATAATGTTAGAAAGGACGAAGGACTTTATCATTTAACACTTTTTATGTTGCCTTGTTCTTAATCCGAAGAAGTTGAGAACAAGTCCCCAACATTGGCGCCCACCTCTGGTGAACTCACTTCCACTCTTTAAGTCTTTGAGCGCCCTCGGCGATCATCAACCTTCGCTATGGCGCCGAAGAAAGCTTCAGCAACTGGCACTGCAGCTCTCCAACCGCTGGACCACAATCAGGAGACTGTCTCTCTTCGGGAGGCCCGAAGTCAGAAGAGGAAGGCTGTCAGCCCGACGCTTCAAGAGGATGAGCTAGACCAAGAGATCAGAGATATGGAGATGCTTCATCAACAGGTGCAGAGGAAGAAGGAAAAGATGGCCAGGCTAGCTGAACTGCAAAGGCAGATAGACGAAGCTTCTGAAGAAGTTCGTCATCTTACTCACGATGAGCAGAACCGAAGGCCTCAACAAAAAGACCTTCATCAGGAGGGCTTCTTCAACGAAGATGACTGGTATGACAATTTCCATCATGGAAATTTTGTTTTTGATGATGCTTCTCCCCTGTCCGCTGAGCTGCAGGCTACACCTTGGCCTCCGTCCTATAAGCCGCCCCAGCTTCCCATATTCGATGGCCATTCAGACCCAAAGCAGTTTTTGATGAGCTACGAAGCAACAGTATCTTCGTATGGTGGCAATGCTGCAGTCATGGCAAAGTCTTTTGTTATGGCTGTCAGGAGTGTTGCTCAAACCTGGTATTCCTCCCTTCGACCAGGAACAATCACTTCATGGCAAAAACTGAAGGACATGTTGTTAACCAGCTTCCAAGGGTTTCAGACGAAGCCGGTCACTGCTCAGGCCCTGTTCCAATGCACTCAGGATCATGAAGAATACCTTCAGGCGTATGTCAGAAGGTTCTTGCGTTTGGGGGCGCAGGCACCAACGGTGCCCAACGAAATTGTTATTGAGGCCATGATCAAGGGACTTCGGCCTGGACCTTCAGCTCAATACTTTGCTAGGAAGCCTCCTCAAACTTTGGAGAAACTGCTCCAGAAGATGGACGAGTATATTCGTGCCGACAACGATTTTCGCCAAAGAAGGGAGGAGGCTTTCAGGTTTTCTGAAATGACCAGGGGCTTCGGAGGAAGATTCTATCTGAGGCATGTCAGGTCCATCCACAACTCTACTCAAAATGATGATAAGGGGAGTCAGCAGAACAGGCCGCAGTGCTCCTCACAGGCTTCGGGGCAACAGCAAAGTTTCTTCCGGCCACCAGCTCCAAGAGGCAGAGGCGCCAGGGGCTTCGGCGGAAGATTTGGAGATCAACCAAGGAGAGTATTTTGCTTATTCTGTGGTGAAAACAAAGGCCATACCACCAGGATGTGCCATGTTACCATCCAGAAGCAAAAGGAGATAGCCGAAGCTGCAGCACAACAAGCTCAGCCGAAGCAGGTCATGCATACTGCTTCATACCATCCGCCTTACATCCCAGAATACATGGGCAACCACCCTGCGGTTTCTGTTGCTTCGGCAAGTCAACCTCAAGCTTCCTGGCAACAGCCTCCGCCTCCACCACCGCTGCAACAAGGCCAACAGCCAGAAGGGAGCCAATATGCTCCACACCAAAGGGATCTCAGAGAACAATCCGAAGCTCGCACAGTCAATAGCACTGTGCCAGAGTCGAAGCACATCTATTGACAAATATCCTACCCGTTTTTTCCATTCAGTTCTATTTTCTGTGTAATAAAGGACATTTTTTAGTTTTCATGTAAAAGTTTCTTTGCTTGCTACAAGGAAAATGTATTTTCTCAGGCTTAAGTTGCTGAAGCTTAAAAGTTTGCGATAACAAGGAGAACCTTCGAATTATCGAGAATCCTTCGAAGAAACAAAAAGTCGTTCTAAGGAATGCAGAGTAAGTTTGCTGAAATCACAAAAAGTCGTTCCAAAGGGAACGCAGTGTAAGTTTTCTGCTCCAAAGTCGTTCCAAAGGGAATGCAGAGCATACAGCGAAAAGTCAACGCTGATACCGCCTAAGTAAAGGGCGAAGAAGCTCCAAAGTCGTTCCTAAGGGAATGCAGAGCTTACAGCGAAAAGTCAACGCTGATACCGCCTAAGTAAAAGGCGAAGAAGCTCCAAAGTCGTTCCTAAGGGAATGCAGAGCTTACAGCGAAAAGTCAGCGCTGATACAAAAATATTTTGTGTTTTACAGGGATATGTGTGTATCTTCGGAACAAATGTCATCTACATAACATAACATCATCACATCATTTTGCATAGCATAAGCATCATACATCATGTTGCATATGGCAAAAGAGGGGGACACGGTATCAACCTTCGGAAGGATATTTTGAGAAAGTGAAAATCGTGCTAAGTCACAAGGGGATACAATATTGATCTTCGGAATATAGCTTCGGAGAATATTTTCATGAAGCTTGGATATCCTTCATCAGAGCACTATGAACATTGTCGTGATGCATAGAAGTTTTTCTATCTTCACGAAGCATGAAAAGAAGGGAAGGTGTTTTTTCGCCGAAGGCTCAAAAACGGTACGTATGTAAAGTTTCATGCATCGTAAAGAATCGAGTCATTAAAAGCAAATATATCACAGGGTTACAAAATGTCACACATGTTTCATTTCAGAAGTCTTTACAAAAGTGCTTAATCTTCTCTCAAAACAACTTCGGCAGCTTCGTTCAGGAGTCGGTTGACAACTTCATCCATGATAGCTTCAGCCATCTTTTTAATTTCTTCGTCTCCTTTCGGGGGAGGGCCCGGAGACGCTTTAGTAGGATCTGAAGGAGGACATGATACGGCCACATTGCTATTACAAATTGCGAACGAAGTTTAAAATCAAAAATTACAACACAATAAAAACCATTAGCTAATACCTATTTGCCCTTCGGGCTCTGAGATTTTGTCAGCGGCCTTAGCTACTCCTCTAGCGTCGTGAATGCCCTTCTCACTTTTCTGAATAATTTCTCGGGCCATTTCTCGGCCACCATTGTCCCAGACGTCGGTGAAAAATTTTCCACCAGTCTGGCTAGCTTCGGCCGAGGGGTCTTTAATATCTTCAGGGGATAAGCTGGTTTCGGATTGTGCAAGAACCTTAACATGATTGCAGCCTTTTTTCTCCAGTATAGTAGCAATCCCCCTGGCACCCGAGGAGGCGCAAATGTCTCCACGACTGTTTAGAATTTCTTCGAAGGCTTCAGCTTCGTGGCAGATCCAGTCGATCGGTCCGTCTGGGTTACCTCTCACAAAATCTTCTTCACTTGAAAATGCGCCAACACTAGCGAAGCTGGTTTTTATTTTCTTTACACATTCCATGGATTTTTCGTAGCACCTTTTCTTAGAAGACCGAAGCTCTTCAACGGTTCCTTCCAAATGATCAGCCCATTGGTCACTACATTCCCGCCTTGTTTCTTCAAGTATGCGTTCTTCTTTCGCCCGGGCCAATTGCTTCCGAAGGTCGTCAATCTCGTGCTTTTGAGCTGCAATTTGGGCTTTGGACGCAGCTTCGTTCTCCTTTACTTTATCCACTAATGTAACTAGAATTTTGTCCTTTTCCAGGGCTTCGTTCCTTAGTTTGATAACCTCTGTTCGAAGGTTGTTGAAGGCAATTTCATAGCTTTCGTCTTCGGCACTCTTTTGCGCTCTCAGCGCGTTGCTTAGTATTAAACCCTATATGTAAAAAGTTAGTATAAGAATAAAACAATAGATTTCGAATCATAAAGTTTCCAAAATGCGCAATTCTTGCACCTTCAGACTATTATATGCAAGGCTATCCGCAAGATCCTCCTTCGTCATAGCGCATAGTCCAGCTTCAAGCTTCGGAAACCCCATACTCCTAGCCATCTCCTGGCAGACAGATAATTCTTTGTTGTCAGGAGACAGTATAGGAAGTCATCTTCGTTTGTCCCATTGAACACTAGTGCCCCCTTCGGATATTTTAATTCTCTGGCATAGTGATTGGCTTCATAAATCTCTTCCTCAGATAATTTCTTCCCCGAAGCATGTCGCACAATGTAATCGCGTATGATGGAAGGTGCTTTGGGGGCCGCAGTGTCAATTTCTTCAACCAAAATTGGCTCTGGTATTTTTATTTTTTCTTCGGCTTCCAAAGGTTGTTCCTTGGTGGGCTCTCAAGGCCCAGCTTCAGCTTCAAGTTGTCGCTTCGAAGTTTCAGCAACTAAAGCTTCAGTAGACACTTCAGAAAGTTCAACAGTCTTCTTTGGAGTTATGCTTGAAGACTTAATTGTCTCCAAAACATCTAGCACGTTCACCATTCTTTTTCTTTTCGGGGTCACCGACGACCCCTTTTGATTTCTTATTGTCTCAACACTTGCTGAAGGACTTAAGATTTCCAATATTTTTTGTCCTTCAATTCTCGGTTTTTCTGCCTTCTCTGATGAAGGTGCTTCAGTTTTTTCCTCGGTCTTCGGCACTGGAGCTGGCTCTGTAGTTTCAGTGGCCAAAGAGACTTCACCGATAAATTCAGGCACTGTGGCCGGCTCAATAAAACGCGCCCGGTGGGTAAGCACCTTCATCTTTTTTCTTTGCGGCGCTGGCTCACCAGAAGCACCCGAGGCAACTTCTTTTGCAGGAGAAGTATTTTTTCTTTTGCGGCCTGGCACCGGATAATGGTAGTCAGGGTAGACAAACCCGATTGCATCAAATACCCGGTTGAGCCTCTTCTTCTTTCGGCCTCCGAAGGCTGCTGATAATGCAGTATTCTCGGCCTTCGAGTATACCCCAAGCAGTTTGTCACTTAAGGTTTCAATGCTTTTTAACCAGTCGTCGTCCGGTTCAACAAACTTATCCCCGTATTTGAATGTGTATTTTAGTCTGACCAGTCCACCTTCGTCAGACTCTTTGATGGTCTCCTTCGGCATTTCCCACTTTCCTGCAAGTGGCCAAACTCTGAAGGCAATATGCTCTTGGACCAGATCCCTTGTCCCAATAAAAGAGCAGATTACGCCGAAGGCTCTTTGGCATTCTTCGGTCGCTTCATCCATTTCAACCTTCGGCTTTCGGAGTCCGAAGCGTTGCCAGATAGGGCGCATAATGATACTCTTAACATCTTCCTGCGCTGTCAAGTCATTCTTTACATAGAACCATTCTGTCATCCAGGCGCCGGGCCACCTCTTCCGAAAGGTTGGCACGGGGCAGCTCGACCCGGAGCGGGCACCGAAGCTGTAACAACCAAAGTTGTTGTGATATTGTTCTTTCCCCCAGGGCTTCGTCTCATATACCAACTCATGAATTTTGCAAAAGCTTTTAGCATTTGGTTCTAAACCTTGGCTTCTCACAACCCAGACAAAGATTCCCATTCTTATGATAGCTTCGGGAGTAATTTGATGAAGGTAGATTTGAAATGTCTTCAGGACTTCGACAACAAAGCTGCTTAGGGGGAACCGAAGCCCAGCCTTGAGAAAGCTTCGGAAGATCATGACCTCATCTTCTTCGGGGGTAGGAGAAGTTTTTTCTCCAGCATCAGCCCTCACAATAGATATATCTCGAAAATATCTCCCCCTCATATTGTCAATATGACTCTGCTTAATAGTGGTTTTCCCGAAAACCGAGTGACTTGGCCGCCATGGTCGATCTTCGGACTCTCCCCCGCCGCTTTCTACATCATAACTGTCGCTGTCACCGGTATCTTCAGATAAACCTTCTAAAATCTCTTTGGTGATCTTTTCTGTATTAGTCTTCGACATTGCTTCAAGAAACCCCAGGTTCTTCTCTTCAGAGAGACTTAGCTTCATTTCAACAGCAGCCTTCTTCTCCTCAGACATCCCTTCGGAAATCTTACTTCTCGCTTCCGAAGCTCAAAACTAGGAAAGAAAACAAATAATTTTTGGGCAGAAAGCTTTATAAGCAGGCAAAACAGATGGCAAAGAGAGCGTGCCAAATCAAATGTGGCGGGCTCCTATTTATACACTCGATATGACGGAAACTGTGTGGTCCCAGGTGTCAGTGACTTTTGCTATTCTAGCAAAGGGAAGGTGTTTTTTCGGACCTTCGGCTTAAGGCCTTCGTCCATATCGCAATCTGAATTTATCACTAACAAATTAATATTGCGAGGGGCTACTGTTGGGGGCCTTCGTCCTCCGAAGGTCCTCAAAAACATGATTTGACAATATTTTCCAAGTGAATTATATGAACAGGTATCTTCGGACTCAGATCATGAACATGGAGTACGGTCAGAACGAAGCCCAAGCCAGACGAAGGGGGATTAAGATGAAGGACGGGCTGATTACCAAGCTGTACGAAGGATGGTGCACAGCCGAAGCTATGCGCAGAAAGCTTCGTCGCGATAGCAGAAAGGGGAACCGACTTAAAGATGAAAGGACTACTTAGGCCTTAATAGATTCCCATAAGTCATTAGCAAATGTAATGGACATGAATGTAATTTTGCATGGGCTACGTCCCACGCCTATAAATAGATGAACAGTACCCCCGTACTGTTCACGCGGACTTGGCATTTGCTTTCCGTCATCCTTGTACTTTTGCCTTCCTGCAATCCGAAGGTACACTTGTAATCTGAAATCATTTCTATTTTTATATGCTAATAAAATAGAAACGATGTTGTGATAATATTTAAATGTTTATATTACTTTTTATGTTGCATGTAAGTTCTTCGTCATAGTTTATTGTGCCTACGAAGATATGTTGTTTGTAACCTTCGTCCGGAACACATTATATCCCGAAGGGAAATAATGTTAGAAAGGACGAAGGACTTTATCATTTAACACTTTTTATGTTGCCTTGTTCTTAATCCGAAGAAGTTGAGAACAAGTCCCCAACATTGGCGCCCACCTCTGGTGAACTCACTTCCACTCTTTAAGTCTTTGAGCGCCCTCGGCGATCATCAACCTTCGCTATGGCGCCGAAGAAAGCTTCAGCAACTGGCACTGCAGCTCTCCAACCGCTGGACCACAATCAGGAGACTGTCTCTCTTCGGGAGGCCTGTTCTTTTGTATTAAATATGTGGATGTATGTATGTTTGCGCTCACATAGAGAACGATCCGGTCGGAGAACCCGAAGAACTCGCAGGAGAAGCCCCTGAGCAGCAGTCGGTTGGTGGAGGCAAGTGTCCCTTGACCTATCTTTGTCCTATACATTCTTTAATTCACCCCCCGCATTACACATTTATACCTAAGGATTGACTAGCTTTTGTTATCCATGTCCTTGTTTACCTATTTGGGTTGGATTATTATTACTTAGTCTATTGCTATTGCTCAACTCTAATCAATGAACATGATGAGAATTATCAATGATACGCTGTTTTCCCCTCTTTTATTATGATGTTATACTTGTGACCTTCAAGGGGGCTCGAGCGGTTTCTCGAGTGCCTCTCCGTAAGGACCTGTTCGTTGGATGACCGCCCGGGAAAACAGTGCAACCATGAGGGTGGAGTGGGACGTCCTTAGCTGAATAATTAGAGGAACCGGGGTGTAGTTCGCTTAGCCGTCATGCCATCAATGGGGCTCGGTGTATGCGGCTCGCTCTGCCAAGGTTGATTTGTCCCTTGGGGAGGAGTGCGGTACATTTAGGAAACCTAATGGGCGGCTACAGCCCCGGGGAATCTTTGTAAAGGCTTCGTAGTGAATCCCTGGCCATTCACCTCGGGAGTGAATAAGGGTCTTGTAAGCCCGGGCTAGAGAGGGAATCATGACTTGTGGGTAAAGTGCGCAACCTCTGCAGATTGTTATGAAAACTGATATATCAGTCGTGCTCACGGTTATGAGCGGCCAAGGGAGCTCCAGTGATTAGTGGTACTTGATCAGAGATGTTCGGATTTGCAGGTGGCAATGAGATCGATGGTTTGTGGTATTGACTATGGTAAAGGTAAGTGGTATTCTTTCCGTTTGGAAAGAGTACGTTTGGGTTAATAACGTGGGTAAATTCTAAAACTTGGCTTTCTCTACTAGTAATAACAATCTGACCAACTAAAAGCAACTGTTTGACTTACCCCCACATAAAGCTAGTCCACTACAGCCAAACAGGACACTTGCTGAGTATGTTGATGTGTACTCACCCTTGCTCTACACACCAAACCCCCCCAGGTTGTCCGCATTGCAACCACTACTCAGGAGAAGATGAAGCCGTGGAAGGAGACTTCCAGGAGTTCCAAGACTACGACGAGTTCTAGGCGTGGGTTAGCGGCAAACCCCCAGTCGGCTGCCTGTGAAGGCCACGTTTATCTACGTTTCTTTTCCGCACTTTGATTATTGTAAAGACTATGTGGATGTCTCAGACATATGATGTAATCGACTATGTTTTCCCCTTTTTTAATACTATTTGAGCACTGTGTGATGATGTCCATGTTATGTAACTGCTGTGTACGTGAATTGCTGATCCTGGCACGTACATGGTTCGCATTCGGTTTGCCTTCTAAAACCGGGTGTGACATAGGTGGTATCAGAGCCGTGCTGACTGTAGGACCGCTAACCTAGAGTAGAATGGTCGTTCTAAGGATTATAGACCTCTGTCCCTGCCTTGACTTCAATATCCCTTCAAAAGTTGGTCATCTCGACCAAACCTATGTTCTACTATATATTATACCTTGCTGAAAATTGTGTTTTATTCTAATCCTTCATTTATTTATGGTTCATTACTTGCTGGTCATACTAGTTCTGTTCTCACTCTTTTGCTTGCGGTGTCTTTTGTAGATGGCTCCTCTTAGACACACCACACGGAAGTCTGTCATCCCCTTCTTACCCTCTCGTCTCGCGGAGCGTCCGCTTCGCCGTCCCGTGGCCGGTCAGTCCAGTCACTTGGAGAGGCTGCACCACCGCCTGCATGAGGAGAAGGAGCGTCGACGACAGGAGCAGCAGGGCTCTTCTTTCTCGCTCCAACAGGAGATAGAGTCTGTGAGGAGCTGCTCCCCCGTGCTCCCCTTGGAGGCGCCCCCTGCACCACCACTGAGCGCCCCAGCCCCTGGAGTAGCTGCTGGAGGAGACCAAGACGACGGAGGTGGCGACAGCAGCTCGAGCCATGACGCCGACTTTTCTGCCGACCAGGAGCCAGAAGGATGGGTTGCTCGACCCATCACTCGCGATGCTGCTCGCGGGTGTCACTTCCACGATGCGCTCGACACCCTGCTACGCCGGGCACTTGACCGGCGTACTTGGTCTATCGAGTATCGCTGTGTGGTCTACCAGCATAGTCGCGGGGTCTACCCGGACCGCTGGGAGGCGACCTGCCTGGTGCGCCGTCCGGAGAACGGTCTCCGGGGTGCGGAGGTCTGCTCAGAGCACTATTCCATCTCTGAGCGGGACTCAGCTGAGGCGGCCATGCAAGATGCCGCACGACGTGCGCTTTCGCACTACTGCTCAGTGCTCGGTGGGGTAGCTGATGGTCTCAACCTGAAGTACTACCCCCGCCATCCATCTGGCAGCACAGGAGGCGTGATTGTCTCACCTGTTGGTGAGGACAATCCTAGGTTGAGCAGCACAGTCAACCTAGCCGTCGTGCTAAACACGGAGCTGGACCATGCATTAGATGAGCTGAGTAGGGCTCGTGCTGAGATCGCCCAGCTGCGGGCTGAGCGCGCGGAACGTCGTCACCTGGATGATGGTTCCCCCGCTCCTGTCGGGACTCAGCACCCGTACCGCTCACCTCGGCGTGGACACTAGTCTTATGGCAACCCCGACTGCAAGACCAAGATAAATTTAGAGCCATAGATCGTTAGAGTCGGATCCTGTAATTAATACGAAATATATACATAAAAGCTATAGTCCTAGCATTAGTCTCGCTCGTAGTTAGTCTTAGTTAGACAGGGTAGTTTGCTATATCCTGTGCATTTATGTTTGTCATGATAAACTATGTTTGATTTGGATCTTTGTAATGACTGTCACCAGGATGTGGGTATCCCCTGCATTTTGGTTTACCTGTTATATCTTAATGGAGTTGGCTATTTAGTTGGGAAGCCTTTTATTCCACTTTCCTCTTTATCTGAGAAGCTGTGTTGGTCTGTGTTGGAGATCAGTGGAGATGCTCGTCTGTTCAGCGTTGTGGAGAATTCTATACTCTTTTCTTATGTTGCAAGATTTGCAAGATCAGTTCTGATGTCTGGTTGCATTCCGCAGATGTCAGAAAATAGGCGCAGAGAAGGAAGGCGTGCTCAGCAGGAGCGGCCAGCTCAGCAGGATGAGGTACCCCAGCAACAGCACCTGCCGCCCCCGCCCCCGATGTCCATCGAGCAGATGTTTCTGATGCAGACTCAGGCAGTTCAAGCCATTGGTCAGACTCTGGCCACCATTTAGCAGCAGCAGCAGTAGGCCCCACCTCAGCCTCAGATGCCCCAGATGCCCAGGGACAAGCGTGCTGAATTTATGAGAGGTCATCCCCCAACGTTCGCTCACTCTTCTGACCCCATGGATGCTGAAGATTGGCTGCGCACTGTGGAGCGGGAGTTGCATACCGCTCAGTGTGATGACACGGAGAAAGTCCTGTATGGTCCCTCGTCTGTTGAGAGGAGCAGCTCAGTCATGGTGGGAGTCTTATCTCGCCACCCATGCTCACCCCGACACCATCACCTGGGAAGAGTTTAGAGGAAGCTTTTGTCAGTACCATGTTCCTGCAGGTCTAATGACAGTGAAGAAGGAGGAGTTCCTGGCCCTCAAGCAAGGGTCATCGTCTGTCAGTGAGTACCGGGACAGGTTTCTGCAGTTGTCTCGCTATGCACCTGAAGATGTCAACACTGATGCCAAGCGATAGTATCGTTTCCTGAGAGGCTTGGTTGACCCTCTGCAGTATCAGCTGATGAATCATACCTTCCCGACATTCCAGCACCTGATTGACAGAGCAATCATGACAGAGAGGAAGCGTAAGGAGATGGAGGATCGTAAGCGCAAGATCAGTGGACCCCAGCCTGGAAGCAGCAATCGTCCTCGTTTCTCAGGCAATCAACCTTAGCAGTTCAGGCAGAACCAGCGTCCACCTCAGCAGCAGCAGTTCCAAAGGCAGTATCCTCAGCACCAGTATCAGAATCGTCAGAACAATCAGTCAGGAGGAGGTCAGTTCCAGAGGCAGAATCAGCAGGCACCTCGTCTTCCTGCCCCAGCAAACCAGCAGAATAATCAAGCAGCACCAGCTCAGGTTGGAAACAGAGCATGTTTCCACTGTGGAGAGCAAGGCCATTGGGTGATGCAATGTCCGAAGAAGGAAGCCCAGCAGCAGTTAGACCCCAATGCCCCAGCAAAGCAGAATGTGTCTCAGCCTAGAGCAGCCAACCGCTCTCAGCCACGCTATAATCATGGGAGACTGAACCACTTGGAGGCTGAAGCAGTTCAGGAGACCCCCGGCATGATAGTAGGTATGTTCCCAGTCGACTCCCATATTGCAGAAGTGTTATTTAATACTGGAGCAACACATTCTTTCATTACTGCATCATGGGTAGAAGCACATAATCTTCCAATTACTACCATGTCAAGCCCCATTCAAATTGACTCAGCCGGTGGTAGAATTCGAGCCGTTAGCATTTGTTTGAATGTAAGTGTGGAAATAAGGGGGATAGCGTTTCCCGCTAATCTCATAGTAATGGGTACTCAGGGAATAGATGTCATCCTAGGGATGAATTGACTAGATAAGTATCAGGCAGTTATCAGTTGTGATAAGAGGACAATCAAGTTAATGTCCCCACTTGGAGAGGAAGTGGTGACCGAGTTAGTCCCGCTTGAGCCAAAGAAAGGAAGTTGTTATCAGATGGCTGTCGATAGCAGGGAAGCAGACCCAATTAAGAGTATCAAGGTTGTGTCCGAGTTCCCAGACGTGTTTCCAATGGACTTACCAGGTATGCCACCGGAGCGGAAAGTTGAGTTTGCCATAGAGCTTTTTCCTGGAACCGCCCCTATCTTCAAGAGAGCTTACAGAATATCTGGGCCAGAGTTGGTTGAGCTTAAGAAGCAGATCGATGAGTTGTCAAAGAAAGGTTACATCCGGCCAAGCACCTCGTCTTGGGCCGCCCCTGTCCTATTTGTGGAAAAGAAAGATGGCACCAAAAGGATGTGTATCGATTATCGAGCTCTGAATGAGGTCACCATCAAGAACAAGTACCCTTTGCCCAGAATAGAAGATCTGTTCGACCAATTGAGAGGAGCCAGTGTGTTCTTCAAGATAGATCTGAGGTCAGGTTATCATCAGCTCAGGATCCGACCTTCAGATATTCCGAAGACGGCATTCATTACCAAGTATGGGTTGTATGAGTTCACAGTGATGTCTTTCGGTTTAACAAATGCACCGACCTTCTTCATGAACTTGATGAACAATGTATTCATGGATTATCTTGACAAGTTTGTGGTGGTATTCACTTGATGAACAGTGTATTCATGGATTATCTTGACAAGTTTGTGGTGGTATTCATTGATGATATTCTGATATATTCCCAAAGCGAAGAAGAGCATGCAAGTCATTTGAGAATGGTACTACAGAGATTGCGAGAGCACCAGTTGGATGCAAAGTTGAGCAAGTGTGAATTCTGGATTAGTGAAGTCTTGTTCTTGGGTCATATAATCAACAAAGAGGGATTGGCTGTGGATCCAAAGAAAGTGGCAGACATTCTGAACTGGAAAGCGCCAACAGATGCCCGAGGGATCAAGAGCTTCATTGAAATGGCCGGATATTATCGGCGATTCATTGAAGGGTTTTTGAAGATTGCGAAACCAATGACAGCTTTGCTAGGCAACAAGGTTGAGTTCAAGTGGACCCAGAAATGTCAAGAAGCCTTTGAAGCGCTGAAAGAGAAGTTGACTACGACGCCTGTCTTAGTCTTGCCTGATGTGCACAAGCCCTTCTCGGTGTATTGTGATGCTTGTTACACAGGTTTTGGATGTGTGTTGATGCGAGAGGGAAGAGTTGTGGCTTACTCGTCCCGACAGCTGAAGGTTCACGAGCAGAATTATCCAATCCATGACCTAGAGTTGGCAGCAGTGGTTCACGCATTGAAGACATGGAGGCACTATCTGTATGGACAGAAATGTGATGTTTACACAGACCACAAGAGTCTGAAGTACATATTCACTCAGTCAGAGCTGAATATGAGGCAAAGAAGATGGTTAGAGTTGATCAAAGACTATGAGTTGGAGATTCACTACCATCCAGGCAAAGCGAATGTAGTGGCAGATGCTTTAAGCAGGAAGAGTCAAGTCAATCTGATGGTCGCTCGTCCGATGCCTTATGAGTTGGCCAAAGAGTTTGATAGGTTGAGTCTCGGATTCCTGAATAATTCACGAGGAGTCGCAATTGAGTTGGAACCCACCCTGGAGCGGGAAATCAAAGAAGCGCAGAAGAATGATGAGAAGATCAGTGAGATCCGGCGACTGATTATGGAAGGCAAAGGCAAAGATTTTCGGGAAGATGTAGAAGGTGTGGTATGGTTCAAAGACCGCTTGTGCGTTCCTAATGTCCAGTTTATTCGGGAGTTGATTCTCAAGGAAGCTCATGAGACAGCTTATTCGATTCACCCTGGAAGCGAGAAGATGTATCAGGATCTGAAGAAGAAATTCTGGTGGTACGGAATGAAGAGGGAAATCGTAGAGCATGTGGCTATGTGTGATAGTTGTCGGCGGATCAAGGCAGAGCACCAGAGACCAGCTGGATTGTTGCAACCGTTGCAAATTCCTCAGTGGAAATGGGATGAAATCGGTATGGACTTCATAGTCGGATTGCCTCGCACTCGAGCCAGCTACGATTCCATTTGGGTAGTGGTGGACCGCTTGACCAAGTCAGCCCACTTCATACCTGTCAAGACCAACTACAGCAGTGCAGTATTGGCAAAATTGTACATGTCTCGGATCGTTTGTCTTCATGGTGTGCCAAAGAAGATAGTATCAGACAGAGGAACGCAGTTCACCTCTCATTTCTGGCAGCAGTTGCATGAAGCCTTGGGCACACATCTGAATTTCAGTTCAGCTTATCACCCGCAGACAGATGGTCAGACCGAAAGAACCAATCAAATCCTTGAAGACATGTTGAGAGCCTGTGCGTTGCAAGATCAGTCCGGATGGGACAAGCGATTGCCTTATGCAGAGTTCTCCTATAACAACAGTTACCAGGCCAGCTTGAAGATGTCACCCTTTCAGGCGCTTTATGGGAGGAGTTGTAGAACTCCGTTGCAATGGGATCAGCCTGGGGAAAAGCAAGTGTTCGGGCCAGACATTCTGCTTGAAGCCGAAGAGAACATCAAGATGGTCCGAGAAAATCTGAAGATAGCGCAATCAAGGCAGCGAAGCTATGCAGACACAAGAAGAAGAGAGCTGAGTTTCGAAGTTGGAGACTTCGTCTATCTGAAAGTGTTGCCAATCAGAGGTGTCAGAAGGTTCGGAGTCAAAGGCAAGCTAGCACCCCGCTACATCGGTCCGTACCAGATTCTCGCAAAGCGTGGAGAAGTGGCCTATCAGCTCAGTTTGCCAGAAGGCTTGTCCGCAGTGCATGACGTCTTTCATGTGTCTCAGTTGAAGAAGTGCTTACGTGTGCCAGAGGAGCAGTTGCCAGTGGAAGGTCTGGAGGTCCAAGAGGACTTGACCTATGAAAGCATCTAGGCCCCTGGTTGGTTTTAGTGATTAATGACAACGTATTGTTATATGTGACTAACGTGTGTTTTACAGAGACAAATGGTAAGTTAGGTCGCATTACAGGTAGAAGTACTACAACGGTGAAAACAATCCCGGAAATAAGAACTCGAAGCGACGGTTAAAACGACGAAACAAAAGGTGAAGGACTACGGAGTCCGAGTGTCAAGGAGATGTGGACACTCGTGATTTAGTTAGGTCTTTTATTCTCTTTTAGCCATACTATAAAGAGGGGTTGTCGATGAGTAGTTTGACCAAGAGAGTTCTAGTGTAGTGTTGGTGCACAATCACACTCACATACAGTGCTAGGTATCACTCTAGAACTCACTCACAAGTTAGAACGAAAACCGATTTGAAAATCAGCTGAAAAACAAGAGATGGGGTTTCTGGCCCTAGGGCACCGGACTGTCCGGTGTGCACCGGACTTTTCGGTGCACCCTGCCAGGTGGGGCCCAGGCTGGCCCGTGGAAGAGCCTTCTCCACGCAGAAACCCGAGAGCGCCTGTTTCGAAAATGAATTTTAGTGGCACACCGGACAGTGCACCGGACTGTCCGGTGTGCACCGGACAGTGGCTGTTCACTGTCCGGTGTGCCATGAGTCCAACGGCTACCTGTCAGAACTAGCCGTTGGAAACGACCGTTGGTGCACCGGTGGCGCACCGTTGGCGCACCGGTAGCGCACCGTTGGCGCACCGGTGGCGCACCGGACTGTCTGGTGTGCCAATGCGCAGAAAGTTGCTGGTAACGGCTAGTTGGTGGGTGAGGGCTATTTATACCCCCTCCACCCACCATATTCAATGTCTTGCACTCCACATTCATTCCAGCACATTGCTAGAGCATTGCAAGCACCAAAAGCCTAGTGAGGAGATTAGAGAATCTTAATCCGCGTTTGTTCCTCATTAGTGCTAGCGAGAGCCACCTAGAGCACACACCACTTGCATTAGGCTTCTCTTGGTCAAGCGAAAGTCTACGGCTTGTTACTCTTGGTGATCGGCATCACCTAGACGGCTTGGTGGCGTTGGGAGCTCGGTGATCACCGTGAAGATCTTGTTGGTGACCCGACTCAAGTTTGTAAGCGGTCTCGAGGGATCCACCGCGCTAGAGTGGCAAAGGATCATCTCGTAGTGAGCACTTGGTTCTTGCAAGGACCAAGGGGGAGCGATACCCTTGCGCGGGTGCTCCAACGAGGACTAGTGGAGAGTGCCGACTCTTCGATACCTCGGGAAAAATTGGAGGAGTCTTCTAAACCTTGCTTTACATTCCGCACTTAATTCAAGCACTTTACATTGTGTAGTTGTTTAGCAAGCATTTGAAGTATTGTCTTAGCATTGTTGTATTTCTAGTATTATATTTTTAGTGCTAGTTGTTGGGGGTGAAGTTGGGCTCTTGCTTAGCTCTTGCTTAGGTTTTAATTAGTGTTGTTTTTTTGAAAAGCCTAATTCACCCCCCATCTTGGGCATCGTGATCCTTTCAATTGGTATCAGAGCCTTGTTGCTCTTAGATTAGCTTAACCGCTAAGAGTTACGATGTCCGGTGGGGATGGACCTCCTCCCGTTTTTGATGGTGACGATTTTCCTTATTGGAAAATTCGTATGGAAGCATATTTAGAGGCTATAGACATTGGTGTCTATAAAGCCACCACACAAGGATTCCCCAAACCTAGAGATCCCACAAATCTTGTAGGTGATGAGTTCAATTATGAGAAATGGAATGCTAAGGCCAAAAACACCCTTTTTAGAGGCCTGTGCAAAGATGTGTTCAATAGAGTAAGAAATCATAAAAATGCTCATGATTTGTGGATGGATATTTGTGCTCTACACGAAGGAACTAGAAGTGAGCGTGAGGAGAGATATCACATAGCCATGAGAAAGTTAAATTCTTTTGAAATGCTTGCTAATGAAAATGCAAATGCTATGTACTCACGTCTCAATATTCTTGTAGAGGAAGTTAACGGATTGGGGCTTACTCAAATCTCACAACCGGATGTTGTGAGGAAGATTCTCAGTGTCCTCCCAATAGACAAATATGGACACATTGTCACTATGCTACATCAAATGGATCTTTCAGTTACCACACCTACACAGATTTTGGGAAAGATCAATGCCCATGAGATGTACATGCACATCAACGACAAAGAAGAATCATCTTCCAAAAGAAAGGATTTGGCTCTCAAAGCAAATCATGAAAGAAAAGGAAAATCCAAAGTACAAATTGAGGAAGAATCCTCAAGTGATGATGACCTTGATGCTAACATTGCCTTGATGGTGAGGAAGACCACCAAGATGTTAAAGAAGCTCAACAGAGAAGGCATCAAATTTGATTCAAGAAAGAAGAAATTCTTTTCCAGCAAAAGAAAGCCCATCTCTGAGATGGATTGCTATAACTGTGGAGAGCTTGGTCATATTGCTCATCAATGTACCAAGCCCAAGAAGAACAAGTTCAAGGGCAAGAAAGAAGATGACAGCGACGATGAAAAGAAGGAAAAGAAATTTTTCAAGAGGAAAGATGGGAAGCAAAAGAGGTTCCACAAGAAGAAGAATGGAAAGGCATACATTGTTGGTGACTGGCTCACTGACATTGAGTCATCAAGTGGATCTTCTTCAAGTGAAGAAGAGAATGATGAAAAAGTTGCCGCCATCGCCAGGGACTTCTCTTCACCACCACCATCGCCATCATCGACTTCTCACCTATGCCTCATGGCTAGGGGTGAACGGAAGGTACAAAATGATATTATATTACTGATGATAGTGATAGTGATGAGGAATTTGCTTCACCTTCATATGATGAGCTAGCTGACTTGCTTAAAGAATATACTCAAATCATTAGAAAGTCAAAGGCTAAATGTGATAGGTTGAAAAATGAAAATGAATCTTTAAATGCCAAATATGACATAGTTATGAAAGCTAGTGATGAAATAAAAGAAGAAAATAAAACTATGTCATCAACTGTAAATGAGCTCACAATCTCCCTAAAAGATGCTAAGGATAAATGTGACAAATTAAATGAAACTAATAGGGAGTTGCAAAATAGACTAGTAAAAATCAAGGAAGACTATACTCAAATTAAATTTGATCATGACAATCTTCTTGTTGAAAATGAACTTTTATCTTGCAAAACACATGAGGCTATTAACCCTGTTGTTAAGATTGATGTAGCAACTGTTAGAAATATGCCCTAGAGATAATCATAGAGATGAGCATATTTCTTTGTATCCATGATATATATATTGCTTAATTGAATATCCATGGAAGGCACCTTGTATTGATTAGCAATTATGTGAATTGTTTGTGAGATTCTTTACTTATATGGTTATTCTAAATGATGTCCCTAGTCAGAGTCGATGACTAGCACATGTATTAGTTGATGACTACATTTCACAAGTCATGAACATGGAGATGTTAAACTAATAATGTGGGCGCATGTATGACATGAGGCTGGACTGACCCAACGTGAGATATTGTAATATAGTTCTCTTCTTGCAACATGAATACTGTATCCTTAGACCTGAGATTGTTGCATGTTCTCAAGATGTGAATTGACTTACTTAGGGACTATCAAACGCTATCCCGTAACTAGGTAGTTATAAAGGTAGTTTTGGGTTTGTCAGGAAGCATGCTGTGAGGCATGGTTAGTCAAGATGGAATTTGTCCCTCTCTTTGTGAGAGAGATATCTCTGGGCCCCTCGAGTGATTGGATCAAGAAATGCATGGCCGTGCTAGGGTTAAGAGTTAACCATTGAAAGGATTCCAATTCACAGTATCGAGAAAGAGAGGTCAGCTTAGAGCCAGACCAAATATCGTGAGACAAAAGGAACAGCATGTACGTAATATCGCAATGGTTCGTCTGATATGATCTTTACGTGCACATAGGAGTTGACATGTCTTGCTAGAGGCCGCTGTCAATTATTGGGCCAAGTAAGAGTACTCGGGCTATGTCTATTTGTACGTAAACCTATAGGGTCACACACTTAAGGGGAAGGAAGCCTAATTCGGATTAGATCCGAAATTAGACTGGGCTTTAGGGTTAATGATGGGCCTCGGTGTCAGAAGCCCACCATAACGCCTATATAATGAGGGGCGGGGGCGCGGTTAAGAGATAACCTAATTCGCCACCTGCAAACCAGCAGCCGCCGCTCACCTCTCGCCCTCGCCAAGCCGCCGTCGTGAACCTAGCAGTTCGGTACGCGGCGCTTCCTCCCTGTACGTGTGGATACCTCGGAGGTGCTGCATCTGGAGCACTTGGACGAACCGTGCGAGGACGTGAAGGATGCCGGCGACTGCACGGCACTGCTCGACGCGTTCGTCTACATCGAGACGTCTTCTGCTGCTCTGCGCGTCTAGTGGTAATTCCATGACCTATAACCGCAGTAGTTCTTGGTATTATGGGGTTGAAAATTTTGTTTTGCGCTAGTGTAGCATCCCCGTAATCCTACAGCAACCTCATGTGATGATTTGAGTCAAGAAGAGCAAACTAGTCTATATGCTGAATTGACTGAAAAAGTTGAAGTCCTGACTTTAGACAACCAAAAATTGAAGAAATACTTGACTGATGCAACTACTAGAGGAAAGGTTGCTATTGAGAACAATGATTTCAACAACGAGTTGGCAGTGGATAATCAAAGGCTTAAAAATGAGGTCAAGAAATTAAAAAGTGAAAATGAACATTGTCGGTGTTTTGGGTCCGACCGCACACCCGGGGTTGGCCCTCGAGGTGTTTCTAGGAGTAGGATGGTGTCGCCGACTGTAGCAAAATGGTTCGTGCCAGACGCACGAAAGACAATAGACAATGTTTACAGGTTCGGGCCGCTTAGAGATGCGTAATACCCTACGTCTTGGCGAAGATGCTTTGTGTGATGGGTTACAAGGTAGTTCTCTGGAGCGGGGACGTGGAGGGTTGAGGTAGATGGCTGGGTAGTGTAGAGTTGGCTTCGATCGTTCTGAAGGGGTGCCCCCTGGGCCTTATATATTCGACCGTGGGGCGATACATATGGATATGATGACAACGTGCGCCTAAAGGATAGTGAACTGTTTGAGTCTATCTTCCTATGATTCAGCCGACCTATCCTCGCCCGGCTCTGCTGCATGGGGTTCCAGCGCGGGAAAGTCGGATCTTCTGTTGTGGTTTCTTGCTCAACGTTGTGGGGCCATCTGGACTCGCATCGATCTAGCCTTATATCGATCTGATTTACTGATTGTCCCTCCCTAGGCCCATGAAGGAATGACCTTACGATTTATTGGGCCCTTGGGCCTTTAGTGAGGTCTTTTACCCTTCCAGTGGACCCGGGGGATATCTGTCCCCCACAAGCCCCCGATCTTTGGGTTGATTTTGAGATAATCGGCCCAAAGATCCTAGGCCCCACTTGCAGGTTTTGTTTACGACGAGAAATGCTTCTCGGGCAGTCTGGTGAAAATGATTTCTTATTGTCTTCTTCTGCTCTGCTTCACTCGAAATCTGTAGTTTTGCCTCACACTTGTGCCTTAGAGGTCGGCTTCTCATTTTGTAGGACCCTGAACTTCATTGGGTGCACCAGAGGTGCACCCAATGGGTGTAGCCCCCGAGCTTTGAGTAGATTTTAGAAGATAATCTACTCGAAGGTCTTCATCAGATATTATTTTTATTTTCTTCTCATACTTTGGTTGAGGGCCAGCCTTGTCTTCTAGTCTTGTCTTATGCCTTAGAAGTTGGCACTGTCTTGGCTTGAAATGGTGATCCATGGGGTGCACCGGAGGTGCACCCAATGGGTGTAGCCCCCGAGCTTTGAGTGGATTTTTGAAAACAATCCTCTCGAAGGTCTTTACTTCATGTCCTCTTTGCCGAGAGTCATATTTTCTTTTCTTTTTTTTGAATGCCTTAGGAGTCGGCGCTATGTCATCCATATTATGCTTTAGAGGTCAGCATTATGTCATCAGTATTATGCATCCGAGGTCAGCACGTATTTTGTCTTTTGCAGCCGAGTTCGTGATCCGCCCATATCTTGCTAGGTGGTGCAATTTATTTGCTCTGCGACTGATTGGACATTTGATGGACGTTCCCTGGCTAGTCTTCACGTTGCTTCCATCGGTCAGATTTTGTACTTCACCGGCTATATTTGGCTTTCCTCTGATCCTCACTGATATCTCATTTTTGTCTTGAGGTGTTCATTGCACGCTCTGCACAGATGTGATAGTTTTTTGAAAAATATACTGATAATTCCTGGGCGTCCCCCCCCAATGGATGTGGGCAAGGGACGGCTTGGTACGCTGAGCGTTTTAGCCGGCTGCTTCTGAGTAGTAATGTGATGTGACGGCGGGCGTAATCATATCCCCCGCGCTGTTGACTGGAGTCCCAATGGGTGTTGCATTGCATAAAAGGTGTCAGCCGCGCGTCTTCAAACGGGTTGAAGTGTGTATTGAATGCCTCGCGACTGTTCACTGACCGCGGTTGGAGGTGAGCGGTTGCCTTCTTCTCCTATAAATAGTGCCTTTGCCTCTCTGATTTTTTCACATCTCTTGTTGTTCTCCACTGCTTGTTTCCTTCTTCTCCCTACGTTTCCACCATGGGCAACAAACGCAAGCGCGAGCCGACTCCTCCGTCTGAGGACTTTGGTGACTCGGAATACTCAGAGGAGGAGTTCTCCTCTGAGTCCGAGGGGTCTCTGGCTCCCATCCCTCTGCGTGAGTCGTCTGACGATTCAGATGACTCCCAGGGGCTTGCGGCGGAGGTCTGGACTTACATCCGGGCCATCGAGCGCTCTGGGCTCGCAGGCTCGGATGAGTCGGAGGACTCCTCGGATGAGGAGGACTCGTCCGAGGAGGACGGCGGCGACGGTGGCGAGGGCGACGACGACGACGACGACGGAGGCGATGGCGGCGACGACGACGGCGGCGGTGGCAGCAGTAGGGGCGGCAGCAGCGGTGGCAGGGGCGGCAGCAGCGGCGGCAGGGGCAGCAGCAGTGGCAGGGGCGGTAGCAGCGGCGGCAGGGGCGGCAACAAGACCAGTGGCTAAATGCCACTGATTTTTAAATATTAGTATAGATTAGAAGTAGTATAGTGAAATAATGTAGTAGTATTAGTAATGTAAAGTAGTATAGTGTTGCGTAGTAGTAGTAGTAGTAGTAGTAGTAGTAGTAGTAGTAGTAGTAGTAGTAGTAGTAGTAGTAGCAGCAGCAGTAGAAGTAGGGAAGTTATCAACTCATAATGAGTTGATTTGTAAGTATGACAACTTCCCTTTAATGAAGAGTAGTTTCGTCTCCTCTGTGCAGATCATCTTGCTGTTGTGTCTGTGGTATAACTTAGAGTTTTTGAGTCCTTCCTCCGTCTGCCTTATTCATGAAGTTGACTCCTTTGGGATAGTGACTTAAACAACTCGGGCATCATATCGCCGCTTCAGGGGTGATGGCCGAGTTATTATTGTCGATATTTATGTATTTGACATAGAGTCCGAGTGATGACGAAATCATGTCAGCGTCGGAATAACTGTCGACTGCATCGGCGCTTCTTAGATGTGACAGCCGAGTGACTAAGGACATCGTTGGCGCTTTAGAGATAGCTGCCGAGCGACTGATGATAACGTCAGCATTTTAGAAATAACAGCCGAGTTAAAACGGGCCATGTCGGCTACTTTTGAGGATAATAGCCGAGTGATGATGTGGCACACCGAGGTTTTAGAGGTAACCGCCGAGTGACGACGTGGCACACCGGCGTTTTAGAAGTAACCGCCGGGTGCTGACTGGGCGCTTTTGGAAACGGTATCCAGCTCGGGAATATCCCGCTTATACAGCGCTTTCGGCATCCTCTGCTTTCTGTGCCCTAGTTCTTGTTTTTCTGCCTCCAAATCCTTCCTGCAATTCGGCTCTCGCTCTGTTCGCCAATAGATTTGAGATGGCACCCAAGAGAAAAGGCCTCGAGTTCATCCGCTGTGGTAATTCCCCCTATCGACCCCAACAGCCAATTGCCTTTCCCAGGTAATCACATGTCTGTTGTCTCCGAGTCTGATCTCCTCCACCTCGTGTCCATCGGGGTTCTTCCCCCGAGGGAGCTTTGTTCTTGGCGGATTTGCCATGGGGTCACTGTCCCGACAGAGGATACCCATGAGTCCGTGATTTACGTTCCTTTTCTTCTCCGCGGTCTCGCTCTCCCCCTTTCACCTTTCTTCCGCGGCCTCCTTGATTTCTATCACCTTAACTTGACCCACCTGAATCCCAATTCTATTCTTCAAATTTCTATTTACGTTCATTTGTGCGAAGCTTTCCTGGGCGTGCTGCCACATTTTGGGTTGTGGAAGTACTTGTATCACTGCCGCCCTGGAATGGCCGGGGGTCAGCATCAACTGGTCGGGGGTGCTAGTTTGGAAATGCACCGTGGGAGGAAGACTGGGTATCTTGAAATTCCTCTCAAAGACAGTATCAAGGGATGGCGCTTGGAATGGTTTATTGTTGAGAACCATGGGAATTCCCTCCCCCCACGGTCGGGAAGACAACCGGATGTTCGCACTCCGAGTTGGACTGAGTCTCCCACGGATCAGGAGGTAGCTGAAGCGAGGGCTTTGCTAGCTAAAGTTGGTCTGCTGAAAGAAAGGGGTTTGACTGCTGAAGCTGTGGTTGCTGATTTTGTTTTCAAGAATGTTCAGCCATTGAAGGACAAAGCATATCCGGCTTATCTGTATAGAGGCCTAGCTGATCCGACTCGGGTTACCAACAAGAGAATTCCCTCTGTAGACTTGGTGAACCGACTTGAGATGATCCTTAGAGGCAAGGTATCAAATGTTGGCGCCCCAGTGGCATATTCAGCATGGAACCTGCCTTCTCCCAAGATCTTCACTCTTTTTGTGTCGAATCCACCTGTCACTGATGGCGGTTTGGGCCTTAGAGTGCGACCCTCTGCCGAAGAGGTTAACACTTTGGTTGCTTCGCTCGGGGAAATTCCTGACGACGAACGGCAAGTCCACTTTGAGGTGCCTTTGGATCCTAGTGACGTAGAAATAAGTGCTATGCTTGATTTGCTGGCTGAGGACTCTCCTGATGCTGCTCCTGCCGGGACACTGGTGGTGGCGCCTCTCCCTGAAGCTAGTATAACTTTGGATGTTCAGAAGCCTGCCAGTGCTCGCCCGAGACGCCCTTGCCGAGCCAATCAACTTGATCCTTCTGCAGATGAGCAGAAAAAGAAAAAGAGACGTCTCCGGCAAGTATCTAGTTTGGATCGGGGTGCTGGTCCTTCGGCTCCTACTGCTGAGGAGGTTCCCGTGCCTGATTTCACTGACGCCGACCCCAATGGGTGTGCTCCATCTGCTGCTGAACCCAATGGGTGTGCCCCATCCGATGCTGATCCCAATGGGTGTGCTGCTTATGTTGTTGATGAAAATGACAGGGACGAAGAAGATGAGGTCCCTCTGACCCGGAAGAACAGTCGGCAGTATATTGCCAGTGGGGAGAGTAGTGGAGTTCCTTCTCCTGCTTTGTCAGCCCTCGTTGGCCTACAGGAGTTATCTCTGGCAAACTTTGATCAGACCCTAGAGGATATGGTTCTAGAGGACCTTTTGTTAGAGCCAGCGGATGATGGTGTGATGGAGGTTTGTGCTGATGTGCTTGATGCTGGGTTGAGGTCATCCCGCGCCTCATCGACCTTAGAGCGCGGTCTTGAAGGCCAGGAGACTGATTTGGATCGTCTCGGTCCCATGGAAGTAACTAAGGGGCCTTCAGCCTTAGAGGTGGCCACTGCAGAGAACTCGGCTCTCAAGGATGGTGTTGACGCTTACCCAGCCCCCGAGGGTGTTTCCGAGGATGACTCGGCCCGGGTGGGAAGTGCAAGCCACTGTCCAGCCCCCGAGGGTACTGCCGGAGATGATCCGGCTCGCGTGGGTAGCGCTAACTATGACCCAGCCCCCGAGAGTGTCCGAGAAGAGTCCCCCTCTTGTACTTCCATGGACGTTCATGCGGGATCACCCCCGCGCTCCGACTGCATGATGGTTGCCCAAGCTTGGAACCAGGGAGTCGCTCTAGAGGGCAGCGTCCCCGCTGGCCAAGTTTTGAGCTCTGTTGATGGCACTGAGTTGGTTTCTGACGGTTTGTTGCAAACTGCTTCGGGTGGTGACCTTACGCCAGGCCATCAATTGATCTCTCATGATCTGGGAGCCCCTTCATTCTTTTCCAATCTCCAGGTATTGTAATATATCTTGTCTTGACTTTCGCGCTGTGTGAACTGCTGTCATTACACTCATCTGTTCTTCTTATCAGGCTTTGGTGGACGGAATGGCTAGCCAGCTGAGGTTGCACGGTGCTTCTGTTCCAGAAGGAGCTTTGTATCTTGCACGTTGGAATCCGGTGTTACTTCAACAACATGTCTCTGACTTGGAGGCGACCAATGCTGGTTAGTGCCTTTCTGCTTCTCTTTATCTGCATTATTGAACTGCTTTACATCCTGATCCTTTTTGTTTGATGGTCTCCTGCTAGATATGACTCGACAAATTTCCACTCTTGAAGAAAAACATTCTCGAGATCAAGCTGAACTGGTCCAGCGGTGCTCTGATTTTGAAGAAAAGTATTCTCAAAGCCAGACTGAACTAGCCCAGGTTTCTGCTGCCCTAGATGATGCCAATGCACTGAGCTCTTCCCTTCGCACTCAGCTTGATTCTAAAAAGGTGACTTGTGAAGCTGTACCTTGCATTGCCGTGTTCCTATTGCTTGTTTGATGCTTGAAAGGAGTTGATTCTTGTTTGCAGGAAGAAAAACGTGCCCTTGCCGCATCTCGCGACAATCTTGACAGACTGTATCGTGATTCTAGCAACTCGCTGACCATCCTAGAGAGGAGTCATCGCTTTTCCATGGAGGAGTTAGATAATCTTCGCTGCAGATTGCAGGAATCCACAGATGACGTGATCCGTCTTAGACAGTTGATATCGGCTAAGGATGCTACTATCAAAGAACTCCGTGCTTCCAAGAAATCCATCACACAGGAGCTAGAAAACGCTCGATTGGCTGCCAAGGTTGTTGAAGAAACTTCCACTACTCTGAGAGCCCAGCGCGACAGGGCCATGGATAAGGCCATTCGAGCGGGACGAATCTTGATGAGGAGACCCGGTGTAGTCGTTCCTGAAGATATAAGGGCTGATGTGAATGCTGCGCCTGATTCCTCAAGTCGCCCTTCCTCGTCGGTTGCTCCTGAGAAAGACATCGCGAAATAGAGAAATGTTTTGTGTGCTTTGAGCGCGCGGTTAGCACGGTCATATATTTGTTAGAGGACACCAATTTAGCATTTGAATGATATTGCTATTCTCCTACTGTTTTAGAATTCAACAGTGCATAAATTTGTAGTAGTAAAAAGGCTGTGTGATGGTTTTGAAACTTGTTTACGGGATATAGAAGTCATCCCTATATGAATAGTCGTAAGCACGTCAGATCACCTTAAATCGCTGCTGACTTAAGCCGATTGCTTCTGTTTATAGGGCATAGTGGTCACCCCGAGTTACGTAAGCGTGAGCATGTTGCATCGCCTTAAGTCGTTGCCGACTTAAGCTGATTGATCCGTTAGCAGGGCATAGTGGTCACCCCGAGTTAAGTAAGCGTGCACCGTCTTAAGTTTTTGCCGACTTAAGCCGATTGCTCCGTTAGCAGGGCATAGAGGTCACCCCGAGTTAAGTAAGCGTGAGCATATTGCACCGTCTTAAGTCTTTGCCGACTTAAGCCGATTGCTCCGTTAGCAGGGCATAGTGGTCACCCGGAGTTAAGTAAGAGTGCTAGTCAAGCATGAGTAAATTGAGTATCTTTGAGACCTTCTTTATTGATGACATATCTCCCGTTTTACAGAGTATATTGTCGTCCCGATAGCCTTCGAAATTCAGCTAGGGGTAAAACTTCCTGAGGTGTTCTATATTCCAGGAGTTCCCAATTTATGTGCCATCCATCTGAGTTAGACGATATGATCCTGGCCGAGTGGCTTCTGCTATTATGAATGGCCCTTCCCATAAGGGTGACAACTTGTGCCGTCCCTCCCCCGTTAGAATTCGGCGAAGGACGAGATCTCCTACTGAGAAGGATCGTTGTCGCACGGCCTTGTCGTGATAGCGTCTCAGAGTCTGCTGGTACCGTGCTGATTGAATTACTGCATTCAGCCGTTCTTCTTCGAGTACATCGATGTCCTCCAGCCTAGTAGCTTCGGCTTCTGCTATGCTTTCGAAGACCAACCTCGACGCCCCGAACTTGAGATCGGCGGGTAATACTGTCTCTGATCCATAGACCATGAAGAAGGGAGTGTTTCCATGCAGAGCTCGGCTAGGTTGAGTTCTTAGGCTCCAGACGACATAGGCAATTCCCGTATCCACTTTCCTGCGAACTTTTCATTCTTTTCGAAGACCCTTTTCCTGAGTGCCTCCAGTATCATCCCGTTAGCTCGCTCAACCTGCCCGTTGGCCCTCGGGTGCGCTACCGAAGCGTACTTGATCTGAATGCCCTTTTGCTCGCAAAAATCGAAGAATTCTGAACTTGTGAAGTTGGATCCCAAGTCAGTTATGATATTGTTTGGTATTCCGAATCTGAATATTATGTCTTGTATGAATTCCATGGCCTTGGCTGAGGTTAAGGAAGCAATGTGTTTGAATTCTATCCATTTGGTGAATTTGTCGATTGCTACCAGTACATGAGTGTATCCTCCTTGAGCTTTCTTAAAAGGTCCAATCATATCCAGTCCCCAGCATGCGAAGGGCCAAGTTACTGGTATGGTCTGCAATTGCTGTGCTGGTAGATGTTGTTGCTTTGACAAGTACTGGCAAGCTTCGCACCTCTGAACTAACTCGGCTGCATCGCTTTTCGCTGTTGGCCAATAGAATCCTGACCTGAAGACCTTCCCGACTAGTGTCTTGGATGCTGCGTGTATTCCGCATTGCCCAGCATGGACCTCATCTAGAAGTTGCTTCCCAGTAGATGAGAGAATGCACTTCATGAGGACGCCTGATGCACCCCTTCTGTATAATGTTTCCCCAATGAGTGTGTAGTGGGCTGACTGCCTGGCGATGTGCTCGGCTATATTTTTGTCATCTGGCTCCTCTTCATTCTTTATGTATCTGATGATCGGCCTTCTCCAGTCGTCAGAGTCTGACTCGGGTTGATCCACGATATTACATCCTTCTGCTTGATCTGTTGAGATGATCGGTCGTGGTATTTCTTGCACGAAGACTCCGGGTGGGACCTGAGTTCGGCTGGATCCTAACTTGGACAATACATCAGCTGCTGTGTTTCGATCTCTCTCTACATGATGAAATTCTAGACCTTCAAACTTATCTTCTAGTTTCCGGACGACAGTGCAGTATTTTCCCATCGAATCATTCGAACAGTCCCATTCTTTGTTTATCTGACTTATGACCACCAGAGAATCTCCGTATACCATTAATCTCTTGATGCCCAATGATATGGCGATGTTTAGTCCATTTATCAGAGCTTCATACTCGGCTGCGTTATTAGAGGCTGGAAATAACAGTTGGAGGGCATATTTGAGGTGTTCGCCTCCAGGCGCGATGAAGAGAATTCCTGCGCCTGCTCCCTGCAGCTTCAGCGAGCCATCAAAATACATCCTCCATATTTCTGCAGTTTCTGGGTTCTCTGGTATTTGTTGTTCAGTCCATTCTGATACGAAGTCAACCAATGCTTGGGACTTAATGGCAGTACGAGGTCGAAATTCGATGTCATGAGATCCCAGTTCACAGGCCCACTTGGCTATTCGGCCAATGGCTTCCTTGTTGTGGAGAATATCCCCTATCGGAAAACCGGTGACTACTATGACTTTGTGGTCGTCAAAGTAGTGACGCAGCTTGCGGGCAGTTAGAAGTACTGCGTATAATAGCTTCTGCACTTGAGGATACTTTTTCTTCGAGGGACCCAGAACTTCACTGATGAAATAAATGGGGTGTTGCACGGGGTAGGCATGTCCTTCTTCTGCTCGCTCGACTACCAACGCGGTGCTTACCACGTGAGTCGTGCAAGAAATATATAGTAGTAGATCTTCAGCTGGTTGAGTTGACGTGGCTCGCCGTGGTGGTTTCAGTACTGGTGGGGTTGTCAAGAATTTTTTCAGTGCGTCCAGGGCTTCCTGCGCTTCTGAAGTCCACTGAAACTTGTCCACCTTCTTGAGTAGCTTGTAAAACGGTAAACCTTTTTCTCCCAGCCTGGATATAAATCTGCTCAGAGCTGCCATACATCCGGTAAGTCGTTGAACCTTTTTTTGTGACCGTGGAGCTTCCATTTTCATGATAGCTTCAATCTTTTCTAGATTAGCTTCAATTCCCCGGTGGCTGACAATAAATCCGAGTAGCTTCCCTGCTGGTACCCCAAAAACGCATTTTTTAGGATTAAGCTTCCACCGATAACGCCGTAGACTGTTGAAAACCAGCTGCAAGTCTTCGATGAAGTTTTCCGAGTTCTCCGTTTTGATTACCACATCGTCTACGTAGGCTTCCACACGCTTGCCCCAGTGATCAGCTAAGCATGTTTGAATGGCTCTCTGATAAGTCGCTCCAGCGTTTTTGAGGCCGAACGACATGGAGGTATAACAAAAAGCACCAAACGGAGTGATGAACGCCGTTTTTTTCCTCGTCTTCCTTTGCCAAACTGATCTGATGGTATCCGGAATAGCAATCCAGGAAAGACAGCACAGAACATCCAGCGGTGGAGTCTACCACCTGATCTATCCTTGGGAGCCCGAAGGGGTCCTTCGGACAATGTTTGTTGAGATCAGTATAGTCGACGCACATGCGCCAATCCACTTTATTCTTTTTGAGTACAAGAATAGGGTTGGCTAACCACTTGGGATGTAACACCTCTCTGATAAACCCAGCCGCGACCAAGCGGGCCAGCTCAGCGCGAATGGCCTCTCTCTTGTCGGGCGTGAAACGACGTAATTTTTGCCGGATCGGTCTTGCTTGGGGGTAGACCTTCAGTTTGTGCTCGGCCAGTTCTCTCGGGACTCCCGGCATATCCACAGGTTGTCATGCGAATACGTCTCGGTTGTCTTGCAGAAACCGGACGAGCGCGCTTTCCTATTTATCATCCAGGCTAGAGCTGATGATGGAATTTTTGCGTTCATCAGCAAACCCCAGATTGATCCTTTTAGTTTCTTCAGTCAGCTGCATAGAGGTCGCGGCTTGAGCTTCATTCGCCGGTGCCGTATGGTCTTCCTCAGGCTTAGAGTTTGCCTGGATCGAAGAAGTTGCCGACGGTTTAGTGGTGAGGGCCGCTTGGATGGCCACTCGGAAACATTCTGCGGCGCCTTGGAGGTCAGCACGCACAGTTATGATTCCTTGTGGTCCCGGCATCTTTAATATCATGTACGTGTAATGCGGGATGGCCATGAATTTTGCCAATCCCGGCCTTCCAATGATGGCGTTGTACCCGTAGTCGAAGTTTGCTACCTCGAACCTCAGGAACTCGGTTCTGTAGTTCTCCGGAGTTCCGAAGGTGACGAGCATGTAGATGTGACCCAGCAGGTATTCTCCCTCAGTCGGCACGATGCCGAAGAATGGAATGTCTGACTCGTGGAGTTCATTGAGGTGAACTCCCAAGCCTCGGAGTGCCCGGGGGAAGGTGACGTTGATGCTGCTCCCCCCGTCCACTAACACCTTCTTCACCCTGCTCTCTCGGATCACCGGATCGACGAGGAGCGGGTATTTGCCCGGGTGGTCGAAGTTGAGCCATTGATCTGCCCGAGTAAAGGTGATTGGGTGCTCCGACCATAGTATGGAGCGGGTCGACCGGTGGTTGCCACCAATATCTGGCGATCGTTGAGCTTTTGTTGTCTTTTGTTCTCCTGCGATCCGTGTCCGCCGAAGATGACGTTGACCTCCCTGTCAACGCGCGGGAAAGCTCCTCCTCCTCCCTCCTCCTGCTGCTGGGGTTGTCGTGGTTCTTCTGGTCCTCCCCGCGGCGGAGGGGAGGTAGAGGTTGGAAGGGTCGGCCGTGCCCGACAGAATGCTTGAAGTCCCGGCAGTTCCGAAGGGTGTGGCGCATGTCCTTATGGTACGGGCACTGGGCGTCAAGGATGTCGTCCAGCGTGCGCTCGCCTCTGTGGGGTCCTCCCCGGGCGCGAGAGGCAGGTGGTCCGGCGACATGCACCTCTTTCGCGCGGTCTCTTCTCCCAGCGTTTGTCAGGTTGCTGGTTCGTGTCGCGTCGTGGCGCTGCCGGTGCGGGCTTAGCTCCTCCAATGAGGTCCTGGGCTCGCTCGTCGGCGGTGATGTAGAGGTCGGCTTCCCGGAACAGCTCCTCGGAGGTAGTTGGCGCCTTCTGTAGTATGGCTCGGACGAAGGCCGAGTCATTGGATCCTCTGTAGAAGTCCTCGATCACGGCCGCCTCTGTGACCTCAGGGATACGATTTCTCATGGTCTGGAACCTTTTGAGGTATGATCGGAGAGTTATGTCCCCCCGGCGCTTGATGGATTTGAGGTCCCACGGTTGCGCCGTTTGTCGGAGAGGGACTGAAAATTGGCAGTGAAGCACCGACTGAAGTCGCTCCAGTCGTCAATGCAGTGTCGGGGTAGGTGTCGTAGCCATTGCAGTGCGTCTTGCCCGAGGACAATGGGTAAGTACGCGGTCATCACGTCTTCAGATGCTCCGGCGGCTCGAGCGGCGGTGGTGTAGACGGCCAGCCAGCCTCCTGGATCCTGCTTAGGTTCATACTTGTCGACGTTGGATACCTTGAAGTTAGGGGGCCACTGAATAGCCCTAAGGCGTGGAGTAAGGGCGGATACTCCGCATGTGTCCTCCTGTCGTCGGGGATGATGTCTGTCCCGGGGAGGGGAGTAGTTGTTATGGTTCCTCGACCGTCCCCGGGCAGTTCCGCCAGTTGAGGCCGTCGTTGATTCGGCTCTGGTGGCTTGACTCCGAGTGGGGATGCCATGATCCCTGTCGTATTCCTCTCGGCGACGGATCTCGTTCTCATGCCGTCGTTCACGCGAAGCGTTGATGGAGCTCCGCGCGTCTCGACGACTGTTGATGGTGTGTCGCAAGTTGTTCGGCGGGTGAGCGAGAGGTAGAAGATGGTTGGCGGCTTGGGTGAACAGGCGTCGATAGCCCTCGGCATCGGGAGTCCGAGGGAGTCCGTCAACTATCCGAGCTAGTACTCCTCCGACTTCACTCGGCGTGTTCATGGCTCGGGCGAAGTCGGGGTTCAGGTTGCGACCGAAGAGTGGATTTTCTCGGCGCTGCCTTGCGTCTTGCTCGGCTTGTTCCTGAGCTCGTCGACGATCACGCCGTCGGGAGTTCCTTCGTTCTCTGAAGACGCGTTCTTCCGGAGTTTCTCCCATTTCCGAGACCTCGTCTCGCGAGACAGGCTGCTCCGGATCCCGTTCTCCGGCTTGGTGATGTCGCCGGATGTTTCGGCGCCGGTTTCTTCGTCGACGGGACTCCCGCTGAGGTGGTTCTTCCCCAGGCGCGGTCGGCTCGTCGTCGGAGACAGGAGGTGATTCCACTCTCCCGATGAAAAGAACGTCGGGGTAGGACGGCGTGGTTGTCCTGGCGATCTTCCTTCGGAGAGCTGGAGGTTGCGCTTTTCCGATATCCTCGAAGTTTGTTAGAGGAGACTTCTTTTTTGGCGGATCTGCAATGCGGTGTAGAGTTCCCTCTTCGTCTGCTACGAACGAGATCGTTCCGAAGCAGAACGTGGATCCGGGACGGAAGGTGATCTTGTCGTGGAAGGTGACGACTAAAAGGGAATTAGGCTTACACCTAGTCCCTAAATAATTTTGGTGGTTGAATTGCCCAACACAAATAATGGACTAACTAGTTTGCTCTAGTGTATAAGTTATACAGGTGCAAAAGGTTCACACCCAGCCAATAAAAAGAACAAGTTTTGGATTCAACAAAGGAGCAAAGAGGCAACCGAAGGCACCTCTGGTCTGGGGGCACCGGACTGTCCGGTGTACACCGGACAGTGTCCGGTGCGCCACCGGACAGTGTCCGGTGCACCAGAGGACTCCAACTCGAACTCGCCACCTTCGGGAATTTCTCAGGCCGCTTCGCTATAATTCACCGGACTGTCCGGTGTACACCGGACAGTGTCCGGTGCTCCAAGGAAGCGCGGCCTCCTCAACTCGCCAGCCTCGGGATCGCGCAGCAGCCGCTCCGCTATAATTCACCGGACATGTCCGGTGTGCACCGGACTGTCCGGTGTAACCATGGAGCAACGGCTATTTCGGCGCCAACGGCTACCTGCGTCGCATTTAATGCGCGCTCTGCGCGCGCAGAAGTCAGGCGCGCCCATACTGGCGCACCGGACAATGAACAGGGGATGTCCGGTGTGCACCGGACATCCAGGCGGGCCCAGAAGTCAGAAGCTCCAACGGTCAGAATCCAACGGCATTGATGACGTGGCGGGGGCACCGGACATGTCCGGTGTGCACCGGACTGTCCGGTGTGCCATCGACAGACAGCCTCCACCAACGGTCAAGTTTGGTGGTTGGGGCTATAAATACCCCAACCACCCCACCATTCATTGCATCCAAGTTTTCCAACTTCCAACCACTATACAAGAGCTAGCATTCATTGCAAAGCACACCAAAAGAGATCAAATCCTCTCCCAACTCCACACAAAGCCCTAGTGACTAGAGAGAGTGATTTGTAGTGTTCATTTGAGCTCTTGCGCTTGGATCGCTTCTTTTTCTTTGGCATTCTTTCTTGTGATCAAGCACTCACTTGTAATTGAGGCAAGAGACACCAATTGTGTGGTGGTCCTTGCGGGAAGTTTGATTCCCAAGTGATTTGAGAAAGAGAAGCTCACTCGGTCCGAGGGACCGTTTGAGAGAGGGAAGGGTTGAAAGAGACCCGGCCTTTGTGGCCTCCTCAACGGGGAGTAGGTTTGAGAGAACCGAACCTCGGTAAAACAAATCCGCGTGTCTCACTTCATTATTCGCTTGTGATTTGTTTTGCACCCTCTCTCGCGGACTCTATTATATTTCTAACGCTAACCCTGCTTGTAGTTGTGATTATTTTTTGTGATTTTCAGTTTCGCCCTATTCACCCCCCCCCCCTCTAGGCGACTTTCAATTGGTATCAGAGCCCGGTGCTTCATTAGAGCCTAACCGCTCGAAGTGATGTCGGGAGATCACACCAAGAGGGAGATGGAGACCGGCGACAAGCCCACTACAAGCCAAGGGAGCACTTCATCGGAAGAGTCCTGCACCAAGAGGAGGGAGAAGAAGAAGGCCTCCTCCAAATGGAAGGAGAAAAGATCTTCCTCTTCTCACCACAAAGAGAAGAGGGAAAAATCTTCTTCTCACAAGTCGCATCGGAAAGGCGACAAGAGGATGAGGAAGGTGGTCTACTACGAGACCGACACTTCATCAACATCCACCTCCGACTCCGATGCACCGTCCGTAACTTCTAAGCGCCAAGAGCGCAAGAAGTTTAGTAAGATCCCCTTACACTATCCCCATACATCTAGACATACTCCATTACTTTCCGTTCCATTAGGCAAACCGCCAACTTTTGACGGCGAAGATTATGCTAGGTGGAGTGATTTAATGAAATTTCATCTAACCTCACTCCACAAAAGTATATGGAATGTTGTTGAGTTTGGAGCACAGGTACCATCAATAGGGGATGAGGATTATGACACGGACGAAGTAGCCCAAATCGAGCACTTCAACTCCCAAGCCGCAACCATTCTCCTCGCCTCTCTAAGCAAGGAGGAATACAATAAAGTGCAAGGGTTGAAGAACGCAAAGGAGATTTGGGACCTACTCAAGACGGCGCACGAGGGTGATGAACTCACCAAGATCACCAAGCGAGAAACGATCGAGGGGGAGCTCGGTCGCTTCCGTCTTCGCCAAGGGGAGGAGCCACAAGATATGTACAATCGGCTCAAGACCTTGGTGAACCAAGTGCGCAACCTCGGGAGCAAAAAGTGGGATGACCACGAGGTGGTTAAGGTTATTCTAAGAGCTCTTATTTTCCTTAACCCCACTCAAGTTCAATTAATTCGTGGTAATCCTAGATATCCACTAATGACCCCCGAGGAAGTGATCGGGAATTTTGTGAGCTTTGAATGCATGATTAAGGGCTCAAAGAAGATCAACGAGCTTGACGAACCTTCCACATCCGAGGCGCAACCGGTGGCCTTCAAGGCAACGGAAGAGAAGAAGGAGGAGTCTACACCAAGTAGACAACCTATTGACGCCTCCAAGCTCGACAATGAGGAGATGGCCTTAATCATCAAAAGCTTTCGGCAAATCCTCAAGCAACGGAAGGGAAAGGACTACAAATCCCGGTCCAAGAAGGTTTGCTACAAGTGTGGTAAGCCCGGTCACTTTATTGCTAAATGTCCATTATCAAGTGACAGTGACAGGGACAACGACAAGAAGGGCAAGAGAAGAGAAAAGAAGAGGTACCACAAGAAGAAGGGCGGCGATGCCCACGTGTGCCGCGAGTGGAACTCCGACGAGAGCTCCACTGACTCCTCCTCCGACGACGAGGACGCCGCCAACATCGCCGTCACCAAGGGACTTCTCTTCCCCAACGTCGGCCACAAGTGCCTCATGGCAAAGGACGGCAAAAGGAAGAAGGTTAAATCTAACTCCTCCACCAAATATGAATCGTCTAGTGATGATAATGCTAGTGGTGAGGAAGATAATTTGCATATCCTTTTTGCCAACCTTAACATGGAACAAAAGGAAAAATTAAATGAGCTAATTAGTGCCATCCACGAAAAGGATGATCTCTTGGACTCCCAAGAGGACTTCCTAATCAAGGAAAATAAGAAACATGTTAAGGTTAAAAATGCTTATGCTCTAGAGGTAGAAAAATGTAACAAATTAACTAGTGAGCTAAGCATATGCCATGACACTATTGACAACCTTAGAAATGAAAATGCTAGATTAATTGCTAAGGTTGATTCACATGTTTGCAATGTTTCAACTTCCAATTCTAAAGATGATAATATTGATTTACTTGCTAGAATTGATGAGTTGAATGTTTCTCTTGCTAGCCTTAGAGATGAAAAAGAAAAATTGCTTGCTAAGGCTAGAGATTGTGATGTTTGCATTTCTAACCTTAGAGATGAGAATGATATTTTACATGCTAAGGTTATAGAATTAAAAACTTGCAAACCCTCTACATCTACTGAGCATATTTCCATTTGTACTAGGTGTAGAGATATCAATGTTGATGCTATCCATGATCACCTAGCCTTAATTAAAAAACAAAATGATCACATAGCACAACTTAATGCTAAGATTAGTGAGCATGACTTAGAAAATGAAAAATTTAAATTTGCTAGAAGCATGCTCTATAATGGGAGACGCCCTGGCATCAAGGATGGCATTGGCTTCCAAAGGGGAGACAATGTCAAACTTAATGCCCCTCCAAAGAATTTATCTAACTTTGTTAAGGGCAAGGCTCCCTTGCCTCAGGATAACGAGGGTTACATTTTGTACCCTGCCGGCTATCCTCAGAGCAAAATTAGGAGAACTCATTCTAGGATGTCTCACTCTGGCCCCAATCATGCTTTTATGTATAAGGGTGAGACATCTAGTTCTAGGCAACCCACCCGTGCTAAGTTGCCTAAAAGGAAAACTCCTAATGCATCAAATGATCATGTTATTTCATTTAAAACTTTTGATGCTTCTTATGTGCTTACTAGTAAATCCGGCAAGATAGTTGCCAAAATTGTTGGGGGCAAACACAAGGGCTCCAAGACTTGTGTTTGGGTACCCAAAGTTCTTGTTTCTAATGCCAAAGGACCCAAAACCGTTTGGGTACCTAAAGTCAAGAACTAAAATTGTTTTGTAGGTTTATGCATCCGGGGGCTCAAGTTGGATACGACAGCGGGTGCACAAACCACATGACAGGGGAGAAAAAGATGTTCTCCTCATACGAGAAAAACCAAGATCCCCAACGAGCTATCACATTCGGGGATGGAAATCAAGGTTTGGTCAAAGGATTGGGTAAAATTGCTATATCACCTGACCATACTATTTCCAATGTTTTTCTTGTAGATTCTCTAGATTACAATTTGCTTTCCGTATCCCAATTATGTCAAATGGGCTACAACTGTCTATTTACTGATATAGGTGTTACTGTCTTTAGAAGAAGTGATGATTCAATAGCATTCAAGGGAGTGTTAGAGGGTCAGCTATACTTGGTAAATTTTGATAGAGCTGAACTCGACACTTGCTTGGTTGCTAAGACTAACTTGGGTTGGCTCTGGCACCGCCGACTAGCCCATGTTGGAATGAAGAATCTTCACAAGCTTCTAAAGGGAGAACACATTTTAGGACTAACCAATGTTCATTTTGAGAAAGACAGGATTTGTAGCGCATGCCAAGCCGGAAAGCAAGTTGGCACTCATCATCCACACAAGAACATCATGACTAGTGACAGGCCACTGGAGCTCCTACACATGGACCTATTCGGCCCGATCGCTTACATAAGCATCGGCGGGAGTAAGTACTGTCTAGTTATTGTGGATGATTATTCTCGCTTCACTTGGGTGTTCTTTTTGCAGGACAAATCTTATACCCAAGAGACCTTAAAGGGATTCTTGAGACGGGCTCAAAATGAGTTCGGCTTAAGGATCAAGAAAATTAGAAGCGACAATGGAACGGAGTTCAAGAACTCTCAAATTGAAGGCTTCCTTGAGGAGGAGGGCATCAAGCATGAGTTCTCTTCTCCCTACACTCCACAACAAAATGGTGTAGTGGAGAGGAAGAATCGAACTCTATTGGACATGGCAAGAACCATGCTTGATGAGTACAAGACACCGGATCGGTTTTGGGCCGAAGCGGTCAACACCGCTTGCTACGCCATCAACCGGTTATATCTTCACCGAATCCTCAAGAAGACATCCTATGAACTCCTAACCGGTAAAAAGCCCAATATTTCATATTTTAGAGTTTTTGGTAGCAAATGTTTTATTCTTGTCAAAAGAGGTAGAAAATCTAAATTTGCTTCTAAAACTGTAGAAGGCTTTTTACTAGGATATGACTCAAACACAAGGGCATATAGAGTCTTTAACAAGTCCTCAGGACTTGTTGAAGTTTCTTGTGACGTTGTGTTTGATGAGACTAACGGCTCTCAAGTAGAGCATGTTGATCTTGATGAGATAGGTGAAGAACAGGCTCCATGCATAGCGCTAAGGAACATGTCCATTGGGGATGTGTGTCCTAAGGAATCCGAAGAGCCTCCTCATACACAAGATCAACCATCCTCCTCAACGCAAGCATCTCCGCCAACCCAAAATGAGGACGAGGCTCAAGTTGATGAAGGAGAAGATCAAAGAGATGAGCCCTCTCAAGATGACGGCAACGATCAAGGGGGAGATGCAATTGATCAAGACAAGGAGGATGAACAACCAAGGCCGCCACACCCAAGAGTCCACCAAGCAATACAACGGGATCACCCCATCGACACCATCCTCGGCGACATTCATAAGGGGGTAACTACTCGATCTCGTGTTGCACATTTTTGTGAACATTACTCTTTTGTTTCCTCTATTGAGCCACACAGGGTAGAGGAAGCACTTCAAGATTCGGATTGGGTGATGGCGATGCAAGAAGAGCTCAACAATTTCACAAGGAATGAGGTATGGCATTTAGTACCACGTCCTAATCAAAATGTTGTAGGAACCAAGTGGGTATTCCGCAACAAGCAAGACGAGCATGGTGTGGTGACAAGGAACAAAGCTCGACTCGTGGCCAAGGGGTATTCACAAGTCGAAGGTTTGGATTTTGGTGAAATCTATGCACCCGTAGCTAGGCTTGAGTCAATTCGCATATTATTGGCCTATGCTACTTACCATGGCTTCAAGCTTTATCAAATGGACGTGAAGAGTGCCTTCCTCAATGGACCAATCAAGGAGGAGGTCTATGTTGAGCAACCTCCCGGCTTTGAAGACAGTGAGTACCCTAACCATGTTTATAGGCTCTCTAAGGCGCTTTATGGGCTCAAGCAAGCCCCAAGAGCATGGTATGAATGCCTTAGAGATTTCCTTATTGCAAATGGCTTCAAAGTCGGCAAAGCCGATCCTACTTTATTCACCAAGACACTTGATAATGATTTGTTTGTATGCCAAATTTATGTTGATGATATTATATTTGGGTCTACTAACAAATCTACATGTGAAGAATTTAGTAGGATCATGACACAGAAATTCGAGATGTCTATGATGGGGGAGTTGAAGTATTTTCTAGGATTTCAAGTCAAACAACTCCAAGAGGGCACATTCATTTGCCAAACAAAGTATACTCAAGACATTCTAAGCAAGTTTGGAATGAAGGATGCCAAACCCATCAAGACTCCCATGGGAACAAATGGGCATCTCGACCTCGACACGGGAGGTAAGTCCGTGGATCAAAAGGTATACCGGTCGATGATTGGTTCATTGCTTTATTTATGTGCATCTCGACCGGACATTATGCTTTCCGTATGCATGTGTGCAAGATTCCAAGCCGACCCTAAGGAATCACACCTTACGGCCGTAAAACGAATCTTGAGATATTTGGCTTATACTCCTAAGTTTGGGCTTTGGTACCCTCGGGGATCCACTTTTGATTTGATTGGTTATTCGGATGCCGATTGGGCAGGGTGTAAGATTAATAGAAAGAGCACATCGGGGACTTGCCAGTTCTTGGGAAGATCCTTGGTGTCTTGGGCTTCAAAGAAGCAAAATTCGATCGCTCTTTCTACCGCCGAAGCCGAGTATATTGCCGCAGGCCACTATTGCGCGCAATTGCTTTGGATGAGGCAAACCCTGCGGGACTATGGTTACAAATTAACCAAAGTTCCTCTTCTATGTGATAATGAGAGTGCAATCCGCATGGCGGATAATCTCGTTGAACATAGCCGCACTAAACACATAGCCATTTGGTATCATTTTCTTCGGGATCACCAACAAAAGGGGGATATCGAGATTTCATACATTAACACTAAAGATCAATTAGCCGATATCTTTACCAAGCCACTTGATGAACAATCTTTTACCAGACTTAGGCATGAGCTTAATATTCTTGATTCTAGGAATTTCTTTTGCTAATCTTGCACACATAGCTCATAATAATACCTTTGATCATGTCTCTTTTATATGCTATGACTAATGTGTTTTCAAGTGTATTCCAAACCAAGTCATAGGTATATTGAAAGGGAATTGGAGTCTTCGGCGAAGACAAAGGCTTCCACTCCACTCTACTACTCATCCTTCGCCGTCACTCCGAACATCTCTCCATCTTTGGTATAATCCTCACTCATTTATTTTATGACCAAAGGAGGAGAAAGTACTTCGATGGGCTCTAATATTTCCGTTTTTGGCGATTCATGCCAAAGGGGGAGAAAATATGAGCCCAAAGCAAAAGGACCGCACCACCACCCTATTTTTAAAATTAATGATTTTCAATTGGTAAATTTCAAAATTGGTATCTCTTTGTGTTCTAAAGGGGGAGTAAGTAGTATTTTCAAATTTGATGTCTTAAAACCCTCTTGAACACTAAGAGGAGACTTTATTTGAGGGGGAGTTTTGTTTAGTCAAAGGGAAAGCATTTTGAACAAAGGAAGAAAATTTCAAAACTTGAAAATGCCTTGCAAAATCTTACTCATTTACCTTTGACTATCTTGCAAAAGGACTTTGAAAAGAATTTACAAAAGAGTTTGCAAAAACAAAACTTCTGGTGCAAATGTGGTCCAATATGTCAAAAACAAAGAAAACAATCCATGCGCATCATGTAAGCATTTACATTGGCTTAATTCCAAGCAACCTTTGCACTTACATTATGCAAACTAGTTCAATTATGCACTTCTATATTTGCTTTGGTCTGTGTTGGCATCAATCACCAAAAAGGGGGAGATTGAAAGGGAATTAGGCTTACACCTAGTCCCTAAATAATTTTGGTGGTTGAATTGCCCAACACAAATAATGGACTAACTAGTTTGCTCTAGTGTATAAGTTATACAGGTGCAAAAGGTTCACACCCAGCCAATAAAAAGAACAAGTTTTGGATTCAACAAAGGAGCAAAGAGGCAACCGAAGGCACCTCTGGTCTAGGGGCACCAAACTGTCCGGTGTACACCGGACAGTGTCCGGTGCGCCACCGGACAGTGTCCGGTGCACCAGAGGACTCCAACTCGAACTCGCCACCTTCGGGAATTTCTCAGGCCGCTTCGCTATAATTCACCGGACTGTCCGGTGTACACCGGACAGTGTCCGGTGCTCCAAGGAAGCGCGGCCTCCTCAACTCGCCAGCCTCGGGATCGCGCAGCAGCCGCTCCGCTATAATTCACCGGACATGTCCGGTGTGCACCGGACTGTCCGGTGTAACCACGGAGCAACGGCTATTTCGGCGCCAACGGCTACCTGCGTCGCATTTAATGCGCGCTCTGCGCGCGCAGAAGTCAGGCGCGCCCATACTGGCGCACCGGACAATGAACAGGGGATGTCCGGAGGCGGGCCCAGAAGTCAGAAGCTCCAACGGTCAGAATCCAACGGCATTGATGACGTGGCGGGGGCACCGGACATGTCCGGTGTGCACCGGACTGTCCGGTGTGCCATCGACAGACAGCCTCCACCAACGGTCAAGTTTGGTGGTTGGGGCTATAAATACCCCAACCACCCCACCATTCATTGCATCCAAGTTTTCCAACTTCCAACCACTATACAAGAGCTAGCATTCATTGCAAAGCACACCAAAAGAGATCAAATCCTCTCCCAACTCCACACAAAGCCCTAGTGACTAGAGATTGTGATTTGTAGTGTTCATTTGAGCTCTTGCGCTTGGATCGCTTCTTTTTCTTTGGCATTCTTTCTTGTGATCAAGCACTCACTTGTAATTGAGGCAAGAGACACCAATTGTGTGGTGGTCCTTGCGGGAAGTTTGATTCCCAAGTGATTTGAGAAAGAGAAGCTCACTCGGTCCGAGGGACCGTTTGAGAGAGGGAAGGGTTGAAAGAGACCCGGCCTTTGTGGCCTCCTCAACGGGGAGTAGGTTTGAGAGAACCGAACCTCGGTAAAACAAATCCGCGTGTCTCACTTCATTATTCGCTTGCGATTTGTTTTGCACCCTCTCTCGCGGACTCTATTATATTTCTAACGCTAACCCTGCTTGTAGTTGTGATTATTTTTTGTGATTTTCAGTTTCGCCCTATTCACCCCCCCTCTAGGCGACTTTCAACGGCCATTGAGCTAGCTTGGATCGTTGACACCCCCCTACCTGGCGCGCCAGCTGTCGGTGTTTTGGGTCCGACCGCACACCCGGGGTTGCCCCTTGAGGTGTTTCTAGGAGTAGGATGGTGTCACCGACTGTAGCAAAATGGTTCGTGCCAGACGCACGAAAGACAATAGACAATGTTTACAGGTTCGGGCCGCTTAGAGATGCGTAATACCCTACGTCCTGGCGAAGATGCTTTGTGTGATGGGTTACAAGGTAGTTCTCTGGAGCGGGGACGTGGAGGGTTGAGGTAGATGGCTGGGTAGTGTAGAGTTGGCTTCGATCGTTCTGAAGGGGTGCCCCCTGGGCCTTATATATTCGACTGTGGGGCGATACATATGGATATGATGACAACGTGCGCCTAAAAGATAGTGAACTGTTTGAGTCTATCTTCCTATGATTCAGCCGACCTATCCTCGCCCGGCTCTGCTGCATGGGGTTCCAGCGCGGGAAAGTCGGATCTTCTGTTGTGGTTTCTTGCTCAACGTTGTGGGGCCATCTGGACTCGCGTCGATCCGGCCTTATATCGATATGCTTTACTGATTGTCCCTCCCCAGGCCCATGAAGGAATGACCTTACGATTTATTGGGCCCTTGGGCCTTTAGTGAGGTCTTTTACCCTTCCAGTGGACCCGGGGGATATCTGTCCCCCACAAACATCTTGCAACAAGTGTGCAAAAGTTCAACAAGGGTCAATACCTCCAAAATGAGCTGCTTATGAACACTGTCATGAAAAACAACAAGAGTGGTATTGGATACAATGCTTTTGTGCAAAAGAAAGCTACCACTCAATACAAGCCAAAGCAGACTCACAAGCCTATCAAATGCTTTGAGTGTGGAAATGAAGGTCATTTTGCCCACAACTGCAAAGCCAAACCACCAACTCCCTTGCCTAAGCACTCAAGACCATTTGCTTTCAATGCTCATTATGTTCTAAGAAAGGTTGCAAATGGAAAGGTCAAAGTTACATTCCTAGGTCCACCAAACAAGAGTAGACCTAGACAAATCTGGGTTGCAAAGTCTTTGATTGAGAGAGTCACTGGTCCTATGCAGTATAGGGCCCTCAAAACTCAAGCTTGAATTGTCTGTGGATGTAGGTGAACTACAAGACCGGTGGGAGCCATTGGGTTATTGACAGTGGATGCACACAACATATGACAGGCAACCCACGGATGTTCACCTCACTTGATGAGAATGTTGATGGACAAGATAAAATCACATTTGGAGACAATTCAAAAGGAAAAGTGCAAGGACTTGGCAAGGTGGCAATTTCAAATGATTTATCAATATCAAATGTTCTCTTAGTTGCACCTTTAAGCTTCAATTTATTATCAGTGGGTCAACTCTGTGATCTTGGACTTCAATGCCTATTCACTCCAACAGAGGTTATTGTAACAAAGATGGATGATGAATCAATGGTGTTCAAGGGATTTAGATACAACAACCTCTACTTAGTGGATTTCACTTCAGAAGATGCAGACTTAAGAACTTGCCTCTTCACCAAAGCTTCACTTGGATGGCTTTGGCATAGGAGGCTTGCACATGTTGGGATGAGCACACTCAAGAAGGTATTAAAAAAGGACATGGTTAGAGGATTAAAGGATGTGGTGTTTGAAAAAGACAAGCCATGTAGTGCATGTCAAGCTGGAAAGCAAGTTGCTAATACACATCCTACTAAAGCTTTCATGTCAACATCAAGGCCACTGGAACTACTTCATATGGATTTATTTGGACCTACAAATTATGTAAGTGCCGGTGGCAACCTCTACTGTCTAGTGATTGTTGATGACTTCTCAAGATACTCTTGGGTGTTCTTTCTCCATGACAAATCTAAAGTTGCATCTATATTCAAGAAGTTTGCCAAGAAAGCACAAAATGAATTTGATTGCAAGATCAAGAAGATTAGAAGTGATAATGGCAAAGAATTTGACAACACCAACATTCATGAGTATTGTGATGAAATTGGGATCAAGCAAGAAGTATCTGCAACATATAGACCTCAACACAATGGAGTTGTTGAAAGGAAAAACAGGACCTTGATCACTCTTGCAAGAACAATGATTGATGAGTATAACACACCAGAGAGGTTTTGGGCCGAAGCTGTCAACACTGCATGTTATGCATCAAACAGGCTATTTCCTCACCGGCTGCTTGCGAAGACTCCCTATGAACTGCTAAATGGGAAAAAGCCAGACGTCTCCTTATTTTGGGTGTTTGGATGCAAATGCTACATCTTCAAGAAACGCCATCACCTAGGGAAGTTTCAAAGACGTTGTGATATTGGTTTTCTTTTGGGTTATTCATTAAAGTCCAAAGCATATCGAGTATTCAATCATGCCACTGGCGTGGTAGAAGAAACATATGATGTGGAATTTGATGAGACTAATGGCTCCCAAGGAGCACTTGAGAATTTTGATGATGTAGGTGATGAGCCACTTAGGGAAGGAATGAAGAACATGCCAATTGGAGCTATCAAACCAAAAGAAGATGAAGAAGAGGTGCACAACATTGACAGGCCTTCTTCATCAAATGTACCACAAGATGATGAAAAAGATGAGAGGCATGCAAATGAAGATACATTTGTCTCTCATGAACAAGCAAGGGTACAAGCCGAAGATGTTGATGCTCCAGGATCTTCTTCCCAAGTGGTTAACAGGAGAAATTCATCACTACTTCAAGCTCATCCTCAAAACCAAATCATCGGGAGTCCTTCACAAGGGGTTATTACTCGATCCCATAGACATGCTTCTTTTATTGAACATCACTCCTTTGTTTCTTGTGTTGAGCCTACTTGTATAGATGAGGCGCTATAGGATCCAGACTGGGTGAATGCCATGCATGAAGAACTTAACAACTTCACCCGTAACGAAGTTTGGACCCTGGAGAAGCCCCCACAAGATGCAAGAATCATTGGAACAAAGTGGGTGTTCAGAAACAAACAAGATGATCAAGGTGCGATTGTAAGGAACAAGGCAAGACTTGTTGCAAAAGGATTCTCTCAAGTTGAAGGCTTAGATTTTGGAGAGACCTTTACACCGGTTGCTCGACTAGAAGCCATCCGTATCCTACTTGCATATGCATCATGCTATGATATAAAACTTTATCAAATGGATGTAAAAAGTGCATTTTTAAATGGCTTCATAAATGAACTTGTATATGTTGAGCAACCACCTGGATTTGAAGACCCTAGATATCCTAACCATGCTTACAGGTTGTCCAAGGCGCTATATGGGCTAAAGCAAGCTCCAAGGGCTTGGTATGAGCGCCTTCGCGACTTCCTCATCGAAAAGGGCTTCAAGATCGGGACCGTCGACACAACTCTATTCACAAAGAAACATAACGGTGATATTTTCATTTGTCAAGTATATGTTGATGATATAATCTTTGGCTCGACAAATGACTATCATTGCAAGGAATTTGGTGAGTTGATGTCGAAGGAGTTCGAGATGTCAATGATTGGTGAGCTAACGTACTTCCTCGGCTTTCAAGTCAAGCAAATGAAAGATGGTAACTTTCTCTCACAAGAGAAGTATACCAAAGAATTGTTGAAAAGGTTCAACATGGAGAAGTGCAAACCAATCAAGACCCCCATACCTACAAATGGACATCTCGACTTAGATGAGGGAGGTAACCCGGTTAATCAAACTCTCTACCGTTCTATGATTGGTAGTTTATTGTACCTTACCGCATCTAGGCCCGATATTATGTTTAGTGTCTGCATGTGTGCTAGATTTCAATCTAATCCTAAGAAAGCTCATCTTCGCGCTGTTAAGAGAATTCTTAGGTATCTCAGGCACACCACAAGCGTTGGTCTGTGGTATCCCAAAGGAGCTACTTTTGATTTAATTGGCTATTCCGATTCGGATTATGCCGGTTGCAAAATTGATAGGAAAAGTACTTCTGGGGGATGCCATCTGCTTGGTAGATCACTAGTTTCATGGACATCCAAAAAGAAAAATAGTGTTGCCTTGTCAACTGCCGAAGCGGAATACATTGCCGCGGGTGCTTGTTGCACACAGATTTTATATATGAAACAAACTCTTCTAGACTATGGCGTAGTTCTAGAAAAGGTACCTTTGTTGTGTGATAATGAGAGTGCTGTTAAAATTGCTAATAATCCTGTACAACACTCTCGCACCAAGCACATTGATATCCGTCATCACTTTCTTAGAGATCATGTTGCTAAAGGAGATATCATTTTAGAAGGAGTGAGGTCGGAAGATCAATTAGCGGATATTTTCACTAAGCCACTTGATAAGACCCGCTTTTGCATGTTGAGGAATGAACTAAATATTCTTGATCTCAGAAATTTTATGTAAAATGTCAAATGGTGTTGTCAAGCTTGCATTGCATGTTTAAATTTCTTGTATTGCATCTAGGGCTTGTCTAACCTAGTTGAGATAACCGCCAACAAAGCGAGTGAAAAAGCTTAACTAGGATCAAACTTGACAAGTCTTAGTTTTTAAGCTTTTAGCACTTAAATTCTTACTTTTTATGCAATTGTTGGTTCTTGAAATATGCATGAGGTACTGCACTTAGGGGGAGTATTCAAAACTCAAATCACTCATGAAAACCCCTAGTGCAAGGCCAAAATGCAAATTTCACCATTTGCCTATTTTCTCTAAAATTATCTAGCCTATGGCAAAATATTTTGAAAATTATGAGAAAAGTATATGAGGGTGCCAATACCTGTCCCAACAAGTGTTATTTTGTGTGTTTATAAGTTGGGATTTGGTTTGGTTGGGAACTAGATAGAAAAATTCAAAAATCCAAATTTTCCCTCTGTCTGGGCTCACCGGACAGTCCGGTGTGCACCGGACACTGCGCTGTGCAATGTCCGGTGCACCGGCAGCCGCGCGCTAAAATTCCTTTCTCCTATGCGCTGTCCGGTGGTTCACCGAATAGCTACTGTGCACTGTCCGGTGTGCACCGGACAGGCACTGTAGACTGTCCGGTGCGCCCATATCGCGTTTTAAAAAATGGCCTCCAGCCCGAGATCGAGCCAGAGGCTCTCTTCTCCCTCTGTGCTCTCTGTTCTCTGCGATTGCTCCTGGCGATCTCCACCCCTTGTCGGCGACCACCCCTCCTCTCCGGCGATCTGTTCTCCGGCAACCTCGACCCAGTGCTTCTCTCCTGCCCTCGCTCGGTGAGCAGCCCCTTCTTCCTCTGTCTTCTCTCTCTCTCTGTTTCTCTAGGCTGTGCACACCCCATTTCCACCCTTTGTGGCCAATTCAAATCCTGTGAATTCCAGTGAATCCATGTTGTGCAATGTGTTCCTTTGTGGCCATTGAGTGTCCTTGCAGGTTCCTAGCTCCTTCGGGAGGGTTTTCCCACCTCAAATGGCATTTTCCCCGAAACCCTAAAACTCCGCCCTCCACGTGTTCGGTAAAATGCCCAAACCAGCCAAATATGCTCCAATTGAACCCAAATTTTTCAGGCACCTTCACAACATCTCCAGTAACATATTCGCCAAATTTCACGTCCATCCGATATTCCAGGTTTTAATTTCACCCAATTCCCCGTTTCGAGCGATCGTTTCCGAGCCGAGTGCCTAAATCTCTTTTTCTTCGCCTAAATTCAAACCAAGCACACACTTCACTCATTTTCACCTATATAAACCTATTCGTGAAGTATCGGCTCAATTCCTCGTTATTTCATACCTCAATTCGAATTCCAAACCTCCTATGGCACATTTTATCGTTCAAACGCCATTTGACCTCTCGATCGCCTTATCTCTCATTTTCTGTGCCATATTTCTCTGTGTATGTATTTATTCACATTTCATATACTTATGACTATGTGACTAATACGTGCTCACCTCTTCTGTTATTTCAGTGACCTTGATTGCCCGTGTGCCGTTTCCTGTCCTGCCTGGATCATCACCTCTCGTGTGAGCTTTCCAGGTAGTCATCTCATTCTTTGCTATTCTATCAGATATTATCGATCTATGCTTAGTCACTCTCTCTCATTTGCAGTCATCAGATTCAGGATGCCGCGCACGAATGTAATACTCAAGTTGTATACCAAGAGTAATAGAGAGAAAGCTTCTCATTTGGTGTGTCTTATTTGCATCATAAAAAGAGCACTTATGTAATTGTGGGTGACTAAATAAAACAATTATGCTAAAATAAAGAAAAAGTGCATTTGTTGGAGTTTTATGTGTTGTGCATTAAATAAACCATGAGGATAAAAAAAAATAATAAGGTATTAACTATTTGAAACTTGATTTAACCCTAAATTTGAAATTAGGGTTTTGAAAATAAGGAAAAGAGAAGAGAGGTGGAAATATAAATAAAATGTATACATAAATATCTTCAGACTTACTATTTTAGATGCAAAAATAGAGTTTTTAAAAGGGGATCCACAAAAGTTTGAATTAATTCAAATTGAGTTTGAAAATGAAGAAAGAAAACAGAAAAATAAAAAGAAAAAAATAAAAACCCTAGCTGGGCCGCCAGATGACATTTGGCCCACTCGGCCTCACCAACCGCGCAGCCCACCTTCTCAGGCGTGCGTGCCGACATGCGGGCCCCGCATGTCAGCCGCGCATACCGCGCTTGCGCTGTTCTCCCCGTCACTGCGAACTGGGCCCGGGTTGTCAGCCGTTACACACAACGCGCGCGCGCGGCCACTTCTCTCTCGCTGCGGGATGGGGCCCACTCGACAGATCCTTCCTCACACCCGCGCGCTCGATCTCCTCCTTTCCTGGTCTCGCTGCCCAGTGGGCCCGGTCGGTCGGAGTTCTCTCCTCCACCGAACTCGCGCGATGCTCGCCGTCATGCTCGGGATGGCGCGGTCAATCCTCATCCAGCTCGTGCCGAGTCCACAGGCGTTAAATGGGCGGCCGATGCGCCCTGCTCCACCCCATCCACCTACCCAGCGCCGGCCGTGCTCACCACTTGCCCCAAATCGCACCACCGCATCGTTTCGCCCCGCCGCTGGCTAAATCCGTCCCGCGGGACAATCCGGCCGTGGCAAGGCGTCCTGCGTGGTCGGGGGCAACTACTGAAACCGTCCGTGGGCGTATCTGGGAGTGCTGATCACGGAGGCGGCCTGAATTCCTCGCCGTACTTCATATCTCCGCCGCGGATCCGCGCCACCGCGTGGCCAGCTCGGTGTACACCGTCATCCTCGGTGAGTCCTCCTCCCCATGCTCCGCTTGAACCTCTAGTACGTTTACGGTAGCTCAGAGTTGGCCGAGGTACGCTAATTCGCGTGGTCACCGGCGATGGCTTAGGCACCGCCGCGGCGCGCCGGGGGCCGGGTCCTACACTCGACCTCGGCCAAAATCAGTGGTGGCATTGAGTTCTGGGGATCGTCAATTGTGCGTGGGAGGAGTGAATCGAGTTATGGCGCTCGCGCTGGCCGGAATCGGGGTCTCCGGCGGGCGGACCGCCGTGGTCGGGGCGCGCCACCGTGCTGTGCGCCTGAAGGTGGGAGAGAATACCAGAGCCGTCGATCTCCCCGTGAACGGCTCTGATTAGAAGACAGCGTACCCCTTCGTCACGTTGCATGGGCACCGTCGATCTCAGATCGGATGGGTGGGGTTAGATCTAGCATAATTAAATCGCGACCGTTGAACTCAGATCCGACGGCGTAGAGTATGTACCGTTTCGGCCGTGTGTGGATCTAATCTGGGCCGCACACTGGTGATCCAACGGCCCACATCTAAGGATACCCCTTCGCGGGGCAGTTTTTCTAAAGAGCCCCTGGAATAGTATGGAATCAACCCGCAGTCCATGTGTGACTATTCACTGAGTCTGGGATTTTATTCGCGCAGACCCCTGAACTTTCCAGAAATTGACGCCCAGTCCTGAGACATTTAAAAACAGAGAAATTAATATTAAAATTCATTTTTAATATAAAAACAATTCTAGAAATTTGTATAATTCATAGAAAATGCATTTTAACTCCAAATTGAGTCATTCCAATTTCTAAAATTTTGTAATAATATTCTTCATCATTTAGTGTCTCTGTTTTGATAAGAACTTTGTCAGAAAATTTATTTATCATTTAATCATATTATAATCACCTTAAATCTTAGAAAATTCATAACTTAAATTCTAAAACTCCAAATTTAGTGATTCCAGTTCTTATGGTTTTATTTTAATGTGTAGATTTTTACTGTATATTTCATTCATCTGTTTGGTGTGATGTTGATTTTGGCCATACTATGTATGTATTGTGTTGATGCGAGTAGACGAACAAGCCACTGTGGAAACTGAGGTTCAGCAAGTAGAGATAGCTGAGCAGGAGCTCATTACAGGCAAGTTGTGCCCTTGATCACTTACTTTTCCCAGCCATGTTCTTATTAATTTTAATGATCTGCATAGGTTAATTTTGATGGGAACCTTTATGTACCCCAGTTTTGATTACCTCTATACCTTGTTCACCCCTGGAATATTTTGGGTAGTACTTGCTAATGCTTTATGTGGATTGGGTATGGAGATTCATTATTCATGATTATTCTGTTATTATTTTGTTATTATTGTTGTTCATGTTAAGATCATTAAATTAATGGGAACATGGAGCGACCACCCGGGAAAACAGTGCTACCACAAGGGTAGTATGGGATGCCCTTGGCTGATTAACTAGGAAAGCTAGTGGAAGACTACCTTACCCGAAAGGGGCAAGGGCAGTAGGGGAGAGGTCAGTGCGGGGAGGTCCCTAGTTGATTTTGCTGCGATGGCTATCAGCTAGGAACCCTTTACTGGATCTTCCCATAAACTGTAGCGGGTTTTCGGAAGCTAGTGGAACTTTGTAAAGGCCTCGTAGTGGATCCCTAGCCATTCACCTCGGTAGTGTCTAAGGGCCTTGCAAACCCAGGCGACATGGGATACACGACTTGTGGGTAAAGATGCGCAACCTCTGCAGAGTGTAAAACTAGTATACTAGCCGTGCTCACGGTCAAGAGCGGCTCGGACCCTCACATGATTAATTATGGAACTTAAATTCAATTTGACATTTGCATCGCATTTGGGATTATTTTATTATTACTGTTCTTTATTACTATTAAGGTTTGGTATTTACTTACACTTAGTAATTGCTAATAAAATTTTGACCAACTTATAAAAGCAATGCTCAGCCTTAGCCTTTATTACATTGATCAGCCTTACACTACATGGACTCCCACCTTTGTGAGTTCATGTCACATTATTCCCCACGACTTGTTGAGCTATGATCGTATGTGAGCTCACCCTTGCTGTCTCACACCCCCCCCCCACAGGAGAAGAACAGGTTGTTGAAGAGGAGCTGCCTAACACCGAGGAGTTCGATCTGATCTAGGTGGCGTTTCTCAGTCGACATTGGCGCCATCGATCCTTAGTTCGTTTTATGTTTATCTTTATTTTGTAATAAGACTTCCGCTATGTAATAAATACTCTGATGTTTTATGACATTTATCTCTATACACTCTGTTATTATATATGTTGTCTTCTTGGCGCATGTATGAGATGCACCCGGCTTTGTCTTTAGAACCGGGTGTTACAGAAGTGGTATCAGAGGAAATGTTGACTGTAGGACGAAACCTAGATAGACTGGACAAACCCTTACCTACTTATCTCATTCTGATTCATTCTACACTCACCTTACTCTGATTCTTTCTATACTTATCTTGATCCTGTCTCACCTTCTACTGTTCCACTCTGATCATTCTTACCTTTTCTACTCTGAGACAAGATGGATTTCAAACCTTGGAATCCCTACCCCTATGACATTCTTAAGAGTTAGGGAAACCAAAACAAAAGTTAAAACTATTTTCTCTATTAAAAATGTTGGTTGATTGTGCTGATGCTAAATGTCTGATTTGCTTCTTTGATTGATTGAATTATTATAGATGGACATCTTAGCATGTACCAACATAAGGTATTGAATTAGCTATGGTAGGTGAAATATTAATCTGCTTAGCTAATAAATCCCCCAAAGTAACATGATTGTAATTACCTGCCTTGTCTACTATTTTCTTACCATATGTATCTAACTCAGATGGTCAATACCAGGCGGGGTGGTGGAATTGATTTGCCTCCTAACCAACACACTCGAAGACAACCTCAGCCACAGCCTGCAGGGATGAATCCTCCTAATCCTCCACCAGGCGGAGTTGACCCATTGGTTGCTGCTCAGATGGCGGTAATGCAGCAAATGGCAGATACCATGGCGGATATGCGTGCTCAGATGCAGCAAGAACGCCAGGAGATGCGTCAAGAAAGAGAGAATATACGACAGGAGTTGCGCCAGGAGCGAGATGAGATACGCCAGGAAAGGAGGGCGCAACAACAACAACTGCAACATCAAATGCAACAACAACAGCAACAAGTACCACTGCCTCCACCACCACCACCAGTTCCACCTCGTGACAAGCACCGGGAGTTTATGAGTCACAAGCCACCGACCTTCGCCAGCTCGCCAGATCCACTTGATGCCGATGATTGGCTGAAGTCCGTTGAGAAGATGCTGAATATTGCACAATGCACTGATCGGGAGAAGGTCTTATATGCTTCTGGACGTCTGATTGGTCCTGCTGCTGACTGGTGGGATTCTTATACTGCGGCCCACGATGCTGCGGACACTATTACTTGGGCAGAGTTCAGTACGCAGTTCAGGAACTACCATATTCCAGCTGGGATGATAAAGATCAAGAAGAAGGAATTTCTGTCGCTGAAGCAAGGGAGTATGTCAGTCAGCGAGTACAGAGACAAGTTCATTCAGCTATCCAGATATGCCCCTGAAGAAGTTGCTGAAGACGAGAGGAAGCAGGAGCATTTCATTGAGGGACTTAATGGGCCACTGCAGTATGCTCTAGTTGCACACACTTTTCCATCATTTCAGAGGTTGCTTGATAAGGCACTGGCTATTGAACACAAGCGTGTTCAACTGGGAGATTTGAAGAGAAAGGCCATATCTCAAGGACAAGGAAGCAGCAGTGTTCGTCCTCGCTACAGTTCACCACAGAGTACACCGCCTCGACCGGGAGGACCACGCCCAGTTCAGCAATCACCATTGAGGACACCTACTCGACAGGCTACACCCACTGGCACCCCGACGAAGTTTGCAGGACAGAGTACAGGCACTCAATGCTTCAAGTGTGGGAAGATTGGTCATTATGCAAATGTCTGCCCACAGAGGATTGCCACTACTCCAACTCAGAGCAAGCAACAGACCCCTGGCAAGGGATATTCTATAGCCAGGGTGAATCAAGTCAGCGTTGATGATACTCCTGATGGTGGGGACCTCGTAATTGGTATGTTTTATGTTAATGCAATTCCTGCAACAATATTGTTTGATTCTGGTGCAACACATTCATTCATGTCTGCTAGATATGCCAACACAAATGAAATACCACTGCTAAATATGAGAAAACCCCTGATAGTAATTACACCTAAAGGGCCTGTTGAGGCGAATCAAATGACACGTAGGTTGACATTAACTATTATGGGTAGAGAATTTGGAGCTACTGCTATAATATTGGAGTCAAGCAGTATAGATTTGATACTTGGTATGTCATGGCTAAGGAAGGCAAAGGCCGTCATAGCATGTGGTAGAGGTACTATAGAGCTTACTACCACCAAAGGAGAAAGGTTTCAAGTCAATATTGCAGTAACCTCCTCATCCATGCGTGCAATGTTCTTTATGCCTGAGGAGTTTGTTGGTGACAACATCCGGGTGGTTAGAGATTTTCCGGATGTCTTTCCAGAGGAGTTACCAGGAATGCCACCTGATAGAGAAGTTGAGTTTGTTATTGATCTCTTACCTGGAACCGCCCCTATCTCTAAACGGCCATATAGAATGTCCGTAGAGGAGTTGAAGGAACTGAAGAAGCAGTTGACGGAGTTACAAGAGGCGGGGTATATTCGTCCAAGTTCATCACCTTGGGGAGCACCGGTGTTATTCGTGCAGAAGAAGGATGGATCGCAACGGATGTGTGTGGATTATAGATCTCTTAATGATGTTACGGTGAAGAACAAGTACCCGTTGCCCCGTATTGAGGATTTATTTGATCAGATGCGAGGTGCTAGAGTATTCTCGAAGATTGATCTCCGATCGGGATACCATCAGATGAAGATTAGACCATCGGATATTCCCAAGACGGCTTTCTCGACTCGATATGGACTATATGAGTTTACTGTTATGTCGTTTGGATTGACCAATGCACCAGCTTACTTTATGAATTTGATGAATAAGGTGTTTATGGAGTATTTGGACAGATTCGTCGTGGTATTCATCGACGATATTCTTATCTATTCTAAGAATGAAAGTGACCATGAAGAACATCTAAGGTTGGTGCTACAGAAGTTACGAGATAATCAACTCTATGCTAAGTTCAGCAAGTGCGAGTTTTGGATTGACAAGGTACCATTCCTTGGTCATATTATTTCTAATGGAGGAATAGCAGTGGATCCTGCTAAAGTGAAGGAGATTATGGAATGGAGAGTGCCCACTACAGTTACTGAGATTCGGAGTTTCTTGGGACTCGCAGGATATTATCGGAGATTTATTGAAGGATTTTCTAAGATTGCCAAGCCTATGACATCGCTCTTGGAGAAAGGAAAAGAATTTAAGTGGGATGAGAAGTGTCAAGAGAGTTTTGATCAATTGAAGGAAAGGTTGATGTCACCTCCAGTATTGATTATGCCAGATCTGCAGAAGGGATTTGACATTTATTGTGATGCATGTGGCCAAGGACTTGGATGTGTGCTTATGCAAGATGGTCATGTGATTGCCTATGCATCTCGTCAGTTGAGAAAACATGAATTGAACTACCCCACCCATGACTTGGAATTGGCTGCCGTTGTGCATGCACTTAAGATTTGGAGACACTACATTATGGGAACTAAGTGCCAAGTATATACGGATCATAAGAGTTTGAAGTATATATTCACTCAGAAGGATCTCAACCTTAGGCAACGCCGTTGGTTGGAGCTCATTAAGGATTATGACTTGGAGATTCACTATCACCCAGGCAAGGCAAATTTGGTTGCAGATGCCTTGAGTCGGAAGGAGCATGTTCACTCCGCTTTCGTTGTCCAGCTACCTGATGAATTGGTAAAAGACTTTGAGAGACTCAATTTGGGAATTGTTACTCATACTGAAGGAGTCACCATTGAGTTGGAACCTACCTTGGAGCAAGAGATTCGTAAAGGTCAGATTGGTGATGCTAAGATTCAGGAGATCAAGGATCTGATAACAGAGGGTAGAGGCCCAGAGTTCACAGAAGATGAGCAAGGCACGATATGGTTCAAGAATCGGATCTGTGTTCCCGATATTGATAGTCTTCGGGAAACCATATTGAAGGAGGCACATGATTCAGTTTATTCTATCCACCCTGGGAGCACTAAGATGTATCAAGATTTGAAGCAAAAGTATTGGTGGTATGGATTGAAGAGAGATGTGGCTGCACATGTGGCTATGTGCGATGTATGCCAAAGAGTTAAAGCTGAACACCAGAGGCCAGCCGGACTATTGCATCCACTGAAGATACCCGAGTGGAAATGGGAAGAGATTGGCATGGACTTCATTGTTGGATTACCCCGCACGTCTGCTGGATATGATTCTATATGGGTGATTGTGGATAGGCTAACTAAAGTAGCCCACTTTATTCCAGTGAAGACCACTTATTCAGGAGCTAAGTTGGCAGAGTTGTACATGGCACGGATTGTATGCCTGCATGGTGTGCCCAAGAAGATTGTGTCAGATCGAGGATCACAGTTTACCTCTCGATTTTGGAAGCAGTTGCACGAGTCATTGGATACGAGATTGAATTTTAGTTCGGCTTACCATCCCCAGACTGATGGGCAAACTGAGAGAACTAACCAAGTACTGGAAGATATGTTAAGAGCTTGTGCTCTTAAACATGGTGGAAGTTGGGATAAGAGTCTACCGTATGCGGAGTTCTCATATAATAATAGCTATCAGGCCAGCTTGAAGATGTCACCGTTTGAGGCCTTGTATGGCAGAAAGTGCAGGACTCCCTTGTATTGGAATCAAACTGGTGAAAGACAGTTGTTTGGACCTGAGATTATACAAGAAGCAGAGGAACAAGTTCAGCAAATAAGGGAGAATTTGAGAACTGCACAGTCCAGGCAGAAAAGTTATGCTGATACCCGGAGAAGAATACTTGAGTTTAAGGAGGGAGATTATGTTTATTTGAAGGTGTCACCACTCCGGGGTATGAGAAGATTTAAAGTCAAAGGAAAGTTGTCCCCTCGCTTTATTGGACCCTTCTTAATCTTAAAGCGAGTGGGAGAAGTTGCATATCAATTGGAGTTACCGGGTCATCTTGCGGATGTTCATGATGTCTTTCATGTATCTCAGCTGAAGAAATGCCTCAGGGTGCCTGAAGAACAGTTACCAATGGAAGACCTTAGTGTTCAAGAGGATTTGACTTATGCTGAGTACCCCATCAAGATTTTGGATACTTTGACTCGAGTTACGAGGAATAAGGTTATAAAGATGTGCAAAGTTCAATGGAGCCACCATGGTGAAGATGAAGCAACTTGGGAAAGAGAAGAAGAACTTCGTATAGATTTTCCCCACCTATTCCCTAGATCTTCTTAAATCTCGAGGACGAGATTATTTTTAAGGGGGGTAGGATTTGTAATACTCAAGTTGTATACCAAGAGTAATAGAGAGAAAGCTTCTCATTTGGTGTGTCTTATTTGCATCATAAAAAGAGCACTTATGTAATTGTGGGTGACTAAATAAAACAATTATGCTAAAATAAAGAAAAAGTGCATTTGTTGGAGTTTTATGTGTTGTGCATTAAATAAACCATGAGGATAAAAAAAAATAATAAGGTATTAACTATTTGAAACTTGATTTAACCTTAAATTTGAAATTAGGGTTTTGAAAATAAGGAAAAGAGAAGAGAGGTGGAAATATAAATAAAATGTATACATAAATATCTTCAGACTTACTATTTTAGATGCAAAAATAGAGTTTTTAAAAGGGGATCCACAAAAGTTTGAATTAATTCAAATTGAGTTTGAAAATGAAGAAAGAAAACAGAAAAATAAAAAGAAAAAAATAAAAACCCTAGCTGGGCCGCCAGATGACATTTGGCCCACTCGGCCTCACCAACCGCGCAGCCCACCTTCTCAGGCGTGCGTGCCGACATGCGGGCCCCGCATGTCAGCCGCGCATACCGCGCTTGCGCTGTTCTCCCCGTCACTGCGAACTGGGCCCGGGTTGTCAGCCGTTACACACAACGCGCGCGCGCGGCCACTTCTCTCTCGCTGCGGGATGGGGCCCACTCGACAGATCCTTCCTCACACCCGCGCGCTCGATCTCCTCCTTTCCTGGTCTCGCTGCCCAGTGGGCCCGGTCGGTCGGAGTTCTCTCCTCCACCGAACTCGCGCGATGCTCGCCGTCATGCTCGGGATGGCGCGGTCAATCCTCATCCAGCTCGTGCCGAGTCCACAGGCGTTAAATGGGCGGCCGATGCGCCCTGCTCCACCCCATCCACCTACCCAGCGCCGGTCGTGCTCACCACTTGCCCCAAATCGCACCACCGCATCGTTTCGCCCCGCCGCTGGCTAAATCCGTCCCGCGGGACAATCCGGCCGTGGCAAGGCGTCCTGCGTGGTCGGGGGCAACTACTGAAACCGTCCGTGGGCGTATCTGGGAGTGCTGATCACGGAGGCGGCCTGAATTCCTCGCCGTACTTCATATCTCCGCCGCGGATCCGCGCCACCGCGTGGCCAGCTCGGTGTACACCGTCATCCTCGGTGAGTCCTCCTCCCCATGCTCCGCTTGAACCTCTAGTACGTTTACGGTAGCTCAGAGTTGGCCGAGGTACGCTAATTCGCGTGGTCACCGGCGATGGCTTAGGCACCGCCGCGGCGCGCCGGGGGCCGGGTCCTACACTCGACCTCGGCCAAAATCAGTGGTGGCATTGAGTTCTGGGGATCGTCAATTGTGCGTGGGAGGAGTGAATCGAGTTATGGCGCTCGCGCTGGCCGGAATCGGGGTCTCCGGCGGGCGGACCGCCGTGGTCGGGGCGCGCCACCGTGCTGTGCGCCTGAAGGTGGGAGAGAATACCAGAGCCGTCGATCTCCCCGTGAACGGCTCTGATTAGAAGACAGCGTACCCCTTCGTCACGTTGCATGGGCACCGTCGATCTCAGATCGGATGGGTGGGGTTAGATCTAGCATAATTAAATCGCGACCGTTGAACTCAGATCCGACGGCGTAGAGTATGTACCGTTTCGGCCGTGTGTGGATCTAATCTGGGCCGCACACTGGTGATCCAACGGCCCACATCTAAGGATACCCCTTCGCGGGGCAGTTTTTCTAAAGAGCCCCTGGAATAGTATGGAATCAACCCGCAGTCCATGTGTGACTATTCACTGAGTCTGGGATTTTATTCGCGCAGACCCCTGAACTTTCCAGAAATTGACGCCCAGTCCTGAGACATTTAAAAACAGAGAAATTAATATTAAAATTCATTTTTAATATAAAAACAATTCTAGAAATTTGTATAATTCATAGAAAATGCATTTTAACTCCAAATTGAGTCATTCCAATTTCTAAAATTTTGTAATAATATTCTTCATCATTTAGTGTCTCTGTTTTGATAAGAACTTTGTCAGAAAATTTATTTATCATTTAATCATATTATAATCACCTTAAATCTTAGAAAATTCATAACTTAAATTCTAAAACTCCAAATTTAGTGATTCCAGTTCTTATGGTTTTATTTTAATGTGTAGATTTTTACTGTATATTTCATTCATCTGTTTGGTGTGATGTTGATTTTGGCCATACTATGTATGTATTGTGTTGATGCGAGTAGACGAACAAGCCACTGTGGAAACTGAGGTTCAGCAAGTAGAGATAGCTGAGCAGGAGCTCATTACAGGCAAGTTGTGCCCTTGATCACTTACTTTTCCCAGCCATGTTCTTATTAATTTTAATGATCTGCATAGGTTAATTTTGATGGGAACCTTTATGTACCCCAGTTTTGATTACCTCTATACCTTGTTCACCCCTGGAATATTTTGGGTAGTACTTGCTAATGCTTTATGTGGATTGGGTATGGAGATTCATTATTCATGATTATTCTGTTATTATTTTGTTATTATTGTTGTTCATGTTAAGATCATTAAATTAATGGGAACATGGAGCGACCACCCGGGAAAACAGTGCTACCACAAGGGTAGTATGGGATGCCCTTGGCTGATTAACTAGGAAAGCTAGTGGAAGACTACCTTACCCGAAAGGGGCAAGGGCAGTAGGGGAGAGGTCAGTGCGGGGAGGTCCCTAGTTGATTTTGCTGCGATGGCTATCAGCTAGGAACCCTTTACTGGATCTTCCCATAAACTGTAGCGGGTTTTCGGAAGCTAGTGGAACTTTGTAAAGGCCTCGTAGTGGATCCCTAGCCATTCACCTCGGTAGTGTCTAAGGGCCTTGCAAACCCAGGCGACATGGGATACACGACTTGTGGGTAAAGATGCGCAACCTCTGCAGAGTGTAAAACTAGTATACTAGCCGTGCTCACGGTCAAGAGCGGCTCGGACCCTCACATGATTAATTATGGAACTTAAATTCAATTTGACATTTGCATCGCATTTGGGATTATTTTATTATTACTGTTCTTTATTACTATTAAGGTTTGGTATTTACTTACACTTAGTAATTGCTAATAAAATTTTGACCAACTTATAAAAGCAATGCTCAGCCTTAGCCTTTATTACATTGATCAGCCTTACACTACATGGACTCCCACCTTTGTGAGTTCATGTCACATTATTCCCCACGACTTGTTGAGCTATGATCGTATGTGAGCTCACCCTTGCTGTCTCACACCCCCCCCCACAGGAGAAGAACAGGTTGTTGAAGAGGAGCTGCCTAACACCGAGGAGTTCGATCTGATCTAGGTGGCGTTTCTCAGTCGACATTGGCGCCATCGATCCTTAGTTCGTTTTATGTTTATCTTTATTTTGTAATAAGACTTCCGCTATGTAATAAATACTCTGATGTTTTATGACATTTATCTCTATACACTCTGTTATTATATATGTTGTCTTCTTGGCGCATGTATGAGATGCACCCGGCTTTGTCTTTAGAACCGGGTGTTACAACGAAGAATGTGTCGGCGCCTGGGGGAGGCGATGATGAGGATCCTCGTCGCCCCTTCAGGCAGGTCAAGGGCAAGACAGTATATTTGGAGCAGCAAGAAGGCCGCAAGAAGTGGCGTACGAACAGAGCAGCCCGTGCAGCAGCAGCAGCCGCTGCGTAGGCCGAGCTTGGAGATCAGCCACAGACTCCGTCAGATCAGATAGCGTACCATGTTCGTCGCCTCGCCTCCCGGTCTCGCTCCTCCACTCACACCACTGCTTCCACTCCACCACCCACTCTGTCTGCTCCCGTCACCCGTGTTGCGCCATCCACCACCACAGCCATACCCGCTACCAACACTACACCAGCTTCCACTACTCCTCCTACCGCTCCCGCTTCAGCTCCTCCTATCCCTCCACCTCGATTCCGGGAGCGCGATGAGACTGAGGTACAACCACTTGCTGCGGATCCCAGACTTTTTGACCTTCAGCGTGCTACAGCGGCACGGGTACGTAGGTTCAGATACGTACCCGTGGAGTCTTGGTTACCGGCTTAGAGGGACCCTGCTGCAGTTGATCTTTTCAGCACCCGTATTCAGGAGTCCTTTTTCAGAGCTCAGATGTCTGCACAGATTGCTCTGCGTGCGCACCGGCTTTTGGATCTTCCAACTTTTCTACGTGCCGCCGGTGCTGACTCTGAGGTGCACCTCACATATCTGCCTGGCCTTCTAACTCTTTTGACTACCAGCGGCAGGTATGTTGAGGAATGGGTCCGAGTATTCTACGCGACTGTATGGATCGACCCTGACCATCACTGGATGAGGTTTCGTTTTGAGCGAGAGGATGTCACTATTACTGCCAGCCAGATTCGCCAGCTCTTTGGATTTCATGAGTCGTTGACTCGACTTCACAGCTTATGCTACGGCACCTCTGACCCTCCTCGTCGCCCTCACGGCGGTGTGGCTCCAGGTACAACTCACGTCGCGGCTCTATTCCGCCCGCCCTTCTCAGATGGGTCGCGACGCTCACCGGCAGATTTCACTACAGCAGCAAAGTTCCTATTTGAGCTTATGAGACGGACACTTCTGCCGCGGATGGGATACAGGGAGGCTACCACACATATCCAGCTCTGGCTCCTTGGTGCCCTGGTCTCTCACTCCGAGTTTGACGTCGTGGATTTCCTTATTTGTGAGATCGAGGACACCGTTTTGGATGGTCTGCGTGCTCGACGCTAGCTGCCGTATGCTCACTATCTGTGCCACATTTTTGCGCGGCTGATTCAGCCTCCATAGTTTTAGGGCACACTTGAGGCCTCACGCCTCGGCTGTGGGTCCTACCGTCCGGCGCCTGAGGATCCTGTGCCAGCTTCTGCTCTAGTTTTTAGCACTCAGGCCGAGGATGCTGCTCACCATCAGTTCGCAGCTCAGGATGCGGTAGTTGATGATGATGATGACGATGATTTTGGGATTCCGCCTCCTCCTCCTATGCCTCCACGCTCACATGATCATGAGGCTGGGAGTTCTAGTGCTACCCCTGCTGCCCCTCCGGCTATTGACCCTGCTATTGCTTCGATTCTCCAGTCTCTCACTCAGCAGCAGGCTCACTTGGCCGCCGAGCAGTCCCGGTTATCCGAGAGGATGCTCTAGATGTTTCAGACCATGCAGGACAGGCAGGATTCTCTTCAGCAGTAGCTTCTCCAGGATCGGGCTGAGAGCAGGGCATTCATGGCTCTTATGCTACATCATTTTGGTGTCTCGGTTCCCCCGGTTCAGTCTGCACCACCTCCTCCGCTTCAGGCTCCTGTTGTGCCAGCACTTCAGTCAGGACCCCCTCTTACTTCTGTTGGTCCTTCTTCCTCTCCGCTCCGGCCGATCACCCTGGTTTTCACGTCATCGATTCTCAGCTCTGTCTGCCCTCAGCCGCCAGTGCCACCAGCTTCTGCTGTTACCACTACTGCTGTGGCAGTATCTGTGACCACTTCAGTTCTAGCAGCTTCTGCAGCGCGGCCTCAGTCCGAGTCAGTACCAGCTCTAGCTTCTACAGCAGATCCTGGATCCGAGACTGACTCTGACCCCCCGCTGACGTTCGCACTGCTGCCTCGACCGCGACCGGATGCGCCCCCGCCGCCTCCTCCCGCCTCAGATGTGTAGGTTCGGGTACCCTCTTGGTGTTTGACGCCAAAGGGGGAGAGATATGAGTTGTGAGAGCTAGGGGGAGTTAGAAAGTTAGTAGAGAGTCATTTTGATGTAATATATGTGCTTGCTACTCTCTGTACTAGCTTGGTGCTTTTGGCTCACAAACTCTATATATACTCTCGATGCTTATGATTGACTGTGTGTATTATGTTTTCACCTTATATGTTATCACCAGTCCTTTAAGTTCTTGTTCATCGATTTGATTTTACTTTTGTATGAACAAGAAACTTATGATGTGTATGCGCTCATTCTTATTATTTTGGTACACACTCTTTCTGTCAAAGATTACTGAGTATAACTAACTATCTTCTCTATTGACAAAAACTTCAAAACAAACTACTCTCACAAATCTTGTAGGGTTGTCATCAATCACCAAAAAGGGGGAGATTGAAAGCATCTAGGCCCCTGGTTGGTTTTAGTGATTAATGACAACGTATTGTTATATGTGACTAACGTGTGTTTTGCAGAGACAAATGGTAAGTTAGGTCGCATTACAGGTAGAAGTACTACAACGGTGAAAACAATCTCGGAAATAAGAACTCGAAGCGACGGCTAAAACGACGAAACAAAAGGTGAAGGACTACGGAGTCCGAGTGTCAAGGAGATGTGGACACTCATGATTTAGTTAGGTCTTTTATTCTCTTTTAGCCGTACTATAAAGAGGGGTTGTCGATGAGTAGTTTGACCAAGAGAGTTCTAGTGTAGTGTTGGTGCACAATCACACTCACATACAGTGCTAGGTGTCACTCTAGAACTCACTCACAAGTTAGAACGAAAACCGATTTGAAAATCAGCTGAAAAACAAGAGATGGGGTTTCTGGCCCTGGGGCACCGGACTGTCCGGTGCACCCTGCCAGGTGGGGCCCAGGCTGGCCCGTGGAAGAGCCTTCTCCACGCAGAAACCCAAGAGCGCGTGTTTCGAAAATGAATTTTAGTGGCGCACCGGACAGTGCACCGGACTGTCCGGTGTGCACCGGACAGTGGCTGTTCACTGTCCGGTGTGCCATGAGTCCAACGGCTACCTGTCAGAACTAGCCGTTGGAAACGACTGTTGGCGCACCGGTGGCGCACCGTTGGTGCACCGGTGGCGCACCGGACTGTCCGGTGCGCCAATGCGCAGAAAGTTGCTGGTAACGGCTAGTTGGTGGGTGAGGGCTATTTATACCCCCTCCACCCACCATATTCAATGTCTTGCACTCCACATTCATTCCAGCACATTGCTAGAGCATTGTAAGCACCAAAAGCCTAGTGAGGAGATTAGAGAATCTTAATCCGCGTTTGTTCCTCATTAGTGCTAGCGAGAGCCACCTAGAGCACACACCACTTGCATTAGGCTTCTCTTGGTCAAGCGAAAGTCTACGGCTTGTTACTCTTGGTGATCGGCATCACCTAGACGGCTTGGTGGCGTTGGGAGCTCGGTGATCACCGTGAAGATCTTGTTGGTGACCCGACTCAAGTTTGTAAGCGGTCTTGAGGGATCCACCGCGCTGGAGTGGCAAAGGATCATCTCGTAGTGAGCACTTGGTCTTGCGAGGACCAAGGGGGAGCGATACCCTTGCGCGGGTGCTCCAACGAGGACTAGTGGAGAGTGCCGACTCTTCGATACCTCGGGAAAAATTGGAGGAGTCTTCTAAACCTTGCTTTACATTTCGCACTTAATTCAAGCACTTTACATTGTGTAGTTGTTTAGGAAGCATTTGAAGTATTGTCTTAGCATTGTTGTATTTCTAGTATTATATTTTTAGTGCTAGTTGTTGGGGTGAAGTTGGGCTCTTGCTTAGCTCTTGCTTAGGTTTTAATTAGTGTTGTTTTTTTTGAAAAGCCCAATTCACCCCCCTCTTGGGCATCGTGATCCTTTCAACCTACATAGAGAAACCAGCGCAGATCCTTGAGACGGCAGACAGAGTCACCCGAAGAAAGACCATCAGAATGTGCAAAGTCAGATGGAGTCATCACTCTGAGGAAGAAGCAACCTGGGAGCATGAAGATGATCTGATGGCTAAATACCCTGAGCTCTTTGCTAGCCAACCCTGAATCTTGAGGGCGAGATTCTTTTAAGGGGGATAGGTTTGTAACGCCCTGAATTTGGGGGTAGAATTTTTTCTTCTTTTCTCTCACCAAATTCGGGCGTTACTCTCTCTTCTCTTCCCCGTTTCGCTCCTTCCTCCCAATTTCAAACCAGTATAGTGACAGGTGTCCGCGTCGTGTATGAACAAAACCTAAGCGTCATGGGTGTTGCATCATGCCGAAGCACATTTCCTTGTCTGATGCTGCGTGTTCGTCTCGTTCAGTCTTGGTTTTTGGTTCGTGATTGGAGCCCATTTGAGAGTCGTGCGTGTCGTGGGCTTTGATCCGCGTAGTAGCCCGGCCCATCCTAGCCCGACTCGTGCGCCCCCGGCGCCCCACACCCCCCCATGCGCCCCCTCCTCTCCTCTCTCTCTCATTTGGATTTTCCGCGCAGCAACCTCCCTCTCCCTCTTCCACCTCCCTCTCCCCGTGGTGCCCTAGGGTTTGGAGTCAAGATCGCCGGAATTTGGAACCTCGGAGGTGAGTTTTCCCATCCCCTTCCCTTTTCTCTCTCCCTCCCCCTCCCCTCTCTTTTTTTTCTTTTCTTTTTCTTTTCCCTGGTCGCGCGCGCGCCCCGTGCCCTAGCGCCACACCGCCCTAGCCGCCGTGCCGCCTCGGCTCGCGTGCCATGCCGCCCTCAGCTCGCGCGCCCCCGCGCCGGCGAGCCCGATCGCGCCCTCCCCGTCCCGCGCGCCGGTGAGCCCGGCCGCGCCCTCCCCTTCCCCACGCCCGGCCGCGCCCCGGCAAGCTCCCCCGCGCCCGGCCGCGCCCCGGTGAACCCGCCCCTGCCCCCTTCCCCGTCCCGCGCCCGGCGAGCCCCTCCCCCGGCCGCGCCCGCCCGGCCGCGTCACGCGCCCCGTGCCCCGCGCCCTCAGTCGTGCCCCTGCCCGTGCCCGGGTCCCGGCGACTCGCGTCCCGCGCGCCTGCGCAGTTCGCGTGCCCTCGGCACGCGTAGCGCGCCCTCGCGCGTGTGACCGTAGTCGCACTGCGCTTAACCCCGTTTTAATCGATGCTAAATTGTGTAGTCGACGTGCTGCGTCACGCGCTTCATCGCGCGACGATTCTTTTAGTTTATATTTATTAAAGTGTTATGTCGCGTGCTTCGTCGCGCGACGATCTATTTTAATTTCAGGTTGTTTAAGGTGTGATGTCGTGCGTCCAGACGCGCGACGTTCCACTTTAAACTCAGCTCTGTTGACGTATGTCGTCGTGCGCTTCGTCGCACGATGCTTAACGTCTCTTTATAATTAGTGCAAGTGTCTCGTTGTGCGCTCTGTCGCGCAGCGAGTCGTTTACTTCTTAATGCAATCTAAATATCGTGTCGTACGTCTCGACGTGTGGCCACCCCTTTCATTCATCTTCAATTGTTTATAATGATTAAATGTGGAACTTGACTTACTTTATGCTAAACGTAGTGTCCAAATTAATTCCCTTCTATTGAGCGAGTGGTTTAATTCATAATAATGTAACGTGATCGTTTCTCGACTGTCTTTTCCTCTTTCTCTCTTAACCGTAATTGTGAGCCCGCGTGGAACGTCTGTTTACTTATTGCATTCTATTGTATGGTGTACTGTTCTTTTGTATTAAATATGTGGATGTATGTATGTTTGGGCTCGCATAGAGAACGATCCGGTCGGAGAACCCGAAGAACTCGCAGGAGAAGCCCCTGAGCAGCAGTTGGTTGGTGGAGGCAAGTGTCCCTTGACCTATCTTTGTCCTATACATTCTTTAATTCACCCCCTGCATTACACATTTATACCTAAGGATTGACTAGCTTTTGTTATCCATGTCCTTGTTTACCTATTTGGGTTGGATTATTATTGCTTAGTCTATTGCTATTGCTCAACTCTAATCAATGAACATGATGAGAATTATCAATGATACGTTGTTTTCCCCTCTTTTATTATGATGTTATACTTGTGACCTTCAAGGGGGCTCAAGCGGTTTCTCGAGTGCCTCTCCGTAAGGACCTGTTAGTTGGATGACCGCTCGGGAAAACAGTGCAACCATGAGGGTGGAGTGGGACGCCCTTAGCTGAATAATTAGAGGAACTGGGGTGTAGTTCGCTTAGTCGTCGTGCCGTCAATGGGGCTTGGTGTATGCGGCTCGCTCTGCCAAGGTTGATTTGTCCCTTAGGGAGGAGTGCGGTATATTTAGGAAACCTAACGGGCGGCTACAGCCCCGGGGAATCTTTGTAAAGGCTTCGTAGTGAATCCCTGGCCATTCACCTCGGGAGTGAATAAGGGTCTTGCAAGCCCGGGCTAGAGAGGGAATCACGACTTGTGGGTAAAGTGCGCAACCTCTGCAGAGTGTTATAAAAACTGATATATCAGTCGTGCTCGCGGTTATGAGCGGCCAAGGGAGCTCCAGTGATTAGTGGTACTTGATCAGAGATGTTCGGATTTGCAGGTGGCAATGAGATCGATGGTTTGTGGTATTGACTATGGTAAAGGTAAGTGGTATTCTTTCCGTTTGGAAAGAGTACGTTTGGGTTAATAACGTGGGTAAATTCTAAAACTTGGCTTTCTCTACTAGTAATAACAATCTGACCAACTAAAAGCAACTGCTTGACTTACCCCCACATAAAGCTAGTCCACTACAGCCAAACAGGACACTTGCTGAGTATGTTGATGTGTACTCACCCTTGCTCTACACACCAAACCCCCCCAGGTTGTCCGCATTGCAACCACTGCTCAGAAGAAGATGAAGCCGTGGAAGGAGACTTCCAGGAGTTCCAAGACTACGATGAGTTCTAGGCGTGGGTTAGCGGCAAACCCCAAGTCGGCTGCCTGTGAAGGCCGCGTTTATCTACGTTTCTTTTCCGCACTTTGATTATTGTAAAGACTATGTGGATGTCTCAGACATATGATGTAATCGACTATGTTTTCCCCTTTTTTAATACTATTTGAGCACTGTGTGATGATGTCCATGTTATGTAACTGCTGTATACGTGAATTGCTGATCCTGGCACGTACATGGTTCGCATTCGGTTTGCCTTCTAAAACCGGGTGTGACAGATAACATTCGGGAGCAAACTCAAATATGAGCAAGGGAACTTTTAGAGAGAGGAAAGATGTGAAAACAAATCAAGTGAAGATCACATAAATGAACACGGTGATTTGTTTATCGAGGTTTGGTTCTAAAGAACCTAGTCCTCGTTGAGGAGGCCACAATGGACGGGTCTATTCCAACCCTTTCCCTCTCTCAATCGGTCACATAGACCGGTCGAGGCTTTTCCTTAATCACTTGGGTCACTAAGACCCCACAAGGATCACCACACACTTAGGTGTCTCTTGCTAGCTTTACAAAGCACTTAGAGAATTAAGAATGAGAAGGAGAAAGCAATCCAAGCAACAAGAGCAACAAAAGAACACAAAACACCCTCTCTCAAGTCACTAAGGAATTGAGTTGATTTTGAGGCTTGGAGGGGATTTGATCTTTGGAATGTGTCTTGGAGTGAATGTTATTGCTCTTGTATTGAATGTGAACTTCAGAAAACTTGGATGTCATTGAAGGAGGTGGTTGCGGGGTATTTATAGCCTCCAACCACTTCCTAGCCGTTGGCGGAGTTTGCTATCGATGGGCACACCGGACAGTCCGGTGGTGCATTGGACAGGGCACTATTCACTGTCCGGTGCATGCCACGTCAGCATGCCATTGGAGTTTGGAGCGGTTGACCGTTGGAACCTTTGTCCTGTAGCTACACCGGATAGTCCGGTGCCACACCGGACATGTCCGGTGCGCTCTGACTTCTGACGCGCACTGCTCATCTTTTCAGTCGACCGTTGGCGCAGGTTACTGTTGCTCCTGTTGGCTCACCGTACATGTCCATCGCACACCGGACAGTCTAGTAAATTATAGCAGAGCGTCCCTTGGAAAAACCCGAGAGTGAGCAGTTCGCTTGGTGCTCGGCATGGGGCACCAGACAATGCCTGGTGCGCCATCGGCAGCACACTCTCAATTCTTTGCTCCACACTTTGTTGAGTCCCCAACTTAATTTCTTTCTTGGTTTGTGTTGAACCTTATACACCTGAGACAAGAGACATCTTGGCAAACTAATTAGTCCACGTGGTTTGTGATGGACGTCAACCACCAAAATCGATTATAAGAAATGATTAAGCTCATTTCCCTTTCAATCTCCCCCTGTTTGGTGATTGATGTCAACACAAACCAAAGCAAATATAGGGTGTAAAATGTAACTAGTTTGCAATTATGATAGATGTGCATAGGTTACTTAGAATTAAACCAATTGAAAGACTTTACACATATGTCTAATAATAAATGTGATTGCTTTCTTCTATTTAACATTTTGGACCACATTTGCACCACTTGTTTATTTTTGCAAATCTTTTGGAAAACTCTTTTCAAATTCTTTTGCAAATAGTCAAAGGTATAAGAATATGATTTCAAGGAGCATTTTAAGATTTGAAATTCCTCCACCTGTTTCAAATGCTTTTCCTTTGACTAAATAAAAGCTCCCCCTGAAGAAATTCTCCCCTTAGCTTTCAAGAGGGTTTTTGAAATGATTTTCCTTTTTGAAATAGATACCAAATGAAGTTATACCAATTGAAATTATGAGACTAACTGAAATACCAATTGAAATAATTTCCTCCTTTAGTTTTGAAAAGTTTAAAATAATGGTGGTACGGTCCTTTTGCTTTGGGCCAATAAATTCTCCCCCTTTGGCATCAAGCGCCAAAAATGAAGAATTTTGAAAGGCCACTTAATTTTCCTTTTTTGGGGCATATTTTCTCCCCTTTTGGTAAAAGAAATATGAGTGAAGGTTTATACCAATTGAGAGTTTCCTGAGTAAAGGCAAAGGATAAATGATACCATCAGAGTTGGAGTGGAAGCCTTGCCTTTGCCGAATACTCCATTTCCCTTTCAATTTAAGACTAATCAAAGAGATACACTTGAGAGCATATTAGTCTTAGCCTTGGCACAAGAAAAATAAGAAATATGCATTTGTACTAAATGAAAGACATATGATCAAAGGTATATACATGAGCTATGTGTGCAATGTTTCAATCGAAGTTCCGAGAATTAAGTATATTTAGCTCATTCCTAAGTTTGCTATAAGTCTTTTCATCCAGTTGTTTGGTAAAGATATCGACTAATTGGTTGTGGGTGCTAACATAAGCAATTTAGATATCCCTCTTTTGTTGGTGATCTCTTAGAAAGTGATACCAGATATCTATGTGCTTAGTGTGGCTGTGTTCAACGGGGTTATCCGCCATACCGATTGCAATTTCATTATCACATAGAAGAGGGACTTTGCTCAATTTGTAGCTATAGTCCCTAAGAGTTTGCCTCATCCAAAGTAATTGTGCATAGCAATGGCCTGCAGCAATATACTCGACTAAAGCGGGGATAGAGCTACTTAGTTTTGTTTCTTTGAAGCCCAAGACACCAGGGATCTTCCCAGAAACTGATAAGTCCCTGATGTGCTCTTCCTGTCAATCTTACATCCAGCATAATCAGCATCGGAATACCCAATTAAATCAAAGGTAGATCCCTTGGGGTACCAAATCCCAAACTTAGGAGTGTAAACTAAATATTTCATGATTCTTTTCACGGCTCTAAGGTGAACTTCCTTAGGATTTGCCTGGAACCTTGCACACACTGAAAGCATAATATCCGGTCGTGAAGCACATAAGTAGAGTAAGGATCCTATCATCGACCGATATACTTTTTGATCTACGGCTTTACCTCCCGTGTCGAGGTCGAGATGCCCATTTGTTCCCATGGGTGTCTTGATGGGTTTGGCATTCTTCATTCCAAACTTCTTAAGTATGTCTTAAATGTACTTAGTTTGGCTGATGAAGGTGCCCTCTTGGAGTTGCTTGATTTGAAATCCAAGGAAATACTTCAACTCCCCCATCATAGACATCTCGAATTTCTATATCATTATCCTACTAAACTCTTCACAACTTGACTTGTTAGTAGACCCAAATATAATATCATCAACATAAATTTGGCTTATAAACAAGTCTTTTGCAATAGTTTTGGTGAAGAGAGTAGGATATGCTTTTCCAACTTTGAAGCCATTAGTGATAAGAAAGTCTCTTAGGCATTCATACCATGCTCTTGGGGGCTTGCTTTAGCCCATAAAGCGCCTTTGAGAGCTTATAAACATGGTTAGGATACTCACTATCTTCAAAGCCGGGAGGTTGCTCAACATATACCTCTTCCTTGATAGGGCCATTGAGGAAGGCACTCTTCACATTCATTTGATATAACTTAAAGACATGGTAAGTAGCATAGGCAAGTAATGTACGAATTGACTCAAGCCTAGCTACGGGTGCATAGGTTTCATCAAAATCTAAACCTTCGACTTGTGAATAACCTTTTGCAACAAGTCAGGCTTTGTTCCTAGTCACCACATCATGCTCATCTTGTTTGTTGCGGAATACCCATTTGGTACTTACAACATTTTGGTTAGGACGTGGAACTAAATGTCATACCTCATTCCTCGTGAAGTTGTTAAGTTCCTCTTGCATTGCCACCACCTAGTCCGGATCTCTAAGTGATCATCTTCATCTCCCCCTTAATCAATGTCCTCCACTTGAGGTGGCTCATCATCTTGGTCTTCATCCTCTTCTTCTTGAGCCATGTTCTCTTCTTGAGTAGGTGGAGATGCTTGTATGGAAGATGATGGTTGATCTTGTGTTTGTGGAGGCTCTTCGGATTCCTTTGGACACACATCCCCAATGGACATGTTCCTTAGTGCGACGTATGGAGCCTCTTCATCATCTAGTTCATCAAGATCATCTTGCTCCACTTGGGAGCCATTTGTCTCATCAAACACAATGTCACAAGAATCTTATTTTCCTTAATGAGTAAGTCCTCTTGGCATTCCAAGAGATCATTCTTCTCGTTAATAGATTCTATTAATTCATTTATCTTCTTTTTTTGATCTTTAGTAAGGTTAGCAAAAAAGAGAAGTTAAATCATCATTATCATCACTAGAGCTACCCTCATCATCGGATGTAGTATATTTAGGGGTATCTTTAGAATGTATCTTCTTCTTCTTGTCGTCCTTAGCCATTAGGCATTTGTGTCTGATGTTGGGGAAGAGAAGGCCTTTGTTGATAGCGATGTTGGCGGCGTCCTCGTCGGAGGAGGAGTCGATGGAGCTCTCATCGGAGTCCCATTCCCGTCCTATGTGCGCCTCGCCACCCTTCTTCTTGTAATACTTTTTCTTCTCCATGTTCTTCTTCCCTTTCTTGTCGTCGTCCCTGTCACTGTCACTTGTATATGGACATTTTTGTCACACCCGGATTTAAGGGATAAAGCCGGGTACATCTCATATATGCGCCAAAGAGGACAACACATATAATAACAGAGTGTATAGAGATAAATGTCACAATATCATCAGAGTTCTTATTACATAGCGGAAGTCTTACAAAATAGATGATAAATATAAAACGAACTAGAGTCCATCCTTGGCGCCATAAAATCAATTAGGAGACGCCATCTAGATCAAGTCGAACTCCTCGTTATGTGGCTCATCTTGAACCACCTATTCTTCTCCTATGGAGGGTGTGAGACAACAAGGATGAGCTCACACATGTTCATCGCTCAACAAGTTGTGGGGAATAATGTGTATGAACTCACCAAAGGTGGGAGTTTATGTGAAGTGTAAGACTGACCAATAAAAGGGGTTAAAGCTGAGCAGTGCTTTTAATAAGTTGGTCAAATTTTATTAGCAGCTACTAAATGTAAGTGAATACCAAACCATAATAAGAATAATAGGGAGCTAGAGTCACAAATGCAGGAGTACGCAATGTTGTTCACTTGTGGTAAGTACTTTTACTCTGTTTTAGCATGCTAATCCTTTCACAAATCATCAAAATAAAGAATTCAAGGGTGAATTCTGTTGAATGGGGGGAGGAATATAACACCTAGAATGCATCAAGAAAGAAAAAGATATGCTTTCTAGAAAAAAGAATTCAAGTATCTGCAGTAAGGCACAAAACAAAAGGATTATTTGTTAAATATTATCAGCACATGGTTTACAATCAATAATACAAAATACTCGATTGCAGGAGATGTATGATTGCATAGGATATATGCCCGTCTAACTCTGGTTCCATAGATTGTTCGTTGTACATCTTTCACATGATCTGTTTCCATCCTCACCGACAAGAAAAAAAAGATGACGTATTAGTTACAGGTTGACCGAGACAAACATTAACTGAACAATACAAGTCTGTTCTACTACCCAAACAACTTTGCATACCGTATTTACACTTGTAATTTCTTCGATCTGTCAATCAAATCCAAAGCCTAATTCACTGCTGTAACCATTAGAAGATTCAGGTTTCATTCCGAGAGCGAACAGAACACGCCGGTTGCCCGTACCAGAATACCAGATGCAGAGCTGGGAGTGGGAGGAACCGAGGCACTGATCGCAGGGGCCGGCGTCTGCCGCGTCATGGCTTCTTGCTCCGCTGGGCGGCAGCCAAAGGCAACCACGCGCGCACGTGCCTGCAATGCCGCTTCCTCTCCCCCGTCGCCGTCGCGGGTGTCTCGTTACGATTATGCGGGCTCCCTGGGGCGCGCCGCCCAGAGCGAGCTGAGCGCGCGCAGGCGCTGACCGTAGTCCGCGAGCGCGAGCAGGCCCCGCGCTGCCTGCCGCGGCGTCAGGATCTTGTGCATGTTCCGCAACGTCTGCTGCCGGAGGTGGTCCGCCTGTGCCAACAACGTCGACGTCGGTCGGTCAGAGCAAGAAGTCGATTGAGCGTGCCAATATGCCAAAGATTTTGGTTTCGCTTGCTGCTCAATGGCTGGCTACGGCTAGTCATCACCTTGTCCACGAAGTCGACGAGGTCGGCGAGCTTGCCCACGGCGCAGGCCATCTGCTGCCCCGCGTATCCGCCCCCGGCGCCGTCCGGGGAGACGTCGACGGTCATGAGGGCGTCGACCAGCGTCTGCTGCAGCTTGCTCATGCCCTGCGACAGCGCGTCCTCCAGCTGCCGCGCCGTGTTCTGCAGCTTGCGCACCTCGGACGCCTGGTGGTCCATGAGCGGGCTCAGCTGCGGCTCCAGCACCTTGAGCAGGTCGGAGGGGCGGAAGCCGGCGATCCAGAGGAAGAAGCGCTCCGCGGGGGACCGCCACACGCCGGACAGCACGAAGAAGGCGTCGGACCGGGCTGCCCTCGCCTTGGCCTGGAACAGCGCGCCGTAGTGCGCCAGCGCGGCGTCGACGAGGACCCGCAGCTGGACGTCCGGCGCGTGCGACTGCAGCGCCGCCCGCAGCTCCGTCGCCTGCCTGCTCTGCTCCTCCACCCAGTGCGCGTACTCCAGCTCGAACGCAGCGACGCGCGGGTCCACGGGCGCCGCCGGCGGTGCGACTCCTCCTCCCACGCCGTACGCGCCGTGCTGCAGCAGAGTTGATCAGCAGTGGCAGCTGCGGCTAGCGGTGCTGCCTGGATTGTTCCATCGGCGTGTCGCCGTGTCGATCGATGCCCTCTCCCTGAGTTATTACCGTACCTGCTGGCGCCTGGCCATTATGAGCTCCTGCTCCAGCTGCGCCAGCTTCACGCGGCTCGTCTCGAGGTTCCGGATGTACGCCTGGGGTTGGAACAAAAGCAGCAATCGTCAGCGATGAGCAGAGTCGACGCAGAAAACAATGTGAGAATCTCTCTTCGCTGAGACGCTGACCTTCTTCCGTAGCCGGCTCTTCCGAGCTGCCTCTCTGTTCTGCGCGAGCCGTCTCTGAACCTAGGCAAAGCAGAGGGAGCGTTGACATGAGCGGAAAGTTCTGCCGAGTCATCGTCGGCCGGGTCGTCTCACGCACGCACCTTGTCTCTCGGCCTAGCGTCGTCGTCGTCGTGGCTGAAGCTATCCGACGACGGCGGCGCTTCTTGCATCCGCGGCACGTCTTCCTGCTGCGGCTGCAACTGAAACCAAGCGGAGTTATTGTTTCCTGGAGCCATGGGTACACGCGGAGGATCGTACTGAGGTACACGTACACCAAGCGGAAGTACCAGTCGTTTGCCGAGCTTCATCTCCTCTGCTTCCAGCTCGACGACGTCGAGCGGCGCCGGCGTGGCCACGGTGACCGAGGGGAGCGCCGCCAGGGGCAGGGGCAGGGGCATGGCCACGGCGTCGGCGTCGGCGTCGAGCCGGAACGGTTCGCCCCACACGCTGGCGGGCACCAGGTGGCGCTGCCGCTCGTAGATCCCCATGGCCCCGCCGGGACCCGAGGTCACGTAGCGGGCGGGCGCGCCGCTCGTCGGCAGCGGCTGCAGGCGACTGCAGGAACAAGCAAGAGCTCAGCTTCCTCTGCTCGTGTCGTGTGTCCGTGGCTGACGACGACTGATTGCTGAAGCAAACAGCTGAGTCGGACGACGTGGCTGGTGGTTGGAAGTCGTACGTGCTGGGTCTGGCCGTCTGGGATAGGACTCTTGGTAGCGCTCCGCTCCTCGTCCGGCACACGACAAGAAAGGCAACCTCGGCGCGGGGCAGAAACAGAAAGGTGTCGCTACGTACGGGGGGGCGGAGGGCCAGGAAGTGTCGCTAGGCATGGCATCCTCGCTCGCCGGAGGCTCCTTGTCATCGTGCTATTCTATATCACTACCGTACGTTGAACATGTGATATTGTATCCCTTGTTTGATTTTGCAACGACACCGGGGGGTCGCCCTGAAGTGGACAGGCACTAAAGATTCATAGTCCCCCAGCTCACAAGTCGATATATAGATAAGCATAGAACACTGGTAGGAAGTAGCCGCAGCGTCAGCAGTGGCGTCAGCGTCACTCGGTGGCAGCCAAGTGGAGCCAAACATGCATGCATGCATGCATGGCCTGGTTGACCACTATTGGGGGGTGGGGGTGGGATGGGCGCATCGAATCTGTGTCTTTTCGTCGAGCGAGAAGATAGAGAACGGAACCTAATTAGTTATCATCATCATCACCACTTCACATATCGTGGTGGTCATGGGTGATCCTGATGAGTTTGTTAGTTGGCGATGATGCACAGGTCACACAGCTCCAGTGCACGAGCACTTGCTGAGTCCCTCCTTTCTATCTGTCCCCCTTTGCATCATTGCAGAGGAATCAGCACTCGATCGGAGCGGCCACCACCCGCTCCGCTGGGAATCTCGATCGCTAGCTACTAGCTGGGGTGGTGGGTCCGCGCGTATTGCGGAAAAAAATCATTCTGGCAGCTAGGGAAAATCATTCTGGTGGTTTTTTTATTGACGAAAAATCTGGAGGTCTTTGATACCCTCATGAGATTCGATTCTATTGTCCATAATTTGATGTTGCGCGTAGGACTATATAGGTGGTACATCTTGGCGGCTGCCATGACATCTTGTCCGTTTTTTGCCCTAAATCCACGCAGCGACAATTCGATTCGAATTGTTTTATTTACTCTTAGGCCCCATTTGTTTTGTTGGAATTGAATTCTATTTTAATAAATTTAAACAAAACTAATTAAGTTTATATATTTATATATATATAGTATTATTTGGATATTATCCTAAATCATATGAGAGAGATAGTTATATATTACATTTATGTTATACTGAAGCAATTAGAAGGGTGTGCTATAAGTTGTACATTAGAAAAAATAGTATATAGATATATAGAATTAATTTCCATCTCTCACCCTATAAATTTTATATAGGCTTATACGATAGCTTTGGAAAGTGGTTGAATATTATATTCTAAAAAAATAGACTATTTTATTAGTAAGATTTCAATTCCTCAAAATGAAATGAAACAAACGGAACTTTAGAATATACCACCTCACCGTGTCAATGTCTCTTCTTTGTTGTTTCTCCATCCAAAAAACAAGAAAACCCTTCTACGGACGGTCAGCTCAGCTCAGCTCAGGAGATGCTGGAGAAGCGTCGCCATAGAAGGGCTGGTCCAGTAAACAGTGAAATAGAGAGGATCCAATTCAAACTCGTTATGGATCCCTTCTATTTTACTTGTCATCAAACTAGCTCGAAAGGATAGCGCCTTCGTTGAGGCCGGAGTCCGGGAGGGAGATGGCTGACAGCTGACTAGAGAGGAAGGAAACGGAGCCACTGATAGAGTAGGAAGCGGCATGAAAATAAACCATGTGGAAACGAAGAAGAAAATAAAAAAAGAGAATAACTATATATTTTTTTAAAAAAAAATTAGGAGTGGTGGTGGATAGTTTTCACCGACTTCACTAAACTTGAGTGGCTGGAGCAGAGCACCACCAAATAGATTTTTTTGTGAAGAAAAAAGTGAAACTATCTTTAATAATGAATCTGAGCTATCATTAAAAAAAACATGTTAAAGGCTAAAAAGAGCCTGGCGGACGGTCCGGCCCTGAGGCCGGACGGTCCGCGGTCCGGACTGTCCGCGGTGGTGGCGCGGACGGTCCGCGGTCCGGACTGTCCGCGGTGGTGGCGCGGACGGTCCGCGCGCGCGCAGAGTCAGTTAGGGTTCCTAGTTTCTCGCGAGATTTGTTACCTAAAACCGCGGGATTAACTCGGGAAACAGTTGGAAACGGATCCAGACCTCCCCTTTATATAGATGAAGGGCTACGACCGATTAAACCCCCAACAATCGATCAAATCCAGTCTATTACTCGTTTTTACCTTATGCATTAGGAGTAGTTCTAGTCTAGTTCTAGTTTAGCCCTAGTTTAGTATTCCAATCCCCAAATTCTCCGTTTCTCTTCGACTCTACGTCGATTAGAGGAGTCTAGGTCGGCATACCGAGCCTAGACAACCCCTAGGATCTCTCCTCCCCGACGGGGTCCCTCCCGGGAGCGAGATCCAGGCGCCGCCGGCGACCTTCGCCGCCCCCTGCGCACGCGCGGACCGTCCGGCCCTAGGGCGCGGACCGTCCGGCCGTCAGGCAGGGAACCCGAGCTCCTGTACCAGGTCGCGGACCGTCCGGCCCCTGGCCACGGACCGTCCGTGCCTGCGTAGAGAGCACCTCCGCCTTACGCCAGGCCGCGGACCGTTCGGCCCTGTGCCGCGGACCGTCCGCGCCTGACCAGAGAGCACCGCCGCTGGTTCTTTTGAGTGATTGGCGCCGCCTCCAAAAAGGTGTCAACATACTTTTTGGCGACTCCGCTAGGGACTAGGTGTCTAGATCTGCTAAAAATCGGCCCATAAATGGCCGGTTCTAAGGATCACACCAAGATCTCCACTACCAACATCATCAAGCCGGCCATAGAGGCGCTCCCGGCTGATGACCAAAGGCCCTTTGAAGACCTCGTAATGCGCGATGAGAAGGAGGTGATGCGGCAATGGAACGAACAACGCGACAAGGAAGAGGCGGAACTGCTGCATAAACTCTCCGAACGGCGCAAGGAGGCGGCGGACAAGTACTTGTCACACTTCACGGTAGATCGCCACTAGAAGATCGTCCGTCAAGGGGAGATCGATATGGAATCTCTCCTACCTCTACTTCAGGGTCCCGCTGTAAGTACTCCAGACCTATCTCTTACGACTTTCATGGATCAACGAGGAGATCAGTTAAAGCAATATGTAGATGAATCTATTAAAATGCATTTACGTGCATACGAGAAATCAGCTGCTCCTAACTTTCCATCGCGAGAGTCTAATACAGTGCCACCCACGTCAAACACATCGGCTATAAACGGGTCACCCTTGACCCAGCCATCATATGGTATGCCGATGCACACTTTCGTGTCACCATCACAGCCGCAACCACTAGGCACGCGGCAGGTACTGGACGCGACCGGACCGTCCGAGCATCATCTCAGACAGTCCGATTATACCGCGGACCGTTCGGCGTATTTCGCCGGACCGTCCGACCAGATGCAGGCCCGCACACAAAACACTCAGGTCGCACCGTACATGGCCGGACCATCAGGGTACAACCCTGAACACTTCGGCCCCATCACGGATCGTCCGGTGCATCACGCCGGACCGTCCGGATATGTTGCGGACCGTCCGCCATCTTACGCCGGACCGTCCGGATATGTCATGAACCGGCCGACGTATTACGCTGGACCATCCGACTCTACACGAGTCCATGCGCAGACTGCCCAAGTCGCGCCATATATGGCCGATCCGTCCGGGTACAGCCCTGGACCATTCGGCCCGATCGCGGACCGTCCAGTTCTTTACGACAGACGGTCTGGGTACGAGACTACCCACGTAGCACCATATACGGCTGGACAATCCGGATATACCTTCGGACCATTTGGCCAGGGCGTGGACCATTCGGCCTCTTACGCCGGACCGTCCGGATATGCATACGCAGAGCCGAGAGCTGCGCAATACGCACAGTTCCCACATTCATCGCAGCAACATTATGGTGCCCCACCAGCAACACATTATAATCATGCCATACCACCTCATGGACATAGGGCTGAATACTATTCGGCCACAAGAGAGCCTGAGGGGTATAGGGCAGGAGCTGGTGACATTAATAGGACACCTAACACACACCTCAAACATCCCTGGGAGGAAAGCCGACAGAGTAATGTCAGGCAACCTGAAATCTCCACCCACAAACTCAATGGATGGTCGCCAGACATGGCGGAGAGGGTCAGAGATGAGGTAGCCGGGATGTTCAGGGACAAACTCGGTGTTAGTGTGTCAGGTACAGGGCAATCGTATCGGAAGCCTTATAGCCACCGATTCGACACCGTGCCATACCCACAGGGAACTAGAATACCAGACTTCTCTAAGTTTTCTGGTGAAGGTGGGAAAAGCACACACGAACATATAAGCCAATTCATAGCACACTTGGGAGAATTGGCTGATGGGGAAGCCTACCGCGTTCGTTTATTCTCGTTGTCCCTTACTGATACTGCATTCGCATGGTACGCAGCCTTGCCACCAAACTCTATTAACTCTTGGGAAGAATTAGAGCAGAAATTTCATGAACACTTCTTCTCAGGAGAACATGAATTAGAATTGGCTGACTTAGCCTCAGTCCGACAGGGGCCTGAAGAATCGGTTAATGACTATATCCGGAGGTTCCGGGATACTAGAAACCGATGCTTTCAAATCCATGTCGCAGAAAAACAACTAACAGGGTTGGCTTTCAATGGGTTGCGACCCTACTTAAAAGAAAAATTAGATGGCACCCAATTCTTTTCGCTAGTGCACTTGCACTAGCGGGCTATGACCTGTGAAAGCCGAAGTAAGGAAACATCAAAATCGGCTAGCCATAAGATGCATCTAGTGGGATACGATAACTCGGACGATGAATCCACGGATGTATACACCGCCGAACTGGTTTGGCCAGGCCAGGCTAAACCTTCACCGTGTTCTGCTTTACAGTCGATTCGAAAGAATCGACAAGAAGAATTTAAGTTTACGTTTAATGTTGCCAAATGCGATAAAATATTTAACGAGTTATTGAAAACGGCAACATTAAATTAACTCATACTATTCCTCCTCCTGATGAATTAAAGAGGCATGCTTATTGTAAGTGGCATAATTCCTTTTCTCGTGCCACCAATGATTGTAATGTTTTTCGTCGACAGATACAATCGGCCATAAATGAGGGTCGATTAGCTTTTCAGGAGATGCAAGTAGACACACAACCCTTTCCTGTTAATACAATAGAACTCACATGCAAAAAGGTCTTGGTTCGGCCCGAAATGGCCGATAAAGGCAAAGGCAAGGGCATCGTCATTGGCGATCCTCGCATGACAGATATATCACAAAAGGAGATTGCTCGAAAGGCTTTGGACGAGAAGGCTAAAAAGTCCGAAGACGCCGGGGGCAGGCACAGTTAATGAACCAAACACATCAGCCTAGCCCGAGCATCGTAGATGGTCTGGCACTTACGTGCGGACAATCCGGTGCTCAGACAAACGGTCCGGCTAACTCAGCCGGACAGTCCACCTGTGACCAAAGACGTCAACCTCTACACGAAGCAAGGAAAAAGATGCAAGGTCAAAGCACATATAGTCGGCTGATCAAAGCCGACCCTACTTTTGATCAGTTGCTCTCCAAAAATGCTAGCAAAAAGACCGTTCCACGTGATCGGTCAACAAAGAAACCCCGGTCACCTACTAAAACGAAACGGCCGAACAAAACGGCCCAAAAGGCGACGCGACAAACATCGTCTGTTCATCCTATGAGACCAGGGTACTTTCTACCCGTTTATTCATCGTCGGTATATTGTCCTACCCAAATGTGGAATAGCATGGCGATGAATCCATGGTACATGTATAGTCCCTTTGTCTATCTAGGCTGGGGGGCACCTCCATTCTATTCATTTTGATCCATTGATCAAATGGTCATGGCCGAGAAAGATACAATCCAAAACGGCCTTTATACATTGGTGCTTTATTGAATGATCTCTATTTTGAAAAGCCGATGACTTACATCAGGTTTAGTTCATATGCTTTTGGTTCGTCAAACTGCACCAAAAGGCAGGGGGCATATGTTGAAGGCTAAAAAGAGCCTGGCGGACGGTCCGGCCCTGAGGCCGGACTGTCCGCGGTCCAGACTGTCCGCGGTGGTGGCGCGGACGGTCCGCGCGCGCGCAGAGTCAGTTAGGGTTCCTAGTTTCTCGCGGGATTTGTTACCTAAAACCGAGGGATTAACTCGGGAAACAGTTGGAAATGGATCCAGACCTCCCCCTTTATATAGATGAAGGGCTACGGCCGATTGAACCCCCAAAAATCGATCAAATCCAGTCTATTACTCGTTTTTTACCTTATGCATTAGGAGTAGTTCTAGTCTAGTTCTAGTTTAGCCCTAGTTTAGTATTCCAATCCCCAAATTTTCCGCTTCTCTTCGACTCTACGTCGATTAGAGGAGTCTAGGTCGGCATACCGAGCCTAGACAACCCCTAGGATCTCTCCTCCCCGACGGGGTCCCTCCCGGGAGCGAGATCCAGGCGCCGCCGCCGACCTTCGCCGCCCCCTGCGCACGCGCGGACCGTCCGGCCGTCAGGCAGGGAACCCGAGCTCCTGTATCAGGTCACGGACCGTCCGGCCCCTGGCCGCGGACCGTCCGCGCCTGTGCAGAGAGCACCTTCGCCTTATGTCAGGTCGTGGACCGTCCGGCCCTGTGCCGCGGACCGTCCGCGCCTGACCAGAGAGCACCGCCGCTGGTTCTTTTAAGTGATTGACGCCTCAAAAAAGATGTCAACAAAACCTATATAGCTAGATTATAGATAGGAATTAAATCGAATCCGGAGCTTTTTGCACACGGTCGTACGTACTACCTCCAAATGCAGCTGATCCAAAAGGCGGTCATGCATGTACCCTTACAAATAAAAATAATTATGATATATGCATGACGCTACGTCGGTCGAACCTGAAACTAGTACGTATATATGAAAAGAATCCACGGCCCGTAACGCATTGGCTTCTACGATATTTTTGTCTCTATTTGCAACTGCAGCATTTTAAACGGCCGGTTTTAATTCGAAACAAACAGCCAGGATCTATAAAACCGAGAGAGCAATTAATTCCCCCGTGTAATAACTGCGAACTTTGCTTCGGTGGAGACAAATCAGGTGGCCAACCAATCAATCTCGTGGTGGTGGAGAGAAGTAGGAAACGAAGAAAGTCCCATTGGTCATTTTGGGTTTAGTTGGTGATGATGATGCATCATCGGTCATAACTTTCCAATATATGCGACACGGCACATCATATCACCGTACCATCAAGAATGCCAACGTACGTCAGATGAAACGAAGCGCTTTTGCGAATTCATGGTCCTCCCTAGCTAGCTGGCCGGGTGCGGTTCACACAACAAGATGCAACAAAATATGATGATCCTCTCTCGCGGCCAATCATCTATCTACTGGCGAGCTCTCTTTTTAAGTTTTACAAATTCTACGAGGGTGACGGGAGAAACCATACCGAAACCTGTGTTTAAAAACTATGAATTTTCACCGTTATTTTGTCGGGTCACAATGCAAATCTGATACTACTGATTAACCATAGAGACGGGAAATGGTGTACGAAAAATAATGAAGTAGTTGCGCCACTTCCACATTTTTGCTGCTGTTGTTCTAATTTTTAAAGGTGCAGTGCGGAGAGTGGAGTTCCTTTCTCTTGGAAGCAAAGCTTGCCGCACAATCGTGTGCCCTTTTGATGCTCATTAAATTTGTAGAGAATCGAGGCCTCATTCGTTGAAACAAGGTGTCTTAATTAATTGTCAAGTAAGGTGAATCTACGTGAGCACGCCAGACTAATAATAATAATAATATATATTAAAGAATCTGGCTATATAATGTTTTACGCGACGCTCATGCTGCACCACGAGACGGGATTCCAAAGGCAGAGCATAAGCCCCAGCCTTTTGGAGTGCTGCACTAGCTAGTCCACTGGTCTTCTAGAGAACTAGCTAGCTAGCGACACCAGCTTAGATTCCACAATGTAGTGAATTTTACTATCGTGTGGGCATCAATTATAATTGCATGGTGGTTAAGGTTCCACTTTGTTTTGCAATGTCTCTCTTTAAGTCGCATATATAGAGAAGCGGTGATTCAGGAAATAGGAAATGGTCACCTGAGTTTGTGGATGTTGAAATGGTCTTGAAGATATCCAGGGTAAAGCTCCATCTCATGCTTCACCTGATCAATCTAGTCAAGGCATTTTTTTAATAGAAACAGAAGCTATTAGAAGAAACTGGAAACGATGTGTTCTTATAGCAATATATCCTACAATAAAATAAGATATGCTCCTCAAAAAAGGATTAACGTTGGATCATTCACCATGAACACTCGAACCTCTTTCCCTTGCGAATAAAAACATTTTAACCAGTAACAATACATGTCCTGTTAGTAACATGCGCAACAGTAACACTAATTGTAGAAAGTAGGCTTAGTTTATGGTGGCTAATAATCTCAAACCAAAGCAATTTTTTCAAGGGCACTCCCAACCTTTAGTGGTGGCCTTGTGGACAGACCAAAACTCATTTGCTTTGTATAAAAACTATACTGACGAATTCGGTAGTTCTCTTAAGGCTAGTTTGAAAACCTCAATTTTCCAAGGGATTTCTATTTTCCCATGGGAAAATGAACTAATTTCCCTTTAGAAAATAGAAATCTCATGGAAAATTGGGGTTCCCAAACTAGCCCTTAATAAATTCTAAGGACTAGTTTGAAAACTCAAATCCCATTTGAAGTTGGAGGGCATGAGAGAGAAATTAAATTTACTAATTTCTCCATTATTCCCCTCTAATCCTGGAGAGGATTTGAGTTTCTAAACTAGCCATAAAACCCACTTGTATATTTAGTCAGTTTGATGTGGTGTATGAGAATTTTCTGCAACCCAGTGTATGCTATGAGAAATGTTTACTTCCATGTCTATCGACAAGCAAATTCAAAACACTCAGGAAATGTATGATTCTAACATATGTGTAAACTGAATAGGTCGAACAAGTTGAGATCTAACTGAGAAGTAGTGATCAGTAGTACCTTCTTCTAGGGATGAGCAGGTAATAAGGCCAGGGGCAGATACACCACTCAAAAGGAAGAATCAGACGCTCAGGGCAGCTACCGATATATGTATGTGTGCTCCGGATGGGAGTTCGTCTCCAAATAGCACACCACTTGCCCGTGCATGAGGCCATCCATCCATGTACAAGTGTTTATAAGGAGCGGCCCCATTATTTCCCTTGCAAAGAAACAGCCCAACTTGCATGGCTGCTTTCATTAGCAAATGTTATCACTGGGCCCCCTAGTTAGCTTAGCATGCACTAATCACACTTTCTAGTAAACTAACCAAATGCATATATGCTGACAGGCACACATGCATGGTGGCATCTAGTTATCTAGCTACAGAGATATAGAGAAAAGAAGATCCGATCCGGGGGGCTCATCATGCGCGTACCAGAACGGCAGTAACTTTATTTCAGATGTAAAAGTTGATCAAGTGCCCGCAAGTCAAGAACTTTTGTTTTACTATTGCCACTTGATACATGCATACACGTGATGAGCATTTCAGTACTTTGGTTAGGTGTGTGCGTAGAGATAACCTTACTAGGTTATGGATCGGACATCTATCTCTGCACAACACCGCTCTGATTATGCAGAAAAGACTTGCATGCAGGATTCAGAAAACATAGTACACTTGAACAGAGCTTGCAATAATCACTAGCTCTAGGATTATGATCTAGAGATCAGCTAAGGTAATAATATAATTTGAGCTGTAACGAGTCATGCTGCCATGCGTGGAGGCAGGATGTCTCCATACAAGTCCAAAGCTCTATGACAAAAGACTCAAACTTGAACAGAGTTAGGTCAATTATTTGTACCAACACCTAATTCATACTTTAGAGCTAGTTTGGAAACTTAGACCTCTTCCTAAATTTTTGGAGGAATCCCGGAGAGGATTTAAGTTCCAAACTTACCCTAACTTATTATTACATACATGCCTCTCACTGCCATTACTTAAGGTGGTTCATGTAACATGCTTGCAAAGATCGAGAAGAAAAAAGAGTGCGTGCACGATGAATCAAATTCATAATCATGGAGAGAGTAACCAGATTCATTCACCTATTTTTTTATTTTTTTTGACGCATGATGGAGCAAACCCTTTTCTGGACTGCCCCCGAGAGCCCAAAAGAGGCGTCCTTACACGTTTGCACGCTTTTTCCCAGCCTATCAACCATACAATGATGTTGCTTGTCTTCTTCATCCATGCTACCTTTATTGGTGGCATTGCATAGTTATCGTTTACTCATTAGCAGTGCGGGTACGTAGCATAGATATCAGTTATCTTAATTACTACTACTATGTACGTGGCATGTCATCATGTATATATGAGAATATATCTTTAGGGGTAGTTTGGAAACTCTATTTTACTAAGGAATTACTATTTTTTCAAGAGAAAATGAACTAGTTTCCCTTGTGAGAATGGAAATCCCTTGAAAAAAATAAGGTTTCCAAACTAGCCCTTATAAAGCAAAATCTCATTAAGCATCAACTAATACAATCCATCTGGTTAGTACTGTGAGCTAAATCCAGCCGTTCATCCAATTACGCCCAAGTCAATTAAGACATTGTTTGAATGCACTAGATCTAATAGTTAGCTGCTAAAATTATCTGAAGACATCCAAATAGTCTAACTAATAGTTCAATTATTATCTACTTTTAGCAAATTAGCTAATGAGCTAGCTATTTGTTAGAGCATCTTCAATAATTCCTTAAATGAGTGTCCTAAATTAAAATATTGGGCTTAACGCAGGGAAACGAACTCCATCGATGCCCTATTTTGTCAAATGTCATAAAAAAAAGGGCCTCCAGAAATGCCAAAAATATATTGCACCCAATTAGGCTGGCCTATCTTTCGATCTCAACGAACTGAATCTTCATGGCCTTCTCATCGTTCCCTACTTGCCTTGCTCGCTCTCGCGCCACGCCAGGTCTAGCTACTCGCGATCCATCATCGGCTCCTCAGTTCACCACACGTCGTGTTTCCCCTCCTCGAACTCAACATAGCCACCCTTCTTCCGTGCGCGATGCCTAAAGGAGTTCCTTCAATCGGGAATCACCCTGTGCCTTAGTTAAAGACCGGTGCAGCGATGATTGGACGACATCCGACTCTTACCATCATCGCGTCGACTTCCCAAGGCCCTATATGAGGTGTAGAAAGTAGGTATAAGAATCCAATTCGCTGCCTACTACCAATTTGTTTCCCACCGACATCATTCCCCAATTCCTCCCTCTTCCGGACGCTTCTATTTCTGGTGCGATAAATAAAAGGCACGAGTATGATTGGTGGTAGCTATGAAGGTTCTTGGCAAGATTGTGGAAGAAATTCCATTGCCGATAGCTTATCTATCATGACTTGTCCCATGGGACATCATCTCAATAGTGCATCTTTTGGTTCAGTGTACGATGCGATCGACGAGTAAGTTTGGATCTTCCTACTTCATAAGAATTAACATATTCACATTACTACTTATTTATTTGCATCTTAATTAACTAGGACAGAGAGAAGTACAGTAGCACAACTATAGTTTTGATCTATGGAATATACATATTGACTTCACTAATCTTATGGTGGTACTAGCAAAGTTCACAAATGTTGCAATCGATTTTAGTCTATCTTGGATTTTTTTGTTTGAGCGAACAAAATCTCCTGGTCTTTGGAGTATGTGTTCCCTAATGCAAACTGTACAACAGTTTTTAGGATCATCGATTGTGCAGGTTCAACGACCGTTGAGGCGACCAGAGGGGGATGAATGGGAGCCACTAAAAATTTCTCAAACAAGAGCTTGTGGCTTGATTCCCCAACCCAATCCAAACATCTAGGGACACCAAAACACTCCACAAAAAGAACAACTCAACCACATGTCGATTGGCTGCTCCTAACAAGTGCTTGAGAAGAATATGAGATCAAAAGGACCAAAGAACTTGATTTGGAACCCAAACTTTTAGAAGAAACTCCAAGGAATACCCTAAAGGACCAACAAAAGTTCTGGGTCCACAATGGGAGCCACAGTCATTTTCGGCGGCCTTAGGCCTATTTTCGGCGGTTCCTGGCCGCCAGAAAAAATTAGCCAAAAATAAGCCTTTATTTTCGGCGGCCAGGGATCCGCCGCCGAAAATAGTATTTTCGGCGGCCAGATGCTCAGCCGCCGAAAATAATTGTCGACTATCGGCGGCTGACGCGTGGCAGCCGGAAATAGGATATTTCCGGCGGCCAGCTACTTATTTTCGGCGGCCTCAGATGGTCGCCGAAAATTAATAATTTCAGACAAAAAAATTAAAAAAATACAAAAAATAACAGAAAATTCATACAATAACAGAAATTTCATACAATAACAGAAAATTCATACTTGAGTTCACAACATAAAATTTGAGTCCATACAAATATAAAGTCCACAAATAGTCTATACAAACATAAAATCCACAAATAGTTCATTACAATGCAAAATGCGACACAAAGCTAACTCCATCACATATCGGGGTCGTTGGAGTTGTGTCCACTACCTCCAGAAGCGAAAAACTCGTTGACGAAGTCGTGTAACGGGTTTGGATTCTAAAGAAAAAATAAGATATTAATAACGACATTGGTTACATGTATGACCACTATTCAAACAAATTGTTTCTCAAACTAACCTCTCCTGGAGTAGCTCCCTCCCCTGCATAAGCTCCTCCTGGTGCTGGTATGACCGGTGGTGGCGTGTTGTGGCCTATGACCCCGGGTCCCTACAAAATCAAGTTTAGTAAAGATTTGAAATTAGGTTGATACAAACGACAAGTCTTAACTAAATTGAAGAACCTGAGGTGGAGGTGGAGGTGGCAGAGCATGTAATCCCCACTGAGGCATCGACAACTGAAACTGAGGGAAAACAAATGGTTGCTGCTGTGCCTGCTGTGGAAACCAAGACTGTTGCAAATATAATATATTAGTTATAGAACCAATATCGACCGTGTTGAGAATAAATAAGACACTCACGTTCATTGCTTGTTGCGCCTGTGCGTTGTAAGCAGCCATGTACTCTGATTGCTGTTGGAGGAATGCCATTTGTTGTTGCCGCAGCTCTTCACGAAACTTTTCTTGCTGCTCCCTCATAGCTTCCTCCATGCTAGATACAGAGCGGCGACTACGGCTGCTACTACCACAGCCTGCCTGCGATGAAGAGCCGCCACGAGAACGCAACTCCGTCGAATCGATAACACCGATTAACATAGAATATCTTGAAAAACAAGAAAATTAGCTATTCGGTCATAGTTCCAATATTATTGCAAAAAATTCACAAGTTCATACCGTCCATGCGCCTTGCCTCCAAGTGAATGCACAACTTCAGCATCGATGGTAGGCGCTCCTCGCCAATCGTAGTCTTCTCCATACTTCTTAACCATCTCCCGCCCATATGTCTCCTGCAATACAATATGAAGGTTCAGCACACATGTAATTTATAGCTATATGGCAAGAAAACATTAATCATAACAACAACTAACCATACGCTCAATGGCCGCTTGACTATACAGCTCATCGGAGATTTCACTGTTTTTCGCTCTATGCCCTCTCTTATAAACATCGATTGGGCTCGGGACAACTCCAGTTTGAGCCTCCTGCAAATATATGAGTTCAATCCGGTTTCATTTCTAAGTAAAACAGAATACTACATACTCACCATTCGCTTAGCCAACCGAATGTGTCCATCAGCCCTATAGGTATGGTTGACTACGACCTCATCATCGTCCTCGTCCTGCTAATGGCGCTGCCTATGTCGATTTCTGTTTGACTTCTCAATCCACTCGGGCGAAGCCCATATCTCACACAAAGCCTTGTAAGCCTACGGCCGGTGTTCCATCCATGGAAGAGTTACCTGCATATAAAGCGTTAGCTCAAAATTACATTCACATCTGAATGAGCTGTTAAATTAGATTTTTACCTCCATGTACTGGTCTACAGTCAAGTAGACATCCGAATACTGTCGAAAGTTGTTGATAGAATGACCTCGGCGCTTCATGTACGCGTTCACAACCTGTACACGAGCATTGGAAAATGCATCCCTGCACACCTTCTTCGCATTTTTCTCTAATACTCGGTCTGCATGCTCTTGAGCCTCAGGTTCCACACGATAGTGTCTCTGTCTAACATCGAAAATAAAATTAGTTTGAAAACAACTAATAAATGTTAGTTTGAAACAACTAATAAATGTTAGTTTGAAACATTACCCAAAAGTCATGCTTGACGGCGCCTTGAGCTGTTCCATATGTAGCATGTGGAGCTAGTGCGAAGTGCGACCAGCTAGTGCAAGGAACCACCACACCTTTCGGGTCGGTGACAATTACTGGGTTATGTAGACGACAAAGGTTACCTAAGACTTGATTAACCTGTCTATGGTGACCTCGACCGTCAAATGACGTGTCTTCCCATTGGCTGCATGACAAAAAAACAAGGAAGTCATGTCATATATATAGTGTACAGTAAACAAATAAGTAAGAACAAAGTGGCCAAACGTGAGTACCTATCACCAACCGGGATGATCAATACTCAAGCTTCAGATTGTGCAGGCGCTGACGGAGGTAGGACAAAGTGACCCTTCTGAGTGCCCCTTCGTCGAACGACAGGAGCCTCGGTGGTATCGTCATCCGCCTCAGCATCTATGCCCACCTCCTCCTCCTCCTCATGGGCCTGCACCTCCTCCTCATGGGCCTACTCGTCCTCCTCCTCATGGTGTTGCACCTCCTGCTCGTCGTCCTCCTCTTCCTATGGACATGAAATAGAGACACGTAAAAATTTACATAAACATTTACATAAGATCAATTACATAAGTGACTGACAAATAAGATCAATTACATAAACATTTACATCGGTAGTCCGTTGTAGAGCGATAGGTGTATCATGTAGTTCTGGCCGGGCATGTCTCAGCAACGCCTCCTGTCTGCTCTGGCTAGAAGAACTCCCTTGGAAAAGGGAACGTGCACCAGGGAGTATCCTGCTAGCCGCATTAAGAAACCCCCTAGCAGTGCGCTTTATTTTCCTACCACTCATCCTGTTCAATAGAAAAACATTAAATGTATTAGCTCCATAAAATTAAGTGAATTAATAAAAATTCAAATAATACATCACATAATATGAAATTATGCATTACACATCAAAATTCATCAGAATCACGATCAAGGAGTCTTATTCGATCCAAAGCTCGCAATGTGCCTTTTTTGTTCCTTGGATTTCGTTTTCGTTTCGGTGCAACACACTCATAAGCAGTGACATCGTTACAGTCTCTGACTAGTGAGTTCAGTGCAACACCCTCATCGATAGTAAAAGTGGTTGGCAATTCTTCTTCTTGATAAACATCATCGGCCTGTTTGTCTTCGAATTGATAACCAGCAATGCAAGGAGTATGTAAACGTTCCCTATGATTCACCTTATGAACTACCCACCATGCTTTAAACTTCGGATTTGGGTACGACATATAGTAGACCTGCTCGCACTGGTGTGCAAGGATAAAATTATCATGGCCTCGAAGTCGTTCCTTGTGCTTTACTTCAGTTATGCCATATTGGCTTTGTCTAATCCCATTAGTGCTGTCAAACCAATCACATAGAAAGAATACTAATTTCAAAGTTTTGTTCCCTGCAAAATTAAACTCTAGGATGTTTTGAATGATGCCATAATAATTAGTTTCTCTGCCGAGTGCATCGAGTGCCCTAGTCACAACTCCAGTGTTACGTGTGGCTGCACGAGGACGAGACTTTTCAAATTGGTCTGAACGAAAACAGAAGCCATTCACATCGTATCTACCAAAGGTTCTGCAAGTCACCGTCCCATAAGATAGCTGTCTCAAGTCCTCGTGTATGTTAGGAGTCTTTGTGCACTGCAAAGAACATACAGTTAAATTGACTACCTCGCGTAAAAGGCTAAATGACATGAAAGTAAGGAATATAAAGAGTTTACATGCTCGTGAAACCAGTCAACAAAATTAGGTCTTCCTTGCCTCCCATGTCGTCGCATCGTATCTAGTTGTTTGCTTGTAGGCTGATGGGAATAAGTCCAATTTTCCTCGTCGAACTTACTGTACGACAAATAAGTAATTAAATATGGCTCCTTTGGTAAAGAAATTCAGGGGTCAAATAAAGATTTACATGAAATATGGCTCCATCTCTTCCATATTAGAGTACATGTATAGCAATGCGGACATTCTTTCATCCATGCTAAGGTGGTAGAATGTGCCCTTACTAGTACTTGTGCCTCTCCATTGGAAAATATTGAGATCACTGACTGGAGGTTCCTCATCGACATTGTATCGCATGGTAGCAGCATAGACATTATGTTCCTCTGCGAAATACACACTCGTGAAGTATGAAACCTCCTTTAGCAAAAAAGCTTCAGCGATGCATCCTTCTACTCTAGCCTTATTTCGAACCATGCCTCGCAGGTTTTTGAGTGCACGTTCAATGTGATACATCCACCTATATTGTACAGGTCCACCAACCTTTGCCTCATATGGAATGTGAATAAGTAGATGCTCCATCGGATTGAAGAATCCAGGTAGGAATATTTTTTCTAGCTTGCATAACAACACTGTTATTTCTTTCTCCAACTTCTCCATCATATTTTTACTTATTTCTTTAGCACAGATCTGCCTGTAGAAATAACTTAGCTCAGCTATTGCTTGCCACATGGCGTCGGACATATAACCACGAAACATGACATGGATAATCCTCTCCATTAATATATGGAAGTCATGGCTCTTTAACCCAGTTAGTTTTCCCGTTTTCAAATTCACAGCTCTTTTCAAGCCCGCAGCATATCCATCGAGAAATTTAATTTTTTTCATCCATCTCATTACCTCGATCTTGTCTTTAGAGGTAAGACAAAACAAGGCATGTGGCGGCTTACCGTTGGCATTGAGCACTTGGGTTGGTCGGTCACAAAGCATTGCTAGATCTCTTCGAGCTTTCAGATTGTCCTTTGTTTTTTCAAAATGCATGCATGTGTGTATGAGGGCTTCAACAACATTACTTTCTTGGTGCATGGCATCAATGTTGTGCACAAGAATCAATGACGACATATAAGGGAGCTCCTAGAGACCACATATATGTGTCCAATTGTGGTCCACTCCGAATCCTTCGTACTTGCCCCCCTTTTCATTTAAGACAAGGTTGTTCAGCTGAGCATATATTTCTGCTGCGTTAAGACGTTTAGGCGGTCCTTTGGTGACCACAGTGTTCTTTATAAAGTTTTTCTTATCGCTCCTAAAGGGGTGTTTCCTGGGCAACTAGCGTCGATGACAATCGAAGTAAGTGATCTTTCCACCATGAGCAAGACGGAAGCAATCTGTATCTGAACCGCAATATGGACATGTCAGTCTACCATGTGTACTCCAACCGGTAAAAATAGCATACGCCATGAAGTCATGCACCGACCACAAATACGCAACTCGAAGTTTGAATATCTGTTTTGTAAAAACATCGTATGCTTCAACACCTTTCCAAAGCTCCTTCAACTCTTCAATCAAGGGTTTTAACATGACATTGAGGTTCTTTCTAGGATAGTCTGGGCCAAGAATGATTAAGCAAAGAAATATAAATTCATACTTCATACAAAGAGAAGGTGGAAGGTTGTATGGAATAACAAAGACGGGCCAACATGAGTATGATGATGCCATTTGACCAAAAGGTGTGAAGCCATCGATCGCGAGGCCGATTCGAACATTCCTCGGATCAGCTACAAAGTCGGGATCAAACGTGTCGAGAGCCTTCCATGCATCCCCATCTGAAGGGTGCATGATTAGGTCATCGTTATCATGGACACCTTCTTTGTGCCATCGCATGTGCATAGCAGTTTTTTAGATAGAAACATCCGTTTCACTCGAGGAGTTAGTGGCAAGTAGCGGAGCTGCTTATGTGCAACATCTGTCATCACCTTCTCACCCTCATCATTAACAACTTCCACAAATCTAGATTGTCCATATTTCAGACATTTTTTCTCTTCCGCATGCTCCTTCATGAAAAGCATACAATTATTTTTGCACACATCAATCTTCTCATAATCCATACCGAGACCTTTGATAATGGTTTTTGAATGGTACATGTCTTTAGGCAACTTATTGGGCTTTGGGAGCACATCTCCTAATAACTTTAAAATCTCATTGTAACAATTGTTTGAGAAAAAGTACTTGGACTTAATGGCCATGAGCCGAGTCACAAAAGAGAGTATACTCACATCTGTGTGTTCATGCAACGGCTCTTCAGAGTCTTTTAGTAGTTTGAAAAATCTAGAAACCTCTGGTGTGGCAGGATCCTTGGAGCTTAGGTTTAATTCTAGACGTAGCGAATCTAGCATCTCATGCATCGCATCATCGCCAGCCCAATCATTGTTCTCCTCCTCTTCTACATTCCGGTTGGGTACTACCTCACCATGATGTTCCCACACCTTATATCCGGGCATAAATCCAAACTGACAAAGATCTAGGCTAACTCTTTCCTTATTAAGAAATATACTATTTTCGTGCCGCCTACAAGGGCATCTGACAGTGCCAGTTAAGGACAAGGAGAATACGTGGTCCACAAAATCTTTGGTTTTGGCTACCCAATCATCAGAATGACGTCCATTTCTACTCCAGCCATTGTACATCCATGCACGGCCGTCAGCCATGCCTGAGACTGTTAAACCGAACCATATCGTGAAAATATTATTCAACTTCGTTAAGGGTTTAGGTCCTATATGTATAGGCAAGGATAGGTTCTAAACCCATAGCAAGCTAGTAGGACCAAAAAAATTTCGGCAGCATAACATCGCTGCCACTAAACAATATGTACTTATATATAAAACAGAGAATGATATACTATTAAATCAAATCAAACTAAGTACCGCATACCATAATAATGCAACAATTCTACGTACCAATACAATGTACTATTAAAACTAATAATATAATTAATATCACATATTAATATGAAATTAATGCCTAAATACACTACACCTCTAATCACTAAACCACATATATCACTAATACATTAATGAAATCGAACTAAACAATAATACTAATCACACAACTAATCAAACAAACACAATTATAAATATATACTAATTTCAGCGGCAATTAAATAACGGTCGCCGAAAATATGGAATAAAAAACGCAAAAAATACCTTACGATGGGGAAGAACTCGGCGACGACGGCGGAGTGGTTCCATGACTTCGGCGGCTCAGGGCTTTGAACGCGGCGGTCGACGGTGGCGGCTCGGAGCGACGACGGCTCGGGGCGGCGGCGGCGTCCTTGGGCGGGCGTCCCGGCGCGGGGTCGGCGGGGGAGCGGCGGCGCGTGGCTGGCCGGGGAGCGGCCGCGCAGGGGCGGGCTGGGAGCGGCGGCGCGGGTGGGCAGGGGAGTGGCGGCGCGGGCGGGCAGGGAAGACAGAAAGAAAGAGAAGAAGGGCGACCCCGGCCATTTTAAACTTTTAGTTTTCGGCGGCCAGGGCTAGCCGCCGAAAATAACTGCTTATTTTAGGCGGCTTGTCAGAAGCCGCCGAAAATAACTTTATTTTCGGTGGCTATGTCAGGCCGCCGAAAATAACAGTGGCCGCCGAAAATCGTGCACAGTGCTGTTGTGGTCAAACTTCGAAAAAAGCTGCGAGGAGAAGTGCCGCTCGACAAAATTTGTCAGAATCACTTTGAATTTTACAGACAACGAGAGTTGAGGGAGGATAAGATATTTGTGAAGTTTGAGCAAAAGGGGATCAAAACTCCTTAAGCGATAATGTCGGGCAGGGGAGCGATAGAGCTGCATAGGCAAAACTTTACATAACTTCCTTAAATTTCACAGGCAGTTTGCATAGGGGGAAAGAAGATAATTCATGAAGTTTCAACCCAAGCAAAACAAAATTCCATGCACAGATAAGATTTCTTGTGAAGGTTGGGGTTTTCTCAAACGAACTCAAATTGAGATCGACTTGGTACTCGGATCACGACCAAAAACTGCACCAACAAGGGGTATGTAGTGATCCAAAGAGTGTACCTTGCTACCCAATAATCCCAAATAGCTAACACAACTCAAGAACTTGATGGTTCATCCACAAATCCAAAGAGGAGGGGAGGAAATGAGAACATAGACAAACTCGAATAAAAAGCTATAGCACAAGTAAAACTGAGTACAAGATTTGAACTACTTCGTGGATGGATCTGGCCACCCTTCCTTTGGATACATAGTTGAAGATTACAAGACACCGATGCGAACAAAATACATGCAGATCTCAGCTAAACTAGGGAACGGAAACTAGAGTAGTCTAAAACAAAAACACAAATGTGTAAGACAAAGAGATATCTATCCACAAGAGCCTACCCATCTATTTATAGAGGGTTATTTCTATTTCCTAAACTACCCCTAGATACATAGAGCCTATCCACTTAACCGAGGGCGAAATGGACCAACTCGTAGTGTTGGGGGCCTTCCTCTTCCGAAGGTCCTCAAAAATGTGATTAACCATATGTTTTTAGCATGATTATGAATAGTTAAAAGAAGCTTCAGACTTGGGATGAAGAACTTCTCTTATGACGAAATGAAGGGAGATAAAGATTGGGCGATGAAGCTAGAAGCCAAGGGCCTTCGGCTTAGCATATTGACGAAGTCCAAGCATGATGATGACTGAAAGAGGCTAAAGACCTTATAGTCCTCAATAATTCATGTTAGGATTATAGGCGGTTACCAAGGGTAAAAATGTACTTTTATCCGGGCTGCGTCCCATGCCGATAAATAGGTGAACAGTAACACCGTACTATTCACGTTGAATTGTAATCGCTCTCGAGCCATTCTGGCTCTCTCACCTTCCGGCAAGCCAAAGGTACCATTGTAATATGAATATTGTTAATACTTATTCATGTTGCATAAAGAAAAATAAATCATAAATATATAACAAATATTATCTTCATTCCTTTGTATTCTCTTATTTTATTACTTATATTCATGTTTATATTGTAAAATGATGAAGGTGTGTCCTTCATGACCTTCGTCTAAGGATCATTATATCCGAAAGGAAATAATGTTTCGAAGGACAAAGGTCTTTAACCATTAACAATTGTGTTGTCTTGTTCCTGATTAACAGCATTTGAGAACAAGTGAACAACATTGGCGCCCACCTCCGGTGAACTCACTTCCACAACCTTCGGAAGAACATCCATCTTCGACATGCCGCCGAAGAAGGCAACGTTGCCAGGGGCTGCTCTGCAACCACTGGACACAAATCAAGATGCCCTCTCTCTGCGAGAGGCCAGGAACCAAAAGAGGAAGGCCACCAGCCCAACTCTTCAGGAGGAGCAAATTGATCAGGAAATCAGAGACCTAGAGGCCATCCACCAGCAAGTGTAAAGGAAAAAGGAGAAGATGATCCGACTGGCCGACCTTCAGAGGAAGATTGACAAAGCCGCTGAAGAAATGCGTCATCTTACTCAATATGACCAGGACCGATGGCCTCAACATAGGGAGCTTCGTCAAGAGAGCTCATTCAATGAAGATGAATGGTACGATGACTTTAATCACAGTAACTTTACTTTTGATGATGCTTCTCCTTTGGCAGTAGAATTGCAGGCTATCCCATGGCCACAATCCTACAAGCCACCCACTTGCCCATGTATGATGGGCACTGAGATCCAAAGCAATTCTTGATGAGCTACAAGGCAACAATATCCTCGTATGGGGGTAATGCCGTTGTTATGGCAAAGTCCTTCGTCATGGCAGTCCGAAGCGTGGCCCAAACATGGTACTCCTCTCTTCGGCCAGGAACAATTACATCATGGCACAAGCTCAAGGACATGCTGGTCATCAGTTTCCAAGGTTTCTAGACGAAGCCAGTTACTGCTCAAGCCTTGTTTCAATGCACGCAAGACCATGAGGAATACCTTCAGGCGTATGTTTGAAGGTTTTTGCGTCTAACAACACAAGCACACACAGTGCCCAATGAAATCGTCATCGAGGCCATGATCAAGGGACTTAGGCCAGGACCTATAGCTCAATATTTTGCAAGGAAGCCTCCACAAACCCTAGAGAAGCTTCTTCAGAAGATGGATGAGTACATCCAAGCCGATAATGATTTTCACCAAAGAAGGGAGGAAGCCTACAAGTTTTCTGAGATGACCAGGGGTTTCAGAGGGAGATTTCATCCCAGGCATGTTCGATCAGTTCATAACTCCAATGCCAATGATGAAAGGACCAGCAATGTTCAGCATAGCCATCACAATTCTCAGTCTTCGAGCATGCAACAGACTTCTTTTAGACCACCGGCTCCGAGGGGCAGGGGAGGAAGAAGTTTTAGTGGAGGAAGGTTCGGCAATCAACCCAGGAAGCTGTACTGCCTTTTTTGCGGCGAGGACAAGGGCCACACAACAAGGACATGCCAGGTCACAATCCAGAAGCAGAAGGAAATTGCCGAAGCTGAGGCGTAGCAGAGTCAGCCGAAGCAAGTCCTTCATACTGCTTCGTGTTATTCTTCATACATCCCATAATACGTGGGCAATCAACAACCTACAACTTCTGTTGCTTCAGCAAGCCATTCGCGAGCTTCCTGGCACCATTTGCCACCACCACCACCACTGATCCACAATCAACAGCCAGAAGGGCGCAATCATACTTAGTAGCAGCGCGACCTTCGGGAGGAGTCCGAAGCTCGCACAGTCAACATCACTGTGCCTGAGTCAAAGCATATTTACTGAAAGGACTACAGTGGCTCGGCCAAGGAATATGATAATTTGATGTATCTTAACACTTTCTGCCTTTTATATTTTCTTGAAAGAAAAACAATACAAGAGGAATAAATTTTCAACTTGATATAATGATATTGTTGTTACACCATCGAGTGTGATAGAATTAAGTTCTGAAGCTACAAAGCCATTCCTAAGGGAGCACAGTGTAAGTTCCAAAGCTCAAAAGTCGTTCCTAAGGGGATGCATTGCTTAAATGCCACCTAAATTAAAGGTGAAGAAGCTCCAAAGTCGTTCCTACCACCTAAATCAGAGGTGAAGAAGCTCCAAAGTCATTCCTAAGGGGATGCAGAGCTTAGCTCCAAAGTCATTCCTAGGGGAATGCAGAGCTAAAATACCACCTAAGTAAAAGGTGAGGAGACTTCAAAGTCGTTCATAAGGGAATGCAGAGTCTGAGTGTGTTTTTGTGTGGGGGCTTATCTTCGACATAAACATCATATTGCATCATACCATCACATCATTTCGCATAGCATTACATCATACATCATATCGCATCAGCAACAAAATTATGGAGAAGGAAAGATGCTCCTCCCAAAATATTTGATGGATTATGAAACAATGTACTGAAGCACAAAGTATACATTCGGCAGACATAATTTTACACAACAAGGAAATCTTTGTCAGCAATGTTATTATACAACAGCCGTGGCAAAGAATGAGGTATTCAATCAATAGAGGGGGCGATTTTTTCTTTGCGAAGCATGAAAAGAAGGGAAGGTGTTTTTTCGCCGAAGGCTCAAAAATGGTATGTACACAAATTTCATGCATCACAAAGAAACATATTACATTAATATACATATAAATACTTGATGTTTGACTCATACACAAATATTACGTTTTCTAGTAAAACATGAATCTAGTCTTCCTTCAATATTCTTTCGGCGACTTCATGCAAAAGTTTGTCGACGACTTTGTCAACAACTTCGTTAGCAATTTTCATCACATCTAAAGCCTCTTTCATAACTAGATCCGCCTTAGGATTGTATTGCTCTGGTGGTGGCGAAAGGTCGGCTGTAATAAAAAGCATATTAATGAATTTTTGAAGCTATAAACAAAAAACGAGACACAAAATTTTTAAAAAGGATACCTATAATCAATGCGTGTTCAGCAGCTTCTTCAGCTTCCTTCGCCTCCACTCGGGCATCGTGCGATTCTTTCTCACTCTTCTTTATAGCTTCATCGGCTATTTCACGACTGCCCTTCATCCAAATATCGGAATAGAATTTACTGCCCATCAAAGTAGCTTCGGTTGAAGGTTCTTTCATATCGTCTACAGAGAAACTGGCTTCTGCCTTGGCTACAGTCTTAATATGTTCACAGCCAGTTTTCTCCAAAACTGCTGCAACCCCTCGGGCACCGGCGAAGGCACAAGAATCTCCGTGGTCACTAAGTATTTCTTCAAAAGCTTCGACCTCTTCGCCGATCCATTGAATAACTCTTCCGGGATCACCTCGGATAAATCTTTGCTCCGATGAGTATGCACCCACCTTTGTAAAGCTATCTTTAAGTTTCTTCGCGCAATTCATGGATACTTCATAGCATTTTTCTTTGGAATCCCAAAGCTCTTCAATATTTCTCTACACCCTTGCTGTTTCCGTTTGACTTATTTCTTGTTTTGCTTTCGCAACTTCAAAATTTTCATTCATTTCAGCGAGCTTCTTCTTTAAATCTTCAACCTCGGCTTTATGAGCTTCGGCTTGTGTGTTAAGCTGGGCTCGCTGGTTTTCAGTCTATCCACCAAGGAGAGTAGTATTTTGTCTTTTTTAAGACCTTCATTCCTTAGCATAATAACTTCTGATCGAAGATTTCCAAGTGCTAGCTAGAAACTTTCATCTTCGGCTTTTTTTGGGCTCTTAAAGCTTTGCTCAGAATTAAGCCCTACAAAAATAAATGATGAGCACATACTAAAAAGGAAATAAACTACAAAAATAATCTGCTTTTTAACAAGTTAAAAGTTTTCCCACCTTCAGACTGTTATAGGCAAGTCTATCTGCGAGTTGGTCCTTCATCATTGCAGACAAACCTAACTCAAGCTTCCGATATCCTATACTGTCTGCCATCTCTCGACAGACATGAATTTCTTTATTGTCAGGCAGACAATAAAGGAAGCCATCCTCATTATCCCCACCATACACCAATGACCCTCGAGGGTACTGCAGATCCCTAGCGTAATGTTGCGCTTCGACAATTTGTTCTTTCAATAATTATTTCCCTGAAGCATGACACACTATATATTCTAATTCCTCGACAGGGGCTCCGGGGGCAGGGAATTCAGATTCTTCGGTTGCTCCCTCTTCTCTTAGCAATGATGGTCCCTCAGCAGCCTCCAAAGGCCTTGCTTCAGCACCCTCCTCAGCGGCCCCCGAAGGTCTTGCTTTGGCGGGGGTTGAGGGCCCAACCTCAATCGCAACCTATGCTGAGCCAGCATCGTCAGATCCCTTTACAATCTTTTCCTCTGCAGTAGGCGCTGAGACAGGAGTTAACACCTTCACTGATTCTATAACAGCATCCAATACACTGGCCATCCTCCTTTTCTTTGGAGTTACTGAAGCAATCTTTTGTACCTTCGGCAGTTCTGTTTCTTACAGCAAACTCAAGGCTTTCAATTGTTCCGCTGCTATCTTCACTTTTGGCTCTTCGGCCGATTCCACCCTAGCTTCGGCAGTAGCAGGGTGACTTGACTCAACAACAGAGGACCCGTCAGCAGGCCTCGGCTCTTCTGCTGTTTCAGTGCGCTTAGGACGATGCGTCAAAACTTTAGCCTTTTCGACTTCGGCGTAGTAGAAATCGTCGAAGCAGCAACTCTTCTTTTCTTTCCCTGCTTTCGCGAGGGATAGTAGTAGTCTGGGTACACAAAACCAATAACATAAAGAACCCTATTTAGCCTTTTCTTGCCTTGGCCTCTGAAGGCCGCAGTCATAGTGTCATCTTCGGCCCTTAAATAGGCATCAAGTAATTCATCGCTGGTGGCTTCGATGGCATTTAGTCAGTCGTCGTTAGGTTCATCAAATTGGCTCCTGTATTTGAATGTATACTTCAAGTAAATCAAGCCACTTTGGCTATACCCGACAGCAGCCTCCTTCGGCATCTCCCACCCACTCCCGAGTGGCCACACTTTATAGGCAATGTGCTCTTGGACTAAGTCCCTAGTGCCTATGTAGGTACATACTGTGTTATAAGCAGCTTGGCATGCTTGTATGTCGTTCCCAAGGGCAAGGGATGGTCTCCTAATACTGAAGTGAGATCATATGGGACGTTGGATAATCCCCTTGATGCCTTCTCTCTCAATCAGATCATTCTTCACATAGAACCATTCTTGCATCCAGGCCCCTGGCCACCTCTTACGAAATGTTGGAACTGGATTGCTTACTTCTGAACGGGTTACGAAGCCATAGCAACCAAAGTTGTTATGATATTGCTCTTTTCTGATGGCTTTCGTCTCATAAGACAACTCATGCATATTGCAAAAGCATTTTGCATTTGGCTCTTGTCCTTGACTCCTCATGGCCCAAATATAAACCCCTATCTTGATGATGGCTTCGGGGGTAAGCTGATGAAGGAATACTTCAAAGATTTTTAGCACTTCGACCAACATACTATTCAAAGGAAACCGAAGCCCTGCTTTCATGAAACTTCTATAGACAACTACCTCGTTAGCTTCGGGCAAAGGGACATTACTCTCCCCTCCAGCCCGCACAATAGAAATGTCATGAAAGTACCTTCCCCTCATGGCATCAATCTGTCCTTGTTTGATTGTCGATTTCCCGAAGACAACATGGTTTGGCCTCCAGGGCCGATCTTCGGCACCCTCATTCTCACTTTCCGCATCAAAGTCTTCACTGTCACTAGAACCTTTAGATATCCCAGCTAATGTTTCATGTGCAATCTTTTCTGCATTAGTCCTCTCCATAACTTCATAAAATTCAGACAGAGCCGGGTCAACAACCTTCTTCTCACCAGCCATCATATCAAAGCTTGTTGAAATGTCGAAGCTCAAAATCTTGACAAAACAAGAAAGGTTTAAAATGGCAAGCAGTGTAAACAACTGAAATAGCACAAGAAACGCCTTCAATACGAGCTCATATTTATATGCATAGCGCCCCATGGTTTGGTGGGTTCAACATGTCAGTGTCGTTCGCTATTCTAGCGAAGGGAAGGTGTTTTTTTCGGACCTTCGGCTAAAGGCCTTCGTCCACGTCACAGTCTAAATTTGTTACAAGAAAACAAATTAATACTGCGAGGGGCTACTGTTGGGGGCCTTCCTCTTCCGAAGGTCCTCAAAAATGTGATTAACCATTTGTTTTCAGCATGATTATGAATAGTTACAGGAAGCTTCGGACTTGGGATGAAGAACTTCTCTTATGACGAAATGAAGGGAGATAAAGATTGGGCGACGAAGCTAGAAGCCAAGGGCCTTCGGCTTAGCATATTGACGAAGTCCAAGCATGATGATGACTGAAAGAGGGTAAAGACCTTATAGTCCTCAATAATTTATGTTAGGATTATAGGCGGTTACCAAGGGTAAAAATGTACTTTTATCCAGGCTGCGTCCCGTGCCTATAAATAGATGAACAGTAACACCGTACTGTTCACGTTGAATTGTAATCACTCTCGAGCCATTCTCGCTCTCTCACCTTCCGGTAAGCTGGAGGTACCATTGTAATATGAATATTGTTAATACTTATTCATGTTGCATGAAGAAAAATGAATCATAAATATATAACAAATATTATCTTCATTCCTTTGTATTCTCTTATTTTATTACTTATATTCATGTTTATATTGTGAAATGATGAAGGTGTGTCCTTCATGACCTTCGTCTAAAGATCATTATATCCGAAAGGAAATAATGTTTCGAAGGACGAAGGTTTTTAACCATTAACAATTGTGTTGTCTTGTTCCAGATTAATAACATTTGAGAACAAGTGAACAACACCTAGGATTTTGATCTGGCGGCCACACACTCCACACAAAGTTGCTTCGCCTTAACGCACCCTTCGCGATGATGCCATGTGTCGCCTCTGATTCCTGCCGGAACTGCCACCACCAAGTTTTGAGGCCCAAACTCGGCAAAACTAGTAGATGGGTGGTTTTGAGGCTCAACCTTGAAACCAACGCGAGTAGTGCACCGCATGCGCACCTCCCACGTCCTAGACACATGGCCCACCAGTCCTCGGCCGTGCTAGCGACACGATTCACTCTGCCATGTCCTCACACTCGTCCTTCACCGTTCTTGGAGCGTCAACTATCATGCCAAGTCCCAGCGCTTGTCCTTCGCCATTCTCGTTCCATCAACATGAACCTGCATGACCTTTACCTTCGTCGTTGACCACCATCCCCTATGCTCCATACCTGCACAGCACAAGCCAAAAGACATGGTTGCACAACACATAACTCATGCCTCGGTTAGTCCACTACTCAACCCAAGACACTAGTTGTTGACAATCACTCATCAACCCGAACCACAAGGGAAAATCAACCTTGTGTTCATATAGGTAACAACAAAATTCCCAATATTACAAATAAATCTGCTGATCAGTGCCTATTACTTAAGCTTTACAGGTTACTTGCTGCCACCTCTAATTAGCAGAACCAACACATTGGTTCCAACATTAGTCCAATGCAGATATATGTTATGTTCTATTAAAATAGCGTGTGCGTATGAATGAAGGTTTCCTTCTTGATAAGTTATAAATAGGATGGTTGCCAAATCTTGATGATAAATCCAGTACTATATCTAAGTAATTTGAACTTATTTACATTTGTATGCCCTCCCAAGAAAATTACTTCACAAATCTATTGAACGAAGATGGTTTAGAAGTGTTAGGCTCAGAAGATGTTGTGGAGTCTGATAACGACTTGTTGGAGCCAGTGCTTGCAGCTGATATGAGTTCCCAGACAAAAAGTAAGGGACAACCCAAGAATTTTTCAGAAGAGGAGGAAATGTTTCTCATTTCAACATATCTCAATGTGAACAAAGATTCTATTGCTGGAAGGTGATAGTCACCTAGATGTAGGTGATAGCCACATAGGGGTAGCTTAGTCTATATAACGCAGAAGTCAAATTTTTTGATATACTTCTTGCCCAAAGGAGAGATTTAATTATAAAGGGGGACAAGTTTCAAAGAATCAGAAAATTTGACACTCTATTGCTTTAATGTATTTCTATTCGACATTTGACTCCAAAGGGGGATAATTTTTAGGATGAAAGGCAAACACAACCCGTATCAAAGACCAAAACTACAAAACATTCATATTTTTATTTCACTTGGTTATTTTTGTTTACAATTTATTTTCAACTTTCAAGTTGCATCTCTGTAATACATTTGATAGGGGGATATTGAAAATGGGAGACAAATAGAGAGATGTTCTTATAAGAAGAGAATGTCACCATAGGGTCCAAGAAAGTGAGGAAGAGGATTATGGAGTTAGAAGGAGGCTTAATTCCATAGTACCACAATGGGAACATTTAGCAAGGGTAACATAGTTTGTCATCTAAAAACATCAATTGACATATTTTTAGAAGCATATAAATCTTTTATTTGCATTTGCATCTTAGCAAGTAAATTGCATTTTACATTTTTAGTATTTAATATTTCCTTTCTTTGGTTGTGTTCTCATCAATCACCAAAAATACGGAAATTGTAAGAAAAATGGACCAAGTCCATTTGATAGTTGGGTTTGGTGTTTAATGGTCGACATAAGTATTTGGACTAACATTGTTTGCTAGTGTTTATGGATATAGTTCAGAGGACACAACATGGACATGGACGAACTCAAAGAGGTGATCTAGAAGATCAAGATCTCAGGAAAGACATTAGAAGACTCTATTGGTCACTTGTTCTCAATTGCTGTGAATCAAGAGCAAGGCAACTCACTTGTTATGCGTTAACGACATTCATCCTTCAAAACATTATTCCTCTTCGGGTATAACGAGTCTTGGACGAAGGTTCTGAAGAACACGTCTTCATCATTCACAGATATAAAAACATAATTACAAATGTAATATCATGACATACATTTATTCTATAACGAATGTATTAATAATATCAAAGTTCATATTACATTGATACCGTCGGCTTGCTTGAAGGTAATGACGTGAACGAGATTACAATCCAGCGTGAACAGTACAGGGGTACTGTTCATCTATTTATAGGCAATTGTACAACTGTAAGACCTAAAATTGGTAGAAGAAAAAAATATATATCATAAAATAATAAAATAAAGAAATAAGAATATCTAGGATAGTACTTCTAGAATTTTTGAAACCTTGGAATTTAGTAGGACATTTCCTGTTCATAATCAATTAAAGACATTAAAATAGTCATATGAGAAAGTGGACATCTCATACTTATGAATTTGGGGGGAATACATTTTATTGAAATAAGCAATCATAATTTAATCTTGACCTCCAATTCTAAATAAAAACATAAAGTAGAAAATGTGAAGGAAAATGTTTATGAAACCATTTATTCCTTCCCTAAATGAATAACAAGAAAATAATAAATAATAGTATTTTAAATAGTAGAAGTTATATTCACTAGAAAATTTGAAGTTCAAAAATAGGAGCTGAATTTGAATTTGGATTAGAACTTGGAACTAGAAACAAATTTGAAGTTTAAATAGGAAACTTGGAAATAAAAACAAAAAGAAAAAAAATGGATAGCCTCGACCTAGGCCTTTTCCCTTTTCTCCCGCGGCCCATTTCCAAAACTCCACCACCGCCAGCCCATTTCGCGTGCCACAACCATCCGACTGGTGGGGCCCGGCTGTCAGCCAGTCTCCCTCGCGCGCCGACGGCGTGGCCCTATTGGCCAGCTCTTCCTGCCGCATACGCTCAACGGCTTTGTGGCTGCATGCGGGACCTACGCGTCGGCCTCACCACGCTCACGTTCTCCCGCTTGAGTCACTAGCAACTAGGCCCGGGATGTCAGCACCATCTCCCTCCTACCTGCTGCCGAGGTCTTCTCCGCTCCTGCGTCACCGACCCTGCGAAAACCATGGGCCGTTGTGGACTACTCCTTTTTTCTTGTTCTTCCCCTAAACCAACCGGCTGTAGACCCTCCACGTCGGAGTATAAAGCGGGACCGAACCCCCCTCGTCTGCAGCCATCCCGAGCCGAGAGCCACCATTGCTGCAGATCCCACCGTCGCCGACCCGATTATTCTGCGGGTGAATCTCACCGGTAAAGATTGCTTGGTCTTGCTTCAGGCCTACGGAAGCTCGTGGTAGCAACATCCGGTGCAAAGACAACTTGAGACCTATTGGATTGCTCGCCGGAACAAATACTCGGCCACAGATTTGCAGCTCGCCATGGACCATTGCCACCATGACACCATTGCCGGTAAGACTACCTCCTTATCACCCGCCTTGTCCTTCTCAAAGTGTAGTACCGTTCTAATCGGAGTTTAGGGTGTTACGCACCGGGATGGCCATCTCTGGCCATGGTCGTCGCCGTGGGGCGATGCTCTGTCGCTCGGCACGATTGGTATGGTGCCGATGCACGACCGCCGTTGTATCGATCACCGGTGGTCAGGATTAGAGCTGAGGTTAGCGCTTCGGTTCATTAAATCTGGGGTGTTCAGAACTGATCGGGTGGATAGGATTTAGTCAAACACGTGGACGTCTCGTGTGCCATGGATCTCTGATCCAAGGGCTCATATTACATACCATTTCATTTAAACCATGATCTAATCTGTGCCACCGAATCTAGATCGGGTGGCTCTGGGTACCTGATACCTCTCCGCGGTGTAACATTTGCTAAAGAGACCCCCAAAGATAGTTAAATCAACCCGACGTCCATGGGAAGCGCATAATAATTGTAGATATGCCCTAGAATTTACAAATTGACCCCCCGAACTCCCTGGTTATTGTGTGCGCGGTCCAGAAGTATAGGAAATTAAGGGAAATGATATAGAAAATGGATTTTGTGCATAAAAATATATCCAGGACTTATTTAATTCATAGAAATTCCATTTTAACTCCTTTCTAATCTGTTTCAGTTGCATTAATTTTGTTTCAATATTGTCTATCATCTAGTAACTCAATTTAGTTATGGAACCTAGATCAAAATTATCCACTTGATTTATTCTATACCAGGCATTTAATAACTTTGGAAAATCGTAACTCGATAACCGTAACTCTGAATTTAGTGGTTCTCGAACCTGGGATCTCGTTAAGGCGCGTAGATCATTATTATGTAGTTTGTACTTATGTTTGGTGTGATGTTAATTTTGCCTATACCAAGTTTGTTTGTATTGCTACGTTTAGTAGTGAGGTCACGAGGATCTGAAGAATCATCCTGGTACCTGGAATCTCAAGTCCCAGGCAAGTTGTGCCCTTGATCACTTCTTTTTACCTAATCATGTTCTTATTAATCATAATGATCTGCATAGGTTAATTTTGATGGGACCCAATAGGTTACCCTAGTTTGACTATCTTTATACCTTGTTTACACTGAATTTTTGGATAGTACCTGCTATTGCTTTATGTGGTTTTGGGTATAGATATATACATTATTCATGATCACACTTTTATTATCAGTTTGTTATTTACTGTTCATGATAAGATCATTATGTTAATTGGAACATGGAGAATCACCCGAGAAAACAGTGCTACCACAAGGGTGGTATGGGACGCCCTTGGCTGACTAATTAGGAAAGCTAGTGGAGGACTACCTTACCCAAAAGGGGCAAGGGCAGTAGGGGAGTGCTCAGTGTAGGGAGGTCCTTGGGTTGATTTTGTTGCGATGGCGGTCCGGCGAGGGATCCCTGCATTGGAGCTTCCTAGAAACTATAGCGGGTTTTCTGAAGCTAGTGGAACTTTGTAAAGGCCTCGTAGTGTTACCCTGCCTCGCCTCCTCGGTAGAGGTGTATGGGACGTCGCGATCCCTTGGAAGATGGGTAACATGACTTGTGGGTAAAGATGTGCAACCTCTGCAGAGTGTAAAACTGGTATACTAGCCATACTCACGGTCATGAGCAGCTCGGACACACATGATTAATTTATGGAACTAAATTCAATTTGTCATATGCATTACATTGCGGGTGTTGTTATCACTTTTATTCTATTACTTATTTGGGTTGGTATATATTTATGCTTAGTAACTGCTAATAAAATTTTGACCAACTTTAAAAGCAATGCTCAGCTTTAACCATCCTCTTTGGTATGCCTTACACTTCACATGAGCTCCCACCTTTGGCGAGTTCATGCACATTATTCCCCACAACTTGTTGAGCGATGAACGTATGTGAGCTCACTCTTGCTGTCTCACACCCCCAACAGGTCAAGAATAGGTACCGCAGGATGAGGCGCATGGAGGATGCTGTGATGTGTTTGTGAGAGGTCTAGACCGTCGTCTCCATGTCCACTTTGGGTGGCTGGATCGTTGTCTCCATATGATGTATTTATTTATTTATTTTGTACAGAACTCCTATTATATAGTAAAGACGTGACATTCGTTTCTGTACCATGAGTTATCATATGTGTGAGACTTGGTCCCAGCACACATGGTGATTATTTCGCGCCCAGGTTTTGGACCCCTAAAACCCGGGTGTGACAGAAGTGGTATTAGAGCGGATGTTGACTGTAGGACAAAACCTAGATAGAACTGGACAACCATTGTCTACTTACCTTTGCTACTCTGATTCTTTCTAAACTTTCCTTAATCTTTTCTCATCCACTGCTGCTTTACTCTGATTATTCTTACCTTTTTCCTTCTAAAGACAAATGTGGATTTCACACTTTGAAATCCTATACCTAAAGTGACCTTTAGGAATAGGAGACCTATTCATAGGAACAAAAACAAAACTATATTTTTTTATAGGTATCTATGCACTTGAATGTTTGTTCTTATGATATTTGTCTGATTTGGATCTTTGATTGAGTGTGATGGGTTGTGGATTAATGTCCACAATTGCATCTGCATATATATCTAGGCATAAAGGTTAGTATTTATACAATAACTTGACAATCTAGATTATCCCCATTAAACTGTATCTAGTATCCCATATCTATCTCATCTTGATAGATTCTATCTTACCTTTGGACATTAACCTTATACGACTAGTTACCCCAATCTTGACATAAAACAACAGATCAAGCCCTGCTAAAGAATCTTCAGTTCATAACCAGCTACTAGCCTATTCATTCTGCCTACCAAATAATTTCCCTTGCAAAACTATCTTACCATATGCTTCTAACTCAGACGGTCAATACCAGAAAGGGTGGAGGAATTAATCTACCTACCAATCCACATAACCGGAGGGTGCTTAGACAACAACAACAAGCAGAGATGAATCCTCCAAATCCTCCACTAGTCGGAGCTGATCCAGCAGTTGTAGCCCAGATGCGGATAATGCAACAGATGACAGATACTATGGTAGATATGCACACGCAGATGCGATAGGAGCGTCAGAAGATGTGCCAAGAGAGGGAGGAGATGCGCTAGGAGCGAAGGGTGCAATAGCAGCAACCACCACTACCTCCACCACCACCACCAGCTCCACCCAGGGATAAGCATCGAGAGTTTATGAGTCACAAACCACCAACCTTCTCCAACTCTGCTGACCCACTAAAAGCAGATGACTGGCTAAAGTCTATAGATAAGATGCTCAACATAGCTTAGTGCTCCAACAGAGAGAAAGTGCTCTATGCATCGAGTCATCTTACTGGCCCCGCTGCGGATTGGTGGGATGCGTACTGCGCTGCTCATGCTGCCGTCAACACAATCACTTGGGTAGAATTCTCCACTGAATTTAGGAATTACCATATTCCTGCTGGACTCATGAAGATTAAAAGGAAGGAGTTTCTATCCCTCAAACAGAGAAGTATGTCCGTGAGTGAATATAGGGACAAATTCATCCAGCTATCTCAATATGCTCCTAGGAATGTTGAGAATGATGAGAAGAAGCAGGAGCTCTTCCTGGAAGGTTTGATTGTTCCGCTACAATACCAACTGATATCGCACACATTTCTGTCCTTTCAACGACTACTTGACAAGGCGATTGCTGTGGAAAACAAGAGGTGTGAGTTTGGAGAGAGAAGGAGGGCTGCCAACCAGGGATAGACTAGAGGTAGTTCCCATCCCCGTTATACTACCACTCAAAGTACACCAGCTCGTGGCAGTTCTGGGTAGCAAACTCAACAAGCACCAACTGCTCCTCCACAAGCAAGCACGCCAACTGGACCCGTTGCTCCTAACACATCCACCAATAGGGCATGCTTCAAGTGTGGACAGTTTGGACACTACGCCAACTATTGTCCCAACAGGGCCGCTTATACTACTCCGGCTCTAATGAAGCAAGGACAAGCTATGGGGGACAGATATCCCCCGGGTCCACTAGAAGGCAAGAAGGCCTCGCGGAAGACCCTAGGCCCATTACTTCGCGAGGCCATCCCTTCATGGGCCAGGGGAGGAACTTTCAACAGAACGGATCAACTCGAACCCATGCGGTTCGCTGAACTCAAACGCTATCTACAGCATTGATTCGACTTTCCCGCGCAGCGCTCTCAGACGTCGGAGCTGAAGGATTATAAGTCGGCGAGGTTATAAGAAGATAAACTCAGTCAGTTCACTATTACTTAGGAACACGTGGTTATCATATCTGCATGTAACGTCCCACGGTCGAATATATAAGGCCTAGGGGGCACCCCTTCAAGATCATCTCACCACTTAGCCACCCACTCAGTTCTCTAAATGTCCTCGATACTAGAGGATCCCCTTGTAATCCACCACACGACATATCCACGCCAGGACGTAGGGTGTTACGCATCTCAAAGCGGCCCAAACCTGTACAAAACCATCCACTGTCTCTCGTGCATTTGGCATGAACCATCGAGCTACAGTCGGTAACACCGTCCTACTCCGAAAAGCACCTCGAGGGGCAACCCTGGGTGCGCGGTCGGACCCAAAACACCGACACAAGCCTCGACACGCAAGAGTCAGCCCCTATCTGTCAACCGGGGGCAAGACAACCATGCAGAGGTAGAAGCTGAACCTGGTGAAACTGAAAACCAAGAGGAAGTACTCGTTGAAGATGAAGTAGTCAGGGAAGAAGTCAATGAGCAACAAGAGTATAACATATATAGAAATAAACATAAATATAGATATATATATTTAAGTAATATTTGTAAGACCTAAATGTTACTTTAGTTAGTAGCTAGTATTTTACTATTTTAGGAATAATAATAAGGTCTATTTGACCATATGTTTTGCTAATAAATTAGGCATCATGCTGAGATTCTTGTTTGTGCATATGTTCTGAAACAATATGGTTATACATCCTTTTTCTTACAAATCTCGAGGACGAGATTTTTGTTAAGGGGGATAGGATTTGTAAGTCCTAAAATTGGTAGAAGAAAAAAATATATATCATAAAATAATAAAATAAAGAAATAAGAATATCTAGGATAGTATTTCTAGAATTTTTGAAACCTTGGAATTTAGTAGGACATTTCCTATTCATAATCAATTAAAGACATTAAAATAGTCATATGAGAAAGTGGGCATCTCATACTTATGAATTTGGGGGGGGGGGAATACATTTTATTGAAATAAGTAATCATAATTTAAACTTGACCTCCAATTCTAAATAAAAACATAAAGTAGAAAATGTGAAGGAAAATGTTTATGAAACCATTTATTCCTTCCCTAAATGAATAACAAGAAAATAATAAATAATAGTATTGTAAACAGTAGAAGTTATATTCACTAGGAAATTTGAAGTTCAAAAATAGGAGCTGAATTTGAATTTGGATTTGAACTTGGAACTAGAAATAAATTTGAAGTTTAAACAGGAAACTAAGAAATAAAAACAAAAAGAAAAATGGATAGCCTCGACCTGGGCCTTTTCCCTTTACTCCCGAGATCCATTTCCAAAATTCCACCACCGCTAGTCCATTTCGCGTGCCACAACCATCCGACTGGTGGGGCCCGGTCGTTAGCCAGTCTCCCTCGCGCGCCGACGTCGTGGCCCCACTGGCTAGCTCTTCCTGCCGCATATGCTCAACGGCTTTGTGACTGCATGCGGGACCTACGCTTCGGCCTCACCGCGCTCACGCTCTCACGCCTGAGTCACTAGCAACTAGGTCCGAGATGTCAGCGCCATCTCCCTCCTACCTGCCGCCGAGATCTTCTCCGCTCCTGCGTCACTGACCCCACGAAAACCATGGGCCGTTGTGGACTACTCCTTTTTTCTTGTTCTCCCCCCCGAACCAACCGGCTGTAGACCCCCTACGCCGGAGTATGAAGTGGGACAGAACCCCCCTCGTCTGCAGCCATCCCGAGCCGAGAGCCACCATTGCTGCAGATCCCACCGTCGCCGACCCGATTATTCTACGGGTGAATCTCACCGGTAAAGGGTGCCTAGTCTTGCTTCGGGCCTGCGAAAGCTCGTGGTAGCAACGTTCGGTGCAAAGACAACTTGGGACCTGTTGGATTGCTCGCCAGAGCAATTACTCGGCCGCGGATTTGCAGCTCACCATGGACCATTTCCACCACGACACCATTGCCGGTAAGACTACCTCCTTATCACCCGCCTTGTCCTTCTCAAAGTGTAGCACCATTCTAATTAGAGTTTAGGGTGTTACGCACCGGGATGGCCATCTCCGGCCATGGTCATCGCCGTGGGGCGATGCTCCATTGCTCGGCGCGGTCAGTATGGTGCCGATGCACGACCGCCGTTGGATCGATCACCGGTGGTCAGGATTAGAGCTGAGGTTAGCGCTTCGGTTCATTAAATCTGGGGCGTTCAGAACTGATTGGGTGGATAGGATTTAGTCAAACACGTGGACGTCTCGTGTGCCATAGATCTCTGATCCAAGGGCTCATATTGCATACTGTTTCATTTAAAGCATGATCTAATCTGGGCCACCGGATCTAGATCGGGTGGCTCTAGGTACCCGATACCCCTCTGCGATGTAACATTTGCTAAAGAGACCCCAAAGGTAGTTAAATCAACCCGCCGTCCATGGGAAGCACATAGTAATTGCAGATATGCCCTGGATATTACAAATTGACCCCCAAACTCCCTGGTTATTGTGTGCACATTCCAGAAGCTTAGGAAATTAATGGAAATGATATAGAAAATGGATTTTGTGCATAAAAATATATCCAGGACTTATTTAATTCATAGAAATTCGATTTTAACTCCTTTTTAATCCGTTTCAGTTGCATTAATTTTGTTTCAATATTGTCTATCATCTAGTAACTCTGTTTAGTCATGAAACCTAGACCAAAATTATCCACTTGATTTATTATATACTAGACATTTAATAACTTTGGAAAATCGTAACTCGATAACCGTAACTCCGAATTTAGTGGTTCTCGAACCTAGGATCTCGTTAAGACGTGTAGATTATTATTATGCAGTTTGTATTTATGTTTGGTGTGATGTTAATTTTTCCTATACCATGTTTGTTTGTATTGCTACGTTTAGCGGTGAGGTCATGAGGATCTAAAGAATCATCCTGGTACCTAGAATCTCAAGTCCCAGGCAAGTTGTGCCCTTGATCACTTCTTTTTACCTAATCATGTTCTTATTAATCATAATGATCTGCATAGGTTAAATTTGATGGGACCCAATAGGTTACCCTAGTTTGACTATCTTTATACCTTGTTTACCACTGAACTTTTGGATAATACCTGCTATTGCTTTATATGGTTTTGGGTATAGAGATATAAATTATTCATGATCACACTTTTATTATCAATTTGTTATTTACTGTTCATGATAAGATCATTATGTTAATTGGAACATGGAGAACCACACGGAAAAACAGTGCTATCACAAGGGTGGTATGGGACGCCCTTGGCTGACTAATTAGGAAAGCTAGTGGAGGACTACCTTATCCAAAAGGGGCAAGGGCAGTTGAGGAGTGGTCAGTGTAGTGAGGTCCTTGGGTTGGTTTTGCTACGATGGCGGTCAGGCGAGGGATCCCTGCATTGGAGCTTCGTAGAAACTATAGCGGGTTTTCTGAAGCTAGTGGAACTTTGTAAAGGCCTCGTAGTGTTACCCTGCCTCGCCTCCTCGGTAGAGGTGTATGGGAAGTCACGATCCCTTAGCAGATGGGTAACATGACTTGTGGGTAAAGATGCACAACCTCTACAGAGTGTAAAACTGGTATACTAGCTGTGCTCACAGTCATGAGCAGCTCGGACACTCACATGATTAATTTATGGAACTAAATTCAATTTGTCATATGCATTGCATTGCAGGTGTTGTTATCACTTTTGTTCTATTACTTATTTGGGTTGGTATATATTTACACTTAGTAACCTCTAATAAAATTTTGACTAGCTTTAAAAGCAATGCTCAGCTTTAACCATCATCTTTGGTAAGCCTTACACTTCACGTGAGCTCCCACCTTTGGCGAGTTCATGCACATTATTCCCCACAACTTGTTGAGCGAGGAACGTATGTGAGCTCACTCTTGCTGTCTCACACCCCCACAGGTCAAGAACAGGTACCGCAGGATGAGGCGCATGGAGGATGCTGTGATGTGTTCGTGAGAGGTCTAGACCGTCGTCTCCCGGTCAACTTTGGATGGCTGGATCATTGTCTCCATATGATGTAATTATTTATTTATTTTGTATGGAACTCCTATTATATAGTAAAGATGTGACATTCGTTTCTGTACCATGAGTTATCATATGTGTGAGACTTGGTCCCAGCACACATGGTGATTATTTCGCGCCCGGTTTTGGACCCCTAAACCCGAGTGTGACAACAACTTCATATGTTATTACATTTATTCCCTCAACAACTACATACAAGGTTTCCAAATGTCACAAGGACAACATTGTCATTTGTACTCAACAACTTGAACAACACCTTCTCCCTGCGTCGCCTTCTTGCTTCATTGTGACGAAGCTTTCTTCGTCGTACTTCCCTTATTCTATGTTGAAGCTTTTCTGGTAACAAAACTCCTGTAATACTTAATAATACACTAAAACAAATGATTAGCCGTGTTTTGGAGGACCTTCGGAAGATGAAAGGCCCCCAATAGTAGCCCCTCGTAGTATTAGTTTGTTCCTTTGTAACAAATTCAGACTGCGAAATGAACGAAGGCCTTTATCCGAAGGTCCGAAAAAACACCTTCCCTTCGCTAGAATAGTGAAACCTTCTATATCGTGGTGCTCATCGTGCAGTGGTGCATTGTATATATATATGAGGGTTGCGATGAAAATATTTTTCGTGCTATCAAGCTTGTGTTGGGTTTGTCGTTTTAGCTTTCTGATTCTGTAACCACGATTGCTTTGGAGCTTTGGCTTTTTATTTCAATCAACGCTGAGATGGCCGAGGATAAGAGAAGTGAGGACCCCGCACTGGCTGGTTTTTACGAAGCTATGGAAAGGACCAATGTTGAAAAGATTACTGATGAATTTTTAGCTGGGTTGTCTAGAGATTCTAATGACAATGAAGATTTTGATATGGAGAGTGACAACGATGACGTTAAAGATCAGCCATGGAGGCCAAGTCATGTTGTATTTGGAAAATTCACTGTTAAGAGAGGACAGATTGAGGCAATGAAAGGCAAATATTTCCGTGATACAACTATAGTGAGGGCCAGAGGAGAGAACACCGCTCCTCTTTCTAAACCTGACGAAGTGGTAGTTTTCAAGGGCTTTATGAAGGCTGGGCTTCGGTTTCCTTTGCTTAAGATGCTGGTCGAAGTACATAAAAGAGTCGAGATATATCTTCGTCAGCTCACCCTCGAAGCTTTGATTAAAGTCGGGGTTTTCATCTGGGAAATGAGGAGCCAAGGGTTGGAACCAGACACTGACTGCTTCTGCAATATACATGAATTATCTTATCAGATGAAGGCGATGGGGAAGGAGCAATATCATAACAATTTTGGTTGCTATTCCTTCGTATACCGCTCTAATGTGAGACACCATGTCCCCACGTTTCGGAAGAAATGGCCATGATCTTGGATGAGGCAATGGTTTTGTGTTAAAAATGATTTGGTTGAGAGGGAGGATGTAAAAGATATAATTCAGCGTCCAATTCAATCACGCTTCGGCATTCGAAGGCCCTCGATCGTAAATAGTGATAAGGCTCAAGCCTGCATGGTAGCCTTCAACACTGTGTGCAGCTACATTGGCACCAGAGACTTGGTCTAGGAGCACATTACTTTCAAGGTATGGCCCCTTGTTAATGGATGGGAGATGTCGAAGGAGACCACCGATAGTTCAAGCGAAGGTGGTCTAATTTATTTGAAATATACATATCGCTACAGAAGTCAGTTCGGAGAGCTAGATGAAGAATGGCTCAAGGCCATTGAGGCGACCTTTGATGATTTGTTGGGGGCTTATACGAAAGTCGAAGACAAAGCCATGAAAATCGCCTTCAGCGCCCGTGGAAAGAAAAGGCTAAATAGAGTTTTTGATGTCATTGGTTTTGTCTATCCCGATTACTGCTTTCTGGCTCGGAAGCAAGGGACGAAAAAGAGAATTACATCAACGACCCTTTCTACTGCGTTGAAACCAAAGAGAATGAAAGTTGTAACTCACCGACCAAAGTCATATTTTTTTGGAGAGGGCTGATATAATGCCTGCTGTAGGGGTCTCAAAGGCAGAAGCTGTTGAATCTGCCAAAGGTATCCTCCCAACTTCGGAGGCAATACTCGCTGTAGCAGTCGAAGTTCCCACCATTTAGCTAAAGAAATCAGAACTAGAAAGTTCTAAGACCAACCAGTAGCCGAAGCTGCAGAGTCCTCCAGTAATGTAGGGTTCACAAGGACATCAACCGTTCCAGCGGTGACTCCTAGGAATGGGAGGAGGATGGCCAGCGTTCTAGATGCTGTTCTGAGACCTTCGAAGATGGATACTCCTGCTCCTTCTAGGGTTTCCAAAGACAAAATTGAAGAATTGGAAGAAGCTGTCACTGCAAGTGCTGCTCCTGATTGCACTAAGGCCAGACCTTCGGAAACTAGGCCAACAGAGCAAATAAACGAGAGTCTACCAGAGAAGTTATCATTGCCGATACCCGAAGCGGTGTCGACCGAAGATCTTGATTTCATTTTCCATCACGCTTTGGGAAAGCAACTGACACAGAGGCAAATTGCCAAGGCCCAACATTACGCTAAGGAACTGAAATATCCTCGAGGGTCCTTAGTGTGCGAAGGTGATGAAGAGAATGACTTTCTATACTGCCTTCCTAACAACAAGGAAATTGATGTCTGCCGAGAAATGATGGACAACATGGGTTATCCGAAGCTTAAGCTTGGGCTATCCTTAATGCCGAAGGATCATCTGGCAGACAGCTTAGCATACAATAGTCTGAAGGTTTATGCTTACTATTCCTTTCAATCTTTTGGTAATCATTTTAAGTATGTTATTTGCTTGTTTTAATAACTTATTTAACTAAAGCTTTGAAGGCTCAAAAAGAATGTGAGGATGAGAGCACAAAAATAGCCTTCAGGAATTTGCGATCGGAGGTTATAACTCTTCGAAATGAGGCACTTGAGAAAGATAAGACCCTGCTTTCCTTGGTCGAAAGGTTAAAGACAAGCGAAGCTAATTTTGCCAAACTTTCTGAAGTGGACCAAAAAATTCTAAAATTTGAGAAAGAAAAAGAAGCAGATGCAAAACATATAGTGAAAGTTGCCTAGAGGGGGGGGGTGAATAAGCAAGCGGAAATTTTTCCAACAAAAACTAGAAATGAACTAGGTAAAACTGGTTCAACAGGTGTCAAAACTGGTTCAACCGGTTTGCACGAGCTCAACTAAAGAATGAGATATGAAACTGAATTGATCTCGAAATTCACCTAGTTAACTTTGTAAATGAGATGTTCTAGATGATCCACAGGGTTCAAAGTAGTAGATCTGAGAAGGGCACTTCTCAAAATCCACACACCAAAAAGATATAAACATTTCTTCCACGAAATAGTGAGAGAACGAAGAACACGAACAAACACAATGAGCAAGAACACAAGAGACACAAGATTTATCCCGAGGTTCGGTCACACCACCAAGGTGCCCTACTTCCTTGTTGTGGTGGCCACAAAGAGTCGAGTCTCTTTCAACCCTAATCCTCCCTTTGTCGACCACAAAGGTGTCACACCCGGGTTTTAGGGGTCCAAAACCCGGGCGTGAAATTCACCGGATGTGCTAGGATCAAGTCTCACACGTATGATGACTCATGGTATAGAAACAGATGTCAAATCTTTAATATATAATGGAGTTCTGTACAAAATAGATAAACAATTACATCATACGAAGACAACGATCTAGCAACCAAAGTTGACTGGGAGACGACGGCCTAGACCTCTCACGAACTCATCATGACATCCTTCATGCTCCTCATCCTGTGGTACCTGTTCTTGACCTAGGGGGATGTGAGTATAGTAACGGTGACATTCATCGCTCAACAAGTTGTGGGGAATTATGTGCATGATCTCACCAAAGGTGGGAGCTCATGTGAAGTGTAAGGCTTACCAAAGGAGATGGTTAAAGCCGAGCATTGCTTTTAAAGTTGGTCAAAATTTTATTAGCAGTTACTAAGTTGATACCAACTCAATTAAATAAGAGATCAAATTAATAACAACACCCACAATGCAATGCAAATGAGAAATTAAGTTTAGTTCCATAAATTACTCATGTGAGGGTTCGAGCTGCTCATGACCATGAGCACAGCTGATATACTAGTTTTACACTCTGCAGAGGTTGCGCATCTTTACCCACAAGTCGTGTTACCCATTTGCCAAGGGATCATAACTTCCCATTCATCTCTACCGAGGAGACGAGGCTGGGTACAACTACGAGGCCTTTACAAAGTTCCACTAGCTTTCGAAAACTCGCTACGGTTTCTGAGAAGGGAAATATAGGAATCCTTCGTCCAAAAAGCCATCGCATCATGATCGACCCAAGAACCACCCTACACGCAGCTCCCCTACCGCCCTTGCCCCTTTCGGGTAAGGTAGTCTTCCACTAGCTTTCATAATTAGTCAGCCAAGGGCGTCCCATACAACCCTTGTGGTAGCACTATTTTCCCGGGTGGTTCTCCATGTTCTAATTAACATAATGATCTTATCATGAATAGTAATTAAAACAACAACATAATTAGAACATGATCATAGTAAAACATTAATTTCCCAAAGTGTAACACCCTAAAATCCTATTTTGGCATTTGAGAAAAATTTATTAAAGATTTACAATTTAAAAGCGTCTTTCTAATAAGCTTATCAATTGAATATTTTCCCAAAGTTAAATAAAGGGTTAATATAAATTTTGGCTATGTATTTGAACTATTTTCTTAACTAAATAATATGGTGATATATTTTACATAAATCATACTACATTTAATTATATGTTTTGTGGCATGGACAAAGGAATCAATATAAATAAATATATAATTTATACTTGCATTGTCATGCTGAGAGTTCTGATTGATGCATCAAATATATGTTTGAAATTCAGAATCAAACGTAGGATTGAAATGGGAAATGAAAATATGAAATAGAAATAGAAAAAAGAGAATAAGGAACCAAAATGGGCTTCACTTCTCGGCCCACTCCCTCATTCTCTTCTTCCTCGCCAGCCCACCGTGCCCTGCCTATGCCTGCGGGACCCACATGGCGGTGGCTTCAACTGGATTCAGCGCGCGCAGTGTTGGCTTGTATCACCGACTGGTGGGTCCCATCGCCTGGGTCACCCGCAACCTCGCGACTGATACAGAAGCTGGATACCCCAGATCTCCAACAACCGCCCAACCGAACCCCTCACCAGTCGTCGGGAAACTGAGACTTGGCCTCACGCGTGCTGGGACTTGAGCTAACTCCGATCGGTGGGGTCCGCCTCGCTGGGCATATCCTCTCCTCCATCCATAACAGCCATGGCCAAACTCCATGGCCGAGGTTCTGATAACTCCGCGATTTTTGTGCTGCCATAACCTCCCTGGCGTGATTGCGCGACCAGCCCTGGACCCACCCCCTCACCTGCGACAGTGGCCTCTATGGACTATATAAGCCGGTGCTTCCCTCGCCATATCTAGGAATCGGACCTGTGTACCGGCCATTGGGAGCAGAGAAAGACGTGATGGCCGCCGCCGTTGACCCATGTACTCATCGGTGGCAGGGCCTTGGTGTCCACTTTGGATGCTTCACCTCATCACCTGGATGTGCCCGTGGCCAAGAGAGGGAAGATCGGCCATCGTAGGCAACACCAATTACTCGCCGGGGCTAGGTGGGCATTGTTGGCTGCCATTCCCCGTGGTCGGGGCTTGTCGCAGCGCAATCACAGGTAAGATGACCCCTATAAAGCTCGTCGTTTCCCCCTCGATGTGATGCACCCGTCCGTTTGCATATTGGGGCACTAGAACCCGATTCCTATATCACCGGCGATGCCGCCGCCGTGGTGGCGTTGGGCGCCACCCTGCTCCTCCGTTGGGTAAGGAAGAGGTCCTCGGACCGTTGATGGTTTAAGGAAGGGCCGCGATCGACCCTCTGGCCGATACGGTCGGGGTGGTGTTGGGTTCGTTGGATCTAGATCGAGCGCCCGAGATTTGATCGCGCTGGTTTAAAATATGTGCTGTTGATCGACAATCCGATGGCCCGGATAACATACCGGTTCAGATTGGGAATATGGCGCGTCCGTTCCTAATCGGACTGCTGTGGATTGCCCATACCCCTTCGTCGCGGTCATTTTCTAAAAGAGACCCTAAAGAATCCAGAAACTAACCCGTCGTCCTCCATGAGTTAGTCTGAGCCTTGGAAAACTTTGCAAGCCAGCCCCTGCACTCTTTGTTTATTGCACGCACAGTCCAGAACTCAGTGAAATGAATAAATAAATATGGAAATTGATTTCTAGTATGAAATTAATTTGAGAAACTTGTATAATTCATAGAAAATTCATACTAGCTCCTTTTTAATCCATTCTAGTTCCTATAATTTAGTAATAATATTGTCTATCCCTGAGTAACACTGTTCTAGCATGAAAACTATATTAAAATTTATCATGCAATTATGTTTGTACCAAACACATAAGGACTTCAGAAATTCATAACTCCTCCGTTTTAATTCCGAATTGACTCGTTCCAGTTGCGTTAGCTTCGTATAAATATTTACTATGCAGTAACAACATAAATTATACCATGTCACATACTCTTATAGTTAGATATTTATTCATCCTATGTCTACTAGGTTAACTTTTCTAAACCAAAGCTAACCTATCCATAATCATAGGTTGATTAAAATATGATCTCTAGTCAAGTTACAATTAAGATTAAGGTTGAGTTAATTATTCATATAATATTCTCTCAAATTGTGTATATTAATCAATTTATAATATAGTTTAATATTTAAATCACATAGATCTTCCGTAAATCCTAACTCTATAACCATAACTCCAAATTTGTTGGTTCGCAAACCCACGATCTCGTAGCGACGCGTAGATTATTATTACGCAGTTTGTTCTTATGTTTGGTTTGATGTTAATTTTTCCCATACCATGTTTGTTTGTATGGCTATGACTAGCAGTGAGGTTACGTGAATCTGAAGAGCAAGTTGGTACCTAGAATCTTAAGTCCCAGGCAAGTTGTGTCCTTGGTCACTTCTTTTTACCCAATCATGTTGCTATTAATCATAATGATCTGCATAGGTTAATTTTGATGGGACCCAATAGGTTACCCTAGTTTGACTATCTTTATGCCTTGTTTACCAATGAACTTTTGGATAGTACTTGCTAGTGCTATATGTGGATTTGGGCATTGAGATACACATTATTCATACTTTTGTTATCATTTGTTAATTACTGTTCATGATAAGATCATTATGCTAATTGGAACATGGAGAACCACCCGGGAAAACAGTGCTACCAAAAGGGTGGTATGGGATGCCCTTGGCTGACTAATTAGGAAAGCTAGTGGAGGAGTACCTTAACCGAAAGGGGTAAGGGCAGTAGGGGAGTGGTCAGTGTAGGGAGGCCCTTGGGTTGATTTTGCTGTGATGGCGGTCAGGCGAGGGGTCCCTGCATTGGAGCTTCCTAGAAACTGTAGCGGGTTTTCTGAAGCTAGTGGAACTTTGTAAAGGCCTCGTAGTGTTACCCTACCTCACCTCCTCGGTAGAGGTGTATGGGAAGTCGTGATCCCATGGTAGATGGGTAACATGACTTGTGGGTAAAGATGCACAACCTCTGCAGAGTGTAAAACTGGTATACTAGCCGTGCTCACGGTCATGAGCAGCTCGGACACTCACATGATTAATTTATGGAACTAAATTCAATTTGTCATACACATCGCATTGGGATTATTTATTATTTTGTTCTACTACTTAATTGGGTTGGTATTTACTTATACTTAGTAATTGCTAATAAAATTTTGACCAACTTTAAAAGCAATGCTCAACTTCAACCATCCTCTTTGGTAAGCCTTACACTTCACGTGAGCTCCCACCTTTGGCGAGTTCATGCACATTATTCCCCACAACTTGTTGAGCGATGAACGTATGTGAGCTCACTCTTGCTGTCTCACACCCCCATAGGTCAAGAACTGGTACCGCAGGATGATGCACGTGGAGGATGCTGTCATGTGTTCGTGAGAGGTCTAGGTCGTCGTCTCCCATTCAACTTTGGGTTGCTGGATCGTTGTCTCCTCATGATATAATTATTTACTAGGTGAGTGCCCGTGCGTTGCAACGGAAACATATAATACCGCGATAACTTATCTACAAATGTGTGTTATACTGTTACGAGAAAAGATTTCGTAATTCATTTGTGATCCTAGCCATACATAAATTTTGTTATTTTAATGTAGCTATTTCATCACTACATTACAACCATTAGTACCATGCAGGACTTAGTACCATGCATGACTTCTATATATGATAGTACAATGTTCGTGTGTTTCTACATTTTCTATATATTACACAAGTAGAACTTGTTAAAATATGATAGTTGTTCAAACAAGTTCCAAATCAATATCTCATCCATTTCAAATGTACATGGCCTATATAATTTGTAATTTTACTTTGACATATACAAAATATATGCAAATTACCCTTTCTTTCCTTTATTTATTCTCATTCTTTCTTCAACATTTTTATTACATACATTATTCCTTAGAAATTAATATCATCAATATTGTGGAAATCACCCATCAGAAAGACAAAAGTGCCTTGTAAACCCCACAAACATTTCTCTTGCTAAGGCCACCGGGGAAGCGGGGAAAAAGATCCCATCCAAATGGCTATCCTCCCCCAAATATGTGACAATGTCAAGTTCATATATTGTTTGTTAGTCTGTGTTGTTAATTCTTTTCTGTTCATTTTATATATTAGTCCTGTTTGACAGTGAGCTATTTCATAGTGTTGCGAGTTCTAATTTTTCTTGATGCGTGGTAGCGGTACTGTACTAACTTCCATCATAATATGGTTCTTTGTCCGAGGTTGGGGGAAAAAGAAATTTGGCAGTGCAATGTCATATCTGAATTTTGATCCATTTAACAACCAGTGTAATAATTCAATTCTGGTTTGCTACCCACTTCAGGGCTTGTTCTTTTCAACTTAACCCATGTGAATTGGATGGTATTGAATTGGTTTAAATCTATAGTAAGTTAAAATTCATTCTTATCCATTCTAACTCTAATCCATATATAATTGGAATAATCGAACAAGTCCTTACTAATTTTGGTTGTATCCTCCTATGTAGCTAAATTTATAATTTCAACCTAAACTATATCTAGCTTCTCGTTAGTTATAGGTGGATATCTTTCCTCACCAACCTATATATGTAGCTAGGATTTTCTCTCGACCACATTTGGTGTGTGAGGGAAACATGAAGACTTTGCTTTGAAACAAAGATGTTTCAGACAAAGCTTCACTTTCTTCAACCTTCACTTCTATTATATTTTTTCTGCTATTACCAAGAAGAATCTTATTGACGCAACTCATCAGCAATTCTTTTTAGCATTAGTGCAAGAGAGAATTGATGTCATGTTGCCATGGGCTAACTTAATTTTTTTCTGAAATGTGAAGGTGCCTATCTGTGGAGATAAATATCAAGCAAACATGTGTTAAGCTCTTTGCAGAGAATATCATGTTATGAGCTTGAATGGGTTCTAGCCAAGTGCCCTTCATCCATGGTTGTTTCTTAGGGGCTTATTCTTGGCATTACCTTTTCTTGATACATCATTGTATTGCCTTCTTGATGATGTACCTAGCTTGACCTTAGATGCACCTAGCTTATCAAGATTAGTCGCACAAGCATTCATATCATAAGGACAAGTTATGCATGGAATTTACAACTTAGTGATCCAATTCGGTGTGAAGCATATGGATACGAATTGAAGTAGATTTCTAAGATATCAATTTGTAGGTTTCCAAAAATTAGAGGGTATGGATCACTAATTTCACCTTTTATAGTTTAAAAAACAAATCTATGTTAGCGCATGTTGGTCACTTGTTCTCAAATGCTATAAATCAAGAACAAGGCAACACAATTGTTAGTCATTACGAACCTTCGTCTAACCGAAGCATTATCTCCTCGAGGGTATAAAGCTTCGCCAGACGAAGGTTAAGAATAACATACCTTCATCATTTAATATGCGAGTAGAAATGCAAAAGCATAAATATGATAACTGCATTTCATTAATTGATTTATTCTTATGTCCCATAAAATGGAAATGAATATAAACAATATTAATATTACATTGATACCTTCGTCTTTCTCGAAGGTGTGGATGCGAGAAAGTGAATACAATCCAGCGTGAACAGTACGGTGTTACTGTTCATCTATTTATAGGCACGGGACATAGCCCGGGTGAAATTACATTCATACCCTTGAACGTTTATTTACAAGCAACTAAAGCTAATATGGTCTATTTAGTCTTTTAATTCTTTGCTTGGTCCAAGCCGAAGCTATTGAGCTTCGGCATTCCGCATCGTTGCTTATACATAAGGCCTTCGTCTTGAGAAACTGAGCCGAGGTTGATGATAGCTTCGGCAAGATTTTGTATTATCTTGCCGAAGGTGTTTTTGTCTTGAGAACGTTCGGTGGAGGAGAAGACCCCCAACAGTAGCCCCTTTGCGGTGCTAGATCGTTTTTCGTAGCGAGCTCGATCCGCGAAAAACACAGAGGCTTCAGAATGCCAAAGGTCCGAAAACACCTTCCTTGAGCGTGTTGTCGAAAAATAATTAAAATATTCTGAGCGTCAGCCGATCCACCGCTCAGTCAGTGCAGATAGTCTGGCAGTCCGCCTTCTTCCCCTGCAGCACTATATAAGCAGACATGTTGGTGAGAAGTTACCACAACATTCATTGCCATCGCACTTGTTATGCTATTAAAAATTTTAACCAAAGCCGAAGCTTTCTAGATTGTGCTTTCCAAACACGCTCTTCGTCATTCGAAGTTAGCTTCGTCTTAAGGAACCACAACACTTGAAATCTACCATGAGGGAGATGATGCTGAAGTGACAGAAACAGCACCAATATCAGAAGTGATTAGGCGATCGGGTCTAGTTGTATCGGAAGGGGCTATTGCCGAAGGTGAAACTGCCGAAGTTGAGCATACTGTAGTTGAGGACAGGAGCGATGATGAAAACAAAGAATACAACAATATTCTAAGCCCGTGAAAAGCAAGCCATATTGAGTTTGGGAAATCTACCGTGTTAACAGAGGACCTGGTTTTGATGAAGAAGCTAGGTTATTTTGGGGAAAGTGAGAGTAAACTTATTCGCTTTGCTGGCAAGGAAGTGATCCCAGAGCCAAAGGAGGATGAAGTTGTTGTATTTAAAAGTTTCTTTAGGGCAGGGCTTCAGTTTCCTCTATATGATATAATAGGATAGGTTTTGAAGAGGTTTGAAATATATCTTCATCAGCTGACACCAAATGCCATTGTCAGGTTGAGTGTTTACATATGGGCTCTCCGAAGCAAGGGAAAAAGTGCCAATGCCGAAGGATTTCTGCCGAGTGCACGAGTTGCATTATTAGACTGAAGGCCAGAGCAGATGGGATTCATAAAAACTTTAGGATGTTATAATTTTGCATACCGAAAAGACACTAAGGCCCCTGATGATCGGCTACCGCACTAAGTGGCCGACCGGGTGGACAAGCGAATGGTTCTACGTGAAAGCTGATGAGAAGAAGAGGGAAAAACTCATGACTATGGATATTACTTCTCTGAGGTTGAGCTTCGGGATGACAAGGCCATTATGCAATATGCAACTCGGCTCCCCATGTCAGGTGGCCGAAGTCCAATTCAGCGTGGTGGCTGCTGAAATTAGCACTAGAGACTTAGTGCAGGAATACCTGGCAAATAAAACCTTTCCAACCTCTAGCGGCTAGGGCATGCCGAAGAAGAAGGAAGGAGGAAAGAAATATGAACTTGTTCGTCTTCCCTTCTGGTTCAAGTTTGAAGAGCAATTTAAGAAACCGTGTATTGAATGGCTAGAAATGATAGAAACTATGTGTAATGAAATTCTTCGAAATTACACGAAGAAAGAAGATCAGCTAATGACCATTGCCTTTGGCACCCGGCCAAACTGAAGGCTAAATCGGGTAATGGATGCCCTGAATTTCGAGTACCCGGACTATGATAACTTGACGAAGGGGCCGAGGAGCGAAAAGAAAAAGGGTTGTCAGCATTCTGAGCAGGCAAGCTGCCCGGTCTATGAAGGAAGACGAGGAGGCCTTAAGAGGATGAAAATAGTGTCGGAGCCGAAGGCGCCAGCTCCTAAGAAACTGTAAACTTGACAAGGTACCTTCTACCGAACCGAAGGTACATGATGCACCGGAAAAAACCTTGAGCCCTTCATCACCTTCTGCTTGCCGAAGCGTTAGAAATTTTGAAGGTAATGACTGAATCCCCACCATTCAAGCTACTAAGTCCTCTGGGATTGGAACTGACCAACCTTTTACAGAAAAAGGAAATTCCTTTGGCTATCGATGGAAGAGACGGGGGACAGAAAAAGCGACGTATGATGAACATACTCCATGCAATTGAGCAAACCCCGCCTCTAGCTTTGGCAGACAAGACTGTCAAATCTACTGATGTCGAAGCTGCCGTTGTAACTGAAGGCGAAGATCTCACAGCCACCATGTCCGAAATTGACAAGATTTTATCAGACGTGGCTATGGAAAAGGAGGTGGCCACAGAAGTGTCAGACAAAGGGAAGAAGGCTAAGAAAATCTCTTCGGAAGAAGCAGACTTCGACCTACGACACCTGGGTGGCCAACAGCTTTCCGAAGAAGATATGGCAGAGTTGAAGGATTTTGCTATCAACTGCGGCTACCAGCCAGGGTCCATGCTCTTTGGTGGGGTGGATGAAGAAGTTATAGGATGCATCCGTGATTGTGCCGGTGCAAAAATTGTAGGCACTCTACCAAAGAGCATCGGATTCCCAAAGCTTGAAAGGGATATCAGCTGTTACAGGCGCCACATATCATAGAGAGCCTATTTTATTCCAACTTTAAAGTAAGTACTCTCTTTTAAGTTACTCCTGATGTGTCTGCATTAGCTTAACTATTCTAAGTTTGGACCTGCTTTTATAGAGTTTATTACTGAGCAAAGCTTTAAAGATGCAACTAAGACGACGAAGACAAGAAAAACGAAATCGTTATCTAGGGCTTAGAGGATAAGGTCAAAGAACTCGAAGATTCTTTGAAGGAGAAAGACAAAATGCTATGTTCAGCCGAAGGGTCCCTTGCTGAAGCACAAACTCAGAACATGAAGTTAAGCAAAGACCTGTCAAGCGCTCAAGCACTTTTGAAGGAAAATTCTAATCAGTTCAAATAGGAAAACGAAGCTCTGAAGGCAAGACTTAAGGTTGAACTTGAGAAAAATATGAAGCTTAGTGAGGCGCTGAAGGCTCTGAAAGAGAGATGCTTGGAGTTTGCAAGCCAATGCACCACTCGATTGAAAAGTATTTTCAATTTAGTTGGAGCTGCATCCGAAGAAACCAGCCTCTCTGCCGAAGATATACCCGAGGCACTAGAATGTATTGAAAAGGAGGTTGATGTCCTTGACGAAAGTCATAACCGGACCATGGAGACTTCTGCGCGCTGGTAGCTTCTCGTGGTATAGCTGCCGCCTTCATAAAAGTTGGGTGCAATCACGCGAGAGCTATTAACAAGCCGAATTTCAATCTTTCATCATCGGATCTGGTTGATGTTCCAACTGAAGCCCTGAAGCATAGGGAATAGATTTATTACTCAGATTTGGGCTAAGGGCGGGCGTGAATTGGCTGGACATGAAAGCTGCTCAACCCAATATGGAATTTTACCTTTGTTTTTACCTTGATCTTCTCTTGTCAAATTTCTGATTACCTTATACTTTGCTACTCTGCAGAATGATGGCACCGAAGGTCGATAAGCCAAAGCTAATTCTAAAATGTCGAAGAAGACCTTAGGATATGCTTTTGTAGTCATCTGTAGGAACACATGAAAATCCTTTGTATCATATGACAAAAAGTTGCGATTGACACTGAACAAATTATTGTAATCATTTGTAAATATCTTGTAGTACCATTTTACCTTTTGCTTCATGTATGAACTGCTTTGCTGTGGAAGAAACAAATGCTGGTAACCTTTTGAGCCGAAGGCAAAAAACACCTTCCCTTCTTCTCATTCACATCGAAGCATTTCCATGTGCAACCAGATTTCGTTTGAGATGGAGCATCTTCATATAAAACGAAGTTTCATTTGATGCGAAGCATCTTCGAAACATTTTCTCATCGAAGACAGGCATCTCCTGTTTTTGCCACAAATGTCTACGCTTTATGCCATGATGATGAACCTACGAATGTCTAATGTATGTCTGTATGAATGCAAAATGATGATGTGATGAGATATGCAAATGTATGCCAAAAACACACCCAGACTCTGCATCCCCTTAGGAACGACTTTTGAGTCTCTTCACCTTTTACTTAGGTGGTATTTAAGCTCTGCATCCCCTTAGGAACTACTTTGGAGCTTCTTCACCTTTGATTTAGGTGGTATTTTAGTTTTGCATTCCCTTAGGAACGACTTTGGAGCTTCGTAACTTACTCTGCGTCCCTTTAGGAATGACTTTGTAGCTTCTTCACCTCTTAGGTGGCATCTTAGCTCTGCATCCCCTTAGGGACGACTTTTGAGCTTCTTCATGGCCTTTATACTTGGTGATATGATCTAGATTTTACATTTTACATGTGGGGGAATTCGGCCCTTGTATTGCACAGGGCTACACAAAAAATGAAAATTACAACCTATGGCCCCATTAAAAACCTTTCTCCCCTCTTGAAAGGAAAAGGGTGCCATAGGGAAAAATAGGAAAATTACATAGTTTACACATAATATCTTCGAAGCTCATCCGCATTCCAAGACCTTGGTATGTCATTGCCATCTATGTCTTTCAACCTATAAGATCTGGGTCTCGACGAAGATACCACCAAGAAGGGACCCTTCCCACTTGAGCTGAAGGTTGCCCACTGTATCTGGGTTGGCCACTCTACGAAGCACCAAATGTCCTGGCTTGATGTTCTTCAGTTTCACCTTACTGATCATGCCATTTGATTGTTTCAGCTTGGTACTTGTTGGGGGCCTGCTTCATCGCTGAAGGTCCTTTAAGAAGAAGCACCTTCGAAAGATCAGCGTATAATCAAACACAGCGCGAAAGTACACGCAGAAGCTACGATCCAGGGAGCTTCGGCATAGCGACATGCCTTGAGACGAAGGGCTGCACCGACTTAAAGAGGAAAAGACCAATCAGTCCATGATGATTTGTGTCATGATTGTAACTAGTCATCAATGACATAAATGTAATTCTGACCAAGGTTGCGTCCCGTGCCTATAAATAGGTGAACAGTACCCCCGTACTGTTCACGCTGACTTGTACTCATTCGTGCGTCACGCTTGGACTTTTGCCTTCTGTCAAGCCGAAGGTACAAATGTAATTTAATATTGTTTCTGTTTATTCATAATAATATATTAAAAATATATTAATAATGTCATATGATTATTCATGTTGTCTCTTATATTCATATGCTTCTTCTCTCATTAACATAAACTTCAATGAAGGTATGTCCTTCATGACCTTCGTCTAAAGATCATTATATCCTAAGGGAGGTAATCCTTCGAAGGACGAAGGGTATTAACCTTTAAAATTTTGTGTTGCCTTGTTCTTAACTCATAGCATTTGAGAACAAGTCCCCAACATTGGTGCCCACCTCCGGTGAACTCACTTCCACTTTTGAGTTGATGGCTTCGTTTAACAACCAAGTCATAGCACCTTCAGCTACGAAGCTGGTTCAAGTTCAGAGCCGGCTAACAAGAAGCAGAAGAAGGAAGCACAGAGAAGGGTGCAGCATGTTGGAGTGCAGGGACCCTTCATCAATTCCAAATGGTCTCACATTCCAATCACCTTCTCCTAAGAGGACCTTCAGCTCAAAGATTACCCTCACAATGATGCTATGGTCATATCTTGTGTCATCAAGGGATTTCTGGTCCATAATGTTCTGGTTGACACAGGCAGTGCAGCAGATATAATATTTGCTAAGGCCTTCAGACAGATGCAAGAGCTAGAAGACAAGATTCATGATGCTACACACCCTCTTTGTGGCTTCGGAGGAAGGCAGATTGTCGCACTTGGTAAAATCACAATTCCAGTGACCTTCGGCTTCGTCCACAACACAAGGACCGAACAGGTTGTCTTTGATATTATTGACATGGAGTACCCCTATAATGCAATCATTGGCTGAGGGACACTTAATGCCTTCGAAGCAATACTTCATCCAGCATATTTGTGCATGAAGATACCTTCGGAACAAGGGCCCATTGCTGTTCATGGGAGTCAAGAAGCTGCCAGAAGGGCCAAAGGAAACTGGACAGATTCAAAGGCAATCCATAACATAGATGGACCCGAAGCCTATCAGCAGTATAAATACAAAAGAGAGAAGGATGCTTCGGCGGATTAGCCAAAGCCTATGTTTCTATGTGAAGACATAGCAGAACTAAGGGTACTGTTGGGGTCTCAGTTATCTGATGAGCAAGAGAAGACTTTGCTAAGATTTTTATTCAACAACAAAGATGTTTTTGCTTGGTCAGCTAATGATCTCTGTGGTTTCAGCAGAGATGTTATTGAACATTCACACAATGTGGATCCATCCTTTAGGCCAAGAAAACAAAGGCTTCGGAAGATGTCTGAAGACAAAGCTGAAGGTGCTCGGAACGAAGTAAAGAGACTTCTTAGTGTCGGTGTCATCAGAGAGGTGAAATACCCAGAATGGCTAGCCAACACTGTTATGGTGAAGAAGGCCAATGGTAAATGGAGAATGTGTATTGATTTCATAGATCTTAACAAGGCATGCCCAAAAGACGAGTTCCCATTGCCAAGAATAGACTCTCTAGTAGATGCAACAGCTTCTTCAGAGCTCATGAGTCTACTGGATTGTTACTCAGGCTATCATCAAATTTGGATGAAGAAGGAAGACGAGCCGAAGACTAGCTTCATAACTCCCAGTGGCACCTATTGCTACCTTCGGATGCCTGAGGGGCTCAAGAATGTCGGAGGAAGCTTCAGCAGAATGACAGCCAAGGTCCTTCATTCTCAAATAGGTAGGAATGTACTGACCTATGTTGATGATATCATAGTGAAAAGCACAAAGCAAGAAAATCACATTGTGATTTGCAAGAGACATTTGCCAATTTCAGGCAAGTTGGCCTGAAGTTAAATCCAGAAAAGTGTGTTTTTGGGGTGAAGAAGGGCAAGTTCCTTGGCTGTTTGGTATCAACGAAGGGAATTTGAAGCCAACCCGAGCAAGATTGAAGCTATCCTTCGGATGGAGCCGCCAAACACAAAGAAGGGGGCCCAACGGTTGGCAGGAAGACTAGCATCATTAAACAGATTCATATCCAGATCAGCATAAAGAAATCTACCATTCTTTGAAATACTAAAGTCAGCCAAAGTTTTTCAATGGGGTCCGGCTCAGCAAAAAGCTTTCGAAGAGCTGAAGCAATACTTGATCGATCTAACAACACTAACTCCACCTTCGCCAGGGGCTCCATTACTCTTATATGTGGCAGCTTTGCACTCTGCAGTTAGTGCGACTCTTGTACAGGAGAAGTTAGATGGCCAAATCAAAAAGCAAGCTCCAGTGTACTTTGTCTTCGAAGTTTTAAGTTTATCAAAGAAAAATTATACAGAATTGGAGAAGGTGTTGTATGCTGTATTAATGGCCTCCAGGAAGCTTCGGCACTATTTTCAAGCATATCACATAATCGTTCCTTCATCACAGCTTATGAAGGACATAATGAGGAACAGAGAAGCTACTGGAAGGATTAGAAAATGGGTTGTGGAACTTAATGAATTCAGTATCGACTATGTGCATAGATCCTCAATTCAATCCCAGGCGTTAGCAGACTTCATTGCTGATTGGACGCCAGGGGCTCAGGAAGAAGAAACAAATAAAGACGCCGAAGCTTGGATAGTGTTTTGCGATGGTTCTTGGTGAACCTTCAGCGTAGGAGCAGCTGTTGTCCTAGTTGCGCCTTCCAAAATCAGAACATGTTATGCAGCAAAGCTTGACTTCGGTTGTACAAATAACATTGCTGAATACAAAGCACTTCTGTTGGGACTTCGGAAGTTAAAGGCAATGGGAATAACATGGGCCATCCTTAAAACTGACTCTCATGTCATTTCTGGTCTATAGACAAAAGTAGTATGGTGAGAGATCCAAAGCTCGAAAAATATCTCGATACAATTCGAAGATTTTTCTGTCAAGAATATTCCAAGAGGAGAAAATGAATATGTAGATCTATTAGCCAAATCAGTGGCACAGGGGCTCCCTTTACCTTCGGAAGTATTCTTCGAAACAATAAAAGCACCTTTGGTTGAACTTATGGAGAGAGCAGTGCTTACAATTTCCCCTGTACATAGTGAAGATTGGAGAACTGAAATTATATCTTTCCTCCAAGGTAATTGTCTTTTGGATGACGAAGCTTATAATAAGAGAATGGAGGCAAGGACAAGACCGTATGTGATAATAGAAGGGGAATTATATAAGCATGGAGTCTGTTCTCCACTCCTGAAGTGTTTATCCAGAACCGAAGGTATAGAATTAATGAAGGAGATACATGCAGGTTTGTGTGGATCTCATGTTGGGTCTAGGCCCTTGTTGGGAAAAGTGTTTAGACAAGGATTTTATTGGCCAAAGGCAGTTTCGGATGCAGCGGAGTTAGTTCAAAAGTGCGAGAATTTTCAAAAGTGTGCAAGAGATCAGAAGCAACCTTTGTCTCTCACATAGCTGATACAGCCTACTTGGCCATTGCAAAGATGGGGCTTGGATCTGTTAGGCCCACTTCCACCAGCGCAAGGTAATTTGAAATATGTTGTGGTGGCTATAGAATATTTTTCTAAGTGGATTGAAGCAAAGCCTTTGGCTACAATAACTTCGGTTACAGTCCAAAAATTCTTCTGGCAAAATATTGTTTGTCACTTCGGCGTGCCGAAGGCTATAACTATGAACAATGGAACACAGTTTGATGCTGAAACGTTCAAAGACTTCTGTGACCAAATTGACACGAAGATTCATTTTGCATCAGTAAGGCACCCAGAATCAAATGGACTGGTAGAAAGAGCAAATGGCATTATAATGACAGGGATAATGAAGCTAATCTTTAATAAGCCCAGAGGAAAGTGGCCGGATGAGTTGATCAAAGTGGTGTGGAGCCACAACACAACCATGTCAAGATCAACAGGATTTACACCTTTCAAACTATTATTTGGTGATGAAGCTATAACTCCAGAAGAAGATAAAGCAGGATCAATAAGAACAGTAGCTTCGGCAGAAGACGAAGCTGATTATCACGTAGCAAAAGATACTATAGAGGGGACCAAACTTCAGGTTGTAGAGAACATCAATAAATATCAAGCCGAAACAATAAAATGGCGTGAGAGAAAAGTTCAGTTGAAAAATATTAAGCCAGGGCATTTGGTGCTTCGGAGAGTGGCCAATCCGGACACAGTAGGCAAATTGCAGCTGAAGTGGGAAGGACCTTTTCTAGTGGTATCTTCGTCGAGGCCCGGTTCTTACAGATTGAAGGATATGGACGGCAATGACATACCCAGATCTTGGAATGCGGATGAGCTTCAGCGATATTATGTGTAATTTGATGTAATCTTTTTTCATTTTTTCTATGGCACCCTTTTCCTTTCCAATGGGGGAGAAAGGTTTTTAATGGGGCCATAGCTTGTAATTTTTCCTTTCTTATTTAGCTCCATGAGAGCCAAATCCCCCAAAAGGATGTAAAATGTAAAATCTGAGTATGCACCATCGAGTGCAGAGAGAAAAAAAGGAAAAACAGGGAGAAGCTCAAAAGTCGTCCCCAAGGGGATGCAGAGCATGACGAAGCTACAAAAAGTCGTTCCTAAGGGAGCGCAGCGTAAGTTTTCTGCTCAAAAGTCGTTCTAAGGAATGCAGAGCCAAATATGTGACGGAACCTCTCAAGTCATTAGGCCCACCTACAGTTGTCCTTGTCCATCGGACCTCGGACAACCCTGCAAGTGCACCTAATCACTTGACAAGTTCGGTATCTGAATTCTTTACCTTGCCCAAGAGCGTTTCACCCGTCACGTAGATATTACAACACATCAGAGTGTAAAATATAACATGCTGATATTCACCATCATTTTACATTACTTAAGATGTAATGTTATAGACTCAATGTACAACATGACTTCATTACCTATTTTACATTAGCATTATTTCTAAACTATACTACTCTAGTATTTATCATATTTAGTAGCTTCGCTGTTGGTTGTAGGGGACCGTTCGTCAGCCAGGTTCATTGAAGGAGGGGGCTTGAAAAGGTCCAATCCCCACCAAGTGCTTCACCTGCTGTTCCAGAAGGTCCGGCTCCCATTCCAACAGGGTCGGCAGGTACGTCGGGGTGCAGTCGCGAATACAATTCATGAACTTCCTCATGCAATGTATTGCAATACACCTGCAAGTTGTCAACTGCCGTGCTAAGCTCCTCCACACGGGCTCGAGCTTTGGCTTCCCGATCCCAAGCAATGGAACGTGAGTTGACCGCCCAATCGATTGCCAAATCCCGTTCGGCAAGCTCATCTTGCAGATGTCGGACGTCAGCTCTTAACTCATTTATACGCTGACCATCCTCAACCCACACCCTGTTTCTGTGATGTAGCTCCTTTCGAAGCTGCTCCACCTAGGCTTCTAGGTCTCTAATGGGGTCATTACTGTCGATGCTGCTCTCTTCATGCCTTGGAGCCAGCTGATGCCGAGGCACGCCAATCGGTCCAGTGGATTTACGCGCGGTTTTCCTCGTGCGCGGCGGCATATCTCCATAAGGGGGAAAACTTTATTAGTATAGTTTTTAACATGATGCATGCATAATTACATAATCAACCTTAGTTGATTCACAACCTTCTATACATTGCACTCTACTACCTGGTCTTATAAGATAAGTACTTCAGAAGGTAGTAAGATAAGAATGAAAGAAATTTTCTTTAGATAAGTCTTTGAAATTTCTTTTTGAAATGTCTCATAATATCTACAGAGATGGGCTTCGCTCCGATACCAGCTGTGATGGAACCTCCCAAGTCATTAGGCCCACTTATAGTTGTCCTTGTCCATCGGGCCTCGAACAACCCTGCAAGTGCACCTGATCACTTGACAAGTTCGGTATCTAAATTCTTTACCTTGCCCAAGAGCGTTTCACTCGTCACACAGATATTACAACACATCGAAGGAACGAATATGCGGAAGCAGTTACAACAACTTATTTTATATTAAAGTATGGAAAGAGTATTATTATTACAAACCAGTAATATATAAGATTGCGGGAGTAATATTATTACAAACCCGGGAGGCAAAAACCCCTCCCGTTTAACAGTAAAGATTTTAAAGGAGGAGACTTCCTCCTGAGGCTTCAATCCTGGTTTTCTTCCTTAGGCACCACCTTGGAACAAAAGCAACAAAAAGTTGCTGCTTCCTCACCTACAACAACATGGGTTTGAAAACCCTGAGTACGAAGTGTACTTTCGCAAGTCTTACCTGTCAAAATAAAAGACTCTCAATGATATGCTGGCTTGAGGGAGTCAAGGTAAGGCTTAATCAAGAATCAAGACTCTGTTTGAAAAAATGCTTACTAATAGTGGATCCTTAAAAATCTAGTTTTATTAGCAAGTTAAGTCATTACCTGAATTCTAGAGTTCTTTCTATCCTAGTTCAAGCACTTGGCCTATACTAGCCATTTTCTTATCAATCCTTCTTGTTCACTGGAATGCTACGTGTAGGTCAGTGACCAAGTCTTCATGTCCGAGAAGTAACGGCGATCCGAATCGATTAATACTCAACTGAGGATCTCCAATCACACGACATATGTAGCACTTAACCCTTGCATATGTCAACTCACCACCGGGGTTCTTAAGACCAGATCAGGTTCACGCCAACCGAGAGCACAGATACACCACCCTCCAGCCTCTTGTCACGAAGGGTACACGCTACTCTCGCCATCTCTCCACTCCCATTGCGTGTTATCTTATTCTGGTAATAGTTTGCCCGAGGCCAAGCTTACCCATGATGAGGCATGTGACCAGTTAAAGGGTCCTCGATCATCAAGCCTACATCGACAAGGTCCTTAATCGACTCAGATGGAGACACTACATCAAGACTCTCTTCTCGTGCAAGTGACCCGCCCGGTCTCAGTTTTATCATTTCAACCCAAAGTTTGGTACCTGACAGAGGTACATCTTTTCCGATGTTGAATCCATCACGACCATGATGGATCCACCATCAAGTTTTATTTTTGAAAATCATCCCTTCCCACTTGAAGCATCATCTTTTGTTGAAAACAAAACATTTTGTTTTTCTAGAGCAAGACTAAGCATAAGAAAAACCTTTTTATAAAACAGGGATCAAGGAAAGGTAATCAATCTTTCAAGGAAGGAAATGCATCAATTGTTTAGCACACAACTCCTATTACCTAATGCATCAAGCAAGTGAGAAAGGTTTTAAAATAGCAAGGAGGTGGCAAATGCACCGAGGCTTGCCTTGTGTTATAGGAGAGTCGGGCTCTGCTCCACAAATGTCAAAATAAAAGCAGTTCCCGGCCGGTGGGTCTTCAGGTGGTGGTGGTGTAGCTCTTGCTTCTTCAACTTCTACTTCTTCTTTGTTTTCTATATATATCACATATATAACCATGAATGCTCATGTAATGTTTATGAAAATGCAAAGATAATAAAGGTATATTATCTTGGGTCTTGAATACAATTTTCCTTCACGGGACTCCAGGAAACTAGGGTTTTTGGAGTCAGAACTGTAGTTCCTAGGGCAGGAATCACTAGAAGATTAGGGTTTTGGGGTTTAGGCACCAAAAATTGTCCAAACCATACCAAATTTTACCCAAGGCTTTTAAATAACATTTAAAGTTTATCCAAAAAGTTTAGTAATTTTTGGAGTTATTAATAAGTTTTTAAAATTCTAGGAGTATAGGTTTTGGCTATTTTAAATACTCCCTAATTCCTTATTTGGACTAAAAATCATAAAACTATTTTTATTAAATAGTATAGAATTTTAGGAACCTAGCAAAATTGGTCTGGTATTTTTAGCATTTTCTATAGTTTTCTAGAAATTCTCTAACTCTGGTAGAAAAAGAAAAGGGAAAAACATGAATAGTACTGAGTCGAAACTGGCCCAAGTCAGCCCACGAACAGGCAAACACGCCCGCGTGCGCGCACCCGCGTGACGGTTTTGCACCGAGGCCCTTAGGGGTTTGAATAACTAGGGAAGAGTCCCGCACACTATTTGTTTCAGTCGCTGACATTTGCACCGAAGCCCTCCACGTTCTAATTCTTCACAACCCGTGGTCCTCGACAGCGAGCGGTGAAGAACCAAGCTCCGGCGAACCTGTACCGGCCAAGACATGCAATGGCCCGTGCCCTAATTTGGCTGAGACCTAATTCAACGCCTAATAATCGTTTCCCCTCGCTCAATTGCACAATCCGAGTTCTTAATCACACTGCCTACGGTGATAGCGCGAACTACGGATGAACACAGGTATTCCCGACGATCTAGCGCGGTCTAGCTTAATTGAACGGGTCGAGGAGCATCAGGGGGACATATGGGTACTGAAACAGGAGAGCAAAGAGCATGAACGGACCTAGAATGAGCTAGCCACGATGATGTTAGTATGCGCGGTGTTTCGCACCGATTTGGGGGAAATCCCAAATTGGGGCTCTCTGGTGAGTAATTGGAGGTACGAGCGGGTAGAGTGGATGCTTGAATACCTAGCGGAGCCGAGGGTGTGCTCAATTTATAGGATCCATGAGCGGTGGTGACCATTTCGGGGAAAGACGCGCGGCGGTCGGAGAGAAGGGGGTGCTCTGGCGCAAGCGATTGGTGGCATTTACCGTGGCGGGCTCACCGACGACGCTTGGGTGGGCTAGGATGACTCACTGCGGCATGGTTAAAGCACCAAGGCACGTGGCGCATGGTCGCGAGGTGGCTAACTCCGACGAGCCTATCCAAAGCGGCCGTGACCCAAGCGGGTACGGCGGCCGGAGTTCATCCACGGGGTGATATTTCTTACCCTCCGGCGTTATCCAACTGTGCTAGGCACGAATCACCGCGGCGGGCGCGAATCCGGGTGCACGGTCGCCGGCGGTGAGTTATCTGAACTGGCGTTCTGATCTGGACACTGTACCATTGAAAACCCGATTCAGAGCGCCTGACAGAGTCTGTTTGGGGGCGATTTGCTCCAAATTTTGTATGGTGACCAGATCAACATTCTGTATCAAAGTTGTAGCCTAACAAACCAGCTCTAAATTTGTCACAGAGGTTTTAGTTAAACATCCATCAAATCAAGCTCCACAGGGTCCCAAAGTTGATCCAATCCAATGTCTTCTCTAAATATCAGGGAGTCTTAGTCTGACAGCCAGACTTCAGGGCCAATTATCTCCACTTTTTGTATAACAACAATGCTTAATCACTTAAGCAAAGTTGTACTCCTATAGTAGCTCTAGACTTTTGATGTGTTGACCCTAGGCAAATTCTTTGTATTTTTAGAACTACAGAGCTCCAAAGTCAGCCTTGTTCACTGGTTTTCAGACTTAGTCACATGAGAGGAATAGAGTGGCTTTTTGCAAATAAGCCCAATTCTCATGGTTTGATTTGCAAATCCCAAATATGTGAACCATATGATTTGAGGACTTCAATACCATGGTTTTTGCACTTGGGTCCAAAAGTGTGCAAAATTTACATATAACCCCCTAGGGTTTCAACTTGGGTTTTCCTGGGGTCTTTTAGGGTTTTTGGCACCTCTAGGGTTTGAGTGTCACTTAAGTCCATTAATGGTGATATCTTATGATTATTTCTCATGAGTTTTGAAGTTTTCTCATGCTTAAGCTTTATTATCACTCCTAAGCCTAGTTTAGGGTTAAGTACCCTACTCTAGGGTTTCACCCATGACTAGTCACATCAATACAACTTGTTTGAAATTTTTGCCTAGTGAATGCATTCTAAGTGTAACAAACACATGATATGCTGATGCTCATGATGTTATGCTCAAGTTTTAGTGATAGTAACACCAGGGGTGTTACAAAATACTGCCGAAATATAAGGCAAAGAAGTTCAAAAGTCGTTCCTAAGGGGATGCAGAACTTATACCGCCGAAATAGAAGGCGAAGAAGTTCAAAAGACGTTCCTAAGGGGATGCAAAACTTATACCACCGAAATAGAAGGTGAAGAAGCTCAAAAGACGTACCTAAGGGGATGCAGGGTCTGGGTGTGGCTTCGTGTGCGTGTGTTTGGACATTCATTTGCACATTACATCACATCATTCATTTGCATTCATACACATTCATGTAGACATTTGTAGGATCATCATCATCATAACATAGAGTACAAACAGATGCTTCGGCTTTGATGACAATGCTTTGACGAGTATACAGAAGCAAAGATATGCTTCGATGTGTACGAAAAGAAGGGAAGGTGTTTTTCGCCTTTGGCTCAAAAGATACAAATTTCGTCCACACCAAAGCAATTCACACACGGATGAAAAGGTAAAAATATGTTACAAGGTATGAACAAATTTACAGAGTAATGTTTGTTTTCTAAATTACAATATCTTTTGCAAAGATAATTCAAATGTCTCTAAAGCTTTGTACATCAGCTTCATCAGTCTCCGTCAAGCTTCGTATTATTAACCTTTGGCATCGTCATCCTGTACACAACAAAGCAGTATATGGTAAAAAAGTAATCTCAGGAGAAGGTAAGCAAACAGGTACAAGGTTAATACCGGCTTAAGATGACTTCGAGCTTTGTCACCAGCTAAGCCCCGCCCACCCTTCGTCGAAATTTGTGTTATAAATCTATTCCCAAACTTTGGGCTAGGCTGGGGATATCGGCTAGGTCCGCTGGTGATAAGTTGAAGTTCAGTCTGTTGACAATCTTTTCATGCGTGCAACCAGCTTTCATAAAAGCTACAGCTGTGCCGCAAGAAGATAGCAGGGCATAGAAGTCGCCGTGCCCAGCTATTACTTCGTCGAGCGCCTCAACTTTGCTCTCAATATGTTCGAAGGTGCTTGGCAGGTCTTCAACCGAAGGTTCAAATTTTTCAAAGCTGGCTCCCACTGAGTTGAAGACCTGTTTCAGCCGCTGCACGCACCAGTTGCCAAAGTTCAAGCATATGTTCTGAAGCTCTTTTAAGGATTTTTGCAGATTCAAACTTTTCTCGACTTCGGCTTCGAGCTTCGCATCAAAATTCTTCTTTTCTTGCTCGAAGCTTTCTGATCTTCGGAGGAGTTCATCGTTTAATCTGGCAACTTTGGCTTGGGCTTCAGCCAATGAACCCTCTATTGTCTGAAGAAGGAAGTCTTTCTTTTCTAGAGAAGCTTCTTGATCTTTGATTTTATTTTCCAAGCCCTCGATTATAACCTCATTCTTCTTATCTTTGAGGTCTTGTTGCATTCTCAAGTATTTGCTTAGCAGCATACTCTGTGCAAAATAATCTTCATCAGAAATCTTTGCTTCATCACAAAACAATAAAAACTAAGAAAAAAGCTTTACCTTAAAGTTGGAGTAGAATAAGCTGCCGACGATATGCTGTCATCGGTAACTGCTGATGTCAGCTTCAAGCTTTGGAAAACCAACACTCTTCGACAGAGTGCTGATAACTTTCACACCGGTGCGGTCTCGAATGCATCCTAAGGCTTCTTAGTTGATTCCACTAAAGTGCATGGCTCCTGGTTGGTAACCATAGGTTATAGCATACTCCTGCAGCTCCTCCTTCTCATTCTTGGATAATTCTTGACCAACTAGATTTTGAAAGTTGAAGCTTTTTTCTTCCGAAGTATCTTCGACAATTTCTTTCCCTTTTCCAGGCACTGCGGCCAGGGCTTCTTTTATAACCGCTGCAGTCTCCTCTACAGCCAGGACTCCCTCTGTAGCCGCGGCAGTCTCCTCCGCGGTCAAATCCAAGAGCACTTTATCAATAGCAGATAATGTACTCTCCAGATTGGTAGCTTTGGCAGTCGCAGCTTTGGCAGAAGTAGCAGCTTCGGCAGCTGGTGTCAATTTTGATGCTGAGGCCGGCGGTGGAGTTTCCTAAATGGCTTGCATAATAGTAACAATTCTTCGCTTTTTTGGCCCAACCGCCTTTTTCACTGCCGAAGGCTCGTCCTTCTTCTATAAAAGCTTCGTCAGATGTGGCCCCAAAGGACTTAGCAGCTTGATAGGTAAGGATTCGGTCATTACCTTTAAATTTTCTTCTACTTAGGCAGTAAAAGGCGTCGAAGGAGCTTCCTCCTCTATCTCAGCCATCTTCTGCTCTGGAGTTGCATTTTTTATCTTCTTCGAGGTCGCCACCTTCGGCTCAGGACTGGATTTTCTCTTTTTCAGAGCTTTTTCGTCCACTTTCACCATCCTAGTAGCCTGTCTGCCCATAACACTGACAACCCTTTTTCTCTTTGGCCCTTTGTAACACCCTGAATTTGGGAGTAGAATTTTTTCTTCTTTTCTCTCACTGAATTCGGGTGTTACTCTCTTTTCTCTTCCCGTTTGCCTCCTTTTCCCCATTTTAAACCCGTATAGTGACAGGTGTCCGTGTCGTGTATAAACAAAACCTAAGTGTCATGGGTGTTGCATCATGCTGAAGCGCTTTTCTTTGTCTGATGTCGCGTGTTCGTCTCGTTCCACTTCGGATTTCAGTTCGCGATTTAATCCCGTTTAATGGTCGTGCGTGTCGTGGGTTTCGATCCGCGATGTGACCCGGCCTAGCCCGGCCCAGTCCGGTCCGGCGCGGTCTGGCCCGCGCGCCCCACACCCCCTCCCCATGCGCCCCCTTCTCCTCTCCCTCTCTCATTTGGATTTCCCGCGCAGCAACCTTCCTCTCCCTCCCCCACCTCTCTCTCTCCCCGTGGTGCCCTAGGGATTGGAGACGGCGATCACCGGAATTTGGACCCCGAGGTGAGCTCCCCTCCCCTCCCCTCTTCTCTCTCTCTCTTCTCTTCCCCTCCCCCCTCTCTTCTCCTCTACGCCCCCCCGTTTTCCTCTCCCTGCGCGGGCGCGGCCCCGGCGAGGGCGCGCGGCCTCGGCCCCCTGCACAGGCGCGACTCCCCCTGCGCGCGGCTCTGGCCCCCTGCGCGCGGCCGTCCTAGCCCCGTTGCGCGGCGTCCGACCCTCGGATTAGTTAGTTTCAAATTTAGTTTAATGAGCGTGTTGAGTCGCGCGCTTCGTTGCGCGACGATTCAATTTAAGTTCGTATTTATCAATGTGCTGCGTCGCGCGCTTCGTCGCGTGATGATTTAATTTAAATTTGTGTTTATTAGTGTGCTGCGTCGCACGCTTCATCGCGCGACGATTCATTTTAAATTCGTATTTGTTAAGGTGCATTGTCGCGCGCTTCGTCGCGCGACGATTCGTTTTAAAATTCAGTTCAGCTGACGTAAGCCGTCATGTGTTTCGTCACGCGACGCTTAATGTTTGTTTATAAAAGTAATGCAGGAGTCTTGTTGCGCGCCCCGTCGCGCGACAAGTCGTTTATTTCTTAAATTCAATTTGAATGCTGCGTCGCGCGTCTCGCCGTGCGACCATTTCCTTTGATTCACCTTTATCTACTTATACTAATTAAATGTGGAACATGGCCTTACTTTATGCTAAACGCAATGGCCAAATTAATACCCTTCTGTTTAAAGGAGTAGTTTAATTTATAATTGTGCAACGTGATCGCTTCTCGACTGTAGACTCGACCGCTATTTTCTCTTTCTCGCTTAGTCGTAATTGCGAGCCCTGCGTTGAACGTGTGTTTAATTATTGCATTCCATTGTATGGTGTACTGTTCTTTTGTATTAAAGGTGTGGAATGTATGTCTGAACTCGTATAGAGAACGATCTGGTTGGGGAACCCGAAGAGCTCGCAGGTGAAGCCCCTGAGCAGCAGTCGGTTGGTGGAGGCAATTGTCCCTTGACCTATCTTTGTCCTATACATTCTTTAATTCACCTCCCGCATTTCACAGTTATACCTAAGGATTGACTAGCTTTCATTATCCATGTCCTTGTTTACCTATTTGGGTTGGATTATTATTGCTTAGTCTTACGCTATTGCTCAACTCTAATCAATGAACATGATGAGAATTATCAATGATACACTGTTTTCTCCTCTTTTATTATGATGTTATACTTGTGACCTTCAAGGGGGCTCGAGCGGTTTCTCGAGTACCTCTCCGTAAGGACCTGTTTGTTGGATGACCGCCCAGAAAACAGTGCAACCATGAGGGTGGAGTGGGACGCCCTTAGCTGAATAATTAGAGGAACCGGGGTATAGTTCGCTTAGCCGTTGTGCCGTCAATGGGGCTCGGTGTATGCGGCTCGCTCTGCCAAGGTTGATTTGTCCCTTGGGGAGGAGTGCGGTACATTTAGGAAACCTAACGGGCGGCTACAGCCCCGGGGAATCTTTGTAAAGGCTACGTAGTGATACCCTGCTGGGTCACCTTGGTAGTGATCAATGGAGAGTCATGATCTCCGGGCAGGAAGGGAAATCACAGCTTGTGGGTAAAGTGCACAACCTCTGCAGAGTGTTTGAAAAACTGATATATCAGCCGTGCTCGCGGTTATGAGCGGCCAAGGGAGCTCCAGTGATTAGTGGTACTTGATCAGAGATGTTCGGATTAAAGGTGGCAATGAGATTGATGGTTTTTGGTATTGACTCTGGTAATGGTAAGTGGTACTGTTTCCGTTTGGAAAGGAGTACGTTTGGGTTAATAACGTGGGTTAATTCTAAAACTTGGCTTTCTCTACTAGTAATAATAATCTGACAAACTAAAAGCAACTGCTTGACTTACCCCCCACATAAAGCCAGTCCACTACAGCCAAACAGGATACTTGCTGAGTATGTTGATGTGTACTCACCCTTGCTCTACACACCAACCCCCCCAGGTTGTCCGCATTGCAACCATTGCTCAGGAGAAGATGAAGCCGTGGAAGGAAACTTCCAGGAATTCCAAGATTACGATGAGTTCTAGGCGTGGGTTAGCGGCAACCCCCAGTCGGCTGCCTGTGAAGGTCGCGTTTATCTACGTTTTGTTTTCGCACTTTGATTTATTGTAAAGACTATGTGGATGTCTCAGACATATGATGTAATCGACTATTATTTCCCTTTTAATACTATTTGAGTACTGTGTGATGATGTCCATGTTATGTAACTGCTGTGTACGTGAATTGCTGATCCTGGCACGTACATGGTTCGCATTCGGTTTGCCTTCTAAAACCGGGTGTGACATAGGTGGTATCAAAGCCGTGCTGACTGTAGGACCGCTAACCTAGAGTAGAATGGTCATTCTAAGGATTATAGACCTCTGTCCCTGCCTTGACTTTGGTATCCCTTCAAAAGTTGGTCATATCGACCAAACCTATGTTCTACTATATATTATACCTTGCTGAAAATGGTGTTTTATTCTAATCCTTCATTTATTTATGGTTTATTACTTGCTGGTCATATTAGTTCTGTTCTCACTCTTTTGCTTACGATGTCTTTTGTAGATGGCTCGTCTTAGACACACTGCACGGAAGTCAGTCATCCCCTTCTTGCCTTCCCGTCTCGCGGAGCGTCCGCTTTGCCGTCCCGTGACCGGTCAGTCCAGCCACTTGGAGAGGCTGCACCACCGCCTGCACGAGGAGCAGGAACGTCGACGACAGGAGTAGCAGGGCTCTTCTTTCTCGCTCCAACATGAGATAGAGTCTGTGAGGAGCTGCTCCCCTATGCTTCCCCTGGAGGCGCCCCCTGCACCACCCCTGAGCGCCCCAGTCCCTGGGGTAGCTGCTGGAGGAGACCCAGACGACGAAGGTGGCGACAGCAGCTCGATCCACGACACTGACTTTTCTGCTAACTAGGAGCCGGAAGGATGGGTTGCTCGACCCATCACTCGCGACGCTGCTCGCGGGTGTCACTTCCACGATGTGCTCGACACCTTGCTACGTCGGGCACTTGACCGGCGTACTTGGTCCATCGAGTATCGCTGTGTGGTCTACCAGCATAGTCGTGGGTTCTACCCGGACCGCTGGGAGGCGACCTGCTTGGTGCGCCGTCCGGAGAATAGTCTCTGAGGTGCTGAGGTCTGCTCAGAGCACTATTCCATCTCTGAGCGGGACTCAGCTGAGGCGGCCATGCAAGATGCTGCACGACGTGCGCTTTCGCACTACTGCTCAGTTCTCGGTGGGGTAGCTAACGGTCTCAACCTGAAGTATTACCCCCGCCGTCCATCTGGCAGCACAGGAGGCGTGATTGTCTCACCTGTCGGTGAGGACAATCCTAGGTTGAGCAGCACAGTCAACCTAGCCGCCGTGCTAAACACAGAGCTGGACCATGCATTAGACGAGATGAGTAGGGCTCGTGCTGAGATTGCCCTGCTGCCTCGCGCGGAACGTCGTCACCTGGATGATGGCTCCCCCACTCCCGTTGGGACTCAGCACCCGTACCGCTCACCTCGGCGTGGACACCAGTCTTATGGCAACCCCGACTGCAAGACCAAGATAAATTTAGAACCATAGATCGTCAGAGTCAGACCTTGTAATTAATACGAAATATATGCATAGAAGCTATAGTCTTAGCATTAGTCTCGCTTTTAGTTAGTCTTAGTTAGACAGAGTAGTTTGCTATATCCTGTGCATTTATGTTTGTCATGATGAACTATGTTTGATTTGGATCTTTGTAATGACTGTCACCAGAATGTGGGTATCCCCTGCATTTTGGTTTACCTGTTATATGTTAATGGAGTTAGCTATTTAGTTGGGAAGCCTTTTATTCCACTTTCCTCTTTATCTGAGAAGCTGTGTTGGTCGGTGTTGGAGATCAGTGAAGATGCTCATCTGTTCAGTGTTGTGGAGAATTCTATACTCTTTTCTTATGCTGCAAGATTTGCAAGATCAGTTCTGATGTGTGGTTGCATTCTGCAGATGTCAGAAAACAGGCGTAGAGGAGGAAGGCGTGCTCAACAGGAGCAGGCAGCTCAGCAGGATGAGGTACCCCAGCAACAGCAACTGCCGCCCCTGTCCCCGATGTCCATCGAGCAGATGTTCCTGATGCAGACTCAGGCAGTTCAAGCCATTGGTCAGACTCTGGCTGCCATTCAGCAGCAGCAGCAATAGCCACCACCTCAACCTCAGATGCCTCAGATGCCCAGAGACAAGCGTGCTGAATTCATGAGGGGTCATCCCCCAACGTTCGCTCATTCTTCTGACTCCATGGATGCTGAAGACTGGCTGCACACTATGGAGCGAGAGTTGCATATCGCTCAGTGTGATGACAGGGAGAAAGTCCTGTATGGTCCCCGTCTGTTGAGAGGAGCAGCCCAGTCATGGTGGGAGTCTTATCTCACCACCCATGCCAACCCCGACACCATCACCTGGGAAGAGTTTAGAGGTAACTTTCGTCAGTACCATGTTCCTGCAGGTCTGATGACAGTGAAGAAGGAGGAGTTCCTGACCCACAAGCAAGGGTCATCGTCTGTCAGTGAGTACCGGGACAGGTTTCTGCAACTGTCTCGCTATGCTCCTGAAGATGTCAACACCGACGCCAAGAGACAGTACCGTTTCCTGAGAGGCTTGGTTGACCCTCTACAGTATCAGCTGATGAATAATACCTTCCCGACATTCCAGCACCTGATTGACAGAGCAATCATGATAGAGAGGAAGCGTAAGGAGATGGAGGATCATAAGCGCAAGATCAGTGGACCCCAGCCTGGAAGCAGCAATCGTCCTCGTTTCTCAGGCAATCAACCTCAGCAGTTCAGGCAGAACCAGCGTCCACCTCAGCAGCAGCGGCAGTTTCAAAGGCAGTTTCCTCAGCAACAGCATCAGAATCGCCAGAACAATCTGTCAAGAGGAGGTCAGTTCTAGAGGCAGAATCAGCAGACACCTCGTCTTCTTGCCCCAGCAAACCAGCAGAACAGTCAGGCAGCACCAGCTCAGGTTGGAAACAGAGCATGTTTCCACTATGGAGAGCAAGGCCATTGGGTGATACAATGTCCGAAGAAGGCAGCCCAGCAGCAGTCAGGCCCCAATGCCCCAACAAAGCAGAATGTGTCTCAGCCTGGAGCAGGCAACCGCTCTCAGACGCGCTACAATCATGGGAGACTAAACCACTTGGAGGCTGAAGCAGTTCAGGAGACCCCCGGCATGATAGTAGGTATGTTTTCAGTCGACTCCCATATTGCAGAAGTGTTATTTGATACTGGAGCAACACATTCTTTCATTACTGCATCATGGGTAGAAGCACATAATCTTCCAATAACTACCATGTCAACCCCCATTCAAATTGACTCAGCCGGTGGTAGAATTCGAACTGATAGCATTTGTTTGAATGTAAGTGTGGAAATAAGGGGGATAGCGTTTCCTGCTAACCTCATAGTAATGGGTACTCAGGGAATAGATGTCATCCTAGGGATGAATTGGCTAGATAAGTATCAGGCAGTTATCAGTTGTGATAAGAGGACAATCAAGTTGGTGTCCCCACTAGGAGAGGAAGTGGTGACCGAGTTAGTCCCGCTTGAGCCGAAAAAAGGAAGTTGTTATCAGATGGCTGTCGATAGCAGTGGAGCAGACCCAATTGAGAGTATCAAGGTTGTGTCCGAGTTCCCAGATGTGTTTCCAAAGGACTTACCAGGTATGCCACCAGAGCGGAAAGTCGAGTTTGCTATAGAGCTTCTTCCTGGCACCGCCCCCATCTTTAAGAGAGCTTACAGAGTATCTGGACCAGAGTTGGTTGAACTCAAAAAGCAGAGTTGGCTGTCAGAGAAAGGTTACATCCGGCCAAGCACCTCGCCTTGGGCCGCCCCTGTCTTATTCATGGAGAAGAAAGATGGCACCAGAAGGATGTGTATCGATTATCGAGCTCTGAATGAGGTCACAATTAAGAACAAGTACCCTTTGCCCAGAATAGAAGATCTGTTCGACCAGTTGAGAGGAGCCAGCGTGTTCTCCAAGATAGATCTGAGGTCAGGTTATCATCAGCTCAGGATTCGACCTTCAAACATTCCGAAGACGACATTCATTACTAAGTATGGGTTGTATGAGTTCACTGTGATGTCTTTCGATCTAACAAATGCACCAGCTTTCTTCATGAACTTGATGAACAGTGTATTTATGGACTATCTTGATAAGTTTGTGGTGGTATTTATTGATGACATCCTGATATATTCTCAAAGCGAAGAAGAGCATGTAAATCATTTGAGGATGGTATTACAGAGATTTCGAGAGCACCAGTTGTATGCAAAGTTGAGCAAGTGCGAGTTCTGGATGAGTGAAGTCCTGTTCTTGGGTCACATAATCAACAAAGAAGGATTGGCTATGGATCCGAAGAAAGTGGCAGACATTCTGAACTGGAAAGCGTCAACAGATGCCCGAGGAATCAAGAGCTTCATTGGAATGGCCGGATATTATCGGCGATTCATTGAAGGGTTTTCGAAGATTGCGAAACCAATGACAGCTTTGCTAGGCAACAAGGTTGAGTTCAAGTGGACCCCGAAGTGTCAAGAGGCTTTCAAAGCGCTGAAAGAGAAGTTGACTACAACGCCTGTCTTAGTCTTGCCTGATGTGCACAAGCCCTTCTCGGTGTATTGTGATGCTTGTTACACTGGTTTGGGATGCGTGTTGATGCAGGAGGGAAGAGTTGTGTCTTACTCATCCCGACAGCTGAAGGTTCATGAGAAGAATTACCCAATCCATGACCTAGAGTTGGCAGCAGTGGTTCACGCACTGAAGAAATGGAGGCACTATCTGTATGGACAGAAATGTGATGTTTACACAGACCACAAGAGTCTAAAGTACATATTCACTCAGTCAGAGCTGAATATGAGGCAACGAAGATGGTTAGAGCTGATAAAAGACTATGAGTTGGAGATTCATTACCATCCAGGCAAAGCGAACGTAGTGGCAGATGCTTTGAGCAGGAAGAGTTAGGTCAATCTGATGGTCGCTCGTCCGATGCCTTACGAGTTGGCCAAAGAGTTTGACAGGTTAAGTCTCGGATTTCTAAACAACACGCGAGGAGTCATAATTGAGTTGGAACCTACCCTGGAGCGGGAAATCAAAGAAGCACAGAAGAATGATGAGAAGATCAGTGAGATCCAGCGACAGATTTTAGATGGCAGAGGTAAGGATTTTCGGGAAGACGCAGAAGGTGTGATATGGTTCAAAGACTGCTTGTGTGTTCCCAATGTCCAATCTATTCGGGAGTTGATCCTCAAGGAAGCTCATAAGACAGCCTATTCGATTCACCCTGGAAGTGAGAAGATGTATCAGGATCTAAAGAAGAAATTCTGGTGGTACGGAATGAAGAGGGAAATCGCAGAGTATGTGGCTATGTGCGATAGTTGTCGGTGGATCAAGGCGGAGCACCAGAGACCAGCTGGATTGTTGCAACCATTGCAAATTCCTTAGTGGAAATGGGATGAAATCGGTATGGATTTCATAGTCGGATTGCCTCGCACTCGAGCCGACTACGATTCCATTTGGGTAGTAGTGGACCGCTTGACCAAGTCAGCCCACTTCATACCCGTCAAGACCAACTACAGCAGTGCAGTCTTGGCAGAGTTGTACATGTCTTGGATCGTTTGTCTTCATGGTGTGCCAAAGAAGATAGTGTCAGACCGAGGAACGTAGTTCACCTCTCATTTCTGGCAGCAGCTGCATGAAGCCTTGGGTACACATCTGAATTTCAGTTCAGCCTATCATCCGCAGACAGATGGTCAGACCGAAAGAACCAATCAAGTCCTTGAAGACATGTTGAGAGCTTGTGCGTTGCAAGATCAGTCCGGATGGGACAAGAAGTTGCCTTATGCAGAGTTCTCCTATAACAACAGTTACCAGGCCAGTTTGAAGATGTCACCATTTCAGGCGCTTTATGGGAGGAGCTGTAGAACTCCGTTGCAATGGGATCAGCCCAGAGAAAAGCAAGTGTTTGGGCCAGACATTCTGCTTGAAGCTGAAGAGAACATCAAGATGGTCCGAGAGAATCTAAAGATAGCGCAATCAAGGCAGCGAAGCTATGCAGACACAAGAAGAAGAGATGTGAGTTTTGAGGTTGGAGACTTCGTCTATCTGAAAGTGTCACCGATTAGAGGAGTCAGAAGATTCGGAGTCAAAGGCAAGCTAGCACCCCGCTACATCGGTCCGTATCAGATTCTCGCAAAGCGTAGAGAAGTGGCCTATTAGCTCAGTTTGCCAGAAGGCTTGTCCGCAGTGCATGATGTCTTCATGTGTCTAAGTTGAAGAAGTGTTTGCGTGTGCCAGAAGAGCAGTTGCTAGTGGAAGGTCTAGAGGTCCAGGAGGACTTGACCTACACAGAGAAACTAGTGCAGATCCTTGAGACGGCAGACAGAGTCACCCGAAGGAAGACAATCAGAATGTGCAAAGTTAGATGGAGTCACCACTCTGAGGAAGAAGCAACCTAGGAGCGTGAAGATGATCTGATGGCTAAATGTAACACCCATTTGTAAATTGCTAGGAAAATATACCAATAGAGAAAACAATTTCTCTTTATGTGAGTTTGATCTTCATGCATCATCATATGTGAACACCATGCCTAAAAACAATTAATAAAAATATATATACTACCAAATTATGCATCATGCTCGATTTTATTCTGTGTGCATTTTGTGACAAGAAAATATTAAAGACCAAAAAGGGAATTTAAAACTTAAAAGGAATTAAATAACCAAAGACACCTAGATAAATCATGCATCATGCCGAGCTTTATTGGATTGCGCATTTGCAAATGATAAAATAAATGTTTCATTAACAATGTATTAATGGATCCATGGAATTTAACCCCTAATTGGAAAACAAATCTCTAAAGAAAAGTGGAAAGGGAGAAGAGAGGTACTAAAGGGAAAATATATAAAATGAATATTATAAAAGTGATACTAGTATACTCAGATTATGTGTTAGATTGAAATAATAAATCCACAGTGAATTGGAATTCAAAATTTGGAATACAAAAGAATTATGAATAAAAGAAAAAAAAACAGAAAATAAAAACAAAAGAAAAAAAGGAAGGAAAGCTCAACTGGGCTCTAGACCTCATTTTGGCCCACCTGCTCATTTCCTGCTTCCCCGCGCGGCCCACGAAGCCAATCTCACATGCGCGCTTAGCCGCTTCCATGTGGGCCCCACTACTCAGGTCTTCATCCGCGCTGCTCGTCTAACGCTGGCAACTGCGCCCTGGCTGTCAGGTGAACCGAGCACCTAACATGCGGCCACCGGTTTCCTTTCTCCACTGGCTGCCCTGTGGGCCCATCTGTCATGGTCTCACGTGGCCACTGTTTATCTTCCTCGCGCCTAACAAACTCACGCGCGTGACCCGGGCGTCGGCAGCCGGCCCAACCGCCTTTCAATCGCTCGACCGCCACCTGTGCCACATTTATAGTGTTCCTTGGACCTCATGTGCCCCGACTCAAGCCCTAGAAACCAAACCCCGCCACATACGAGAGAGAGAGGAAAGATAAAGGGAGTCGCCGCGGGAGAATCCTCAACTGGGCAATCGACCGCGCCTTCGGTGGTGTCCAGGATCATCTCCGGGACCGAGGGAAGGGCATCCAATGCATCGCTACCGGGATTAACCTCTGGGGCCCTGGGAAATCCTCACCGGAGTTCCTGTCGGTGTCCGTGCTACCCTGCGCTGCGGTACGGGTCGTCACCACGACCAATCAAGGTAAAAGGCCTCCCCTCTGGTCCACTATTACCTCCTGCCGTGTATAGAACCTGGTAGTCGGGGTAGTGGATGGTCAGGCAGGTCGATCACCTTGCTCCGGCGTGCGTGCCGCCGTGGGCGTGCCTGTTTCCGTTGCTCGGTCAGCTAGAGGAAGAAGACGATCAGCAGCCGCTGATTTTCGAACTCACGGCCCAGATCAATCGCACGTGTGGACCGCTCGATTTGGATGCAAGGGTAGAAGTGCACTGCGCGTTAGGAACTAATCTAAGCCGTAGATCACGTATCCTGCGGCTCAGATTGCATACCGGTTCAGCGTATAATACTTCTAATCTGGGCCGACCGTTGCGGATCGGGCGGCCAAGATCTCTCGATACCCCTTCGCGGGTACTTTTTGTTAAAGAGCCCTCGGGCTTTAGTGAAATCAACCCGCCATCCACAGGGCCTGTTCTCTGTGTCCCTGAATTCTTACCCTGAGCCCCCTGTGTTCTCTGGAAATAGTGCGCTCAGTCCAGAGATCATTTAAATTGAATAAATGAAATAGAAAATGGATTTTTAATAGGAAAATAATTGTTAGAACTTCACTAATTCATAGAAAATGCATATGAACTCCAAATTACTCCATTCCAGTTCCTAAAATTTTATAATTTTATTCTCTATCACTTAGAACCTCTGTTATGTCATGAAAACAGTAAGAAAAATTATTTCACACTTAATCCTATTTAAAACACATAAAACCTTTGAAAATCCATAACTTAAAATCTATAACTTGAAAAATTATGATTCCTGTTCCTAGGTTTTTATTTTAATGAGTAGAATATTACTGTGTATTTTGTTTATATGTTTGGTGTAATGTTAATTTCTCTATATGCACTGTGCTTGTTTGTATTGTGACGAGTAGAAGAGCCCGTTGCTGAGGATCCGGGTGAGCAGCAAGTTGAAGTAGCTGAGCAAGAGCTCATTGAAGGCAAGTTGTGCCCTTGACCACTTTTTACCCAATAATGTTCTTTAATATCATTTATCCATGCATAGGTTAATTTTGATGGGACCCAATAGGTCACCCTAGATTGTTTATCTCATTACCTTGTTTACCCCTGAATCACTTGGGTAGTTTGCTATTGCTTTATATGGTTTTGGGATAATCATTTATTACCTCTATGTTCCAATTCTTTTTGTTATTCTATTTATGTTCATGTTAAGATCATTAATGTTAATTGGAACATAGAGCTTAACTTGAGTAACACGTGCCACCACAAGGGTTTAATGGGACGCCCTTGGCTGATTAATTAGGAAAGCTAGTGGAAGACTACCTTACCCGAAAGGGGCAAGGGCAGTAGGGGAGTGGTCAGTGTAGGGAGGTCCTTGCTTGATTTTGCTGCGATGGCGGTCAGGCAAGAACCCTGCATTGGAACTTCCTATAAACTGTAGCGGGTTTTCGGAAACTAGTGGAACTTTGTAAAGGCCTCGTAGTGTTGCCCTGCCGCGCTTCCTAGGTAGAGGTGTATGGGATTCGCGACCCCTTGGCAGATGGGTAACATGACTTGTGGGTAAAGGGTACAACCTCTGCAGAGTGTAAAACTGGTATACTAGCCGAGCTCACGGTCATGAGCAGCTCAGGACTCTCTGATGTTTAAATTATGGAACTTAAATTCAATTTTGTCATTCGCATTGCATGGGTTTATTATTAATTTTTGTTCTATTACTTTACTTAAGGTTTGGTATTTACTTACACTTAGTAACTGCTAATAAAATTTTGACCAACTACTTAAAAGCAATGCTCAGCTTTAACCCCTATCATTGATTAGCCTTACACATCACATAAACTCACACCTTTGTGAGTTTATGTCCACTGGTTCCCCACAACTTGTTGAGCTATGATCATGTGTGAGCTCACCCTTGCTGTCTCACACCCCCCCACAGGAGAAGAGCAGGTGGTTCAGGAGGAGCCACTCGGCGAGGAGTATGATCTAATCTAGGTGGCGTTTCTCAGTTGACATTGGAGCCGACGATCCTTAGTTCGTTTTACTTTTATCTTTTATTTTGTAATAAGTCTTCCGCTATGTAATAAATACTCTGATGTTTTATGACATTTATCTCTATACACTCTGTTATTATATATGTTGTCTTCTTGGCGCATGTATGAGATGCACCCGGCTTTGTTCCTTAAAGCCGGGTGTGACAGAAGTGGTATCAGAGGAAATGTTGACCGTAGGACGAAACCTAGATAGAAATGGACAACCCTCACTTACTTACCTTACTCTGAATCATTCTATACTTACCTCATCTTGATCGAGTCCCACCTTTTGCTATTCTACTCTGATTAATCTTATCTTTTCTACTCTAAGACAAGATGGATTTCACACATTGGAATCCTGCCACTATGATCTTTTTAGGAGATAGGGAACCCAAGACAAAATTTAAAACTATTTTCTTTAAAAATGTTGTTTGATTGTTCTGATGCTAAATGCTTGATTTGCTTCTTTGATTGATTGAATTATTATAGATGGACATCTTAGCATGTACCAACATAAGGTATTGAATTAGCTTTAGTAGGTGAAATATTAATCTGCTTAGCTAATAAATTCCCCAAAGTAACATGCCTCGTAATTACATGCCTTGTCTATAATCCTTCCTTTCGTACCTTATGTTTCTAACCCAGATGCGCTACCCCTATAGTGTTAGAAGAGAGCACTATAGACGTGATCCTTGGTATGTCATGGTTAAGAAAGGCAAAGGCGGTTTATACACTGTGCTAAGGGAACCGTAGAACCCACTAGTTCCAAAGGACAAAGATTTGAAGTTGAAATTGCAGTAATTACCACCATCAGACCAGCGACATTTTAGTAGATGAGAAGTTTGTTGGTGACAACATCCGGGTGGTTAGAGATTTTCCGGAAGCCTTTCCAGAGGAGTTGCCAGGGAATGCCACCTGATAGAGAAGTTGAGTATGTTATTGATCTCTTACCTGGAACCGTCCCTATTTCTAAAAGGCCATATAGGATGTCCGTAGAGGAGTTGAAGGAACTTAAGAAGCAGTTAACTGAGTTACAAGAGGTTGGGTACATTCGTCCGAGTTCCTCACCTTGGGGAGCGCCGGTCTTGTTTGTACAGAAGAAGGGTGGATCGCAGCGGATGTGTGTGGATTATAGATCTCTTAATGATGTTACGGTGAAGAACAAGTATCCGTTGCCCCGTATTGAGGATCTATTTGATCAGATGAGAGGTGCTAGAGTATTCTCGAAGATTGATCTCCGATCGGGTTACCATTAGATGAGGATTAGACCATCGGATATTCCCAAGACAGCATTCTCGACTCGATATGGATTATATGAGTTCACCGTTATGTCGTTTGGATTGACCAATGCCCCAGCTTATTTTATGAACTTGATGAATAAGGTGTTTATGGAGTATTTGGATAGATTCGTCGTGGTATTCATCGACGATATTCTCATTTATTCTCAGAGTGATAGCGATCACGAGGAACATCTGAGGTTGGTGCTACAGAAGCTACGAGATAACCAGCTATATGCCAAGTTCAGCAAGTGCGAGTTTTGGATTGGCGAGGTGCCATTTCTTGGTCATATTATTTCTAATGGAGGAATATCAGTGGATCCTGCTAAGGTTAAGGAGATAATGGAATGAAGAGTACCCACTACAGTGACTGAGATTCGGAGTTTCTTGGGATTAGCAGGATATTATCGGAGATTTATTGAAGGATTTTCTAAGATTGCTAAGCCTATGACTTCACTTTTGGAGAAAGGAAGAGAATTTAAGTGGGACGAGAAGTGTCAAGACAGCTTTGATCAATTGAAGAAAAGATTGATGTCGCCACCAGTTTTGGTTATGCCAGATTTACAGAAAGGATTTGATATCTATTGTGATGCATGTGGCCAAGGCTTAGGATGTGTGCTCATGCAAGAAGGACATGTTATCGCCTATGCTTCTCGTCAGTTACAGAGACATGAATTGAACTACCCCACTCATGACTTGGAATTGGCAGCCGTCGTGCATGCACTTAAGATTTGGAGACATTACATTATGGGAACCAAGTGCCAAGTGTACACGGATCATAAGAGTCTGAAGTATATATTCACTCAGAAGGATCTCAACCTTAGGCAACGCCGTTGGTTGGAGCTTATTAAGGACTATGATTTGGAGATTCACTATCACCCGGGCAAGGCAAATTTGGTTGCAGATGCCTTGAGTCGCAAGGAGCATGTTCATTCAGCTATTGTTGCCCAGCTACCCGATGAGATTGTTGAGGATTTCAGGAGACTTAACCTGGGGATAGTTGCTCATACTGACGGAGTTACTATTGATGTGGAACCTACTTTGGAGCAAGAGATCCGCAAAGGACAAGTTGGTGATGCTAAAATAAAAGAGATCAAGGATCTGATTACTGAAGGTCGAGTTCCGGAATTTACGGAAGATGAGCAAGGCACTGTATGGTTCAAGGACAGGATGTGTGTTCCTGATATTGAGAGCCTTCGAGAGACTATATTGAAAGAGGCCCATGACTCGGATTATTCTATTCATCCTGGTAGTACCAAGATGTATCAGGATTTGAAGCGAAAATATTGGTGGTATGGATTGAAGAGAGATGTAGCTGCACATGTGGCGATGTGCGATGTATGTCAAAGAGTTAAGGCTGAACACCAGAGGCCAGCTGGACTATTGCATCCACTGAAGATACCCGAGTGGAAATGGGAAGAGATTGGTATGGATTTCATTACTGGATTGCCTCACACCCAGAAAGGATATGATGCTATGTGGGTGATTGTGGATAGATTGACTAAAGTGGCTCACTTTATTCCTGTGAAGACTACTTATAAAGGTTCTCAGCTAGCAGAGTTGTATATGGCTCGGAATGTGTGTTTACATGGAGTACCAAAGAAGATCGTGTCGGATCGAGGTTCACAGTTTACCTCAAGGTTTTGGAGAAGCTTTCATGAGAACATGAGTACAAAGTTGAATTTTAGTACGGCTTATCACCCTCAGACTGATGGATAGACTGAAAGGACCAATCAAGTATTGGAAGATATGTTGAAAGCTTGTGCCCTTCAGCATGGAAGGAGTTGGGATAATAGTCTACCGTATGCTGAGTTCTCATATAATAATAGCTATCAGGCCAGTCTGAAGATGTCACCTTTTGAAGCTCTATATGGCAGGGAATGCAGGACTCCTTTGTATTGGGATCAGACTGGAGAGAGACAGTTCTTTGGGCCTGAACTGATTCAAGAAGCAGAAGAACAAGTCCGTATAATTCGAGAGAATTTGAGGGTGGCTCAAACCAGGCAAAAGAGCTATGCTGATAATAGAAGGAGACCACTGGAATTTGAAGAAGGAGATTATGTGTATCTCAAGGTGTCACCACTTCGTGGAATGAGGAGATTTAAAGTTAAGGGCAAATTGTCCCCTCGTTATATTGGACCATTCCTGATCTTTAGAAGAGCTGGGGAGATGGCATACCAACTCGAGTTACCTTCTAGTCTATCGGATGTGCATAATGTGTTTCACGTATCTCAACTAAAGAAGTGTCTCCATGTCCCTGAGGAACAGTTACCAATGGAAGAGCTTAGTGTTCAGGGTGATTTGACTTACACGAAATACCCAATCAAGATTTTGGATACTTTGACTCGAGTTACAAGAAATAAAGTGATAAAGATGTGCAAAGTCCAATGGAGTCACCACGGTGAAGATGAAGCAACGTGGGAGAGAGAAGAAGAGCTTCGTATAGATTTTCCCCACCTTTTCCCTAGATCTTCTTAATCTCGAGGACGAGATTATTTTTAAGGGGGGTAGGATTTGTAACACCCATTTGTAAATTGCTAGGAAAATATACCAATAGAGAAAACAATTTCTCTTTATGTGAGTTTGATCTTCATGCATCATCATATGTGAACACCATGCCTAAAAACAATTAATAAAAATATATATACTACCAAATTATGCATCATGCTCGATTTTATTCTGTGTGCATTTTGTGACAAGAAAATATTAAAGACCAAAAAGGGAATTTAAAACTTAAAAGGAATTAAATAACCAAAGACACCTAGATAAATCATGCATCATGCCGAGCTTTATTGGATTGCGCATTTGCAAATGATAAAATAAATGTTTCATTAACAATGTATTAATGGATCCATGGAATTTAACCCCTAATTGGAAAACAAATCTCTAAAGAAAAGTGGAAAGGGAGAAGAGAGGTACTAAAGGGAAAATATATAAAATGAATATTATAAAAGTGATACTAGTATACTCAGATTATGTGTTAGATTGAAATAATAAATCCACAGTGAATTGGAATTCAAAATTTGGAATACAAAAGAATTATGAATAAAAGAAAAAAAAACAGAAAATAAAAACAAAAGAAAAAAAAGGAAGGAAAGCTCAACTGGGCTCTAGACCTCATTTTGGCCCACCTGCTCATTTCCTGCTTCCCCGCGCGGCCCACGAAGCCAATCTCACATGCGCGCTTAGCCGCTTCCATGTGGGCCCCACTACTCAGGTCTTCATCCGCGCTGCTCGTCTAACGCTGGCAACTGCGCCCTGGCTGTCAGGTGAACCGAGCACCTAACATGCGGCCACCGGTTTCCTTTCTCCACTGGCTGCCCTGTGGGCCCATCTGTCATGGTCTCACGTGGGCACTGTTTATCTTCCCCGCGCCTAACAAACTCACGCGCGTGACCCGGGCATCGGCAGCCGGCCCAACCGCCTTTCAATCGCTCGACCGCCACCTGTGCCACATTTATAGTGTTCCTTGGACCTCATGTGCCCCGACTCAAGCCCTGGAAACCAAACCCCGCCACATACGAGAGAGAGAGGAAAGATAAAGGGAGTCGCCGCGGGAGAATCCTCAACTGGGCAATCGACCGCGCCTTCGGTGGTGTCCAGGATCATCTCCGGGACCGAGGGAAGGGCATCCAATGCATCGCTGCCGGGATTAACCTCTGGGGCCCTGGGAAATCCTCACCGGAGTTCCTGTCGGTGTCCGTGCTACCCTGCGCTGCGGTACGGGTCGTCACCACGACCAATCAAGGTAAAAGGCCTCCCCTCTGGTCCACTATTACCTCCTGCCGTGTATAGAACCTGGTAGTCGGGGTAGTGGATGGTCAGGCGGGTCGATCACCTTGCTCCGGTGTGCGTGCCGCCGTGGGCGTGCCTGTTTCCGTCGCTCGGTCAGCTAGAGGAAGAAGACGATCAGCAGCCGCTGATTTTCGAACTCACGGCCCAGATCGATCGCACGTGTGGACCGCTCGATTTGGATCCAAGGGTAGAAGTGCGCTGCGCGTTAGGAACTAATCTAAGCCGTAGATCACGTATCCTGCGGCTCAGATTGCATACCGGTTCAGCGTATAATACTTCTAATCTGGGCCGACCGTTGCGGATCGGCCGGCCAAGATCTCTCGATACCCCTTCGCGGGTACTTTTTGTTAAAGAGCCCTCGGGCTTTAGTGAAATCAACCCGCCATCCACAGGGCCTGTTCTCTGTGTCCCTGAATTCTTACCCTGAGCCCCCTGTGTTCTCTGGAAATAGTGCGCCCAGTCCAGAGATCATTTAAATTGAATAAATGAAATAGAAAATGGATTTTTAATAGGAAAATAATTGTTAGAACTTCAGTAATTCATAGAAAATGCATATGAACTCCAAATTACTCCATTCCAGTTCCTAAAATTTTATAATTTTATTCTCTATCACTTAGAACCTCTGTTATGTCATGAAAACAGTAAGAAAAATTATTTCACACTTAATCCTATTTAAAACACATAAAACCTTTGAAAATCCATAACTTAAAATCTATAACTTGAAAAATTATGATTCCTGTTCCTAGGTTGTTGGGGGCTTGTTCTCAAATGCTAAGAATTAAGAACAAGGCAACATAGAAAATGTTAAGGGTTAAAGTCCTTTGTCCTCCAAGACATTATATCCTTTCGGGATATAAGGAATTTCGGACGAAGGTTACGAAGGACGTACCTTCGTAAACATAATAGCAAGGAACGAAGTGTTCATATAGATCATAAGGTATGAAATAAACATTTAAATATTATCATAGAATCATCTCCATTTTTATTATCATGAACGAATATAAATAACTTCGAATTAAAAATGTACCTTTGGTCCTGAGGAAAGCAAAAGTACAGGTGTGATGCGAAAGCAAATGGCAGGTTCGCGTGAACAGTACAGAGGTACTGTTCATCTATTTATAGATACAGGTCACAGCCTGTGACAAATTACAATTATGCCCCTTACAAAAGTTTACAACATTGACTCAGACCTCTGGATAAAAAGGTCATTCTATCTCTATGTCGGTTTGTAACGCCGAAGCTCCATGAAAAGGAACCTTCGGCCATCTCCTGGGGACAACTTCAGCCGAAGCTGCTTCTTCGTGCAAGACCTTCGGCGCAACGAAGCATGACCCCAACAGTAGCCCCTTTCGCGGTGCTAGATCGTTTTTCGTAACGAGCTTGACCCGTGAAAAAAGCCTCTTCAGCTTCGGGAAGCCGAAGGTCCAAAAAACACCTTCCCTGAGCTCGTTGCTGAGAAACGATCCGGTTTCCGAGCGCGTGACAGGCCCACCTTGCAGAGTTACTGTTTGATCTTTGCGGTCCACTGCACAGCGAGTACAAGTGACTGCCCGCCTGGTGTAAAAATCCTGCCGCTTCGCCTTCTTACCTGCAGCACTATATAAACAGACGAGTAGGTGTGAAGTTACCACAGCATTCATTGCTATTTGCACTGTTTCGCTGCCAAAATTTTTAACTATAGCCGAAGCTTGATTCTCAGAATCGAACGAAGGTCCATCTCGACGTCTGCTTCGTCAGAAAGAAAGGCCTCGGGAGAAAAGAAAAAAGAAAAAGTATCTAACTTCCCCAAATTCAGAATCAAATGGCCAGAGTACGATCTACTGCCAGAGTTGCACGTGAAGGAGACGAAGCCAAAGGTTCGAATACTGTGCCCATCTCCGAAGCGATGCAGCGTTCCGGACTGGTGACTGCGGAAGAAATGCCTGCTGCTGAAGCAAACCCGACAACTGCCGAAGGAGAAGAAGAAAACATTGAAGGGACTGATCCCGAAGATGACTACCGTATTGCCATGCCCAGCAAGCCCAGTCACCTAGATTTCGGAAAGTCGACTGTTTCAAAGGCTGATCTTTCCAAGATGGTGAAAGCAGGTTATTTCAGTGAAAATCAGAAGAAGCTACTTCGCTTCGGGGGAGAAGAAACCACCCCGAAGCCAGAGAAGGACGAGATTGTCATCTTCAAGAGCTTTTTAAAGGCTGGGCTGAGATTCCCTCTTCACGAGATTATTGCAGAGATACTGAAGAGGTTTGGTATCTACCTTCACCAGTTAACTCCTAACGCTATCGTTAGACTTAGCGTTTATATTTGGGCCCTCCGAAGCCAAGCAGTGGAGCCATTTGCCGACAGTTTCTGTCGAGTTCATGAGTTACATTATCAAACAAAGGCCAGAAAAGATGGGCTACATGATAACTTCGGTTGCTACAATTTTGCCTACCGGAAAACCGCAAAGTTTCCTGTGATCAGCTACCGGAGCAAATGGCCGGCAGGCTGGAAATCAGAATGGTTCTATGTCAAGGTTGATGACGACAAGGAGAAGCTTGTGCAAAGTCCACTCGAGCTGATCTTCGGAGAAACCCGACCCCGCTGCAACATGACACCAGAGGGTCAAACACAACAGGCGATGGATGAATTCAGAATTATTGCAGAGCATATCGGTACCAGGGATCTGGTTCAAGAATTCTTGGCATTCAGAGTCTTCCCTACTCTGAAAGAATGGGAAATGCCAAAGTTAAAGGGGGAGAAGAAGGAGGGGGAACTTGTCCGGCTTCCTTATCACTTCAAATTCAAGAAATACTTTAAGAAGCCCTGCCAAGAGTGGCTGGACACAGTTGAGGTGATGTGTAATGAAATTCTTGGAAATTATTCGAAAAAAGAAGATCAACTGATGACAGCAGCCTTCGGCACCCGTCCGAAGCGAAGGCTGAACCGAGTGCTTGATGCCCTGGGCTTCGAGTACCCTGACTATGAGCAGTTGAGCAAGGGTGCTGAGGGCCAAAAAAGAAAAAGAGTGGCCGAAACTCTGAACAAGGATGAAGAAAGACCAGCAAAAGAGAAGAAAATTCCCAAGAAAAGAAAAATATCAACTCCGAAGCGAAAATTATCCGAAGAAGAGGGGACCCCCACACCACCTTCTACCAGCGACGTGGAGGAAATTTTAAAGGTAATGACTGAACCCGTGCCCACGAAGCTAAGTCCACTAGGGCCTCAACTGACGAAGCTTTTTCGAAAGGTGGAAGAGCCGGAACAAACGAAGATAACCAAACCAAAGCGGCAAAGAATTATTGCAGTGACCGAAGTTATCGATAAGACGCCGCCGAGGGCGTCAATTCAGAAAACGGCAGCTGCTGAAGACACAACAAACGTCGAAGTCGCACCTTCGGAGGTCGCGGCTACCGAAGCCGCTACAGCCGAAGATGTGAACTTAGAAACTACCATTGAGGACATTGACAAAATTTTGCAAGACATGGCTGCAGAAGAAGCTGCCACTGCTGCTGAAAAAACCATGGCCACAGTGCCTGGGAAGGGGAAAGAAATAGCCGAAGACACTTCGGACGACGAAGCCTACACATTTCAAAATTTAGTTGGGCATAAGTTGACGAAGGCCGAAATAGGAGAGCTCAAGGAATATGCCAAATCTTGCGGATACAAGCCAGGAGCTCTTCTATTTGGAGGCATTGATGATGAAAAATTGGGCTGCATTCGTGATCAGGCTGGGGCTAAGGTCATCGGTACTCTATCAAAGAGTATCGGTTTTCCGAAGCTAGAAACAGATATCAGCCGCTACCGACGACAACATATCGTCGGCAGCTTATTTTATTCCAATTTTAAGGTAAACAACCTTTTCTCTGGCTTTTATTGTTTTTAATAATGAAAATGTTACTAACGAAGGTTGTTTCTATGCAGAGCATGCTACTGAGCAAAGCTCTGAAGATGCAACAAGATCTAGAAGATAAGAAACACGAAGCTATAATTGAAAATCTAGAGAACAAGATAAAAGAGCAATCAGCCATTATTGAAAAGAAAGACTTTGAACTCCAATCAACTGAAGGCTTGCTGGCAGAGACTGAAGCTAAAGTATCAGAATTGAATTCGAAGCTTATCTGCCAATCAAAACAATTTGAACAGGAGAAGCTAGAGCTCAATTCGAAACTTGAAGCCGAAGTCCAGACCAACTCAGACTTGAAGAAATCACTAACAAGCCTTCAAGACAAGTGCTTGAAATTTAGCAGTAATTGTATTGAACGATTAAAAAAGATCTTTTACTCTGTTGGAGCCAGCAGCGGGAAGTTTAACCCTTCAGCGGAAAATTTACCAAAAGCCTTCGATCATATTGAAGCTGAAATTGAAGAACTTGACGAAGTTATAGCCGGGCACGGTGACTTCTGTGCCTGGGTAGCTTCTCGGGGTACCGCTGCTGCGTTCCTAAAAGCCGGCTGCGAGCATGGAAAAGTCGTCAACAGGCCCAACTTCACCCTGTCTCCATCAATTCTGGATGATATTCCTGACCTCGCCCGAAGCATCTCAAATAGATTTATAAAAATGATATGGACAAAAGGCGGGCGAGAGAAAGCTGGAGACGAAGCTCGAAGTCATCTTGATCCAGTAAGAAATCATACTTTGTACTTACCTTCTCCTTCACACTTGATTTTTACTCGCGATACCTTGATTCATGTAGGATGACGAAGGTGAAGATGATGCTTAAAATATGTTGCCGAAGCTGTCGCCGAAGCTGAAGCTTAGTGGAGATTAGTAGGAGTATACCATGGAAAAAACTCAGGATACTCTTGTAACAACTTTTGTAAATACAATTAAACTGTTCTCAAGGAACTTTGTACATACCTTGTAATATATTCTTACCCTTCTACTGAGTCGCTTTGATGTGGACGAAATTAGTATTTTGAGCCGAAGGCGAAAAAACACCTTCCCTTCTTTTCGTACACAACGAAGCATAGAAGACCACTTCTTTTTGCCGAAGCTTTTCTTTTTTGTACGTAACGTATCATAAAAGACCACTTTAAAAGACCACTTCTTCTGTTTGCCGAAGCAACCACTTAGGTACACAAATGCTATGAATGAATGCTTATGCATGCAAATGCTATGATGTAATGTAATGTGCGAATGAATGTCCAAAACATATGTCCGAAGCCACACTCTCAGCCATTATTTCCTTAGAAACAACCACACATCAGCTCTGCATTCCCTTAGGAACGACTTTGGAGCTTCTTCGCCTTTTACTTAGGCGGTATCAGCGTTGACTTTTCGCTGTAAGCTCTGCATCCCCTTAGGGACGTCTTTGGAGCTTCTTCACCTTTTACTTTCGGCGGAATCAGAGCTCTGCATCCCCTTAGGGACGTCTTTGGAGCTTCTTCGCCTTTTACTTTCGGCGGAATCAGAGCTCTGCATCCCCTTAGGGACGTCTTTGGAGCTTCTTCTCTTTTTTTTTCAGTTTCGGCACTCGATGGTGCGTTCTCAGCTTTTACATTTACATTCTTTGGGGGATTTTGCTCTTATAAAACTAAAAAGGAAATTACAGATGATGGCCCCATTAAAAACCTTTCTCCCCCTTTAGAAAGGAAAAGGGTGCCATGAAAAAGAAAAGAAAAAACATAAAAAGTTACATCAAGTTATACATAATATCGCCGAAGCTCATCCGCATTCCAAGACCTTGGAATTTCGTTGCCATCCATGTCCTTCAATCTGTAGGAACCAGGCCTTGACGAAGATGCTACTAAGAAAGGCCCTTCCCATTTCAATTGTAACTTGCCCACTGTATCTGGGTTGGCCACTCTCCGAAGCACCAAGTGTCCCGGCTCAATATTTTTTAGCCGGACCTTTCTATCTCGCCATTTAACTGTTTCAGCCTGGTATTTATTGATGTTTTCCACGGCTTGAAGTCTGATTCCTTCTAAAGCATCTTTTTCCACAAGACAATCATCTTCAGGACTTGATTCTGCCGAAGCTACTACTCTTATTGATCCAGCTTTGGCTTCTTCCGGAGTTATTGCTTCGTCACCGAATAATAACTTGAATGGGGTAAAGCCTGTAGACCTTGATGCTGTTGTATTGTGGCTCCACACCACTTTGGTTAACTGATCTGGCCACTTTCCCCTGGGTTGATTGAAGATTAACTTCATTATTCCTGTCATTATAATGCCGTTGGCCCTTTCAACGAGCCCATTCGATTCCGGATGCCTGACTGATGCAAAATGGATCTTCGTTCCAATTTGATCACAGAAATTTCTGAAAGCTTCGGAGTCGAACTGCGTTCCATTATCTACAGTGATGGCCTTCGGTACTCCGAAGCGACAGACAATGTTCTGCCAGAAAAACTTTTGGACAGTGGCCGAAGTTATTGTGGCTAATGGCTTCGCCTCAATCCATTTAGAAAAATACTCCACAGCCACTATAACATATTTTAGATTCCCCTGAGCCGGTGGTAATGGACCTAACAAATCAAGGCCCCACCTTTGCAATGGCCAGATGGGTTGTATCAGCTGAGTCAAAGACGAAGGTTGCTTTTGATCTCTTGCACATTTCTGGCAACCTTCGCACTTTTGAACTAATTCCGCTGCATCCGAAGCTGCCTTCGGCCAATAAAACCCTTGACGGAAAACTTTTCCAAGTAACGGCCTAGATCCGATGTGGGATCCACACAGGCCTGCATGTATCTCTTTCATTAACTCTATACCTTTGGTTCTAGACAAGCACTTGAGCAGCGGGGCACAAACTCCATGTTTGTATAGTTCCCCTTCTATCATGACATACGGACGAGCTCTTGCCTCTATTCTTTTATTGTAAGCTTCGTCATCTTATAGGAAGTTACCCTGAAGGTAAGAGATTATTTCAGTTCTCCAATCTTCGCTGTAAACAGGAGAAATGTTGAGGACTGCTCTTTCAAGGAGCTCTACTGAAGGTGCCTTTATTGTTTCGAAGAACACATCCGAAGGTAACGGCAGCCCCTGTGCTGCAGACTTGGCTAGCAAATCAGCATGCTCATTTTGCCCTCGAGGGATATTCTTGACAGAAAATCCTTCGAAGGAAGCTTCGATCCTTCGGACTGTGTCTAGGTATTTTTCAAGCTTCGGGTCTTTAGCCTTGCAACTTTTGTCAATATGACCCGAAACAACCTGGGAATCAGTTTTAAGAATCGCCCTTCTGATTCCCATTGCCTTTAGTTTCCGAAGACCCAGGAGCAGGGCTTCGTACTCAGTAATATTATTTGTGCAACTGAAGTCAAGTCTTGCTGCATAACAAGTTTTAACCTTGGATGGTGAGACCAACACAGCAGCTGCACCTGCTCCGAAGGTTCCCCAAGAGCCATCACAAAACACTGTCCACACTTCGGCATCTTTATTTGCTTCTTCATCCTGAGCCCCTGGCGTCCAGTCGGCAATGAAATCTGCCAATGCTTGAGACTGGATCGAGGATCTATGCACATAATCAATGTAAAATTCATTGAGCTCCGCAGCCCATTTTCCAATCCGTCCAGTAGCTTCTCTATTTCTCATGATATCCTTCAACGGCTGCGAAGAAGGAACAATAATGTTGTATGCCTGAAAATAATGCCGAAGCTTCCTGGATGCCATTAAAATGGCATACAATACCTTCTCCAGCTCTGTATAATTTTTCTTTGAGACACTAAGGACCTCAGATACAAAATACACTCGAACTTGCTTCTTGACTTGGCCATCAAGCTTCTCCTGGACAAGTGCCGCACTTACTGCTGAGTGCGAAGCTGCCACATATAACAACAGAGGAGCCCCTGGCGTTGGTGGGGTTAATGTTGTGAGATCTATCAAGTATTGCTTCAGCTCTTCGAAGGCTTTTTGTTGACTTGGGCCCCATTGAAAGACTTTAGCTGACTTCAGCACCTCGAAAAATGGTAAGTTTCTTTCTGCTGATCTGGATATAAATCTGTTGAGAGATGCCAGCCTTCCTGTCAATCTTTGGGCTCCCTTTCTTGTGGTTGGTGGCTCCATTCGAAGTATAGCTTCGATTTTATTTGGATTAGCTTCGATTCCCTTTGTTGAAACCAAGCATCCAAGAAATTTACCCTTCTTTACTCCGAAGACACATTTTTCTGGATTCAGCTTCAGACCAGCTTGTCTGAAGCTGGCGAAGGTCTCCTGCAGATCAGCAATATGATTTTCCTGCTTCGTGCTTTTTACAATAATGTCATCAACATAGGTCAACACATTTCTGCCTATCTGAGACTGGAGAACCTTTGCAGTCATTCTGCTGAAACTCCCTCCAGCATTCTTGAGCCCCTCAGGCATCCGAAGATAGCAATATGTGCCACTTGGGGTTATGAAGCTAGTTTTCGGCTCATCTTCCTTCTTCATCCAAATTTGATGATAGCCTGAGTAGCAGTCTAGGAGACTCATGAGCTCTGAAGAAGCTGCTGCATCGACTAAAGAGTCTATCCTTGGCAGCGGGAATTCGTCCTTCGGACAAGCCTTGTTGAGATCTGTGAAATCGATACACATTCTCCACTTGCCATTGGCCTTCTTCACCATAACAGTGTTAGCTAGCCACTCTGGATACTTCACTTCTCTGATAACTCCTGCACTGAGGAGTCTTTTTACTTCATTGCGAGCCCCTTCGGCCTTGTCATCAGACATTTTCCGAAGCCTCTGCTTTCGGGGTCTGAAGGATGGGTCAACATTGAGCGAATGTTCAATAACATCCCGATTTACTCCACAAAGATCATTGGCTGACCATGCAAAAACATCTTTGTTGTTGAATAAAAACCTTATCAAGGTTTTCTCCTGGTCTTCAGATAATTGCGAGCCCAACAGCACCTTCTGCTCTGCTATATCCTCACACAATAGCATGGGCTTCGGCTGATCTGCTGAAGCTGCTTTCTCCCTTCTAAATTTGTACTGTTCACAAGCTTCAGCTCCATCTATGTTATGGATTGCTTTGGAATCAGTCCAGCTTCCTTCGGCCCTTCTAGCAGCTTCCTGGCTTCCATGAATAGCAATAGGCCCTTGGTCCGAAGGTATCTTCATGCAAAGATAAGCTGGGTGAAGAATTGCTTCGAAGGCATTAAGAGTACCGCGACCAATGATAACATTGTAAGGATACTCCATGTCAACAATATCAAACACAATTTGCTCAGTCCTTGTGTTGTTAACAAATCCGAAGGTTACCGGCATGGTAATCTTCCCAAGTGCTACAATCTGCCGCCCTCCGAAGCCACAAAGAGGGTGCGTAGCATCATGAATCTTGTCTTCAGGCTCCTGCATTTGTCTGAAGGCCTTAGCAAATATAATATCAGCTGCACTGCCTGTATCAACTAGGACATTGTGGACCAGAAATCCTTTGATCACGCAAGAGATGGCCATGGCATCATTGTGAGGATAATCCTTAAGCTGAAGGTCTTCCTGAGAGAAAGTAATTGGAATGTGGGACCATTTTGACTTGATGAAGGGTCCCTGCACTCCCAACATGCTGCACCCTTCTCTGAGCCTCCTTCTTCTGCTTCTTGTTAACCGGCTCTGAGCAAGAACCGCCTGTTATCGGGAGCACCAGCTTCGAAGCCGAAGCAGCTCCAGCTTGATTGTTGAACGAAGCCATCAGCTCAGAAAAGTGGAAGTGAGTTCACCGGAGGTGGGCGCCAATGTTGGGGGCTTGTTCTCAAATGCTAAGAATTAAGAACAAGGCAACATAGAAAATGTTAAGGGCTAAAGTCCTTCGTCCTCCAAGACATTATATCCTTTCGGGATATAAGGAATTTCGGACGAAGGTTACGAAGGACGTACCTTCGTAAACATAATAGCAAGGAACGAAGTGTTCATACAGATCATAAGGTATGAAATAAACATTTAAATATTATCATAGAATCATCTCCATTTTTATTATCATGAACGAATATAAATAACTTCGAATTAAAAATGTACCTTTGGTCCTGAGGAAAGCAAAAGTACAGGTGTGATGCGAAAGCAAATGGCAGGTTCGCGTGAACAGTACAGAGGTACTGTTCATCTATTTATAGATACAGGTCACAGCCTGTGACAAATTACAATTATGCCCCTTACAAAAGTTTACAACATTGACTCAGACCTCTGGATAAAAAGGTCATTCTATCTCTATGTCGGTTTGTAACGCCGAAGCTCCATGAAAAGGAACCTTCGGCCATCTCCTGGGGACAACTTCAGCCGAAGCTGCTTCTTCGTGCAAGACCTTCGGCGCAACGAAGCATGACCCCAACATAGGTTTTTATTTTAATGAGTAGAATATTATTGTGTATTTTGTTTATATGTTGGTGTAATGTTAATTTCTCTATATGCACTGTGCTTGTTTGTATTGTGACGAGTAGAAGAGCCCGTTGCTGAGGATCCGGGTGAGCAGCAAGTTGAAGTAGCTGAGCAGGAGCTCATTGAAGGCAAGTTGTGCCCTTGACCACTTTTTACCCAATAATGTTCTTTAATATCATTTATCCATGCATAGGTTAATTTTGATGGGACCCAATAGGTCACCCTAGATTGTTTATCTCATTACCTTGTTTACCCCTGAATCACTTGGGTAGTTTGCTATTGCTTTATATGGTTTTGGGATAATCATTTATTACCTCTATGTTCCAATTCTTTTTGTTATTCTATTTATGTTCATGTTAAGATCATTAATGTTAATTGGAACATAGAGCTTAACTTGAGTAACACGTGCCACCACAAGGGTTTAATGGGACGCCCTTGGCTGATTAATTAGGAAAGCTAGTGGAAGACTACCTTACCCGAAAGGGGCAAGGGCAGTAGGGGAGTGGTCAGTGTAGGGAGGTCCTTGCTTGATTTTGCTGTGATGGCGGTCAGGCAAGAACCCTGCATTGGAACTTCCTATAAACTGTAGCGGGTTTTCGGAAACTAGTGGAACTTTGTAAAGGCCTCATAGTGTTGCCCTGCCGCGCTTCCTAGGTAGAGGTGTATGGGATTCGCGACCCCTTGGCAGATGGGTAACATGACTTGTGGGTAAAGGGTACAACCTCTACAGAGTGTAAAACTGGTATACTAGCCGAGCTCACGGTCATGAGCAGCTCAGGACTCTCTGATGTTTAAATTATGGAACTTAAATTCAATTTTGTCATTCGCATTGCATGGGTTTATTATTAATTTTTGTTCTATTACTTTACTTAAGGTTTGGTATTTACTTACACTTAGTAACTGCTAATAAAATTTTGACCAACTACTTAAAAGCAATGCTCAGCTTTAACCCCTATCATTGATTAGCCTTACACATCACATAAACTCACACCTTTGTGAGTTTGTGTCCACTGGTTCCCCACAACTTGTTGAGCTATGATCATGTGTGAGCTCACCCTTGCTGTCTCACACCCCCCCACAGGAGAAGAGCAGGTGGTTCAGGAGGAGCCACTCGGCGAGGAGTATGATCTGATCTAGGTGGCGTTTCTCAGTTGACATTGGCGCCGACGATCCTTAGTTCGTTTTACTTTTATCTTTTATTTTGTAATAAGTCTTCCGCTATGTAATAAATACTCTGATGTTTTATGACATTTATCTCTATACACTCTGTTATTATATATGTTGTCTTCTTGGCGCATGTATGAGATGCACCCGACTTTGTTCCTTAAAGCCGGGTGTGACACTAAATACCCTGAGCTCTTTGCTAGCCAACCCTAAATCTCGAGGGCGAGATTCTTTTAAGGGGGATAGGTTTGTAACGCCCTGAATTTGGGAGTAGAATTTTTTCTTCTTTTCTCTCACCAAATTCGGGCGTTACTCTCTTTTCTCTTCCCATTTCGCCTCCTTTTTCCCCATTTCAAACCCGTATAGTGACAGGTGTCCGTGTCATGTATAAACAAAACCTAAGTGTCATGGGTGTTGCATCATGCCGAAGCGCTTTTCTATGTCTGATGTCGCGTGTTCGTCTCATTCCACTTTGGATTTCGGTTCGCGATTTAATCCCGTTTAATGGTCGTGCGTGTCGTGGGTTTCGATCCGCGATGTGACCCGGCCCAGCCTGGCCCAGTCTGGCCCGGCCCGATCCGGCCCGCGCGCCTCCGGCGCCCCACACCCCCTCCCCATGCGCCCCTCCTCCTCTCCCACTCTCATTTGGATTTCCCGCGCAACAACCTCCCTCTCCCTCCCCCACCTCTCTCTCCCCGTGGTGCCCTAGGGATTGGAGACGGCGATCACCAGAATTTGGACCCCGAGGTGAGCTCCCCTCCCCTCTTCTCTCTCTCTCTTCTCTTCCCCTCCCCCCTCTCTTCTCCCCTGCGCCCCCCCGTTTTGCTCTCCCTGCACGGGCGCGGCCCCAGCGCGGGCACGCGGCCCCTGCGCGGGCGCGGCCTCGCCCCCCGGCGCGCAGCTTCGGCCCCCCGGCACGCGGCCTCGGCCTCCTGCGCGGACCCGGCTCCCCCTGCGCGCGGCCTCGGCCCCCTGCCCGCGGTCGTCCTAGCCCCGTTGCGCGGCGTCCGACCCTCGGATTAGTTAGTTTCAAATTTAGTTTAATGAGCATGTTGAGTCGCGCGCTTCGTCGCGTGACGATTCAATTTAAGTTCGTATTTATCAATGTGCTGCGTCGCGCGCTTCGTCGCGTGACGATTTAATTTAAATTTGTGTTTATTAATGTGCTGCGTCGCGTGCTTCATCGCGCGACGATTCATTTTAAATTCATATTTATTAAGGTGCGTTGTCGCGCGCTTCGTCGCACGACGATTCATTTTAAAATTCAGTTTAGCTGACGTAAGGCGTCATGCGTTTCGTCGCGCGACGCTTAATGTTTGTTTATAAAAGTAATGCAGGAGTCTCGTTGCGCACCCCATCGTGCGATAAGTTGTTTATTTCTTAAATTCAATTTGAATGCTGCGTCGCGCGTCTCGCCGTGCGACCATTTCCTTTGATTCACCTTTATCTGCTTATAATATTTAAATGTGGAACATGGCCTTACTTTATGCTAAATGCAATGGCCAAATTAATACCCTTCTGTTTAAACAAGTAGTTTAATTTATAATTGTGCAACGTGATCGCTTCTCGATTGTAGACTCGACCGCTATTTTCTCTTTCTCGCTTAGTCGTAATTGCGAGCCCTGCGTTGAACGTGTGTTTAATTATTGCATTCCATTGTATGGTGTACTGTTCTTTTGTATTAAAGGTGTGGAATGTATCTCTGAACTCGTATAGAGAACGATCTGGTTGGGGAACCCGAAGAGCTCGCAGGTGAAGCCCCTGAGCAGCAGTCGGTTGGTGGAGGCAAGTGTCCCTTGACCTATCTTTGTCCTAAACATTCTTTAATTCACCTCCCGCATTTCATAGTTATACCTAAGGATTGACTATCTTTCGTTATCCATGTCCTTGTTTACCTATTTGGGTTGGATTATTATTGCTTAGTCTTACGCTATTGTTCAACTCTAATCAATGAACATGATGAGAATTATCAATGATACGCTGTTTTCTCCTCTTTTATTATGATGTTATACTTGTGACCTTCAAGGGGGCTCGAGCGGTTTCTCGAGTACCTCTCCGTAAGGACCTGTTCGTTGGATGACCGCCCGGAAAACGGTGCAACCATGAGGGTGGAGTGGGACGCCCTTAGCTGAATAATTAGAGGAACTGGGGTGTAGTTCGCTTAGCCGTTGTGCCGTCAATGGGGCTCGGTGTATGCGGCTCGCTCTGCCAAGGTTGATTTGTCCCTTGGGGAGGAGTGCGGTACATTTAGGAAACCTAACGGGCGGCTACAGCCCCGGGGAATCTTTGTAAAGGCTACGTAGTGATACCCTGCTGGGTCACCTTGATAGTGATCAATGGATAGTCATGATCTCCGGGCAGGAAGGGAAATCATGGCTTGTGGGTAAAGTGCACAACCTCGGCAGAGTGTTTGAAAAACTGATATATCAGCCGTGCTCGCGGTTATGAGCAGCCAAGGGAGCTCCAGTGATTAGTGGTACTTGATCAGAGATGTTCGGATTAAAGGTGGCAATGAGATTGATGGTTTTTGGTATTGACTCTGGTAATGGTAAGTGGTACTATTTCCGTTTGGAAAGGAGTACGTTTGGGTTAATAACGTGGGTTAATTCTAAAACTTGGCTTTCTCTACTAGTAATAATAATCTGACCAACTAAAAGCAACTGCTTGACTTACCCCCCACATAAAGCTAGTCCACTATAGCCAAACAGTATACTTGTTGAGTATGTTGATGTGTACTCACCCTTGCTCTACACACCAACCCCCCCTAGGTTGTCCGCATTGCAACCACTGCTCAGGAGAAGATGAAGCCGTGGAAGGAGACTTCCAGGAATTCCAAGATTACGACGAGTTCTAGACGTGGGTTAGCGGCAACCCCCAGTCGGCTGCCTGTGAAGGCCGCATTTATCTATGTTTCGTTTTCGCACTTTGATTTATTGTAAAGACTATGATGATGTCCATGTTATGTAACTGCTGTGTACGTGAATTGCTGATCCTGGCACGTACATGGTTTGCATTCGGTTTGCCTTCTAAAACCGGGTGTGACACCCTTCGGCACCCTAGCTTAGTCGTTCATAGTCAGGGTATTCAAAGTTTAAAGCGTCCATTACCCGATTCAACCTTCATTTTGTTTGGGTGTCGAAGGCTGCAGTCATCAGTTGATCTTCCTTTTTGGTATAATTGCCTAAAATTTCGTTGCACATAGTCTCAATCATCTCTAGCCACTCTTAGCAAGGCTCTTTGAATTGTTTCTCAAACTTGAAGCAATAGGGCAATCGAACAAGTTCATCCTTCTTCTTTGTTCCTTTCAGCTTCGGCATACTCCATTCACTCAATGTTGGAGAAACCCTATTCGCCAAGTATTCTTGCACTAGATCCCTGGTGCTGATATGTTCAGCCACCACTCTGAATTCTGCTACGGCTAGCTGGCATGGTAACCCTGCTTCATGTTGCACAAGGGTCTAGTCATCCCGAAGCTTAAACTCCGTGGGCTCATGACCATCGTCTTCAGCTTCTCCCTCTTCTTCTCATCGGCCTTGATATAAAACCACTCACTCTTCTAGCCAGTTGGCCACTTGGTGCGATACCTGAGGACCGGAGCCTTCATATCCTTGCGATATGCGAAGTTATAACAACCAAAAATTTCATGCAGCCCATCTTCCCTGGCCTTTGTTTGGTAATGCAGCTCATGTACTCGGCAAAAAGCTTTAGCATTCGGGTCCATCCCTTGGCTTCGAAGGGCCTAGATGAAGATGCTGAGCCTAACGATGGTGTTAGGAGTCAGCTGATGAAGAAAAATCTCAAAATTATCCAAAACTTCTCTAATCATCTCGTTCAAGGGAAACCGCAATCCTGCCCTAAAAAAGCTTTTGAAAACCACTACTTTGTCATCCTTTGGCTTTGGAGTGGTTTCTTCTCCTGCAAAACGAATAAGCTTCTTCTCGGCTTCCCCGAAGTAGCCCAGTTTTATCATCATGGGCATATCAGCTTTAGACATAGTAGATTTTTCAAAATCCAAGTGGCTGGGTTTTGATGGGATCATAATGCTATAATCTTCTTCTTCTTCATCAGTATTTTCTTCCTCAACATCAGCTTGTTCAGCTTCGGCAGCAGGTGCACCTTCTTCAATGGCTCCCTCTGTCACAACTAACCCCGATTGTCTCATGACTTTGGAGATTGGAGCTGTCTCAGTGGCTTCAGTCTCCTCTCCTTCATGGGTCACCCTTGCAGTCGAGCGTACCCTGACCATTTGACGGATCTTTTTGTAGTTTTTACGAAGCTGATGTTTTTTACAGTTTTGATGAAGCTCCCTCTTATGACGAAGCTAATTCAAAGTGACGGCTCGCTTGAGAATGCGGTGAAAAATCATGGGCTATGGTCAAAATTTTCAATAGCACAACTGTGCAATAGCAATGAATGCTGTGGTAACTTCACACCTACTCGTCTGTTTATATAGTGCTGCAGGTGGGAAGGTGAATCGCCAAGTCGCCCGCACCCACCGAACAGTCACCCGCACCCGCTGAACGGTGGACCACTACCCCGCTGTGTGGTGGCCCACCTCGCGCCCGAAATACTTTAATCGTTTCTCGACAACAAGCTTAGGGAAGGTGTTTTTCGGACCTTCGGCATTCCGAAGCCTTGAAGATTTTTCACGGATCAAGCTCGTTACGAAAAACGATCTAGCACCGCGAAGGGGCTAATGTTGGGGGCCTGCTTCGTCACCGAAGGTCCTTTAAGAAGAAGCACCTTCGAAAGATCAGCGTATAATCAAACACAGCGCAAAAGTACACGCCGAAGCTATGATCTAGGGAGCTTCGGCATAGCGACATGCCTTGAGACGAAGGGCTGCACCGACTTAAAGAGGAAAAGAGCGATCAGTCCATGATGATTTGTGTCATGATTGTAACTAGTCATCAATGACATAAATGTAATTCTGACCGGGCTGTGTCCTGTGCCTATAAATAGGTGAACAGTACCCCTGCACTGTTCACGCTGACTTGTACTCATTCGTGCGTCACGCTTGGACTTTTGCCTTCTGTCAAGCCAAAGGTATAAATGTAATTTAATATTGTTTCTGTTTATTCATAATAATATAATAAAGATATATTAATAATGTCATGATTATTCATGCTGTCTCTTATATTCATATGCTTCTTCTCTCATTAACATAAACTGTAATGAAGGTATGTCCTTCATGACCTTTGTCTGAAGATCATTATATCCTAAGGGAGGTAATCCTTCAAAGGACGAAGGGTATTAACCTTTAACATTTTGTGTTGCCTTGTTCTTAACTCATAGCATTTGAGAACAAGTCCCCAACAATACTTATTGATGTGGTCTACTACTTGGAGCCTGGTCCCTTATATGATGTCTTTTGTTATTTTGTAACCCTCTTCATCTTCTACCGAAGCCAAGGTCCTTATTGAGCCCCTTCTTGCTTCTTCCGGTGTTATTGCTTCGTCACCAAACAGAAGCTTCAATGGTGTAAAACCTGTTGACCTTAAAACAGCAGTGTTGTGGTTCCACACCACCTTTATTAGTTCGTCTCGTCATTTTCCTTTGGGTTGGTTGAAAATTGACTTCATTATTCCTGTTATTATGATTCCGTTTGCTCTTTCTACCAATCCATTTGACTCCGGATGTCTCAATGATGCAAAGTGTATTTTTGTACCAATCTGGTCACAAAAGGTTTTGAAGGTTTCAGCATCGAACTGAGTTCTGTTGTCAACTGTGATAGCCTTCGGCACGCCGAAGCGACAAATAATGTTTTAACAAAAGAATTTTTGTACTATGGCCAAAGTTATTATAGCTAAGGGCTTTGCTTCGATCCACTTAGAGAAGTACTTCACTGCCACCACAACATATTCCAGGTTTCCTTGTGCTGGTGGAAGTGGTCCTAACAAATCCAGACCCCACCTTTGCAGTGGCCAAGTAGGCTGTATTAGCTGGGTTAAAGACGAAGGTTGTTTCTGGTCTCTGGCGTATCTTTGGCAATTTTCACATTTTTGAACCAAATCTGCTGCATCTGAAGCTACCTTCGACCAGTAAAAACCTTGTCTGAAAACCTTCCCCAGCAGAGGTCTAGACCCAATATGAGCTCCACACAATCCTGCATGTATCCCCTTCATCAATTCTTGACCTTTGGCTCTAGATAAGCATTTGAGAAATGGAGAGCAGACTCCTTGTTTGTATAATTCCCCCTCTATAATTACATAGGGCCATGCTCTTGCTTCCATTCTTTTATTGTAAACGTCATCATCTGAAAGGCAATTGCCTTGGAGGAAAGATACGATCTCAGTCCTCCAATCTTCACTGTGCACTGGTGAGATTGTGAGCACCGCCCTTTCCATAAGTTCAACCAAAGGTGCTTTTATTGTTTCAAAGAACACCTCTGAAGGTAACGGAAACCCCTGTGCTTCTGATTTGGCTAACAAATCTGCGTGCTCGTTCTCTATTCTTGGGATGTTTTTTACAGAGAAATCTTCGAAAGAGGCTTCCATCCTTCGGACTGCATCCAGATATTTTTCTAGCTTTGGGTCCCTTGTTTTACTACTTTTGTCAATGTGTCCTCAAATGACTTGTGAGTCGGATTTGAGTATTGCCCTTCTTATTCCCATTGCCTTAAGCTTTCGAAGCCCCAAAAGAAGGGCTTCATACTCTGCAATGTTATTTGTGCAGGTGAAGTTTAATCTTGCTGCATAGCAGGTTTTGATTTTTAATGGTGAAATTAAAACAACAGCTGCTCCTGCGCCGAAGGTTCCCCAGGACCCATCACAAAATACTGTCCAGGCTTCGGCATCAGTTGTTTTGTCTTTGTCCTGAGCCCCTAGCGTTCAATCAGCAATGAAGTCTGCTAATGCTTGGGATTGGATCGAAGATCTATGAACAAAATCGATAGTGAATTTGTTCAATTCTGCAGCCCATTTTCCAACCCTTCCTGTGGATTCTCTATTTCTCAATATGTCCTTGAGGGGTTGTGAAGAAGGTACTATGATATGATATGCTTGGAAGTAATGCCGAAGCTTCCTGGAAGCCATTAATACAGCATATAGTACCTTCTCTAACTCTGTATAATTTCTCTTTGATGCACTAAGTACTTCAGAAATGAAGTACACTGGCACTTGTTTTCTTGCATGACCATTCTGCTTTTCTTGTACGAGTGCTGCACTAACGGCAGCGTGGTAGGCAGCTACGTATGGCAACAATGGAGTTCCTGACGAAAGTGGAGTTAAGGTTGTCAGCTCTATCAAGTACTGCTTCAGTTCTTCGAAGGCTTTTTGCTGAGTTGGTCCCCATTGAAAGACTTTGGCTGACTTCAGCACTTCGAAGAATGGCAAGTTCTCTCTGCTGATCTTGAAATAAATCTGTTCAATGATGCCAGCCTCCCTGTCAACCTCTGGGCACCCTTTCTTGACTTTGGTGGCTCCATCTGAAGTATAGCTTCTATCTTACTTGGATTAGCTTTGATACCCTTTGTTGATACCAAGCAACCAAGAAATTTGCCCTTCTTCACTCCGAAGACACATTTCTCTAGATTTAGTTTAAGGCCGACCCTTCTGAAGTTAGCAAAGGTTTCTTGCAAATCAGCAACATGGTTTTCTTGCTTTGTGCTCTTTACTATGATATCATCAACATATGTCAGCACATTTATGCTAATTTGGGAGTGAAGGACTTTGGCAGTCATCCTGTTGAAGCTTCTTCCAGCATTCTTGAGCCCCTCGGGCATCCGAAGGTAGCAATAAGTCCCACTAGGGGTTATGAAACTTGTCTTAGGCTCATCCTCCTTCTTTATCCAAATTTGATGATAGCTCGAGTAGCAGTCCAATAAGCTCATAAGCTCTGAAGTAGCCGCTGCATCTACAAGGGAATCTATTCTTGGCAATGGGAATTCATCCTTCGAACATGCCTTATTGAGATCTGTGAAGTCGATGCACATTCTCCATTTTCCATTAGCTTTCTTTACCATCACAGTATTGGCCAGCCACTCTAGGTATGCTACTTCTCTAATAACACCAGCACTCAAAAGCCTTTTTACTTTGTTTCGTGCACCTTCGGCTTTATCGTCGGACATTTTTCGAAGCCTCTACTTTCTTGGCCTAAAGGCCAGGTCTACATTGAGTGAGTGTTCAATGACATCTCTATTGACACCATAGAGATCATTGGCTGACCAAGCAAAAATATCCTTGTTGTTGAATAGGAATTTCAACAAAGTCTTCTCTTGTTCATCAGATAATTGGGATCCCAACAGTACCTTCTGCTCAGCTATGTCTTCGCACAAAAGCATGGGCTTTGGTTAATCTGCTGAAGCAGCCTTTTCTCTTTTATGCTTGAATTGTTGATGAGCTTTGGCTCCATCTATATTATGGATGGCTTTCGAATCCGTCTAGTTCCCTTCAACTCTCCTGGCATCCTCTTGGCTTCCATGTACAGCGATAGGCCCTTTGACAGAAGGTATTTTCATGCAAAGATATGCTGGGTGGAGTATTGCTTCGAAGGCGTTCAACATCCCTCGACCAATAATTGCATTGTAGGGGTACTCCATATCGACAATTTCGAAAACAACCTATTCTGTCCTTGAATTGTGAACATAGTCGAAGGTGATCGGCATAGTTATCTTGCCGAGCGCCACGATCTGTCTTCCTCCGAAGCCGTAAAGGGGGTGCGTTGCATCATGTATCTTGTCATCCGACTCTTGCATTTGCCTAAAAGCCTTCGCAAAGATGATGTCTGCCACACAGCCTGTGTCCACTAGGACATTGTGGACCAGAAACCCCTTGATGACATAAGATATGACCATTGCATCATTGCGAGGATAATCCTTGAGCTGAAGGTCTTCTTGGGAGAAGGTGATTGGAATATGAGACCATTTGGATTTGATGAAGGGTCCTTGCACTCCAACATGCTGTACCCTTCTGTGTGCTTCCTTCTTCTGCTTCTTATTAGCTGGTTCAGAACTTGAGCCACCTGTGATTGAGAGCACCAGCTTCGTAGCCAAAGGTGCCATAGCTTGGTTGCCTTGTGAAGCCATTGTCACAATTGTGGAAGTGAGTTCACTGGAGGTGGGCGCTAATGTTGGTCACTTGTTCTCAAATGCTATAAATCAAGAACAAGGCAACACAATCGTTAGTCATTACAAACATTCGTCTAACCGAAGCATTATCTCCTCAAGGGTATAAAGCTTCACCAGACGAAGGTTAAGAAGGACATACCTTCATCATTTAATATGCGAGTAGAAATGCAAAAGGATAAATATGATAACTACATTTCATTAATTGATTTATTCTTATGTCCCATAAAATGGAAATGAATATAAACAATGTTAATATTACATTGATACCTTCGGCTTGCTCGAAGGTGTGGATGCGAGAAAGTGAATACAATTCAGCATGAATAGTATGGGGTTACTGTACATCTATTTATAGGCACGGGACACAGCCCAGGTGAAATTACATTCATACCCTTGAACGTTTATTTACAAGCAACTAAAGCTAATATGGTCTATTTAGTATTTTAATTCTTTGCTTGGTCCGAGCTGAAGCTATTGAGCTTCGGCATTCCGCAACATTGCTTATACACAAGGCCTTTGTCTTGAGAAATTGAGACGAGGTTGATGATAGTTTCGGCGAGCTTTTGTATTATCTTGCCAAAGGTGTTTTTGTGTTGAGGACCTTCGGTGGAGGAGAAGACCCCAAACATCACATATGCATATGATGAATATCAACTGAAAGGAAGGATTCATATGCACTTTTAGTTTTAACGGTAAGAGAATTTTAAACTGCATCAAGAGTAGCTATTTAGAAAACGAAGATTACAATCCTTATGAATGAGATAGAAATTTACCATAATGGATTGTCTTAGTATAACTTACTCAAGGAAAACTTATTTTCTATGACACAAGGTATATAATGTGCTCCCACTAGATATGTGCATCAAGTATTTTAATGACTTGCCAAATGCACTTTTAATTCAGTTAAGATTCTCAAGAGGAGTGCATTGCATATATTGGTCAAGGCATGACAAATTTGCAATGAATCAACTTATGCCTAAGAATACTTTCCACCATACAGAACGTACCATTTGTTATATCAACTGAAAGGTCTTACTATATGAGATGGTGTCATCTAAGTATTCTTATTTTCTTCATTTGTGGATACTTCCTTCTTTAGCCTGTTATCTCTTTTCCTTTTAAAACTAGTCGAAAAAGCACTTTGTAATACCCAAATAGTGAGATTAATGGAATGAGAAATATAAAAGGTTCATTTGACCACTAGTGTTGTTATTTTCATTTCTTGCATATTTCAAACCATGAGATTAATCGGGACTACCAATAAACATACTAAAATAAAAGAATGTGCATCATGTTGGAGTTTGTATGTTTGTGCATGAAATAAAAATAATCATGATAATAATAATATAATACTGGAAGTTTGGATTAAACCCTAAATTGAAATTAGGGTTTGAAAATAAGAAAAAGGAGAGAAAAGAAAAAGAGAAAGGATATAAAAATATAAATAATATATCTAAAAATATCTCCAAAATTAGTACTTTTAATTGCACAAATTGTTGGGGGCCTTCGTCCTCCGAAGGTCCTCAAAAACAAGATTTGACAATGTCTTCCAAGTGAATTATATGAACAGGTATCTTCGGACTCAGATTATGAGCATGGAGTACGGTCAGGACGAAGCCTAAGCCAGACGAAGGGTGATTGAGATGATGGACGGGCTGATTACCAAGCTGTACGAAGGATGGCGCACAGCCGAAGCTATGCGCAGGAAAGCTTCGTCGCGATAGCAGAAAGGGGAACCGACCTAAAGATGAAAAGACTACTTAGGCCTTAATGATTCCCATAAGTCATTAGCAAGTGTAATGGGCATGGATGTAATTTTACATGGGCTGCGTCCCACGCCTATAAATAGATGAACAGTACTCCCGTACTGTTCACGCTGACTTGGCATTTGCTTTTGCGTCATCCTTGTACTTTTGCCTTCCTGCAATCCGAAGGTACACTTGTAAACTGAAATCATTTCTATTTTTCTATGATAATAAAATAGAAATGATGTTGTGATAATATTTAAATGTTTATATTACTTCTTATGTTACATACAAGTTCTTCATCATTATTTATTGTGCTTACAAAGGTATGTTGTTTATGGTCTTCGTCCGGAATACATTATATCCCGAAGGGAAATAATGTTTCAGAGGATGAAGGACTTTATCATTTAACACTTTTTATGTTGCCTTGTTCTTAATCCGAAGCATTTGAGAACAAGTCCCCAACATTGGCGCCCACCTCCGGTGAACCCACTTCCACTCTTCGAGTTTTTGAACACCTTCGGCGATCATAAACCTTCGCTATGGCGCCGAAGAAAGCTTCAGCAACTGGGGCTGCACCTCTGCAACCACTGGACCCCAATCAGGAGACTCTCTCTCTTCGGGAGGCCCGAAGCCAGAAGAGGAAGGCCGTCAGCCCGATACCACAAGAGGATGAGCTAGACCAGGAGATCAGAAACATGGAGATGCTTCATCAACAGGTGCAAAGGAAGAAGGAAAAGATGGCCAGGCTAGCTGAACTGCAAAGGCAGATAGACGAAGCCTCTGAGGAGGTTCGTCATCTTACTCAGGATGAGCAACACCGAAGGCCTCAGCACCAAGACCTTCATTAGGAGGGTTTCCTCAATGAAGATGACTGGTATGACAATTTCCATCATGGGAATTTTGTTTTTGATGATGCTTCTCCTCTGTCCGCTGAGCTGCAGGCTACACCTTGGCCTCCGTCCTACAAGCCGCCTCAGCTTCCCATATTTGATGGCCATTCAGACCCGAAGCAGTTTTTGATGAGCTACGAAGCAACAGTATCTTCGTATGGTGGCAATGCTGCGGTCATGGCCAAATCTTTTGTTATGGCTGTCAGGAGTGTTGCTCAAACCTGGTACTCCTCCCTTCGACCAGGAACGATCACTTCGTGGCAAAAGCTGAAGGACTTATTGTTAACTAGTTTCCAAGGGTTCCAGACGAAGCCGGTCACGGCTCAAGCTCTATTCCAGTGCACCCAGGATCACGAAGAGTACCTTCAGGCGTACGTCCGGAGGTTCTTGCGTTTGAGGGCACAGGCACCAACAGTGCCCAACGAAATTGTCATTGAGGCCATGATCAAGGGGCTTCGGCCAGGACCGTCAGCTCAGTACTTCGCTAGGAAGCCTCCTCAAACTTTGGAGAAGCTGCTCCAGAAGATGGACGAGTACATTCGGGCCGATAATGATTTTCGTCAAAGAAGGGAGGAGGCTTTCAGGTTTTCTGAAATGACCAGGGGCTTCGGAGGGAGGTTCTATCCGAGGCACGTTAGATCAATTCATAACTCTACCCAAAATGATGATACAGGGAGCCAACAGCAAAGGCCACAGTGTTCTTCACAGACTTCGGGGCAACAGCAAGGCTCCTTCCGACCACCAGCTCCGAGAGGCAGAGGTGCCAGGGGCTTCGGCGGAAGATTTGGCAATCAGCCAAGAAGAATTTTTTGCTTGTTTTGTGGTGAGAACAAAGGCCATACCACCAGGATGTGCCATGTTACCATCCAGAAGCAAAAGGAAATAGCCGAAGCTGCAGCACAACAGGCTCAGCCGAAGCAGGTCATGCACACTGCTTCGTATCATTCGCCTTACATCCCAGAGTATGTAGGCAATCACCCTGCAGTTTCTGTTGCTTCGGCGAGTCAACCTCAAGCTTCCTGGCAACAGCTTCCGCCTCCACCACCGCTGCAACAAGGCCAGCAGCCAGAAGGGAGTCAATATGCTCCACACCAAAGGGACTTCAGAGAACAGTCCGAAGCTCGCACAGTCAACAGCACTGTGCTAGAGTCAAAGCACATCTATTGACAAATATCCTATCTTAATAGTAATCTTTTTCATTCAGTTTTATTTTCCGTATAATAAAGGACATTGTTTAGGTTTCATGTAAATAATTTCGTTGATTCCCACAAGGAAAATATATTTTCTTCACAGGCTTAAGTTGTTGAAGTTTAAAGATTTGTGATAACAAAGAGGACCTTCAAATTATTGAAAATTTTTCGAAGCAACAAAAAGTCGTTCTAAGGGACGCAGAGTAAGTTTACCGAAGTCACCAAAAGCCGTTCCGAAGGGAGCGCAGTGTAAGTTTTCTGCTCCAAAGTCGTTCCAAAGGGAATGCAGAGCATACAGCGAAAAGTCAACGCTGATTCCGCCGAAAGTAAAAGGCGAAGAAGCTCCAAAGACGTTCCTAAGGGAATGCAGAGCTTACAGCGAAAAGTCAACGCTGATTCCGCTGAAGTAAAAGGCGAAGAAGCTCCTAAGGGAGGCTTACAGCGAAAAGTCAGCGCTGATACAAAAAGATTGTGTGTTTTACGAGGATGTGTGTGTATCTTCGGAACAAATGTCATCTACATAACATAACATCATCACATTATTTTGCATAGCATAAGCATCATACATCATGTTGCATATGGCAAAAGAGGGGGACACAGTATCGACCTTCGGAACAATGCTTTGAGAAAGTGAAAATCGTGCTAAGTCACAAGGGGATACAATATTGATTTTCGGAATATAGCTTCGGAGAATGTTTTCACGAAGCTTGGATATTCTTCATCAGAACACTATGGACATTGTTGTGATGCATAAAAGTTTTTCTATCTTCACGAAGCATGAAAAGAAGGGAAGGTGTTTTTTCGCCGAAGGCTCAAAAATGGTACGTATGTAAAGTTTCATGCATCGTAAAGAATCGAATCATTAAAAGCAAATATATTACATTCAGGGTTACAAGATACCACACATATTATATTTCAAATATTTTTACAATAACACCTAGTCTTCCCTAAGTACTACTTCAGCAGCTTCGTTCAAAAGATGATGGACAACTTGATCCATGATAGCTTCAGCCATCTTTTTAATTTCGTCGTCATCTTTCGGGGGAGGACCCGGGGATGCTTTAGTAGGATCTGAGGGAGGACAGAATACAGCTACATTTCTATTACAATTTGCGAACGAAGTTTAAAATTAAAAATTACAACATAATAAAAACCACTAGTTAATACCTATTTGCCCTTCGGGCTCTGAGCTTTAGTTAGCGGCCTTAGCTACTTCTCTAGCGTCGTGAATGCCCTTCTCGCTTCTCTGAATAATCTCTCGGGCCATTTCTCGGCCACCGTTATCCCAGACATCAGTGAAAAATTTTCCACCAACCATGCTAGCTTCGGCCGAAGGATCTCTTGCATCTTCGAAAGACAAAGCAGCCTCGGATTGCGCTAGAATCTTTACATGCTCACAGCCCTCCTTCTCCAAAATAGTGGCAATTCCCCTGGCACCCGAAAAAGCACATATATCTCCACGGCTATTTAAAATTTCTTCGAAGGCCTCAGCTTCGTGGCTAATCCATTCAATGGGGCCTTCGGGGTTGCCTCTCGTAAAGTTTTCTTCACTCGAAAATGCGCCAACGCTGGCGAAGCTATTTTTCATTTTCTTAACACATTCTATAGATTTGTCATAGCATCTTTTCTTGGATGAACGAAGCTCTTCGACAGTTCCTTCTAAATGATTTGCCCATTGGTCGCTAAGTTCTCGCTTCGTTTCTTCAAGTATGCGTTCTTCTTTAGCCCGGGCCAATTGCTTCCGAAGATCGTCAATCTCGTGCTTTTGAGCTGCAACTTGTGCTTTAGACGCAGCTTCGTTCTCCTTTATTTTATCTACCAATGTAACTAGAATTTTGTCCTTTTCCAGGGCTTCGTTCCTTAGTTTGATAACCTCTGTTCGAAGGTTGTTGAATGCAATTTCATAGCTCTCATCTTCGGCATTCTTTTGCGCTCTCAGCGCGTTGCTTAGTATTAAACCCTATATGTAAAAAGTTAGTATAAGAATAAAACAATAGATTTCAAATCATAAAGTTTCCAAACGCGCAGATCTCGTACCTTCAGGCTATTATACGCAAGGCTGTCCGCAAGATCGTCCTTTGTCATCGCGCAAAGGCCAGCCTCCAGCTTCGGAAACCCCATGCTTCGGGCCATTTCCCGGCAGACAAGTAGTTCTTTGTTATCCGGGAGGCAGTATAGGAAATCTTCTTCATTTGTACCATTGAACACTAGTGCCCCCTTCGGATATTTCAATTCTTTGGCATAATGATTAGCTTCAAAAATTTCTTCTTCTGATAACTTTTTCCCCGAAGCATGTCGAACAATATAATCAAGGACTTTGGGGGATGCTTCGGGGGCAACAGCACTGATTTCTTCAACAAGAATTGGCTCTGTCATTTTTTCTTCTTCGGTTTCCAAGGATTTTACCTTCGTGGGCTCCGAAGGCCCAGCTTCAGCTTCAGTTTCTTGCTCTGGAGCTTTAGTATAAAAAATCTCAGTTTTCGCTTCGGAGGCTTCAACAGTCTTCCTCGGAGTTGTGCTTGAGGACTTAATTGTTTCCAGAACATCTAGCACATTAGCCATTCTCTTTCTTTTCGGAGTCACTGCTGACACCTTTTGATTTTTTACTGTCTCAACATTTGATGCAGGACTCAAAACTTCTGACATTTTTTCCTCAATTGGTTTTTTCGCTTCTTCCATTTTTTCTGTGGATGGCGCTTCGGCCATCTCTTTGGTTTCTGGTAACAAAATCTTCGGTTCTTCCAATTCCACCTTTGTTGGCGCTTTGGCCATTCCTACGACTTCTAGCAGCAAGGTTGGCTTGGTTGGTTTTTCAGCTTCGATGGCCGAAGAGGTTCCTCCGGTGAACTCAGGCACCAAAGCTGGTTCAATATAGCGTGGCCGATGTGTGAGGACCTTTATCCTCTTTCTTTTCGGTTCTGGTTTGCTAGGAGCAGTTGCAGCTTCTTCTTTCGCAGAGGTTGTGTTTTTTCTTTTCTGCCCTCGAAGGGGATAACGATAGTCAGGGTAGACGAACCCGATTGCATCAAACACCCGGTTCAGCCTTTTCTTTTTTCGGCCTCCGAAAGCTGCTGACAGTGCAGTATCTTCGGCCTTCGAATAAGCCCCAAGCAGTTCATCACTTAAATTTTCAATACTCTTTAACCAGTCATCGTCTGGCTCAACGAATTTATCTCCGAACTTGAAAGTATACTTCAGCCTGATAAGTCCGCCTTCGTCTGCCTCCTTCATGGTTTCTTGCGGCATTTCCCATTTCTCCGCGAGCGGCCATACTCTGAAGGCAATATGTTCTTGTACCAAATCTCTCGTTCCAATAAAAGAACAAATAACTCCGAAGGCTCTCTGGCAGTCTTCGGCAGCTTCATTCATCTCAACCTTCGGCTTTCGCAGACCGAAACTTTGCCAAATAGGGCGCATAATTATACCTTTAATATCTTCTCATGCTTTCAGGTCATTTTTCACATAGAACCATTCTGTCATCCAATCACCAGGCCATCTCTTCCGAAATGTTGGCACGGGACAGCTTGACCCAGACCGAGAAACGAAACTGTAGCAACCAAAATTATTGTGATACTGTTCCTTGCCCCAGGGTTTTGTCTCGTATGATAACTCGTGTATGTTGCAGAAGCTTTTCGCATCAGGTTCCAGACCTTGGCTTCTTACGGCCCACACGAAGATATTCAGCCTTATAATTGCTTCGGGGGTAAGTTGATGAAGATAGATTTCAAACATTTTCAGCACTTCTACGACAAAGCTGCTCAGGGGAAATCGTAGTCCAGCTTTCAAAAAGCTTCGGAACACTATGACTTCATTTTCCTCAGGGGTCGGGCAAGTTTTCTCTCCTTCGTCGACCCTCACAATGGATAAATCCCGGAAGTATCTTCCCCTCATGTTGACAAGATGATTTTCTTTGATACCTGACTTGCCAAAAACTGAATGGCTTGGTCGCCAGGGGCGATCTTCGGAGTCTTCACCACCGCTGTCCACATCATAACTGTCGCTGTCACCAGTATCTTCAGACAAATCTTCCAGAATCTCCTTGGTGATTTTTTCCGTATTGGTCTTCGACATCGCTATAAGAAACCCCAAGTTCTTCTCTTCGTTGAGACTCAGCTTCATCTCAGCAGCAGCCTTCTTATCTTCAGACATCTTCGGAAACACTAAAAAACTGTTTTCAAGGCCGAAGCTTCAAAACTAAAAGCTCAGCAAATCTTAGTGCGCAAAAGCTAAAAACTGAGTGAGCGGGAGCAGATGGCAAGAGAGCGTACCAAATGAGTTTGCGGCATGATCTTATTTATACGCTCAGCATGTTGAAAATTGAAAGACCCCGCTTGTCAGTGAATGTTGCTATTCTAGCAAAGGGAAGGTGTTTTTTCGAACCTTCGGCTTAAGGCCTTCGTCCATATCGCAATCTGAATTTATCACTAACAAATTAATATTGCGAGGGGCTACTGTTGGGGGCCTTCGTCCTTCGAAGGTCCTCAAAAACAAGATTTGACAATGTCTTCCAAGTGAATTATATGAACAGGTATCTTTGGACTCAGATTATGAGCATGGAGTACGGTCAGGACGAAGCCTAAGCCAGACGAAGGGTGATTGAGATGATGGACGGGCTGATTACCAAGCTGTACGAAGGATGGCGCACAGCCGAAGCTATGCGCAGGAAAGCTTCGTCGCGATAGCAGAAAGGGGAACCAACCTAAAGATGAAAAGACTACTTAGGCCTTAATGATTCCCATAAGTCATTAGCAAGTGTAATGGGCATGGATGTAATTTTACATGGGCTGCGTCCCACGCCTATAAATAGATGAACAATACTCCCGTACTGTTCACGTTGACTTGGCATTTGCTTTTGCGTCATCCTTGTACTTTTGCCTTCCTGCAATCCGAAGGTACACTTGTAAACTGAAATCATTTCTATTTTTCTATGATAATAAAATAGAAATGATGTTGTGATAATATTTAAATGTTTATATTACTTCTTATGTTACATACAAGTTCTTCATCATTATTTATTGTGCTTACAAAGGTATGTTGTTTATGGTCTTCGTCCGGAATACATTATATCCCGAAGGGAAATAATGTTTCAGAGGACGAAGGACTTTATCATTTAACACTTTTTATGTTGCCTTGTTCTCAATCTGAAGCATTTGAGAACAAGTCCCCAACACAAATATAATTTGTAATTACTGAGCCACAAGGTTTGAATTTAAATTTGAAAAAAATTGAATTTAGGAATAAGGAAAAATAAGAAAAGAAAATAAAAAGGAGAAAAACTCATCTCGGCCGCCAACCCCCAATTGGGCCCATTGGCTCCTCCCTCTATGCGGCCCACTACCTATTTCCGTGCGCGCTCACAACTGTCGATCGGGGCCCACTAGTCGGCCTCGTGTCCTCCGTGCGCGCCTCATGCTTGCCGACAGGTGGGGCCAGGGGACCGGGTCTTCGTCTCCGTCGAAACCGCGCCATGCGTGGCTGTCCGCCTCTGACGCGTGGGCCCGTTTAGTCAGCTCCATCCTCAACGGAAGCTCCGTGCATGGCGGGTCATGGCGCACCTCCCTCCTCCCTTCGGGTTAGCTTGAACGTGCCGCCAACCCCATGTGCCCAGAGGCTAAATACGGACCCATGGCCGCCTTGCCCTGTTATTTCCCATCGCATGACCTCGCCACACCACTCGCACCGCAATTCGTCGCTGCCATCGTGACTGTAACACCCGGTTTTAAGGAACAAAGCCGGGTGCATCTCATACATGCGCCAAGAAGACAACATATATAATAACAGAGTGTATAGAGATAAACGTCATGAACATCAGAGTATTTATTACATAGCGGAAGACTTACAAAAATAAAAGATAAATATAACATGAACTAAGGATCGTTGGCGCCAATGTCAACTGAGAAACGCCACCTAGATCAGATCAAACTCCTCGGTACTTGACTCCACTTGAACCACCTGTTCTTCTCCTGTGGGGGGGGGTGTGAGATAGCAAGAGTGAGCTCACATACGATCATAGCTCAACAAGTCGTGGGGAATAATGTGGCATGAACTCACCAAAGGTGGGAGTTCATGTAGTGTAAGGCTGATCAATGAAATAAAGGCTAAGGCTAAGCATTGCTTTTATAAGTTGGTCAAAATTTTATTAGCAATTACTAAGTGTAAGTAAATACCAAACCATAGTAATAATAAGAAAAAGTAATAATGAAATAATCCCAAATGCGATGCAAATGTCAAATTGAATTTAAGTTCCATAATTAATCATGTGAGGGTCCGAGCCGCTCATGACCGTGAGCACGGCTAGTATACCAGTTTTACACTCTGCAGAGGTTGCGCATCTTTACCCACAAGTCATGTTACCCATCTGCCAAGAGATGGCCAATCCCATACACCTCTACCGAGGAGGCGAGGCAGGGTAACACTACGAGGCCTTTACAAAGTTCCACTAGCTTCAGACTACCCGCTACAGTTTATGGGAAGATCCAGTACAGGGTTCCTGGCTGACCGCCATCGCAGCAAAATCAAACAGGGACCCCCCTGCACTGACCTCTCCCCTACTGCCCTTGCCCCTTTCGGGTAAGGTAGCCCTCCCCTAGCTTTCCTAGTTAATCAGCCAAGGGCGTCCCATTCCACCCTTGTGGTAGCACTGTTTTCCCGGGTGGTCGCTCCATGTTCCCATTAACATAATGATCTTAACATGAACAAGGAATAATAAAACAGATAACAATAAACAATATAACAATGAGTGATGAATATCTTTATACCCAAATCCACATAAAGCAATAGCATGTACTACCCAAAACTTTAGTAGTAAAACCAGTGGTGAAGCAAGGTATAAAGATAGTCAAATCTAGGGTATCCTATTGGGTCCCAGCAAAATTATCCTATGCAGATCATTATGAATAATAAGAACATGAATGGGTAAAAGAGGTGATCAAGGGCACAACTTGCCTGGCACTTGAGATTCCAATTACCAGGATGAACTTCAGGTGACTCGTGTCCTCGCGCTAGTCGTAGCAATACAAACAAACATGGTATAGATAAAATTAACATCACACCAAACATAAGAACAAACTGCATAATAATGATCTACATGTTTCTACGAGACCAACGCAACTTGAACGAATCAAATCGGAGTTAAAACGGAGGAGATACGAATTTCCTAAGGTTTAATGTGATTAAAATAGGATTAGATGATAAATTAATTTTCTAACTGAGTTCATGTCAAAACAGTGATACTAAATGATAAAGAATATTATTATAAAATTTTAGAAACTGAAATGGTTCAATTTGGACCAAAAATGGAATTTCTATGAATTTTACAAGTTTCTAGATTTGTTTTTGTATTAAAAATGAATTTCTAATATTATTTTTCTGTTTTTAAACGTCTCTGGACTAGGCCTCAATTTTCAGAAAGTCCAGGGGCTAGCGCAGAAAATTCCCAAAGACACATATTTCCTGCCACCTGGACTGCGGGTTTATTCTCTGTTTTTCCGAGGGCTCTTTAGCAAAAGTTGAAGGCCGAAGGGGTATCCTAAAACCTGAGCCGCTCGGATTAGATCCAACGGCCCATCTACCTCTATGCTTGAGTCCAATCCTGGCCATCTGTTTGTAGCCCAATGACCCCGATCAATTATCGCGAGGCCAAGCCGCGACCCTACGATCATCATCAGATGGTCAGGATTTCGTAATGAAGAGGCTACACCTAAACCCAACCTGAGCCGTTCACTTAATATCCTACGGCTACCCTGATATCTGGCCCAAACGCCATGCTCCCCAAATCTGATCCGATCGTCAGCGGATCAACGGCTAGAAGTACGCCTTCTCCTTTCCCACTCCGACTGAACACGGCGACGGCGGCCAGAGCACACACGGCGGCACACTCCCCTCCAGCGACCCATGGCGGTGCACCCTGGTTGCTACAGTTCCCTAATGAACTAGTCCTACGTCGAGAGGAGGTAAAAGTGGAAACGAGGGGATAGATCTTACCGACGGTCGTGCGGTGAGCAGAGCAGGCCACGACGCAAGTGGTTACGCGGCGGAGCTACGCTTCCGATGAGAAATTCCCCCGTCCAAGGGTAGTAATTCGCCAACAGCACATGCACACCACGCGCCAAATCGCCGGACAAATCACGGAGGGAGAGTTCAGGCCGGGGTGTGGAGTGGCACTGAATCGGGGCACCCTTCGTCGGTGCACTAATGGCGGCGAATCACGCCTGGTTACATCGGCGTCCTATCGGTTGCGAGCAGAAGATTAGGGTCGACGGAAGAGTTGGGTCGACACGATATTTATCCTCCTCAGTTAGGTGGGCGAGATAGTTTGAGGCATGCAGGAGCGGCGGCAGAATCTGCGGTGAAGGCGTCGGGTTGTTACGCGCGGAAAAGGGAGAAGATCAACAGTGCCAGTTGGCCCTCTAGGCAGTGACTCGTATGACCGAGTGTGGAGCTGACCAGTGGGCCCGTCGGGTGAGTGACCGCGTCTCAGCGACCGATAGCGCGTGCGGTGGGATGGTTCGGACCGCAGCGGAAGAAAACGGGAATTGGGCCGAAAGGAGGGAAAGCGCGGCCCAAGCTGGGTTTGCCTTTTTCTTTTTATTATTTTTTTTCCACTTCCTTTTCTCCCCTTTCCAATTCAAGTTTGAATTCTAGTTTAAATTTAAACTTGTGACCAATTTATCCCCAGATGATATTGCGCCAAAAAGAGTACTGCTTTGGAGATATATTTATATATATTATTTTTTTATATCTTTTCTCTTTTTGTTTCAATTCTAGAATTTCCTTTAGGGTTTAAATTCTAATTTGGGTGTTATCATATTTATTTTTACCTTAGTTTTATATTATCACAAAATGCACACAAAATAAAAACCTCAGCATGATGCAAAATTTAGTGGTATACATTCTTATTAATTATTTGTTTTCAAATGAAGTGTTCACATGTGATGATAAATGGAGAAATCACATATAAAGGGAAAGAAATTCTCCTTTTATTTCTTTTACAAAATGGGTATTACAAATCCTACCCCCCTTAAAAATAATCTCGTCCTCGAGATTTAAGAAGAACGAGGGAAAAGGTGGGGAAAATCTATGCGAAGCTCTTCTTCTCTTTCCCAAGTTGCTTCATCTTCACCGTGGTGACTCCATTGGACTTTGCACATCTTTATCACCTTATTTCTTGTAACTCGAGTCAAAGTATCCAAAATCTTGATCGGGTACTCCGTGTAAGTCAAATCACCTTGAACACTGAGCTCTTCCATTGGTAACTGTTCCTCGGGAACACGGAGACACTTCTTAAGTTGAGACACGTGGAACACATTATGCATATCTGATAGATTATCAGATAGCTCAAGTTGATAGGCCATCTCTCCAACTTGCCTACAAATTCTGAATGGTCCAATATAGCGAGGGGACAATTTGCCCTTAACTTTAAATCTCCTCATTCCATGAAGCGGTGACACCTTGAGGTACACATGATCACCTTCCTCAAATTCCAGTGGTCTTCTTCTATTATCTGCGTAGCTCTTTTGCCTTTTTGAATAAGTTCAGGTCCAAAGATCTGTCTTCCTCTAATCTGATCCAATTTAGAGGAGTCCTGCATTTCCTTCCATATAGAGTCTCGAACGGTGACATCTTTTAGACTAGCCTGGTAACTATTATTATGAGAACTCAGCATAAGGTAGACTCTTGTCCCAACTACTACCATGCTGAAGGGTACAAGCTCCCAACATGTCTTATAATACTTGATTAGTCCTTTTAGTCTGTCCATCAGTCTGAGGATGGCCGAACTAAAATTCAACTTCATATCCATATTCTCGTGAAAACTTTTCCAAAATCTGGAGGTAGACTGTGATCCTCTATCCGAAATGATCTTCTTCGGTACACCGTGTAGAGACATAATCCGAGCCATATATACTCATATCCTTTCGAGGTGCGAGGTAATCCAGTAATAAAGTCCATACCAATCTCTTCCCACTTCCACTCGGGTATCTTCAGTGGGTATAATAGTCCAGCTGGTCTTTGGTGTTCGGCCTTAACTCTCTGACACACCTCGCACATAACCACATGTGCAGCCATATCTCTCTCCAGTCCATATCACCAGCACTTCTGCTTTAAATCCTGATACATCTTGGTACTACCAGGATGAATAGGATAATCCAAGTCATGGGCCTCCTTTAAAATAGTCTCATGAAGGCTTTCAATCTCCGGAACACATATCCGATCCTTAAACCATACGGTGCCTTGCTCCTCTTCCGTGAATTCTGGACCTCGACCTTCAGTAATAAGATCCTTAATCTCTTGTATTTAGCATCACCAATTTGTCCTTTGCGGATTTCTTGCTCCAAAGTAGTTTCCTTATCAATAATAACTCCTTTAGTGTGAGTAACTATCCCCAGGTTAAGTCTCCTGAAATTCTCAACAATCTCATCGAGTAGCTGGGCAACAACAGCTAAATGAACATGCTCCTTTCGACTCAAGGCATCTGTAACCAAATTTGCCTTGCCCGGGTGATAGTGGATTTCCAAATCATAATCCTTAATAAGCTCCAACCAACGGCGTTGCCTAAGGTTGAGATCCTTTTGGGTGAATATATACTTCAAACTCTTATGATCCGTATATACTTGGCACTTCTCATCCCACTTGAATTCTCTTTCCTTCACCAAAAGCGAGGTCATAAGCTTAGCAATCTTAGAAAATCCTTCAATAAATCTCCAATAATATCCTGCAAGTCCCAAGAAACTTCGGTCCTCCGTAACCGTAGTGGGTATGCTCCACACCACTATCTCCTTGACTTTAGCAGGATCCACTGATATCCGTCCATTAGAAATGATATGTCCAAGAAATGGCACCCCGCCAATCCAAAACTCGCATTTACCGTACTTGGCGTAGAGTTGATTATCTTAAAGCTTCTGTAGTACCAATCACATATGTTCCTCATGATCACTATCACTCTTGGAATAAAAATATCGTCCATGAAAACCACGACGGATCAGTCCAGATCATGCACCTTATTCTTCAGATCCATAAAATAGGTTGGTGCATTTGTTAATCCAAACGACATAACAGTAAACTCATATGATCCATATCGAGTCGAGAATGCTGTCTTAGGAATATCCGACGGTCTAATCCTCATCTGATGGTAACCCGATCGGAGGTCAATCTTCGAGAATACTCTAGCACCTCTCATATGATCAAATAAATCCTCAATACGGGGCAACGGATACTTGTTCTTCATAGTGACATCATTAAGGGACCTTTAATCCACGCACATCCCTTGCAATCCATCTTTCTTCTTTACAAACAAAACTGGTGCTCTCCAAGGTGAATACTCGGACGAATGTACTCAGCCTCTTGCAACTCCGTTAAGTGCTTCTTGAGTTCTTTTAACTCTTCTACAGACATCCTATATGGCCGTTTAGAAATAGGAGCAGTTTCTCGTAAGGGATCTATGACAAACTCAACTTCCGTATCTGGTGGCATCCCTGGTAACTCTTCTAGAAAGACTTTCCGAAGAATCCTTAACCACCCGGATGTTGTCACCCAAAAACTTCTCATCTACTAAAAATGTCGCCAGTCTGGTGGCAGTAGTTACTGCAATTCCAACTTCAAATCTTTCTCCTTTGGAACTGGTGAGTTCTACGGTTCCTTTAGCATAGTGTATAAACTGTCTTTACCTTCCTTAACCGTGACATGCCAAGGATCAGACCTATACTGCTTGGCTCCAATATTATAGCAGCAACTCCAAATTCTCTATCCATAATGGTCAAATGTCAATCTACGTGTCATTTGATTCGCCACAACAGGCCCTTTAGGTGTAATTACTCTCATGGGCTTTCTCATATTGTCCAACACATTTGCACAAACCAAAATCTCAGCATGACGCATAATTTTATTAGCAACACATGGGGTCAAATGGATCTTTTTATTCCTCCTAAAATAGTATAATACCGAATACTAACTAAAGGAACATGTAGATCTTACAAATAGTAGTGATTTATATATATGTTTATGTAGCTTGGTGGAGCTGGTGGTGGTGAAGATGGTGGTTGTTGTTGTTGTCTCTCCAACCGTGATTGCCTTATTTCTTGTTGTATCTCCAGACGGGCCTGACGTATTTCCTCGCGTTCTTGTCTTATCTGGTTTTGCATTTCGGTCATCATGTCTGTCAATTGCTGTATTACCAGCCTTTGGGTTGCGATCACTTGCTCGGTTTCAACAGGTGGGGGATTTGGAGGATTCATTTCTGTTTGCTGTTGCGTGGTAATCTTTCCTTTCCTGGTATTGACCATCTGAGTTAGACACATATGGTAAGAAAGAGCAGTAGACAAGGCAGTAATTACAATCATGTTACTTTGGGGGATTTATTAGCTAAGCAGATTAATATTTCACCTACTATAGCTAATTCAATACCTTATGTGGGTACATGCTAAGATGTCCATCTATAATAATTCAATCAATCAAAGAAGCAAGTCAGACATTGATCATCAGAACAATCAACCAATATTTTTAATAGAGAAAATAGTTTTAATTTTGTCTTAGGCTTCCTATCTCTTAAAAAATGTCACAGGGGTAGGGATTCCAAGGTGTGAAATCCATCTTGTCTAAGAGTAGAAAAGATAAGAATGATCAGAGTAGAACAGTAGAAGGTGAGACAGGATCAAGATAAGTATAGGAAGAATCAGAGTGAGGTAAGTAGGTAATGGTTTTGTCCATTTCTATCTAGGTTTCGTCCTACAGTCAACATTTCCTCTGATACCACTTCTGTAACACCCGGTTTTAAGGAACAAAGCCGGGTGCATCTCATACATGCGCCAAGAAGACAACATATATAATAACAGAGTGTATAGAGATAAACGTCATGAACATCAGAGTATTTATTACATAGCGGAAGACTTACAAAAATAAAAGATAAATATAACACGAACTAAGGATCGTTGGCGCCAATGTCAACTGAGAAACGCCACCTAGATCAGATCAAACTCCTTGGTACTTGACTCCACTTGAACCACCTGTTCTTCTCCTGTGGGGGGGGTGTGAGACAGCAAGAGTGAGCTCACATACGATCATAGCTCAACAAGTCGTGGGGAATAATGTGGCATGAACTCACCAAAGGTGGGAGTTCATGTAGTGTAAGGCTGATCAATGAAATAAAGGCTAAGGCTAAGCATTGCTTTTATAAGTTGGTCAAAATTTTATTAGCAATTACTAAGTGTAAGTAAATACCAAACCATAGTAATAATAAGAAAAAGTAATAATGAAATAATCCCAAATGCGATGCAAATGTCAAATTGAATTTAAGTTCCATAATTAATCATGTGAGGGTCCGAGCCGCTCATGACCGTGAGCACGGCTAGTATACCAGTTTTACACTCTGCAGAGGTTGCGCATCTTTACCCACAAGTCATGTTACCCATCTGCCAAGAGATGGCCAATCCCATACACCTCTACCGAGGAGGCGAGGCAGGGTAACACTACGAGGCCTTTACAAAGTTCCACTAGCTTCAGACTACCCGCTACAGTTTATGGGAAGATCCAGTACAGGGTTCCTGGCTGACCGCCATCGCAGCAAAATCAAACAGGGACCCCCCTGCACTGACCTCTCCCCTACTGCCCTTGCCCCTTTCGGGTAAGGTAGCCCTCCCCTAGCTTTCCTAGTTAATCAGCCAAGGGCGTCCCATTCCACCCTTGTGGTAGCACTGTTTTCCCGGGTGGTCGCTCCATGTTCCCATTAACATAATGATCTTAACATGAACAAGGAATAATAAAACAGATAACAATAAACAATATAACAATGAGTGATGAATATCTTTATACCCAAATCCACATAAAGCAATAGCATGTACTACCCAAAACTTTAGTAGTAAAACCAGTGGTGAAGCAAGGTATAAAGATAGTCAAATCTAGGGTATCCTATTGGGTCCCAGCAAAATTATCCTATGCAGATCATTATGAATAATAAGAACATGAATGGGTAAAAGAGGTGATCAAGGGCACAACTTGCCTGGCACTTGAGATTCCAATTACCAGGATGAACTTCAGGTGACTCGTGTCCTCGCGCTAGTCGTAGCAATACAAACAAACATGGTATAGATAAAATTAACATCACACCAAACATAAGAACAAACTGCATAATAATGATCTACACGTTTCTACGAGACCAACGCAACTTGAACGAATCAAATCGGAGTTAAAACGGAGGAGATACGAATTTCCTAAGGTTTAATGTGATTAAAATAGGATTAGATGATAAATTAATTTTCTAACTGAGTTCATGTCAAAACAGTGATACTAAATGATAAAGAATATTATTATAAAATTTTAGAAACTGAAATGGTTCAATTTGGACCAAAAATGGAATTTCTATGAATTTTACAAGTTTCTAGATTTGTTTTTGTATTAAAAATGAATTTCTAATATTATTTTTCTGTTTTTAAACGTCTCTGGACTAGGCCTCAATTTTCAGAAAGTCCAGGGGCTAGCGCAGAAAATTCCCAAAGACACAGATTTCCTGCCACCTGGACTGCGGGTTTATTCTCTGTTTTTCCGAGGGCTCTTTAGCAAAAGTTGAAGGCCGAAGGGGTATCCTAAAACCTGAGCCGCTCGGATTAGATCCAACGGCCCATCTACCTCTATGCTTGAGTCCAATCCTGGCCATCTGTTTGTAGCCCAATGACCCCGATCAATTATCGCGAGGCCAAGCCGCGACCCTACGATCATCATCAGATGGTCAGGATTTCGTAATGAAGAGGCTACACCTAAACCCAACCTGAGCGTTCACTTAATATCCTACGGCTACCCTGATATCTGGCCCAAACGCCATGCTCCCCAAATCTAATCCGATCGTCAGCGGATCAACGGCTAGAAGTACGCCTTCTCCTTTCCCACTCCGACTGAACACGGCGACGGCGGCCAGAGCACACACGGCGGCACACTCCCCTCCAGCGACCCATGGCGGTGCACCCTGGTTGCTACAGTTCCCTAATGAACTAGTCCTACGTCGAGAGGAGGTAAAAGTGGAAACGAGGGGATAGATCTTACCGACGGTCGTGCGGTGAGCAGAGCAGGCCACGATGCAAGTGGTTACGCGGCGGAGCTACGCTTCCGATGAGAAATTCCCCCGTCCAAGGGTAGTAATTCGCCAACAGCACATGCACACCACGCGCCAAATCGCCGGACAAATCACGGAGGGAGAGTTCAGGCCGGGGTGTGGAGTGGCACTGAATCGGGGCACCCTTCGTCGGTGCACTAATGGCGGCGAATCACGCCTGGTTACTTCGGCGTCCTATCGGTTGCGAGCAGAAGATTAGGGTCGACGGAAGAGTTGGGTCGACACGATATTTATCCTCCTCAGTTAGGTGGGCGAGATAGTTTGAGGCATGCAGGAGCGGCGGCAGAATCTGCGGTGAAGGCGTCGGGTTGTTACGCGCGGAAAAGGGAGAAGATCAACAGTGCCAGTTGGCCCTCTAGGCAGTGACTCGTATGACCGAGTGTGGAGCTGACCAGTGGGCCCGTCGGGTGAGTGACCGCGTCTCAGCGACCGATAGCGCGTGCGGTGGGATGGTTCGGACCGCAGCGGAAGAAAACGGGAATTGGGCCGAAAGGAGGGAAAGCGCGGCCCAAGCTGGGTTTGCCTTTTTCTTTTTATTATTTTTTTTCCACTTCCTTTTCTCCCCTTTCCAATTCAAGTTTGAATTCTAGTTTAAATTTAAACTTGTGACCAATTTATCCCCAGATGATATTGCGCCAAAAAGAGTACTGCTTTGGAGATATATTTATATATATTATTTTTTATATCTTTTCTCTTTTTGTTTCAATTCTAGAATTTCCTTTAGGGTTTAAATTCTAATTTGGGTGTTATCATATTTATTTTTACCTTAGTTTTATATTATCACAAAATGCACACAAAATAAAAACCTCAGCATGATGCAAAATTTAGTGGTATACATTCTTATTAATTATTTGTTTTCAAATGAAGTGTTCACATGTGATGATAAATGGAGAAATCACATATAAAGGGAAAGAAATTCTCCTTTTATTTCTTTTACAAAATGGGTATTACAGTGACGAAGGGAGCATCGCGGCGTGGACAACCTTAGTTTGCCGTCGATTTTACCCGTGTGCGGGACCGTGTGAAGGCGCGGGTATCCGTGGTGGTGTGGGAGTGAATCCAAGGGCGCACGAAGACCAGAACCTCGGCGATTGCTCGCTGGAGTCCGCAAGATCCACTGTGCGGCCATCATCCATGGCTAGCTACCTCTAGAACCCTTCGTCTATGGTACATGTTCCCATTGGGTCCCTATTCATCGCCTCTATATAAATTTGGGGCTTGCGTTGGATTTCACTGAAAGTGTGCCTCGATCACTCACCGCCGGGCTCATACCGTCGCGCAGGGCGCGCTCCGCCGCCGTCTCGGACCATGGAGGGGAAACGAAGGCAGTGGGCCGTTGATTTTTTTGGTGGACCACTAGGATTGATTGGCATACCGATTCGGTGGGATTAATCCGGAGCGTTGATCTGAGAGTGGGCGGTCTCAGATCGACCATGTGACTTAAAAATCGTGGCCGTTGGATCCAATCGGAGCGCTCCTGAGTGATTTTAGGTAGCTGAATCCGCGCCGTCAGTTCCTAATCGGATGGTGGATATCCCGTACCGGTTCGATGTATTATGGATCTAATCTAGATCGTAGAATCTCGATCTGACGGCCAGCGTCCGCCCGTACCCCTTTGGCCGGTCAATTTAGTGTTTATGCCCCTGATGAAGTAGGAAATAAACCCACATTCCATAGTGTTGTGTTCTGTGTCTTGCAGATTCTTGCACCGGGGCCCCCGCACTTCTCAGTATTTGACGCCCAGTCCATAGGGGAATAAAATAGAGAAATAATTATATAAATTGGTTTTTAATACAAAAATAATTATAGGAACTTAGGAAATTCATATTTAATTCATTTTAACTCCAAATTGAGTCATTCCAGTTGCCATAATTTTGTATTAATATTGTCTATCCACTAGTAACACTATTTAGCCATGTAAATTGGAATAAAAATTTTCACTTGAATTAATCTATTCTAAGTACTTAATAACTTCGGTGACATGGTGAGTGCCACGTCGAATCGACGACGCCTTTTAGCTCTAGCATTTCACCGAACATATTGTGAGTGCCACGTCAAATCGCACTTCTTCTTCATCCACATCGAGAATTCTCTGGCCACGTACTGATTTGTTTCCTTCCAAGCCTAATCTTCTCGAATTTTTGGCGTGCACACAAGTGGAAGACATCACGTAGGAGCCAGCATTGGGGCAAGGCGATGGATCGATGACAAGCACCAAGGAGGGATATGCGACGTTGTTGTAGACTCGGAAAGGGGACAAACAACGATGTCGACGTGTCGGCACCACAATTCCCAATCGACGAAGATGATGGTATGACGACTCATCAGAGCTGAGGCGAACGATCTAGGTACCACAGCAGCATGCCGACAAGTCCACGATGACACCACGAGGTGGACGCGACAATGCACGGCCCAACGGGCAAAGAGGGTGCGACGGCTGACGAGCTAGGCGAGCGCGGATCTTCCAAGGAACGGCGTCAGCGAGCCCCCAACGAGGGAGAAGTGGAAGGAGGCGAGTAGAGAGGGACGCTGGCGAGCTGGGAAGCAGGGACGACCAGCGCAGCGAGATGGAGCACAACGCTAGAGGAGCAGAGGGAGAAGACACCGACCAGGGAGAAGCGTGCGGGCATGGATGACATGCAGGTCGCGGTAGGGTGGGCACGAGGCCGCGTGCCGGCTAGGGAGCAGGAACCAGGGCGAGCAACGGAGCAAGGGAGGGAGATGGACTTGGCGAGCTGGAAGCCAAGCGTCGGCGAGCTGGAGGCCGGGAGGGCGCTCGGCCGGCGAGGTTGGCCGACGGCGCTGGGGACTGGGACAGGAGGATGCACGCGCAGGGACTCCACGGTGCGCAGATGCCAGGGCGTGTGGCTAGGGAAGAAGATAGAGCAGAGGACGCCGGCTTGGAGGAGCAGGGGGTGCACGACGGCCATGGGAAGCAGGGGCACGCGCTTGAGAAGGGAGAGGAAGGAGCTGAGCGCCATGGGAACCAAGGCGGGGTCGCGGCCGGTGAGCTGGAGATGGCCGCGGCGCGAGCAGGGAAGGAGCAGAGGCCGAGCTCGACGCACGGCATAGCGAGTTTGAGGCGATGCCGAGCAGGGGGAGCCACCATGGGCGAGATCCGAGCTTGAGGGGCGCGACAAACCTGAAGCCGAGCAGGCAGGGGCGGACGCGCTAGGAGCAAGGGAGCAGGTGCTAGGGACGCGGCAGCAGGGAGATGGGCACCACGGCTGGAGAAGATAGGAGGAGCGGCTAGGCACCAGAGAGCCGAGCAGGTGATGTGCTGCGCGAGGAAGAAGAATACGCGGCCAGGAGATAAGCCCACGCGCGTGAAAAATCAAGGGGAAGGGCGGCGACAGCAGATAGAGGCGGCTAGAGATATTTTTCTTTTTTTTATTTCTGCTTTTCTTTTCTTTTTTTTTACAGAAAATTACAAATATTTTGAATTAGGATTTTTAGCAATGAATAAAGGGTCGACGCGCTATACGGCTACACATTTCATTTTCTGAATCACGAAACGAAAAAAAATCAGAGGAGTAATAGTTTAGACGGTTCTGGCTGAACCTCGTTTGGATAATTTTCATGACTATTCTAGGCACGATATAAACAGACCAGACTAAAATGAGTTCGGCTTGGATATATATATATTTTGGCCTACAATTGATTCCCAATTGAAATTGACCTGATTAGCAATTATTCGATTTCGACTCTAGTTTCCTTGGTCCGATTTAATTTTGCATCACTTCTATCATCGAGTTCCAATTAATTTGTTCGAGATAAAAAAATCGTAAGAGTGGGTCGAGCGTTTGAATTTATATTCTCTTTAGACAAGTAACTCAACCGGCACAAGGCTCGACATTGCAAATAGCAGTTTAACACCGAGCTGCACAAAAATATCTTAGGCAGTTCAGGTAAACAGAGATAGATGCAATATCGAAAATCGGGATAGGCAAATATGTTTAGGACATAGATACTAATATTCTCACCCATATTCTGTGCTTAAGTTCATATTCACTATTAAACTGGTGATAAACATCTGGGGTGTTACAAAAATAATTCTAGAAACTTGGGAAATTCATATTTAATTTATTTTAACTCCAAATTGAGTCATTCCAGTTGCAATAATTTTGTATTAATATTGTCTATCCACTAGTAACACTGTTTAGCCATGTAAATTGGAATAAATTTTTTCACTTGAATTAATCTATTATAAGTACTTAATAACTTCGGAAAATTCATAACTAAATGAATATAACTCCAAAATTAATGATTCCTGTTCCTATGATCTTATCTTAATATGTAGATTATTAATGTGTATTTTGTTCACATGTTTGATGTGATGTTAATTTTTGCTATACCATGTATATTTGTATTGATGCGAGTAGATGAGCAAGCCACAGAGGATATAGGGGTTCAGCAGGAGGAGACTGCTGAGCAAGAGCTTGTTGAAGGCAAGTTGTGCCCTTGATCACTTCTTTTTACCCAGTCATGTTTTTATTAATCATAATGATCTGCATAGGTTAATTTTGATGGGACCTTTTAGGTTACCCTAGCTTGATTATCTTTATACCTTGACTCCACTGAACTTTTTGGGTAGTACTTGATATTGCTTATGTGGTTTTAGGTAAGGAGATACATTATTCATGATTACACATTTATTATCAGTTTATTTATTATTGTTCATGTTAAGATCATTATGTTAATGGGAACATGGAGCGACCACCCGGGAAAACAGTGCTACCACAAGGGTGGTATGGGATGCCCTTGGCTGATTAACTAGGAAAGCTAGTGGATGACTACCTTACCCGATAGGGGCAAGGGAAGTAGAGGAGTGATTAGTGTAGGGAGGTCCTTGGGTTGATTTTGCTGCGATGGCGGTCAGGCAAGGGATCCCTGCACTGGAGCTTCCTATAAACTATAGCGGGTTTTCTAAAGCTAGTGGAACTTTGTAAAGGCCTCGTAGTGTTACCCTGCCTCGCCTCCTTGGTAGAGGTGTATGGGATTGGCCGTCTCTTGGCAGATGGGTAACATGACTTGTGGGTAAAGATGTGCAACCTCTGCAGAGTGTAAAACTGGTATACTACTCGTGCTCACGGTCATGAGCAGCTCGGACCCTCACATGATTAATCTATAGAATTAAAAGACAATTTGTCATTTGCATCACATTGGGATTATTTTATTATTACTTTTAATTATTATTACTATGGTTTGGTATTTACTTACACTTAGTAACTGCTAATAAAATTTTGACCAACTTATAAAAGCAACACTCAGCTTCAACCTTTATTTTATTGATCAGCCTTACACTTCAAATGAACTCCTACCTTAGGTGAGTTTATGCACATTATTCCCCACAACTTGTTGAGTTATGAATGTATGTGAGCTCACCCTTGCTGTATCACACCCCCCACAGGAGAAGAATAGGTGGTTCAAGAGGAGCCGCCCAATGAGGAGTTTGACTTAATCTAGGTGGTGTCTCGCAGTCAGCTTTGTGGCACCAGGGAAATAAGATTTAGTGCGTTTTATATTTATCATTTATTTTGTAAGACTTCCGCTATGTAATAAGTACATTCATGATATTTATGATATTTATCTCTATGCACTCTGTTATTATGTGTGTTGTTCTTCCTTGGCGCACATATGAGATGCACCCAGCTTTATCCCTTAAATCCAGGTGTGATAGAAGTGGTATTAGAGGAAATGTTGACTGTAGGACAAAGCCTAGATAGAAATGGACGAAACCGTTACCTACTGTTGGGGACTTGTTCTCAAATGCTTCGGATTGAGAACAAGGCAACATAAAAAGTGTTAAATGATAAAGTCCTTCGTCCTTCGGAACATTATTTCCCTTCAGGATATAATGTGCTTCGGACGAAGGTCACAAATAATATACCTTCGTAAGTGCGATAAATTATGACGAAGGACTCATGAACAACATTAAAAGTAATATAAACATTTAAACTTTATTATCATGTCATTTCTATTTTATTATCGTATGACAATAGAAATGACTTCAAATTACAAGTGTACCTTCGGATTGCAGGAAGACAAAAGTACAAGGGTGACGCAAAAGCAAATGCCAAGTCAGCGTGAACAGTACGGGAGTACTGTTCATCTATTTATAGACGCGGGACGCAGCCCACGTAAAATTACATTCATGTCCATTACATTTGCCAATGACTTATGGAAACCTGTCAAGGCCCAAGTAGTCTTTTCATCTTTAAGTCGGTTCCCCTCTCTGCTATCGCGACGAAGCTTCCCTGCGCACAGCTTCGGCTGTGCACCATCCTTCGTGGAGCTTGGTAATCAGCCCGTCCTCCATTTTAATCCCCCTTCGTCTGGTTCAGGCTTCGTCCTGACCGTACTTCATGTTCATAATTCTGAGTCCGAAGATGCCTGTTCACATAATCCACTTGGAAAACATTGTCAAATCATGTTTTTGAGGACCTTCGGAGGACGAAGGCCCCCAACAGTAGCCCCTCGCAATATTAATTTGTTAATGATAAATTCAGATTGCGATATGGACGAAGGCCTTGAGCCGAAGGTCCGAAAAAAACACCTTCCCTTTGCTAGAATAGCAACATTCACTGACAAGCGGGGTCTTTCAATTTTCAACGCCCTGGGGGTATAAATAAGATCATACCGCAAACTTATTTGGTACGCACACTTGCCATCTGCTTCGGCCCACTAAATTTTTAGCTCTTGTGCACTAAGATTTGCTGCTCTTTTTGATTTTGAAGCTTCGGCCTTGAAAACAGTTTTTAGCGTTTCCGAAGATGTCTGAAGGTAAGAAGATCCCTGCTGAGACGAAGCTGAGTCTCGACGAAGAGAAGAACTTGGGGTTCCTTATAGCGATGGCGGAGACCAATACGGAGAAAATCACCAAGGAGATTCTTGAAGGTTTGTCCGAAGATACTGGTGACAGCGACAGTTATGATGTAGAAAGTGGTGGGGAAGAGTCCGAAGATCGACCATGGCGGCCAAGTCACACGGTTTTCGGGAAAACCACTATTAAGCAGAATCATATTGATAATATGAGGGGGAGGTATTTTCGAGATATATCTATTGTGAGGGTTGATGCTGGAGAAAAGACTTCTCCCACCCCCGAAGAAGATGAAGTCGTAATCTTCCGAAGCTTTCTCAAGGCTGGGCTTCGATTCCCCCTAAGCAACTTTGTTGTTGAAGTCCTGAAGATATTTCAAGTCTACCTTCATCAAATTACTCCCGAAGCTATCATAAGAATGGGGATGTTTGTCTGGGCTGCGAGAAGCCAAGGTTTAGAACCAAATGCTAAAAGCTTTTGCAACATTCATGAGTTGTTATATGAGACGAAGCCCTGGGGGAAAGAACAATATCACAACAACTTTGGGTGTTACAGCTTCGGTGCCCACTCCGGGTCAAGCCGTCCTGTGCCAACCTTTCGGAAGAGGTGGCCCGGAGCCTGGATGACTGAATGGTTCTATGTAAAGAATGACTTAACAGCGCAAGAAGATGTCAAGAATATCATTATGCGCCCCATTTGGCAACGCTTCGGACTTCGAAGGCCGAAGGTTGAAATGGATGAAGCAGCCGAGGAATGCCAAAGAGCCTTCGGCGTAGTCTGCTCTTTTATTGGGACAAGGGACTTGATTCAAGAACATATTGCCTTCAGGGTGTGGCCACTTGCAGGAAAGTGGGAAATGCCGAAGGAGACCATCAAAGAGTCCGACGAAGGCGGACTGGTCAGACTGAAATACACATTCAAATACGGGGATAAATTTGTTGAACCTGATGACGACTGGTTGAAAAACATTGAAACATTAAGTGACGAACTGCTTGGGGTGTACTCGAAGGCCGAGAACACTGCGTTATCAGCAGCCTTCGGAGGCCGAAAGAAGAAAAGACTCAACCGAGTATTTGACGCAGTCGGGTTTGTCTACCCTGACTATCACTATCCGGTGTCGGGTCGCAAAAGAAAAAATACTTCTCCTGCGACAGAAGCTACCACGAGTGCCACTAGCGAGCCAGCGCCGCAAAGGAAAAAGATAAAGGTGCTCACCCACCGAGTGCGTTTTATTGAGCCGGCCACAGTGCCAGAATTTATTGGTGAAGTCTCTTTGGCCTCTGAAGCTACAGAACCAGCTCCAGTGCCGAAGATGGAAGAAAAGACTGAAGCGCCTTCAGCAGAAAAAGCAGAGAAACCGAAGATTGAAGAGCCAAAAATATCGGAAATCTTAAGTCCTTCAGCAAATGTCGAAACAATAAAAAATCAAAAGGGCCCGTCGGTGACCCCGAAAAGAAAAAGAATGGTGAACGTGCTAGATGTTTTGGAGACGATTAAGTCTTCAAGCACAACTCCAAAGAAGACTATTGAAGTTGCTGAAGTGTCTACCGAAGCTGTAGTTGCTGAAGCTTCGAAGCAACAACCTGAAGCTGAAGCTGGGCCTTCAGAGCCCACCAAGGAACAATCTTTGGAAACAAAAATATCAGAACCAAATTTGGTTGAAGAAATTGACACTGCCGCCCCCGAAGCTCCTTCCAACATATGTGATTACATCGTGCGACATGCTTCGGGGAAAAAATTATCTGAAGAAGAGATTTATGAAGCCAATCACTATGCCAGAGAGTTAAAATATCTGAAGGGAGCAGTGGTGTTCAATGGGACAAACGAAGATGACTTCCTATACTGTCTCCCTGACAACAAAGAATTATCTGTCTGCCGGGAGATGGCTAGGAGTATGGGGTTTCCAAAGCTTGAAGCTGGACTATGCGCTATGACGAAGGAAGATCTCGCGGATAGTCTTGCATATAATAGCCTGAAGGTATGGGAATTAGACGTTTACAATACGTAATTCATTCCTTTATTCTTATATGGATTCTTTTTTGTATAGGGTTTAATCCTAAGCAACGCATTAAGAGCACAAAAGAGTGCCGAAGATGAGAGCTACGAAATTGCGTTCAACAATTTACGATCAGAAGTTATTAAACTAAGAAACGAAGCTCTAGAAAAAGATAAAATTCTGCTTACATTAGTAGACAAGATAAAAAAGGACGAAGCTGCTGCAAAGAATCAGGCCGAAGCTCACAGACGCGAAATTAAAGATCTTCAGAAGCAATTGGCCCGGGCGAAAGAAGAACGCATACTTGAAGAAACAAGACGCGAATGTAGCGACCAATGGGCTGATCATTTGGAAGCAACCGTGGAAGAGCTTCGGTCTTCTAAGAAAAGATGCTACGAAAAATCCATGGAATGCGTAAAGAAGATAAAGACCAGCTTCGCCAGCGTGGGCGCATTTTCCAGTGAAGAGAATTTCTCAAGAGGCAATCCCGAAGGTCCAATAGAATGGATCAGTCACGAAGCAGAGGCCTTCGAGGAAATCCTGAGTAGCCGTGGTGACATCTGCGCTTTTTCGGGCGCCAGGGGAATTGCTACTGTCTTGGAGAAGAAAGGTTGTGAACATGTAAAATCTTTAGCTCAGTCCGAAGCTGCCTTATCCTCCGAAGACATCAAAGACCCCTCGGCCGAAGCAAGCATGGTTGGTGGCAAATTCTTTACTGATGTCTGGGACAACGGCGGCCGAGAAATGGCGCAAGAAATTATTCAAAGGAGTGAAAAAGGCATCCATGATGCTAGGAAAGTGACAGAAGTTGCCGAAGGGCAAATAGGTATTAATTAGTCACTCTTATTGTGTTGTAACTTTTATTTCAAACTTTGCTCGCGGTTTGTAATAGTAATGCAAAAATATTCTCTTCCCTCAGAACCTGCTGGATCGTCTGTTGACCCTCACACAAAAGAGGATGACGAAATTAAACAAATGGCCGAAGCTATCATGGATAAAGTTGTTGAACAACTTCTAAATGAGGCTGCCGAAGGAGTATTAAGAGAAGACTAGGTGTTATTAGAAAAAACATTTGAAGTGTGATCTATGTAATATTTTGTACATTTGAATGTAATATACAAGTCTCTTTTCATTATTCAATTCTTTACGATGCATGAAATTCTACATACATACCATTTTTGAGCCTTCGGCGAAAAAACACCTTCCCTTCTTTTCATGCTTCGTGAAGAAGACATTCTCCGTTAAAACTATTCTGATGACTTACGTCCACGCTTCGTGAAAACATTCTCCGAAGCTGTGCAATTTCGATATTACTCTGATGAAGCACGTCCATGCTTTGTGAAAACATTCTCCGAAGCTGTATTCCGAAGATTATCATTGTATTCCCTCGTGACTTTACACAATTTTCACTTTCTCAAAGCGTCCTTTCGAAGGTTGATACTGTGTCCCCTTCTTTTGCCATATGCAACATGATGTATGATGCTTATGCTATGCAAAATGATGTGATGATGTTATGTTATGCAAATGACGTTTGTTCCGAAGATACACACAAAATATATTTGTAAGCTCTGCATTCCCTTAGGAACGTCTTTGGAGCTTCTTCGCCTTTTACTTAGGCGGTATCAGCGTTGACTTTTCGCTGTAAGCTCTGCATTCCCTTAGGAACGTCTTTGGAGCTTCTTCGCCTTTTACTTTAGGCGGTATCAGCGTTGACTTTTCGCTGTATGCTCTGCATTCCCTTAGGAACGTCTTTGGAGCAAAAAACTTACACTGCGCTCCCTTTGGAACGGCTTTTTGTAACTTCGGCAACTTACTCTGCGTTCCTTAGAACGACTTTTTGTTGCTTCGAAGGATTTTTAATAATTCGAAGGTCCTCCTTGTTACCGCAAATTTTTAAGCTTCAGCAACTTAAGCCTGTGGAGAAGATAGGTTTTCCTGATAACCAACCACGAAACTATTACATGAAAACTGAAATGTTCTTTATTACACAGAAAATAGAACTAAACGGAAAAGACTGCTATCAAAGTAGGATATTTGTCAATAAATGTGCTTCGACTCTGGCACAGTACTATTGACTGTGCGAGCTTCAGATTGCTCTCTGAGATCCCTTTGGTGCGGAACATATTGGCTCCCTTCTGGCTGTTGGCCTTGTTGCAGCGGAGGTGGGGGCGGGGGCTGTTGCCATGAAGCTTGAGGTTGACTCGCCGAAGCTACGGAAACTGTAGGGTGGTTGCCCACATATTCCGGGATGTAAGGCTGATGGTACGAAGCAGTATGCATGACCTGCTTCGGCTGGCCCTGTTGCGCTGCAGCTTCTGCTAGCTCCTTTTGTTTCTGGATGGTAACATGGCACATCCTGGTGGTATGGCCCTTGTTTTCACCACAGAATAAGCAAAATACTCTCCTTGGTTGATCTCCAAATCTTCCGCCGAAGCCCCTGGCGCCTCTGCCTCTTGGAGCTGGTGGCCGGAAGAAAGTTTGCTGTTGCGCCGAAGCCTGTGAGGAGCTCTGCGGTCTGTTCTGCTGACTCCCCTTATCATCATTTTGAGTGGAGTTGTGGATGGACCTGACATGCCTCGGATAAAATCTTCCTCCGAAGCCCCTGGTCATTTCAGAAAATCTGAAAGCCTCCTCCCTTCTTTGGCGAAAGTCATTGTCGGCACGAATGTACTCGTCCATCTTTTGGAGCAGCTTCTCCAGAGTCTGAGGAGGCTTCCTAGCAAAGTATTGAGCTGCAGGTCCAGGACGAAGCCCCTTGATCATGGCTTCGATGACAATTTCATTGGGCACCGTTGGTGCTTGCGCCCTCAAACGCAAGAACCTTCTGACATACGCCTGAAGGTATTCTTCATGATCCTGAGTGCACTGGAACAAGGCTTGAGCAGTGACCGGCTTCGTCTGAAATCCTTGAAAGCTGGTCAATAACATATCCTTCAGCTTTTGCCATGAAGTGATCGTTCCTGGTCGAAGGGAGGAATACCAGGTTTGAGCAACACTCCTGACGGCCATAACGAAAGACTTTGCCATGACTGCAGCATTGCCACCATACGAAGACACTGTTGCTTCGTAACTCATCAAGAACTGCTTCGGGTCTGAATGGCCATCAAACATGGGAAGCTGGGGTGGCTTATAGGACGGAGGCCAAGGTGTAGCCTGCAGCTCAGCGGACAGAGGAGAAGCATCATCGAAAACAAAATTTCCATGATGGAAATTGTCATACCAGTCATCTTCGTTGAAGAAGCCCTCCTGACGAAGGTCTTTTTGTTGAGGCCTTCGGTTCTGCTCATCGTGGGTAAGATGACGGACTTCTTCAGAAGCTTCGTCTATCTGCCTTTGCAGCTCAGCTAGCCTGGCCATCTTTTCCTTTTTCCTCTGCACCTGTTGATGAAGCATCTCCATATCCCTGATCTCTTGGTCTAGTTCATCCTCCTGAAGCGTCGGGCTGACGGCCTTCCTCTTCTGGCTTCGGGCCTCCCGAAGAGAGACGGTCTCCTGGTTGGGGTCCAGCGGTTGCAGTGCTGCAGCTCCAGTCGCTGAAGCTTTCTTCGGCGCCATAGCGAGGGTCTATAGCTTCCGAAGGTGTTCGAAAAACTCGAAGTGGAAGTGAGTTCACCGGAGGTGGGCGCCAATGTTGGGGACTTGTTCTCAAATGCTTCGGATTGAGAACAAGGCAACATAAAAAGTGTTAAATGATAAAGTCCTTCGTCCTTCGGAACATTATTTCCCTTCAGGATATAATGTGCTTCGGACGAAGGTCACAAATAATATACCTTCGTAAGTGCGATAAATTATGACGAAGGACTCATGAACAACATTAAAAGTAATATAAACATTTAAACTTTATTATCATGTCATTTCTTTTTTATTATCGTATGACAATAGAAATGACTTCAAATTACAAGTGTACCTTCGGATTGCAGGAAGACAAAAGTACAAGGGTGACGCAAAAGCAAATGCCAAGTCAGCGTGAACAGTACGGGAGTACTGTTCATCTATTTATAGACGCGGGACGCAGCCCACGTAAAATTACATTCATGTCCATTACATTTGCCAATGACTTATGGAAACCTGTCAAGGCCCAAGTAGTCTTTTCATCTTTAAGTCGGTTCCCCTCTCTGCTATCGCGACGAAGCTTCCCTGCGCACAGCTTCGGCTGTGCACCATCCTTCGTGGAGCTTGGTAATCAGCCCGTCCTCCATTTTAATCCCCCTTCGTCTGGTTCAGGCTTCGTCCTGACCGTACTTCATGTTCATAATTCTGAGTCCGAAGATGCCTGTTCACATAATCCACTTGGAAAACATTGTCAAATCATGTTTTTGAGGACCTTCGGAGGACGAAGGCCCCCAACACCTACTTACCTTACTCTAATTCTTTCTATACTTTTCTTGATCCTGTCTCACCTTCTACTGTTCTACTCTGATCATTCTTACCTTTTCTACTCTAAGACAAGATGGATTTCACACCTTGGAATCCTACATTTATGACCTTCTTAAGAAATAGGAGACCTAAGACAAAAATTAAAATTATTTTCTCTATTAAAATGTTGTTTGATTGTTCTAATGATAAATGCCTGATTTGCTTCTTTGATTGAATGAAACATTATAGTTGGGCATTTTAGCATGTACCACCATAATGTAATGTATTAGTTTTAGTAGGTGACACACTTAGCTAATAAATTCCCCAAAGTAACATGCTTTGTAATTACCCGCCTTGTCTATAATCCTTTCTCTCTTACCATATGTTTCTAACTCAGATGGTCAACACCAGGAAGGGTGGTGGAATTGATCTACCCCCCAATCGACACAGTCGGAGGATATATAGACATCCACAACAACAAGAAGAAGAGATGAATCCTCCCAATCCTCCACCAGCCGGAGCTAACCCAGCTGTTGCAGCCCAGATGCGGATAATGTAACAGATGGCAGATACTATGGCGGATATGCACGCACAGATGCGGCAGGAACGCCAAGAGATGCGCCAGGAGAGAGAGGAGATACGTCAGGAGAGAAGGGGATAACAGCAGCAAGTCCCATTGCCACCACCGCCACCACCGCTTCTGATAGGAACGGGGTGCCTGATCTTCCGTCAGGTGTAAGTAACTATCGATTTGGTGGAGATGTCACACAGATGATCCGGCTTCCAATCAACACGACCAGAACCCCGCAATCGCAGCACCACTTCTCCTCTGGTTATCAACCGTGCGCTGCGCGATTGACCTCGCCACGAGGGTTAATCCTTGCCTACGAATCGAAGACACAAGCAAGAACAAGAAAGAACACAATCTGGAATATTGCGGATGAATGATTAAGCTCACAAGTTGGGGTCTCACAAACCGGTATACGGTGGCTATTCTCGACAGATCTAACTTAATTAAAACCTAAGCCCTAATGTGGTGATGGCTATTGATTATATAAGGGTTAGGAGCAGACTCCTTCCCTGGACGTGCCCTAATGGGCCCAACAAAGATACACGGCCCAAAGGCCCATTTATGGTGTCGCAGCACTGAGACAGATTACGGACGTCGGTTTGGTCCTCCACCTTGATCCGAACGTCCTTACTGGCCTTCCACGCCTCCAAGTCCTTCACCATGTCCTTGCTGGTCCTTTCCTTCATTCCTAAGTACAATTAATTCATTAGGTAGCACACTATTCTCAAATGTACAAGAATAAGTACATAGGAACGAGCTCACCTGCAAATTCAATTGTCTTGCGCGTGCGCGAGTAATCGGACCATGAACATCAACTAGGGGAGTGTTGTTTGTATCCATGGTAGTGACGTCCTCATCATCCTCCCCCTCTTGAAGTGGAGTCATCCTCGACTCAAGCTCATCTTCTTCCCCTAAATATGGTTTCAAATCTGCAATGTTAAATATAGGACTGACCCGAAACTCGGGAGGCAACTCAAGTTTATATGCATTATCATTTATTTTCTCCAAAATCTTATATGGACCAGCAGCACGTGGCATCAATTTAGACTTTCTTAACTCTAGAAATCTATCTTTTCTCAAGTGCAACCACACTAAATCACCCACTTCAAGCTTAACATGTTTTCTACCTTGACTACTAGCAATTCTATATTTTTCAGTCATCTTTTCAATGTTTGCTTTAGTTGAAGCATGAAGTTTCAAAATAAAGTCAGCACGCTCCTTAGCATCACTATGTACTTGCTCGGTAGTAGGTAGAGGAAAAAGATCAATAAGAGCATGAGGGTTAAAACCGTACACTACCTGAAAAGGACTTATCTTGGTGGTGGAGTGTTCCGCCCAATTATATGCAAACTCCACATGCGGCAAACACTCTTCCCACATTTTCAAGTTTTTCTTCAATATTGCTCGCAGCATTGCAGATAATGTTCTATTCACAACTTCCGTTTGTCCATCAGTTTGGGGATGACAAGTAGTAGAAAATAGCAATTTTGTCCCCAATTTGTTCCATAGAGTACGCCAAAAATGACTCAAGAATTTTACATCACGATCTGAAACAATAGTAGAAGGCTTACCATGCAAACGAACAATCTCTTTGAAAAAGAGGTTAGCAATATGAATTGCATCATCTGTTTTGTGACAAGGTATAAAATGTGCCATCGTAGAAAAACGATCAACCACAACAAAAACACTATCGCTCCCCCTCTTCGTCCTAGGCAATCCCAAAATAAAATCCATAGAAATATCCGCCCACGGAACTGAAGGAATAGGAAGAGGCATATACAAACCATGTGGGTTCAATCGTGACTTAGCTTTTTGACACGTCGTGCATCTTGCTACAAAGCGCTCAACATCACGCCGCATTCGAGGCCAAAAGAAGTGTGTGGACAGCACAACCTATGTCTTCTTGGCACCAAAGTGACCCATCAAACCACCACTGTCGGCGTTTCGAGACCGGGGGGTCCCTAAGCCGACGAGTGAATGTCGCCGCGTGCCCCAGCCCAGATGGGTCGACGCGAGGCCGAGCACGAAGGGGGGAAGTGAGGTGGCCGGAGATAGGCGTGAGAGAGGTGGAAATCCCGTGGCCTTCGTGTTCGTCCCGTGCCTAGGTCGGGTGCGCTTGCAGTAGGGGGTTACAAGCGTCCACGCGGGAGAGGGAAGCGAGCGGCCCCAAGAGAGCGCCTGTCCCGTCCTCGTCCCCGCGCGGCCAACCTTCTCTAAGAGGGCCCTGGTCCTTCCTTTTATAGGCGTAAGGAGAGGATCCAGGTGTACAATGGGGGTGTAGCAGACTGCTACGTGTCTAGCGGGGGAGAGCTAGCGCCATAAGTACATGCCGATGTGGCAGCCGGAGAGATTTTGGCACCCAGCTGATGTCATGTCGTGGCCGTCGGAGGAGCGATGGAGCCTGGCGGAGGGACAGCTGTCGGAGCGGTAGAGTCCTTGCTGACGTCCTCCTGCTTCCGTAAGAGAGCTGAGAGCCGTCGTCGTCACAGAGCATGCGGGGCGCCATCATTGCCTATCCGGCGGAGCTAGCCAGATGGGACACCGGTCTTGTTCTCTGCGGCCCGAGTCAGCTCGGGGTAGGGTGATGATGGCGCTTCCTGTTGACGTGGCTGGCCTGCGCCCTAGGTTGGGCGACGTGGAGGCTCCTCCGAAGCCGAGGTCGAGTCTGTCTTCCATGGCCGAGGCCGAGTCCGAGCCCCTGGGTCGGGCGAGGCGGACGTCGCTCGGCAGAGGCCAGGGCGGAGTCCGAGCCCTAGGGTCAGGCGAAGCGGAGTTCGTCGTCTTCTGGGGCTGAGCCCGAGTCCGAGCCCTGGGGTCGGGCGAAGCGGAGTTCGTCGTCTTCCGGGACTTAGCCCGAGTCCGAGCCCTGGGTCGGGCGGAGCGGAGTTCGTCGTCTTCCGAGACTTAACCCGAGTCCGAGCCCTGGGTCGGGCGGAGCGGAGTTCGCCGTCTTCCGGGGCTTAGCCCGAGTCCGAGCCCTGGGTCGGGCGGAGCGGAGTTCGCCGTCTTCCGGGGCTTAGCCCGAGTCCGAGCCCTGGGTCGGGCGGAGCGGAGTTCGCCGTCTTCCGGGGCTTAGCCCGAGTCCGAGCCCTGGGTCGAGCGGAGCGGAGTTCGCCGTCTTTCGGGGCTTAGCCCGAGTTCGAGCCCTAGGTCGGGCGGAGCGGAGTTCGCCGTCTTCCGGGGCTTAGCCCGAGTCCGAGCCCTGGGTCTGGCGGAGCGGAGTTTGCCGTCTTCCGGGGCTTAGCCCGAGTCCGAGCCCTGGGTCGGGCGGAGCTTCCTATGGTGCCTTTGGCAGGGCCTGACTGCCTGTCAGTCTCACTCTGTCAAGTGGCACTGCGGTCGGAGTGGCGCAGGCGGCGCTGTCCTTCTGTCAGGCCGGTCAGTGGAGCGGTGAAGTGACGGCGGTCACTTCGGCTTTGCCGGGGGGCGCGCGTCAGGACAAAGGTGTCAGGTCACCTTTGCATTAAATGCTCCTGCGACTTGGTCGGTCGGTGCGGCGATTTAGTTAGGGTTGCTTCTTAGCGAGGCAGGGCCTCGGGCGAGCCGGAAATATGTCCGCCGTTGGAGGGGGGCCTCGGGCGAGACGGAAATCCTCCGGGGTCGGCTGCCCTTGCCCGAGGCTAGGCTCGGGCGAGGCGTGATCGAGTCGCTCGAATGGACTGATCCCTGACTTAATCGCACCCATCAGGCCTTAGCAGCTTTATGCTGATGGGGGTTACCAGCTGAGAATTAGGAGTCTTGAGGGTACCCCTAATTATGGTCCCCAACAGTAGCCCCCGAGCCTCGAAGGGAGTGTTAGCACTCGCTTGGAGGCTTTTGTCGCACTTTTTTGCAAGGGGACCAGCCTTTCTCGGTTGCATTTTGTTCCGGTGGGTGCGCGCGAGCGCACCCGCCGGGTGTAGCCCCCGAGGCCTCGGAGGAGTGGTTTCACTCCTTCGAGGTCTTAATGCCTCGCGTAATGCTTCGGCTGGTCTAGTTGTTCCCTCATGCGAACTGGCCGTAGCCCGGGTGTACGGTCGGGGCCCAAGCTCTCGGGCTGGTATGTTGACGCTGTCAACGGTTCGGCCGGAGCCGAGTTTGCGAGAGCAGTCCCCGAGCCTCCGCACAGGGCGAGAGGGTGATCAGGGACAGACTCGGCTTTTTTACATACTCCCCTGCGTCGCCTTTCCGCAAGGAGGAGGGGGGGAAAGCGCCATGTTACCCTCGATGGGCGCCGAACATGGTGTCTCCGGTGAGCTGCAAGCGGGTAATCCGAGTGGACGTCCGTGCCCCGTTCATTAGGGGTCGGCTAGGGGCCCAGAGGCACGCCCAAAAGTACCTGCGGGTGATCTGCCGGACCCGGTCCCCTGGCGACGGGGTCCGAGGGCTCGATGCCTCCCTCTGATGGGATTCCGTTACAAGATCGCTCCCGCTGGTCTTGGAAATGTCCTAGGGTACCTCGGGAGCGCAGCCCGAGCCTTGGTTATGTATCGAACGTACCCCTGGTCATCCCTCGCTCGGCGTCTGAGGCGACTGTGAACCCTTCGGGGGCCAGCCTTCGAACCCCTGATCAGTAATGGGCACGGAGCCCGAGTAGCCTGAGGCGGCCGTGGAACCCTTCGGGGGGCCGGCCTTCGAACCTCTGACCAGTAGTGGGTGTAGGGCCCACGCGATCTGAGGCGGCTGTTGAAACCCTTCGGGGGGCCAGGCTTCGAACCTCTGATCAGTAAGGAGGCTCGGAGCCTGGTTCCTTCACGGGGAAGGATCCTTTTCGGGGTATCCCCCTTTCCCGGTCCCTGCTGCAAGAGATAGAGAAAGAGGAAAAAAGGAAAAGGATACGAAATCGAACGACGCAGCATACCTTTTTTTTGTCGCAGTTATTACGGCGAAGGCGAAGCATCGCCCACTGCTCCCGCTGGAAGCGCCGCCTGTCCTGCCGCGGAGTTAATGCGACGGGGCGAGCGGTTGGCGGGGCGGCCGTTGCGCGTGCGCGAGCCGTTCGAGGAACGGATCACGGGCGCATTGTCTTCACGCCGTGAGAGGGGGTTCTCTTGCTGCCCCCGGATGGGACGTGAGCTTGACTGACGACGTGACCGCTGCTCCCGCCCGCCTGCCACCGTCATCACTGCCGGCCCACTTTTGGCCACATTGACCGCCGCGTCAGGCTGGCACTGCTGGGTCGTGTGCCTAGTCGCCTCGAGTCGCGGTATTGGTTCCGCAATCGAGGAGGCGCGGTGGTGGCGCAAGTGGCGGTGCAGTTGCTTGCATGCAGCATCCGGCGCGTCGGTTGCGTGACGCGTGGGCCTGGGCCTCCATGCCGGTGTGTCGGGAGTCGGAGAAGCGCGTCCACTTGGCGCGGTTGCGTGCCGCCTGCATGGCTGCCCGCCTCTTTCGCCCGTTGGTCTGGGCAAAAGTGGAGGGTCACTTGTAACCGCTGGGCGGTTGTGTGCACCACGCGCGGCGGTTTGGCTTCTTCTGCTCTAAGCCGGTTTGCATGGCATGCGGGACCCAGCCCCCGCGCCGCAGGGGAGGGCCTTGGAGCGAGTTGGAGAAGACTCAGCCCGTGATGGTTGGGGGCGCAAGTAGGGAGAGTTGCCTTTAAAAGGAGGGTGACCCCCTTCGGAAGGCGACCATGTCCTCTCGCTCCCTTATGCATTGCGTCTTTCCACCTTCCAAGCCCCCGGATGGGGGATACCCACCGTCTTTTCGCCTCATCATTGGAGGAACGCAACTCCGTAGGAGTTGGTACCTTTCAGCCATCGTTCGGCTTCAAGGATTTTCATCATGCAGCCCGGCTGCACCCCTCCACCGGCGGTCACCCAAGATGGTGACCTCCAGCTTGATGGTGGGGGAAAGTGAGCCGGGCCGCGGCCTCTGCCCCTCCCTCAGCCTCAAGGATTTTCGTCATCCAGGCCAAGATGGAGGATGAGGCGAGTCGGGGGGCTGCCTCTGTGTGGGTCGGTTATCCTTTTCTTCCCCTGGCGTCTGGGGGAGAATGGCATCCTCCAGCTTCGCAGAGACTTCCTCCAGCCATGCCGGGATAGGCGGGCCGCCGTCACTCAGCTAGGACACAGCACTACGTCCTCCGTCCGGACGACGGTTGCGCCGCATACCGCAAGGGCAGCGCCCACGCTCTAGGCGGTTCTGGCTAGGGCGAAGACCTGCCGGCGCGCTTCAAGGCGTCGGCAGCTGGAGATGGCTTCTCTACCGATGAGATCGCCAACTCCGCCAGTAGCCCTGGGTCTCCGTCTCCCGGCCTGAATGGCTGGCTCTCGTCCTCGGTGGGTGAGAGTCCTTCTGCCGTAGCACCTGCCCCGAAGCCGCTGCTGAAGCTGCTTCGTCGCCCGGGGCGGGGGTGGTTGTCGCTGTTGCCGGATCGGGCGGCGGCAGGCCGCCCGTCGGTCCGCAATCGCTCCGCGGGTTCCCCAATCTTGTGGGCTTGTTCGTACCCGCGGGGACGGAACCGGAGTTCCGTTTGTAATGGCACTTCGAATGCCAGGGTTTTTTGTTCATTGCGGCTGTCGAGGCCCGAACATGTATGTAATTTCGGCACGGAGCCGTGTTTTTTTCCTCATTTTCGAGCACTAAGACTCGCCTGTTGGTTGTCTGAACCGCTTCACCAAGCATGAGTCGCCCCGTGTCAAGGTGACGAGTGAGGTATCCGTATCCCGGAGGCGTAGGAGTCCCTCGGCTCGGTCGGCCTTATTGTCTGAGGCTCCTCTAGCTCAGTTAAAGGGACCCCTTGGCCGCTCTTCGACGAGCCGAGGCTAGGGGTAGCGATATCAGCATGAACAGAGGCAGAGTTGGCTCGAAAATGAAACCTGGTTGGCCGGAGCCTAGTCGGGTTGTCCGTTAGCGGGACCGACGCCGGAGTCGATCAGCCGAGGCCTCGGGTCGGGCTAGCGCCCTTGGAAGATGGTTGGCCGAGGCCCCAGGGGTAACCGGCCGAGCCGCCTGCTTGGGCCGAATTCCCGGAGAAGTCCCTGGCAGCGACTGTCCGGGCGTGACGATGACGTCGTCCTCCAGATTGGGGATCCTTGGACCGCGTCGCCGTCCGAGGCTAGGTCGGACCTTGCTGAAGGTGTCGTCGATGCCGAGGGTGTTACTGCCCCCTTCCAGCGTCAAGACCCGAGCCTGCAGGATCAGAGTGTCTTGTAGCGTGTGCCTTCTGCGGCCGCTGAGGCCAGAATATGCACACCCTCGCTGTGTTGTAAAGCTGCGTCTCCTTTCCTCTTGTTTCGAGTATCTAGACTTTTTTGTCGGTAACAGGGATGTTTGTGCGAGCGAGAGTTGCTTCTCGCGGAAGGTGATGAGTGAGGTATCCGTATCCCGGGGGCGTGGGAGTCCCTCGGCTCGGTCGGCCTTGCCGCTTACGCGCACTTTCACCCGTCCATGAGGCCCTGTCACCGACTCAGTCGAGAAGGCTCGAAGGATCGCTTCGGCAGAAGAGCTTCCGAACATGAAGACTTGTTCGGTCCGTGGAATCACTTTATCCGAACGTGAGTTACTTATCACAGAAGGTGATGAGTGAGGTATCCGTATCCCGGAGGCGTAGGAGTCCCTCGGCTCAGTCAGCCTTGGCTGCTTACGTGTACTCCGTCGTTTTCAGGATCCACTTTTCGAAGTAGTCAGAAAGCACGAAAGATATTCTGGCAGAAGAGATCTCTCTTTTTTCTTTTTTTTTCTTCGAGGAAAATTTCAACGCAGAGGGGGTTCCCCCCCTTTTAGCCCCGAGGGAGGGTCGGGCTTTGCCGAGGCAAGGCCGACCCTTCCTTGATGACTAAACTTTGTGCGGGTGCGAGGTATATGAACAACTTGAAAACATCTTAAGGGTAGAAGCGACGTAGCTGTTGGATGTTCCAGGCGTTGCCGTAGACCTCGCCTTGACTGTTGGCCAGCTTGTACGTTCCGGGCTTCAGAACTTTGGCGATGACGAATGGCCCCTCCCAGGGGGGCGTGAGCTTGTGCCTCCCTCGGGCATCTTGCCGCAGCCGAAGCACCAGGTCGCCCACCTGGAGGTCTCGGGGCCGGACCCCTCGGGCGTGGTAGCGTCGCAGGGACTGCTGGTACCGCGCCGAGTGTAGCAAGGCCTTGTCCCGAGCCTCTTCCAGCTGGTCCAGCGAGTCTTCTCGGCTAGCTTGGTTGCTTTGATCGCTGTAGGCCCTCGTCCTCGGGGAGCCATACTCCAGGTCAGTGGGCAAGACGGCCTCGGCCCCATAGACCAGAAAGAACGGCGTGAAACCTGTGGCCCGGCTCGGCGTTGTCCTCAGGCTCCAGACCACCGAGGGGAGTTCCTTCATCCATCGCTTGCCGAACTTGTTGAGGTCGTTGTAGATCCGAGGCTTGAGCCCTTGTAGAATCATGCCGTTGGCACGCTCTACTTGCCCATTCGACATGGGATGAGCCACGGCGGCCCAGTCCACCCGGATGTGGTGATCCTCGCAGAAGTCCAAGAATTTTCTGCCGGTGAACTGGGTACCGTTGTCGGTGATGATGGAGTTCGGGACCCCGAAGCGATGGATGATGTTGGTGAAGAACGTCAGTGCCTGCTCGGACCTGATGCAGTTCAGAGGTCGGACCTCGACCCACTTGGAGAATTTGTCGATGGCGACCAGCAGGTGCGTGTAGCCCCCGGGCGCCTTCTACAAGGGGCCGACGAGGTCCAGCCTCCACACAGCAAAGGGCCAGGTGATGGGTATCGTCTGCAGAGCCTGAGCGGGCAGGTGGGTTTGCTTCGCATAGAATTGACACCCTTCGCAGGTGCGGACAATTCTAGTGGCGTCAGCCACCGCCGTTGGCCAGTAGAAGCCTTGCCGGAAAGCATTCCCGACAAGGGCTCGAGGCACTGCGTGATGGCCGCAAGCCCCCGAGTGTATCTCTTGCAGGAGTTCCTGACCTTCGGCGACGGAGATGCATCGCTGGAGGATGCCCGAGGGGCTGCGGTGGTAGAGCTCCTTCTCATCGCCCAGCAAGACGAATGACTTGGCGCGTCGCGCTACCCACCGAGCCTCGGCTCGGTCGAGGGGTAGCTCTCCTTGGCGGAGATATTGCAGGTACGGGGTCTGCCAATTTTGATCAGGCGTGGCCCCGCTCTGCTCCTCCTCGATGTGCAGTGCCTCACCCTCGGAGGCCGAGGGTACCTCGGATCGAACCGAGGCCGCCTCGGGCCGAGCTGAGGGTGCCTCCGGCTGTGCCGAGGGCACCTCGGGCTGGACCGAGGGCGCCTCAGGCTCGGGCGCGTCGTCGATCTTGACGGAGGGTTGATGCAGATCCCGGGAGAAGACGTCCGGGGGAACCGTTGTTCGCCCCGAGGCTATTTTTGCTAGCTCGACCGCCGTCTCGTTGTAGCACCGAGCGATGTGGTTAAGCTCGAGCCCGTAGAACTTGTCTTCCAAGCGCCGAACCTCATCGCAGTAGGCCTCCATCTTCGGGTCGCGGCAGTGGGAGTTCTTCATGACTTGGTCGATGATGAGCTGCGAGTCACCACGAGCGTCGAGGCGCCTGACCCCTAGCTCGATGGCGATCCGCAACCCGTTGACCAGAGCCTCGTACTCAGCCACATTGTTGGACGCCGGGAAGTGGAGGCGTAGCACATAGCGTAGGTGTTTCCCGAGGGGCGAGATGAAGAGTAGGCCCGCGCCGGCTCCCGTCTTCATCAGCGACCCGTCGAAAAACATGGTCTAGAGCTCTGGTTGGATCGGAGCCGTCGGTAGCTGGGTGTCGACCCATTCGGCTACGAAGTCCGCCAAGACCTGGGACTTGATGGCCTTCCGAGGGGCGAACGAGATTGTCTCGCCCATGATTTCCACTGCCCACTTTGCAATCCTGCCCGAGGCCTCTCGGCACTGGATGATCTCCCCCAGGGGGAAGGATGACACCACAGTTACCGGATGAGACTCGAAGTAGTGTCGCAACTTCCGCCGCGTCAGGATCACTGCATACAGCAGCTTCTGAACTTGTGGGTAGCGGATCTTGGTTTCGGACAGTACCTTGCTGACGAAGTAAACTGGCCTCTGAACGGGCAATGCATGCCCCTCTTCTTGCCTCTCGACCACAATCGCGGCGCTAACCACCTGGGTGGTCGCGGCGACGTAGACCAAGAGGGCTTCTCCGGTAGCTAGGGGCACCAAGATAGGCGCCTTTGTGAGGAGCGCCTTCAGGTTCCCGAGAGCTTCCTCGGCCTCAGGGGTCCAAGTGAAGCGCTCGGCCTTCCTTAAGAGGCGGTACAGAGGCAGGCCTCTTTCGCCAAGGCGTGAGATGAAGCGGCTCAGAGCCGCGAGACATCCCATGACCCTCTGTACGCCCTTTAAGTCCTTGATGGGACCCATGCTGGTGATGGCTGCGATCTTCTCGGGGTTGGCTTCGATGCCCTGCTCGGAGATGATGAACCCCAAGAGCATGCCCCGGGGCACCCCGAAGACACACTTCTCGAGATTGAGCTTGACGCCTTTCGCCTTGAGACATCGGAATGTCACTTCAAGGTCGGAGAGGAGGTCGGAAGCATTCCTTGTCTTGACTACGATGTCATCAACGTAGGCCTCGACCGTGCGACCGATGTGTTCGCCGAACACATGGTTCATGCACCGCTGGTACGTCGCGCCCGCATTCCTCAAACCGAACGGCATGGTGACATAGCAGTACATGCCGAAGGGCGTGATGAAAGAAGTCGCGAGCTGGTCGGACTCTTTCATCCTGATTTGGTGATACCCTGAGTAGGCGTCGAGGAAAGACAGGGCTTCGCACCCAGCAGTGGAATCCACGATTTGATCGATGCGAGGCAGAGGGTAGGGAACCTTCGGACATGCTTTGTTGAGACCAGTGTAGTTTACACACATCCGCCATTTCCCCCCTTTCTTTCTCACAAGCACAAGGTTGGCAAGCCATTCGGGATGGAATACCTATTTGATGAACCCGGCTGCCATTAGCTTGTGGATCTCCTCGCCTATCGCTCTGCGCTTCTCCTCGTCGAATCGGCGCAGAGGCTGCTTGACGGGTCGGGCTCCGGCCCGAATATCCAGTGAGTGCTCGGCGACATCCCTCGGTATGCCGGGCATGTCCGAGGGACTCCACGCGAAGACGTCGGCGTTCGCGCGGAGAAAGTCGACGAGCACTGTTTCCTATTTGGGGTCGAGCCCGGAACCGATCCGGACCTGCTTGGAGGCATCGCCACTGGGGTCGAGGGGGACGACCTTAACCGTCTCCACTGGCTCGAAGTTGCCGGCATGACGCTTCACGTCTGGCACCTCTTTGGAGAGGCTTTCCAGGTCGGCGAGGAGGGCCTCGGATTCGGCGAGGGCCTCGGCGTACTCCACGCACTCCATGTCGCATTCGAACGCATGTCTGTACGTGGGGCCGACGGTGATGACACCGTTGGGGCCCGGCATCTTGAGCTTTAGGTAGGTGTAGTTGGGGACGGCCATGAACTTCGCGTAGCATGGCCTCCCCAGTACCGCGTGGTAGGTTCCTCGGAACCCGACCACCTCGAACGTCAGAGTCTCCCTTCGGAAGTTGGAGGGCGTTCCGAAGCAGACAGGAAGGTCGAGTCGTCCGAGGGGCTGGACGCGCTTCCCGGGAATGATCCCGTGGAAGGGCGCAGCGCCTGCTCGGACGGAGGATAGATCGACGCGCAGGAGCCTGAGGGTCTCGGCGTAGATGATGTTGAGGCTGCTGCCCCCGTCCATAAGGACCTTGGTGAGCCTGACGTCGCCGATGACGGGGTCGACGACGAGCGGGTATTTCCCCGGGCTTGGCACGTGGTCGGGGTGATCGTCTTGGTCAAAGGTGATGGGCTTGTTGGACCAGTCTAGATAGACCGGCGCCGCCACCTTGACCGAGCAGACCTCCCGGCGCTCTTGCTTGCGGTGCCGAGCCGAGGCATTCGCCGCTTGCCCACCGTAGATCATGAAGCAGTCGCGGACCTCGGGGAACTCTCCTGCTTGGTGATCTTCCTTCTTGTCGTCGTCGCGGGCCCTGCCACCCTCCGCGGGTGGCCTGGCCCTGTGGAAGTGGCGCCGAAGCATGACGCACTCCTCAAGGGTGTGCTTGACGGGCCCCTGATGATAGGGGCACGGCTCCTTGAGCATCTTGTCGAAGAGGTTGGCACCTCCGGGGGGCTTCCGAGGGTTCTTGTGCTCGGCGACGGCGACAAGGTCCGCGTCGGCGGCGTCGCGTTTCGCTTGCGACTTCTTCTTGCCTTTCTTCTTGGCGCCGCGCTGAGTAGACGCCTCGGGAGCATCTTCCGGTGGGCGGCCCTGGGGCTGCTTGTCCTTTCGGAAGATAGCCTCGACCGCCTCTTGGCCAGAGGCGAACTTGGTGGCGATGTCCATCAGCTCGCTCGCCCTGGTGGGGGTCTTGCGACCCAACTTGCTCACCAGGTCGCAGCAGGTGGTGCCGGCAAGGAACGCGCCAATGACATCCGAGTCGGTGATGTTGGGCAGCTCGGTGCGCTGCTTCGAGAATCGCCGGATGTAGTCCCGGAGAGACTCTCCCGGCTGCTGTCGGCAGCTTCGGAGGTCCCAGGAATTCTCGGGGCGCACATACGTGCCCTGGGAATTGCCGGCAAAGGCTTGGACCAAGTCATCCCAGTTGGAGATCTGCCCCGGAGGCAGGTGCTCCAACCAGGCGCGAGCGGTGTTGGAGAGGAACAGGGGGAGGTTGCGGATGATGAGGTTGTCGTCGTCTGTTCCACCCAGCTGGCAGGCCAGGCGGTAGTCCGCGAGCCACAATTCCGGTCTCGTTTCCCCCGAGTACTTTGTGATAGTAGTCGGGGGTCGGAACCGGGTCGGGAACGGTGCCCGCCGGATGGCCCGGCTGAAGGCCTGCGGACCGGGTGGTTCGGGCGAGGGACTCCGATCCTCCCTGCTGTCGTAGCGTCCCCCACGCCTGGGGTGATAGCCTCGGTGCACCCTCTCATCGAGGTGGGCCCGACGGTCGCGATGATGGTGCTCGTTGCCGAGGTGGCCCGGGGCCGCAGGCGCGGTGTTGCGCGTGCGCCCGGTGTAGACCGAGGCTTCCCGCATGAATCGGGAAGTCGCGGCATGAGGTTCCGAGGGGTATCCTTGCCTTCGGGAGGCAGAGCTCTCGGCCCGTCGGACCGCAGCGCCTTCCAGGAGATTCTTGAGCTCTCCTTGGATTCGCCGACCCTCGGTGGTTGATGGCTCCGGCATTGCGCGGAGAAGCATCGCTGCTGCAGCCAGGTTCTGACCGGCCCCACTGGATGCGGGTGGCGGCCTGACCCTGACGTCGTTGGCGACGCGGAGCGGGAGACCCTCGGGCAGGTGACGTATTTCTCCGGCCGGGGGTTGGCCCGCCCATGCCTGCCCGACGTCCCGGTGGATCGGCTCAAGCGCTCCTGCTCCCTCGTCGAGCCTGGCCTGCGCCCCGCGGACTTGCTCGAGTTGTGGGTCGTGACCCCCCGCTGGAACGGGGACCACAGCTAGCTCCCGTGGGATGTCAGCGCGGGGCACCGGCCTAGGGAGATCACCGTCCTCCGGCATGCTGAGATGATTGCCTTCGGAGGGACCCCCTAGATCGACGTGGAAACATTCGCGGCTTGGGCCGCAGTCCTCGTCGTCGAGGCTGCGGCTACCGTCGGAACAGTCGGAGAGGCAGTAGTCACGTGCGGTCATGAAGTCTAGCATGGCACTAGGGTTGCCAAGTCCAGAGAAATCCCAACAGATGCTAGGGTCGTCGTCTTCCTCGGACCCGGAGGGCCCATAGGTCGAGACGTCCGTCAGCCGGTCCCAAGGCGACCGCGTGCGAAACCCCAGAGGGTTTGAACTCGCCTCTACGAGAGTGCCCGCCAAAGCAAGGTCGCTAGGCGGGTTGAGGCTGAATCTAAATGACATAGGATGGGAATCGGTCGGTACCTTTTGGTCGACGAACGACGATGAAGTCGCGTCGGGGACTGACTGCACCGTCATCTCAGGTACGAGGGTGACGCCCAGCAAACCTTCCGCGAGCATGCTGGCGTCATCCGCTTGCTCGGGATTGGCGTGTCGCGGGGAGACGGCGCACGCCTTCGTCTCAAACGCGAGGTCGTCGCCCGATGCGCCCCCCGTTGGGGCGCTAGGGACGTCGATTCGCTCGACAGCCGACGAGGCGCGGCCTCCCGCTTGGCCTTGGTTGCCCCGCCTCCTCCTCCGTTGGTGGGGGAGAGGACGGGGCGTGCTCGAATGTTGTTCTTCCACCACGCGGGGAAGACGTCGTCGATTCCGCCGCCGGCGGGCGGGCTGTCGGCCGCCATTGTCGTCGTCGCTTGGCGGTGGAAGGAGTATCATGTCGTAGCTGCCGTCGAAGGACATGAACTCAAGACTCCCGAAACGGAGCACCGTCCCGGGTTGGAGAGGTTGCTGGAGACTGCCCATCTGGAGCTTGACGGGAAGCTGTTCGTCAACACGCAGCAGGCCCCTACCTGGCGCGCCAACTGTCGGCGTTTCGAGACCGGGGGGTCCCTAAGCCGACGAGTGAATGTCGCCGCGTGCCCTAGCCCAGATGGGTCGACGCGAGGCCGAGCGCGAAGGGGGGAAGTGAGGTGGCCGGAGATGGGCGTGAGAGAGGTGGAAATCCCGCGGCCTTCGTGTTCGTCCCGCGCCCAGGTCGGGTGCGCTTGCAGTAGGGGGTTACAAGCGTCCACGCGGGAGAGGGAAGCGAGCGGCCCCAAGAGAGCGCCTGTCCCGTCCTCGTCTCCGCGCGGCCAACCTTCTCTAAGAGGGCCCTGGTCCTTCCTTTTATAGGCGTAAGGAGAGGATCCAGGTGTACAATGGGGGTGTAGCAGAGTGCTACGTGTCTAGCGGGGGAGAGCTAGCGCCCTAAGTACATGCCGATGTGGCAGCCGGAGAGATTTTGGCACCCAGCTGGTGTGATGTCGTGGCCGTCGGAGGAGCGATGGAGCCTGGCGGAGGGACAGCTGTCGGAGCGGTTGAGTCCTTGCTGACGTCCTCCTGCTTCCGTAAGAGAGCTGAGAGCCGTCGTCATCACAGAGCATGCGGGGCGCCATCATTGCCTATCCGGCGGAGCTAGCCAGATGGGACACCGGTCTTGTTCTCTGCGGCCCGAGTCAGCTCGGGGTAGGGTGATGATGGCGCTTCCTGTTGACGTGGCTGGCCTGCGCCCTAGGTTGGGCGACGTGGAGGCTCCTCCGAAGCCGAGGTCGAGTCTGTCTTCCATGGTCGAGGCCGAGTCCGAGCCCCTGGGTCGGGCGAGGCGGAGGTCGTTCAGTAGAGGCCAGGGCGGAGTCCGAGCCCTGGGGTCGGGCGAAGCGGAGTTCGTCGTCTTCTGGGGCTGAGCCCGAGTCCGAGCCCTGGGGTCAGGCGAAGCGGAGTTCGTCGTCTTCCGGGACTTAGCCCGAGTCCGAGCCCTGGGTCGGGCGGAGCGGAGTTCGTCGTCTTCCGGGACTTAACCCGAGTCCGAGCCCTGGATCGGGCAGAGCGGAGTTCGCCGTCTTCTGGGGCTTAGCCCGAGTCCGAGCCCTGGGTCGGGCGGAGCGGAGTTCGCCGTCTTCCGGGGCTTAGCCCGAGTCCGAGCCCTGGGTCGGGCGGAGTGGAGTTCGCCGTCTTCCGGGGCTTAGCCTGAGTCCGAGCCCTGGGTCGGGCGGAGCGGAGTTCGCCATCTTCCGGGGCTTAGCCCGAGTCCGAGCCCTGGGCCGGGCAGAGCGGAGTTCGCCGTCTTCCAGGGCTTAGCCCGAGTCCGAGCCCTGGGTCGGGCGGAGCGGAGTTCGCCGTCTTCCGGGGCTTAGCCCGAGTCCGAGCCCTGGGTCGGGCGGAGCGGAGTTCACCGTCTTCCGGGGCTTAGCCCGAGTCCGAGCCCTGGGTCGGGCGGAGCTTCCTATGGTGCCTTTGGCAGGGCCTGACTGCCTGTCAGTCTCACTCTATCAAGTGGCACTGCGGTCGGAGTGGTGCAGGCGGCGCTGTCCTTCTGTCAGGCCGGTCAGTGGAGCGGTGAAGTGACGGCGGTCACTTCGGCTCTGCCAGGGGGCGCGCGTCAGCACAAAGGTGTCAGGTCACCTTTGCATTAAATGCTCCTGCGACTTGGTCGGTCGGTGCGGCGATTTAGTCAGGGTTGCTTCTTAGCGAAGGCAGGGCCTCGGGCGAGCCGAAAATATGTCCGCCATTGGAGGGGGGCCTCGGGCGAGACGGAAATCCTCCGGGGTCGGCTGCCCTTGCCCGAGGCTAGGCTCGGGCGAGGCGTGATCGAGTCGCTCGAATGGACTGATCCCTGACTTAATCGCACCCATCAGGCCTTAGCAGCTTTATGCTGATGGGGGTTACCAGCTGAGAATTAGGAGTCTTGAGGGTACCCCTAATTATGGTCCCCGACAACCACCATGCGCTTCCTGCAACAACAAAAGACGAACCGAACCAACTAGAATGCATAGGCGGTTAGCTCTAAACAAGTATCCATCATTTAGCACAAATTTATTCCATGTATGTCCCTCTTTACAATTTAATGCAACCTCTTTAAAATCATCATCAAAAGCATATTGTCCCTTAATTGTTTCAAGTCCAAAAATACGGCAATCAAGTTGAGACAACATAGCATAGCGTCTAGACAAAGCATCGGCAATCACATTATCATTCCCCTTTTTATGTTTAATGATGTAAGGAAAAGTTTCAAGAAATTCTACCCTCTTAGCATGTCTACGGTTCAGATTTGTTTGACTACGAAGATGCTTAAGTGACTCATGATCAGAATGAATAACAAATTCCTTAGACCACAAATAATGTTTCCATGTTTGCAAAGATCGTATGAGAGCATATAATTCTTTATCATAAGTAGAATAATTAAGAACAGGGCCATTCAATTTCTCACTAAAATAGACAACGGGTTTACCTCCTTGCATCAAAACAGCACCAATGCCAACTCCACTTGCATCACATTCGAGTTCAAAAGTCTTACCAAAGTCAGGAAGTTGGAGTAGTGGCACGTGAGTAAGCTTCTCTTTTAAAAGAGCAAAAGAATCATCTTGTGACTGCCCCCAATTAAATGAAACACCCTTCTTGGTCAACTCATGTAATGGGGCAGCGATGGTGCTGAAATCCTTCACGAAACGACGATAAAATCCTACAAGTCCCAGAAAACTCCGCACTTATGTCACCGTCGATGGCGTTGGCCAACTCTGAATAGCATGCACCTTGGCCTCATCAACCTCAATACCCTGTGGAGTGACAACATAGCCAAGAAACGATACTCGTTCGGTGCAAAAGGTGCATTTGTCAAGGTTAGCAAATAAGCGCGCGGCACGCAAAGCATCAAAAACATCACGTAGATGGTCAAGATGTTCAGAAAAACAAGTGCTATAGATCAAGATATCATCAAAATAAACCACCACACATTTTCCAATAAATGGGCACAAAACCTCGTTCATCAAACACATAAAAGTACTAGGGGCATTAGTTAATCCAAAAGGCATCACTAACCACTCATACAAGCCGAACTTGGTTTTGAAAGCAGTTTTCCATTCATCGCCTAATTTCATTCTAATTTGGTGGTACCCACTGTGCAAATCAATCTTAGAAAATATTTTAGAACCACTTAACTCATCAAGCATATCATCTAATCTAGGAATAGGATGACGGTACCGGATAGTGATGTTGTTAATGGCTCTACAATCTACACACATGCGCCAGCTGCCATCTTTCTTTGGAACCAAAATGATAAAAAAAGAACAAGGACTAAGGCTCTCACGTACATACCCGTGGTCCAAAAGGTCTTGGACTTGGCGCTGAATCTCTTTAGTCTCCTCAGGATTTGCTCGATATGCAGCACGGTTGGGCAAGCTCGCTCCAGGAATCAAATCAATCTGGTGCTCAATCCCACGAATGGGAGGAAGTCCTGGAGGTAACTCAGAGGGAAAAACATCTCAGAACTGCTGCAAAAGGTTAGTCACAGATGCAGGCAAAGCGCTAGGAATATCATCAATAGAAAAGAAAGCATCTTTGCAAACCAAGGCATAGCAACAGGCATCAGTAGCATGAGTTTCAAGAAGATCAGATTTAGTACCAAGCATGACAGGAGCTTTCAATTTAATTTGTTGCTGAATTTCTGTCTCATTAGTTGGTTCCTTATAGGTACTTGCAGCTCTATCTTTATCAACTTGTACAATTTTAGCAAGAGTCAAAGGTAGCAAAGTAATGTTTTTATCTTTATGCCTAAAAGTGTATGTATCACTCCTACCATGGTGACGTGCATCAGTATCATATTCCCAAGGTCTACCCAACAAAAGAGAACAAGCTTCCATAGGTACTACATCGTAATCCGCATAATCAGAATACATACCAATGGAAAAACGCACTCGTACCATGTGTGTTACCTTAACCTTGCCTGAATCATTGATCCACTGAATGTGGTATGGATGTGGCCGTGGACGTGTGGTCAGGCCAAGCTTCTTGACCAAATCTGAACTCACCAAATTATTGCAGCTTCCACCATCAATAATAACACGTGCACGCCGATTCTCGATGGTGAAGAAGGTTTGGAACAAATTATGGTGTTGCTGCTTCTCTGATGATTCAGGCTGATAACTAAGAACACGCTGCACCATGATGCTTCGAAGGTTCACCGTAGCATCAGCACCAAGCATGGCATCATCATTAGCAACAACATCACTGGAGTCATCATCGTCATCCTCACCATCGGAAGCACTAATGTAGCCATCATCCGTAGCAATGTATGTTCGCTGACTCGGGCAATCCTTCTTCACGTGACCAATCCCATGACAACGGTGGCAAACAATACTCGAAGAACGACCACTGGAAGGTGCTGCAGGTGCTGGTGAATTCTGTTTCTTGGCGAGTACCTGCAAAGGAAGTTTGCCAACATGTGCACCAGGTGTCGAGGGAGGTCACGTGGACGCTGGAGTGGTCGAAGGTGTATGACTCGAGGCAGGTGTGTGCGTCCGTGATGTAGAGGAGGCACCAAAAGTAGCCCTAGGTCGATGTTGGCGTCCCTGCAATTCCTTCTCTGCAAGCATAGCAAACTGGAACAACTTGTTGATAGTGTTAAATTCTTTATAATCCACAATGTCCTGAATATCATGCCGCAAACCTGAATAAAAACGGCAAAGAGCGTCCTCATGTCCCTCTACTATCCCACAACGCTGCAATCCCTTCTGAAGCTCAACATAATAATCTTGAACAGATTTATCCCCTTGCTCTAAACGCATCAATTTCTTACGCAATTCTCTATGATAAGATGGGGGAACAAATCTATCGCGCATAGCTACCTTAAGATCTTCCCAAGTCGTAGGTGCTCTACCATCCCCAACTAGACCAGTCCACCAGACAATAGCAAAATCTTTAAATTCACTAATGGCTTGTCTAACTTGATGTCGTTCAGGTACAAGGTGGGCAGCAAATTTCTGTTCTATCGTCATCTCCCAATCAAGATATCCCTCAGCATCATAATGACCCGAAAAAGATGGTATAGTAAATTTAATCTTAGCATAAGGGTCGTCAGGAGCACGATTTTTATTACCTAGCTGGCGGTGCATACCTTCTGAGTTTCGATGAAGACGGCGACGTAGGCGCAAATCTCTGGTGGCCGCTTCATCATAATTACCTTCTTCATCAAACACTGCATCATCGGGAAGACGTGGACGAGGAGGTGGTGGTGGCGGTGCTTGTTGTTGCGTCTCCAACACGGCAAGTCTGTCGACGATCTCGGACAATCGTCGATCCAGCCTCTCGTAAGTCTTGCCAAGGTTCATGTCAATGAAGGCATCATGCACTGACTTGTGGACCGTCTCCTCCATTTGCTCCTTCAGGAGCTTGTTGTTTGCCACAAGATCTTGGCGGCTAACACATTCATCGAAGTTTGTAGGGATCCCTGCCATCGAAACACAAAAATAGGAAACAAACGGTGAAGGTTATCCCTAATAATTTCACTACACGCTCCTCTCAGGTGGAACACAGGAACACGCTCTATTGTATCTTACCAAGCTCTTACAAGTGTCTGACGAAAATACAAGCAAAGGATGGTACAATCGGAGGCTGGTTCGTGATACTTACCAAGAGGGAGTGAAACCGCGATTGCAAGGTCAAATCTGTATTGATCAGAAGATATAGTATGTGGAGCTGTAGGACAGACACAATATGTATGTGAATGTGGAACAAAATCGAGTGCAGATGAGCGAAGTTCAATAAATATCCAAAGCACAAGTCACAATTGCTGGCTAAGAGATGTATCCGAGGCGTAGCACAACAAGGTTGAAACAAAGAGCAATGGAACTAGCAGAATGGCAGTACCGTAAATATTGTACTAGCGAGGCCAAAAAGGCACTAGTAGGAATCACAGGTGATTTTGCTTTTCTTTTTTGTATGATTTTTTTGATATTTTTCTCAGCACAAGAAGCAACAAAATAGGAGCTACACCAAGTTTGACCTAAAACAGAGATCAGATGTGGTCTACAGAAAATCAGCAAGTTCTCTAAAAAGCGTGCAAGAGCTTTGACAATTTTTTTCTTTATTTTCCTGATTTTTTGACAATTTTATCAAAACCAAACAGGCCGAAGGCAAGTTTGGCTAGCCTCAGAATCGCGTCACCAAGCTCCTATAAAAATTTCAGATTTTTTGGACACCCGAGCGGAAAGTTATGCCCGGTTTAAGGTAGGTATCTCAAGTTATGTTTTTGGGAGGCACGACTAGAAGGCGGCGGTTAGGGCAAAAAAATCCCTATCTGCAATCACAACGATTAATGGGGTGGATCGACTTGTGATCTAGGTAATGGTGGATGGAATAGCGGCGTATCTGCAATCTATCTACGGCTGGCGCGGCAGTGGCTAGCGAGGGCAAGTTGATTAATGGATGGATCGACTTGTGATCTGGGTAATGGTGGATGGGATAGCGGCTAGCGAGGGCAGTTGATCTATGACGAAGATACACCCTAAACCAGCAACACGACTCGACCACGGACACGAACTGAACAAAGCCAAACTGAAAACGAAATTGCAAAGGCTAAACAAGGGTTCTAGGACAGCGGAATTTTTTTGTATGGCAATTATCTAGAGTTATAGGATGAAAAACCTAAACTAAACTAGGGTAAGCCTGACGGTAATACCTGAGTCTTTGAATACCACTTGATAGGAATGGGGTGCCCGATCTTCCGTCAGGTGTAGGTAACTATCGATTTGGTGGAGATGTCACACAGACGATCCGGCTTCCAATCAACACGACTAGAACCCCGCAATCACAGCACCACTTCTCCTCTGGTTATCAACCGTGCGCTGTGCGATTGACCTCGCCACGAGGGCTAATCCTTTCCTACGAATCGAAGACACAAGCAAGAACAAGAAAGAACACAATCTGGAATATTGCGGATGAATGATTAAGCTCACAAGTTGGGGTCTCACAAACCGATATACGGCGGCTGTTCTCGACAGATCTAACTTAAGCAAAACCCGAGCCCTAATGTGGTCGCGGCTACTGATTATATAAGGGTTAGGAGCGGACTCCCTCCCTGGACGTGCCCTAATGGGCCCAACAAAGATACACGGCCCAAAGGCCCATTTATGGTGTCGCAGCTCCGAGACAGATTACAGACGTCGGTTTGGTCCTCCACCTTGATCCGAACGTCCTTGCTCGCCTTCCACGCCTCCAAGTCCTTCACCATGTCCTTGCTGGTCCTTTCTTTCATTCCTAAGTACAATTAATTCATTAGGTAGCACACTATTCTCAAATGTGCAAGAATAAGTACATAGGAACAAGCTCACTTGCAAATTCAATTGTCTTGCGCGTGCGCGAGTAATCGGACCTTGAACATCAACTAGGGGAGTGTTGTTTGTATCCATGGTAGTGATGTCCTCATCAGCTTCCACCCCGGGACAAGCACTGGGAGTTCATGAGCCACAAGCCGCCTACTTTCGCGAGCTCACCTGATCCACTTCATGTTGATGATTATTTGAAGTCAGTAGAGAAGATGCTTAACATTGCCCAATGCTCCGACCAGGAGAAGGTTGTCTACGATTCAGGTCGTCTGACTGGTCCTACTGCTGACTGGTGGGATTCTTATGTTGCTGCCCATGATGCTGCTGATACTATTACTTAGGCTGAATTCACCAGACAATTCAGAAACTACCACATTCCTGCTGGATTAATGAAGATTAAAAAGAAGGAATTTCTATCATTGAAGCAAGGCAACATGTCAGTCAGCGAGTATCATGACAAGTTCATTCAGCTATCGAGATATGCTCCTGATGAGGTGGCTGATGATGAAAGAAAGCAAGAGCACTTCACAGAAGGACTTAATGGAACACTACAGTATGCACTGGTTGCTCACACATTTCCATCATTCCAGAGGCTACTTGATAAAGCTCTAGCTATTGAACACAAGCGTGTTCAACTGGGAGATTTGAAGAGGAAGGCCATTGCACAGGGGCAGGGTAGCAGCAATGTTCATCCTTGCTATGTTCCGCCCCAGGGTACCCCAGCTTGTCCAGGAGGAGGACCACGTCCAGCTCAGTATGCTCCACAGGGGACTCCACAGAAGCCCCACACTCGTCAGGCTGCCCCCACTAGCACCCCGGCAAGGCCTACAGGACAGAAGACTGACCCTACATGCTTCAAGTGCAGTCAGATTAGGCACTATGCTAATACTTGTCCGGTGGGGAATTCTAGTGCACCAACTCAGAACAAGCAACAAACTCCTGGCAAGGGATTCTCAATTGCTAGGGTTAATCAAGTCAGCGCTGATGCTACGCCTAAAGGTGCTTACATCACACTTGGTATGTTTTATATTAATGCAATTCCTGCAACCATATTATTTGATTCTGGTGCTACACATTCATTTATGTCTGCTCAATATGCCAACACAAATGAGATACCACTCAAAATATGAAAACACCAATGATAGTAATTACACCTAAAGGGCCTATTGAGGCAAATTATATGACACATAGATTGACATTGACAATTATGGGAAGAGAATTTTGGGCTACCCCTATAGTATTAGAGGAAAGCAGTATAGATCTGATCCTTGGTATGTCATGGTTAAGAAAGGCAAAGGCCATTATACAATGTGGTAGGGGTACTGTAGAACTCACCAGCCCTAAAGGAGAAAGATTTCAAGTTGAAATTGCAGTAACTACCTCTACCAAACGTGCGACATTCTTAATAGATGGGAAGTTTGTTGGAGACAACATCCGTGTGGTGAGGGATTTTCCAGATGTCTTTCCGGAGGAGTTACCAGGGATGCCACCAGAGAGGGAAGTTGAGTTTGTCATTGATCTCTTACCTAGGGTTGCTCCTATTTATAAATGCCCCTACCAAATGTCCGTAGAAGAGTTACAAGAACTTAAGAAGCAGTTAACGGAGTTGCAGGAGGCAGGGTACATTCGTCCAAGTTACTCACCTTAGGGAGCACCGGTACTGTTTGTACAGAAGAAGGATGGTTCGCAACGGATGTGTGTGGACTATAAATCACTTAATGATGTCAGCATTAAGAACAAGTACCTGTTACCTCGTATTGATGACTTATTTGATCAGATGAGTGGTGCTAGGGTGTTCTCTAAGATTGACCTCAGGTCGGGCTACCATCAAATGAAGATTAGGCCATCTGATATTCCCAAGATGAATTTTTCTACCCGATATGGTCTATATGAATTCACAGTCATGTCATTTTGCTTAACCAATGCACCAGCTTATTTTATGAATCTGATGAATAAGGTGTTCATGGAGTATCTCGATAAATTCGTCGTGGTATTCATCAACGACATTCTTATTTATTCCAAGAATGATAGTGAGCATGAGGAGCATTTGCGGATGGTGCTACAGAAGTTACGAGATAATCAGCTTTATGCCAAATTTACCAAGTGTGGTTTCTGGCTTGATGAAGTAAATTTTCTCGGGCATATCATCTCCAAAGGAGGAATTGCTGTGGATCCGGCTAAAGTAACAACAATAGTTGATTGGAAGATACCAAGTACAGTCTTGGAGATCTAGAGTTTCTTGGGACTCGCTGGCTATTACCGGCGATTCATTGAATGGTTCTCCAAGATTGCTAAGCCTATGACCTCATTGCTAGAGAAGGGCAAGGAGTTTAAGTGGACTGAGGAATGCCAAGATAGCTTCAATCAATTGAGGTCTAAGTTGATGGCTGCTCTAGTACTGATTATGCCAGATCTATAGAAGAATTTTGATACATATTGTGATGCAAGTCGCCAAGGCCTAGGATGTGTGCTTAGGCAAGAAGGACACGTCATTGCCTACGTGTCTCGCCAGTTGCAGAAACATGAGTTGAATTACCCCACTCATGACTTAGAACTGGCAGCCGTTATGCATGCTCTCAAGATCTGGAGACACTATATTATGGGAACCAAGTGTCGAGTCTACCCTGATCACAAGAGCTTAAAATACATCTTCACTCAGAAGGATCTCAACCTTAGGCAACGCCGATGGTTGGAGCTCATCAAGGATTATGACTTGGAAATTCACTATCATCCGGGCAAGGTGAATCTGGTTGCGGATGCTTTGAGTCAGAAGGGGCAGGTCCATACAGCTAGTGTCACCCAGTTACCCAATGAGTTTGCAGAAGATTTTGAGAGGCTCAATCTGGGAATAGTTGCTCATACTGAAGGAATTACCATCGAAGTGGAACCTACTGAGAGCACCTAGAGGGGGGGGGTGAATAGGTGATCCTGTAAATCTTGAAAACTTAAGCCACAAAAACTTGGTTGAGCGTTAGCACAGTAAATGCCAAGTGGCTAGAGAGGAGTCTCAACAAAACACAATAACCACAAGAAATCAATCACAGAGATGGCACGGTGGTTATCCCGTGGTTCGGCCAAGACCAACGCTTGCCTACTCCACGTTGTGGCGTCCCAACGGACGAGGGTTGCAATCAACCCCTCTCAAGCGGTCCAAAGACCCACTTGAATACCACGGTGTTTTGCTTGCTTTTCTCAATCCCGTTTGCGAGGAATCTCCACAACTTGGAGCCTCTCGCCCTTACACTTGAAATTCACAAAGAAGCACGGAGCAAGGGAGGGATTAGCAACGCACTCAAGACAAGAAATCACAGCAACACCACGCACACAAGTCGCAACGAGAGCTCACAACACAACTCAATGAGTTCACCACTCAACTAGAGCTCTAATTGCTATCGCAAAGAATCAAAGGCGCGAAATCGATGTCTTAGTGCTTAGGAATGCTTAGAGGATGCTTGGTGTACTCCTCCATGCGCCTAGGGGTCCCTTTTATAGCCCCAAGGCAGCTAGGAGCCGTTGAGAGCATTCTAGGAAGGCTGATCTTGCCTTCTGTCGACTGGCGCACCGGACAGTCCGGTGCACACCGGACACTGTCCCGTGCCCGATTTCCTTCCAAAAATGGCGCAGTCGACCGTTGGCAGCCTGAGAGCCGTTGGCGCACCGGACATGTCCGGTGCACACCGGACAGTCCGGTGCCTCCTTCTAGCCGTTGGCTCGGCCACGTGTCCCGCGCACATCGCGCGGCCGACCGTTGGCTCACCGGACAGTCCGGTGCACACCGGACAGTCCGGTGAATTATAGCCGTACGTCGCCGGAGAATTCCCGAGAGCGGCCAGTTCGTCTGTGAACGGCTCACCGGATAGTCCGGTGCACCACCGGACAGTCCGGTGAATTATAGCCGTACACCACCGTCGAAGTCCCGAGAGCAGCTTGTTCGCCAGAGCCAGCCTGGCGCACCGGACACTGTCCGGTGCACCACCGGACAGTCCGGTGCTCCAGACTGAGCAGAGTCTTGACTGCTCGAGCCAAGGCATTTTCAATTGGATTTTTCCTGTTTCCAGCACTTAGACACAATACATTAGTCCATAAAACAATGTACTAAGTCTGAGAAACATACCTTTATCCTTGATTTGTACTTTGTCCACCTTTTTACACTTAGGCACTTGTGTTGGACACTAAATCACCAAAATACTTAGAAATGGCCCAAGGGCACATTTCCCTTTCAATCTCCCCCTTTTTGGTGATTTATGCCAACACAACATAAAGCAAGTAGAATGAGTACAAAATCAATTCAAATAAGACTCAAAATTGTTTTGATTCAGTTTTGACATATATGGATCATCCTTTGCCACCACTTGGTTTGTTTTTGCAAATCAAACTCAAATTTCTATCTCTAAGTCAAACACACATGTTAAGACATAAAGAGAGTCATTCCAAGAGAAATTGATTCAAGATTTCAAAAACTCCCCTTTTTCCCATAATCAACACTTCTCCCCACAAGAAGCCAACTTTTGACAAGAGAGACAATAAAAGAGTTTTAACAAACCAAAAGCCCTAATCTACTATTTTCAAAATTTCTCAAGTGGTAGCTGATCCATTTATCGCTTTGGCCTTTATTTTCTCCCCCTTTGGCATCAAGCACCAAAACGGGATCAATCTTGGCCCCAGAACCCCATTGCCTCACCAAAATCTTCAATAAGAATACAAAGGCAATAAGAGTACATGAGATGAACTTGGAATAAGTTACCCTCTCATCGGAGTGCAGTGGAAGTCTTTCATGGTCCAAGTCCACCTTTTCCCTTTCAAACCTCCTTTGAGACTAAAACAAGCAAACTCAAGCATATGGTTAGTCTCAAAGGGTCAAGTTGTAGCACAACTCCCCCTAAATATGTGCATCACTTGCACAAGGACTTGTGAGGTCCGGGGAGAGATTGTACAACTTGAGCACCATAGTAAGCAACAAAATGCATAAGGAACATGATCAAAGGCATAAATACATGTATGCTATGAATCAATCCAAGTTCCGCGAATCTAGGACATTTAGCTCACTACGCAGCCTGCAAAAGGTCTTTTCATCTAAAGGCTTAGTGAAGATATCGGCTAGCTGGTTCTCGGTGCTAACATGAAACACTTCGATATCTCCCTTTTGCTGGTGGTCTCTCAAAAAGTGATGCCGGATGTCAATGTGCTTTGTGCGGCTGTGCTCAACAGGATTTTCCGCTATTCGGATAGCACTCTCATTGTCACATAGGAGTGGGACTTTGCTCAGATTGTAGCCAAAGTCCCGGAGGGTTTGCCTCATCCAAAGTAGTTGCGCGCAACACTGTCCTGCGGCAACGTACTCGGCCTCAGCGGTGGATAGGGCAACGGAAGTTTGTTTCTTAGAGTTCCACGACACCAGGGACCTTCCTAAGAATTGGCACGTCCCCGATGTACTCTTCCTATCGACCTTACATCCAGCATAGTCGGAATCTGAATATCCAATCAAGTCAAAGTTAGACCCCTTTGGATACCAGATCCCAAAGCAAGGCGTAGCGACTAAATATCGAAGAATTCGCTTCACAGCCACTAAGTGACACTCCTTAGGATCGGATTGAAATCTAGCACACATGCATACGCTAAGCATAATATCCGGTCTACTAGCACATAAATAAAGCAAAGAACCTATCATGGACCGGTATGCTTTTTGATCAACGGACTTACCTCCTTTGTTGAGGTTGGTGTGTCCGTCAGTTCCCATCGGCGTCTTTGCGGGCTTGGCGTCCTTCATCCCAAACTGCCTTAACAAGTCTTGCGTGTACTTTGTTTGGGAGATGAAGGTGCCGTCCTTGAGTTGCTTCACTTGGAACCCAAGGAAGTAGTTAAACTCGCCCATCATCGACATCTCGAATTTCTGCGTCATCACCCTGCTAAACTCTTCACAAGACTTTTGGTTAGTAGAACCAAATATTATGTCATCGACATAAATTTGGCACACAAAAAGATCACCATCGCAAGTCTTAGTAAAAAGAGTTGGATCGGCTTTCCCGACCTTGAAAGCATTAGCAATTAAAAGTCTCTAAGGCATTCATACCATGCTCTTGGGGCTTACTTAAGTCCATAGAGCGCCTTAGAGAGCTTACACACGTGGTCGGGGTACCGTTCATCCTCGAAGCCAGGGGGTTGCTCCACGTACACCTCCTCCTTGATCGGCCCGTTGAGGAAAGCGCTCTTCACATCCATTTGGTACAACCTGAAAGAATGGTGAGCGGCATATGCTAGCAAAATACAAATTGATTCTAGCCTAGCCACAGGAGCGAATGTCTCCTCAAAGTCCAAACCTGCGACTTGGGCATAACCTTTTGCCACAAGTCGAGCCTTGTTCCTTGTCACCACCCCGTGCTCGTCCTGTTTGTTGCGAAACACCCATTTGGTTCCCACAACATTTTGCTTGGGACGAGGCACTAGTGTCCAAACTTCATTGCGCTTGAAGTTGTTGAGTTCCTCCTGCATGGCCAACACCCAGTCTGGATCCAGCAAGGCCTCTTCTACCCTGAAAGGCTCAATAGAAGAGACAAAGGAGTAATGCTCACAAAAATTAACTAATCTTGAACGAGTAGTTACTCCCTTGCTAATATCACCCAAAATTTGGTCGACAGGATGATCCCTTTGGATCGTTGCTCGAACTTGGGTTGGAGGTGCCTGAGATGCTTCTTCCTCTTCAACTTGATCATCCTGTGCTCCCCCTTGATCATGCGCCTCCACTTGAGGTACCTGTTCGTCATCTTGGGTTGGGGGATTCACCATAGTTGAGGAAGACGGTTGATCTTGCTCCAATTGTTCCTGAGGCCGCACATCTCCAATCTGTGCGTATCGCGGCCGTTGGAACATCTTCTTCATCTACATCATCAAGATCAACAACTTGCTCTCTTGGAGAGCCATTAGTCTCATCAAATACAACGTCGCTAGAGACTTCAACCAAACCTGATGATTTGTTGAAGACCCTATACGCCTTTGTATTTGAATCATAACCTAATAAAAACCCTTCTACAGCTTTGGGAGCAAATTTAGAGGTTCTACCTTTCTTCACAAGAATATAACACTTGCTCCCAAATACACGAAAATAAGACACATTGGGTTTGTTACCAGTTAGCAGCTCATATGAAGTCTTTTTGAGGAGGCGGTGAAGGTAGACTCTGTTGATGGCGTGGCAAGCCATGTTCACGGCTTCCGACCAAAAACGCTCGAGGGTCTTGAACTCTCCAAGCATAGTCCTCGCCATATCAATGAGCGTCCTGTTCTTCCTCTCTACCACACCATTTTGCTGAGGTGTGTAGGGAGCGGAGAACTCGTGCTTGATCCCCTCCTCCTCAAGGAACTCCTCCACTTGAAGATTCTTGAATTCGGACCCGTTGTCGCTTCTTATCTTCTTCACCTTGAGCTCAAACTCATTTTGAGCTCTCCTTAGGAAGCGCTTGAGGGTCCCTTGGGTTTCAGACTTATCCTGCAAAAAGAACACCCAAGTGAAGCGGGAAAAGTCATCAACAATAACTAGACCATACTTACTTCCTCCTATGCTCAGATAGGCGACGGGTCCGAAGAGGTCCATATGCAGCAGCTCCAGAGGTCTTGAAGTGGTCATCACATTCTTGCTGTGATGTGCTCCTCCCACTTGTTTACCTGCTTGACAAGCTGCACAAGGTCTATCTTTTTCGAATTGCACGTTAGTTAAACCTATCACGTGTTCTCCCTTTAGAAGCTTGTGAAGGTTCTTCATCCCCACATGTGCTAAGCGGCGATGCCACAGCCAGCCCATGCTAGTCTTAGCAATTAAGCATGCATCTAGACCGGCCTCCTCTGTTGCAAAATCAACTAAATAAAGTTTGCCGTCTAGTACACCCTTAAAAGCTAGTGAACCATCACATCTTCTAAAGACAGACACATCTACATTTGTAAATAGACAATTATATCCCATATTACATAATTGACTGACAGATAGTAGATATAAAATTATATCCAAGAGACTCAACTAAAAACACATTAGAGATAGAGTGCTCATTTGATATTGCAGTCTTGCCTAAACCTTTCACCTTGCCTTGGTTCCCATCACCGAATATGATTGAATCTTGGGAATCCTTATTCTTGACGTAGGAGGTGAACATCTTCTTTTCCCCCATCATATGGTTCGTGCATCCGCTGTCGATAATCCAGCTTGAACCCCCGGATGCATAAACCTGCAAGGCAAATTTAGGCTTGGGTCTTAGGTACCCAACTCTTGTTGGGTCCTACAAGGTTAGTCAAAATTGTCTTAGGGACCCAAATGCAAGTTTTATCACCCTTACATTTTGCCCCTAATTTCCTAGCAACTATCTTCCTATCCTTTCTACAAATAGCAAAGGAAGCATTTAAAGCATGATAAATTGTAGAGGGTCCATTCATAACTTTCCTAGGAACATGAACAATATTCTTTCTAGGCACATGATGAATATTTTTCCTAGGCACATCTCTACAATGCATATAGGAAGAACTGGAAGCAAACATAGAATAAGAATCATAGGCATGTGAATCAAAAGCATTACAACTCCTATGAGATTGTCTTCTGTCATTGTACATAAAAGCATGGTTCTTTTTAGTACTACTTTCCATAGGGGCCTTCCCTTTCTCCTTGGCGGAGATGGGAGCCTTATGGCTTGTTAAGTTCTTGGCTTCCCTCTTGAAGCCAAGCCCATCCTTAATTGAGGGGTGTCTACCAACCGTGTAGGCATCCCTAGCAAATTTTAGTTTATCAAAATCACTTTTGCTAGCCTTAAGTTGGGCATTAAGACTAGCCATTTCATCATTTAACTTTGCAATAGAAGCTATGTGTTCACTACAAGCATCAATATCAAAATCTTTACATCTATTGCAAATAACAACATTTTCTACACAAGTTGTTGATTTACTGGCTATTTCCAACTTAGCATTCAAATCATCATTAATGCTCCTTAAGTTAGAAATTGTCTCATGGCAGGAAGATAATTCACAAGAAAGCATTTCATTTCTCTTAACTTCTAAGGCATGAGATTTTTGTGCTTCTACAAATTTGTCATGTTCTTCATACAACAAGTCCTCTTGTTTTTCTAAAAGCCTATTCTTATCATTCAAGGCATCAATCAATTCATTAATTTTATCTACCTTGGTTCTATCTAGGCCCTTAAATAAACATGAATAATCTATTTCATCCTCATCACTAGATTCGTCCTCACTTGAAGAAGCGTAAGTAGAGTTTCGAGTACATACCTTCTTCTCCCTTGCCATAAGGCATGTGTGACGCTCGTTGGGGAAGAGGGATGACTTGTTGAAGGCGGTGGCGGCGAGTCCTTCATTGTCGGAGTCGGACGAGGAGCAATCCGAATCCCACTCCTTGCCAAGATGTGCCTCGCCCTTTGCCTTCTTATAGTTCTTCTTCTTCTCCCTCTTGTTCCCTTGATCCTGATCACTATCATTGTCGGGACACTTAGCAATAAAATGACCAAGCTTACCACATTTGAAGCATGAGCGCTTCCCCTTTGTCTTGGTCTTGCTTGGCTGCCCCTTGCGACCCTTTAGCACCGTCTTGAATCTCTTGATGATGAGGGCCATCTCTTCATCATTAAGTCCGGCCGCCTCAATTTGTGCCACCTTGCTAGGTAGCGCCTCCTTGCTTCTTGTTGCCTTGAGAGCAAGGGGTTGAGGCTCGTTGATTGGGCCATTCAATGCGTCATCCACGTACCTCGCCTCCTTGATCATCATTCGCCCGCTTACGAATTTTCCAAGGCCTTCTTCGGGCGACATTTTGGTGTACCTGGGATTCTCACGAATATTATTCACCAAATGAGGATCAAGAACGGTAAAGGACCTTAGCATCAATCGGACGACGTCGTGGTCCGTCCATCGCGTGCTTCCGTAGCTCCTTATTTTGTTGATAAGGGTCTTGAGCCGGTTGTATGTTTGGGTTGGCTCCTCGCCCCTTATCATCGCGAATCGTCCAAGCTCTCCCTCCACCAACTCCATTTTGGTGAGCAAGGTGACATCGTTCCCCTCATGAGAAATCCTGAGGGTGTCCCAGATCTGCTTGGCGTTATCCAAGCCACTCACTTTGTGGTATTCATCCCTGCACAATGAAGCTAGAAGAACAGTAGTAGCTTGTGCATTCTTATGAATTTGCTCATTAATGAACATGGGACTATCCGTACTATCAAAGTGCATTCCACTCTCTACAATCTCCCATATACTAGGATGGAGATAGAATAGGTGACTACGCATTTTGTGGCTCCAAAATCCGTAGTCCTTCCCATCAAAGTGTGGAGGCTTGCCGAGAGGAATGGAGAGCAAATGTGAATTTGAACTTTGCGGAATACGAGAGTAGTCAAAAGAAAAGTTCGAATTGACCGGTTTCCTTCTCTCGTAGTCGTTGTGGTCGTCGTCCTTTTGGGAAGAAGTAGACTCATCGCTGTCGTCGTAGTAGACGATCTCCTTGATGCGCCTCGTCTTCTTCTTCTTCCCATCTTTCCGTCTATGGCCCGAGCCCGAGTCGGTAGGCTTGTCATCCTTCGGCTCGTTGACGAAAGATTCCTTCTCTTTATCGTTGATCACGATACCCTTCCCCTTAGGATCCATCTCTTCGGGCGGTTAGTCCCTTTGTGAAGAGAACGGCTCCGATACCAATTGAGAGCACCTAGAGGGGGGGGGTGAATAGGTGATCCTGTAAATCTTGAAAACTTAAGCCACAAAAACTTGGTTGAGCGTTAGCACAGTAAATGCCAAGTGGCTAGAGAGGAGTCTCAACAAAACATAATAACCACAAGAAATCAATCACAGAGATGGCACGGTGGTTATCCCGTGGTTCGGCCAAGACCAACGCTTGCCTACTCCACGTTGTGGCGTCCCAACGGACGAGGGTTGCAATCAACCCCTCTCAAGCGGTCCAAAGACCCACTTGAATACCACGGTGTTTTGCTTGCTTTTCTCAATCCCGTTTGCGAGGAATCTCCACAACTTGGAGCCTCTCGCCCTTACACTTGAAATTCACAAAGAAGCACGGAGCAAGGGAGGGATTAGCAACGCACTCAAGACAAGAAATCACAGCAACACCACGCACACAAGTCGCAACGAGAGCTCACAACACAACTCAATGAGTTCACCACTCAACTAGAGCTCTAATTGCTATCGCAAAGAATCAAAGGCGCGGAATCGATGTCTTAGTGCTTAGGAATGCTTAGAGGATGCTTGGTGTACTCCTCCATGCGCCTAGGGGTCCCTTTTATAGCCCCAAGGCAGCTAGGAGCCGTTGAGAGCATTCTAGGAAGGCTGATCTTGCCTTCTGTCGACTGGCGCACCGGACAGTCCGATGCACACCGGACACTGTCCGGTGCCCGATTTCCTTCCAAAAATGGCGCAGTCGACCGTTGGCAGCCTGAGAGCCGTTGGCGCACCGGACATGTCCGGTGCACACCAGACAGTCCGGTGCCTCCTTCTAGCCGTTGGCTCGACCACTTGTCCCGCGCAGATCACGCGGCCGACCGTTGGCCCGGCCGACCGTTGGCTCACCGGATAGTCCGGTGCACACCGGACAGTCCGGTGAATTATAGCCGTACGTCGCCGGAGAATTCCCGAGAGCAGCCAGTTCGTCTGTGAACGGCTCACCGGACAGTCCGGTGCACCACCGGACAGTCCGGTGAATTATAGTCGTGCACCGCCGTCGAAGTCCCGAGAGCAGCCTGTTCGCCAGAGCCAGCCTGGCGCACCGGACACTGTCCGGTGCATCACCGGACAGTCCGGTGCTCCAGACTAAGCAGAGTCTTGACTGCTCGAGCCAAGGCGTTTTCAATTGGATTTTTCCTGTTTCCAGCACTTAGACACAATACATTAGTCCATAAAACAATGTACTAAGTCTGAGAAACATACCTTTATCCTTGATTTGTACTTTGTCCACCTTTTTACACTTAGGCACTTGTGTTGGACACTAAATCACCAAAATACTTAGAAATGGCCCAAGGGCACATTTCCCTTTCACCTACCTTAGAGCAAGAAATATGAAAGGATCAAATTGGTGATGCCAAAATTCAGGAGATCAAGGATCTGATAACGGAAGGTAGAGGCCCAGATTTCACGGAGGATGAGCAAGGCACGATATGGTTCAAGAACCAGATTTGTGTTCCTGATATCGATAGTCTTCGTGAAACCATATTGAAGGAGGCACATGATTCAGTTTATTCCATCCACCCTGGTAGTACTAAGATGTACCAGGACTTGAAGCAGAAGTATTGGTGGTATGGACTAAAGAAGGATGTTGTTTCACATGTTGCACAATGTTTGCTAGAGGGTGAAAGCAGAACATCAAAGACCTGCTGGTTTACTGCACCCGCTTAAGATACCTGAGTGGAAATGGGAAGAGATTGGCATAGACTTCATTGTGGGATTACCCCGCACATCTGTTGGGTATGACTTAATATGGGTGATTGTGGACAGGCTAACTAAAGTAGCCCACTTTATTCCAGTGAAGACCACGTATTCAGGAGCCAAACTAGTAGAGTTGTACATGGCACGGATCGTATGCTTACATGGTGTGCCTAAGAAGATTGTGTCAGACTGGGGATCACAGTTTACTTCTCGGTATTGGAAGAAGTTGCACGAGTGCTTGGATACAAGATTGAATTTTAGTTCGGCCTACCATCCTTAAACTGATGGGTAGATCGAGAGGACCAACCAAGTACTAGAAGATATGTTAAGAGCTTGTGCTCTTAAACATGGTGGTAGTTGGGATAAGAGTTTACCGTATCCGGAGTTCTCTTACAATAATAGTTACCAGGCCAGTTTGAAGATTTGTATGGCAGAAAGTGTAGGACTCCACTATATTGGGATCAAACTGGTGAAAGACAGTTCTTTGGACCAGAAGTTATACAAGAGGCAGAAGAGCAAGTCCGTCAAATAAGGGAGAATTTGAGAACTGCACAGTCAAGGCAGAAAAGCTATGCGGATACCCGGAGAAGACCGTTAGAGTTTAAGGAAGGTGATCACGTGTATCTTAAGGTGTCACCAATCCAGGGTATGAGAAGATTCAAAGTCAAAGGGAAGTTGTCCCCTCGCTTCATTAGACCCTTCTTAATCCTAAAGCGAGTGGGAGAGGTTGCCTATCAACTGGAACTACCTGATCATCTTGTGGATGTACACGATGTCTTCCATGTGTCTCAACTGAAGAAGTGTCTTAGGGTACCCAAAGAGTAGCTACCTATGGAGGATCTTAGTGTTCAAGATGATCTGACTTATACTGAGTATCCTATCAATATTCTCGATACCTTGACTCGTGTCACAAGGAGTAAAGTAATAAAGATGTGCAAAGTGCAATGGAGTCACCATGGAGAATATGAAGCTACATGGGAAAGAGAAGAAGAACTATGAATATATTTTCCCCGCCTCTTTCCTAGTCCTTCCTAAATCTCGAGGACGAGATTCTTTGTAAGGGGGTAGGATTTGTAATACCCAAAAAGTGAGATTAATGGAATGGGAAATATAAGATGTTCATTTGACCACTGGTGTTGTTATTTTCATTTCTTGCATATTTCAAACCATGAGATTAACCCGGACTACCAATAAACATACTAAAATAAAAGAATGTGCATCATGTTGGAGTTTGTATGTTTGTGCCTGAAATAAAAATAATCATGACAATAATAATATAATAATGACTGGAAGTTTGGATTAAACCCTAAATTGAAATTAGGGTTTGAAAATAAGAAAAAGGAGAGAAAAGAAAAAGAGAAAGGATATAAAAATATAAATAATATATCTAAAAATATCTCAAAAATTAGTACTTTTAATTGGACAAATATAATTTGTAATTACTAAGCCACAAGGTTTGAATTTAAATTTGAATTCAAATTGAATTTGGGAATAAGGAAAAATAAGAAAAGAAAATAAAAAGGAGAAAAACTCATCTGGGCCGCCAACCCCCAATTGGGCCCATTGGCTCCTCCCTCTGTGCGGCTCACTACCTATTTCCGCGCTCGCTCACAGCTGTCGACCAGGGCCCACCAGTCGGCCTTGGGTCCTCCGTGCGCGCCTCATGCTTGCCGACAGGTGGGGTCGGGGGACCGGGTCTCCGTCTCTGTCGAAACCGTGTCACGCGTGGCTGTCCGCCTCAGACGTGTGGGGCCATTTAGTCAGCTCCATCCTCAACGGAAGCTCCGTGCATGGCGGGTCACGCGCACCTCCCCCTCCCTTCGGGTTAGCTAGAACGTGCCGCCAACCTCGCGTGCCCAGAAGCTAAATACGGACCTGTGGCCACCTTGCCCTGTTATTTCCCATCGCACGACCTCGCCACACCGCTCGCACTGCAATTCGCCGCCGCTGTCGTGACGAAGGGAGCGCCGTGGTGTGGACAACCTTAGTTGGCCGTCGATTCGACCCGTGTGTGGGACCGTGTGAAGGCGCGGGTATTCGTGGTGGTGTGGGAGTGAATCCAGGGGCGCACAAAGACCAGAACCTCGGCGATTGCTTGTCGGAGTCTGCAAGATCCACCATGTGGCCATCATCCGTGGCTAGCTACCTCTGGAACCCTCCATCTATGGTACATGTTCCCATTCAGTCCCTATTCATCGCCTCTGTATAAATTTGGGGCTTGCATTGGATTTCACCGACGGTGTGCCTCGATCACTCAGCGTCGGGCTCGCGCCGCCGCGTAGGGAACGCTCCGCCGCCGTCTCGGACCGCGGAGGGGGAACGTAGGCAATGGGCCGTTGATTTTTTTGGTGGACCGCTAGGATTGATCGGCATACCGATTCGGTGGGATTAATCTGGAGCGTTGATCTGAGAGTGGGCGGTCTCAGATCAGCCATGTGACTTAAAAACCGTGGCCGTTAGATCCAATCGGAGCGCTCCTGAGTGATTTTAGGGTAGCTGAATCCGCACCGTCAGTTCCTAATTGGATGGCGGATATCCCGTACCGGTTCAATGTATTGTGGATCTAATCTAGATCGTAGAATCCCGATCGGATGATCAGCGTCTGCCCTACCCCTTCGGCCAGTCAATTTAGTGTTTAGGCCCTGATGAAGTAGGAAATAAACCCGCAGTCCATAGTGTTGTGTTCTGTGTCGTGCGGATTCTTGCGCTGGGGCCCCGCACTTCTCAGTATTTGACGCCCAGTCCAGAGGGGAATAAAAATAGAGAAATAATTATTGAAATTGGTTTTTAATACAAAAATTATGGCAGAACCTCCCAAGTTATTGGGCCCACATGCACCTGCCCTTGTCTCAAAGACCTCAGACGGTTATGCATGTGCACCAGATGACTTAACAGGATCCGTCCGAGTGCCACAAGGACCCCGGATAAATCACTTACAACCAGGATCGCAAGATTAAGTAAACACAAATCACACACCAACATTTTGTAGCGGAATTTATTTATCACAAAAGGTTACAAGTTACAACAAATTTACATTATGTTTATCGGAGTGGTTACAAAGTGATTCAAAGAAATAAACTTTGAGCCCATGCACATCTAGGATGGAAATTTGATAACTAAAATGTCACAGATTAAATAGCAAGAACACGAACTCAAAATTCTAGCTTTAAGCCCATGCACATCTTGTGTTGGATAAAGAAATTATCCAAACATCCATTTGCATGAGTCTAGTCATGGAGGGATAACGGAGAATTCAAATTTTGGGTCATGGTTCACTAAATAAGAACATGGCCTAGTTTTGGATTTAGGCAAACAAGTCACCCATCTTCTATCGGCACATCAAGCACAAGAGCAAACATAATTAATACCTAAGGAAACAGAGAATAACTATTTCACTAACGTTCATAATACAACATTACACCACATTATCTACAATCACTGGTTACTAGAATAAAGATGAAAGAAGCATTTTGGGTGTATAGGTGACAAACACGATGCAACAATCAGGATGATGCTCGTCTTATGCGTCCTCACAAGTTTTGCCAACATAATGTGGCAATAACGTTCTATATCGGTGGCATACTTACGATTCTCTCGGTATTTTGCTAGTCGTCAGCTACACATACGTTTTCGAGGTTAGTGTACCTGCAGAAAATTTCATCACAGCCCAATTTCCCATGATGCAAGATCCACACATGACAGTTTATCACAGTTTATACTCTATATATTTCGATATGGAGGCCAGCTCATCATTAAGCGCCGAGCCACGCATAGGCGCCGTTGCCACACTTTAACCATAGGGCAGCTCATTATGGTAACTCACCTTCTTACCTGAGCGTAGGTGCGTCGTTACAAGTACATTACACTTCTCAGTATTCCCATGTCTGTATACCCATACACATCCATGGGGTACTAAATTCCCGGAAAAGTAATTACTGCACATCGCAGCTTTCGTATATACATATGTAGAACATGTATATAGTCAAGCGCCACAATTAAGCACTCCCCTAGACTGATGTTTGTTCGGTCATGCTCTCACATATCACCTTACCTTGAGCGTCGATCCATTCAAGACTGAATAGCCTCAAAACAACATTACACATGTATGCAATCTCCCCAAATTGTGGGTTAGTGTTTTAAACTAAGCCACCTGATAGTCCTTAATTTAGGGCTTAATAGAGGATGTCGCTAGCATTATAGTTTTTCAAATCTGTTTTTCAAAACCAAACAATGTGTTTAGTTGAAAATAAGCTTTTCGAAACCAAAACTTTATTTTGAAAATACGTATGTGACCGTATATACTTAATCTTGCTCTGATACCAGCTGTGGTAGAACCTCCCAAGTTATTGGGCCCACATGCACCTGCCCTTGTCTCAAAGACCTCAGACGGTTATGCATGTGCACTAGATAACTTAACAGGATCCGTCTGAGTTCCCCAAGGACCCTAGATAAACCACTTACAACCAGGATCGTAAGATTAAATAAACACAAATCACACACCAACATTTTGCAGCAGAATTTCTTTATTACAAAAGGTTACAAGTTACAACAAATTTACATTATGTTTATCAGAGTGGTTACAAAGTGATTCAAAGAAATAAACTTTGAAATGTTATAAATTATTTATAAGTTTGAAATATATGCTAGCTTAAGTGACCATCATCAATAAGAAGTATAGAAGAGTTAATTAGTCTTATAAGAAGTCTGTGCCGACCAGCGCTTAACACCATCCACAGCAGCACAAATCTAGTACCTGCAACAACATGGGTTCGAAAACCTTGAGTATGAAGTGTACTTTCGCAAGTCTTACCCGTCTAAGGAAAAAGACTCTCAAGGATATGCTGGCTTGAGGGAGTCAAGGTAAGGATGATCAAGCATCAAAGACTCTGTTTGAAGAAATGCTTACTAATAGTGGATCCTTAAAAATCCAGTTTTATTGTAAGGTTAAGTAAAGTTACCTGCATCTAGTGTTCTTTCTATCCTAGTTCAAACACTTGGCCTACACTAGCCGTCTTTTATCATCCCTTCAGTTCACTGGATTGCTACGTGTAGGGCAGTGACCAAGTCTTCATGTCCGAGAAGTAATGGCGATCCGAATCGATTAATACCCAGCTGGGGATCTCCAACCCCATGACATATGTAGCACTTAACCCTTGCATATGTCAACTCGCCACCGGGTTTCTCAAGACCAAACCGGGTTCACGCCAATTGAGAGCACAGATACACCACCGTCCAGTCTCTTGCCACGGAGGGTACATGCTACTCTCGCCATCTCTCCACTCCCATTGCATGTTGGCCTTTCTGGTATTGGTCTGCCTAAGGCAAAGCTTACCCATGACGAGGCATGTGGCCAGTTAAAAGGTCCTGAATCAGCAAGCCTACATCGACACGGTCCTTAATCGACTCAGACGGAGACACTACACCGAGACTTCCTTCTCGTGCAAGTCACCCGCTCGGTCTCAGCTTTATTATTTAAAACCCAAAGTTTGGTACCTGGTAGAGGTACATCTTTTCAGATGTTGAACCCATCAAGGCCATGATGGATCCATCATCACAAGTTTTTTTTTGTAAAAATTCCAATCCAATCTGAAGCATCACCTTTTGTTGTAAAACGAAACATTTTGTTTTTCTAAAGCAAGGCTAAGCATCATAAAAATCCTTTTTATAAAAGGGAATCAAGGAATGGGGATCAATTTTCCAAGGAAGGAAATGCATCGATTGTTTAGCACACAACTCCTATCACCTAATGCATCATATAAAGTGATAAAGATTTTAAAACATAAGGAAAGGGATAATGCACCGGGGCTTGCCTAGATAACACTAGGTTAGTGATTGTTAGGTGACGTCCACTTGACGACCATCCTTTGTCTTGGCACTCGTTCAGGTCATCCATCTTCAGGTTCATCATTGATCCCAAACCCCCAAAACCCTAGTTTCTTAGAATAAAACTGCCTAACACTACTAGGGTGTTAACCTAGAAGACCCTAGTAACTTAGGTGTTCCATGAAGGAAAGTTGTATTCAAGATACAACTTAATGTATGACTAATATAACTACATATTCATAGCATCACATGAGCATTCATGTTTATATATGGTTATGTATAGAAAACGAAGAAGAAGTAATTGTTGAAGGAGAGACTACGCCACCAACTGAGACTCCACCTGCCGGGAATTGTTTTTATTTTGATATCTGTGGAACAGATCCCGAATCCCCTACGACACAAGGCAAGCCCCAGTGCATTTACCTTTTCCTTGTGATTTTAAACTTTTTATCACTTGAATGATGCATTAGGTGATAGGAGTTGGGTGTTAAACCAATTGCTGCATTTCCTTCCTTGGAACTGTTTACCCTTCCTTGATTGCCTGTTTTGTTAATAATTTTTTTGATGCTTAGTCTTGCCTTAGAAAACAAAAATGCTTTGGTTTTAACAAAAGATGATGCTTCAGATGAAATGGGATATTTTCAAAAATAAAACTTGATGGTGGATCCATCATGGCCGTGATGGTTTCAACATCGGAAAAGATGTACCTCTACGAGGTACCAAATTTTGGGATTGAAAATGATAAAGACGAGACCGGGCGGGTGACTTGCACGAGAAGGAAGTCTCGGTGTAGTGTCTCCGTCTGAGTTGATTAAGGACCGTACCGATGTAGGCTTGATGATCGAGGACCTTTTAACTGGCCACATGCCTCGTCATGGGTAAGCTTTGCCTCGGGCAAACCAATACCAGAAAGGCCAACACGCAATGGGAGTGGTGAGATGGTGAGAGTAGCGTGTACCCTCCATGGCAAGAGGCTGGACGGTGGTGTATCTGTGCTCTCAGTTGGCGTGAACCCGGTCTGGACTTGAGAACCCCAGTGGCGAGTTGACATATGCAAGGGTTAAGTGCTACATATGTCGTGTGGGTGGAGATCCCCAGCTGGGTATAAATCGATTCGGATCGCCATTACTTCTCAGACATGAAGACTTGGTCACTGACTTACACATAGCATTCCAGTGAACTAAAGGGTTGATAAAGGACGGCTAGTGTAGGCGAAGTGCTTGAACTAGGGTAGAGAGAACTCTAGCTACAGGTAATGACTTAATTTGGCAATAAAACTGGATTTTTAAGGATCCACTATTAGTAAGCATTTCTGCAAATAGAGTCTTTGATTCTTGAATTGCCTTACCTTGACTCCCTCAAGCCAGCATATTCTTGAGAGTCTTTTCTTTTGTCGGGTAAGACTTGCGAAAGTACACTCCGTACTCAAGGTTTTCGAACCCATGTTGTTGTAGGTGAGGAAACAACAGAGTTTTGTTGTTTCTGTTCAAAGGTGGTACCCAAGGAAGAGCCCCAGCAGTGACGTCAGTCGCGAGAGGATGTTGGCCTCCCACTTTGAAAATAATAAACTTTTGTGCGGGAGGGTGTTTTGCCTCCCTGGTCTGTAATAATACTCTATGCACTCGTAAAACCCTGGTATTGTAATAATAATCATACTCTCTCTATATATTTGATGAAGGTAAATTAAGTTATTGTAATTTGCTCCCGCTTATTCTTTCCTCTGATGTGATGTAATATCTGCATGACGGGTCAAGCGCTCTTGGGAAAAATGACGAGGATACAGTTACCAAACTTATCGAGTGATTATGTGCATCTACAGGGTTGTTCAAGGTCCTTAGGACAAGGACAACTATAGGTGGGCCGAAGGTTCTGTCACAGCCGTGGCCGTTATGAAGCGCTCGTCTCATTGTGTGCTCGGGCCCGTGTGTCATCCCTCCCATAGACGCGGTAACCACTCGAGCACACAGCGCGGAACATCTCCCCCTTCTCCCGGAGCTGCCGAGCCACGTCTCCGACTCCACCGGTCTGGGAGGATAAAGGCACACCACGCCCATGAGCCATCACCCGGACTCAAGCCGTTAGAGCCCTGCCGTGAGAGATTTAGCACGTGCAGCAGAGGTAGGATGTGCGCCGCCGTCGAAGACCTCTTAGCGCCGTGGTTGGGCCTACGACGCACGATTGGGGCGCTGCGGGGGACCCTAGGATCGTGTTCGTGGCATTGGCGGGAGTTGCTGGGCATCGGAACCGGGCGAATTCCTCGCCGTTGTTACACCGCCGCCGTGGACCGCGCTTCGCCTTGGACTGCACGCCTACGCGCACGATTCTCGGTATGGATCCCTTGCCCGTATTCGCCTTCATTTCTTCAACGAGTAGAACCGTTTAATTTGAAGTTGGTGCGCCTTTGTCGAGGATTCACCTCGCCGGCAATGGCGTCGCCGTATGTCACACCCGGTTTTGGAAGGCAAACCAAGTGCGAACTATGTACGTGCCAGGATCAGAACTCACGTACACTGCGATTACATAAATGAACATCATTGCACATTGCTCGAATAATAACTTAAAAGAGTATTAACTTATTACATCACAGAGTCATAGACATCCACATAGTCATCAACTTAACAGTTAAATCAAAGTGCTAGCGAAACGCAGTAAAGATAAGGCCTTCACAGGCAGCTGACTGGGGGTTGCCGCCAACCCACACCTAGAATTCGTCGTAGTCTTGGAACTCCTGGAAGTCTCCTTCCACGACTTCGCCTTCTCCTGAGCAGTGATTACAATGCGGACAACCTGGTGTTTGGTGGTAAAGCAAGGATGAGTACACATCAACGTACTCAGCAAATGTCCCGTTTGGCTGAAGTGGACTAGCTTTATGTGGGGTTAGGCTCAAGCAGTTACTTTTAGTTGGTCAGGTATTTATCATTAGTAGAAGCCAGATTTTAGCATTAACCAACCCATGAACCATTTCCTCATCGAGGAACAACATCATCATATTCGAACCAAAACCATAACATAATCCTTGTATCTCGAACCATCTGTATCTCTAATCAAAGAGGATCCCAAGGCTGCTCTTAACCGTGAGCACGGCTGATATATTAGTTTCACTACCCTCTGCAGAGGTCGCACACTTTACCCATGAGCCATGATTCCCTTTCTACCCAGGGAGAGCTAATCCCCATTGACCACTACCTAGGTAGTCCGGCAGGGTATCACTACGTAGCTGTTACAAAGATTCCCTAGAGATCATAGCTGCCCGTTAGGTTTCTCCAGTTTGATAAACACAGTACTCCTCCCCGCAGGAGAGTGACTAACAAAAGCAAAACGAAAGAACCTCGGCACTCAGCCTCGGCAGAGCAAGCACTGTGCCTGGACCCCATTGACGGCACGACGGCGAAGCAACTACACCTCTAGTTCCTCTAATTAATTGGCTAAGGGCGCCCCATTTCACCCTCATGGTTGCACTGTTATCCCGGGTGGTCTCTCAACGAACAGGTCCTTACGAAGAGGTACTCAGGAAACAGCCTGAGCCCCCTAGAGTATCACAAGATCATCAACATCATCAGGATAACAGTATCATAAATAGTCACATCATGTTCATTGATTAAGTTAAGGCAATAGCAGAATGCTAACCATAACAGCCCATAAGGTCATCAAGGATAAAGTAAAGTGTAAAGCTAGTCAATCCTTAGGTTTCAAGTAAGTAATGTGGGGTAGTAAGTTATAAATGAATAGGACATAATGGGTCAGAGGACACTTGCCTTCACCAAACTGCTGATCAGGGACTTCCTCTGCAACTTCCTAGGGAAACACAGACTGCTCGTTGTCTACGTAAAGTAATCATTCACACTATGCACTTGGGAAATAACAAACAAAAACAATATACCAAACATATGCAGCAGAGAGATCACAAGTTCATAATAGAAAAGGGATAGGCACTCTGGTACTCCCTAGGTCTGGGGTAGAGGACTATACAAAGTGATTCATTATCCACTAATCAGGTTTAAGTCAGTGGTGGGATTAAATCATTATCTGGTTTTAAGTTCCTAAACTTAGGTGTTTAAGTCCATAAACTTAAGTGCTCCAACTTTTATTAAAGTCTACTATCTTTTATTTATCTCAAATAGGGTTCCCATAACATCAATTTTACCCTAATGATCAACTATTAATTGGGACATAGAAACAGCAGGGAAACATTGCATAAACAGATAGATAATAATATTATGAACATTTTGCAATTTGAAGCACCTAATTTGGAGTTCATATGGCAAAGTTATGAATTTTACAAGTTTAGGGGTTAAAAATATACCCTAAGGACCTATTTTGAATTAAATAAAAGGCCCGAGGACCTAACTGCGAGAAACCAGGGACGGCGGGTTCAATTTCCAGAAAACCGGGGGGCTCTTTAAGAAAACGCGCGGGCGAAGGGGTATCGGGCTCCTACAGCCGTTGGATCTCAAACGGACGGCCAAGATTAGATCCTGCGGGCGGGCGCGCGGGCGCGCGACGGCGTGAGCGGCTGACAGGCGGGGCCGGGCGGGCAGCGCGGGCGCGGCGGCTGACAGGCGGGGCCGGGCGGGCAGAGCGAGCGCGGGCGCGGCGACTGACAGGCGGGGCCCAGTTGGCAGGGAGGCGGGGCGCGGGGGAAACGGCTCTGGGCCATTGGATCTTGGGCGGACGGCTGAGGTTGGGTTCGGGCTATTTGAAACAGGGCCGTCCGATCTAAGATGGATGGCGGAGATCTGGCGGCTGGCTTCTACCTTCTCCTCCGGCCAGCTGAGGCGGCGGCGCCCGTCCCCGTGGCGGAGGACTCGCCGGAGACGAGGGGCGCGGGGGCCCTGCGGGTTCCCGGGGCGACCTGAGTGGCCGGGGAGGTTGGGGAGGGCACGGGGAATTCTCCGGTGGGGTCTGGGTCGGGGCAGGGGCACCGGAGGGGGGCGGTTCACGGCGAAGCGGCTCGGCGGCGGCGCTACGCAACTCCGACGAGGAATTAAGCGCAGCAGAGAGCAAAAGAGGGGAAGGGAGGGGGCATGGGAGGTTCCTTACCTCAAGGCGAACTCCGGGGACTCCTCGGTGGCGACGGAGACGCGACGACAGCCCGAGTCGACGGTGGCGGCTGCACGGAGGACGGCGGGTGAGCGCGGGCGGAGGAATTCGGGGAGGGAGAGGGGAAATTGGGGCGCGTCCCGGGTTGTGGACGTCGGGGCGGAGCTCACCGTGGCAATGGACACGGCGGGGCTCCAACGGCGGCCGGGAAACGAGCTCGGGCGGCGGTGGTTCGCGGCGATGGCGCTTTGGCGTGCGTGCAGCGAGGGGAAGGTGAGGGAGGGGTCTGCGGGTGCGCAAATGAGGGAGGGGGAGATGGCGAGCGAGGTTCGGGGCTCAAGTGGCCAAGGGCAAGGTGGGGCGAGCCCCACGCGTGACGTGGGCGCGGAGAAGGCGGGCGCGCACAGCTCGGGCGGCGGTTACGCGAGGACGAGAGAGCTGACAGCTCGGGCCCGCGGCGCAGAGAGAGAGGAAGGCGGGCGCACGCGCGGGGTAACGGCAGCGCCGACAGGTGGGCCCGCCAGGGCAGAGAGAGAGGGAGGCGGGCGCGGAGACGGCCGCCGCGCCGACAGGCCGGGCCCGCCAGGGCAGAGAGAGCGGGGGGGGGGGGGGAGAGCGCGCGCGCGGGATGGGCCTGATGGGCCGAAAGGCCGAGGGGGGCGGGGGTGTGGGCCTTTTTCCCTTTTCTTTTTATTCTGGAATTTGCTTTCTCTTTTCTTTTTATTTTCTCCATTTGATTCAAATTCAAATAAGCCACAAATTCAAATTAGACCTTTTGAGAATTATGCACCAAACAAAAGTGAAATCCAGGGTTCAACATGATGCAACAATTCACACTCCCTTGGAGTTTGAGCTAATAGACTATAGTTATAAATAAAATAACCACTTTTCTCCTATAGAAATGAGAAAGAAAAGATTAGGGAAGGATGAGAAAAAGGAAGTAACACCTGAATTTGTGAATATGAGCAAAGAAATTTTATACCCCCAAATTCAGGGTGTTACAAACCTATCCCCCTTAAAAGAATCTCGCCCCGAGATTCAAGGTTGGTCAGCAAAGAGTTCAGGGTATTTGGCCTTCAGATCATCTTCTCGTTCCCAGGTTGCTTCTTCCTCGGAGTGGTGACCCCATCTGACTTTGCACATTCTGATAGTATTCCTCCGGGTGACTCTGTCTGCAAACTCCAGAATCTGCGTTGGCTCTTCTATGTATGTCAGATCCTCCTGGACTTCCAAACCCTCCACTGGCAACTGTTCTTCTGGTACTCGCAGACACTTCTTCAATTGCGACACGTGGAACACGTTGTGCACTGCTGACAAACTTTCTGGTAGGTCGAGTTGATAAGCCACTTCTCCACGCTTTGCTTGAATCTGATATGGCCCAACGTACCGGGGTGCTAACTTGCCTTTAACTCCGAATCTTCTAACTCCCCTGATAGGTGACACCTTCAGATAGACGAAATCCCCCACTTCGAAACTCAGTTCTCTTCTCCTTCGGTCCGCATAGCTTCGCTGTCTTGACTGGGCTATCTTCAGGTTCTCCCGAACCATTTTGATATTCTCTTCGGCTTCAAGCAAAATGTCGGGGCCAAACACCTGTCTCTCTCCAGGCTGGTCCCAATGCAGCGGAGTCCTACAACTCCGTCCATAGAGTGCCTGAAACGGTGACATCTTCAAGCTAGCCTGATAGCTATTGTTGTAGGAAAATTCTGCATAAGGTAACCTTTTGTCCCATCCTGACTTGTCTTGCAACGCACAAGCTCTCAGCATATCTTCTAGGATCTGGTTAGTTCTTTCAGTCTGACCGTCTGTCTGTGGGTGATAAGCCGAGCTGAAGTTCAAATGGGTGCCCAAAGCTTCTTGTAGCTGCTGCCAAAAATGAGAGGTGAACTGCGTTCCTCGATCTGACACTATCTTCTTCGGCACACCATGAAGGCAAACTATCCGTGACATGTATAACTCAGCTAACGTTGCTCCGGTATATGTGGTCTTCACAGGTATGAAATGGGCCACCTTTGTTAAGCGGTCCACGACCACCCAGATGGAATCATAGCCGGCCCGGGTACGGGGTAGGCCAACTATAAAAATCCATCCCGATCTCATCCCACTTCCACTGAGGAATCCGCAATGGCTGCAACAATCCGGCGGGCCTTTGATGCTCTGCTTTGGTCCTTTGACAGCTATCACAGATGGCGACATATTCTGCGATTTCTCTTTTCATGCCATACCACCAAAACCTCCTTTTTAAATCCTGGTACATCTTTTCACTTCCCGGGTGTATGGAGTAGGCGGTCTCATGAGCTTCCTTTAGGATCAGCTCCCGAATAGGTTTGAGGTCGGGGACACACAATCGGTCCTTGAACCATATTACCCCCTCTTCATCCTCTCGAAAGTCTTTGCCTCTTCCTTCTAAGATTAGCTGCCGGATCTTGTTGATGCTTTCATCATCCTTCTGCCCTTCTTTGATCTCCCGCTCTAAAGTGGGCTCTAATTCCACTGTTACTCCTTGCGTACTGTTCAGGAAACCGAGACTCAGTCTGTCGAACTCCTTGGCTAACTCATATGGCATTGGGTACGTGGCCAGCATATTGACTTGACTCTTCCTGCTCAGAGCATCTACAACCACATTGGCTTTGCCTGGATGGTAATGTATCTCCAACTCATAGTCTTTGATCAATTCCAACCATCTTCGCTGTCTCATGTTTAATTCTGACTGGGTGAATATGTACTTCAGACTTTTATGATCTGTGTAAATGTCGCACTTCTGCCCATACAGGTAATGTCTCCAGGTCTTCAAAGCATGAACTACTGCTGCCAACTCCAGGTCATGTGTGGGATAATTTTTCTCATGGATCTTCAGCTGCCGAGATGAATATGCTACAACTCTTCCTTCTTGCATTAGCACACATCCCAATCCGGTGTAAGAAGCATCGCAATACACTGAGAATGGCTTGTGAACATCAGGCAGGACTAACACCGGAGCTGTAGTCAATCTATTTTTCAGTTCTTCAAATGCTTCCTGACACTTTTGGGTCCACTTAAACTCAACTTTCTTCGCTAGTAACGCTGTCATTGGTCTAGCAATCTTTGAGAAGCCTTCGATGAAACGCCTGTAATACCCAGCCATTCCAATGAAGCTCTTGATCCCACGAACATCCTTCGGTGCTTTCCAGTTCAGGATATCTGCTACTTTCTTTGGATCCACTGCCAACCCATCTTGGTTTATGATGTGACCCAGAAATAAGACTTCATGAATCCAGAACTCGCATTTGCCCAGCTTGGCATACAATTGATGCTCTCGAAGTCTTTGCAATACCATCTTCAAATGCTCTACATGATCTTCCTCACTTCGAGAGTATATGAGAATATCATCGATAAACACTACCACAAACTTGTCCAGATAATCCATGAACACACTGTTCATCAGGTACATAAAGAAGGCTGGCGCATTTGTCAAACCAAAGGACATAACTGTGAATTCATATAACCCGTACTTGGTGATGAATGTCGTCTTCGGTATGTCCGAGGGTCGGATTCTGAGTTGATGGTAACCTGATCTCAGATCTATCTTCGAGAATACGCTGGCACCTCTCAGCTGGTCGAACAAATCTTCTATCCTTGGCAGGGGGTACTTGTTCTTGACAGTGACTTCATTCAAAGCTCTGTAGTCTATGCACATCCTTTTGGTACCATCTTTCTTCTCTACAAAAAACACCGGAGCGGCCCAAGGCGAGGTACTTGGTCTGATGTAACCCTTCTCTAACATCTCATCTATCTGCTTCTTGAGTTCCACCAATTCTGGTCCAGACACTCGGTAGGCTCTTTTGGAAATGGGGGCGGTACCAGGGATAAGCTCTATGGCAAACTCAACTTTTCTCTCGGGTGGCATGCTCGTTAGCTCCTCGGGAAATACGTCCGGAAAGTCCGACACAACCTTGATAGTCTCGAGCGGGTTGGGCTCCTTACTATCAACTGAAATCTGGTGACAGACACCCTCCGCTGATTTAGGCATCCTTAGCTCGGCCACTACCTCTTCTCCTGACGGGGACTTCAATGTTACGGTCCTTTTGTCACAGCTAACATTCGCTTCATACTTCATTAACCAATTCATCCCTAGAATAACATCTATCCCAGGGGTGTCTATTACTATTAAGTCACTGGGGAACCCTATCCCCCTTATTTCCACCCTTATATTTGAGCATATTTTATCTGTTTGCACTTTGCCACCAACTGAATTAATCCTCATGGGCGGCATCATTGCCTCTACTGAGATGTTATGCAATTCTACCCAGGTTGCAGTGACAAATGAATGAGTTGCACCAGTATCAAATAGCACTTTCGTGGGATGAGAATTCGACTGAGAACATACCTACTGCCACATCTGGTGCATCCTGGATCGCTTCGGCCTCCAAGTGGTTCACCTTTCCACGGTTGTACGCTTGGTTACGATTGCCTGCTGTCGGCTGCAGCACACCTTGCCTTGTTGGAGCATTGGGGTTGGTCTGCTGCTGCGCCGCCTTCTTCGGGCACTGCATCGCCCAGTGGCCTTGTTCTCCACAATGGAAACATCCTCTGCCTCCTCCTTGTGCTGGGGCTGCTTGGTTGCTCTGGTTTGCTGCTGGGGCAGGAAGGCGAGGTGCCTGGTTGTTCTGCTTCTGATACTGATTACCTCCCTGCTGGCTGTGCTGACGATACTGCTGCTGCTGCTGTTGATACTGCCTCTGAAACTGCTGCTAATGCGGACGCTGATTCTGATTCTGATATCCCTGTGGGTGACCGGGCCTGCCTTGCTGAGATGAACTGCCTGAGAAACGTGGACGGCTGATGCTTCCGGACTGGGGTCCACTCATCTTGCGCTTCCGATCTTCCATATCCTTACGCTTCTTCTCAGTCATAATTGCCCTATCGATCAGGTGCTGGAAGGTGGGGAAGGTGTGATTCATCAACTGGTAATGCAGGGGATCCACCAAACCTCTCATGAACCTGTACTGCCTTTTAGCATCAGTGTTGACATCCTCAGGTGCATAACGAGATAGCTGCAGAAACTTGTCTCTGTATTCACTAACAGACAGGGGTCCCTGCTTCAGAGCCAGAAACTCCTCCTTCTTCACGATCATCAGTCCCTCCGGCACATGGTACCTGCGGAAACTCTCGCTGAATTCTTCCCAGGTGATGGCTTCGGGGTCAGCATGGGTGGCGAGGTAGGACTCCCACCAGGACTGGGCTGCTCCCCTTAGCTGACGGGGGCCATACAGAACCTTCTCCCTGTCGTTACATTGGGCGGTGCGCAGTTCCCTTTCCACTGCGCGCAGCCAGTCTTCTGCATCCATGGGGTCGGCAGAATGGGCGAAGGTTGGAGGGTGCCCTCTCATGAACTCACCACGCTTATCCCGTGGCATCTGGGGCATCTGCACTTGCAACTGGGGTTGGGGTTGCTGTTGAGCCTGCTGCATGGCTGCCAGAGTCTGCCCAATGGCCTGCACTGCCTGAGTCTGCATCAAGAACATCTGCTCCACTGTCATCGGGGGTGGTGGGGGAGGCTGCCTCTGTTGTTCCTCCTGCTGGTCATGCTGCTCTTGCTGAGCACGCCTGTTGCATCGGCGCCTGTTGTCGGACATCTGTGGAAGACATTCATACATCAGCGTTGATCTTACAATCCTCCAGCATAAGAAAAGAGAATACAGAATTCTTCATGACACTGAGTGAACAAAGAGCTTCACTGATCCTCATTATGATTCAACACAGCTTCTCAGATAGAAAGGAAAGTAGAAGTAAATGGCTTCCCAACTAAATAACTGACTTTATTAACATTATAGCTAGGCCAAACTGCAGGGGAAACCCACAGATTGGCAACAGTCATTACAAAGATTCAAATCCAGCACAAGTTCATCATAACAAGCATGCAAGCAACTGATAAGCAAACTAAACTAAATGGAAGCAACTGATAAGCAAACTAAACTAACTATCTAAGACTGAGACATCTGACTTAAGAATTATTACAAACTTCGACGCTAACGATCTAAGGATCCAGATCTATCCTGGTCTTACAGGCAGGGGAACCATAAGTGTGGTGACCTCGTGGCGGCGAGCGGTACGGGTGCTGAGTCCCAACAGGAGCGGGAGAACCACCCTCCTGGTGATGGCGCTCTGCCAGCTCAGCACGCAACTCCGCAATCTCCGTTCGAGCCCTGCTCAGCTCGTCCAGAGAGTGATCCAGCTCAGTGTTAAGCACTGCGACTAGGTTGACTGTGCTGCTCAACCTAGGGTTAGCCTCACCAACAGGTGAGACAACCACACTCTCTGTGCTGCCAGTAGGGCGGCGGGGGTAGTACCGAAGGTTAAGACCGTCGGCCACGCCACCGAACAAAGAACAGTACTGGGAGAGTGCACGTCGTGCTGCATCCTGCATAGCCGCCTCTGCAGTGTCCCTCTCGGAGATGGAATAGTGCTCCGAAACGGCCTCCGCACCCCGGAGGTCATCCTCCGGACGGCGAACTAGGCAGGTAGCCTCCCAGCGGTCCGGGTACCTCCCGCGACTGTGCTGGTAGACTACACAACGATACTCGATCGACCAGGTATGCCGGTCAAAAGCCTGGCGCAGCAAGGTGTCGAGTGCGTCGTGGAAGTGACAACCGCGAGCGGCGTCACGGGTGATGGGTCGGGCGACCCATCCTTCCGCCTCCTGCGGCTCAGAAGACTCCGTGCTGTGGTCTGAGTCGTCGTCGTCGGGGTCTCCTCCAACAGCTGGGACGTCCCGCGGTGGTGCAGGGGGCGCCTCCAGCTGGGCAACAGAGGAACGGGGCCTCACGGACTCCACCTCTGGCTGGGATGAGGAGGAAGAGCCCTGCTGCTCTCTGTGCTGGCGCCAGCGTTCCTGCTCCTCACGCAGGCGGTGGTGCAGCCTCTCCAGGTGACTCGACTGACCGGACACGGTGCGGTGCAGAGGACGCTCCGCAAGTCGAGACGGCAGGAAAGGAATCACCGACTTACGTGCAGTGTGTCTAAGACGAGCCATCTACAAAAGACACCGTAAGCATAAGAGTAAGAGCAGAACTAATATGACAAGTGAATAAACCATAGACAGAATAAGATAAAAATTTTAACAAGGTATAATATAGTATATATATGTATATATGTAGTAAAACATAGGGTTGGTCGAGGTGACCGACTTTTGAAGTAACATCAGAGGTCAAGGTGAGAGGGGAAGGTCAATAGTCCTTAGTACGACCAGTGCTACTCTAGGTCAGCGGTCCTACAGTCAGCACGGCTTTGATACCACTTATGTCACACCCGGTTTTGGAAGGCAAACCAAGTGCGAACTATGTACGTGCCAGGATCAGAACTCACGTACACAGCGATTACATAAATGAACATCATTGCACATTGCTCGAATAATAACTTAAAAGAGTATTAACTTATTACATCACAGAGTCATAGACATCCACATAGTCATCAACTTAACAGTTAAATCAAAGTGCTAGCGAAACACAGTAAAGATAAGGCCTTCATAGGCAGCTGACTGGGGGTTGCCGCCAACCCACACCTAGAATTCGTCGTAGTCTTGGAACTCCTGGAAGTCTCCTTCCACGACTTCGCCTTCTCCTGAGCAGTGATTACAATGCGGACAACCTGGTGTTTGGTGGTAAAGCAAGGATGAGTACACATCAACGTACTCAGCAAATGTCCCGTTTGGCTGAAGTGCACTAGCTTTATGTGGGGTTAGGCTCAAGCAGTTACTTTTAGTTGGTCAGGTATTTATCATTAGTAGAAGCCAGATTTTAGCATTAACCAACCCATGAACCATTTCCTCATCGAGGAACAACATCATCATATTCGAACCAAAACCATAACATAATCCTTGTATCTCGAACCATCTGTATCTCTAATCAAAGAGGATCCCAAGGCTGCTCTTAACCGTGAGCACGGCTGATATATCAGTTTCACTACCCTCTGCAGAGGTCGCACACTTTACCCATGAGCCATGATTCCCTTTCTACCCGGGGAGAGCTAATCCCCATTGACCACTACCTAGGTGGTCCGGCAGGGTATCACTACGTAGCTGTTACAAAGATTCCCTAGAGATCATAGCTGCCCGTTAGGTTTCTCCAGTTTGATAAACACAGTACTCCTCCCCGCAGGAGAGTGACTAACAAAAGCAAAACGAAAGAACCTCGGCACTCAGCCTCGGCAGAGCAAGCACTGTGCCTGGACCCCATTGACGGCACGACGGCGAAGCAACTACACCTCTAGTTCCTCTAATTAATTGGCTAAGGGCGCCCCATTTCACCCTCATGGTTGCACTGTTATCCCGGGTGGTCTCTCAACGAACAGGTCCTTACGGAGAGGTACTCAGGAAACAGCCTGAGCCCCCTAGAGTATCACAAGATCATCAACATCATCAGGATAACAGTATCATAAATAGTCACATCATGTTCATTGATTAAGTTAAGGCAATAGCAGAATGCTAACCATAACAGCCCATAAGGTCATCAAGGATAAAGTAAAGTGTAAAGCTAGTCAATCCTTAGGTTTCAAGTAAGTAATGCGGGGTAGTAAGTTATAAATGAATAGGACATAATGGGTCAGAGGACACTTGCCTTCACCAAACTGCTGATCAGGGACTTCCTCTGCAACTTCCTCGGGAAACACAGACTGCTCGTTGTCTACGTAAAGTAATCATTCACACTATGCACTTGGGAAATAACAAACAAAAACAATATACCAAACATATGCAGCAGAGAGATCACAAGTTCATAATAGAAAAGGGATAGGCACTCTGGTACTCCCTAGGTCTGGGGTAGAGGACTATACAAAGTGATTCATTATCCACTAATCAGGTTTAAGTCAGTGGTGGGATTAAATCATTATCTGGTTTTAAGTTCCTAAACTTAGGTGTTTAAGTCCATAAACTTAAGTGCTCCAACTTTTATTAAAGTCTACTATCTTTTATTTATCTCAAATAGGGTTCCCATAACATCAATTTTACCCTAATGATCAACTATTAATTGGGACATAGAAACAGCAGGGAAACATTGCATAAACAGATAGATAATAATATTATGAACATTTTGCAATTTGAAGCACCTAATTTGGAGTTCATATGGCAAAGTTATGAATTTTACAAGTTTAGGGGTTAAAAATATACCCTAAGGACCTATTTTGAATTAAATAAAAGGCCCGAGGACCTAACTGCGAGAAACCAGGGACGGCGGGTTCAATTTCCAGAAAACCGGGGGGCTCTTTAAGAAAACGCGCGGGCGAAGGGGTATCGGGCTCCTACAGCCGTTGGATCTCAAACGGACGGCCAAGATTAGATCCTGCGGGCGGGCGCGCGGGCGCGCGACGGCGTGAGCGGCTGACAGGCGGGGCCGGGCGGGCAGCGCGGGCGCGGCGGCTGACAGGCGGGGCCGGGCGGGCAGAGCGAGCGCGGGCGCGGCGACTGACAGGCGGGGCCCAGTTGGCAGGGAGGCGGGGCGCGGGGGAAACGGCTCTGGGCCGTTGGATCTTGGGCGGACGGCTGAGGTTGGGTTCGGGCTATTTGAAACAGGGCCGTCCGATCTAAGATGGACGGCGGAGATCTGGCGGCTGGCTTCTACCTTCTCCTCCGGCCAGCTGAGGCGGCGGCGCCCGTCCCCGCGGCGGAGGACTCGCCGGAGACGAGGAGCGCGGGGGCCCTGCGGGTTCCCGGGGCGACCTGAGTGGCCGGGGAGGTTGGGGAGGGCACGGGGAATTCTCCGGTGGGGTCTGGGTCGGGGCAGGGGCACCGGAGGGGGGCGGTTCACGGCGAAGCGGCTCGGCGGCGGCGCTAAGCAACTCCGACGAGGAATTAAGCGCAGCAGAGAGCAAAAGAGGGGAAGGGAGGGGGCATGGGAGGTTCCTTACTTCAAGGCGAACTCCGGGGACTCCTCGGTGGCGACGGAGACGCGACGACAGCCCGAGTCGACGGTGGCGGCTGCACGGAGGACGGCGGGTGAGCGCGGGCGGAGGAATTCGGGGAGGGAGAGGGGAAATTGGGGCGCGTCCCGGGTTGTGGACGTCGGGGCGGAGCTCACCGTGGCAATGGACACGACGGGGCTCCAACGGCGGCCGGGAAACGAGCTCGGGCGGCGGCGGTTCGCGGCGATGGCGCTTTGGCGTGCGTGCAGCGAGGGGAAGGTGAGGGAGGGGTCTGCGGGTGCGCAAATGAGGGAGGGGGAGATGGCGAGCGAGGTTCGGGGCTCAAGTGGCCAAGGGCGAGGTGGGGCGAGCCCCACGCGCGACGTGGGCGCGGAGAAGGCGGGCGCGCGCAGCTCGGGCGGCGGTTACGCGAGGACGAGAGAGCTGACAGCTCGGGCCCGCGGCGCAGAGAGAGAGGAAGGCGGGCGCACGCGCGGGGAAACGGCAGCGCCGACAGGTGGGCCCGCCAGGGCAGAGAGAGAGGGAGGCGGGCGCGGAGACGGCGGCCGCGCCGACAGGCCGGGCCCGCCAGGGCAGAGAGAGCGGGGGGGGGGGGGGGGAGAGCGCGCGCGCGGGATGGGCCTGATGGGCCGAAAGGCCGAGGGGGGCGGGGGTGTGGGCCTTTTTCCCTTTTCTTTTTATTCTGGAATTTGCTTTCTCTTTTCTTTTTATTTTCTCCATTTGATTCAAATTCAAATAAGCCACAAATTCAAATTAGACCTTTTGAGAATTATGCACCAAACAAAAGTGAAATCCAGGGTTCAACATGATGCAACAATTCACACTCCCTTGGAGTTTGAGCTAATAGACTATAGTTATAAATAAAATAACCACTTTTCTCCTATAGAAATGAGAAAGAAAAGATTAGGGAAGGATGAGAAAAAGGAAGTAACACCTGAATTTGTGAATATGAGCAAAGAAATTTTATACCCCCAAATTCAGGGTGTTACACCGTAACTGTAACGCGGGCGTCGTTCTCAGTTTTTGGGGGGGGGGAAGATGAGCGAAGGGGGGAAGATGGGTTTTGGACGGTTGATGGGTAGATCAACGGTCCTGAGTGTGCCACTGCGTAGATGAAACCTGGGCCCTTGGAATCTGATCTGGCGGCATGGGAGTTGGGCGGCCTTCAATCTAATCAGATACGCAGGAATTAGATCGGACGGCCGTTGATCATGCGTACCCCTTCGTCGAGTCCGTTTGTCATATGTGACCCTAGGGTTTTGGTGAATGAACCCGCGATCCATCTCGTAGCAATATGAGTCTTAGGGATAAATGCGCAAAGGCCCCTGCAATCTCTGGTTTTTATGCGCCCAGTCCAGAGAATTAGAAAATTAGGGAAAAATAATTAGAAAAGGATTTTTAATGTAAAAATAAATCCCTAGAACTGGTTTAATTTATATAAAATTCATATGAAGTCCAAATTAACCCATTCCAGTTTCTATAATTTGATAATATTATTGTTTATCAACTAGTGTCTCTGTTTTGACATGAAAACAATAATAAAATTTATTTCTTAGTTAATCTTGTATCAAATACATAAAACCATTAGAAATTCATAACTTAAAATCTATAACTCCAAAATTAATGATTCCTGTTCCTATGATCTTATTTTAATATGTAGATTATTAATATATATTTTGTTTACATGTTTGGTGTGATGTTAATTTCTCCTTTATACTATGCTTGTTTGTATTGTGGCGAGTAGAAGAGCCAGTGGCTGAGGATCCCGGTGTTCAGCAGATAGAAGTTGCTGAGCAGGAGCTCATTGAAGGCAAGTTGTGCCCTTGATCATTTATTTTTACCCAGTCATGTTCTTATTATTCATAATGATCTGCCTAGGTTAATTTTGATGGGACCCTTTAGGTTACCCTAGTTTGATTATCTTTATACCTTGACTCGACTAAACTTTTTGGGTAGTACTTGCTATTGCTTTATGTGGTTTTGGGTATGGAGATACATTATTCATGATCACACTTTTATTATTACTATTCATGTTAAGATCATTATGTTAATTGGAACATGGAGCGACCACCTGGGAAAACAGTGCTACCACAAGGGTGGTATGGGACACCCTTGGCTGATTAATTAGGAAAGCTAGTGGATGACTACCTTACCCGAAAGGGGCAAGGACAATAGGGGAGTGGTTAGTGTAGTGAGGTCCTTGGGTTGATTTTGCTGCGATGGCGGTCAGGTGAGGGATCCTTGCATTAGAGCTTCCTATAAACTGTAGCAGGTTTTCTAAAGCTAGTGGAACTTTGTAAAGTCCTCGTATTGTAACCTTGCCTCGCCTCCTCGGTAGAGGTGTATGAGATTGGCCGTCTCTTGGTAGATGGGTAACATGACTTGTGGGTAAAGTTGTGCAACCTCTGCAGAGTGTAAAACTGGTATATCAGTCGTGCTCATGGTCATGAGCAGCTCGAACCCTCACATGATTAATTTATGGAATTAAAATTCAATTTGTCATTTGCATCGCATTTGGGATTATTTTATTATTACTTTTATTTATTATTACTATGGTTTGGTATTTACTTACACTTAGTAACTGCTAATAAAATTTTGAAAAACTTATAAAAGCAATGCTCATCTTCAACCTTAATTTTGTTGATCAACCTTACACTTCACATGAACTCCCACCTTTCGTGAGTTCATGCACGTTATTCCCCACAACTTGTTGAGCTATGAACGTATGTGAGCTCACCCTTGCTGTCTCACACCCCTCACAAGAGAAGAACAGGTGGTTCAAGAGAAGCTGCCCAACGAGGAGTTTGACTTAATCTAGGTGGCGTCTCCCAGTCAGCTTTGTGGCATCAGGGAAATAAGATTTAGTTCGTTTTATATTTATCATTTATTTTGTAAGACTTTCGCTATGTAATAAGTACATTTGTGATATTTATGACATTTATCTCTATGCACTCTGTAATTATATGTGTTGTTCTTCCTTGGCGCACATATGAGATGCACTCGACTTTATCCCTTAAATCTGGGTGTGACAATCTATATTATGGATGGCTTTCGAATCCATCCAGTTCCCTTCGTCTCTCCTGGCAGCCTCTTGGCTTCCATGTACAGCGATAGGCCCTTGGTCAGAAGGTATCTTCATGCAAAGATATGCTGGGTGGAGTATTGCTTCGAAGGCGTTCAGCAACCCTCGACCAATAATTGCATTGTAGGGGTACTCCATATCGATAATGTCGAAAACAACCTGTTCTGTCCTTATATTGTGAACATAGCCGAAGGTGATCGACATAGTTATCTTGCCAAGCGCCATGATCTGTCTTCCTCCGAAGCCACAAAGGGGGTGTGTTGCATCATGTATCTTATCATCTGGCTCTTGCATTTGCCTGAAAGCCTTCGCAAAGATGATGTCTATCACACTACCTATGTCCACTAGGACATTGTGGACCAGAAACCCCTTGATGACACAAGATATGACCATTGCATCATTGTGAGGATAATCCTTGAGCTGAAGGTCTTCTTGGGAGAAGGTGATTGGAATATGAGACCATTTCGATTTGATGAAGGGTCCTTGCACTCCAACATGTTGTACCCTTCTGTGAGCTTCCTTCTTCTGCTTCTTATTGGCTGGTTCAGAACTTGAGCCGCCTATGATTGAGAGCACTAGCTTCGTAGCCGAAGGTTCCACAGCTTGGTTGCCTTGCGAAGCCATTGTTGTAATTGTGGAAGTGAGTTCACCGAAGGTGGGCGCCAATGTTGGTCACTTGTTCTCAAATGCTATAAATCAAGAATAAGGCAACACAATCGTTAGTCATTATGGACCTTCGTCTAACCGAAGCATTATCTCCTCGAGGGTATAAGGCTTCGCTTGACGAAGGTTGAGAAGGACATACCTTCATCATTTAATATGCGAGTAGAAATGCAAAAGGATAAATATGATAACTGCATTTCATTAATTGATTTATTCTTATGTTCCATAAAATGGAAATGAATATAAACAATGTCAATATTACATTGATACCTTCGGTTTGCTCGAAGGTGTGGATGCAAGAAAGTGAATACAACCCAGTGTGAACAGTACGGGGTTACTGTTCATCTATTTATAGGCACGAGACATAGTCCGGGTGAAATTACATTCATACCCTTGAACGTTTATTTACAAGCAACTAATGATAATATGGTCTATTTAGTCTTTTATTTCTTTGCTTGGTCCGAGCCGAAGCTATTGAGCTTCGGCATTCCGCAACGTTGCTTATACACAAGGCCTTCGTCTTGAGAAACTGAGCCAAGGTTGATGATAGCTTCGGCGAGCTTTTGTATTATCTTGCTGAAGGTGTTTTTGTCTTGAGGACCTTCGGTGGAGGAGAAGACCCCCAACAGCGCATATGCATATGATTAATATCAACTAAAAGGAAGGATTCATATGCACTTTAGTTTTAACGGTAAAATAATTTTAAACTGCATCAAGAGTAGCTATTTAGAAAACGAAGATTACAATCCATATGAATGAGATACAAATTTACCTTAATGGATTGTCTTAGTATAACTTACTCAAGGAAAACTTATTTTCTATGACACAAGATATATAATGTGCTCCCACTAGATATGTGCATCAAGTATTTTAATGACTTGCCAAATGCACTTTTAATTCAGTTAAGATTCTCAAGAGGAGTGCATTGCATATATTAGTCAAGGCATGACAAATTTGCAATGAATTAACTTATGCCTAAGAATACTTTCCACCATTTAGAACGTACCATTTTTTATATGAATGGAAAGGTCTTACTATATGAGATGGTGTCATCTAAGTATTCTTATTTTCTTCATTTGTGGAGACTTCCTTCTTTAGCCTGTTATCTCTTTTCCTTTTAAAACTAGTCGAAAAAGCACTTTGAAAAGAGGTATTAGTGGTACAAGGAAGTATTTTTATATATGAATGGCAAACAAATCATCAGTTATGAGGCATAAAGGCATAAATTAAATTCCTTTTAAGTTAATGCACATGGAGGAGTGAATTAACAATATGCACCAATTTACAAATTTAAGCCAAAAGGAATTTAACCTTCATATTGACATTTCCTTCCATAGAATAGATTATTACCAATTGAAAGAATGCCACTTGAAAGGAACTATTATTGATCAACTACCAACTGAAGTAATTAGTTCCACACCTTTGCCTTGAGCATTCCTAATCTTTCTTTTAGGTGAAGATTAACCTTTAATGCTTGTGATTTTACCAATTGAAAGAGCACAATCTCTACTTATTAATTTCCATGAAATACCTTCAAAGAGATTGCATTAGAAACACAAGCAATAGTTTCATGTTTAGCAACCTCTACTATATGAATGATAAGAAGGTTACTAAAATAAAGAAACCTCATGATATGAACTAAATTACCCTTACAAGCATCATGCATAACACCGATTTAAACAAGGTGAAAATAGCATGATTATTTAATTAAGTTTACATAGCAAGTTTTGTTCATAGCATGGTGAGTAATTAATGTAGAAGACTCAAAACCAATTTAAACAAGAGGGAATACATCACATAGTATTGGATTGATCTTCTTTTAATGTTGAATGGCACACTCCATTTGGGAAACATTCTCATGTTGTGAAACTACATAAATCAATTAAATAAAAACATTAGTCTCACAACTCTAGTCATATAGAAAATTTCCGTTTTGATAAGTGCTTTAAGAATTTGAATTTCTTACTTAGCACCCTATTCATGTAAGAACTTGGGATAATCCTATTTATGTCTAGATCATGGCAATAATACAATAATTAATTTGAAATATGCCACAAGATACACACAATCAATTTAAAACATGTATAGTGTAACATATAAGAATGATGAATGAGCAATCTACCATATACTTGGAACTTTTCCAAAGCACGGTAAAATATTTTAAGTTCATTCTCAAGTGCTTCATTTTTCCTATGTGGCTACAAAAGACACAAAGGAATATACTAATTAAAGGCAATGCACACTTAAGATTTAATTATTACCATTCTTTGTATATCCCTTAGTTGTAGGCCTTTTGCTTGAATCCTGAAAGCATCTAGGCCCCTAGTTGGTTTTAGTGATTAATGACAACATAAGATTATATGTGACTAATGTGTCTTTTGTAGAGCAAATGGTAAGTTAGGTCGCATTATAGGAAGTTGTGTTGCAATGGTGAAAACAATCCCTGAGATAGGAACTTGAAGCGACGGCTAAAAAGACGAATTAAAAGATGAAGGTCTTCATATTCTGAGTGTCGAAGGAGTTGCGGACACTTGGTATAGAATTAGGTCTTCAATTTTTATTTTAGTCGTACTATAAAGAGGGGTTGTGGATGAGTAGTTTGACCAAGAGATTTCTAGTGTAGAGTTGGTGCATATTCACACTCACATCTAGTGCTAGATGCCACTCTATAACAAAAACGGTTTAGAAAAAACAAAAGAAAAGAAATTACGGACCGGACTGTCTGGTGTGCATTAGACAGTCCCGTGCGCCCTCTGCCCCAAGAAAACCCAAGAGCAACGAGTTCGAGAATTAAATTTTAGTAGCCACACCGGACTGTCCAGTGTGCACCGGACAACTACTGCTCATTGTCATGTGCACTGTCAGCACAACAACTAGCTGTTAGAACTAGCCGTTGGAGCCAACCGTTGGTGCACCGGACTGTCCGGTGCACCCATGCGCAGAACAGTTTAGCAACGACTAGTTTGGTGGGTGGGGCTATTTATACCCCCTCCACGTACCTCATTGAGTGTCTTGCTACCCACATTAAAGCCCACTCATTGCTAGAGCATTGCAAGCACCACAAAGCCTAGTGAGGTGATTAGAAAATCTTAATCCCGTGTTAGGACCTCATTAGTGCAAGTGAGAGCCACCTAGAGCACACACCACATGCATTAGGATTCTCTTGGTCAAGTGAAAGTCTATGACTTGTTACTCTTGGTGATCGACATCACCTTGATGGCTTGGTGGCGATTGGAGCACGGTGATCACCCCGGAGGATTTGTTGGTGACTCGGCTCAAGTTTGTGCACGGTCGTGAGGGATCCACCGCGCCGAAGTGGCAAAGGATCACCTCATAGTGAGCTCTTGGTTCTTGAGAGAACCAAGGGGGAGCGATACCCTTACGTGGGTGCTCCAACGAGGACTAGGAAAGAGTGCCGACTCTTCGATACCTCGGCAAAAAATTGGAGGAGTCTTCTTAACCTTGCTTTACATTCCACATTTAATTTGAGCATTTCACTTTGTTTAATTGCTTAGCAAGTATTTGAAGTAATGGCTTAGGATTGTTGTTTTTCTAGTAGTATTTACTTATGCTAGTAGTTGGGTGAAGTTGGGCTCTTGCTTAGGGTTTAATATTTGTTGAATTTTTAGAAAAGCCCAATTCACCCCCCTCTTGGGCATCGTGATCCTTTTAATTGGTATCAAAGACTTGTTGCTCCTAGTTTAGCTTAACCACTAGAGTAGCGATGTCCAGTGGGGATGGACCTCCTCCCGTTTTTGATGGTGACGATTTTCCTTATTGGAAAATTCATATGGAAGCTTACTTAGAGGCTATAGACATTGGTGTATATAAAGCCGCCACTTAAGGGTTCCCCGAACCAACAGATCCCACAAATCTTGTAGGTGACGAGTATAATTATGAAAAATGGAATGCTAAGGCCAAAAACACTCTCTTTAGGGGCCTTTGCAAAGATGTTTTTAATAGAGTAAGAAATCATAGAAATGCTCATGTTTTGTGGATGGATATTTGTGGTCTACATGAAGGAACTAAAAGTGAGCGTGAGGAGAGATATCATATTGCAATGAAAAAATTAAATTCTTTTGAAATGCTTGCAAATGAGAATGCTAATGATATGTACCCACGACTAAACATTCTTGTAGTGAAAGTCAATGGCTTGGGGCTCACCCAAATTTCACAACCGGATGTTGTGAGGAAGATTCTTAGTGTCCTCCCAATTGACAAATATGGACACATTGTAATTGTGCTACATCAAATGGATCTATCAATTACTACTCCAACTCAAATATTGGGAAAGATCAACGCTCATGAAATGTATATGCACATAAATGACAAGGATGGGTCTTCTTCCAAGAGAAAAGACTTGGCTCTCAAAGCTAGCCAAGAAAAGAAAGGGAAGGCCAAAATGCAAGTTGAGGAAGAATCCTCAAGTGATAATGACCTTGATGCAAACATTATCTTGATGTTGAGAAAGACCACCAAAATGTTGAAGAAACTCAATCGAGAAGGTATCAAGTTTGATTCAAGAAAGAAGTTCTTCTCCAGCAAAAGAAAGCCCATCTCTGAGATGGACTACTATAATTATGGAGAACTTGGTCATCTTGCTCATCAATGCAACAAGCCCAAGAAGAACAAGTTCAAGGGCAAGAAAGATGATGACAGTGATGATGAGAAGAAGGAAAAGAAATTCTTCAAGAGGAAGGAAGGCAAGCACAAGAGATTCCATAAAAAATGGAAAAGCATATATTGTTGGTGATTGGCTCACTGACATTGAATCCTCAAGCGGGTCTTCTTCAAGTGAAGAAGAGAATGATGAAAAGGTTGTCGCCATCGCTCGGGATTTCTCTTCACCACCACCATCACACTCTTCCACTTCTCACCTATGCCTCATGGCTAAAGGTGAACGGAAGGTACAACCAGAAAATGATATTATTAATGATTGTGATAGTGATAGTGATGATGAGTATGCTTCTCCTTCCTATGATGAATTAGCTGACTTACTTAAAGAATACACACAAATCATTAGAAAGTCAAAAGCTAAATGTGAAAAGTTAAACGATGAAAATGAGTTCTTAACTGCCAAGTATGACATAGTTGTTAAAGCTAGTGAAGAAATGAAAGAAGAAAATAAAACTATGTCATCCACTAAAATGAGCTCAAAACCTCCCTTAAAGATGCCAAAGATAAATGTGAAAAATTAAGTGAAGCAAATAGGGAGTTGAAAGATAGACTTGTCAAAGTAAAGGAAGATCATACAAAAATTAAAATTGACTATGATAATCTTCTTATTGCAAATGAGATTTTATCTTGTAATACACATGAGGCTATTAACCCTATTGTTAAGATTATTTTAGCAACCTCATGTGATGATTTGAGCCAAGTTGATCAGTCTAGTCTTCACGATGAATTGATTGAAAAAGTTGAAGTCACGACACTAGAGAACCAGAAATTGAAGAAGTACTTGACAGATGCAACCACTAGAGGAAAAGTTGCCATAGAAATCAATGATATTAATAATGATTTGACAATGGACAATGAAAGCCGTAGAGATGAAGTCAAGAAACATAAGATTGAGAAAGAACATCTTGCCACAAGTGTACAAAAGTTCACTTGTTATGAAAAATAATAAGAGTGGTATTGGATACAATTCTCATGAACACTGTTATGAAAAATAATAAGAGTGGTATTGGATACAATTCTTTTGTGCAAAAGAAAGCAACAAGTCAATACAAGGCAAGACAGACTCCTAAGCCAATCAAGTGCTTTGAGTGTGTAAAAGAAGGACATTTTGCCCACAACTACAAAGCCACACCACCAACTCCCTTGCCAAAGCACTCAAGACCATTTGATTTCAATGCTCATTATGTTCTAAGAAAAGTAGCAAATGGAAAAGTCAAAGAAACATTCCTAGGTCCACCAAGCAAGAGTAGACCTAGACAAATTTGGGTTGCAAAGTCCTTGATTGAGAAAGTTACTGGTCCTATGCAAAATAGGGCCCTCAAACTTGAAGCTTAATTTATTTGTTCATGTAGGTGAACTACAAGACCGGTGGGAGCCATTGGGTAATTGACAGTGGATGCACTCAACATATGACTGGCAACTATAAAGCCCAAAATTTGTAGAATAAAAAAATATATAAAATAAATAAATTAATATATTTATAATGAAGTTAGGAGAATTGATGAAACCTTTGGAACTTCATTAGGACCCTTCCTATTTATAATCACCAAAGGGTATTAAATCAATTAAGTAACCAATAAGTAGATAAAGAAAAGTTGAACTCTTTCTTATGATTTTGTGGTAATACATTTTATTGAAAACATAAATTAGACCTCCAATTTTAAAAGAAAACATAAAATAGAAAATGAGAAAAGGAATTTTAATGAAACCATTTGTTCCTTCCATAAATAAATGACAAGGAAAAGAATAAATGATAATATTAAATTTAGTAGGACTAATATTAGGATGGTATTTGATATTTGGAAATCAGAAATGTAAATTAGGAATTCAAAAGTTAGTTTGAATTTTTATCTTTGGAACTTGAAAACAAATAGGAATGATAAAAGAAAAAGGAAAAAAACTACCCTGGACTGAACTTCCCCTGCAATTGGCCCAATCTGCTTCCTTAGCCCACCTACTCGCCCGCGCCGCTTTGGCGCTGACAGGTAGTCCCAGTGGTAAGCCTCTCATCTTATTAGCATACATCTAATGGACTACTGACGCGTGGGGCATCCGTGCCAGGTCCTCTTCCTCGTCGAACCGAACGTCGCCTGGGCGCTGGGTTGTTGAGATCCTCCTTGTTCTCCGGACCGGCCCGCTGAGCCTTTGGGGCTATGAAACCGCACCCCTAGGTTGCTTCTCCATTCTATCTTCGCAGACCATTAACCACCGTCATGTGTGCAAGGGAGGTGGGGCTGCGCGTGCCGCTGCGGTGGGGATAGGACCGCCATCGCGGTGGGGATAGGACCGCCGCCGTGTTGCATGCCCTTGGCATTGTCAGGGACTCGCTAACGGGACCAACAACTCCATTGCGCCCCCAGGATTGTGCTCGGGCCTTGGCTAGCAGGGAAAGTCGTCGGGTGCATGTTGAATCACTCGTCGTAGTTGCTTCGCTGCCGCGGCGCCGCAGAACACCATCGTCAGCCCACTGCTTGACCCGACTGCCGGTAAGTAGCCTGTGACCACGTTCGCCATGTTACTCCTATTCATATAGCACCATCGGATCTCGTTATGGGGCAATTGAACTCGGAAGCGTTGTGCTCCGGCGGCAGTCCGCCACAGTCTGCGGGCGGCGCCGCCGTGACCTGTGGCGCTGGGAGGAAGAAGAATTGCGCTAGCCGTTGATCATAGGATAAATGGCAGGGATTAGATCTCAATTACCATGTCAATCTTTTGACCTTGGCCATTAAAACCGGATCGAGCGGCTGAGATTGAATCCTGGGCGTACTGCTTGGTCAAGGAATCTGGGCCGTTGTAACCGGATCGGAGGGAGTGGATCAGATTGCGCCTAATAAAATCTGTGTCGTTGATGTTGGATCGTGCGGTCCACATTGCATAATGATTCATAAAGTACTCGATATAATCTCGAGCGCCCAATTTCAATCGTGCGGCCCATATTAGATCATACCCCTTCGGCCGGGGATAATTGCATATGAGCCCTCGTAAAACTATCAAATGAACCTGTCGTCCACTCACGTGGAAAATTAATTAAATCTAGGTCCTGAGTTTCGCAGTTTAGACCCTAACCTCTCATAGAATAGTATCCCCAGTCCATATATCGAATAAAGGGAGGAAATTAATAAGGAAAATGGGATTTTAGTATAAAAATAAATCTGGAAACTTATTTAATTCATATCTAGCTCATTTTAACTCCGATTCGATCCGTTCAAGTTTCGTTAGCTTCATAATAACATTATCTATGCAATGACAACATAGTTTTATTATAACACATATTCTTATAATTGGATATTGTTTAATATGTGTTTAGTGGATTAAGCTTGCTAGTTAAAGATAACCTATCTATAATTATAATCTGACTAAAATATGATATTTAATCAAGTCATAATCCAGATCGAAGTTGAGTTAATTAATTATAGTATATTTTCTCATATGATGTATAATCACCAATTTATAATATAAGTTTAATATTTAATCACGTAGATCTTTAGAAAATTGTATCTTTATAACCGTAAATCTTATTTTAGTGATTCTCGAACCAGCGATCTCGTAGCGATGCGTAGAATATTATTATGTAGTTTGTTCTTGTGTTTGGTGTAATGTTAATTTTGCCTATACCCTATTTGTTTGTATTGCTATGACTAGCGCGAGGTTATGAGTCACCTGAAGAGCAAGTTGGTACCTAGAATCTCAAGTCCTAGGCAAGTTGTGCCCTTGATCACATCTTTTTACCCAATCATGTTCTTATTAATCATAATGATCTGCATAGGTTAATTTTGATGGGACCCAATTGGTTACCCTAGTTTTACTATCTTTATACCTTGTTTACCACTGAATTTTTGGGTAGTACCTGCTATTGCTTTATGTGGTTTTGGGTATGGAGATATACATTATTCATGATCATACTTTTATAATTAGTTTGTTATTTACTGTTCATGATAAGATCATTATGTTAAATGGAACATGGAGAACCACCCGGGAAAACAGTGCTACCACAAGGGTGGTATGGGACGCCCTTGGCTGACTAATTAGGAAAGCTAGTGGAGGACTACATTACCCTAAAGGGGCAAGGGCAGTAGGGGAGTGGTCAGTGTAGGGAGGCCCTTGGGTTGATTTTGCTGCGATGGCGGTCAGGCGAGGGGTCCCTGCATTGGAGCTTCCTAGAAACTGTAGCGGGTTTTCTGAAGCTAGTGGAACTTTGTAAAGGCCTCGTAGTGTTACCCTGCCTCGCCTCCTCGGTAGAGGTGCATGGGAAGTCGTAATCCCTTGGTAGATGGGTAACATGACTTGTGGGTAAAGATGCGCAACCTCTGCAGAGTGTAAAACTGGTATACTAGCCATGCTCACGGTCACGAGCAGCTCGGACACTCACATGATTAACTTATGGAATTAAATTCAATTTGTCATATGCAACGCATTGGGATTATTATTATTTTTATTTACTATTACTATGGTTTGGTATTCACTTACATTTAGTAACTTCTAATAAAATTTTGACCAACTTTAAAAGCAAGGCTTAGCTTTAACCATCCTCTTTAGTAAGCATTACACTTCACATGAGCTCTCACCTTTGACGAGTTCATGCACATTATTTCCCACAACTTGTTGAGCGATGAACGTATGTGAGATCACTCTTATTGTCTCACACCCCCCACAGGTCAAGAACAGGTACCGCAGGATGAGGCACATGAAGGACGAATTCGTGAGAGGTCTAGGCCGTCGTCGCCCAGTCAACTTTGGGTTGCTAGATCGTTGTCTCCTTATGATGTAATTATTTATTTATTTTGTACAGACCTCCTATTATATATTAAAGATGTGACATTCGTTTCTATACCATGATTCATCATATGTGTGAGACTTTGTCCGAGCACACCTGGTGATTATTTCGCTCCTAGGTTTTGGACCCCTAAAATCCAGGTGTGACAGAACCCACATATGTTCACCTCACTTGATGAAAATGTTGATGAACAAGATAAAATCACTTTTGGGGATAATTCAAAAGGAAAAGTTCAAGTGCTTGGTAAGGTGTCAATTTCAAATGGTCTTTCAATTTCAAATGTTCTCTTGGTTGCACCATTAAGCTTCAACTTGATATTAGTGGGTCAACTTTGTGATCTTGGCCTTCAATGCTTATTCACTCCTACAGAGGTTGTTGTGTCTAAAATGGATGATGAGTCATTGGTATTCAAAGGATTTAGATACAACAACCTATACTTAATGGATTTCTCTTCTGAAGATGCAAACCTAAGGACTTGCCTCTTTACCAAAGCATCTCTTGGATGGCTATGGCATAGAAGTCTTGCATATGTTGGAATGAGCACACTCAAGAAGGTTCTAAAGAAAGACATGGTTAGAGGATTGAAGGATGTTGTATTTGAGAAAGACAAGCTTTGTAGTGCATGTCAGGCTGGAAAGCAAGTTGCTAACACTCATCCTACAAAAGCTTTTATGTCAACATCAAGGCCACTAGAGTTACTTCATATGGATTTATTTGGACCAACAACTTATGCTAGTGTTGGTGGCAACCTCTATTGTCAGGTAATTGTTGATGATTTTCAAGATATACTTGGGTGTTCTTTCTTCATGACAAGTTTGAGGTTGCATCAATATTCAAGAAGTTTGCCAAGAAGCCTCAAAATGAATTTGACTGCAAAATCAAGAAAATAAGGAGTGACAACGGAAAGGAATTTGACGACACCAACATTCATGAGTACTATGATGAAATTGGGATCAAGCATGAAGTTTCTGCAACATACACACCTCAACAAAATGGAGTTGTTGAAAGAAAGAACATGTCCTTGATAAATCTTGCAAGAACAATGATTGATGAGTATAACACACCGGAGAGGTTTTGGGCTGAAGCTATCAACACTACATGCTATGCATCAAACAGACTATTTCCTCACCGGCTACTTGAGAAGACTCCCTATGAACTGCTAAATGGGAAAAAGCCAGACATCTCCTTCTTTTGGGTGTTTGGATGCAAATGTTACATCTACAAGAAATGCCATCACCTAGGGAAGTTTCAAAGACATTGTGATATTGTTTTCTTACTTGGTTATTCATCAAAATCCAAAGCATATCGAGTATTCAATCATGCCACTACCGTGGTGGATGAAACATATGATGTGGAATTTGATGATACTAATGGCTCCCAAGGAGCACTTGAAAATCTTGATGATGTAGGTGATGAACCACTTAGTGAAGCTATGAAGAACATGCCAATTGGAGCCATTGAACCAAAAGAAGATGAAGAAGAGGTGCAAAATATTGATAGGCCTTCTTCATCAAATGTACCACATGATGATGAAAAAGATGAGAGGCATACAAATGAAGATACATTTCTCTCTCATGAACAAGCAAGGGTACAAGCTGAAGATGTTGATTCTCCAAGATCTTCTTCCCAAGTGGTTGACAAAAGGAACTCATCACTACTTCAAGCATGTCCACAAGATCTAATCATTGGGAGTCCTTCACAAGGGGTTATTACTCGTTCTCACAGATATGCTTCAATTATTGAACATCACTCTTTTGTTTCGTGTGTTGAGCCTACATGTATAGATGAGGCGCTACAGGATCCTGACTGAGTGAATGCCATGCATGAAGAATTAAACAACTTCACCCGGAATCAAGTTTGGACCCTATAGAAGCCTCCACAAGATGCAAGGGTCATTGGAACAAAATGGGTGTTCTGAAACAAACATGATGATCAAGTGTAATTCTGTGGAACAAGGCAAGGCTTGTTGTAAGTTGAAGGTTTAGATTTTGGAGAGACCTTTGCACCGGTTGCTCGACTTAAAGCCATCTGTAAGGCATATGCATCATGCTATGACATAAAACTTTACCAAATGGATGTAAAAACTGCATTTTAAATGGCTTCATAAATGAACTAGTATATGTTGAGCAACCACCCGGGTTTGAAGACCCTTGATATCCTAATCATGCTTACAGGTTGTCCAAGGCGCTATATGGTCTAAAGCAAGCTCCAAGGGCTTGGTATGAGTGTCTTCGCGACTTCCTCATTGAGAAGGGGTTCAATTCGGGACCGTCAACACAACTCTATTCACAAAGAAATATAATGATGATATTTTAATTTGTCAAGTTTATCTTGATGATATAAACTTTGGCTCGATAAATGATTTGTCATTGCAAGGAATTTGGTGAGTTGATGTCGAAGGAGTTTGAGATGTCAATGATTGGTGAGCTAACCTTCTTCCTCGGCTTTCAAGTCAAGCAAATGAAAGATGGAAACTTCCTCTCACAAGAGAAGTACACCAAAGACTTGTTGAAGATATTCAATATGGAGAAGTGCAAACCAATCAAGACACCCATGCCTACTAATGGACATCTCAACCTAGATGAGGGAGGTAACCCGGTTGATCAAAATCTCTACCATTCCATGATTGGTAGTTTATTGTATCTTACCGCATCTAGGCCCAATATCATGTTTAGTGTTTGTATGTGTGCTCGATTTCAAGAAAATCCTAAGAAAGCTCATCTTCACGCTGTTAAAAGGATTATTAGGTATCTTAAGCACACCCTAAGCATTGGCCTTTGGTATCCCAAAGGAGCTACTTTTGATTTAATTGGCTATTCCGATTCGGATTATGCCGGTTGCAAAATTGATAGAAAAAGTACATTAGGAGGATGCCATTTGCTTGGGAGATCACTAGTTTCATGGACCTCTAAAAAACAAAATAGTGTTTCCTTATCAACCGCCGAAATGAAATACATTGCCGCGTGTGCTTGTTGCACCCAAATTCTTTGTATGAAACAAACTCTTCTAGACTATGGTGTAGTTCTAGAAAAGGTACATTTGTTGTGTGACAATGAGAGTGTTGTTAAAATTGCTAATAATACTGTACAACACTCTCGCAGCAAGCACATTGATATCCTTCATCACTTCCTTAGAGATCATGTTGCTAAAGGAGATATTATTTAGGAGTGAGATCGGAAGATCAATTAGCGAATATTTTCATAAAGCCTTTAGACAAAACCCGCTTTTGTATGTTGAGGAATGAGCTAAATATTCTTGATCTTAGAAATTTTACTTAATTAAAAAATGGTGATGTCAAGCATGAATTGCATATTTAAATTTCTTATATTGCATCTAGAGCTTGTCTAACCTAGTTAAGATAACCGCCAACAAAGCGAGTGAAAAAGCTTAACTCGGGCTCCAACTTAACAAGTCCTAGCTTTTAAGCTTTTGGTACTTAAATTTCATTTACTATGCAATTGTTGGTTCTTGAGATATGCATGTGGTACTGCACTTAGGGGGAGTATTCACAACTCAATTTGTTCATGAAACCTCTAGTGCGATACCCAAATGCAAAATCTCACCATTTGCCTATTTTCTCTAAAAACTATCTAGCCTATGGCACAATATTTTGAAAAATATAAGAGAATATGTGAGGGTACCAATACCTGTCACAACATGTGTTCTTTTGTGTGCTTATAAGTTGGGATTTGGTTTGGTTCAAAACTTCCTAGAAAATTTCAAAATTCCCTCTGTCTGGGCTCACCGGATAGTCCGGTGTGCACCGGACACTACACTATGCAATGTCTGGTGCACCAGCAGGGCGCGCGCAGGTATGCTGCTGTGCTGCCCTGTCCGGTGGTTCACTGAAAAACTACTGTGCACTGTCCGGTATGCACCGGACAAGCACTATAGACTGTCCGAAGTGCCCATGATGCGTTTTTAAAAAAGGTTTCCCCTGCCCGAGCCCAAGGGCAGCTCTTTCTCTAGCGCGCTGCTTCTGTCTCTGGCTTCTCCCTCGCGGCGCCCCCTACTTCTCCCGTCGGTGATCACCATCGTTAGGTCTCCAGCGTGCTTCCCCTGCCTAAGCTCGGCCTCCCTCTTCTCTCTGGTGAGCACATCTTAGTCTCTTCCCTCCTCTCTCTCTCTCTGGTTTATCTCCTGTGAGGCTCTCTTCCCACCTCTTTGAAAATCCTCAAATCCACTCAAAAATCTTGTGAAATCCTTGCATCCATGTGTGATTGAGTGTTCCTTAAGCTTCCCCTACAGGTATTGAGCTCCCTAGGGAGGGTTTCACATCTAAAATAGTCGTTTCACCGCCGTTTCAAAAACTCGCAGACCACGTGTTAGGTGAAATGTCCAAACTAGTCAAAATAGCTCAAATCAACCCCAACTTTTTCCAGCACACTCTTGCTACTACCAGTACCTCACACAGCAATTTTCACGCCTATCTGATATCCCAGACACCTGTTACACCACCACTTTCCCTTTATAGCGATCCTTTTTTGAGCCGAGTGTCAAAAATACTTTTCCTTCGCCAAACTTGAAACCAAGCACCCACTTCACTCATATTCACTCATATATACCTATCCGTGAAGTATCTATGGCTCAATTCACTGTTCAAAATGGAGTACAAATGCAATGTTTTCCTCCATTCTCTTCTATTCCATTTTCAAACTTGTCTCACGAATTTGGATACAAATGCAATAATACAAGAACTTTAGCATGCAATGAATATTTCTGTATTTATTTTTTTTATTTGACCAATATAATTCTATTAATTGAATATGCACCAAGAAAATAAAACTAATATCCTCTAAAGGTTCCCTAATCCCAAAACACCAACATATTAATATATTTGTTTATTTACAGTATTACTATTATTATTCTTATACAAATTTTGTGCTTTACAAAGGTTAGGCCCACACACTAATCTTTGCTCAAACAAGCAGGTAATACAAACTTTCTTGTGGTCTTCTACAAAATTTGGAGACTCACAAGAGACACCTAGTCGTCAAGGAACTAGAAACTCCAAGAGTAATGAATCCACAAAGAACTCGATGTAGTACCAAAGCTCGAATCAAAAAGAACAAGAAGGATTTAGAGATGAAGCATAAAAACCGTAGCTCTTCAATCTCACTCAAAGATTTCTCTCCAAAGATTTGAAATGGGAGAGGCAAGAGGTGTGTGTGAGAGAGAGTGGGAGGTGTTTCTCAGAAGGAGTGAGTATATATAGGTGGGGCTCCAAAACTAGTCGTTTTGACCTTTCTGCTCAAAAACCGGTTGAGCCGGTATTAAAAACCGGCTGAACCGGTTTTCTACAGAACAGATCCTGACTGACCCTCCGGCTGAGTAGCAGAGTGGACCAGGCCCAAAACCGACTGAGCTGGTCCAAAACCGACTGAGCTGGTTTTCAAAAAATTGCACAAAGATTTGTGGCTGGCTGAGTAGAAAGGTGGACCAAGGCAAAAACTGGTTGAGCTAGTCCAAAAGCCAGCTGAGTTGGTTATTGAATACCATCTAAACGAGCCTGAAAACCAGCTGAACCAGTATTTTCTATAAAGCAATTTTGTCCAAGATAAACTTAAAAAGGTTGTACTACATACTTTCACTAAGGATTAACAAGGTTAAAATAGAAGTTTTGGATCATGGATTTTGAGCTTTATTACCAACACCAACCTTCTTTTTGGACGCCCCTTGATAGTACGACGATTGCTATATTCAAGTTAAATAAAATATAATTAAGTAAACTCCTTGAGTCATTGGTGTCCCATGTGTGATTTCTCCATGGCGTTGCTTCATAAGGATCACAAACATCTTTGTCTCACATATTGAAGCAAACACAAATCGAGCCTATGACTTGAACCATTTCACCATATATGAGCTCAACTCATGGCTTCAAGTCACCTTATTGATGCATCAACACAATATAACTCTTCATATCTGATTAGTTCATCGACTTAGTGCATGTACTCTCTTCTTCACCTTAGCAATGCTACCTTGGTCCACAAGCCATCGCTTGGCCTTCACCTTCACTTAGTTCCTCGAAGCCCTTTCCTTGCTATCTTCACCCTATCAAGCCATTCTTGAGTCACATCATATTGAGCATCCATTGAGAGAATCATTTCTTCGATATTGTGAACCTTGCTTGAATGTCATCTAGATATAAATGCTAAGGTCAATCAAGCTCTACTTTGATTCTCATAGAAGCATATATGGACTAATTTTAATATGGTCAAGCCAATTCATGATTCCTCATATCTCATTCACTTTGGCTTGACCAATCCTCGTAATCACTTCAACCTCTATTTTGATCATATTTATGTATAGTGATTTCTTAGGTCTTGTCCATATATTCAAACCAATATAGAGACCATATTATATCCATTTGCATTGTCTCACTGGTTATTTAACCTTGTGTTGAACATTTGTTCACTAATCATTATACACTATTCAAGTATGTTCATCATACTGAATTTCCTATTCAACACTTAGCGAACTTGTTAGACCTTCAAATGTGTTGTTATCCAAATCACCAAAACCCACAAAAGGGATGAAAGCACTTTCATATAGCTGATCTGGAATATGCCTTATCTATTCAAGTTGGGTTGCACAGATCTAAAGTAGCAAGATTGGAAAAGAAATTTGATGAAGTTACTGAGAATTTCAATGTGGAGCAATCGAAACGCGAGATATCCGACACCGAGCGATTGAGGCTTCAAAACAATGTTGAAGAGCTTTGGCACGTGAAGGAGGAATGCTATAACATTGCCATGCAATGCTCAGACAAACTAAAAATGCTTTTACTTGTGTTGGCGCATTCTCGGCTGAGCGGAATTTCATTCGTGGTGACCCTGAGGGTGTAATCAAATGGATTGAGGTTGAAGTCGAAGCTTTTGATGAAGTTCTTTCTAGCAGGGGGGATTTTTGTGCCTCCGTTGGCGCTCGGAGAGCTGTATCTTTACTTGAAAAAGCTGGCTGTGATCATGCGATGGTTGTAATTTAACCAGACTTCTTAGTTTCAGCGATTGACATCAAAGAGCCTTCAGCCGAAGCTACTACCTTTAGTGGATGAATGGTGGCCGAGAGATAGCGGACAAAGCCATTAGGCGAAATGAAGAAGAGTCTCATCTTGCCTTAGAAGAAGCAAGAAAAGCTGAAGAGGCCGCTGAGCACGAAAGACGTATAGGTACGTTTGTCATATTTTAGCTTCGTAAGTATTGTAGCTTTGTATCTGACAAAAAACTTATATTTTGGTGTAGCTAAACTCTCTCCTCCTCCAGAGCCATACAACCCTGACACTGATCTAGTCCTGAAGGGTACTCTCGATGAAATCAGAATAGCGAATGCAACAATTGATGAAGCTATAAATAGACTTCTGAACGAAGCTGCTGAGATAGTCCTGAAGGAGGATGATTAGACTATAAAAACATTTGTGGAATTTTGTATGATGTAAAAAACAATTGCAAACTATGTGTCTTATGATGTAACATATTTCTTTGTGTAGCATGAAATTGTCACACGTACCTTTTTTTAGCCGAAGGCGAAAAAACACCTTCCCTTCTTTTCATGCTTCATAAAGAAAATCCCCTTTTTCGCCGAAGCGGCATTATTAAACCCGAAGGTCTTGCCATAGATCTTGCATAAGGAATACCATTGCCGAAGTGACAGTATTAGTCCTGAAGGCCTTGTTGTAGATCTTGTATGAGAAATTCTTTACCGTTTAATAGCAACGGGTAAAGTTGTAGCATCCTTTCATAATTCTTTGTCACAGATACACATAGCTTCGTAGGTTAACCATTATGGACGAAGGAGAAATTTCCCTTCTTTTCCACTATTTTGAATGATGCAAGATGATGAATGATGGGATGTTATTGTAACACCCCGGGATCCACAAACACCCCAGAATGCTACTAAACTACACCTCTATCATTCGTATATAAAATTTCGACAGCATCTCCTTTGAAAATTGCATAAACGGGGAAGCAACAAAGTATAAATAGATATCATGATAAGAAAACATAATCGACATTAATAATCTGCTAGCAATGGGAAGACAACCATAACGGCATGAACTAAATTAACCAGTGCGCATAACTAGTTAGAAACAAACATCCTTTGACAAGAAGCTTCTAATTAAATCATGACTGCGCCTAAGCAGCGCTATTATGAGAGTGAAGGTGGATGTGCTGCTACTTCCCACTTCCCTGGATGAGCAACAAGCACCTGCATTGAGTAATGCAAGAGTGAGATGAAACATCTCAGCAAGCGAATTGTTTTGATGAGATATTTAAACCACAAATTGAATTAACCAACATTTTAAAAGAATCACAATTAAGATCAGAAGTACTTGTCGATATAGAACTCAGTAGTCCCAATATAACCAATACCATCTCATTTCCTTGAACAACTACAATAGGTTCTATAACACTTCCCTGCGTCAACAAAACCTGCAAATATCACTTCAATGTATGCATAGGAATGCAAAGTGTAGGTACTCTGTCTTCATACCTCTGAAGGTATAAAACCACATCATCTGCAAATATCACTTCAATGAATGCATATGAATGCAATGCATATGTCCTCTGCCTTCATACCTCTAAGGGTATGAAGCCGCATCGTACCCCTCCTCGGGCAACGTACGATGCTAAGTGGTACCGGTACGGTCGGACCATAGGTCACGACCCAACTTCAGATGCAAGTGAATCATGCAATGTATATGGCATGCCACATTTATCAATATACTTCACTTCCTTAACATACAATACAACCTCAAATAATACTTCATTTACCTTCAGATACAATACCAACCTCAAATAATACTTCATTTACCTTCAGGGGTGTGAATTAATCTCATGAGTCATACTCAAATCATAATCATCATCAATATATGATTGAGCATCAGTATAATGCAAGCAAGTAAAGCATCACCATAGAGTCCAATTATGAAAGAATCTGATACTTCTGAATATTAGAGTGTAGGCAATAGAAATAACAGGTCAGAATGGAAGCAACCACCGCTACATTCACTTGCCTTCATCGAAGAAGAAAAATGTACTAGTCATGATCTGGAGTGTAGCCACCTAGGGTTTTCCCCAAGAAAATCTTCAAGAGATGGAGAAGAACATCTCCTTGATCCTCTCTTCCTCTTCAATTCAACGTGCTCCTCCTCTTCTCGATCCTTGCTGCGTGGGGGGGATCTAGAGGGAGGAGGAAGCCATGGAGAGGGTAGGGGGCGGCTGCCAATGGGGAGGAGAGCAAGAAAGGGAGGGGGGAGGCTGCAACTAATTGGGGAGAAGGAGAGGGGGGGTGGCTAGGGTTGGGAAGGAGAGGGGGGGCTCCCATCCACCGGATCGAGATCAATGGCCCAAACTCGCTCTCCCCTTTGAGCTCCCGACCCCAGCGGAAAAATGCCAAAAGATCTACTATTTTCTGAGGAATGCCTCCTGAAACTCCAAACCATAATGCCACAGAACATGAAAGAAAAGAGAGAAAGAAGTTTAACTTCTTTTCAGAAAATTGGGATATCACACTCTACCCCCCTTAAAAAGAATTCATCCTCGAATTTGACCACTCCAACAAAACATCCATGGTACCCCATATAGCAGCACCATGCAAAACATGGGTCCATTATTGGTCTTAATTAACACAAGAACTTCTACATCGACTAATTGTCTAAGGAAACTACACCACCTGACATCAAGCATGAACCAACATGTAAGGAAGCTCAAACCAAGTCATAGATGTAATAAACACTACGATTTCACAACATTGAATTTGGATGCAGCCATACATCAGCATCAATGTCTTAAAACAACACTCTTTTATGAAGGGATAATACGCACTAAGCACAACCTTTACCAACTTTAACAATTCATTTTAATTCAATGGTGAAACATCCACACCAGATGAATGTATAAGAAGATCAAACTCCTCACCTCATAGCACCACGAAACAAGTAGTTCTGTTGAAACAAAAACTCCTAATCTTCCTAAACATTGTTCTTGCCATAATGAAAAGATAATCATGTAATCTAACATACTTTGCACCCCACCAAAAGGGAGAAAATCTATAGAACTAATGGAGCAATAAAGCCAAAAGAAGCCAATAACATCTTGTGCGGCATAGTTCATCGAAGAAATGCCAAAAACTCTACATAGAGCACTGACAGCCCAACAACAACACAATACTTACTTAACCCATGTCACTATACTTCATTCAACATCTCAACTAAGAAAAATATCCAACTAGTAAGGTTAACCTACACATAATATAAGTCTTCATCTACTGTAGTTCAGAAACTTACATTTCATTCTATCATATGATGCACTCAAAGTACCAGACCTAAAGGGTCAATACTAACCCCGTAATCCTTCACACATTTGGCAAACATCTCAAGCTGATGTAAAAACCACATCATTTAGGAATAGGTGACTAACCACACACAACCAACTCTAGGCTAGGCAATGACTTCATTCAAACCAATAGATAAGTGGTCCAACAATGGCTCCACAAACATGCATCGGGGAGAGAACCATCAGATCCTCAAGGTATTAATACATAATCAATGGATCAAGAAAATAAAAGATTTTATTCTACAATTAGCATGACTAACATGCAACCACTTTAAACCACATCTAGGCTTTGTGGCTACTAAAACACATGATAGAAGAGAGACATGTAAGCCATTCTGGCTATGTAAATACTTCCCCCAAAATCCATATAAAAGTACCAATATTCATTTCTTTCAGAACTGGTTTCTCGACATAAACAATCATTCTTTGCAAAGATAGTTGGAGGTATCCACCCACCGCCCAACAACTTAAATTCAAATTAATGGTTACCTTGTAACCCAAAACACGCAATTCACACTCCTCTTATAAACATCCTCAATCAAGCATATATAACAATATTATTGTAATAAAACTCAACCATGAAAAACATGTTGAAAACAACATAGGCATACATGTATATCACCAGCATAATAGCAACTTCAATCTCACAAAAGACTAGCGATATCAATCGCATTAATAAAACAATATCAAAATTTAGAAATGAATTATATCATGCATTAAGTCATAAACAACTTACCACATCACCGTAAAGGAATAAGGAGGGTAAAATTATTTCATCTGCACTTCAAAGACATTAAGATATATCAAAGATATTTGAACCCATACCCTTCCTATATGTGCAAGTGTGTCAAATTTATCTTCAAATTGCCAAGAATCTAAAGCCTATGCTTTGATACCAACTGTAACACCTCGGGATCCACAAACACCCCAGAATGCTACTAAACTACACCTCTATCATTCGTATATAAAATTTCGACAGCATCTCCTTTGAAAATTGCATAAACGGGGAAGCAACAAAGTATAAATAGATATCATGATAAGAAAACATAATCGACATTAATAATCTGCTAGCAATGGGAAGACAACCATAACGGCATGAACTAAATTAACCAGTGCGCATAACTAGTTAGAAACAAACATCCTTTGACAAGAAGCTTCTAATTAAATCATGACTGCGCCTAAGCAGCGCTATTATGAGAGTGAAGGTGGATGTGCTGCTACTTCCCACTTCCCTGGATGAGCAACAAGCACCTGCATTGAGTAATGCAAGAGTGAGATGAAACATCTCAGCAAGCGAATTGTTTTGATGAGATATTTAAACCACAAATTGAATTAACCAACATTTTAAAAGAATCACAATTAAGATCAGAAGTACTTGTAGATATAGAACTCAGTAGTCCCAATATAACCAATACCATCTCGTTTCCTTGAACAACTACAATAGGTTCTATAACACTTCCCTGCGTCAACAAAACCTGCAAATATCACTTCAATGTATGCATAGGAATGCAAAGTGTAGGTACTCTGTCTTCATACCTCTGAAGGTATAAAACCACATCATCTGCAAATATCACTTCAATGAATGCATATGAATGCAATGCATATGTCCTCTGCCTTCATACCTCTAAGGGTATGAAGCTGCATCGTACCCCTCCACGGGCAACGTACGATGCTAAGTGGTACCGGTACGGTCGGACCATAGGTCACGACCCAACTTCAGATGCAAGTGAATCATGCAATGTATATGGCATGCCACATTTATCAATATACTTCACTTCCTTAACATACAATACAGCCTCAAATAATACTTCATTTACCTTCAGATACAATACCAACCTCAAATAATACTTCATTTACCTTCAGGGGTGTGAATTAATCTCATGAGTCATGTCAGTGTTTTGGGTCTGATCGCACACCTGGGGTTGCCCCTCAAGGTGTTTTTAGGAGTAGGACGGTGTCAATGACTGTAGCAAAATGGTTCGTGCCAATTGCACGAGGGACAGTGGACAATGTTTACAGGTTCGGGCCGCTTATAGATGCGTAACACCCTACGTCCTGATGAGTATGCTGGGTGAATGAGGTTAAAAAAGAGCTCTCTGAATTGAGAATGCAGAGAGTTGAAGTGGGTGGCTAGGTAATAGAGTCGATCGATCTGAAGGGGTGCCCCTTAGGCCTTATATATTCGACCGTGGGGCAATACATGTGGATATGATAACAACGTGCGCCTAAAAGATAGTGAACTGCTCGAGTCTATCTCCCTATGATTCTGCCGACCTATCCTCGCGTGGCTCCGTTGCATGAGAGCTCCAGCGCGGGAAAGTCGGATCTCTGTTGCGATCACTCGCTCGACATTGTGGACCGTCCAGGTTTACACCGATCCGGCCTCGTGTCAACCTGCTCTGCTGATTATTCTTCCCCAGGCCCACGAAAGAATGGCCTCACGATTTATTGGGCCCTTGGGCCTTTCGTGAGGTCTTTTACTCTTTTAGTGGACCCGGGGGATATCTGTCCCCCACAAGCCCCCGATCTTTGGGTTAATTTAGAAGTAATCAGCCCAAAGATCCCAGGTCCAGCTTGCAGGCGATTTGAAAAGAACGACTTCTTACTGTTTCCTCCTGCTTTTGATCCTTCACAAACCGAAGCTTTGTTTCGTGCCCGTGCCTTAGAGGTCGGCATTTCGCTTTGCAGGACCCTAAACTTCATGCACCCAATGGGTGTAGCCCCCGAGCTTCGAGTAGATTTTTAGAAAATAATCTACTCGAAGGTCTTCACCAGAAATTATTCCCGTTTTTACTCCTGCGTTTTGGTTGAGCGCCAGCTTTGTCTTTAATCTTGTCCCATGCATTAGAAGTCGGCACTATCTTGGCTCGGAATGATGATCCATGGGGTGCACCGAAGGTGCACCCAATGGGTGTAGCCCCCGACCTTCAAGTGGATTTTTGAGGATAATCCACTCGAAGGTCTTCCTTTTGTGTCTTTTTGCTGAAGATTATCCTTTCTGCTTGTAAAAATCGGCATGATGTCATCCGCATTATGTCATCAATATTATGCTTTAGAGGTCAGCATGTATTTTGTCTTTTGCAGCCGAATTCGCAATCCATCCATATCTTGCTAGGTAGTGTAATTTATTTGCTCTGTGACTGATTGGACATTTGATGGACGTTCTCTGTCCAGTCTTCAAGTCGCTTCTGTCGACCATATTTTGTACTTCACTGGCTATATTTGGCTTTCCTCTAATCCTCACTGATATCTCATTTTTGTCTTGAGGCATTCACTGCATGCCCTGCACAGATGTGACCGTTTTGAAAAATATGTTGGTAATTCCTGGGCGTCCCCCCCCAATGGGTGTGGGCAAGGGACGGCTTGGTACGCTGAGTGTTTTAGCCAGCTGCTTCTGAGTAGTAATGTGATGCGACAGCGAGTGTAATCATATCCTTCGCGATGTTGACTGGAGTCCCAATGGGTGTTGTGTTGCGTGAAACGGCATCCGCCGCCTGTCGTGTCTTCAGACGGGTTGGAGTGCTTATTGAATGCTTTGCGACTGTTCAGTGACCACTGTTGGAGGTGAGCGGTTGCCTTCTTTTCCTATAAATAGTGCTCTTGCCTGCCTGGTTTTTTCACATCTCTCGCTGTTCTCCACTGCCTGCTTTCTTTCTTCTATCTGCATTTCCACCATGGGCAAGAAACGCAAGCGCGAACCAACTCCTCCGTCTGAGGATTTCGGTGACTCGGAGTATTCAGAGGAGGAGTTCTCCTCTGAATCCGAGGGGTCTCTAGCTCCCGTCCCCCTGCGTGAGTCGTCTGACGACTCAGACGACTCCCAGGGGCTCGCGGCGGAGGTCTGGACGTACATCCGGGCCGTCGAGCGCTCCGGGCTCGAGGGCTCGGATGAGTCGGAGTACTCCTCGGATGAGGAGGACTCAGACGGTGGCGGTGAGGACGAGGACAGCGACGACGACGACGACGACGACGAAGGCGGTGGCGGCAGTGACGGTGACGGCAGTGGCAGGAGCGGCAACGGCGGCAGTGAGGACGGCGATGGCGACGGCAGCAGGGGCGGCAACGGCGGCAGCGAGGACGGCGACGGCGACGGCAAGAGGGGCGGCGACGACAGTGGCAGGGGCGGCAGCGGCGGCGGCAACAACAGGGCCAGTGGCTAGATGCCACTGGTTCTTTTAGATGTTAGTATAGTATAGTTAGTATAATGTCGTAGTATTTAGTAGTGTAGAGTAGTATAGTGCAGTGTAGTAGTAGTAGTAGTGTAATGTAATGTAGCAGTAGTAGTAACAAGGAAGCATCAACTCATAATGAGTTGATTTGTTAGTATGATATCTTCCCTTTTAATGAAGAAATGATGTTGCCTTCCCTTTGTCGATGTTCACGACTCAAAGTTCTTGAATCATTCCTCTTCCCGCCTTTTTTCATCAAGTTGACTCCTTTGGAGTAGTAGGTGAATAACTCGGATATCATATCGACGCTTTTAGAAGTATCCGTCGAGCGACTTGTAGATGATGTCAGAGTTTTAGGGATAACCGCCGAGCGACTGAACGCGATGTCGGAGTTTTATAGTTAACTGTTGAGCGATAGCGGGCTACGTCGGCATTTTAGAAATAACTGCCGAGTAACTTGAGGGCGACGTCGGCGTTTTAGAGGTAACGCCGAGTAACTTGAAGGCAATGTCGGAGTTTTAGAGGTAACGCCGAGCGAATACGACGTCGGAGTTTTAGAGTTAACTGCCGAGCGACCGAACACGATGTCGGAGTTTTTTAGAGTTAACTGTCGAGCGACTGAACGCAATGTCAGAGTTTTAGAGTTAACTGCCGAGCGACTGAATACGACGTCGGAGTTTTAGAGTTAACTGCCGAGCGACCGAACACGACGTCGGAGTTTTAGAGTTAACTGCCGAGCGACTGAACACAATGTCAGAGTTTTAGAGTTAACTGCCGAGCGACTGAATACGACGTCGGAGTTTTAGAGTTAACTGCCGAGCGACTGAACACGACGTCGGAGTTTTAGAGTTAACTGCCGAGCGACTGAACACGACGCCAGAGTTTTAGAGTTAACTACCGAGCGACTGAACGTAATGTCGGAGTTTTAGAGTTAACTGTTGAGCGACTGAATACGACGTCGGAGTTTTAGAGTTAACTGCCGAGCGACCGAACACGACGTCGGAGTTTTAGAGTTAACTGCCGAGCGACTGAACGCAATGTCGGAGTTTTAGAGTTAACTGTCGAGCGACTGAATACGACGTCGGAGTTTTAGAGTTAACTGCCAAGCGACCGAACACGACGTCGGAGTTTTAGAGTTAACTGCCGAGCGACTGAAACGCAATGTCGGAGTTTTAGAGTTAACTACCGAGCGACCGAACACGACGTCGGAGTTTTAGAGTTAACTGCCGAGTGACTGAAACGCAATGTTGGAGTTTTAGAGTTAACTGCCGAGCGATAGCGGGCTACGTGGGCCACTTTGAGGTTAATAGCCGAGTGATGATGTGGCGCGCCGGTGTTTTGGAACTAACTGCCGCGTGCTGACTGGGCGCTCTTTTGAAACGGTATCTGGCTCGGGAATATCCCATAAGTGTTGTGCTTTTAGCCGCCTCTGGTTTCCGTGCCCTAGTTCTTGCCTTCTCGCTTCCAAATCCTCTCCGCATTCCGCCTCCTACTCTGCTTGCCGGTAGAATCGAGATGGCGCCCAAGAGGAAAACCTCGAGTTCGTCCGCCGTGGTGATTCCTCCAATCGATCCCAACAGCCAGTTGCCTTTCGCAGGTAACCACATGTCCGTCATCTCTGAGTCCGAACTTCTCCACCTCGTGTCCATCGGGGTTCTTCCTCCGAGGGAACTCTGCTCTTGGCGGATTTGCCATGGGGTTACTGTCCCAACTGAGGATACCCATGAGTCCGTCATTTATGCCCCTTTCCTTCTCCGCGGCCTTGGCTTCCCATTTCTCCCTTTTTCCGCGGTCTCCTTGATTTCTACCATATTAACTTGACCCATTTGAATCCCAATTCTATCCTGCAAATCTCCATTTTCGTTCATTTATGTGAAGCCTTTCTTGGCGTGCTACCTCATTTCGGGTTGTGGAAGTATTTGTATCACTGTCGCCCTGGGATGGCCGGGGGACAACATCAATTGGTTGGGGGTGCTAGCTTGGAGATGCTCCGTGGGAGGAAGACGGAGTATCTCGAAATCCCTCTTAAAGACAGTATTAAAGGGTGGCGCTTGGAGTGGTTCATAGTTGAGAATTATGGAAACTCTCTCCCCCCCGGTCAGGAAGACAGCCGGACGTTCGCACCCCTAGCTGGACCGAGTCTCCCACAGATCAGGAGGTAACTGAGGTAGGTGCTTTGCTTGCTGAAGTTGGATTGCTGAAAGAAAGGGGTCTGATCGCTGAAGCCGTGGTTGCTGATTTTGTCTTCAAGAATATTCAGTCGTTAAAAGACAGGGCATACCCAGCTTATCTGTATCGAGGCCTAGCCGACTCAACTCGGGTCACTAACAGAAGAATTCCCTCTACGGACCTGGTGAGCCGACTTGAGATGATCCTTAGAGGCAAAGTGTCAAATGTTGGTGCCCCCGTGGCATTCTCAGCTTGGAACTTGCCTCCTCCCAAAGCCTTCACTCTTTTTGTGTCGAATCCTCCTGCTACTGACGGCAGTTTGGGCCTTAGAGTGCGGCCCTCTGCTGAAGAAGTTAGTGCCTTGGTTGCCACACTCGGGGGAATTCTTGATGATGAACGGCAGGTTTATTTTGAGGTGCCCCTGAACCCTAGTGATGCGGAGATAGGTGCCATGCTTGATTTGCTGGCTGAGGACTCTTCTGACGCTGCTCCTGCTGGGGCATTAGTGGTGGCGCCCCTCCGAGAGGTTGGTATGACCTTAGATACTCAGAAACCTGCTGGTACTCGCCCGAGGCGCCCTTGCCGAGCCAATCCATCCGATCCTTCTGCTGATGAACAGAAAAAGAAAAGGAGACGCCTTCGGCAGGTACCCAGTTTGGGTCGGGACGTTGGTACTTCGGTTCCTGATGCTGAAGAAGTGCCTGCGACTGAATTTACTAACGCTGATCCCAATGGGTGTACCCAGTTTGTTGCTGATCCTGATGGGTGTATCGAATCAGTTGCTGATCCCAATGGGGGTGCTGCCTGTGTTGCTAATGTGGATGATGAGGAGGGAGAAGATGAAGTTCCTTTGACTCGGAAAAACAGTCGGCAATTCATTGCTAGCGGTGAAAGTAGCGGAGTTCCCTCTCCTGCTTTGTCTGCTCTCATTGGTCTGCAAGAACTGTCCCTGGCCAATTTTGATCAGACTCTCGAGGATATGGATCCGGAGGATTTGTTATCGGAGCCAGCAGATGATGGTGTGATGGAGGTTTGCGCTGATGTGCTTGATGCTGGGTTGAGGTCATCCCGTGCCTCGTCGACCTTAGAGCGCGATCTTGAGGATCGGGAGACTGTCTTGGGTCGTCCTGGTCTCATGGAAGTAATTGAAGGCCCATCAGCCTTAGAGGTGGCTACCACGGAGAGCTTGGACCCCAAGGATGGTGTTGACACGTGCCCAGCCCCCGAGAATGTTGTTGGGGATGACTTGATCCGGGTGGGAAGTGCAAGCCACTGCCCAGCCCCCGAGGGTGCTGCCGGGAGTGATCCGGCTCAAGTGGGCAGTGCAAACTATGACCTAGCCCCCGAGGATGTCCGAGCGGGGTCTTTCTCTGGTACTTCCATGGACGTTCATGCGGGGTCGTCTCCACACTCTGGCTGTATGGTGGTAACCCAAACCTTGGACCAGGAGGTCGCTTTAGAGGATAGCGTCCCCACTGACCGAGTGTTGGGTTCTGTTGATGGCACCGAATTGATTCCTGCTGGTTCGTTGCAAGCTGCTTCGGGTGGTGGCCTTATGCCTGGTTACCAATTGATCTCTCCTGATTTGGGGATCCCTTCGTTCTTTTCCAACCTCCAGGTATTGTGATGTATTTTAGCTTGGCTTTTTACATTACACGAACTGCTGTCATTACATTCATCTGCTCTCCTCATTAGGCTTTGGTGTATGGGATGGCTGGCCAGCTGAGGCTATAGGGTGCTTCTATCCCAGAAGTAGCTTCGTCACTTGCATGTTGGAATCCAGTGTCACTTCAACATCGTGTCTCTGAATTGGAGGCAACCAACGCTGGTTAGTGCCCTTTTGCTTCTCTTTGCCTTCACTGTAGACTGCTCTACATTTTGACCATTATTTTGTTTGATTATCTCCTGCTAGGCATGACTCAGCAGATTTCCACTCTTGAAGAAAAACATTCCCGAGATCAGGCTGAATTGGCCCAGCGATGCACTGATTTTGAGGAAAAGTACTCTCAAAGTCAGATTGAGCTGGGTCAGGTCTCCGCTGCTTTAGATGACGCCAATGCACTGAGTTCTTCTCTTCATGCTCAGCTCGACTCTGAAAAGGTGATTTATGAAACTGCGCTTTGCCTTGTTGTGCTGCCATTACTTGCTTGGTGTTTGAGGGAGTTGACTTTTGTTTGCAGGAAGAAAAACGCATCCTTGCTGCTTCTCGAGACAATCTTGAAAGGTTGTATCGTGATTCTAGCAACTCGCTGACTATCTTGGAGAGAAGTCATCGCTTCACCATGGAAGAGTTAGACCACCAACGTTGTAAGCTGCAGGAATCCATGGATGAGGTAACCCGGCTCAAGCAGTTGATATCAGCAAATGATGCTACTATCAAAGAGCTCCGAGTTTCTAAGAAATCCATCGCCCAAGAGTTAGAAACTGCTCAGCTAGCTGCCAAGGTTGCCGAAGAAACTTCTGTTACTCTCAGAGCCCAGTGTGATAGAGCCATGGACAAGGCTATTCGGGCGGGGCGAATCTTGATGAGGAGACCCGGCGTGGTTGTTCCCAAAGACATAAGGGCTGATGTGAATGCTGCCCCTGATTCCTCGAGTCGTCCTTCCTCGTCGATTGCTCCTGAGAAAAATATTACGAAATAGAAAAACACTTTGCGTGCTTTGAGCGCGCGGTTAGCATGGTCAGACATTTGTTAGAGGACGTCATTTTAGTATTTGGACGATATTGTTATTTTCATATTGTTTCAGAATTCATCTGATCATAAATTTGTAGTAGTAAAATGATGTGCGGTGGTTTGAAATTTGTTTGCGGGATATAGAAGCCGTCCTTATATGAGTAATTGTGATCTCGTCAAATCGCCTTAAGTCGCCACTGACTTAAGTCGATTGCTTCTGCTAATAGGGCGTAGTGGTCACCCTGAATTGTGTAGGCGCGAGCATGTTGCACCGACTTAAGTTGCTGCCGACTTAAGCCGATTGCTCTTGGCAGGGTATAGTGGTCACCCCGCATTAAGTTAGCGTGAGCCTGTTGCACCGGCTTAAGTCGCTGCCGACTTAAGCCGATTGCTCCGTTAGCAGGGCATAGTGGTCACCCCGAGTCAAGTAAGCGTGAGCATGTTGCACCGCCTTAAGTTGTTGCCAACTTAAGCCGACTGCTCCGTTAGCAGGGCATAGTGGTCACCCCGAGTCAAGTAAGCGTGAGCATGTTGCACCGCCTTAAGTAGTTGCCAACTTAAGCCGATTGCTCCGTTAGCAGGGCATAGTGGTCACCCCGAGTTAAGTAACATAAGGAGTAGGTGTTGTGGTTCCTCGACCATCCCCGGGCAGTTCCACCAGTCGAGGCCATCGTTGATTCGGTTCTGGTGGCTTGACTCCGAGTGGGGATGCCATGATCCCTGTCGTATTCCTCCCGGCGGCGTATCTCGTTCTCATGCCGTCGTTCGCGCGAAGCGTTGATAGAACTCCGCGCGTCCCGACGACTGTTGATGGCGTGCCGCAAGTAGTTCGACGGGTGAGCGAGAGCTAGAAGATGGTTGGCTGCCTTGGTGAGCAGGCATCGATAGCCCTCGGCGTCTGGAGTCCGAGGGAGTCCGTCAGCTATTCGAGCTAGCACTCCTCCGACTTCACTCGGCGTGTTCATGGCTCGGGCGAAGTCGGGGTTCAGGTTACGGCCGAGTAGTGGATTTTCTCGGCGTTGCCTCGCGTCTTGCTTGGCTTGTTCCTGAGCTCGTCGACGATCACGTCGTCGGGAGTTCCTTCGTTCCCTGAAGACGCGTTCTTCCGGAGTTTCTCCCATCTCCGAGACCTCGTCTCGCGAGACGGGCTGCTCCGGATCCCGTTCTCCGGCTTGGTGATGTCTCCGGATGTTTCGGCGCCGATTTCTTCATCGACGGGATTCCCGCTGAGGTGGTTCTTCCCCAGGTGCGGTCGGCTCGTCGTCAGAGACGGGAGGTGACTCCGCTCTTCCGATGAAGAGAATGTCGGGGTAGAATGGCGTAGCCGTCGTGGCGATCTTCTTTCGGAAAGCTAAGGGTAATGCTTCCCCGGTATTTTCGGAGTTCGTTGGAGGAGGCTTCCTTCCCGGCGGATCTGCAACGCGGTGTAGGATTCCCTTTTCGTCGGCTATGGATGAGATCGTACCAAAGCAGAACATGGATCCAGGACGGAAGGTGATCCTGTTGTTGATGGTGATGGCCATTGAGCTAGCTTAGATCGTTGACACCACCCCTACCTGGCGCGCCAGCTGTCGGTGTTTTGGGTCCGACCGCACACCTGGGGTTGCCCCTCAAGGTGTTTTTAGGAGTAGGACGGTGTCGACGACTGTAGCAAAATGGTTCGTGCCAATTGCACGAGGGACAGTGGACAATGTTTACAGGTTCGGGCCGCTTATAGATGCGTAACACCCTACGTCCTGATGAGTATGCTGGGTGAATGAGGTTACAAAAGAGCTCTCTGAATTGAGAATGTAGAGAGTTGAAGTGGGTGGCTAGGTAATAGAGTCGATCGATCTGAAGGGGTGCCCCTTAGGCCTTATATATTCGACCGTGGGGCAATACATGTGGATATGATAACAACGTGCGCCTAAAAGATAGTGAACTGCTCGAGTCTATCTCCCTATGATTCTGCAGACCTATCCTCGCGTGGCTCCGTTGCATGAGAGCTCCAGCGCGGGAAAGTCGGATCTCTGTTGCGATCACTCGCTCGACATTGTGGACCGTCCAGGTTTACACCGATCCGGCCTCGTGTCAACCTGCTCTGCTGATTATTCTTCCCCAGGCCCACGAAAGAATGGCCTCACGATTTATTGGGCCCTTGGGCCTTTCGTGAGGTCTTTTACTCTTTTAGTGGACCCGGGGGATATCTGTCCCCCACAAGTCATACTCAAATCATAATCATCATCAATATATGATTGAGCATCAGTATAATGCAAGCAGTAAAGCATCACCATAGAGTCCAATTATGAAAGAATCTGATACTTCTGAATATTAGAGTGTAGGCAATAGAAATAACAGGTCAGAACGGAAGCAACCACCGCTACATTCACTTGCCTTCATCGAAGAAGAAAAATGTACTAGTCATGATCTGGAGTGTAGCCACCTAGGGTTTTCCCCAAGAAAATCTTCAAGAGATGGAGAAGAACATCTCCTTGATCCTCTCTTCCTCTTCAATTCAACGTGCTCCTCCTCTTCTCGATCCTTGCTGTGTGGGGGGATCTAGAGGGAGGAGGAAGCCATGGAGAGGGTAGGGGGCGGCTGCCAATGGGGAGGAGAGCAAGAAAGGGAGGGGGGAGGCTGCAACTAATTGGGGAGAAGGAGAGGGGGGGCGGCTAGGGTTGGGAAGGAGAGGGGGGCTCCCATCCACCAGATCGAGATCAATGGCCCAAACTCGCTCTCCCCTTTGAGCTCCCGACCCCAGCGGAAAAATGCCAAAAGATCTACTGTTTTCTGAGGAATGCCTCCTGAAACTCCAAACCCAATGCCACAGAACATGAAAGAAAAGAGAGAAAGAAGTTTAACTTCTTTTCAGAAAATTGGGATATCACAGTTATGATGCAAGATGATGCGATGATATGTTGCAACAAATGTTAACAAAAAACATTTCATAATAGTGAGACTCTGCATCCCCTTAGGAACGAATTTGGAGTCTCTTCACCTTTTACTTAGGTGGCATTTAAGATCTACATCCCCTTAGGAATGACTTCAGAGCTTCTTCACCTTTTACTTAGGTGGTATTTTAGCTCTGCATCCCCGTAGGAACGACTTTGGAGCTAAGCTCTGCATCCCCTTATGAACGACTTTGGAGCTTCTTCACCTTTTACTTAGGTGGTATTTTAGCTATGCATCCTTGTAGGAACGACTTTGGAGCTTTTTCACCTTTACTCTTACACTTGATGGTGCAACCACAGATTTATTACAACATGTCGAAGGTTGTGCTTTCTCAAATTGTCTCTGAGGCAAGAACATGAAAACGAGAGAAATGGAAATTAAAATAGGTGTATATGAAAGTTTCTAACCTAGCGCCTCTGTGGCTTTAGTAAATGTGCATTGATTCTCGAATATTGCTATTATCTGTCCGAGCTTCGGAATCTTCCCTTGCATCATGTTGTTGCTGAATTTGGCGCTGCCCTTCAGGCTGTTGGTTGTGGGACGAAGTTGGAGTCATGACCGGTGGTTGTGGCAAGGCCCATGCAGCTGGAGAGTGGTTTGTCGAGGCTACTAAAACTGTGGGTTGTGAAAATGGCAGTTGATTGCCCACATACTCAAGAATGTACGGTGAATAACACGAAGCAATATGTAGGACTTGCTTCAGCTGATTCTACAGTGCTTCGGCCTCAGCTATCTCTTTTTGCTTCTGTAGTGTAACTTGGCATGTCCTAGTTATGTGCCCCTTATCCTCTCCACAGAACAAGCAGAACAACCTTCTTGGTTGTGAATTGAATCTTCCTCCAAAGCTTCGCCCCCTCTGCCTCTTGGGGTTGGTGGTCTGAAGGAGCTTTGATGCGTCCCAGTTAACTGGGAGTTGTGTTGATGCCCTTGGTTGTGATTGCCTTTGTCTTCACTTGGGCTGGGATTCTGTATCGTCCTGACATGCCTTTGGTGGAGCCTTCCTTCGAAGCCCCTGGTCATCTTAGAATATCTGTAAGCTTCTTCCCTTCTTTGCTAGAAGTCATTGTCGGCTCTAATATACTCATCCATCTTCTGTAGAAGCTTCTCCAGGGTTTGTGGGGCTTCTTGGCAAAATATTGCGCTGTTGGTCCTAGACGAAGTCCCTTGATCATGGCTTCAATAACAATCTCATTTGGCACCATTGGCGCCTGAGCTCTAATACGTAGAAACCTTCAGACGTATTCCTGCAAATACTCCTCGTGATCCTGTGTGCACTGAAATAGGGCTTGAGCAGTCACTGGCTTCGTCTGAAAGCCCTGAAAGCTGGTGACTAGCATATCCTTCAACTTCTGCCATGATATGATTGTTCCTGGCTGAAGAGAAGAATACCAGGTCTGAGCAACACTCCTGACTGCCATGACAAAGGATTTCACCATGGCAGCGGTGTTGCCACCATATGATGATATGGTTGCTTCATAACTCATGAGAAATTGCTTCGGGTCCGAATGCCCATCATACATGGGAAGCTGTGGTGGTTTGTACGAAGGTGGCCATGGAGTAGCCTGCAATTCTGTAGCTAGGGGAAGCATCATCAAAAGCAATGTTATCATGCTAAAAATCGTCATACCATACGCCATCATAGCTTGGGCTTTCTTGACGAAGCTCTCTGCGCTGTGGCTTATGCCCTTGCTCGTTGTCTTGTGTGATGTGACACATCTCTTCGGCTTCTTCATCAATCTTTTTCTGGAGTTCAGCCAGCCTAAGCATCTTCTCCCTTCTCCTCTCCACATGTTGGTGGATAGCTTCTAGATCTCTGATTGCTTGGTCCAACTCTACTTCCTATGGTGTTGGGCTAATATCTTTCCTTTTCTGACTTCAGGCCTCCCTTAGAAGGAGCCCCTCTTGATTGGTGTCCAGCAGCACAAGGACAGCCCCTGGCGCTGTTGCCTTCTTCGGCGACATGACGAAGATAGTTGTTCGAGTTCTTCTTGTCGAAGGTGGTTGTTTGAGTTAACTAAAGGTGGGCACCAATGTTGGTCACTTGTTCTCAATTGCTGTGAATCAAGAGCAAGGTAACACAGTTGTTATGCATTAAAGACCTTCATCCTTCAAAACATTATTCCCCTTCGGGTATAACAAGTCTTGGACAAAGGTTCTGAAGAACAAGTCTTCATCATTCACAGATATAAAAACATAATTACAAATGTAATATCATGACACACATTTATTCTATAAAGAATGTATTAATAATATCAAAGTTCATATTACATTGATACCTTCGACTTGCTTGAAGGTAATGACGTGAATGAGATTACAATCTAGCGTGAACAGTACGGGGGTACTGTTCATCTATTTATAGGCAATTGTACAACTTCGTACGTTATTACATTCATGCCCTCAACAACTACATACAAGGTTTATGTCGGTGTTTTGGGTCCGACCGCACACCCGGGGTTGCCCCTCAAGGTGTTTTAGGAGTAGGACGGTGTCGCCGGCTGTAGCTAAATGGTTCGTGCCAGATGCACGAAGAACAATGGACAGTATTTACAGGTTCGGGCCGCTTTGAGATGTGTAACACCCTACGTCCTGGCGAGTTTGCTCTGTATATGAGTTACAAGGTAGCTCTCTAAAGTGAGAACACAGAGAGTTGAGGTGGATGGCTGAGTGGTGGGATCGATCGTTTTGAAGGGGTGCCCCCTAGGCCTTATATATTTGACCGTGAGGCAATACAAGCTGATATGATAACAACGTGCACCTAAAAGATAGTGAACTGTTTGAGCTTATCTTCCTATGACTTGGCCAACTTATCCTCACTTGGTTCCGTCGTACGGGGTCCCAGTGCGGGAAAGTCGGGTCTTCTGTTGCGGTCGCTTGTTCAACGCTGTGGGGCCGTCTGGGTTTGCGCCAACCCGGCCTTATGTCGATCTGCTTCGCTGGTCATTCCTCCCTGGGCCCATGAAGGAGTGACCTCACGGGTTATTGGGCTCTTGGGCCTTTCGTGAGGTCTTTTATCCTTCAAATGGACCCGGGGGATATCTGTCCCCCACAAGCTCCTAATCTTTGGGTTGATTTTGAGATAATCGGCCCAAAGATCCTAGGCCCAACTTGCGGGCTTCGTTTATGATAAGAAATGCTTCTCGGGCAGTTTGGTAAAAACGATTTCTTACTGTTTTCTTCTGCTTTGCTTCACTCGAAATCTGGAGTTTTGCCTCATACTTGTGCCTTAGAGGTCGGCATTTCATTTTGTAGGACCCTGAACTTCATTGGGTGCACCGGAGGTGCACCCAATGGGTGTAGCCCCCGAGCTTCGAGTGGATTTTTGAAGATAATCCACTCGAAGGTCTTCATCAGAAATCACTTTTATTTCCCACTTGCACTTTGGTTGGAGGTCAGCCTTGCCTTCAATCTTGCCTTATGTCTTAGAAATTGGTGTTGTCTTCTCTTGAAATGGTGATTCATTGGGTGCACCGGAGGTGCACCCAATGGGTGTAGCCCTCGAGCTTCGAGTGGATTTTTGAAGATAATCCATTCGAAGGTCTTCATTTCGTGTCCTTTTGCTGAGGGTCATCTTTTCTTCTTTCGGGTGCCTTAGGGGTCGGCATTATGTCATCCATATTATGCTTCAGAGGTCAGCATGATGTCATCAATATTATGCTTCAGAGGTCAGCATGTATTTTGTCTTTTGCAGCCGAGTTCGTGATCCGCCCATATCTTGCTAAGTGGTGCAATTTATTTGCTCTGCGACTGATTGGACATTTGATGGACGTTCCCTGGCTAGTCTTCACGTCGCTTCTGTCGGTCAGATTTTGTACTCCACTTGCTACATTTGGCTTTCCTTTGATCCTTACTGATATCTCATTTTTGTCTTGAGGTATTCATTGCATGTCCTGCACGGATGTGACAGTTTTGAAAAATATACTGATAATTCCTGGGCGTCCCCCCCAATGGGTGTGGGCAAGGGACGGCTTGGTACGCTGAGTGTTTTAGCCGGTTGCTTCTGAGTAGTAATGTGATGTGATGACAGGCGTAATCATATCATCTGCGTTGTTGACTGGAGTCCCAATGGGTGTTGCGTTGCGTGAAACGGCGTCAGCCGCCTGACATGTCTTTAGACGGGTTGAAGTGTGTATTGAATGCTTCGCAACTGTTCAGTGACCGTGGTTGGAGGTGAGCGGTTGCCTTCTTCTTCTATAAATAGTGCCTTTGCCTCTCTGGTTTTTTCACATCTCTTGCTGTTCTCCGCTGCTTGCTTTCTTCCTCTCCTTGCATTTCCACCTGGGCAAGAACAACAAACGCAAGCGCGAGCCGACTCCTCCATCAGAGGATTTTGGCGACTCGGAATACTCAGAGGAGGAGTTCTCCTCTGAGTCCGAGGGGTCTCCAGCTCCCGTCTCTCCCCCAGCGTCGTCTGATGACTCGGACGACTCTTAGGGGATTGCCGCGGAGATCTGGACTTACATCCGGGCCGTCGAGCGCTCCGGGCTCGAGGGCTTGGATGAGTCGGAGTACTCCTCGGACGAGGAGGACTCGCCAGAGGAGGACGGCGAAGGTGACGACGACGACGACGATGACGACGGAGGCGACGACGGTGACGGCGGTGGCAGGGGCAGCAACGGCGGCGACAGGGGCGGCAACGGCGGTAGCAGGGGCGGCGACGGCAGCAGCCGGGGCAGCGGCGGCGGCGGCAGCAGCAAGGGCAGCAACAGGGCCAGTGGCTAGATGCCACTGGTTTTTAGATATTAGTATAGATTAGAAGTAGTATAGTGAAATAATGTAGTAGTATTAGTAATGTAGAGTAGTATAGTGTAGCGTAGTAGTAGTAGTAGTAGTAGTAGTAGTAGTAGTAGTAGTAGTAGTAGTAGTAGTAGTAGTAGTAGTAGTAGTAGTAGTAGTAGTAGTAGTAGTAGTAGTAGTAGTAGTAGTAGTAGTAGTAGTAGTAGTAGTAGTACTAGTAGTAGTAGGAAAGTATCAACTCATAATGAGTTGATTTGTAAGTACTGTTACTTCCGTTAATGAAGAATGACTTTATCTCCTCCTGTACCAATTACTTTGCTTTGTAGTAAGTTGATCTCTTATTTGTGGAGTTGATTCATTCGAAATAGTAACTGAATAACTCGGGCATCATATCGCCGCTTTAGGGGAGATGGCCGAGCTATTATTGTCGATATTTACGCATTTGAAATAGAGTCCGAGTGATGATGAAACCATGTCAACGTCGGAATAACTGTTGACCACGTCGGCGCTCTTAGATGCGACAGCCGAGTGACCTGTGACAACGCCAGCATTTTTTAGAGATAACTGCCGAGCGACTGAGGACATCGTCGGCGCTTTAGAGATAGCTACCGAGCGACTGAAGACATCGTCGGCGCTTTAGAGGTAACCGCCGAGCGACTGAAGATATCGTTGGCACTTTAGAGATAAATGTCGAGTGACTGGTGATAACGTTGGCGTCTTAGAAATAACAGCCGAGTTAAAATGGGCCGTGTCGGCCACTTTGAGGATAATAGCCGAGTGATGATGTGGCACACCGGGGTTTTAGAAGTAGCCGCCGGATGCCGACGTGGCACACCGGTGTTTTAGAAGTAACTGTCGGGTGCTGACTGGGCGCTTTTGGAGACGGTATCTGACTCGGGAATATCCCGCATATACTGCGCTTTCAGCTGCCTCTGCTTTCCGTGCCCTAGTTCTTGCTTTCCTGCCTCTAGATCCTCTCTGCAATTCGATTCTCGCCCTGTTCGCCAGTAGAGTTGAGATGGCGCCCAAGAGAAAGGCCTCGAGTTCATCCGCTGCGGTGATTCCCCCCATCGACCCCAACAGCCAGTTGCCTTTCGCAGGTAACCATATGTCTGTTGTCTCCGAGCCTGACCTCCTCCACCTCGTGTCCATCGGGGTTCTTCCCCCGAGGGAGCTCTGTTCTTGGCGGATTTGCCACGGGGTCACTGTTCCGACAGAGGATACCCATGAATCCGTGATTTACGTTCCTTTTCTTCTCCGCGGTCTCGCTCTTCCTATTTCCCCCTTTTTCCGCGGCCTCCTTGATTTCTATCGTCTTAACTTGACCCATCTGAATCCCAATTCTATTCTGCAAATTTCCATTTACGTTCATTTGTGCGAAGCTTTTCTTGGCGTTCTGCCACATTTTGGACTGTGGAAGTATCTGTATCACTGTCGCCCTGGAATGGCCGGGGGGCAGCATCAGTTTAGAGATGCGCCGTGGAAGGAAGCCTGATTATCTTTAAATCCCTCTCAAGGACAGTATTAAGGGATGGCGTTTGGAGTGGTTTATCGTTGAGAACCACGGAAATTCTCTCCCCCCACGGTCGGGGAGACAGCCGGATGTTCGTACCCCGAGTTGGACCGAGTCCCCCTCAGATCAGGAGGTGGCTGAGGCTGGGGCTTTGCTAGCTGAAGTTGGACTGCTGTAGGAGAGGGGTCTGACTGCAGAGGCTGTGGTTGCTGATTTTGTTTTCAAGAACATTCAGCCGTTGAAGGACAGGGCTTACCTAGCTTATCTGTACAGAGGCCTAGCTGACTCGACTCAGGTTACTGACAGAAGGATTCCCTCTGTAGACCTGGTGAACCGACTTGAGATGATTCTTAGAGCCAAGGTATCAAATGTTGGTGCCCAGTGGCATACTCAGCCTGGAACCTGCCTCCTTCCAAGGCCTTCACTCTTTTTGTGTCGAATCCACCTGTCGCTGATGGCAGTTTGGGCCTTAGAGTGCGACCCTCTGCTGAAGAAGTTAGCGCCTTAGTTGTTTCGATTGGAGAAATTCCCGATGATGAACGGCAAGTCCACTTTGAGGTGCCTTTGGATCCTAATGATGCATAAATAAGTGCTATGCTTGATATGCTGGCCGAAGATTCTTCTGATGCTGCTCCTGCTGGGACATTGGCGGTGGCGCCTCTTCCAGAAGCTGGTACAACCTTGGATGTTCAGAGACCTGTCAGTGTTCGCCCGAGACGTCCTTGCCGAGCCAATCAACTTGATCCTTCTGCTGATGAGCAGAAAAAGAAAAAGAGACGTCTTCGGCAAGTATCTAGTTTGGATCGGGGCGCTGGTCCCTCGGTTCCTGCTGCTGAGGAAGTTCCCGTGCCTGAATTTACTGACGCTGACCCCAATGGGTGTGATCCATCTGTCGCTGACCCCAATGGGTGTGTTGCTGATGAAAATGACAGGGAGGAAGAAAATGAGGTCCCTTTGACTCGGAAGAACGGTCGGCAGTATATTGCCAGTGGGGAAAGTAGTGGAGTTCCTTCTCCTGCTCTGTCAGCCCTCCTCGGTCTACAGGAGTTATCTCTGGCGAACTTTGATCAGACTCTAGAAGATATGGTTTCAGAGGACTTATTATCAGAGCCAGCAGATGGTGACACGATGGATGTTTGTGCTGATGTGTTCGACGCCGGGTTGGGGTCATCCCGGGCAGCGTCCCGTGCCTCGTCGACCTTAGAGCGCGGTCTTGAGGGCCAGGAAACTGACTTTGATCGTCTTGCTCTCATGGAAGTAACTGAGGGGCCTTCAGCCTTAGAGGCGGCTGCCGCAGAAAGCTTGACCCTCAGGGATGGTGTCAACGCTCACCCAGCCCCCGAGGGTGTTGCCGGGGATGGTTCGGCTCGGGTGGGTGGCGTAAGTCACGACCCAGCCCCCAAGGGTGTTACCGGAGACGATCTGTGACACCCCAGTGTCACCTAGGGTTTCTCTCAAATGCCAAACCAAGAACCATTATTTTATGTGAACCAAAAGAAAGCATGAACATCAAATAACTTAAGTACTAAAAGATTCACCAAGTATATACTTAAAAGTATCATGATCCAAACAATTGAGTCTTTTAAAAAGATAAGAATGTACAACCCTAATGAAAACCCTAAGTGAGCCCCATGAGCTAAATTCAAGAAAGTAAGAAAAAGGGGATGAAAAGTTTAAAATTTTGACTTGAGCCAATTATAAAAATTGAAGTATATTTAATGAGCAACAAGAAAGGTTGAGAAAGCTTAGCCAAAATAACACAAGAAAAAAACCCCAAATCAAGCTTCTCATGTGGGGACTTAATGGGAATTCTGAATTTCAGAATTCTGAAATTCAGACCTTGAGCCAAAGATCAGGGATGTTCACCTTGATCCCCAACTCGAATCCTAATGGCCCCATTGACAAAATTGTGTCTAACTAACCCCTCTGTCGTGTGCCAGAAGATGGCATTGGGACGCAAGCCCTAGACACGACAAAACCTTGGATTTGCCTCAGGATGGAGCAGGGAGACAGACCGGATTTCCTGGCTCCATATCTCTGCAACCAGTAGGCAAAATCCTTTGACCCCCACACAAGAATGGTAGCTTGTAGGGAGGAGAAGAGGTTTTGTGCACTGACCAAGGTGAGAGCAGGCTCGGATGAGCGACCACACGTGCCAGAACTTGGGCAGAACGCACGGGCACACGTGTTCGACCCTGGTCGGCACGCCAGAGCTCGCCCAACCCGCGCGCGCGCTCGCCCCGGCGTCCGGTCAAGTCCGCCGCGCCTATAAAGCCTCCCCAGGCGCACCTCACTTCGCCCCGCACTCACCCTCACCGGCCAGCCACTTTCCCTTAGCTCCGGCGAGCTCAATTCCGCCCACCATTGCCGCCAGAGCCTCGGCCATCGTGGCCATCCCACCCCAGCCATCCTCTGGGCAAGCCAGTGCTTCGGCTAGCTCCGCCAGTAGCCCGTGAAGCTTGCCAAGCCCTCGGACCCGGCCGGACTTCACCAGAGGCCCGAGATCGACCTCACCGGACTTCGGTCTTCCGCCGCCGCGCGTGGACCGAGCTATCCAGTGAGTCTCCGACCGATTCCTTGCACCCATATCTTCTCTGGCATCCCGTGAACCTCTCTGACCCATCCAATTGCTCTATCTCGCCGTGACCAGGCCGGACTCCTCGCCGCCGACGAGCATCCCCGCCTACGCGCGTGGACCGACCAACTCCGGCCATCCCCGACGGCGACCCACAACTCGTTGTGATCCCCGAGACCTCCCCTACGTCCTCGACCACTTCACCAGAGCAATCTCGCCGCCGGTAAGCCCCTCCGCCCTTTCTTCCGCCGTGGTTACTGTTTGAGGTAGAAGAAGGACCTCGGGTTAGGATCCGTAGAACCCGAGGGGTTTTCTGTAACGTCAGCGACTCATGTGAATAGTAGCTTAAGGACTGATTCGCGAGGAAAACTTCAAAACCCGCCAGGGACCCCAGTGCAAAGTGGATTTCCATTAAATCATTTCTGTTAATCTTTTTTAAAATGACCAGAGAACTTAGAAAATCCATAACTTGATGAATTTTTCATAAAAAGTTGTCAAACCAATTTTGCTAGCTCCTGAATATTATGAACTATCATTTAAAAATGATAAACCCTATGCTTTTTGTTCAAAATTTTAGAGTTTAAAATTAAAAACAGAAACCCACCAAACCTTGTTTAATTAAGAAAAATTAGTTTTTCTCCTGTGCTGAACTTAAAAAAATTTGTAGATGTTTAAACCTCATTTAGACACTGTTTAAAAATGGTAGGGACCCCAGCATTAGAAATTATGATGTAGTTATTCATTTAAAGCTAATTTGTCCAAAACTTAGGAAAAATCAGAAAGGCATTAGAAATTAATGAACAATGATTAAGATTATTTTTCCTAGTTTACTTATGTAACAGAGAACCTAGGAAAAATAAAGAGACCATTAATTTGGACCAGTCTTAGATTAAGATGATTTATTTAGCCTTATATAGACTGAAAATCAATTATTAGAAGGGCAAAACTATAACCAAAATGATTAATAAAAATCCAGTGGACTTACAACCACCAGAGCCCCACTACAAAAATAAAGAACACCTCAGTTCAACTTTTTAAGTAAGGAGAATAAATATAAAATGATAATGAGGCATTCTCCAAATAAATCATAAACAACCCCTAATAATATGATAATGGGCAACCAAAAATTAGCTAAGTCCATGATGAGATAAACCATCAGAGAAAAATGCCAACCCATGAAGAAGAAGCAAATTCTTATCTATTGCTACTGTTTTATGAGAAAGGCCACTAAATTCAAATAATGCATACCACCCCTCTCCTTAAGCAAAAAGATGCCAAACTTCAGAATGATTGCTCTTGCACAAAACAATAACTAAGAAAAATAAGAACTCTGTTGTTTGATATTTTTCAATTATAGTGGTAGTAGAAAGCACCTATTTGGCTAGAAACTTGAGAAAACCATAGTAAAATAACTAAAAGGTATTAATGGCTAGAAAATTTTATCAAGTCATGTTATAACACCTAAAAGCCAGCAAAATTAAGTTTTAGAGAATTACCCACTGTTAAATAGTAGTTGTAGTTCAAAACACCCCTTCTGCCCTAGAATTTAATAATTTTGTCTAGAGGAAACTATTCACTTTCTGATTCCCAAATTTTAAGACAGAGAAACATACACCAGTACCAAGCCACTGTAATTTTTGCAGAATTTTTAGAATTATATAAAAGCAACTTGTAGTTCAAACCCACTCCAAAACATTAAAAAGAATAAAAGAAAAAGGAAAAGAAGAAATAAAACTCACCCCAACAAGCCTATCTTGAATACTTATTAACTCTCACTAAGACTTAAAAAGAATTCGGTGGAACCCCCAGAAAACAAAACCTACCCCTTGCCTTAGCTAAGTTTAACTTAAATTACCAAGTATACCACCCAAGGGTCTTACACAAGTAAAGTAACCTTGTTTAACTCAAGAAGATCATACACCTTAAAGTTGTAATTTCTAGAAGCACATATCATATCATGCATATATCTTATGCATTGCATTCATTAGATTGTAACCTTGCTGACGGAGAGTACGTGCTCATCCCCGAGCAAGGACCTGTCCAAGAGGAGGACCAGGAGCAGGCTTCAGAGGCTGCTATTGAGGATCTCCCTGCAGCCCCAGCAATTGAAGGCAAGCCCCGGTTTTATGCATAACCGTTTATATATGCTACTTTACTACACTTAATGTTTGTAGGTTTGTAATGTGCACTTAAGTGTAGGAGTTGCTTGAAACCTCTAATTGCATGAACTTAGGATCCCCTTTTTGAGATGAATACTAGTATGCTAGGTCGAGTAGCTGCATGCTAATCAGGATCTCGGTAGAAGTCGAGTGATTTTTCTAGCACTCGCGCGAGGTCAGGAATTGATTGTATTCATCTTGATAACGGGGTATATGTTGGTCTAGGGACTTGGATCCAGGGAGGATGTCTTGTCCATGAGACGGGAAAAAGAATTAAGGATTAATGTGTGGATACCTGAGTCAAGCTTTTGAACGTACTAAGCACATGCCGGGAAATATGGTAACCGGTAAACCTAGTACCTGAGTGAAGCCGGGCGCGGACTTTATCCCTCATGCGACCTGAGACTGGGTCTCCCATGCTAGCTATGGTGGGTACAAGTGCGGTCACTGCACGGCGGCAGCCGGGGTCAGTGGAGCATTGTATACCAAGGCGGTGAGGCCTGGACGCGAACGGGGAATCGATGGGGACGGTTGTCATGTGCAGGGTCGGAGTACCCTGACATGCCGTGTGTTTAGGTTTACCTTGCAAGGATAAAACTCGATTCGAATCGTCTGCTTCTCGCAGCTAATGAGACTGCTTGATTCCTTGTACTGCATCGAGTAAAAAGTGAAATGTGGTTACATAAGATAACTTGTTGATTGAATTAAATTGATTGTTACCATGTATGCTTAGAAGGAGCAATCTAGCTAAGTTAATGATGATAGAAACTGGAAAGCTAAAACTTTGCTTTTAGAAACAGCTAGTGCTTTTGGCAAACCAAACCCCTCAGCCAAACAGCTGCATAGTCTAGAGGTAGAGGAGTAGATTCCTCACACCGGGTAAGTCTAGCTGAGTATTAGTATACTCAGCCTTGCTTGTGGCAAAATTTTTGCAGGTACTATTCAGGAAATGGTTGATGGTGTGACTTGTCCTACCACCCTGCCACCGGGTTGGACGGTCGAGTGGGATGTTGCTCCGGCAGGAGAGGAGCACGAGGAGTAGTGGGCTAGGCCTTGCCCAAGTCCTCGATACCGACGACATCGATTATCCGCTGCACTTTATTTTGTGAACTTTTATTTGCTACTCAAAAAACTCCGATTATGTAATAACTCAGTACTTAATTTGTGAATTCCTGTTTTATTGTATTGCTTCTGTGACTCACCTTCGTGTGAGACTGTGGAATTTGATCCTGGTTAAGTGGCTCCATCAGACTAGATCTGAGGGACTGACGGGTTATTCCGATTTAAGTGTGTTACGGCCCCTGAGGCGTGACTTAGGCACTTAAGCTGGAATAATTCGGGTGGTTCCGCCACAGCTGGTATCGGAGCAAATTCCACCACAGAGAAGGACAATAAACCATGAATACCAATTTTCAAAATCTAAAACTTGCCTAGAAACTGTTATGGATCGTCAGGACTAGACCGCTAGACCTAGGACGAAAGGCCTTAGGCATAGAGGGAAAATGGGTGGCTAATTACTTAGGCCCGTGGGCCAGTACTTATATTTTCAAGGATGCCCTGAAAAGCACCCTATTTTCTTTCGAGAGGCAACGTTTTCTTTTTCCAGCATGCATGCATTATAAAACCTCAAAGAGGAATTAAAATTTGAGCTAACCCACTTTCTTTAAAACCATCCGGGCTCTCTTTTTCTTTTTCCTTCCACCATAATCTTTACCTTGGATTCCCCTCCGCAGATGAATTCACCCACCCCCGCCAGTGGAGGAGACTCTTGTTTCAGTTCTGACTTCCTTTCTCGCGATGGTTTTTCTTCCATCTTGTGGGAAGTGCTTAACTCCGCCGGCTACCCTATGCCCCCTTTGTACACGGTGTAGTTGTATGAGGAGCATCGGGTACCTCGTTGTCGGGTCTGGCCGACTTTGGAGGCACATCCCCTTCAGCTGGTTTGGCGTTCTCTTGATTCTGGGACAATTGGACTCAGGATAGACGACACCGTTGAAGCAGCAGCCATGAAGGCCCTGACAACTTTCTGTGGCTATCATCCCCTGGAGATGGTGATGCACCCCTTGGGACTCTTCCCTGCTGAGAGGAAGGATGATCCCATGTGGTGTAACCGCGTGAGCCATGTGAAGGATGTGTGGGCAATGTATCCTGACTTGGTTGGGAGGGTCACTGTTCAGTGCATGAGTGCGCTGTACCGCCTTCAGGCCCTTCAGAGCGATGCTATGGCACTCCTTGCCAACACCGCTCAGACTGCCAAGCTCACTCTCGACAGTCGGGAAGATTTTGTGGTCGACCTATCCACCGAGTTGGTAGAGAAGGATCTGCAGGTGGAGAGGCTGAGCCAGCGCATCACCACCTTGGAGCAGCAGGTGGAGATCCGAGACAACACTATTGATGTCTTGGAGAACTAGCTTCATGATGTGTAGAGAGAACTCGAAGAAGCGAATGACCACCTGGACATGCACCACTTGGAGTTGGAGGCCAATGAAGCAGGAAGCGAGGGAGAAGAGGATCCCGAGGAGCTAGGACCAGCCCCTGGTGCCAATGGGACTACCTCCGCGATGCCCCCTTCGCCCGCATCCAGTGTCGCTTCCACCGCTCAGGGTTAAGCAGTCGCTTCGGCACTTTTCGGCGGGAAGAAACCTATGCGAGCTTAGTAATATCACATTTTGGACTAGGCTTATGGGTACTTTCCCCTGATTGATGTAACCCTGTGAACTTTTGAAATCTGTGGGATGTTTGTCACCATGTTATCTTCATTTCGAACCTAATATTATGATTATGGCATTTTTCCTTCCATATGAGATGATATCTTGTCATTCGAAACTGTGAGTTGGGATAACAATGGCGGCAATCTCTGTTTTCAGATGGCAGCTAGGCAGCGTCGCGGGCATAACGAGCATGTTCCCCCGCCACCTCCTCCAGCTCCCACAGTGCAGGAGCTGATGGCCCAGCAGAATGAGATTCTGCGACAGCTCTTGCAGCGCCACCCCCACCCTCAGCAGCATGGTGGAGGCCAGCCTCAGCGACCTCCGGCAATGGCCACTTACCAGGAGTTTCTGAGCACGCAGCCGCCCCTGTTCACCAAGGCAGAGGATCCGTTGGACGCCGACGTATGGCTTCGCGTCGTCGAGTCCAAGTTTCCCCTCCTCACAGGAGACTGCCCTGATGCTACTAAGACCCGCTTCGCCGCGCAGCAGCTTCGCGGATCTGCTCGGACTTGGTGGGATCATTTCCGTGCTATGCTCCCCGCTGATCATGAGGTATATTGGGAGGAATTCAAGACTGCCTTCAGAGGACACCACATCCCAGCTGGCATTCTTGATCGGAAGTTGAATGAATTTCTGGCCCTTAATCAAGGAACTCGCACGGTACTGCAGTATGTGCAAGCCTTCAACGACCTGTGCCAGTATGCAGGGTACCATGCCGATTCTGATGAGAAGAAGAGGGATCGCTTCCGCAGGGGTCTCAATACCAAGCTGCTGGAACGACTCAACACTGTCCGGGCTGATAGCTTCAATGAGTTGGTCAACATGGCCATCTCCCAGGAGGATTGCATTGTTGCTCACCGGGCAGAGAAGAAGAGAAAGGCACCAATGGCAGCACCATCCGCTCAGGCTCAGAAGTTCCGGATTGTCTCTCACAATTAGAGCAGGGGTTTTCAGCAGCAGGCAGGCAGATGGGTGATCAGGCCACCTCAGCAGCAGCAGCCGGCACCCAACCGCTACCCAGCTCCCGCCCCAAGGAACAACCAGCCTCAGCAGCAGCAGTTCCGCCAGGGCAATGGGAACAAGTGTTTCACTTGTGGCAATGTGGGCCACTATGCCAAGAATTGTCCCAGGAACCAGCAGAGGCAGATGCCAACACCAAATCAAGACAAGGGAAGAAAGCAGAAGGTGCAAGTCAGGCAAGGGAAGCTCAACTTCACCACTCTGGAGGAAATACCTGAAGGAGCTCCTATCATGACTGGTATCTTTTCAGTTTATAATCAACCTGCTTTAATTCTGTTTGATTCTGGTGCATCTCATAGTTTCATTAGCCAAAAGTTCAGTGCTAAATGTAAACTGCCATTCTCTCACTCAAAAGGGTCATTTAGGATAGTCACACCTGGGGGTAAAATTGCAACTAATCAATTAAACCAAAGTGTGCCTATTCAACTGGGAAGCCACATTATCAAAACCACTCTTCTTGTGTTGGGATTGGAAAATGTGGACATTATTCTAGGAGCAAATTGGATGACCTTGCACCAAGTTGTGCTTGATATAGCCAGTCGTACCGTGGAAGTTAATTCTCCGTTCTGTGGGAACTTCACTTTAATTCTGCCCAGTCAAGGTTTTACTCAGTCATGTGCTTTCTCTATGACGGAGTTACCTTTGAAGAAAATCCCAGTGGTCTGTGAGTATGCAGATGTCTTTCCTGATGAGTTGCCAGGAATGCCACCGGACCGGGATATTGAATTCGCCATCGAGTTGCAACCAGGAACGGCCCCAATTTCCAAAAGGCCCTACCGGATGCCACCCGCTGAGTTGGCAGAGTTGAAGAAGCAATTGCAAGAATTGCTGGATAAAGGATTTATTCGCCCAAGCACTTCGCCTTGGGGATGTCCAGCACTATTTGTAAAGAAGAAGGATGAAAGCTTGAGGCTGTGTATAGATTACCGCCCTCTTAATGCGGTGACAATCAAGAACAAGTATCCTTTGCCTCGTATTGATGTTCTCTTTGACCAGTTGGTCGGGGCCAAGGTATTTTCCAAGATAGACCTTCGCTCTGGCTACCATCAGATCAAGATACGAGCAAGTGATATTCCGAAGACGGCATTCTCAACCAGATATGGGCTATATGAATTCTTGGTGATGTCATTCGGGCTGACAAATGCACCAGCATATTTCATGTACCTAATGAATTCTGTTTTCATGCCTGAATTGGACAAGTTCGTGGTAGTTTTCATCGATGATATTCTGGTGTACTCAAAGAATGAAGAAGAACATGCCGGGCATTTGCATGTAGTGCTTCAACGTCTGCGAGAGCACCACCTTTATGCCAAGTTATCCAAGTGTGATTTTTGGCTAAAGGAAATCAAATTCTTGGGTCACACTATCTCTCAGGCCGGAATAGCTGTTGATCCTGATAAAGTGCAAGAGCTGATGAACTGGAGGCCGCCAACAACTGTTCGTCAGATTCGGAGTTTTCTGGGATTAGCAGGTTATTACCGAAGATTTATTCCGGACTTCTCTCGAATTGCGAAGCCTATTACTGAGTTGCTGAAGAAAGAAGTCAAATTTGTCTGGAGTCAGAAGTGCGAAGATGCCTTCCATGCATTAAGGCAGCATCTGACCATAGCACCAGTGTTGGCACAGCCTGACAACAGCAAGCCTTTCCATGTATATTGCAATGCCTCTGGCACAGGGCTAGGTTGTGTCTTGATGCAAGACAACCGAGTCATTGCTTATGCCTCAAGAGCACTCAGGCCTCATGAGCAGAACTATCCCACTCATGACCTTGAGCTAGCAGCAGTGGTTCATGCATTGAAGATGTGGAGGCACTACCTAATGGGGACCCACTGCAACATCTTCACTGATCATAAGAGCCTTAAGTACAATTTTACTCAGGCTGATCTCAACATGAGGCAGAGAAGATGGCTAGAGCTGATCAAGGATTATGACCTGGAGGTACATTACCACCCAGGAAAAGCTAATGTGGTAGCAGATGCCTTGAGCCGGAAGATGCAGTGCAATTGTATTCTGATGGATTCTCGCATTAACACCTTGTGTGATGAGTTGAGCAAGATGCAAATTGAAGTAATTCCTTCTGGTTCTTTGTCTCACATTTCTGTTGAGCCAGCTTTGCAAGACCAGATCATCATGGCCCAGCTCAGTGACAAGGGAGTGCAAATTATCAAGGAGAATCTCCATCAGAAGGTCAAGAAGTATAATTGTTTCCGCCAGGATGATAAGGGTGTGTTGTGGTTTAAAAACAGATTGGTGATTCCTAAGGACCAGGATCTCAAGAGGAAAATTTTGGACGAAGCTCATCTCTCCAAATTCTCTATGCATCCGGGAAGCACCAAGATGTACCATGATCTGAAGCCTTTGTACTGGTGGACCAGAATGAAGAGGGAGATAGCCTAGTATGTATCAGAATGTGACACCTGTCAGAGGGTAAAGGCAAGCCACTTGAAGTCAGCTGGAGCTTTGCAACCCCTGTCCATACCTTCATGGAAGTGGGATGACATCAGCATGGATTTCATTGTGGGTCTGCCCAACACCTCTCGTCATCATGATTCGATTTGGGTTATTGTGGACCGATTGACGAAAGTGGCACATTTTCTTCCTGTGCACACCACTGATAAGGCTCAGAAATATGCAGAATTGTATATTGACCGGATCGTGTGTTTGCATGGATTACCTCGGACCATTGTTTCTGACCGAGGAGCCCAATTTGTTGCCAGATTTTGGGAACAATTGCAAGAGTCTCTGGGAACTAAGCTAATCAGAAGTTCAGCTTACCACCCACAGACTGATGGTCAGACGGAAAGGGTAAACCAAATTCTGGAGGATATGCTGAGAGCTTGTGCGATCGATTGTGGCAAGAACTGGGATAAGCACCTCTCCTTAGCAGAGTTTGCTTATAACAATAGTTACCAATCCAGCATAAAGATGGCACCTTTTGAAGCTCTCTATGGAAGAAGGTGCAGGACACCACTCAATTGGTCTCCACCTGGTGAGAGAGAAGTTTTTGGACCTGACTTAGTGACTGAAGCCGAAAGGAAGGTCAAAATAATCAGGAAGAATCTAGAAGCTGCTCAGGCCAGGCAGAAGAGTTACCATGATAAGAGAAAGAAACCTCTCCAGTTCGAGGTGGGAAGTTTTGTATACCTCAAGGTATCACCCACCAAGGGAATGCAGAGGTTTGGGATCAAAGGCAAGCTAGCCCCTCGCTACATCGGACCTTATGAGATCATAGAAGCATGTGGACCCGTGGCATACAAGCTGAAGTTACCTTCAAAGATGTCTGCCATTCACGATGTATTCCATGTATCTCAACTGAAGAAGTGTGTTCGATTGCCGACTGAGATCTTAGCAGAGCCAGAATTGGAGATAGAGTCAGATCTATCGTACCAAGAGTACCCCTCCAAGATTCTGGATTGCAAGGAGAAATCAACTCGGGCTAAATCGATCAAGATGTACAAGGTCCAGTGGAGTAATCACTCAGAGGAGGAAGCTACTTGGGAAACCGAGGAATTCCTGAGATCCAACTTCCCCGATTGCCTACCTAAGGAAGCTGGTACGTAATCACACCCAACCCCTCCTCCTGCCCTTCGAATCTAATTTTCAAAAATATAATCTTAATTCAGAATGAAGTAACTATGAAGTAAGACTTAAAAAGGGCTTCCTTCTGAAGTTGCAAAGAGAATGACATTCAAAGAACAGTTTTACCCTGATAATAACAACACTCACCCATTTTCTATAAGTCTCACCCTTCGCTTCACCCCGGGAGGACTCTGGCCCGAATCTCGGGACGAGATTCTTTAAGGGGGGAAGGCTGTGACACCCCAGTGTCACCTAGGGTTTCTCTCAAATGCCAAACCAAGAACCATTATTTTATGTGAACCAAAAGAAAGCATGAACATCAAATAACTTAAGTACTAAAAGATTCACCAAGTATATACTTAAAAGTATCATGATCCAAACAATTGAGTCTTTTAAAAAGATAAGAATGTACAACCCTAATGAAAACCCTAAGTGAGCCCCATGAGCTAAATTCAAGAAAGTAAGAAAAAGGGGATGAAAAGTTTAAAATTTTGACTTGAGCCAATTATAAAAATTGAAGTATATATAATGAGCAACAAGAAAGGTTGAGAAAGCTTAGCCAAAATAACTCAAGAAAAAAACCCCAAATCAAGCTTCTCATGTGGGGACTTAATGGGAATTCTGAATTTCAGAATTCTGAAATTCAGACCTTGAGCCAAAGATCAGGGATGTTCACCTTGATCCCCAACTCGAATCCTAATGGCCCCATTGACAAAATTGTGTCTAACTAACCCCTCTATCGTGTGCCAGAAGATGGCATTGGGACGCGAGCCCTAGATACGACAAAACCTTGGATTTGCCTCGGGTTTGAGCAGGGAGACAGACCGGATTTTCTGGCTCCATATCTCTGCAACCAGTAGGCAAAATCCTTTGACCCCCACACAAGAATGGTAGCTTGTAGGGAGGAGAAGAGGTTTTGTGCACTGACCAAGGCGAGAGCAGGCTCGGATGAGCGACCACACGCGCCAGAACTTGGGCAGAACGCACGGGCACACGTGTTCGACCCTGGTCGGCACGCCAGAGCTCGCCCAACCCGCGCGCGCGCTCGCCCCGGCGTCCGGTCAAGTCCGCCGCGCGCCCACGCCCTCGGCCGTGCCCGCCCGCGCCTATAAAGCCTCCCCAGGCGCACCTCACTTCGCCCCGCACTCACCCTCACCGGCCAGCCACTTTCCCTTAGCTCCGGCGAGCTCAATTCCACCCGCCATTACCGCCAGAGCCTCGGCCATCGTGGCCAGCCCACCCCAGCCATCCTCTGGGCAAGCCAGTGCTTCGGCTAGCTCTGCCAGTAGCCCGTGAAGCTTGCCAAGCCCTCGGACCCGGCCGGACTTCACCGGAGGCTCGAGATCGACCTCACCGGACTTCAGTCTTCCGCCGCCGCGCGTAGACCGAGCTATCCAGTGAGTCTCTGACCGATTCCTTGCACCCATATCTTCTCTGGCATCCCGTGAACCTCTCTGACCCATCCAATTGCTCTATCTCGCCGTGACCAGGCCGGACTCCTCGCCGCCGACGAGCATCCCCGCCTGCGCGCGTGGACCGACCAACTCCGGCCATCCCCGACGGTGACCCGCACCTCGTTGTGATCCCCGAGACCTCCCCTACGTCCTCGACCACTTCACCAGAGCAATCTCGCCGCCGGTAAGCCCCTCCGCCCTTTCTTCCACCGCGGTTACTGTTTGAGGTAGAAGAAGGACCTCGGGTTAGGATCGTAGAACCCGAGGGATTTTCTGTAACGTCAGCGACTCATGTGAATAGTAGCTTAAGGACTGATTCGCGAAGAAAACTTCAAAACCCGCCAGGGACCCCAGTGCAAAGTGGATTTCCATTAAATCATTTCTGTTAATCTTTTTTAAAATGACCAGAGAACTTAGAAAATCCATAACTTGATGAATTTTTCATAAAAAGTTGTCAAACCAATTTTGCTAGCTCCTGAATATTATGAACTATCATTTAAAAATGATAAACCCTATGCTTTCTGTTCAAAATTTTAGAGTTTAAAATTAAAAACAGAAACCCACCAAACCTTATTTAATTAAGAAAAATTAGTTTTTCTCCTGTGCTGAACTTAAGAAAATTTGTAGATGTTTAAACCTCATTTAGACACAGTTTAAAAATGGTAGGGACCCCAGCATTAGAAATTATGATGTAGTTATTCATTTAAAGCTAATTTGTCCAAAACTTAGGAAAAATCAGAAAGGCATTAGAAATTAATCAACAATGATTAAGATTATTTTTCCTAGTTTACTTATGTAACAGAGAACCTAGGAAAAATAAAGAGACCATTAATTTGGTCCAGTCTTAGATTAAGATGATTTATTTAGCCTTATATAGACTGAAAATCAATTATTAGAAGGGCAAAACTATAACCAAAATGATTAATAAAAATCCAGTGGACTTACAACCACCAGAGCCCCACTACAAAAATAAAGAACACCTCAGTTCAACTTTTTAAGTAAGGAGAATAAATATAAAATGATAATGAGGCATTCTCCAAATAAATCATAAACAACCCCTAATAATATGATAATGGGCAACCAAAAATTAGCTAAGTCCATGATGAGATAAACCATCAGAGAAAAATGCCAACCCATGAAGAAGAAGCAAATTCTTATCTATTGCTACTGTTTTATGAGAAAGGCCACTAAATTCAAATAATGCATACCACCCCTCTCCTTAAGCAAAAAGATGCCAAACTTCAGAATGATTGCTCTTGCACAAAACAATAACTAAGAAAAATAAGAACTCTGTTGTTTGATATTTTTCAATTATAGTGGTAGTAGAAAGCACCTATTTGGCTAGAAACTTGAGAAAACCAGAGTAAAATAACTAAAAGGTATTAATGGCTAGAAAATTTTATCAAGTCATGTTATAACACCTAAAAGCCAGCAAAATTAAGTTTTAGAGAATTACCCACTGTTAAATAGTAGTTGTAGTTCAAAACACCCCTTCTGCCCTAGAATTTAATAATTTTGTCTAGAGGAAACTATTCACTTTCTGATTCCCAAATTTTAAGACAGAGAAACATACACCAGTACCAAGCCACTGTAATTTTTGCAGGATTTTTAGAATTATATAAAAGCAACTTGTAGTTCAAACCCACTCCAAAACATTAAAAAGAATAAAAGAAAAAGGAAAAGAAGAAATAAAACTCACCCCAACAAGCCTATCTTGAATACTTATTAACTCTCACTAAGACTTAAAAAGAATTCGGTGGAACCCCCAAAAAACAAAACCTACCCCTTGCCTTAGTTAAGTTTAACTTAAATTACCAAGTATACCACCCAAGGGTCTTACACAAGTAAAGTAACCTTGTTTAACTCAAGAAGATCATACACCTTAAAGTTGTAATTTCTAGAAGCACATATCATATCATGCATATATCTTACGCATTGCATTCATTAGATTGTAATCTTGCTGACGGAGAGTACGTGCTCATCCCCGAGCAAGGACTTGTCCAAGAGGAGGACCAGGAGCAGGCTTCAGAGGCTGCTATTGAGGATCTCCCCGCAGCCCCAGCAATTGAAGGCAAGCCCCGGTTTTATGCATAACCGTTTATATATGCTACTTTACTACACTTAATGTTTGTAGGTTTGTAATGTGCACTTAAGTGTAGGAGTTGCTTGAAACCTCTAGTTGCATGAACTTAGGATCCCCATTTTGAGATGAATACTAGTATGCTAGGTCGAGTAGCTGCTTGCTAATCAGGATCTCGGTAGAAGTCGAGTGATTTTTCTAGCACTCGCGCAAGGTCAGGAATTGATTGTATTCATCTTGATAACGGGGTATATGTTGGTCTAGGGACTTGGATCCAGGGAGGATGTCTTGTCCATGAGACGGGAAAAAGAATTAAGGATTAATGTGTGGATACCTGAGTCAAGCTTTTGAACGTACTAAGCACATGCCGGGAAATATGGTAACCGGTAAACCTAGTACCTGAGTGAAGCCGGGCGCGGACTTTATCCCTCATGCGACCTGAGACTGGGTCTCCCATGCTAGCTATGGTGGGTACAAGTGCGGTCACTGCACGGCAGCAGCCGGGGTCAGTGGAGCATTGTATACCAAGGCGGTGAGGCCTGGACGCGAACGGGGAATCGATGGGGACGGTTGTCATGTGCAGGGTCGGAGTACCCTGACATGCCGTGTGTTTAGGTTTACCTTGCAAGGATAAAACTCGATTCGAATCGTCTGCTTCTCGCAGCTAATGAGACTGCTTGATTCCTTGTACTGCATCGAGTAAAAAGTGAAATGTGGTTACATAAGATAACTTGTTGATTGAATTAAATTGGTTGTTACCATGTATGCTTAGAAGGAGCAATCTAGCTAAGTTAATGATGATAGAAACTGGAAAGCTAAAACTTTGCTTTTAGAAACAGCTAGTGCTTTTGGCAAACCAAACCGCTCAGCCAAACAGCTGCATAGTCTAGAGGTAGAGGAGTAGATTCCTCACACCGGGTAAGTCTAGCTGAGTATTAGTATACTCAGCCTTGCTTGTGGCAAAATTTTTGCAGGTACTATTCAGGAAATGGTTGATGGTGTGACTTGGCCTACCACCCTGCCACCGGGTTGGACGGTCGAGTGGGATGTTGCTCCGGCAGGAGAGGAGCACGAGGAGTAGTGGGCTAGGCCTTGCCCAAGTCCTCGATACCGACGACATCGATTATCCGCTGCACTTTATTTTGTGAACTTTTATTTGCTACTCAAAAAACTCCGATTATGTAATAACTCAGTACTTAATTTGTGGATTCCTGTTTTATTGTATTGCTTCTGTGACTCACCTTCGTGTGAGACTGTGGAATTTGATCCTGGTTAAGTGGCTCCATCAGACTAGATCTGAGGGACTGACGGGTTATTCCGATTTAAGTGTGTTATGGCCCCTGAGGCGTGACTTAGGCACTTAAGCTGGAATAATTCGGGTGGTTCTGCCACATGATCCGGCTCAAGTGGGCAGCGCGAGCTATGGCCCAGCCCCCGAGGGTGTCCGAGCGGGGTCTCCCTCTTGTACTTCCATGGATGTTCACATCGGATCTCCTCCACCCTCTGGTGGCATGGTGGTGGCCCAAGTTTCTAGTCAGGGAGTCGCCTTAGAGGCTAGCGTTCCCGCTGACCTGGTTTTGGGCTCTGTTGACGGTACTGAGTTGGTCCCTGCTGGTTCATTGCAAGCTGCGTCGGGTGGCGACTTTATGCCAGGCCATCACTTGATCTCTCACGATTTGGGTGTCCCTTCGTTCTTCTCCAACCTCCAGGTATTGTGATATATTTTAGCTTGACTTTTATACCGCATGAACTTCTGTTATTACATTTATCTGTTCTCAATATCAGGCGTTGGTGGACGGGATGGCTAGTCAGCTGAGGTCGCAAGGTGTGTCTGTTCCAGAAGGAACTTCGTCTCTGGCACGTTGGAATCCGGTGTTGCTTCAACAGCGTGTCTTTGACTTGGAAGCGGCGAATGCTAGTTAGTGCTCTTTTGATTCCTTTCGTCTGCCTTATTGAATTGTTTCACATTTTGACCCCCTTTGCTTGATTTTTTCTCGCCAGGCATGGCTCGGCAGATTTCTGTTCTTGAAGAAAAACATTCTCAAGGTCAGGCTGAACTGGTCCAGCGGTGTTCTGATTTTGAGGAAAAGTATTCCCAAAGCCAAACTGAGCTGGCCCAGGTCTCTGCTGCTCTAAATGCTGCTAACACGCTGAACTCTACTCTTCGCGTTCAGCTTGATTCTGAAAAGGGACTTGTGAAGCTGCGCCTTGTATTGTTGCGTTCTTATTGCTGGCCTGATGTATGAAGGAGTTGATTCTTGCTCGCAGGAAGAAAAACGTGCCCTTGTTGCTTCTCGCGATAATCTGGACAGACTGTATCGTGACTCTAGCAACTCGTTGACCATTCTGGAAAGGAGTCATCGTTTCACCATGGAGGAGTTAGATAATCTTCGCTGTAGGCTGCAGGAATCCACGGATGACGTGATCCGTCTCAGGCAGTTGATATCGGCTAAGGATGCTGCTATCAAGGAACTGCGCGCTTCCAAGAAGTCCATCGCCCAGGAGCTGGAGACCGCTCAATTGGCTGCCAAAGTTGCTGAAGAAACTTCCATTACTCTGAGGGCCCAGCGCGACAGAGCCATGGATAAAGCCATTCGCGCGGGGCGAATCTTGATGAGGAGACCCGGCGTGGTTGTTCCTGAAGACATAAGGGCTGATGTGAATGCTGCTCCTGATTCCTCAAGTCGCCCGTCTTCGTCGGTTGCTCCTGAGAAAGATATTGCAAAATAGAGAAATATTTTGTGTGCTTTGATCGCGCAGTTAGCATGGTCGGATATTTGCTAGAGGACACCAGTTCGGCATTTGAATGATATTGCTACTCTCCTATTGTTTTAGAATTCAACAGTACATAAATTTGCAGTAGTAAAATGCTGAGTGATGGCTTTGAAACTTGTTTATGGGGTATAGAAGTCACCCCTATATGAGTAATCGTAAGCATGCGAGATCGCCTTAAGTCGTTACTGACTTAAATCGATTGCTTTTGTTAGTAGGGCATAGTGGTCACCCTGAGCTAAGTAAGCGCGAGCATGTTGCACCGCCTCAAGTCGTTGCCGACTTAAGCCGATTGCTCCGTTAGCAGGGCATAGTGGTCGCCCCGGGTTAAGTAAGCGCGAGCATGTTGCACCGTCTTAAGTCATTGCCGACTTAAGTCGATTGCTCCGTTAGCAGGGCATAGTGGTCACCCCGAGATAAGTAAGCGTGAGCATGTTGCACCGTCTTAAGTCGTTGCCGACTTAAGCCAATTGCTCCGTTAGCAGGGCATAGTGGTCACCCCGAGTTAAGTAAGCGTGAGCATGTTGCACCGCCTCAAGTCGTTGCCGACTTAAGCCGATTGCTCCGTTAGCAGGGCATAGTGGTCACCCCGAGTTAAGTAAGCATGAGCATGTTGCACCGTCTTAAGTCTTTGCCGACTTAAGCCGATTGCTCCATTAGCAGGGCATAGTGGTCACCCCGAGTTAAGTAAGAATGCTAGTCAATCATGAACAAACTGAGTATCTTTGAAGCCTTCTTTATTGATGACATATTTCCCGTTTTACAGAGTACATCGTTGTCCTGATAGCTTTTGAAATATAGCTAAGGATAAAACTTCCTGAGGTGTTCTATATTCCAGGAATTCCCAATTTCTGTGCCGTCCATTTGAGTGAGACGATATGATCCCGGCCGAGTGACTTCTGTTACTATGAACGGTCCTTCCCATAAGGGCGATAACTTGTGTCGTCCCTCCCCCGTTAGAATTCGGCGGAGGACGAGATCTCCTATTGAAAAGGATCGTTGTCGCACGGCCTTGTCGTGATAGCGTCTCAGAGTCTGCTGGTATCGTGCCGATTGAATTACTGCGTTCAGCCGCTCTTCTTCGAGTACATCGACATCTTCCAGCCTGGTTACTTCGGCCTCCGCTATACTTTCAATGATCAACCTGGGCGCCCCAAACTTGAGATCAGCAGGCAGTACTGCCTCTGACCCATAGACCATGAAGAAAGGAGTGTTTCCATGTAGAGCTCGGCTAGGTTGGGTTCTTAGGCTCCAAACGACGTAGGGCAATTCCCTTATCCACTTTCCTGCGAACTTTTCATTCTTATCGAAGACCCTTTTCCTGAGTGCCTCTAATATCATCCCGTTAGCTCGTTCGACCTGCCCGTTGGTCCTCGGGTGCGCTACCGAAGCATACTTGATCTGAATGCTCTTTTGCTCGCAGAAGTCGAAGAATTCTGAACTTGTGAAGTTGGATCCTAAGTCAGTTATGATATTGTTTGGTATTCCGAATCTGAATATTATGTCTTGTATGAATTCCACGGCCTTGGCTGAGGTTAAAGAAGCAATGGGTTTGAATTCTATCCATTTGGTGAATTTGTCGATTGCTACCAGTACATGAGTGTATCCTTCTTGAGCTTTCTTGAAAGGTTCAATCATATCCAGTCCCCAGCATGCGAACGGCCATGTTACTGGTATGGTCTGCAGCTGCTGTGCTGGTAGATGTTGCTGCTTTGATAAGTACTGGCAAGCTTCGCACCTCTGCACTAACTCGGCTGCATCGCTTTTCACGGTTGGCCAATAGAATCCTGACCTGAAGACCTTCCCGACTAGCGTCTTGGATGCTGCGTGTATTCCACATTGCCCAGCGTGGACCTCATCTAGAAGTCGCTTCCCAGTAGATGAGAGAATGCACTTCATGAGGACGCCTGACGCGCCCCGTCTGTATAATGTCTCCCCAATGACTGTGTAGTGGGCTGACTGTCTGGCGATGCGCTCGGCTACATTTTTGTCATCTGGTTCCTCTTCATTCTTTATATATCTGATGATCGACCTTCTCCAGTCATCAGAGTCTGACTCTGGTTGATTCACGATATTACACTCTTCTGCTTGATCCATTGAGATGCTTGGTTGTGGTATTTCTTGTACAAAGACTCCGGGTGGGACCTGAGTTTGACTGGATCCTAGCTTGGACAATACATCGGCTGCTGTGTTTCGATCTCTTTCTACATGATGAAATTCTAGGCCTTCAAATTTATCTTCTAGTTTCCGGATGGTAGTGCAGTATTTTCCCATTGAATCATTCGAACAGTCTCATTCTTTGTTTATCTGGCTTATGACTACCAGAGAATCTCCGTATACCATTAGTCTCTTGATGCCTAATGATATGGCGATGTTTAGTCCATGGATCAGAGCTTCATACTCGGCTACATTGTTGGAGGCTGGAAATAACAACTGGAGGGCATATTTGAGGTGTTCGCCTCCAGGTGCGATGAAGAGAATTCCCGCGCCTGCTCCCTGTAGCTTCAGCGAGCCGTCAAAATACATCCGCCATACTTCTGCAGTTTCTGGGTTCTCTGGTACTTGTTGTTCAGTCCATTCTGATACGAAGTCAACCAATGCTTGGGTTTTAATGGCAGTACGAGGTCGAAATTCGATGTCATGAGATCCCAGTTCACAGGCCCACTTGGCTATTCGGCCAATGGCTTCCTTGTTGTGAAGAATATCCCCTATCGGAAAACCGGTGACTACTATGACTTTGTGGTCATCAAAGTAGTGACGTAGCTTGCGGGCAGTTAGAAGTACTGCGTATAATAGCTTCTGAACTTGAGGATACTTTTTCTTCGAGGGACCCAGAACTTCACTGATGAAATAAACAGGGTGTTGCACTGGGTAGGCATGTCCTTCTTCTGCTCGCTCGACTACCAATGCGGTGCTTACCACGTGAGTCGTGCAAGAGATATACAGCAGCAGATCTTCAGCCGGTTGAGTCGATGTGGCTCGCCGTGGTGGTTTCAGTACTGGTGGGGTTGTCAAGAATTTCTTCAGTGCGTCTAGGGCTTCCTGCGCTTCTGAAGTCCACTGAAACTTGTCCACCTTCTTGAGTAGCTTGTAAAATGGTAAACCTTTTTCTCCCAGCCTAGATATAAATCTGCTCAGGGCTGCCATACATCCGATAAGTCGCTGAACCTTCTTTTGTGATCGTGGAGCTTCCATTTTCATGATAGCTTCAATCTTTTCCGGATTAGCTTCAATTCCCCGGTGGCTGACAATAAATCCGAGTAGCTTCCCTGCCGGTACCCTAAAGACACATTTTTCGGGATTAAGCTTCCATCGATATCGCCGTAGACTGTTGAAAACGAGCTGTAAGTCTTCGATGAAGTTTTCCGAGTTCTCTGTTTTGATTACCACGTCATCCACGTAGGCTTCCACACGCTTGCCCCAGTGATCGGCTAAGCATGTTTGAATGGCTCTCTGATAAGTCGCTCCAGCGTTTTTGAGGTCAAACGACATGGAGGTGTGGCAGAAAGCACCGAAGGGAGTGATGAACGCTGTCTTTTCCTCGTCTTCCTTTGCCAGACTGATCTGATGGTATCCGGAATAGCAGTCCAGAAAAGACAGCATAGAACATCCGGCGGTGAAGTCTACCACCTGATCTATCATAGGGAGCCCGAAGGGATCCTTTGGACAATGTTTGTTGAGATCTGTATAGTCGACGCACATGCGCCAATCCACTTTATTCTTTTTGAGTACAAGAACAGGGTTGGCTAACCACTCGGGATGTAACACTTCTCTAATGAACCCAGCCACGATCAAGCGGGCCAGTTCAGCGCGAATGGCTTCTCTTTTGTTGGGCGTGAAACGACGTAATTTTTGCCTGATCGGCCTTGCCTGGGGGTAGACCTTCAGTTTGTGCTCGGCCAGTTCTCTCGGGACTCCCGGCATATCCGCAGGTTGCCATGCGAATACGTCTCGGTTGTCTTGCAGAAACCGGACGAGCGCGCCTTCCTATTTATCATCCAGGCTGGAGCTGATGATGGCAGTCTCGCGTTCATCAGCGAACCCCAGATTGATCCTTTTAGTTTCTTCAGTCGGCCGCATAGAGGTCACGGCTTGAGCTTCGTTCGCCGATGCTGTAAGGTCTTCCTCAGGCTTAGAGTTCGCCTGGGCTGAAGAAGTCGCCGACGGTTTGATGGTGAGGGCCGCTTGGATGGCCATTCGGAAACATTCTGCGGCGCCTTGGAGGTCAGCGCGCACAGTTATGATTCCTTGTGGTCCTGGCATCTTCAATATCATGTACGTGTAATGCGGGATGGCCATGAACTTTGCCAATCCCGGCCTTCCAATGATGGTGTTGTACCCGCAGTCGAAGTTTGCCACCTCGAACCTCAGGAACTCGGTTCTGTAGTTCTCTGGAGTTCCGAAGGTGACGGGCATGTAGATGTGGCCCAGCGGGTATTCCCCCTCAGTCGGCACGATGCCGAAGAAAGGCGTGTCTAACTCGCGGAGCTCTTTGAGGTGAACTCCCAAGCCTTGGAGTGTTCGGGGGAAGGTGACGTTGATGCTGCTCCCCCCGTCCACTAACACCTTCTTCACCCTGCTCTCTCGGATCACCGGATCGACGAGGAGCGGGTATTTGCCTGGGTGGTCGAAGTTGAGCCATTGATCTGCCCGAGTGAAGGTGATCGGGTGCTCCGACCACCGGTACGGAGCGGGAGGACCGGTGGTCGCCACCAATATCTGGCGATCGTTGAGCTTTTGTTGTCTTCTGTTCTCCAGCGATCTGTGTCCGCCGAAGATGACGTTGACCTCCCTGTCAACGCGTGGGAAGGCTCCTCCTTCCCCCTCCTCTTGCTGCTGGGGTTGTCATGGCTCTTCCAGTCCTCCCCGCGGCGGAGGAGGAGGTAGAGGTTGGAAAGGTCGACCGTGTCCGATGGAGTGCTTGAAGTCCCTGCAGTTCCGCAGGGTGTGGCGCATGTCCTTGTGGTACGGGCACTAGGCGTCGAGGATGTCGTCCAGCGTGCGCTCGCCTCCGCGAGGTCCTCCCCGGGCGCGAGAGGCAGGTGGTCCGGCGGCGTGCACCTCTTCGCGAGGTCTTTTGTCCCAGCGTTTGTCGGGTTGCTGGTTCGCGTCGCGTCATGGCGCTGCCGGTGCGGGCTTCGCTCCCCCGATGAGGTCCTGAGCTCGCTCGTCGGCGGTGATGTAGAGGTCGGCTTCTCGGAACAGCTGCTCGGAGGTAGTCGGCGCTTTCTGCAGTATGGCTCGGACGAAGGCCGAGTCGTTGGATCCTCTGTAGAAGTCCTCGATCACGACCGCCTCCGTGACCTCGGGGATGCGATTTCTCATGGTCTGGAACCTTTTGAGGTACGACCGGAGAGTTTCATCCCCCCGGCGCTTGATGGATTTGAGGTCCCATGGTTGCGCTGGTTTGTCGGAGAGGGACTGAAAATTGGCGGTGAAGCGTCGACTGAAGTCGCTCCAGTCGTCGATGCAGTGTCGAGGTAGATGTCGCAGCCATTGCAGTGCGTCTTGCCCGAGGACAATGGGTAAGTACGCAGTCATTACGTCCTCGGATGCTCCGGCGGCTCGAGCGGCAGTGGTGTAGACGGCCAGCCAACCTCCTGGATCCTGCTTAGGTTCATATTTGTCGACATTGGATACCTTGAAGTTAGGGGGCCACTGAATGGCCCTAAGGCGTGGAGTAAGGGCTATCACTCCACACGCGTCCTCCTGTCGTTGGGGGTGATGTTTGTCCCGGGGAGGGGAGTAGTTGTTGTGGTTCCTCGATCGTCCTCGGGTAGTACCACCAGTCGAGGCCGTTGCTGACTCGGTCCTGGTTGCCTGACTCCGAGCTAGGATGCCATGATCCCTATCGTACTCCTCCCGGCGGCGGATCTCGTTCTCATGCCGTCGTTCACGTGAAGCGTTGATGGAGCTTCGCGCATCCCGGCGACTGTTGATGGCGTGTCGTAGATCGTTCGGCGGGTGAGCGAGCGGTAGAAGATGGTTGGCTGCCTGGGTGAACAGTCGTCGATAGCCCTCGGCGTCGGGAGTCCGAGGGAGTCCATCAGCTATCCGAGCTAGTACTCCTCCGACTTCACTCGGCGTGTTCATGGCTCGGGCGAAGTCGGGGTTCAGGTTGCGACCGAAGAGTGGATTTTCCCGGCGCTGCCTTGCGTCCTGCTCGGCTTGTTCCTGAGCTCGTCGGCGATCACGCCGTCAGGAGTTCCTTCGTTCTCTGAAGACGCGTTCCTCCGGAGTTTCTCCTATCTCCGAGACCTCGTCTCACGAGACAGGTTGCTCCGGATCCCGTTCTCCGGCCTCGTGATGTCGTCGGATGTTTCGGCGCCGATTTCTTCGTCGACGGGACTCCCGCTGAGGTGGTTCTTCCCCAGGCGCGGTCGGCTCGTCGTCGGAGACGGGAGGCGACCCCACTCTCCCGATGAAAAGAACGTTGGGGTAGAATGGCGTGGCTGTCGTGGCGATCTTCCTTTGGAGAGCTGGAGGTTGCGCTTCTCCGGTATTTTCGGAGTTTGTTGGAGGAGACTTCTTTTTTGGTGGATCTACAATGCGGTGTAGAGTTCCCTCTTCGTTTGCTATGGATGAGATCGTTCCAAAGCAGAACATGGATCCGGGACGGAGGGTGATCTTGCTGTGGAAGGTGACGACCATTGAGCTAGCTTAGATCGTCGACACACCCCCTACCTGGCGCGCCAGCTGTCGGTGTTTTGGGTCCGACCGCACACCCGGGGTTGCCCCTCAAGGTGTTTTAGGAGTAGGACGGTGTCACCGACTGTAGCTAAATGGTTCGTGCCAGATGCACGAAGAACAATGGACAGTATTTACTGGTTCAGGCCGCTTTGAGATGCGTAACACCCTACGTCCTGGCAAGTTTGCTCTGTATATGAGTTACAAGGTAGCTCTCTAAAGTGAGAACACAGAAAGTTGAGGTGGATGGCTGAGTGGTGGGATCGATCGTTTTGAAGGGGTGCCCCCTATGCCTTATATATTTGACCGTGAGGCAATACAAGCTGATATGATAACAACGTGCACCTAAAAGATAGTGAACTGTTTGAGCTTATCTTCCTATGACTTGGCCAACTTATCCTCACTTGGTTCCGTCGTACGGGGTCCTAGCGCGGGAAAGTCGGGTCTTCTGTTGCGGTGGCTTGTTCAACGCTGTGGGGCCGTCCGGGTTTGCGCCAACCCGGCCTTATGTCGATCTGCTTCGCTGGTCGTTCCTCCCTAGGCCCATGAAGGAGTGACCTCACGGGTTATTGGGCACTTGGGCCTTTCGTGAGGTCTTTTATCCTTCAAATGGACCCGGGGGATATCTGTCCCCCACAGTTTACAAATATCACAGGGACATCATTGTCATTTGTACTCAACAACTTGAACAACACCTTCTCCCTGCGTCGCCATCCTGCTTCATCGTGTCGAAGCTTTCTTTATCGTACATCACTTGGTCTATGTCGAAGCTTTTCTGGTAATGAAACTCCTGTAATACTTAATAATACACTAAAAACAAATGATTAGTTGTGTTTTTGAGGACCTTCGGAAGACGAAGGCCCCCAACAGACTCAATCAAGACCTTCAAGATCATGAAAGAATTCAAGACACATGATGGAAGCAGCTCAGATGTAGACACACAAAGAAACAAAAAATATATCACTTAGCAACACCAAATATATCAAAGGATGCATTAGATAAAACAATGGAGATGAGTATTAGTGTACCGAAGAAGGGCTACAAAGATAGAGTAAACCAGACGCGCAGGTGTTTACCAAGCATCACGCCGCATGTGGCACAAGATATGACAAAAGTCTATAATGTATTTTTGGAGGTACACATGGCAATAGATGTGTCAAGTGTGCCACTGTAACACCTTGAATTTGGGGGTATGAAATTTCTTTTCAAATATCCACCAAATTCAGGTGTTACCCTCTCTTTTCCATGCTTTTCTTTTCTTTCGCCTAAAGAGTGAAGTATTATTTTGTTTTATATCTATGTGTAAGCCTAGTAAATTAAAACCCTAGAGGTGCTTTGATTGTCGCATCATGCTGGAGCATACTTTCACTTTGTTTGATGAGTGAATTTGTGAAACATGTGTTTGATAAAGAATTCGATTTGAAGTAGTAGGAATAGAAAGGAGAGAATGAAAGAAAATAGAAAAAAGCCCAATAAACCCCCTCCCAGCCGACAGCCTAGCGCCACCTCGCCTTCCCCTGTGGCCCACCCCACGCGCTCCCAACCGCGTGGTTGGCCCACCCCGCGCGCCCGCAGGGAGCCATCCACCCAGCACCACCGCCCACGCCTGGCCCCGCGCGTCTGCTGTGGGACCCATCTGCCATCTCTCTCTTCCCCAACTTCCCTCCCTGCTCCCCCACGATGCATGTTCCTCACCCCTCATTTTCTCGGCTTCGCGCAAAACCGTCCGTGCACAGCAACCTCGTGCTCGCCCTCTCCCTCACTCTCGCCTCACCAGGAGTGGCGCGCTCTCGGCAGTGCGACAGTCAGCGCAACGGTTCAGTGGCCTAGCGCGGTGGCCCAGCGCGCGGCCAGCCCCGGCGTCCTAGCACAGCGGCCTAGCGGTGCGGTCCCCGGTGCCGAGGCGCGAGCTCGGCAGTCTGGCGGCCGAGCAGGCACTAGGCTTGGCCGGCCGAGGCCCCAGTGCTAGGCGGTTGAGGGAGATGGGGATGGTTGTGGCCACAACAGATCCCACCTTTTTGATTCTCTGTAGCTGTGTCCGTGTGGCCAATCCCTAACCAATCGTATTACGCCACGCCGCCTGGTTTGTTAATTAGTGATATGTTTTGTGTTAATCATTTGTTTCATACCGTTCAAATTGCGTTCACTTATAATCACTCATGTCAGTTAATTAGTTATTTATTTAATCATCCACAATTAAAATAGTAAGTTAGCCAAAGATAAGTAGTAGTTTTGATTTGCAGTTAATAAATGTAAATTAATATAACCATGTCGACTTAAATATTTGTAAACCCTAGAACCTAGGCTCTAGGACTCTAGCCATTGGAAGTATTAATGAAGCTCTTTTGGACTATGTGGCTTATTCTAGAAGCATATTTTCTTTTGACCAAATATCAAATAAACACATAAACTTATGCATCATGCTGGAATTTCATTGTTTGTGCATCAAACTCAAACATATAAATAAAACAAATCCAACTCCGAATTCAAAATTCATTTTCTTAAAAATACAGGGAATAAAAGAGTTGAAAATAATAATAAAAATAATAAAAATAATATTAAAGTAAGCAGTAGAAATATTACTTGCAATAGAACTTTGTTTGAGATTGAGAATTTGAAATTTAAGACAGCAATTTAAATTTGTCTTGAATTTGGAATTTTAGAAGAAGATAGAAAAGAAGAAAAGAAACAGAAAAAAAACTCTCTTCTCTGTACTTGGGCCGGAATTCTGCCTGGCCGGCCCATATCCACTTTGAGGCGGGCACTGACACCTAAGCCCCACACCTCAGTCGTGCCCATATGTTTGTTCTGCACCGCTGACAGGCGGGTCCGATGCTCTCTTCCGGTTGAACGTGCTTGGTTAGGCTAGCGAGTGGGCCCAGCAGATCAGGACCTTCCCCCGCAAGAATCGCGCGTGCAACTGAAATCCAAGCTGCGCGGCCTAGCCAATCCCGTCGGAGATAGATCCAACCGGTCTGCATATAAGCGGCCCTTGACTCTCTCTTCCAGCTAGCGAAGTCGCCGCCCTATCCCCACAAAAAACCGCAAGCGCCGAGTGGTTGGAGCAGCCATTGTTGTTGACAGGTGTTGGCGGTGGCCGCCATCCTTTGGCTCCGTTGTTCCACGCGTTTGGTCCAAGGAAGTGCTCGTGGGGTGTCACAGGAGAGTGAGGGTGACTTTCGCGGCATCGTCAGGCGAACCAGGGGCTCTGACGGTGAGCAATTCCTCGCCGACGTTGGTGTCGCACGGCGGGTTCAACTCACATCATCGCTGGGGACTTGCTGCTTCGTGTTCCACGGTGAGAATCCCCTCTCGACTCCTCTTTACATGTCACACATGGATTTAATGGATAAAACTAGGTGTGTCTCATAATTACGCCAAGAAAGAATAACACATATAATAACAGTGTATATAGATAAATATCATAATATTATAAAAGTAATTATTACATAGTAAAAGTCTTACAAAAATAAATGATAAATATAACATGAACTAATTTCCATCTATGACATCATAAAGTTGACTGAGAGACGTCACCTAAATCAATTCGTATTCCTCGTTGTACGGCTCCTCTCAGACCATATGTTCTTCTCTTGTGGAGGGTTTATATATCACAAGTGTGAGCTCACAAAAGATCATAGCTCAACAAGTTGTGGGGAATAATGTGCATGAACTCATCAAAGGTGAGAGTTCATGTGAAGTGTAAGGCTGATTAATAATAGGGGATAAAGCTGAGCATTGTTTTTAATTAGTTGGTCAAATTTTATTAGCAATCACTAGATGTAAGTAAATACCATACCAGAATAATAATAGAACAAATTTAATAATAAATCACATGCAATGCAAATGACAAATTGAATTTAGTTTCATAGTTTAATCATACGAGAGTCTTGAGCTGCTCATGACCGTGAGCACGGCTATTATACCAGTTTTACACTTTACAGAGGTTGTACCCTATACCCACAAGTCATGTTACCCATCTGCCAAGGAATCGTGACTCCCATACACCTCTACCAAGGAAGCGAGGCAGGATAACACTACGAGGTCTTTACAAAGTTCCATTAGCTTCAGAAAACCCGCTACAGTTTCTAGGAAGATGTCGGGGACCATAATTAGGGGTACCCTCAAGACCCCTAAATCTCAGCTGGTAACCCCCATTAGCACAAAACTGCAAAGGCCTGATGGGTGCGATTAAGTCAAGGATCGGTCCATTCAAGAGACACGATCGTACCTCGCCCGAGCCTAGCCTCGGGCAAGGGAAGCCGACCCCGGAGAACCTACGTCTCGTCCGAGGACCCCCCTCCGGCAACGGGCACGCTATCGACTCGCCCGAGGCCCAGTCTTCACCGAGAAGCAACCTTGGCCACATTGCCACGCCGACCGACCAAATCGCAGGGGCATTTAATGCAAAGGTGGCCTGACACCTTTATCCTGACGCACGCCCTCCAGTCGACAAAGCCGAAGTGACCGCAGTCACTTCGCCGCTCTACTGACCGGTCTGACAAGAGGACAGCGCCGCCTGCGCCGCTCCGACTGCTGAGCCACCCGACAGAGTGAGGCTGACAGCAGCCAAGGCTGGCCTCGGGCGTCATAGGAAACTCCGCCTCGCCCGACCCCAGGGCTCGGACTCGGGCTCAGCCCCGGAAGACGGCGAACTCGCTCCACCCGACCCAGGGCTCGGACTCGGGCTCAGCCCCGGAAGACGGCGAACTCCGCTCCGCCCGACCCAGGGCTTGGACTCGGGCTCAGCCCCGGAAGACGGCGAACTCCGCTCCGCCCGACCCAGGGCTTGGACTCGGGCTCAGCCTCGGAAGACAACGAACTCCGCTCCGCCCGACCCCAGGGCTCGGAATCGGGCTCAGCCCCGGAAGACGGCGAACTCCGCTCCGCCCGACCCCAGGGCTCGGGATGGGCTCAACCCCGGAAGACGACGAACTCCGCCTCGCCCGACCCCAGGGCTCGGACATGGGCTCAGCCCCGGAAGACGACGAACTCCGCCTCGCCCGACCCAGGGGCTCGACCCCGACCTCGACCTCGGAGGAGCCTCTACCTCGCCCAGCCTAGGGCACGGACCGACCACGTCAACAGGAAGCGCCATCATTACCCTACCCCGAGCTGACTCGGGCTACGGGGAACCAGACCGGCGTCCCATCTGGCTCGCCCCACCATGCGAGTAATGATGGCGCCCCGCATGCCCTGTGACGATGGCGGCTCTCAGCCCCCTTACGGAAGCAAGAGGATGTCAGCAAGGACTCGACAGCCCCAACAGCTGTCCTCTCGCCAGGCTCCAGCACTCCTCCGACGGCCACGACACCACGCGAACTGGGCGCCAAGACCTCTCCGGCTGCCACGATGGCATGTACTTAGGGCGCTAGCTCACCATCGCTAGACACGTTAGCACATTGCTACACTCCCCATTGTACACCTGGATCCTCTCCTTACGCCTATAAAAGGGAGGACCAGGGCCCTCTTACAGAGGGTTGGCCCGCGCGGAGAAGGACGGGACGGCGCTCGCGCAAGGCCGCCGCTCCCACTCCCGCGTGGACGCTTGTATCCCCCTACTGCAAGCGCACCCGACTCAGGCGCGGGGCTAACACGAAGGCCGCGGGATCCGCTCTCTCACGCCTGCCTCCCTCCGGCTGCTTCCTTTCCCCCCTTCGCGTTCCGCCTCGCGTCGACCCATCTAGGCTGGGGCACACGACGACAATTCACTCATCGGTCCAGGGACCCCCCGGGTTTCGAAACACCGACAGTTGGCGCGCCAGGTAGGGGTCTGCTGCGTGTTGACGAACAGCTTCCCGTCAAGCTCCAGATGGGCAGTCTCCAGCAACCTTTCCAGCCCGGGACGGTGCTCCGTTTCGGGAATCTTGAGTTCATGTCCCTCGACGGCAGCTACGGCATGATACTCCTTCCCCCACCGCACGACAGCGATAATGGCGGTCGACAACCCGCTCGCCGGCGGGGAAATCGACGACGCCTTCCCCACGTGGTGGAAGGACGACATTCGGGCTTGTCCCGTCCCCTCCCCCGCCGACGGAGGAGGAGGCGGGGCAACCAAGGCCAAGCAGGAAGTGACACCTCGTTGGCTGTCGAGCGAGTCGACGGCGCTGGCGCCCCAACGGAGGGCGCGTCGGGCATCGATCTCGCGTCTGAGACGAAGACGAGCGCCGCCTCCCCGCAACACGCCAATCTTAAGCAAACGCACGACGCCAGCACGCTCGCGAAGGACTTGCTGGGCGTCACCCTCGTACCTGAGACAACGGTGCAGTCAGTCCCAGACGCGACCTCGTCACCGACCGTCGACCGAAAGGTACCGACCGATTCCCATCTCGCGTCTTTTGGATTCGGCCTCGACCCACCAAGCGACTCTGCTTCGGTGAGCACTCTCTTAGAGGCGAGTCCAAACCCTCTGGGGTATCGTGTGCGGTCACCCTGGGACCGACTGACGGCCGACTCGACCTACGAGCCCTCGGGGTCTGAGGAAGATGGCGAGCCCGACCTCTGTTGGGATTTCTACGGACTTGGTAACCCCAGTGCCGTGCGGGACTTCATGACTGCATGTGACTACTGCCTTTCCGACTGTTCCGACGGCAGCCGCGGCCTCGACAGCGAGGACCACGTCCCAAGTCGTGAATGTTTCCACGTCGATCTAGGGGGTCCCGGCGAAGGCAACCATCTTGGTATGCCGGAAAGCGGTGATCCCCCTAGGCCCGTGCCTCGCGTTGACATCCTTCGGGAGCTAGCTGTGGTCCCCGTCCCGGCGGGGGGTCCTGACCCACAGCTCGAGCAAATCCGCGAGAGGCAGGCCAGGCTCGACGAGGGAGCAGGAACGCTTATGCCAATCCACCGGGACATCGGGCAGGAATGGGCGGTCCAACCCCCGGCCGGAGAAGCGCGTCATCTCCCCCAGGACATCCAGCACCGCATCGCCGACGACGTCAGGGTGAGGCCGCCGCCGGATTCCAGCGGAGTCGGCCAGAACCTGGCTGCAGCGGCAATACTCCTCCGCGCGATGCCGGAGCCATCAACCACCGAGGGGCGGCGTATCCAGGGAGAGCTCAAGAATCTCCTGGAGGACGCCGTGGTCCGACGGGCCGAAAGCTCTGCCTCCCGAAGGCAGGGGTTCCCCTCGGAACATCACGCCGCGACTTCCCGATTCATGCGGGAAGCCTCGGTCCACTCCGGGCGCACGCGCAACACAGCGCCTGCGGCCCCGGGTCGCCTCGGCAACGAGCGCCATCATCACAGCCGTCGGGCCCACCTCGACGATAGGGCGCGCCGAGGCTACCACCCTAGGCGTGGGGGATGCTACGACAGCGGGGAGGATCGGAGTCCTTCGCCCGAACCACCCGGTCCGCAGGCTTTCAGCCGCGCCATACGACGGGCACCGTTCCCTACCCGGTTCCGAACCCCGACTACTATCACAAAGTACTCGGGGGAGACGAGACTGGAACTGTGGCTCGCGGACTATCGGCTGGCCTGCCAACTGGGTGCAACGGACGATGACAACCTCATCATCCGCAACCTCCCCCTGTTCCTCTCCGACACCGCTCGAGCCTGGCTGGAGCACCTGCCCCCGGGGCAGATCTCCAACAGGGACGACCTGGTCCAAGCCTTCGCCGGCAATTTCCAGGGCACGTACGTGCGCCCTGGGAACTCCTGGGATCTCCAAAGCTGCCGCCAGCAGCCGGGAGAGCCTCTCCGGGACTACATCCGGCGATTCTCGAAGCAGCGCACAGAGCTGCCCAACGTCACCGATTCAGATGTCATCGGCGCGTTCCTCGCCAGCACCACCTGCCGCGACCTGGTGAGCAAGCTGGGTCGCAAGACCCCCACCAGGGCGAGCGAGCTGATGGACATCGCCACCAAGTTCGCCTCTGGCCAGGAGGCGGTTGAGGCCATTTTCCGGAAGGACAAGCAGCCCCAGGGCCGCCTACCAGAAGATGCTCCCGAGGCGTCAACTCAGCGCGGCGCCAAGAAGAAGGGCAAGAAGAAGTCGCAAGCGAAACGCGACGCCGCCGACGCGGACCTTGTCGCCGCCGCCGAGTACAAGAACCCTCGGAAGCCTCCCAGAGGTGCCAATCTCTTCGACAAGATGCTCAAGGAGCCGTGCCCCTATCATCAGGGGCCCGTCAAGCACACCCTTGAGGAGTGTGCCATGCTTCGACAACACTTCCACAAGGCCAGGCGACCCGCGGAGGGAGGCAAGGCCCTCGACGACGCAAAGGAGGAAGATCACAAGGCAGGAGGGTTCCCCGAGGTCCGCGACTGCTTCATGATCTATGGCGGGCAAGTGGCGATCACCTCGGCTCGGCACCGCAAGCAAGAGCGTCGGGAGGTCTGCTCGGTAAAGGTGGCAGCACCAGTCTACCTAGACTGGTCCGACAAGCCCATCACCTTCGACCAGGCCGACCATCCAGACTACGTGCCGAGCCCGGGGAGATACCCACTCGTTGTCGACCCCATCATCGGCAACGTCAGGCTCACCAAGGTCCTCATGGACGGAGGCAGCGGCCTCAACATCATCTACGCTGAGACCCTCGGGCTTCTGCGGATCGATCTGTCCTCGGTCCGGACGGGCGCTGCGCCTTTCCACGAGATCGTCCCCGGGAAGCGCGTTCAACCCCTCAGACAACTCGACCTACCCGTCTGCTTCGGGACGCCCTCCAACTTTCGAAAGGAGACCCTCACGTTCGAAGTGGTCGGGTTTCGAGGAACCTACCACGCAGTGCTGGGGAGGCCATGCTACGCCAAGTTCATGGCTGTCCCCAACTACACCTACCTCAAGCTCAAGATGCCGGGCCCCAACAGGGTCATCACCGTCGGGCCCACGTACCGACACGCATACGAATGCGATGTGGAGTGCGTGGAGTACGCCGAGGCCCTCGCCGAATCCGAGGCCCTCATCGCTGACCTGGAGAGCCTCTCTAGGGAGGCGCCCGACGTGAAGCGCCACGCCGGCAACTTCGAACCAGCGGAGACGGTCAAGTCCGTCCCTCTCGACCCCTGTAGCGACGCCTCCAAGCAGATCCGGATCGGCTCTGAGCTCGACCCCAAATAGGAAGCAGTGCTCGTCGACTTTCTCCGCGCAAACGCCGACGTTTTCTCGTGGAGTCCCTCGGACATGCCCGACATACCGAGGGAAGTCGCCGAGCACTCTCTGGATATTCGAGCTGGGGCCCGAACCGTGAAGCAACCTCTGCGCCGATTCGACGAAGAAAAGCGCAGGGCCATAGGCGAGGAGATCCACAAGCTACTGGCGGCAGGGTTCATCAAAGAGGTATTCCATCCTGAATGGCTTGCCAACCCTGTGCTTGTGAGAAAGAAAGGGGGGAAATGGCGGATGTGTGTAGACTACACTGGTCTAAACAAAGCATGTCCGAAGGTTCCCTACCCTCTGCCTCGCATCGATCAGATCGTGGATTCCACTGCTGGGTGCGAAACCCTGTCTTTCCTCGATGCCTACTCAGGGTATCACCAGATCCGGATGAAAGAGTCCGACCAGCTCGCGACTTCATTCATCACACCCTTCGGCATGTACTGCTATGTTACAATGCCGTTTGGTTTGAGGAATGCGGGGGCAACGTACCAGCGATGCATGAACGTTGTGTTTGGCGAACACATCGGCCGAACGGTCGAGGCCTACGTCGATGACATCGTAGTCAAGACGAGGAAGGCCTCCGACCTCCTTTCCGACCTTGAAGCGACATTCCGATGTCTCAAGGTGAAAGGCGTGAAGCTTAATCACGAAAAGTGTGTCTTCGGGGTCCCCCGAGGCATGATCTTGGGGTTCATCGTCTCCGAGCGGGGCATCGAAGCCAACCCGGAGAAGATTGCAGCCATCACCAGCATGGGGCCAATCAAGGACTTGAAAGGCGTATAGAGGGTCATGGGATGTCTCGCGGCTCTGAGCCGCTTCATCTCGCGCCTCGGCGAAAGAGGTCTGCCTCTGTACCGCCTCTTAAGGAAGGCCGAGTGCTTCGCTTGGACTCCCGAGGCCGAGGAAGCCCTCGGGAACCTGAAGGCGCTCCTCACGAACGCGCCCATCTTGGTGCCCCTCGCTGCCGGAGAAGCCCTCTTGATCTACGTCGCCGCAACCACCCAGGTGGTTAGCGCCGCGATCGTGGTTGAGAGACGAGAAGAAGGGCATGCATTGCCCGTCCAGAGGCCAGTCTACTTCATCAGTGAGGTACTGTCCGAGATCAAGATCCGCTACCCACAAATCCAGAAGCTGCTGTACGCGGTGATCCTAACACGGCGGAAGTTGCGACACTACTTCGAGTCTCATCCGGTGACTGTGGTGTCATCCTTCCCCCTGGGAGAGATCATCCAGTCCCGAGAGGCCTCGGGTAGAATTGCGAAGTGGGCGGTGGGGATCATGGGCGAGACGATCTCGTTCGCCCCTCGGAAGGCCATCAAGTCCCAGGTCTTGGCGGACTTCGTGGCTGAATGGGCCGACACCCAGCTCCCGACGGCTCCGATCCAACCGGAGCTCTGGACCATGTTTTTCGACGGGTCGCTGATGAAGACGGGGGCCGGCGCAGGCCTCCTCTTCGTCTCGCCCCTCGGAAAGCACTTACGCTACGTGCTACGCCTCCACTTCCCGGCGTCCAACAATGTGGCAGAGTACGAGGCTCTGGTAAACGGGTTGCGAATCGCCATCGAGCTAGGGGTCCGACGCCTCGACGCTCGCGGTGACTCGCAGCTCGTCATCGACCAAGTCATGAAGAACTCCCACTGCCGCGACCCGAAGATGGAAGCCTACTGCGATGAGGTTCGGCGCCTGGAAGACAAGTTCTACGGGCTCGAGCTCAACCACATCGCCCGACGCTACAACGAGACTGCAGACGAGCTGGCTAAAATAGCCTCGGGACGAACAACAGTTCCCCCAGACGTATTCTCCCGAGACCAGCATCAACCCTCCGTCAAGACCGAGGTCACGCCCGAGCCCGAGGCACCTTCGGCTCCGCCCGAGGCACCTTCGGCTGAGTCCGAGGTATCCTCGGTTCAGTCCGAGATACCCTCGGCCCAGTCCGAGGTACCCTCGGCACGGTCCGAGGTACCCTCGGCTCAACCCGAGGTACCCTCGGCCCCCGAGGGTGAGGCACTGCGCGTCGGGGGGGAGCAGAGCGAGGTCACACCTAATCAAAGCTGGCAGACCGCGTACCTGCAATATCTCCACCAAGGAGAGCTGCCCCTCGACCAAGCCGAAGCTCGGCGGTTGGCGCGGCGCGCCAAGTCTTTCGTCTTGCTGGGAGATGGGAAGGAGCTCTATCACCGCAGCCCCTCAGGCATCCTCCAGTGATGCATTTCCATCGCCGAAGGCCAGGAGCTCTTGCAAGAGATACACTCGGGGGCTTGTGGCCATCACGCAGCACCTCGAACCCTCGTTGGAAACGCCTTCCGATAAGGATTCTACTGGCCGACGGCGGTGGCCGACGCTACTAGAATTGTCCGCACCTGCGAAGGGTGTCAGTTATACGCGAGGCAGACCCACCTGCCCGCTCAGGCTCTGCAAACCATACCCATCACCTGTCCGTTTGCTGTGTGGGGTCTGGACCTCGTTGGCCCCTTGCAGAATGCGCCCGGGGGCTACACGCACCTGTTGGTTGCCATCAACAAATTCTCCAAGTGGATCGAGGTCTGACCCCTAAACAGCATCAGGTCCGAACAGGCGGTGGCGTTCTTCACCAACATCATCCATCGCTTTGGGGTCCCGAACTCCATCATCACCGACAACGGCACCCAGTTCACCGGCAGAAAGTTCCTGGACTTTTGCGAGGATCACCACATCCGGGTGGACTGGGCTGTCGTGGCTCACCCCATGACGAATGGGCAAGTGGAGCGGGCTAACGGCATGATCCTGCAAGGACTCAAGCCTCGGATCTACAACAACCTCAACAAGTTCGGCAAGCGGTGGATGAAGGAACTCCCCTCGGTGGTCTGGAGTCTGAGAACAACGCTGAGCCGAGCCACGGGCTTCACGATGTTCTTTCTAGTCTATGGGGCCGAGGCCATCTTGCCCACAGACTTGGAATACGGTTCCCCGAGGGCGAGGGCCTACACCGACCAAAGCAACCGAGCCAACCGAGAAGACTCACTGGACTAGCTGGAGGAGGCTCGGGACATGGCCTTACTACACTCGGCGTGGTACCAGCAGTCCCTGCGACGCTACCACGCCCGAGGGGTTAGGTCCCGAGACCTCCAGGTGGGCGACCTGGTGCTTCGGCTGCGACAAGACGCCCAAGGGCGGCACAAACTCACGCCTCCCTGGGAAGGGCCGTTCGTCATCACCAAGGTCATGAAGCCCGGAACGTACAAGCTGGCCAACAGCCAAGGCGAGGTCTACAGCAACGCCTGGAACATCCAACAGCTACGTCGCTTCTACCCTTAAGATGCTTTCAAGTTGCTCGTATACCTCGTTCACACACCAAGTCTGGTCGTCAAGGAAGGGTCAGCCTTGCCTCGGCAAAGCCCGACCCTCCCTCGGGGGCTAGAAGGGGGCAACCCCTTCTGCGTCAAAATTTTCCTCGAAAAAAGAAAAAAAATCTTTTCTGCCAGAATGCCTTTCGTGCTCTTCGACTACTTCAAAAGTGGATCCTGAAAACGACGGAGTACACGTAAGCAGCCAAGGCTGACCGAGCCGAGGGACTCCTACGCCTCCGGGATACGGATACCTCACTCATCACCTTCTGCGATAAGTAACTCGCGTTCGGATAAGTGACTCCACGGACCGAACAAGTCTTCATGCTCGAGAGCTCTGCCGAAATGATTTTTCGGGCCTTCTCGACTGCGTCGGTAACAGAACCCTATGGACGAGTAAGAGCGCGCGTAAGCGGCAAGGCCGACCGAGCCGAGGGATTCCTACTCCTCTGGGATACGGATACCTCACTCATCGCCTTCCGTGAAAAGCAACCCTCGCTCGCACAAACAATTCTGTTACCGACAAATGAGCCCGGATACTCGAAACAAGAGGAAAAGAAACGCAGCTTTACAACACGACGACGGTGTGTTCAGGCCTCGGCGGCCGCAGAAAACATACACACACTACAAGACAACCTGATCCTGCAGGCTCGGACGTCGATAGCCGAAGGGGGCAGCAGCACCCTTGGCATCAACTACACCTTCGGCGGGGTCTGACCTAGCCTCGGACGGCGACGCGGTCGGAGGGCCCCCACTCTGAAGGACGACATCAGCACCACACCTGGGCCATCACCGCCAGGGTCTTCTTCGAGAATCCGGCCCGAGCAGGCGGCTCGGCCGGCCACCCCGAGGCCTCGGCCAGCTGACCCCCAAAGACATCAGCCCGACTTTTGGCCTCTGCAGCTCAACTCCGGCGTCGGTTCCGCCAGCGGACAACCCGGCCAGGCTCTGGCCAACCACACCTCCTTTTCGAAGCCAACTCTGCCTCCGTCCGTGCTGACACCGCTACCTCCGGCTTCGGCTCATCGAAGGGCGGCCGAGGGGTTCCTTTAACTAAGCAAGAGGGGCCTCGGACAGCAAGGCCGACCGAGCCGAGGGACTCCTACTCCTCCGGGATACGGATACCTCACTCGTCACCTTTGCACGAGGCAACTCACGCTCGGTGAAGCGGTTCAGATAATCGACAAGGCGAGTCTCAGTGCTCGAAATGGAGAAAATACAGGGCTCCGTGCCGAAAATACATACATGTTCAGGCCTCGACAGCCGCATTGAACAAAACACCGGCACTTAAGGTGCCATTACAAACGGAACTCCGGTTACACCTCCGCAGGTACGAACAACCCCACACGATTGGGGGGCCTGCGGAGCAACAGAAGGCCGACGGGTGGCTCGCCGTCACCCGTTCCGGCAGCAGCGACGACGACCTCCGCCCCGGGCGGCGAAGCAGCTTCAGCAGCGGCTTCCGAGCGGGTGCTACGGCAGGAGGGCTCTCGCTCACAAAGGACGAGAACCAGCCATTCAAGCCGGGAGATGGAGACCTAGGGGTACAGGCGGAGTTGGCAATCTCGTTCGTAGAGAAGCCTTCTCTGGCTGCCACCACCTCAACACCGTGCCAGTGGGCGCCGGACGCCTCAAAGCGCACCGGCAGGTCCTCGCCCTCGCCGGAGCCGCCCAGAACATGAGCGCCGCCCTCGCGGCACACGACGTGCTGGACGACCCACTGATGCGGCTGTCGGCGCGAGGAAGGCCTAGACGTGGCCGGCCCGCACGCGGCGCGACCATCGTCCGGACGGAGGACGGAATGGTGCACCCTGGCTGAGCAGTGGCGGTCCACCTACCCCGGCGTGGCTGAGGGAAGCCTCCGCGGAGCTGGAAGATGCCTTTCTCCCCCAGACGCCGGGGGAAGAAAAGGGTTACTGACCCACGCGGAGGCGGCCCCCCGACTCGCCTCACCCTTCGCCCTAGCAAGGATGATGAAGATCCTTGAAGCTGAGGGCGGGGCGGAGGCCGCAGCCCGGTTTGCTTCTCCCCACCATCAAGCTGGTGGTCACCGTCTTGGGTGACCACCGGCGAGGGGATGCAGCCGGGCTGCATGATGAAAATCCTTGAAGCCGAACGATGGCTAAGAGGTAGCAACTTCCACGAAGTTGCGTTCCTCCGACGACAAGGTGGAAGGACTGCGGGCGTCCCCCATCCGGGGGGCTCGGAAGATGGAAAGACACGATGCATGAGGGGAGCACGAAGACATGATTGCCCTCCAAGGGGGTCGCCCTCCTTTTAAAGGCAACTCTCCCCACTTGCGCCCTCGACCGTTGCGGGTTGAGTCTTCTCCGACGCGCTCCAAGATTCTCCCCCCCACGGCGCGGGGGCTGGGTCCCACACGTCATGCAAGCCGGTCCAGGGGAGAAGAAGCCAAACTGCCACGCGCGTGCGGTGCATGCAACCACCCGGCGGTTATAAGCACTCCTCCACTTTCACCCAGATCAGCGAGTGAAAGGGCGGACAGCCAGGTAGGCGGCATGCAACCGTGCCAAGTAGGCGCGCCCCTTCGACTCCAACGAGCCCAGCATGGAGGTCCAGGCCCACGCGTCATGCAACCGGCGCGCCGGTTGCTACGTGTGAGCAACTGCACCGCCACTCACGCCACTACCGCGCCTCCTCGACTGTGGAGTCAATACCGCGACTCGAGGCAACCCTGCAGTGCCAGCCAAGCGCGACGGTCAAATGCGGTCAAAATTGGGCCGGCAGTAATGGCGGTGACAGGCGGGCAGAAGCAGCGGTCACGTCGTCAGCCAAGCTCACGTCCCATCCAGGGGCAGCGGGGGAGCCCTCTCTCACGGCGTGAAGACGGCGCGCCCGTGATCCGTTCCTCGAACGGCGCGCACACGCGCAACGACCGCCTCGCGAACCGCTCGCCCCGTCGCATTAACTCTGCGGCAGGACAGGCGGCGCCTCAGGTGGGAGAAGCAAACGACGCTTCGCCCTCGCCATAACGACCGCATCGAAAAAGGTACGCCACGTCATTCGACTTCGTATCCTTTTCCTTTTCCTCTTTCTCTCTCTTACAACAGGGACCGGGAAAGGGGGATACCCCAAAAATGACCCTTCTCCGTGAAGGAAACAGGCTCCGAGCCTCCCTACTGATCAGAGGTTCGAAGGCCGGCCCCTCGGAGGGGTTCAACGGCCGCCTCAGATCGATTGGGTTCTGCGCCCACTACTGGTCAGAGGTTCGATGGCCGGCCCCTCGAAGGGTTCAACGGCCGCCTCAGGCCACTCGGGCTCCGCGCCCACTACTGATCAGGGGTTCGTAGGCTGGCCCTCGAAGGGTTCACAGTCGCCTCAGACACAGAGCGAGGGATGACCCTGGGTACGTTCGATACATAACCAAGACTCGGGCTACGCTCCCGAGGTACCCTAGGACATTTCCGAGACCAGCGGGAGCGATCTTGTAACGGAATCCCATCAGAGGGAGGCATCGAGCCCTCGGACCCCGTCAAAGGGGACCGGGTCCGGCAGATCACCCGTAGGTACTTTGGGAGCGCGCCTCCGGGCCTCTAGCTGACCCCTAGCAAATGTGGCACGGGCGTCCGCTCGGATTACCCGCCAGCAGCTCACCGGAAACACCATGTTCGGCGCCCTCCAAGGGCAACATGGCGCTTTCCCCCCTCCTCCTTGCGGAAAGGCGACGCAGAGGCGTATGTAAAAAAGACGAGTCTGTCCTTGACCGTCCTCTCGCCCTGTGCAGAGGCTCGGGGGTTGCTCTCGCAAACTCGGCTCCCGCCAAACCGTTGACAGCATCAACATACCAGCCCGAGAACTTGGGACCCGACCGTGCACTCGGGCTACGGCCAGCTCGCATGAGGGAACAACTAGACCAGCCGAAGTGTTGTGAAACGCACTAAGACCTCGAAGGAGTAAAACTACTCCTCTGAGGCCTCGAGGGCTACACCCGGCGGGTGCACTCGCGCGCACCCACCGGAACAGAATGCAACCGAAAAAGGCTGGTCCCCTTGCAAAAAAGTGCGGCAAAAGCCTCCAAGCGAGTATTAGTACTCCCTTGGAGGCTCGGGGGCTACTGTTGGGGACCATAATTAGGGGTACCCTCAAGACCCCTAAATCTCAGCTGGTAACCCCCATCAGCACAAAGATGCAAAGGCCTGATGGGTGCGATTAAGTCAAGGATCGGTCCATTCAAGGGACACGATCGTACCTCGCCCGAGCCTAGCCTCGGGCAAGGGAAGCCGACCCCGGAGAACCTACGTCTCGCCCGAGGACCCCCCTCCGGCAACGGGCACGCTATCGGCTCGCCCGAGGCCCAGTCTTCACCGAGAAGCAGCCTTGGCCACATCGCCACGCCGACCGACCAAATCGCAGGGGCATTTAATGCAAAGGTGGCCTGACACCTTTATCCTGACGCACGCCCTCTAGTCGACAGAGCCGAATTGATCGCAGTCACTTCGCCGCTCTACTGACCGGTCTGACAAGAGGACAGCGCCGCCTACGCCGCTCCGACTGCTGAGCCACCCGATAGAGTGAGGCTGACAGCAGCCAAGGCCAGCCTCGGGCGTCATAGGAAACTCCGCCTCGCCTGACCCTAGGGCTCGGACTTGGGCTCAGCCCCGGAAGACGGCGAACTCCGCTCCGCCCGACCCAGGGCTCGGACTTAGGCTCAGCCCCGGAAGACGGCGAACTCCGCTCCGCCCGACCTAGGGCTCGGACTCGGGCTCAGCCCTGGAAGACGGCGAACTCCGCTCCGCCCGACCCAGGGCTCGGACTCGGGCTTAGCCCCGGAAGACGACGAACTCCGCTCCGCCCGACCCCAGGGCTCGGACTCGGGCTCAGCCCCGAAAGACGGCGAACTCCGCTCCGCCCGACCCCAGGGCTCGGGCATGCGCTCAACCCCGGAAGACAACGAACTCTGCCTCGCCCGACCCCCGGGCTCGGACATGGGCTCAGCCCCGGAAGACGACGAACTCCGCCTCGCCCGACCCGGGGGCTCGACCCCGACCTCGACCTCGGAGGAGCCTCCACCTCGCCCAGCCTAGGGCACGGACCGACCACGTCAACTGGAAGCGCCATCATTACCCTACCCCGAGCTGACTCGGGCTACGGGGAACCAGACCGGCGTCCCATCTGGCTCGCCCCACCATGCGAGTAATGATGGCGCCCCGCATGCCCTGTGACGACGGCGGCTCTCAGCCCCCTTACGGAAGCAAGAGGACGTCAGCAAGGACTCGACAGCCCCAACAGCTGTCCTCCCGCCAGGCTCCAGCACTCCTCCGACGGCCACGACACCACGCGAACTGGGCGCCAAGACCTCTTCGGCTGCCACGATGGCATGTACTTAGGGCGCTAGCTCACCACCGCTACACACGTTAGCACATTGCTACACTCCCCATTGTACACCTGGATCCTCTCCTTACGCCTATAAAAGGGAGGACCAGGGCCCTCTTACAGAGGGTTGGCACGCGCGGAGAAGGACGGGACGGCGCTCGCGCAAGGCCGCCCGCTCCCACTCCCGCGTGGATGCTTGTATCCCCCTACTGAAAGCGCACCCGACTCAGGCGCGGGGCTAACACGAAGGCCGCGGGATCCGCTCTCTCACGCCTGCCTCCCTCCGGCTGCTTCCTTTCCCCCCTTCTCGTTCCGCCTCGCGTCGACCCATCTGAGCTGGGGCACGCGGCGACAATTCACTCATCGGTCCAGGGACCCCCCGGGTTTCGAAATAGCTACAGAAGAGCAATGTAGGAATCCCCCGTCTGACCGCCATCGCAGCAAAATCAACCCGGAAACCTCCCTACACGCCTACTCCCCTACTACCCTTGCCCCTATCGGGTAAGGTAGTCTTCCACTAGCTTTCCTAGTTAGTCAGCCAAGGGCGTCCCATTCCACCCTTGTGGTGGCACGTGCTTCTCAAGTTAAGCTACATGTTCCAATTAAAATAGTAGTCTTATCATGAACAGAAATAGAACAATAATAAATAATTAGAACATAATCATAATGTAAATGTTAATCCCAAAACCATGTATAGCAATAGCAATGACTACCCAAAAATTTAGGGGTAAACAAGGTAACAAGATAACCATACTAGGGTGACCTATTGGGTCCCATCAAAATTAAGCCTATGCATGAATAAGTGATAATAAAGAACATTATTAGGTAATAAAAGTGTTCAAGGGCACAACTTGCCTTCAATGAGTTTCTGCTCAGCAACTTCTACCTGCTGAACATCGGGATCCTCGGCCACTGGCTCTTCTACTCGCCATAATACAAACAAGCATGGTACAAGGGAAAAATTAACATCACACCAAACATGTATTCAAAATACATATTAATAATCTACACATTAAAATGAGATCATAGGAACAAGAATCACTAAATTCAGAATTATGGATTTTAAGTTATGAATTTTCGAAGGTTTTATGTATTTGATGCAAGATTAATTAAGAGATCAATTTTAATACAGTTTTCATGTCAGAATAGACACACCATGTGATGAGCAATATTATTACAAAATTATAGGAACTGGAATGGACTAAAATGGAGTTAAAATGAATTTTACAAGTTTCTAGGATTATTTTTGTATTAAAAATCAATTTCTATATTGTTTTTCTCAATTTCATCTGTTACTGGACTGCGCACGTAAATAAACCAAAAGCTAGGGGCCACTGCGCAAGTACTCAGTGCACAATCACTGTGGATGGCGGGTTTATTCCCAAATTCTCTAAGGACTCATACATAAAATGCTCAGTCGAAACGGTACGGGACGACACCCACCGTCCGATCCTAGGTCGACGCGCTAGATTAGATCGTCGATGGATATAAACTCCGTTTCTCGAATCATAGTCGGATCTGAGATCGACGATCCACTGCGCACGATCCCCACTTTTTCTCTTAACCACCTAATCGCCAATCTACGATTGACAATGGTTGAGACGAAGGGGTATCCCACAAACCGATCACAGACATCCGCTTGCCATCCAACGGTCGAGCGATCCACACTCCCCCACCTCGACGAAGACCGGGAGTGTTACCCCCGCACGGCGGCGGTCATGTCCAGCGGAGTCAATCCCTGCACGGCCGCGCCCGTTTCCCAAATTCGGCCTAACTACATAGTGCGAAAGAGATAATATGAACGGAGATAGACTTATTACTTAGGGTTAAGTATCGAGCAGAGGCGTTCGCGATGCACGCCGGATCACCGTCGACAGCGAGAAATCCCGGACGATTGGACGGGCCACCGAATTCAATACTTCACACCAGCGACCCACACACGCTAATGAACGATCCCGACACCACACTGGCCTTCAATCATTGGTGCAGGCACAGGTCCACGGTGGCGGACAACGGTGTCGCGTGCGGTGTGGTTCTCGCAGTGAAGGAGAGGGACGACTAGTCCGAGGAGGGTGTGGGGCTTCAAGACTCGCGGTCGGGGAGGTGCTGAAGGGTTTTATCTACGGCCTTTGCCTGTTGGTGCAACGATCACCGCAAGCGCGGCAGAATCGCATGGCCAGTTCGCCCACTTCCGCGATTGCTGGTGCGGCAAGTTGACAGGTGGGCCCCAGCACCCCGTGCGACAAACGCATGATGAAAGGTCAACGTCCAAGTGATCCGCAGGAATGGCAGGGAGGTGGGTGCATGAAAGGGAAATTGGCTTACACCTTTTCCTAAATAGATTTTGGTGGTTGAATTGCCCAACACAAATATTTGGACTAACTAGTTTCCTCTAGTCTATAAGTTCTATAGGTGCCAAAGGTTCACAATAGACCAATAAAAAGACCAAGAAAGGGTTCAAACAAAAAGAGCTTAAGAAAACCCAAAGGCACCCTGGTCTGGCGCACCGGACTGTCCGATGTGCCACCGGACAGTGTCTGGTGCACCAGGGAACTCGACACTGAACTCCTCACCTTCGGGGAAATCAGAGGGCGCCCCGCTATAATTCACCGGACCGTCTAGTGAGGCACCGGACAGTGACCGGTGGCACACCGGACTGTCCGGTGTGCCAGCGGAGCAACGGCTACTTCAAGCACAACAGTTGACTGCAACGCATTTAATGCGCGCCTGCGCACGCAGAGGTCAGAGCACGCGCAGTTGGCGCACCGGACAGTCTACAGGAGATGTCCGGTGCACCACCGGACAGCCCAGAGGCCCCACAAGTCAGAGCTCCAACGGTCGAACTCCAACGGCTGGCTAACGTGGCTGGCGCACCGGACAGTGTCCGGTGGCGCACCGGACTGTCCGGTGCGCCATGCGACAGCAGACTTCCAACGGCCACATTTTGGTGGTTGGGGCTATAAATGCCCCAACCACCCCACATTCAATTGCATCCAAGTTTTCTGCACTTCTACACCTTACAAGAGCTATAGAATTCAATACAAGACACACCAAAGAGATCAAATCCTCTCCCAACTCCACACAAAGCTCTAGTGATTAGAGAGAGAGATTTGTTATGTTCATTTGAGCTCTTGCGCTTGGATTGCTTCTTGTCTTTCTCATTCTTCTTGTGATCAATCTCAATTGTAATCGAGGCAAGAGACACCAATTGTGTGGTGGTCCTTGCGGGGACTTTGTGTCTCGTGTGATTGAGAAGAGAAGCTCACTCGGTCCGAGGGACCGTTTGAGAGAGGGAAAGGGTTGAAAGAGACCCGGTCTTTGTGACCACCTCAACGGGGAGTAGGTTTGCAAAAACCGAACCTCGGTAAAACAAATCCTTGTGTCTCATTCCTTATTTGCTTGCGATTTGTTTTCACCCTCTCTCTCTGACTCGATTACATTTCTAACGCTAACCCGGCTTGTAGTTGTGATTAACTTTATAAATTTCAGTTTCGCACTATTCACCCCCCGTCTAGGCGACTTTCAATTGGTGTCAGAACCCGGTGCTTCATTAGAGCTTAACCGCTCGAAGTGATGTTGGGAGATCACGCCAAGAAGGAGATGGTGACCGGCGACAAGCCCGCTACAAGCCTCGGGAAGGCTCCATCAGGAGAGTCCCGCAACAAAGGGAAGGAAAAGGAAAAGGAATCCTCTTCCCACAAGTCGCATCGGAGCAGCGACAAGAAAAAGAAGATGAGGAAGGTGGTCTACTACGAGACCGATTCTTCATCGCCATCCACCTTCGGCTCCGACGCGCCGTCCATTACTTCTAAGCGCCATGAGCGCAAGAAGTATAGTAAGATCCCCCTATGCTACCCTCGTATTTCAAATCGTACTCCTTTACTCTTCGTTCCATTAGGCAAACCACCGATTTTTGACGGTGAAGATTATAATATGTGGAGTGACAAAATGAGGCATCATCTAACCTCACTCCACACAAGCATTTGGAATGTTGTTGAGTTTGGTGTACAGGTACCATCCGTAGGGGATGAAGACTACGATTCGGACGAAGTGGCCCAAATCCACCACTTCAACTCCCAAGCCACTACTATACTCCTCGCCTCTCTAAGTCGAGAGGAGTATAATAAGGTGCAAGGGTTGAAGAGCGCAAAGGAAATTTGGGACGTGCTCAAGACCGCGCACGAAGGAGACGAGGTGACCAAGATCACCAAGCGGGAAACGATCGAGGGGGAGCTCGGTCGCTTCATGCTTCACCAAGGGGAGGATCTGCAAGCTATGTACAACCGCTTGAAGACCTTGGTGAACCAAGTGTGCAACCTCGGGAGCACAAAATGGGATGACCATGAGATGGTCAAGGTTATTCTTAGATCCCTCGTTTTTCTTAACCCTACGCAAGTTCAATTAATTCGAGGTGATCCTAGATACAAGCTAATGTCTCCCGAGGAGGTTATAGAGAAGTTTGTAAGCTTTGAGCTAATGATCAAAGGCTCAAAGAAAATCATCGAGCAAGGCACCTCCTCCACGCCCGAGGCACAACCCATCGCATTCAAGGCAACGGAGGAGAAGAAGGAAAAGTCTACACCAAGTAGGCTCCGCATTGACGCCTCAAAGCTCGACAATGAGGAGATGGATTTAATCATCAAAAGCTTTCGACAAATCCTAAAGCAAAGGAGGGGGAAGGACTACAAACCCCGCTCCAAGAAGGTTCGCTACAAGTGTGGTAAGCTCGGTCACTTCATTGCCAAATGTCCTATTTCTAGTGACAGTGACAGGGGCGACGACAAGAAGGGGAGAAGAAAGGAAAAGAAGAGGTACCACAAGAAGAAGGGCGGTGATGCCCATGTGTGCGGCGAGTGGGACTCCGACGAGAGCTCCACCGACTCCTCCTCCGACGAGGACGCTGCCAACATCGCCGTCAACAAGGGACTTCTCTTCCCAAATGTCGGCCACAAGTGCCTCATGGCAAAGGATGGCAAAAGGAAGAAGGTTAAATCTAAATCCTCCACTAAATATGCATCCTCTAGTGATGAAGACAATTCTAGTAATGAGGAGGATAATTTGTTTACCCTTTTTGCCAACCTTAACATGGAACAAAAAGAAAAGCTAAATGAATTGATTAGCGCCATTCATGATAAGGATGAACTCTTGGATAGCCAAGAGGACTTCCTAATTAAGGAAAATAAGAAACATGTTAAGGTTAAGAATGTTTATGCTCTAGAAAGGGAAAAATGTGAAAAATTATCTAATGAGCTAAGCACTTGCCATGATGTTATTGCCAACCTTAGAAATAAAAATGCTAAATTAGTTGCTAAGGTTGATTCAAATGTTTATGATGATTCATATGTCAATCTTAGAAATGATCATGATATTTCTATTGCTAAGATTGAAAAATTGAATGCCTCTCTTGCTAGCCTTAGAATTGAAAATGAAAAATTAATTGCTAAGGAAAAAGACTTAGATGTTTGCAGTGCTTCTATTTCCGATCTTAGAAGTGAAAATGATATTTTACATGCTAAGGCCCTGTTTGGGAACAAAGTTTTTGAAAACCACAGTTTTTGAAATACTATACTATACTTTAGTTATGACAATACCGTAGTTTATAATATCGCAGTTTTGAAAACTGAGGTCCAGAGCTAAGTTTAGAATGACTTAAAACAACTATAGTATTTGCAATACTTCAGTTTTGAAAACAGAGATTTTACCCAGCTTGCCAAACACCATTATGTATATAATACTGCAGTATTTGAGAATACTGCAGTATTCTTCCAAAACTGCAGAAAAACTTTGTTCCCAAACACCCCCTAAGATTGTTGAACTAAAAACTTGCAAACTCTCTACATCTACCATTGAGCATGTTTCTATTTGCACTAGATGTAGAGATGTTGATATTAATGCTATTCATGATCATATGGTCTTAATTAAACAACAAAATGATCATATAGCAAAATTAGATGCTAAAATTGCTGAGCATGAACTTGAAAATGAAAAATTTAAATTTGCTTGTAGTATGCTTTATAGTGGGAGACGCCCTGGCATCAAGGATGGCATTGGCTTCCAAAAGGGAGACAATGTCAAACTTAATGCCCCTCCTAAAAAATTATCTAACTTTGTTAAGGGCAAGGCTCTCATGCCTCAGGATAACGAGGGTTACATTTTGTACCCTGCCGGTTATCCCGAGCATAAGATTAGGAGAACTCATTCTAGGAAGTCTCACTCTGGCCCTAATCATGCTTTTATGTATAAGGGTGAGACATCTAGCTCTAGGCAATCAACACGTGCTAAATTGCCTAAGAGGAAAGCTCCTATTGCATCAAATGAACCTAGCATCTCATTTAAGACTTTTGATGCATCTTATGTTTTGACTAACAAATCTGGCAAAATAGTTGCCAAGTATGTTGGGGACAAAAACAAGGGAGCAAAGACTTGTGTTTGGGTACCCAAAGTTCTTGTATCTAATGTCAAAGGACCCAAAACTGTTTGGGTACCTAAAGTCAAGAACTAAATTTGTTTTGTAGGTTTATACATCCGGGGGCTCAAGTTGGATCATCGATAGCGGGTGCACAAACCACATGACAGGGGAGAAAAGGATGTTCTCCTCCTACGAGAAAAATCAAGATCCCCAACGAGCTATCACATTCGGGGATGGAAACCAAGGTTTGGTCAAAGGTTTGGGTAAAATTGCTATATCACCTGACCATTCCATTTCCAATGTTTTTCTTGTAGATTCATTAGATTATAATTTGCTTTTCGTATCTCAATTATGCAAAATGGGCTACAACTGTCTATTTACTGATGTAGGTGTCACTGTCTTTAGAAGAAGTGATGATTCAGTAGCATTTAAGGGAGTGTTAGAGGGTCAGCTATACTTAGTTGATTTCAATAAAGCTGAACTCGACACTTGCTTAATTGCTAAGACTAACATGGGCTGGCTCTGGCATCGCCGACTAGCACATGTTGGGATGAAGAATCTTCACAAGCTTCTAAAGGGAGAACACGTTTTAGGACTAACCAATGTTCATTTTGAGAAAGACAGGATTTGTAGCGCATGCCAAGCCGGGAAGCAAGTTGGCGTTCATCATCCACATAATAATATCTTGACGACTGACAGGCCACTTGAGCTCCTCCACATGGACCTATTCGGCCTGATCGCTTACATAAACATCGGTGGGAGTAAGTACTGTCTAGTTATTGTGGATGACTATTCTCGCTTCACTTGGGTGTTCTTTTTGCAGGAAAAATCTCAAACCCAAGAGACCTTAAAGGGATTCTTGAGACGGGCTCAAAATGAGTTCGGCTTAAGGATCAAGAAAATTAGAAGCGATAATGGCACGGAGTTCAAGAATTCACAAATTGAAGGCTTCCTTGAAAAGGAGGGCATCAATCATGAGTTCTCTTCTCCCTACATGCCACAACAAAATGGTGTAGTGGAGAGGAAGAATAGAACTCTATTGGACATGGCAAGAACCATGCTGGAGTACAAGACTTCGGATCGGTTTTGGGCCAAGGCGGTCAACACCGCTTGCTACGCCATCAACCGGTTGTATCTACACCGAATCCTCAAGAAGACATCTTACGAACTCCTAACCGGTAAAAAGCCCAATGTTTCATATTTTAGAGTCTTTGGTAGCAAATGTTTTATTCTTGTTAAAAGAGGTAGAAAATCAAAATTTGCTCCTAAGGCTGTAGAAGGCTTTTTACTAGGATATGATTCAAACACAAGGGCATATAGAGTCTTTAACAAGTCCACTGGACTAGTTGAAGTTTCTTGTGACATTGTGTTTGATGAGACTAATGGCTCCCAAGTGGAGCAAGTTGATCTTGATGAATTAGATGATGAAGAGGCTCCGTGCGTCGCGCTAAGGAACATGTCCATTGGGGATGTGTGTCCTAAAAAAATCGAAGAGACCATTCAAGCACAAGATCAACCATTCTCCTCCATGCAAGCATCTCCACCAACTCAAGATGAGGATGAGGCTCAAGATGATGAAGGGGAAGATCAAGAAGATGAGCCACCTCAAGACGACGGAAATGATCAAGGGGGAGATGCAAATGATCAAGACAAGGAGGATGAGCAAGTTCCAAAACCGCCACACCCAAGAGTCCACCAAGCAATTCAACGAGATCACCCCGTGAACACCATCCTCGGCGATATTCATAAGGGGGTAACCACTAGATCTCGTGTTGCACATTTTTGTGAGCATTACTCCTTTGTTTCCTCTATTGAGCCACACAGGGTGGAGGAAGCACTCCAAGATTCGGATTGGGTGATGGCGATGCAAGAAGAGCTCAACAACTTCGCGAGGAATGAGGTATGGCATTTGGTTCCACGTCCTAATCAAAATGTTGTAGGAACCAAGTGGGTCTTCCGCAACAAACAAGACGAGCATGGTGTGGTGACAAGGAACAAAGCCCGACTTGTGGCCAAGGGATATTCACAAGTCGAAGGTTTGGATTTCGGTGAAACCTATGCACCCGTAGCTAGGCTTGAGTCCATTCGTATATTATTAGCCTATGCTACTTACCATGGCTTCAAGCTTTATCAAATGGACGTGAAGAGTGCCTTCCTCAACGGACCAATCAAGGAAGAGGTCTATGTTGAGCAACCTCCCAGCTTTGAAGATAGTGTGTATCCTAACCATGTCTATAGGCTCTCTAAGGCGCTTTATGGGCTCAAGCAAGCCCCAAGAGCATGGTATGAATGCCTAAGAGATTTCCTTATTGCTAATGGCTTCAAAGTCGGAAAGGCCGATCCTACTTTATTTACTAAAACTCTTGCAAATGATTTGTTTGTATGCCAAATTTATGTTGATGATATTATATTTGGGTCTACTAACGAATCTACATGTGAGGAATTTAGTAGGATCATGACACAAAAATTCGAGATGTCAATGATGAGGGAGTTGAAGTATTTTCTAGGATTCCAAGTCAAGCAACTCCAATAGGGCACCTTCATTAGCCAAACCAAGTACATTCAAGACATTCTAAACAAGTTTGGGATGAAGGATGCCAAGCCCATCAAGACACCCATGGGAACTAACGGGCATCTCGACCTCGACACGGGAGGTAAATCCGTAGATCAAAAGGTATACCGGTCGATGATAGGTTCTTTACTCTATTTATGTGCTTCACGACCGGATATTATGCTTTCCGTATGCATGTGTGCAAGATTCCAAGCCGATCCTAAGGAAGCTCACCTTAGGGCCGTAAAACGAATCTTGAGATATTTAGTTTATACTTCTAAGTTTGGCCTTTGGTACCCTAGGGGATCCACATTTGATTTAATTGGTTATTCCGATGCCAATTGGGCAGGGTGCAAAATTAATAGAAAGAGCACATCTGGGACTTGCCAGTTCTTGGGAAGATCTCTGGTGTCTTGGGCTTCAAAGAAGCAAAATTCTGTGGCTCTTTCAACCGCCGAAGCCGAGTATATTGCCGCAGGTCATTATTGCGCGCAATTGCTTTGGATGAGGCAAACCCTCCGGGACTATGGTTACAAATTAACCAAAGTTCCTCTTCTATGTGATAATGAGAGTGCAATCCGCATGGCGGATAATCCCGTTGAGCATAGCCGCACTAAACACATAGCCATTCGGTATCATTTTCTAAGGGATCACCAACAAAAGGGGGATATCAAGATTGCATATGTTAGCACCAAAGAACAATTAGTCGATATCTTTACCAAGCCATTGGATGAACAAACTTTTACCAAACTTAGGCATGAGCTAAATATTCTTGATTCTAGGAATTTTTATTGATGTTTTGCACAAATAGCTCATATGTATACCTTTGATCATCTCTTTCATGTACTATGACTAATGTGTTCTTTCAAGTCCATTTCATGCTAAGTCATAGATTGAAAGGGAAAAGGAGTCTTCGGCGAAGACAAGGCTTCCACTCCGCTCCATCGAATCATTCATCCTTCGTCGTCGCTCCGCACATCTCTCTAACTTTGGTATAATCTTCACTCCTTTATTTTTGTCCAAAGGGGGAGAGAGTAGTTTAAAAGGGTTTATATTTCACTCAAGCATCCGTTTTTGGCGATTCATGCCAAAGGGGGAGAGAGTATTAGCCCAAAGCAAAAGGACCGCACCACCACCAAGTTGACAGGTGGGCCCCAGCACCCCGTGCGACAAACGCACGATGAAAGGTCAACGTCCAAGTGATCCGCAGGAATGGCAGGGAGGTGGGTGCATGAAAGGGAAATAGGCTTACACCTTTTTCTAAATAGATTTTGGTGGTTGAATTGCCCAACACAAATATTTGGACTAACTAGTTTCCTCTAGTCTATAAGTTCTACAGGTGCCAAAGGTTCACAATAGACCAATAAAAAGACCAAGAAAGGGTTCAAACAAAAAGAGCTTAAGAAAACCCAAAGGCACCCTGGTCTGGCGCACCGGACTGTCCGGTGTGCCACCTGACAGTGTCCGGTGCACCAGGGAACTCGACGCTGAACTCCTCACCTTCGGAAAAATCAGAGGGCGCTCCGCTATAATTCACTGGACCGTCCAGTGAGGCACCAGACAGTGTCCGGTGGCACACCGGACTGTCCGGTGTGCCAGCGGAGCAACGGCTACTTCAAGCGCAATGGTTGACTGCAACGCATTTAATGCGCGCCTGCGCACGCAGAGGTCAGAGCACGCGCAGTTGGCGCACCGGACAGTCTATAGGAGATGTTCGGTGCACCACCTGACAGCCCAGAGGCCCCACAAGTCAGAGCTCCAACGGTCGAACCCCAACGGCTGGCTGACGTGGCTGGCGCACTGGACTGTCCGGTGCGCCATGCGACAGCAGACTTCCAACGACCACATTTTGGTGGTTGGGGCTATAAATACCCCAACCACCCCACATTCAATTGCATCCAAGTTTTCTGCACTTCTACACCTTACAAGAGCTATAGCATTCAATACAAGACACACCAAAGAGATCAAATCCTCTCCCAACTCCACACAAAGCTCTAGTGATTAGAGAGAGAGATTTGTTATGTTCATTTGAGCTCTTGCGCTTGGATTGCTTCTTGTCTTTCTCATTCTTCTTGTGATCAATCTCAATTGTAATCGAGGCAAGAGACACCAATTGTGTGGTGGTCCTTGCGGGGACTTTGTGTCCCGTGTGATTGAGAAGCGAAGCTCACTCGGTCCGAGGGACCGTTTGAGAGAGGGAAAGGGTTGAAAGAGACCCGGTCTTTGTGACCACCTCAACGGGGAGTAGGTTTGCAAGAACCGAACCTCGGTAAAACAAATCCTTGTGTCTCATTCCTTATTTGCTTGCGATTTGTTTTCACCCTCTCTCTCGGAATCGATTATATTTCTAACGCTAACCCGGGTTGTAGTTGTGATTAACTTTGTAAATTTCAGTTTCGCCCTATTCACCCCCCTCTAGGTGACTTTCAGTGCACCCACGCCCGCAGAATCTGCGGCCGCCAACCATCCACCCGTGGAAGACGAAGCTTCAGAAAGCGGGGTCCCGCGAATTAGTGGGAGCGAGAAAAGCGGGCGCAAGAGAAAGTGACCACCAAGTGGGTCCCACGGGTAAGTCACGTGGAGAGGATAAGAACTGAAGAGCGAGGCTAACGTGCGGGCCCCGAGTGTCAGGCTCCAAGGCGCGCATCAGCACGGACGCTGGGCCGGCGCGCTCGCGTGAGTGAGAATTGGGCGGAAAGCAGGAAGTGTGAGCCCAACTAGGCTTTCTTTCTTTTTCTTTTGTATTCTCTTTTGTTTTCTTTTCTCTTTTCTTTTTTTTTCAAATTTAGGTTTCAAATTTGAATTCATACTTGTGGAGTTCATACTTAGGTTAAATGTCTACATTCAAATAACAATATGAATCAAATTTAATTCATTTATATATTTATTTTATCTAATTTGTATAGTACTTTTCTTCTCTTTTCTCAAACCCTAGAATTGCCATTAGATCTTAAATTCCAAATTGGCTACTATATTAACATTATTTTTATATTGTTACCAAATGCACACACAAATAAACCTCAGCATGATGCATATATTATTTTAGGTGTCATTAGTTAATTAATACCTTTAAAGGTGGTTGTTCACATGTTATATAATAAATAGAGGCAAAAACATATATGTAAATCCACTATATTTTCATTTTACAGTTTTGAGTATTACAAATCCTACCCCCTTAACAAGAATCTCGTCCTTGAGATTTAGGAAGGACTAGGAAAAAGATGGGGAATTTCTATTCGAAGCTCTTCTTCTCTCTCGCAAGTAGCTTCCTCTTCTCTATGGTGACTCCATTGCACTTTGCACATCTTTATCACTTTATTTCTTGTAACTCGAGTCAAAGTATCAAGAATCTTGATAGGATACTCCGGGTAAGTCAGATCACCCTGAACACTGAGCTCTTCCATTGGTAGTTGTTCCTCAGGGACATGGAGACACTTCTTAAGTTGAGATACGTGGAATACATCGTGCACATCAGATAGATGATCAGGTAGCTCGAGTTGGTAGGCCATCTCCCCAACTTGCCTAAAGATTCTGAAGGGTCCAATAAAGTGAGGGGATAATTTGCCTTTCACTTTGAATCTCCTCATTCCACGAAGTGTGACACCTTAAGGTACACATGATCACCCTCCTCAAACTTCAGTGGTCTTCTTCGATTATCAACATAACTCTTGTCTGGTTTGAGCAACCCTCAAGTTCTCCTGGATTGTATGGACTTGTTCTTCTGCCTCTTGAATAAGTTCAGGCCCAAAGAACTGTCTTTCTCTAGTCTGATCCCAATATAAAGGAGTCCTGCACTTCCTGCCATATAAAGCTTCAAATGACGACATCTTCAGATTGGCCTAGTAACTATTATTATATGAGAACTCAGCATATGGTAGACCCTTGTCCCAACTGTCTCCATACTGAAGGGCACAAGCTCTCAACAAATCCTCCAGTACTTGATTGGTCCTCTCAGTCTAGCCATCAGTTTAAGGATGATAGGCCGAACTAAAGCTCAACTTTGTATCCATATTCTCATGAAAGTTTTTCCAACATCTGGAGGTAAACTATGAGCCTCCATTAGAAACGATCTTCTTCGATACACTGTGTAAATACACAATTTGAGTCATATATAATTCTGCCAACTGAGAACCTTTATAAGTAGTATTGACTGGAATGAAGTGAGCCACTTTGGTCAATCTGTCCACAATCACTCATATAGAATCATAGCCCTTCGAGGTGCGAGGCAACCCGACAATGAAATCCATACAGATTTCTTTCCACTTCCATTCGGGTACTTTTAACGGGTGCAGTAGTCCAGCTGGTCTTTGGTGTTCAGCTTTGACTCTTTGACATACATCACACATAGCCATGTGTGTAGCCACATCTCTTTTCAGCCCATACCACCAGTACTTCTGCTTTAAATCCTGATACATCTTAGTGCTCCTAGGATGAATAGAGTAATCAGAGTCATGGGCTTCCTTCAGTATAGTCTCACAGAGGCTTTCAATCTCAGGAACACATATCTGGTTCTTGAACCATATCGTGCCTTGCTCATCCTCCGTGAATTCTGGACCTCTACCTTTAGTAATCAGATCTTTGATCTCTTGGATTTTAGCATCACCAATCTGACCCTTGCGTATTTCCTGCTCCAAGGTAGGTTCCACTTCAATAGTGACTCCTTTAGTGTGAGCAACTATTCCCAGGTTGAGTCTTTGAAAATCTTCTACTAACTCATCGGGTAACTGAGCGACAATAGATGTGTGGACGTGTTCCTTCCGACTCAAGGCATCCACAACCAGGTTCGCCTTGCCCGGGTGATAGTGAATCTCCAAATCATAATCTTTAATGAGCTCCAACCAACGATGTTGCCTAAAGTTGAGATCCTTCTAAGTGAATATGTATTTCAAACTCTTGTGATCGGTGTACACTTGGCACTTAGTTCCCATAATATAATGTCTCCACATCTTGAGCGCATGCACTACAGCTGCCAGTTCTAAGTCATGAGTGGGATAGTTCAACTCATGTTTCTGCAACTGACGAGACGCGTAGGCAATCATGTGTCCTTCTTGCATAAGAACACATCCCAAGCCCTGGCCGCACGCATCACAATAGATATCAAATCCCTTTAGCAGATCCGACATAATCAACACTGGGGGTGACATCAATCTTAACTTCAGCTGATTAAAACTATCCTGGCACTTCTAGGTCCAATTAAACTCTTTTCCCTTCTCTAACAGTGAGGTCATAGGCTTAGCAATCTTGGAGAACCCTTTAATAAATCGCTTGTAGTATCCTGCAAGTCCCAAGAAACTCCGTACCTCAGTAACTATGTTGGGTATGCTCCACGCCACTATCTCCCTGACTTTAGCAGGATCCACTGATATCCCACCATTAGAGATGATGCGTCCAAGGAATGGCACTTTGTTAATCTAGAACTCGCACTTGCTGAACTTGGCATAAAGTTGATTATCCTATAGCTTCTGTAGCACCATCCGCAAATGTTCCTCATGATCACTATCATTCTTAGAATAAGCGAGGATGTCGTCGATGAATACCACGACGAATCTTTCAAGATACTCCTTGAACAGCTTATTCATCAGATTCATAAAATAGGTTGGTGCATTAGTTAGTCCAAACGACATGACCATGAATTCATATAAACCATATCGGGTTGAGAAAACCGTATTGGGAATATCAGATGGCCTAATCTTCATTTGGTGATAACCCGATCGGAGATCAATCTTGGAAAACACCCTGGCGCCTCTCATCTGATCAAATAAGTCGTCAATACAGGGTAGATGATACTTGTTCTCCACAGTAACCTCATTAAGAGATCTATAATCCACACATATCCTTTGTGAACCATCCTTCTTCTGTACAAACAGAACCGACGTTCTCTAAGGTGAGGAACTCGGACGAATGTACCCAGCCACCTGTAACTCTGTTAACTGTTTCTTAAGTTCTTTTAGTTCTTCTACGGACATCCTGTATGGCCTTTTTGAAATAGGAGCAGTCCCAGGTAAGAGATCAATGACAAACTCAACTTCCCTATTCGGTGGCATCCTGGGTAACTCCTCTGAAAAGACATCGGGGAAATCTCTAACCACGTGGATGTTGTTGCCTACAAATTTTCCATCTACTAAAAATACGATGGGTCTTGTAGATGCAGTTACGGTAATTTCAACTTTAAATCTTTATCCTTTAGAGCAGGTGAGTTCTACAGTTCCCCTAGCATAGTGTATAATTGCCTTTGCTTTTCTTAGCCATGACATACCAAGAATTAGGTCTATACCACTTTCTTCTAATACTATAGGGGTAGCCCAGAATTCTCTTCCTATACTTGTCAATGTTAATATGTGTGTCATATAGTTGGCTTTCAATCGGCCCTTTGGATGTAATTACTACCATTGGTGTTTTCATAGTTTGAAGTGGCAATTCATTTGTGTTGGTATATCAAGCAGAAATAAATGAATGTGTAGCACCAGAATCAAATAATATTGCTGCACGAGTAGCATTAAGATAAAACATACCAATAGCGATGTCAGCTCCTTCAGCATTAGTATCAGCACTGACTTGATTAACCCTGGCAATACTAAATCCCTTGCCAGATCCTGGAGTTTGCTGTTTGTTCTGGACGGGGGTACTAGCAATCCTCTGTGGGCATACATTAGCATAATGTCCAGTCTTGCCGCACTTGTAGCACGTGGTGCCTGCACTCTGTCCTGAGAACTTCGTCGGGGTGCCAGTGGGGGTAGCCTGATGAGTCTGTGGAGTCCCCTGTGGTGTGAACTAAGCTGGGCGCTGGCCTCCTCCAGTACAAGCCGGTGTACCTTGGGGCGGAACATAGCTAGGACGAACGCTACTGCTCCCCTGACCCTGGGTGATCGCCTTCCTCTTCATATCCCCTAGCTGAACACGCTTGTGTTCAATAGCTAGGGCCTTGTTAAGCAGCCTCTAGAACGACGGAAAGGTATGAGCCACTAGAGCATACTGCAGTGGTCCATTAAATCCTTCAATGAAGTGTTCCTGCTTCCTTTCATCCTCAGCCACTTCATCCAGTGCATATCTGGATAGTTGAATGAATCTGTCACGGTACTCGCTGACTGACATACCCCCTACTTCAGCGACAAAAATTCCTTCTTCTTGATCTTCATCAGTCCAGCAGGAATGTGACAGTTTCTGAACTGAGTAGAAAATTCTGTCCAAGTGATAGTATCAATAGCGTCGTGGGCAGTGGTGTAAGAATCCCACCAATTAGCAGCAGGACTAGTAAGACGACCAGAAGCATAAAGAACCTTCTCCTGGTCAAAGCACTGAGCTATAATCAACATCTTCTCCACTGACTTCAGTCAATCATCAGCTTGCAAAGGATCTAGAGAACTGGCAAACGTCGGTGGCTTGTGGCTCATGAACTCCCGGTGCTTGTCCCGGGGTGGAACTGGTGGTGGTGGAGGCAATGGTGCTTGGCGCATCTCCTCCCTCATCTCCTGCCTTTCTTGGCGCATCTCTTAACGCTCCTGTCGCATCTGTGCCTGCATATCTTGCATCGTATTCGCCATCTGTTGCAGCATCTGCATCTAGGCTGCAACCACTGGATCAGTCCCAGCCGGTGAAGGATTCAGAGGATCCATTTTTGCTTGTTGTTGCCTAAGCACTCTCCGGTTGAATGGGTTGGCAGGTAAATCAATTCGGCCTCCCTTCCAGGTATTGACCATCTGAATTAGAAACACATGGTAAGAAAGAATTGTAGATAAGGACGAGTAATTACGAGACATGTTACTTTGGGGGTTTTATTAGCTAAGTAGATTAGTGTGTCACCTACTAATGCTAATACATTACTGTTGGAGGTCTTCTTCTCCACCGTTGGTCCTCAAGGAAAAACACCTTCGACAAAATAATACAAAGGCTCATCAAAGCTACCTTCAGTCTCGGTTTAGTCCCTCAAGACAAAGACTCTATGTAGAGGCGACAATGCTGAATGTCGAAGCTCAATAGCTTTGGCCCAAACCAAGTAGAAAAGGAAAAAGGACTAAATAGACCTTATTAGTTTTAGTTGCTTGTAATCAAATGTTCAAGGGCATGAATGTAATTTTACCTGGGCTATGTTCTGTGCCTATAAATAGATGAACAATACCCCCGTACTGTTCACGCTGGATTGTAATCGCTCTCGAGCCATTCCCGCTCTCTCACCTTCCGGCAAGTCGAAGGTACTATTGTAATATGAATATTGTTAATGCTTATTCATGTTTAGTGAAGATAAACGAATCATAAATATATAATAAATATTATCTTCATTCCGCTGTATTCTTTCATTTTATTACTTATATTCATGTTTATATTGTAAAATGATGAAGGTGTGTCCTTCATGACCTTCGTCTGAAGATCATTATATCCGAGAGGAAATAATGTTTCGAAGGACGAAGGTCTTTAACTATTAACAATTGTGTTGCCTTGTTCTTGATTAATAGCATTTGAGAACAAGTGAACAACATTGGCGCCCACCTCCGGTGAACTCACTTCCACAACTGCGACGATGGCTTCGCAAAGCAACCAAGTTGTGGCACCTTCAGCTACGAAGCTGGTGCTCCCAATCACAGGTGGCTCAACCTCTGAACCAGCCAACAAGAGGCAAAAGAAAGAAGCATAGAGAAGGGTACAACATGTTGGAGTACAAGGACTCTTCATCAAATCCAAATGGTCTCACATACCAATCACCTTCTCCCAAGAAGATCTTCACCTCAAGGATTATCCCCACAACGATGCAATGGTTATATCTTGTGTCATCAAATGATTTCTGGACCACAATGTCCTAGTAAACACAGGCAGTGCAGCAGATATCATTTTCGTGAAAGCTTTCAGACAAATGCAAGAGCCGGATGACAAGATACATGATGCAACACATCCTTTTTGTGGTTTCGGAGGAAGACAGATTGTGGCACTCGGCAAGATAACCATGCCGGTTACCTTCGGTTACGTTCACAACACAAGGACAGAGCAGGTTGTCTTCGACACTGTTGATATGGAATATCCATATAATGCAATCGTTGGTCGAGGGACGCTCAATGCCTTCGAAGCAATACTCCACCCAGCATATCTTTGCATGAAGATACCTTCGGAACAAGGGCCCATTGCTATGCATGGGAGTCAAGAAGCTTCCAGGAGAGCCGAAGGAAGTTGGACAGATTCCAATGCCATCCATAATATAGATGAAGCCGAAGCTTATCAGCAAGATAAGCATAAAAGAGAAAAAGCTGCTTCGTTAGATCAACCAAAGCCTATGCTTTTTGTGAAGATATAGTTGAGCAAAAAGTGTTGTTGGGATCTCAGTTATCTGATGAACAAGAGAAGACCTTGCTAAGATTTTTGTTTAACAACAAAGATGTTTTTGCTTGGATAGCTAATGATCTCTGTGGTGTTAATAGAGACATTATCGAGCACCCACTCAATGTGGACCTGTCCTTCCGACCAAGAAAGCAGAGGCTTCGAAAAATGTCCGATGATAAAGTTGAAGGTGCACACAATGAAGTGAAAAGACTTCTAAGTACTGGTGTTATCAGAGAAGTAACATACCTAGAGTGGCTGGCTAACACCGTCATGGTAAAGAAAGCAAATGGAAAATGGAGAATGTGTATTGACTTTACGGACCTCAACAAGGCATGTCCGAAGGATGAGTTCCCATTACCAAGAATAGATTCCCTTGTGGATGCAGCAGCTACATCGGAACTCATGAGCTTATTGGATTGATACTCAGGCTATCATCAAATCTAGATGAAAAAGGACGATGAGCTAAAGATAAGCTTTATAACTCCTAGTGGCACCTAATGTTATCTTTGGATGCCTGAGGGGCTCAGAAATGCTGGAGGAAGCTTCAGCAGAATGCCAGAATGACTGCCAAAGTTCTTCACTCCCAGATTGGTAGAAATGTGCTAACATATGTCGATGATATCATAGTAAAGAGCACGAAACAAGAGAACCATGTTGCTGATTTACATGAGACATTTGCTAATTTCAGACAGGCTGGTCTTAAGTTAAATCCAGAAAAATGTGTCTTTGGAGTGAAGAAGGGCAAGTTTCTTGGCTGCCTAGTATCGACCAAGGGTATTGAAGCCAACCCAAGCAAAATCAAAGCTATCCTTCGGATGGAACCGCCAAATTCGAGAAAGGGGGCTCAAAGATTGGCAGGAAGGCTGGCATCATTGAACAGATTTATTTCAAGATCAGCAGAGAGGAACCTGCCTTTCTTTGAAGTGTTGAAATCAGCCGAAGTTTTCCAATGGGGTCCAGCTCAGCAGAAAGCCTTCGAAGAGCTGAAGCAATATTTGATAAATCTAACAACTCTAACCCCACCTTCGTCAGGAACCCCATTACTTCTATATGTGGTTGCTTCCCATGCCGCAGTTAGCGCAGCGCTTGTACAAGAGAAACAAGATGGCCAAGTAAAAAAGCAAACACCGATATACTTCGTCTCTGAAGTACTCAGTCCATCAAAGAAGAATTACACAGAGTCGGAGAAGGTATTGTATGTTGTATTAATGGCCTTCAGAAAGCTTCAACACTACTTCCAAGCATACCACATAATCGTACCTTCATCACAACCTCTGAAGGATATAATGAGAAACAGAGAAGCTACAGGAAGAGTCGGAAAATGGGCTGCTAAACTCAACGAATTTACCATTGATTATGTTCATAGATCTTCGATCCAGTCTCAGGCGTTAGCAGACTTCATTGCTGATTAGACGCTAGGGGCTCGAGATGAAGAAAGAATAAATGATGATGAAGCTTGGACGGTATTTTGTGATGGGTATTGGGGGACCTTCGGCACAGGGGCAGCTGCCTTTCTAGTTGCACCATCCAAAGTCAGAACCTGCTATGCAGTAAAATTAGACTTCAACTGTACAAATAATATTACAGAGTACGAAGCTGTTCTCTTAGGGCTTTGGAAACTTAAGGCAATGGGTATAAGAAGGGCAATCCTCAAGACTGATTCACAAGTTATCTCGGGTCATGTGGACAAGAGCAGTAAGGCAAGAGACCCGAAGCTTGAAAAGTATCTAGATACAGTCCGAAGGTTGGAAGCCTCCTTTGAAGGATTCTCTGTAAAGAACATCCCAAGGGGAGAAAATGAGCATGCAGACTTGCTAGCCAAATCAGTGGCGTCGGGGCTCCCATTACCTTCGAAAGTATTTTTTGAAACAATAAAAGCACCTTCAGTTGAGCTCATGGAAAGAGCGGTGCTCACAGTTTCACCAGTACATAGTGAAGATTGGAGGACTGAGATTGTATCTTTTCTCCAGGGCAACTGTCTTTCGGATGATGAAGTTTATAATAAAAGAATGGAAGCAAGGACAAGGCCATATGTAATAATAGAAGGGGAACTATACAAACACAGAGTTTGTTCTCCATTGTTCAAGTGCTTGTCTAGAACCGAAGGGCAAGAATTAATGAAGGAGATACATGCGGGATTATGTGGGACCCACATTGGGTCTAGGCCTTTGCTGGGGAAGGTTTTCAGACAAGGTTTTTACTGGCCAAAGGCAGCTTCGGATGCAGCAGATTTAGTTCAAACATGTGAAAATTGCCAAAAGTGTGCTAGAGACCAGAACCAACCTTCGTCTTTAACCTAGCTAAAACAGCCAACCTAGCCAATACAAAGATGGGGCCTGGATTTGTTAGGTCCACTCCCACCAGCACAAGGCAACTTGAAGTATGTTGTAGTGGCAATAGAATATTTTTCTAAGTGGATTGAGGCAAAGCCCTTGGCTACAATAACTTCAACTACGGTCCAAAAATTCTTCTGGCAGAATATTGTCTGTCGCTTCGGTTTGCCGAAGGCTATAATAGTTGATAATGGAACTCAGTTTGATGCTAAGACATTCAAAACCTTCTATGCCTAGATTGGTACAAAAATACACTATTGTGTCGAGATCAACAGGGTTTACCCCTTTCAAACTTCTGTTCGGTGACGAAGCAATTACACCGGAGGAAGCAAGAACGGGTTCAATAAGAATTCTAGCTTTGACAGAGGACAAAGGTGACTGCCAAATAACTAAAGACACCATAGAAGGGACCAGACTACAAGCCATAGAGCATATCAATAAATACTAGGCCGAAATAATTAAATGGCGTGATAGAAAAGTAAGATTGAAGAACATCAAGCCAAGCCATTTGGTGCCTCGAAGTGTGGCCAACCCTGATATAGTGGGGAAGCTTCAGCTCAAGTGGGAAGGCCCCTTTTTGGTTGTATCTTCGTCAAGACCCAGTTCCTACAGACTGAAAGATATGGATGGCAACGACATACCTGGGTCTTGAAATGCGGATGAGCTTTGACGATATTATGTATAAACAATGTAATTTTCTTATTTTTCCCCTACGACACCCTTTTCCTTTCAAGAGGGGAGAAAGGTTTTTAATGGGGCCATAGGTTGTAATTTTCATTTTTTGTTTAGCCCTCTTCAATACAAGGGCCAAATTCCCCCACATGTAAAATGTAACACCAGGATTTGCACCATCGAGTGCAAAAGGTCACGAAGAAGCTCCAAAGTCGTTCCTAAGGGAATGCAGAGCTAAAATACCACCTAAATCAAAGGTGAAGAAGCTCCAAAGTCGTTCCTAAGGGGATGCAGAGCTTAAATGCCACCTAAGTAAAAGGTGAAGAAGCTCCAAAGTCGTTCCTAAGGGGATGCAAAGCTTAGCTCCAAAGTCATTCCTAAGGGGATGCAGAGCCGAAATACCACCTAAGTAAAAGGTGAAGAGACTCCAAAGTCGTTCCTAAGGGGATGCAAAGTCTGGGTGTGTTTTTGGCATACATTTGCACAATTCATCACATCATTTTTTGCATTCATACAAACATTCATTAGACATTCGTAGGATCATAATCATGACATAAAGCACAGACATTAACAGGAAAGACAGAAGATGCATGTCTTCAGTGACAAAATGCTTCATTGAATACGAAGATGCTTCATATCAGATAAAAGAACAGAAAGTACTTTGTCTATAATGAAAAAATGCTTCGATATGAACGAAAAGAAGGGAAGGTGTTTTTCGCCTTCGGCTCAAAATGATTGCAAGCGATGGTTTCGTCCACAACAAAGCAATTCATACAGAAGCGAAGAGGTGAAATTATATTACAAGGTATTCACAAATAAGTACAATATTTTGTTCATTTACAATCTTTTGCAAGAGATCCTAAGCTTTCTACAGATAGCTACAAAAAGAAGTTCTAAGAATCTTCAACCCTTCTGAACAAGCTTCGGCTTAATGTCCTTCGGCGCCACCATCCTGCAGAGAGAAGAAGGTATAAATTAATCAGGAAATATAATAAAAGGAAAACCAAGATAAAGAAGACAGGTAAAAGTTTCGTACCGACTTAAGTAGTTTTCGTGCTTCGTCCCCAACCAGTTCACGCCTACCTTTTGCCTAGATTTGGGTGATGAATCTGTTCCCTATGCTTCGGGCTTCGGCTGGGATGTCAACTAGGTCTGATGTCGAAAGATTGAAATTTGGTTTATTAACAGTCTTGGCATGAGTGCACCTGGCCTTCATAAAAGCTGCAGCTGTGCCGCTTGAAGCCACCAGGGCACAGAAATCCCCGTGCCTAGTGATAACTTCATCAAGGGCTTCAACTTAATTCTCAATATGATCAAAGGCCTCGGGGATGTCTTCGGCCGAAGGTTTAATCTCTTCAGAAGCAGCTCCAACCGAGTTGAATATCCCCTTCAACCGATTAGCGCACCGGGTGGCAAAGTCAACACACTTGTTCCGAAGGTTCTAAAAAGATTCATGTAGTTTTGTATTTCTTTCGGTTTCGGTTTTGACCTTCGCTTCGAGCTCCTTTGTTTCGCGGTTAAAGCGCCGTTAGCTTAAATCCAAAATTGTTCGAGCTTCATCCAGTTCTTCACTCAATTTGGCATTCTGAGATTGTACTTCTGCAAGGGAACCTTCAGCTGTTTGCAGCAAGATGTCCTTTTCCTTTAGAGAAGCTTCAAATTCCTTTATTTTATCTTCTAAGCCTTTAACTATGACTCCGTGTTTTCTATCCACAGTGTCCTACTGCATTTTTAGTGCCTTGCTTAACAACATGCTCTGCAAAACAAATTAAAGTTAGAGCACTCAATCCATCACGAAGGTAATAAAAATCTAGACGAAGGTCTCACCTTGAAATTGGAATAAAATAGGCTACCGACAATGTGTTGCCGTCGGTAACTACTAATGTCGGCCTCTAGCTTCGGGAATCCAACACTCTTGGACAGAGTGCCAATTATCTTCATCCTAGCGTGGTCGTGAATACATCCTAAAATTTCCTCATCAACCCCGCCGAAGAGCAAAGATCCTGGTTGATAACCGCAAGATATTGCAAATTCTTTCAACTCCAACTTGTCTTCCTCAGATAGTTCCTGACCACCCAAGTGCCGAAGATCAAAATCCCTCTCGTCCGAAGGAGTATTATCAATTTCCTTCCCTTCATCTGGCATTGCGGCCATTTCTTCTGCAGCTACATTTGTCTCTGCAGTCACATCTGCAACCATATCAGACACAAGCCTATCAACCTCTGACATTGTGGCTGCTAGTTCTTCAGCTTCGGCTTCACCAGCATTCTTTGGCATCTGTAGGAATTGCACCTTTCGTCGCTGAAGCTGAAGGCGGAGTTTGTTCAATTGCTTTCATTATATTCATAATTCGTTGTTTCTTCTGTCCTTCAGCCTTTTCTTCTATAGCCGAGGGCGTTTCCTTCCTCTGTAAAAGTTTTGTCAGTTCCAATCCCAGAGGACTTAGCAGCTTGAATGGCGGAGAATTAGTCTTCAAAATTTCAGCCACTTCGACAGCAGTTGGCGACGGAGGGGTTCTCTCTATTGTTTCGTCGACCTTCGGTTCAGTAGAGGGTGTTTGGTCAAGCTTCCGCTTCTTAATTGTTGCCTTCGGCTCTGGCACTATTTTTGTTTTCTTTAAGGCCTTCTCATCTTCTTTTACTGAGCGGGCAGCTTGCCTGCTTAAGACGCTAACAACCCTTTTTCTTTTAACACCCCAGCCCCTCCGTCAAACCTCTCGTAATCTGGGTATTCAAAGTTTAACGCATCCATCACCCGGTTCAGCCTTCGTTTCGACCGGGTACCGAAGGCAGCAGTCATTAGCTGGTCCTCCTTCATATAGCTTCCTAGAATCTCATTGCACATGGTTTCAATCATTTCCAGCCATTCATTGCATGGTTTCTTGAACTGTTTCTCAAATTTGAAGCGATAGGGGAGCCGAACAAGCTCATACTTTTCACCCCTTCCTTTTTCTTCGGCATCCCCTAGCCGCTAGAAGTTGGAAATGTTCTATTTGCCAAATATTCTTGCACTAATTCCCTAGTGCTGATCTCGGTAGCTACCACTCTAAATTCAACTTCGGCTAGCTGGCACGGGGAGCCAAGTTGCATGTGGCACAAGGGCCTTGTCATTCCAAATCTTAATTTTATCGGGCTCATGACCATAGACATCAATTTTTCCCTCTTCTTCTCATCAGCTTTTATGTAGAACCATTCACTCGGCCACCCGGTCGGCCACTTGGTGCGGTAGCCGATTACTAGGCCTTGGTATCCTTTCGATACACAAAGTTATAACAGCCAAAGTTCTTATGAAGGCCATCCGCTTTGGCCTTCGTCTGGTAGTGTAACTCATGCATTCGGCAGAAAGCTTCAGCATTTGCACTCATACCCTGGCTTCGGAGATCCCATATGTAAACACTGAGTCTAACGATGGCATTGGGTGTCAACTGATGAAGATATATTTCGAAATTCTTTAAAACTTCTTCTATCATTTCATGCAAGGGGAACCGAAGCCCTACCCTAAAGAAGCTCTTGAAAACAACATCTTCATCCTCTTTTGGTTCCGGAATCACCTCCTCCCCAGTAAAGCGGACAAGCTTACTCTCGGCCTCTCCAAAATAACCTAGCTTCTTCATTATAACCATGTCGTCTGCTGTTACAGTGGATTTCCCAAATTCAATGTGGCTTGGCTTCGACGGGCTTAAAATGTTGTAATCTTCTTCAGCCTCATCATCACTTCCGTCCTCAGCTGCAATCTGCTCAGCTTTTCGGCAGCTTCACCTTTAGAAATAGCATTTTCCGATGTCACTAGACCTGATCGCCTCATCATTTCTGATATCGGCGATGTCTCTATTGTCTCAGCATCATCTCCCTCGCGTGATATCCTAGCGGTGGACCTTACTCAAGCCATTTTGAGTATTCTGATTTCTTAAAGCCGAAGGTGATTTCGAATGACGAAGTGTGTGACTGCAGCAAACGATCTGGACAAGCTTCGGCTATGGTTAAAATTTTTAACAGCACAACAGTGCGATGACAATGAATGTTGTGGTAACTCCTCACCAACCTGTCTGTTTATAAGTGCTGCAGGGGGAGAAGGCGAACCGCCATACCGCACACACTAGCTGAGCGGTGGACCGTCCGATGTCCGGAATATTTTAATCATTTCTCGCCAATGAGCTCAGGGAAGGTGTTTTTCGGACCTTCGGCATTCTGAAGCATTCATGTTTTTCGCGGATCAAGCTCATTACGGAAAAACGATCTAGCACCATGAAGGGGCTACTGTTGGGGGTCTTCTTCTCCACCGAAGGTTCTCAAGGAAAAACACCTTCGACAAAATAATGCAAAGGCTTGTCAAAGCTACCTTCAGCCTTGGTTTAGTCCCTCAAGACAAAGACTCAACGTAGAGGCGACAATGCAGAATGCTGAAGCTCAATAGCTTCGGCCCAGACCAAGTAGAGAAGGAAAAAGGACTAAATGGACCTTATTAGTTTTAGTTGCTTGTAAACAAATGTTCAAGGGCATGAATGTAATTTTACCCAGGCTGCGACCCGTGCCTATAAATAGATGAACAGTACCCCCGTACTGTTCAGCTGGATTGTAATCACTCTTGAGCCATTCTCACTCTCTCACCTTTCGGCAAGCCGAAGGTACTGTTGTAATATGAATATTGTTAATGCTTATTCATGTTTAGTGAAGATAAATGAATCATAGATATATAATAAATATTATCTTCATTCTGCTGTATTCTTTCATTTTATTACTTATATTCATGTTTATATTGTAAAATGATGAAGGTGTGTCCTTCATGACCTTCGTCTGAAGATCATTATATCCGAGAGGAAATAATGTTTCGAAGGACGAAGGTCTTTAACTATTAACAATTGTGTTGCCTTGTTCTTGATTAATAGCATTTTAGAACAAGTGAACAACAATTACCTTATGGTGGTACATGCTAGAATGCCCTTCTATAATGTTTCAATCAATCAAGGAAGCAAATCAGGCATTTATCATCAGAACAATCATCCAACATTTTTAAATAGAGAAAATAATTTTAATTTTGTGTTAGGTCTCCTATCTCTTTAAAAGGGTCATAAATGTAGGATTCCAAGGTGTGAAATCATCTTGTCTTAGAGTAGAAAAGATAAGAGTAATCAGAGTAGAACAACAAAAGGTGAGACATGATCAAGATAAGTATAGTAAGAATCAGAATAAGGTAAGTAGGTAAGGGTTTTATCCATTTCTATCTAGGTTTCGTCCTACAGTCAACATTTCCTCTGATACCACTTCTGTCACACCCGGATTTAAGGGAAAAAGTCGGGTGCGTCTCATATGCGCGCCAAGGAAGAACAACACATATAATAATAGAGTGTATAGAGATAAATGTCACAATTTCATAAAAGTAATTATTACATAGCGGAAGTCTTATAAAAATAAATGATAAAAATAACATGAACTAATGTCCATCCATGGCGCCATAAAGTTGACTAGGAACGCCACCTAGAATATTCTACACATTTCTATGAAGTTGTAGGTTCGAGAATCACTAAATTCAGAGTTACGGTTAAGAGGATATGATTTTCCAAAGATTTAAGTGATTAAACTATAAAACATAAATTATATGTTAATTAATATAAATCATGTGAGAATTAATTCAACTTTAATCTGAGATATAACTTGATTATAGGTTGTATTTTTAGTCAGGTTATAATCATAGGATAAACAAAATTTTAATTATAAAAGTATGTGATATGACACGATTAATGCTACTACTACGTAGGCAATTTTATCACAAAACTATCGCAACTTGAACGGGTCGAATCGGAGTTAAAACGAGATAATTATGAATTTTTAACACCAAAAATCATTTTCTATATTTAATTATGATTTTATGGAATGCCTGGAGGGTGGATTCTATTTTTAGGAAAGTCCAGGGCTCATTCTGCAAAAACTAGGACCTGTTTGTATTGATCTACTCACTAGACTGGACTGCTCGTTGATTTAACGGAAAACCAAGGGCTCTTTTGTAACTGTTTCAAGGCTGAAAGGGTGTCCTTGGTTTTCAGCCGCCCGATCTAAAACCAACAACACAGATTAGATTGATTTTAACTGAAAACGATACGCGCCCGCTGACCACTGGATCCACGATCCACGACCCATATTAAAAGAACGAAGGGGTATGTTCATCTTTTAATCTAGACCGTCCATGTAGATCCAATGACTTACATCTCTCCCCCACCTTCTCCTACCTTCGCTCTATAGGCAGTGGCGCCAGCCTCCCCCATGATGGAGTACCACCGCCACTGGTGCAACACCTAGAAAGCGTCACGGTGCCGTCTACATGTGCAGACCAATGCTAATGAAAGACCCAAGCATGGTGGATCAAATTCAATGGTCACAAGTAGCAGTGGGTGAACTACATTGCGGCTAGTAGCAGGGTAGTAGTTGAACCACACTGGTGTGGCATCACAGGACTCGGTTACATCCGCCAGCATTAGGACAGCTAATATGTGGATGCGTACCTTGATACGAACGCGTTGGTGATCTCTCAGAGTGAAAGGAGCGGCGTTGAACAACGGTGTCACTCCGACCAGCTCCAGCAAGTTTCTTCCTACTACTACCCACACCACCCCGCTCAGTAGGACTCTGGGTGCTAGAAGCGTGCCCAGCGAACCCTCCCAGGAATTGGCTGGGCATAAGCGATGGCGTTGCCGTGAGTTTAACTGTGGTGGCTGTTCTCCGTGATGCGTCGGAGTTTTGATTGTTTGCTGCGGACCCTCCCTTAGCCAACACTAACAGTGGCATGGCATAGACACAGGGAGTTTTTGGTGCCCCATTACGATGGCTAGGCGGTCGACGAGTTCAAGCTTTATAGTCACGAAGATCTGCGTGTAACAGCCGGAGCGGAGAGATAGAGCCATGGAGGCGGTGCGTGAGTCTGTTAGGATTCTGTTCGAGTTTGTTGGACTTGGATCGAGAAGATATGCGGTGGTTGTTGGGGTTCGCATGACAACGCTGGTGAGACACGTAGCCCAGGAACGAGGCAGGCATGCGGTGTCATGATGTGCATGGAAGCTGGCTAACGACGGGTCCTACGTGTAGTGACCATGGAAGCATGAGGTCATGTGTGGCTAGGATTCATAAAATAGAAAAAAAGATGTGGGCTCAATGGAATTGCATAGGGAAAGGGAGTGTGGGCTGATTTTGTTTTTCCTATTTTATTTAATCCTTTCTTTTTTTCTATTTTGTTTTCCTTTTCTCTTTTTCTTTCTATTCTTTTTTCAACTCAAACTCAATTTCAAGTATAAGTTTAATATTGCAAGATTAAATACACAAGCAATAAAACTCCAACATCTGGATCCCTTTGATGCATAAATTATCTATGCTTTTCAACCACAACCCTTAGCCTGTTATTTTATGCATTATATGATTTTGCTGCTAGGAGACATGTTAATATGGCCACATATCCTTAGAACTTTGCCACAATTCATCTTTACACTCCTTGACATTTTTGTTACCAAATGATTTGAGAAAAGGCGTGAGTTTTCAAAGAAAATGTTTTCCAAAATGGGTATGATGAAGGGTTGTCACCCTTATCACCTTTGAGCAGGATGATCAGGGACTCCCTTGTTTGGGAGGGCCTTAAGGTGATGGCTCAGCCGGGTTAGGTGTGAGCATGAAGGATTGTCCCTCTCGCTTAAGGACCAGTTTGTCATCACTCCTTACCTATACTCTTATCAAGTACAACCACTCGAGACTGTATGGGCACTCGCTTGATCCGAACTTGCATGGTCTGTGCCCTAGGGTTATGTTGGTTGGGGAGCACCAAGAGGACAAGGACGGGGCTTTTGTCCTAGTTTGGGCATGGAGATGGCCTTGTTCCTTTCGGTATAACCGCCAAGGTAAAGTCGTGCAAGGGAAGAGAGAGTTTTGGCATTCGGATATCACGACGGTGAGATTGCAGAAACAGGATTAGTGGGTAAAGTGTACACCTCTGCGCAGAGTTAAAAACCTATTCGAATAGTCTGTGTCCACGAATATGGATGAGTTAGGGCTTGGTATGACAATTAGTGTTTTGTTTTCCAAAAATGCTTTTGAAAAGTGGTTTTAAAAGGTCCAGCATTGAGTTATGAGCTATGCTAGACAGGAAGTCCAGTAGCTGTTTTTGAAAAAGAAATCCGGTGGGAAACTACCAAGATTCCTGGACGGTTTAGTCAAGGGGATTTTGTTCTATATTGAAAAAATTCCTGCTTTTTTGGGAGAGGATGCGCTTTGAAAAAGATAAAATGTTTTACAGAATAGCCCTGCATCAAAATTTTCTTTTCTGCAAAAATATACTGAGCTCCACATACTCCATGCATTATATCTAATTTCCCCATTCCGTGAGTAAGGGTGGGCTACTGGGTACATAAGTACTCACTCTTGCTTATTTGTTATTTTTTAGAGAAGGAGATCGCTGATCGAGTAAGCGTTATGCCTGTTCCCAACCATGCATGTGGCTGTTGGACCGCTGATTTGCTTCGTTGCGTATATCGGGCTGCTTCAGCCCCACTCTGATGATATGTCCCGAGTTGTGGACCAACTCTTAAAGTTGGTCGCCACCTTTATAGGTTTGTCTTGTTTAAGCAAATCTGGAACCATCTGATGTATAAATGTGTTTACTAACCTCCTAGGACTAGTAATTGTATCACATTTGAGTCCTAGAGGACTAGGATGCTTCAGCTTACTTGGAACTTACCCTTTAAAAGCCTCCTCTTTTCCAACCTAGTTCAAAAGTGGTGAGTTACCTATCTCTCCCTTGATTGCTTTCCCTTTTGTCGCCTTGCAAGTTTTGTCTCAACCCCATCCCTTATCGTGCTACTATCTATTATTACCTTTAACCCAGGTAATCTCTCGATATTTACCTTGTTTCTCATCTTGTACCTTGCTTTTAAAGCCATCTCCCCCATTTCAGTTCAGGGGTGCGGTTTTACCTATCTCGTCCTTGGTTGTTTCCCCTCCCTTGCCACTTTGCAAGTCTTGCTTCAGCTCTATCCTTTGTTGTGTTCACGCTTTTGTCTCATGCGTCTTGTTCTTCTCATCTTTCAATAGCCTCAGAGAGTAGTTATTCCCTTTTCAAGAAAGACCATCATCTAGTTAACATTCACGTGTAGCAACGAGATGCTTGTTGTTGTGTGCTCGTTCTGTTTGTCTTTGTGTTACGGCTGATTTGCTTCTTTGTGATGAGTGTTGATGTGTTGTGGCCGTTGGTCCGCAATGACATCAGTTTACTAGGTGAGCGCTATATAGTTAGGTGGATGGGTTCTCTTTCCCTGCTCTCTCTAATCTGTCTATACCTACTATTTACTTGCTATCCTTTCCTCTTACACCTGCCTAGTTGGCAACCTCCAGCTCCTCCTAATCAGTCAAGATTAGAGTCGACATCATCCTCATCCACGAATAACAATGCTCATGTTAAGGGGGTTAGATGTTAACCCCAATGAAGACTGAAAGTCGCCTAGAGGGGGGGTGAATAGGCGAAACCTGAAAATTAAAACTTTATCCCCCAACTAGATCCCTTGATTAGTGGTTAGAACAAGATATACAAATATAGGAGTATATAAAATAAGTTCTTGCTTGAAGAGAGAATAGCTAAATAATGCAGGAGTGATAAATCAATACAACTAATAAGTTATAGAACAACGCAAGAAGCCTTAGATGAGAAGAGCACTAGGACAAGTTCTTTCTTGCAACGTGTTGCTTCACTAAATGGGAATTTAACTTGAAGCAACACCAAATGATATTAGCAAATAATGGAGCAAGAAAACTTATGGCAAGGGAAAATAAACAAATCACAAGCAATAAACACAATGGACAAGGGTGATTTGTTTTACCGAGGTTCGGCCCTCGAAGGCCTAGTCCCCGTTGAGGAGTCCACTTAAGGACGGGTCTTTTTCAACCCTTTCCCTCTCTCCCTCGATCACACAAGGATCGGCGAGCTCTTCTTCTTCTCAAGGATCACTCTCGATCCCGCAAGGACCACCACACACTTTGGTGTCTCTTGCTAGCTTTTACAAGCCTCCAAAACTTTGGAGGAAGTTCAATGGGAGTCAAAACTCCACGCGCAAATGAACACAAAGATGAAGCACACACTATCTCTCAATGAATCTCACAAGGCACTAGTGCTAAACTCAAATGAGTAGCTCTCTTTTGGTTGCTCTCTCTTTTGTGGCACTTGTGTTGGTTGTAGTGGTCTAAATCTTGTGCATAGGATGGATCAATGAATATATGTGGTTGGGAGGGCTTGAGTATGTCAACTAGATGACTTGGAATGTTGCTTGGGCTCCCACACCTTGAAGTGGCCGGTTGGGGTGGTATTTATAGCCACCAACCAAAATCTAGCCGTTGGTGAAGGCTGTCTGTTCGATGGTGCACCGGACAGTCCGGTGCACACCGGACATGTCCGGTGCGACAGCCACGTCACCCGGCCGAAGGGGTTTCGACCGTTGGAGCTCTGACACTGGGCCCGCCTTGATGTCCGGTGGCGCACCGGACATGAACTGTAGAGTGTCCGGTGCGCCTGCTCCCGCGTGCCTGACAACTGCGCGCTTCTGGCGCGCATTAAATGCTTTTGCAGGTGACCGTTGGCGCGAAGTAGTCGTTGCCCCATAGTTACACCGGACAGTCCGGTGTACACCGGACATTCCGATGAATTATAGCGGAGCAGCTGAAGTGAATTCCCGAGGCTGGCGAATTCTTGAGGCCGCTCTTCGTTGGAGCACCAGACACTGTCCGGTGTACACCGGACAGTCCGGTGAATTATAGTGGAGTTGCCCCTGTATTTTCCCAAAGGTGACGAGTTTGAGTTCGGAGTCCTCTGGTGCACCGGACATGTCCGGTGGCACACCGGACAGTCCGGTGCGCCAGACCAGAGGTGCCTTCGGTTGTCCCTTTGCTCTTTTGTCGAACCCAATACTTGATCTTTTTATTGGCTAAGTGTGAACCTTTGGCACCTGTATAACTTATACACTAGAGCAAACTAGTTAGTCCATTTATTTGTGTTGGGCAATTCAACCACCAAAATTAATTAGGGACTAGGTGTAAGCCTAATTCCCTTTCAATCTCCCCCTTTTTGGTGATTGATGCCAACACAAACCAAAGCAAATATAAAAGTGCATAAATGAACTAGTTTGCATAATGTAAGTGCAAAGGTTGCTTGAAATTGAGCCAATATAGATACTTACAAGATATGTATGGATTGTTTCTTCATTTTTAACATTTTGGACCACGCTTGCACCACAAGTTTTGTTTTTGCAAACTCTTTTGTAAATTCTTTTCAAAGTCCTTTTGCAAGATAGTCAAAGGTAAATGAATAAGATTTTGCAAAGCATTTTCAAGTTTTGAAATTTTCTTCCTTTGTTCCAAATGCTTTTCCTTTGACTAAACAAAACTCCCCCTCAAATAAATTCTCCTCTTTAGGTTCAAGAGGGTTTTAAGATATCAGTTTTGAGAATACTACTTTCTCCCCCTTTAAAACACAAAGAGATACCAATTTGAAATTTACCAATTGAAAATCATTAATATGTAAAATTAGGATGGTGGTGCGGTCCTTTTGCTTTGGGCTCATACTTTCTCCCCCTTTGGCATGAATCGCCAAAAACGGATACTTTGAGTGAGATATAAGCCCTTTTCCTAACTATTTTCTCCCCTTTGGCAAATAAAACATATGAGTGAAGATTATACCAAAGATGGAGAGACATTGTGGAGTGATGGCGAAGGGTAGATAATATCGATAGAGTAGAGTGGAAGCTTTGTCTTCGCCGAAGACTCCAATTCCCTTTCAATGTACCTATGACTTGGTTTGAAATTCACTTGAAAACACATTAGTCATAGCATATAAAAGAGATATGATCAAGAGGATATATCAAATTAAGCATGATCATAGTTCTATATAACATAGATTGCTCCCCCTAAGTATGTGCATGGAGAGGAACACATATTTTGGCCTTAAATGCCAATTGCACATAATTAGGTTAATGAGAACATATCTATATCATACAGATTATGAAGTGCATTGTGTCATAGTATAAGTGTGATGCTCATGACAATTTATGCACTTATGAAAGCATGTTGTAAACAATTTAAGCATTTTCCCTTAAGGATTTCAAAGAGACTTAAGGACCATCCACCTTTGAAACAAAGGCAGCTTATCCTCGTTACAAGGTTAAGCTTTAAGCTCTTTGACAATAAAAGTACTTCATCTAGTTTTTCCAGAGATGCACTAAAGCAGGAATGAATTTTGGGAAATTAAACTAGGTATGAAGCAGGGATAATACATGGACATGCTTTCTCTTCCTTTTATACAAGATATGCAAAGAATGTATAGAAAAGGAGGATTTAGGTACAAGTTTAAATGAAAGGAGATAGTTTTACCTTTTTGTACCTCTACATAGGGACGCTCTCTTCATTGTGCTTTGTCCTTAGTCTTTAGATGCTTAAGACCTATACTCAATGACAATATATGAAAATATTTTGCACAAGAGAGAGTTCTACAACTAGTGATCTTTTCAAGTTTATTGTTAGCATATATCAAATGGATCACAAGTTGCATAAATGTATCATGAATTCTCCTTTTAACTTAGTGCATATCAAGAGATATCGAAGTATATACAGCACTAAGAAGCATGATTGTTGATTGAAGTTATTCAATGATCAAACAAATAACATATGTGATCAAAAGAACAACATACGCATTAGATTATCAATTAAGCTTAGAGTAGGAGAATCCAGCAAATATGCTACTTTAGAGTGAAAGACAAAAAAAAGAAATAGTAGCAAATTTCATGAGAAACTTATTCTCATGCAAGAGACTATATGAAATTACTGAGATAAAGCAATAGTCTCAACAAAATCAAGATATAAGAATAGACTTCCCCTAAAGATATGCATGGATGTATTTTCTTTAAAGACAAATAGGGAGAAGCCTTATACATCTTGATCAAGGCTCATAAATTTTGCAATAAACAACTTAAGCCTAGCATTCTCATTATGAAAGGATTTAGAATACTCACAACCACACCATTGATTGTTTTGTAGACCTTATTATCCAAGTAGGTGTTGTTGCTCTTGATGTCCTTCTCTTTCATTTGAGAGTCCTCCCTTTGCAGTGGCTTCTTTTTCCTTTCAAACTTATTGAAAATACTCAAGAAGGATGTTAGTAATACAAGGGAGTATACAATGATGGATGATTTCTTTTAGATAGGAAATAAGCATAATTCATCATCCATAAGTCACACAGACATGAAGTAAAATCCTTAACATTAGTGCACTTTTACTTGAAAAGAGGAACATGCACTATTTAACAATTTGATCACTCATAGGAATTTACTTCTTTATATTGAACTTTATTAATGATTACATAAAACAGATCAATATAAGAATGGATATAGCAAAGGCATGAATTAGATTAAATACCCATTGAGATGGGAACCAAACTTAATTAAAAGGATGAGTTCCCATACCTTTGCTTTTACCTTTCTTCTTTTGGGTGAGGAACAACCCATGAGGCTTGTGCACTCTCCCTTTTGAAGATATTCAAGAGTAGGCTTAAGAGATACTTTGTTAGTAACACAAGCACTAGTTTCCATTTTTGTAACCATTTTTGATAAGGAATGAAAAGCTAGATTACTAAAACATGGAAACTTCATAGCATGAACTATATTACCCATAGATGGTGTTATGCTCAATTTTAACTCATAAAACAAGCATAAATAATCCTTTGAGATTAAGGAATAAATCTAATTCATGATTTGGAAAGCGATAAGTGTGAAAGAATCATATCCAATTTGAGCAAGTAAAAATACATCATAAAACATTGGATTGATTTTTCTTTTCATGTTAGATTACACGCTTCCAAAGAGAAACTTATTCTCTACAAGTGAGACTACTTGGGTTACTTAGATAAAAATCATTAGTCTCACTATTCTAGTTATAGAGAGAGTTTTCCTTTTACAAGTGTCCTAAGGATTTGAATTCCTTACGTGACACCTTATTCTTTTAAGAACATGAAATATCTCTCTATATCTAGAATCATGGCAATAACAAGATAATTAGAGGAAGAATATGCCATGATAAATTTGCAATAAATTAGAGCATGTAAATTGCCATAGTATAGAAATGATGAATGTGCAATCTACCATATGAGAGGAAATTCTTCAAAGAATGGTAATATCAATTTAAAGATATTTAGAGTGCTTCAATTTTTCTATGTGACTACACAGGACACATAAGAAATGATATTTTAAATACTTGCACTTAAAAGATAAGTGTTACCATCCTTTGGCTTTCCTCCATGTTGTAGGCCTTGATGATACCTCTTCACTTCCTACAACATATAATATCTTCCTCGAGATGATATGAGTTTAAGACATAGCAATTTGAAAAATAACCTTGGGTCAATCATGTATATAGATCATTGAAGATTGATAGTTTGAGTTAATAAGAATTGAATGGACTCTCTCAAACATCCCAAGGCTTCATATCATCTCCTTCTCCTGCAAAGCTTGTCAATCATATTTTGGTACCCATCGCTTGATGGGTCCATCATGGTTAGTCAACAAAGATCTAGGAACCCAAAAGTCCTTTATGTTAGCACTAGGTAAACTCATTACCTTTCTAGCACAAGTTGCAATTTTGGGTTGCCTAGTTACATGAGAATCAATTGAAAAGTTAGGAGTAGGATTGTTACCAATGGGACAATCCCTGCATTGATGTCCCTTCTTATGACATGTGTAGCAAAGGCGTTTTTCAAGTTTTGAAGCTTTCTTTTTTCCTTGTTTGTTGCTTGCTACATGGTTAGTAAAGACTTTCTTTTCTAACCCTATGCCTTTTTGTTTTAAATGGGGACAAGATCTAAGCAAGTGTCCCTTCTTGGAGCATTTAAAACAAAGTCTATCATCCTTGTTAATAATCAAGCCATTTTTAATGTAGGGACATGACCTAATCAAGTGCCCCTCTTCAAAGCATTCACTACACCTCTTAATGTGAAGTGTGGCTTGATCATTACCTTGGATGTTACCTTTTGTGGAGGCGTGGTTGAGGCTTTTGGAGGAGGTGTTGAATTTCATCTTTTGTTTCTTCCTCTTGGCAATCCTCAAATCCTTGACATTTTCTTCAAGGGATGTAGTGCATGCCACGGTTGTTCCCGTCTCAAGCTTCTTCACCATGTGATCACGGTTATCTTGAGAAGGTTGGGCAATGCATTTCCCTTTTAGTTGTGTCAAGCTCTTCTTTAGCCTCTCATTTTCTTCTTTGAGCTTTTGATATGAATCATCATTTGTTCCTGCAAATTCTAGCTCAAAGGAAGATTTGCTTGTCGACAAACAACAAGCATTAGCACATGGTAATATAGTATCAATTTGAATACATGTGCACGAGTGAGGTTGTTGGGATTTTAAGTTTTCTATCACAACCTCATGAGCAATGTTTAATATGATATGATCATCCATAAGATTTTCATGAGAACATAGAAGCATATCAAATTTTTCTTGAAAAGCTAGATTTTCAACTTTTAGCTTTTTCTACTTGGTCCTTAAGCAAGGTATTCCTATTTACTAATTGAGTGATACAATGTAAAGCGTTATCTTGCTCAATTGCAACAGTTTCATACCTTTGGACCAAATCAACATGAGAGCACTTTAGCTCCTCATGTTCTTTAGTCAACTCGTCAAAGTGTAGCATTTTCATGGAGAGAACATCTTCTAGCCTTTGACGAGCTTCGCTTTGCTCTCTCGCTCTTTCTAGAAGTTTGAGCATGACCGCCTTATCTTCTTGGCTTAGGCGAGCGTAGAGATGCAAGAAGCTTCTTTCTTCCTCATCATCCTCATTTGTCCTTCCGCTATCATTTGCATTAGCCACACAACACATGTGGGAATCGAAATGGGAAGACAAACCTTTTGGAGAGGTGGATTCATCGTTTGGTCTCCATCGTTCATTCTCTTCTTCTTCCTTGCAAGGGTTAGTATCACAAATACCAAAGGAAGTAGAGACACAAAATGAACTATCATGTTTGGACTCATCAAATTTGCTTCTAATTCTAGTCCAAATATCATGCGCATCATGGACGGATTCGTCATAGTTTGATATGAAGGCATGATAATCTTTTTTGCTAAGAGAATTAGTTAAGATGTCAAAAGCTACATAGTTTAAGCGATAACATCTTTGATCCTCCTCGGAATTAATTTTTCCATTGAAATTAGAGGGAAAAATACTCTTGTCTATAATTTGTTCTAATCGAGGATCTATGGTTCTAAAAGCATTTATCACACTAGTAGACCATGAGTCATAATTGGAACAATCATCAAATAATATTTCAAGAGTTACCTCTTTTTGAGTTACGTTCGATGGAGGAGTCTTCTTGTTCTTTTGGGATCTTTTACGAGCCATCACTTCGAGTTGTTAGACTCAAGATGAAGTGCCTAGCTCTGATACCAATTGAAAGTCGCCTAGAGGGGGGTGAATAGGCGAAACCTGAAAATTAAAACTTTATCCCCCAACTAGATCCCTTGATTAGTGGTTAGAACAAGATATACAAATATAGGAGTATATAAACTAAGTTCTTGCTTGAAGAGAGAATAGCTAAATAATGCGGGAGTGATAAATCAATACAACTAATAAGTTATAGAACAACGCAAGAAGCCTTAGATGAGAAGAGCACTAGGACAAGTTCTTTCTTGCAACGTGTTGCTTCACTAAATGGGAATTTAACTTGAAGCAACACCAAATGATATTAGCAAATAATGGAGCAAGAAAACTTATGGCAAGGGAAAATAAACAAATCACAAGCAATAAACACAATGGACAAGGGTGATTTGTTTTACCGAGGTTCGGCCCTCGAAGGCCTAGTCCCCGTTGAGGAGTCCACTTAAGGACGGGTCTTTTTCAACCCTTTCCCTCTCTCCCCCGATCACACAAGGATCGGCGAGCTCTTCTTCTTCCCAAGGATCACTCTCGATCCCGCAAGGACCACCACACACTTTGGTGTCTCTTGCTAGCTTTTACAAGCCTCCAAAACTTTGGAGGAAGTTCAATGGGAGTCAAAACTCCACGCGCAAATGAACACAAAGATGAAGCACACACTATCTCTCGATGAATCTCACAAGGCACTAGTGCTAAACTCAAATGAGTAGCTCTCTTTTGGTTGCTCTCTCTTTTGTGGCACTTGTGTTGGTTGTAGTGGTCTAAATCTTGTGTATAGGATGGATCAATGAATATATGTGGTTGGGAGGGCTTGAGTATGTCAACTAGATGACTTGGAATGTTGCTTGGGCTCCCACACCTTGAAGTGGCCGGTTGGGGTGGTATTTATAGCCACCAACCAAAATCTAGCCGTTGGTGAAGGCTGTCTGTTCGATGGTGCACCGGACAGTCCGGTGCACACCGGACATGTCCGGTGCGACAGCCACGTCACCCGGCCGAAGGGGTTTCGACCGTTGGAGCTCTGACACTGGGCCCGCCTTGATGTCCGGTGGCGCACCGGACATGAACTGTAGAGTGTCCGGTGCGCCTGCTCCCGCGTGCCTAACGACTGCGCGCTTCTGGCGCGCATTAAATGCGTTTGCAGGTGACCGTTGGCGCGAAGTAGCCGTTGCCCTGTAGTTACACCGGACAGTCCGGTGTACACCGGACAGTCCGGTGAATTATAGCGGAGCAGCTGAAGTGAATTCCCGAGGCTGGCGAGTTCCTGAGGCCGCTCTTCGTTGGAGCACCGGACACTGTCCGGTGTACACCGGACAGTCCGGTGAATTATAGTGGAGTTGCCCCTGTATTTTCTCGAAGGTGACGAGTTTGAGTTCGGAGTCCTCTGGTGCACCGGACATGTCCGGTGGCACACCGGACAGTCCGGTGCGCCAGACCCGAGGTGCCTTCGGTTGTCCCTTTGCTCTTTTGTCGAACCCAATACTTGATCTTTTTATTGGCTAAGTGTGAACCTTTGGCACCTGTATAACTTATACACTAGAGCAAACTAGTTAGTCCATTTATTTGTGTTGGGCAATTCAACCACCAAAATTAATTAGGGACTAGGTGTAAGCCTAATTCCCTTTCAAAGACAATGTGATCAACCTCAACCATCAAGATCAAAGAGGCGCAGCGGAAGCATGGTGGGTCCAAACCCACAGGTCCTAGGGTCATCAAGAAGTCAACCCAACATTCATATCGTCTCATGACTCCAACAATGAGGATCAATTGGTCGTGAACAACCAAAAGTTGTAATACTCAAATTTGTATACAAAGGATATAGTGGATTTCCACATTTTGTGTGCCTTAATTGCATCATGAAAAGAGCATACCCAAAAATTTAGAGTTTAATTCAAACAAATGATAAAAAATGCATCATGCTGGTTTTCATTTTGTGTGCATTTTGTGACAATATAACAATAATGTAAAAAAATAAATAAATATGTTAATACCCAAATTAGGATTTAAATCCTAAAGAAGATTCTAATGTTGAAACAAGAGAAGGAAGTACCTTCATATAAGATCAAATAAATATATAACTTAACCAAACCAGGTTCATATTGGTATTTGGAATTATAGAGTGGATTAAGTATGAACTTCACACGTACAAATTCAAAATTTGGGATTTAAAGTTCAATTTAAAAGGGAAAAGAAAAGGGAAAGTAGAAATATAAAAGAAAAATAAAAAGAAAAAGGATAAGACACCTAACTGGGCCCTAACCTCATTTTCGGCCTAGTCCCTATTTTCTCTGCGCGGCCCAGTCTTTTTTTCCCTTGCGCGCGCTCGCCCTCCTGCCCACTCTCTGTCGCGTGGGACCCGCGTACCAGCCGCGACTCCACGCTGGCTCGCTGGATCTTTCAGTCATGGGCAAAGCGGCCCTGGCTGTCAACTCCATCCCCATATACGGACCTCCGTGCATGGCGGGGGCGCAAAGATCTCGCTACTCCGTTGAAGCGCCCGGCCGCGTCGCCTCCATATTGGAGCCCACGACCTCGGGTTCGCCTCGCCCTCTCTCCCTCTACCGCAGACCCCCTGCAACCGCCGCGTACCTATAGCGCCGTGAGCGAGTGTGCTGCGCAGAGAACGCGAAGAGAGGCTCGCCATTGGTGATTCGCGGCCCCGGGGGAGTTTGGTCGCGATTGTGGCCTGGAGGAAGACCACGGAGTGTGGCGGGTGCATACGCAAGGAAGTTTTGGGCTGATCACCTGCGCTGGGGGGCGGATTGCTCACCGACGATCGATTCGCACCGCTAGGCCGCTAGTCCTCATCGACAGAGCACGATACTTCGAAATCAGAGGTATGATGGCGGGGTATGTACTGGGGATGGGCACCACATCGCGTAGCAAGTTGTAGATTGAACTGCGGGGCACCAAGCGCCGAGAATCGACCGCACCAGCGGTAGCTCCGCCGTGGGGTGGGACGACGCCGCCGTCGAACACACTATGGGGAGTCGGCGATCGTTGAACCGTAGATCTCCACTCGGGCGGTTTTGATTAGATGCCGTAGATACCCTTTCGCCTCGTTGAATCCCGACCGTGGGTCGCAAATCGGGCGGTCCGTGTTGATCCCTTTGTAATGGCACGTGCACTGGTGGCGGGGATTCGGTGCGGATGGGATCCCGTGCGCCCCACTATAGGATCCCGTGTGTGGCCTGGCTCCAGCCAGTGGTTGGGCGCCATGTGTCCATGTTCTGTCGTCTGCAGGTGATTATGCAAATAGGCCCCTGCGACTGTTTAAATAGAACCCGCCGTCCAGTGGATCTATTCACTGAGTCTTGGAATTATTGCACCATAGCCCCTGACCTTCCTAAAAAATGATGCCTAGTCCAGAGAACAAATAAAACCAGAGAAATGAATTTAAAAATGGATTTTTAGTATTTATTAAATGCTAGAATTTGTATAATCCATAGAAAATTCATGTTAGCTCCAAATTGAGCCATTCCAATTTCTAAAATTTTGTAATAATATTCTCTATCATTTAGTGTCTCTGTTTGGACATGAAAACAGTAATAAAATCAATTTATCATTTAATCCTATTTTAAGCACCTTAAACCTTAGGAAATTCATAACTTGAAATCTATAACTCCAAATTTAATGATTCTAGTTCCTATGATCTCATTTTAATGTGTAGATTTTTACTGTATATTTTATTTACATGTTTGATGTGATGTTAATTTATGCTATGCTATGTATGTATTGTGTTGATGCGAGTAGACGAGCAAGCCGTTGTGGATTCTGAGGTTCAACAAATAGAAGTAGCTGAGCAGGAGCTCATTGAAGGCAAGTTGTGCCCTTGATCACTTACGTTTCCCAGCCATGTTCTTATTAATTTTAATGATCTGCATAGGTTAATTTTGATGGGATCCTTTAGGTTACCCCAGTTTTGGTTATCTTTATACCTTGTTCACCACTGAAACATTTTTGGGTAGTACCTGCTATTGCTTTATGTGGATTGGGTATGGAGATACAACATTCATGATTACTCTTTTATTATCTTGTTATTATTACTATTCATCTTAAGATCATTAAATTAATGGGAACATGGAGCGACCACCCGGGAAAACAGTGCTACCACAAGGGTTTAATGGGACGCCCTTGGCTGATTAACTAGGAAAGCTAGTAGAGGTCTTCCTTACCCGAAAGGGGCAAGGGCAGTAGGGGAGTGGTCAGTGTAGGGAGGTCCTTGGGTTGATTTTGCTGCGATGGCGGTCAGGCGAGGGATTCCTACACTGGAGCTTCCTATAAACTGTAGCGGGATTTCTGAAGCTAGTGGAACTTTGTAAAGGCCTCGTAGTGTTACCCTGCCTTGCCTCCTCGGTAGAGGTGTATGGGATTGGCCGTCTCTTGGCAGATAGGTAACATGACTTGTGGGTAAAGATGCGCAACCTCTGCAGAGTGTAAAACTGGTATACTAGCCGTGCTCACGGTCATGAGCGGCTCGGACCCTCACATGATTAATTTATGGAACTTAAATTTAATTTGACATTTGCATCGCATTTGGGATTATTTTACTATTACTTTTCTTTATTATTATTAAGGTTTGGTATTTACTTACACTTAGTAATTGCTAATAAAATTTTGACCAACTTATAAAAGCAATGCTCAGCTTCATCCTCTATTTCATTGATCAGCCTTACACTTCATGAACTCCCACCTTTGGCGAGTTCATGCCACATTATTCCCCATGACTTGTTGAGCTATGAACGTATGTGAGCTCACCCTTGCTGTCTCACACCCCCCCACAGGAGAAGAACAGGTGGTCGAAGAGGAGCCGCCTAACACTAAGGCATTCGACTTGATCTAGGTGGCGTTTGTCAGTTGACATTGGCGCCGACGATCCTTAGTTCATTTTATGGTTATTCCTTTATTTTGTAATAAGACTTCCGCTATGTAATAAGTACTATGATGTTATTGACATTTATCTCTATACACTCTGTTATTATATGTGTTGTCTTCTTGGCGTATGTATGAGATGCACCCGGCTTTGTCCTTTAAAACCGGGTGTTACAAAAGTCAAAGCAAGCAACTCAAAAGTTAAGTTGGCAGAGTCAAAGTTAAATCAAAGAAGCTATGAACAACTATGAACCAACCTTGTCATTTTGGCTAGCCTCTTCTTTAATCTCGAGGGTGAGATTCTGTTAAGGGGGTTAGATTTGTAACACCCCAATATTCCCCCTCCCAGCCGACAGCCCAGCACCACCTCACCTTCCCTAATGGCCCACCCCGCGCGCTCCGAACCGCGTGGCCAACCCACCCCGCGCGCCCATAGGGAGCCATCCACCTAGTGCCACCGCCCACCCCTAGTCCCATGCGTCATCTGTGGGACCCACTTACTATCTCTATCTTCCCCAACTTCCCTCCATGCTCCCCCATGATGCACGCTCCTCACCCCCCCATTTTCTCGACTTCGCGCGAAATTGTCCACTCATAGCAACCTGGCGCTCGCCCTCTCCCTCACTCTCGCCTCACCAGGCATGGCACACCCGTGGCAGCGTGGTGGCCCAGCGCGGCGACGTGTCCATCCAGCGCGATGGCCCACAGCCAACCTCGGCGGCCCAGCGCGGTAGCGTAGCGCGCGGCCAACCCCGACGGCCTAGCGCAACGGCTTAGCGACACGGTACCCGATGCGAGCTCGGCAGCGTGGCGCGGCGACTCGGCGGCCGAGCAGCCACCAGGCTTGGCCGACCGAGGCCCCAGTGTTGCGCGGTTGAGGGAGATGGGGATGGTTGTGGCCACAACAGATCCCACCTTTTTGATTCTCTGTAGCTATGTCCATGTGGCCAACCCCTAGCCAATCGTACTGTGCCACGCTGCCTAGTTCGTTAATTAGCGATATGTTTTGTGTTAATCATTTGTTTCGTACAGTTCAAGTTGTGTTAGCCTCGTATTATCATCGTCTACATGTTAGTAACCTTGTTTCACCATGTCACACGTTTTAAATAATTACCTAGCCAGTTACTCGTGCTTTGCTACGGTTTTTATATATCATATAAATATGTATTGAAATATTTATCCAAATACAATTATTGTTTAGTTTAAACACTAAGGTATGTGTGGTATAGTGGTTAGCCCCAAATTTCTGGAGCAAGAGGTGTGTGTTTGAGTGCTCGCTCTGCAATATTTTTTTGATATAATTATTGTTTATTTCCATCTAAACATTAAGGTACGTGTGGTCTGGTGTTAGCTGCGCGGGCGGGGTTGGGTGCTGGGCAGGCGCAGTAGCTGGCTACGTGGGCGGGGTCGGGTGCTGGGCAGGCATAGTAGCTGGCCGCGTGGGCCCTGGGGTCCACAGGGCATTAGCTGAGAGAGCGTTGAGCGGGCGCTGGGCGTGTGGCCCATACGGCATGGCCTCCGAGTCGTGGCGCTTAGGATGGGCCTAAAGTGTCAGCGCTGAGCGTGAAACCGTGGTAGCACAGGTGCCCACGTGTCAGCGTGGAGGGGCGCAGACGCTGGCTGTGTGGGCGCTGGGATCCACAGGGCAGTAGCTGAGAGAGGGGCAGGAGAACCAGTCAGAGAGCGTAGGGCGGGCCTAGAGTGTCAGTGTATCCACACGGCAGTAGTTGAGAGAGGGATGGGAGAACTAGTCGAGCACGTGGGGCGGGCCTAGAGTGTCAGCATGGAGGGTGAAGTTGTGGTAACACTAGGTGCCCACATTAGGTTTTTAATAGAGTAAGTATAGATTAATAGGTATTGAGATATTTATAAACACTAAGGTATGTGTGGTCTGCTAGTTACCCCATATGTTTGGAGTAAGGCGGTGTGGGTTTGATTGCTTGCTTTGCACTATTTTTTGCACGATATGGTAGTGCAGAGGGTGAAGCCGTGGTATCACCTGGTGCCCATATTAGGTTGTTAATAGATTACTATAGATTGTTTATTTATAAACACTAAGGTATGTGCGGTCTGGTGGTTACCCAAAATGTTTGGAGCAAGGGGGTGTGGATTCAAGTGCTCGCTTTGCACGACTTTTTGCATGGTGTGGTAGCGCGGCGGGTGAAGTTATGGTATCACTAGGTGCCCACATTAGGTTTTTAATAGATTAGTTTAAATATAGATTATGTTTTTGTTTAACTAACATTAATTAATTAGACTTTTCAATTAAACTAATTTATAGTTGTTAACTTGCGCTTTATAAATACATGTCGACGTGATTAATACTAACTTAAATGTTTTGATCTAATATTTGTTTAATATAAATGTAACATCTATTTAGCTTTTCCCGCGTATCGCGCGCGCGGTTTCGCAAGTGGTCACATGCTGATTCGTGCGTCGTTGGCGTGTTGTCGCTCGTTTAAAACTCGTGAGTTATTTATTCGATTATGCGTCGTAAACCAGTTACGTCTCATTTTAGTCGTGTCAACTTCGTGATAACATCGATTTTGTATTAGTAATGTTATCTAGTCATGCCGCAAGTTTAATTGATTAATTAATTATTTGTCCTTTTGGTATTCTATAATTATTAAAAACGACCTTCTAATTAAAACTAGTTTATAGTTTTTAACTCGCACTTTTATAAATATAAATGTTAACTTGATTAATAATAACTTAAACACTTTTTATTTAATACTTGTTTATTATAAACACGTTATTCGTTCGCGCATGTCGCGTGTCGCGCGCTATCCGCTGCGATATTAAACTGTTCACTTATAATCACTCATGTCAATTAATTAGTTATTTATTTAATCATCCACAATTAAAATAGTAAGTTAGTCAAAGCTAAGTAGTAATTTTGATTTATAGTTAATAAATATCAATTAATGTGACCATGTCGACTTAAATATTCTTATTAATACGTGCTTAGTGTAAATGCGCTAACTTCTCGACTGTAGCTCTGACTATCACGTTTCCTTTCCTCGCGTGACCGTAGTAGCGAGCTCTATTTCATATTGCATGCTTTTATTATGTTTTCCTTGGTATGGTGTAATGTTATTATGCACGTATATGTTTATTTGCTTGTAACTCTTTGTCTTTGCTTCGCGTTCCGATTAGAGTGTCGTGTCCGAGCTTCGGTGAATCGACGGTCAAGCTTTGACGACCAAGTGATCAAGCTTTTCGAGTTCTACGAGATTGGAAGACCCTGAGCATCTGTTTGGTGAAGGCAAGTGTTATCTGACATATTTATACCCTATTCACATGATAATTCATTTCCCCGCATTGCATAAATGTAACCTAAGGATTGACTAGTTTTCTATTTACCTTGTCCTTGATTACCTTTTGGGTTATTGTGGATAGCTTTATGCTAGCACTCTACTTTAATCAATGAACATGATGAGTATATTTATGATACGCTGATGATATCTTGATTATGATGATGAGCTCATGTTACTAAAGGAGGCTCGAGCTGTTTCCCAAGTACTTCTCCGTAAGGACCTGTTCGTTGGATGACCACCCGCAAAAACAGTGCAGCCATAAGGGTGGTATAGTACGCCCTTAGCTGATTAATTAGAGGAACTTGAGGTGTAGTTTGCTTCGCTGTCGTGCCGTCAATGGGGTCCGGGCATAGGTACTTGCTCTGCCGAGGCTAGGTGCTATTGTTGGTCACTCTTCCTATAGGGAGATGTACTGTGTTTATCAAATTGGAGAAACCTAACGGGCGACTATGACCTCTGGGGAATATTTGTAAAAGCTACATAGTGTGACCCTGCCAGTTCACCTCGGAAGTGATCAATAGGGAGTCATGATCCACAGCAGAACGAGAATCACGACTCATGGGTAAAGTGTGCGACCTCTGCAGTGGAATGAAACTGATATATCAGTCGTGCTCACGGTTATGAGCGGCCTTGGGAGCTCATTTGATTAGAGATACAATTGTTCTATTTATGGATTTGGTTACGGTGATGATAACAATGTTCCTCGATGAGGAAATGATTCACGGGTGGGTTATTGCTAAAACTTGGCTTCGACTAATAATAAATACCTGACCAACTAAAAGCAACAACTTTGAGCTTAACTGCACATAAAGCTAGTCCACCTCAGCCAAATGGGACATTTGCTGAGTACGTTGATGTGTACTCACTCTTGCTTTCACAAAACACCAGCTTGCCTTTGGTGCAACCTATGCTCACATAAAGAAAGAGAAGAAGGCGTCGAGGCGGATCTCCAGAAGTTCCAGGACTTCGACGAGTTCGAGGATTAGGATAGCGACCTCCCCCAATTAGCTGTTTGTGGTGGGTTTGTTTACATTGGCTACGTTAATATTATGTGCACTTTGATTTATATTATGTAAATGAATCTAGTCTGTAGTATTATTACTTACTTTTTATTGTCATTCGAAGCATTGTGCTCTGATGAGTAATTTATGTAATCGTTGTGTACGTGAATTTTTGATCCTGGCACGTACATGGTTTGCATTTGGTTTGCCTTCTAAAACCGGGTGTGACAGCCACCAAATACTCCATTGGTAGGGTACTCAAAGAGGTTGCACATTAACATGAGAAGGGCTATAACACATCAAGAGTGTCTAGTGTAACATCAATAAAATCACAGGATGCATGTACTCAAACGATCGATGATTGTAAGACCCAAAATTGGTTGAAGAAAAAAAATAAAATAGTAAAATAAAGAAATAAAGATATCTATATTAGTGTCTCTAGAATTTTTGAAACCTTTAGAATTCAGTAGGACATTTTCTTTTCATGATCAATTAATGGTACTAAATTAGTTAAGTAACCATTAAATGAATAAAGGAAGGCACATTTCTTGCCGATGACTTTGTTGTGATGTATTTTATCGAAAACATAAACTTGACCACAAAATGTTAAATGAAAACATAAAATGCAAAATGAGAAAGGAAATTTTCATAAAGTCCTTCCTTTCTTCCATAATTAAACCATAGGGAGAAGAATAAATAATAATAATCAGTAAATAGAATTATTGCAAACTGTAGAGTATTATTCATATCATAATTTGTTTGATCCTTGAAATCTAGAATTTAAAATAAGAATTTAAACATAGATTGAATCCTAAAAATGGGAATTTGAAAATAAATAAGAAAAAAAGAAAATAAAACTCACCTGCTAACCGCGCCATGGGCCAAAACCCCTCGACCTAGCCCATTTACCATCTCCCCCAACCCGCTCTACCTGGCCCAGTACTCCAAGCATCACCGTGCGGTCCACGCGCTCCCTTCCCTTTTTTTGATGCTGACAGATGGGACCTAGGAGTCGGATCCGTCTTCCTCACCGGGATCGCGGGCACCATAACAGAAATCCCTAATTCTATGTCGCCGATCTACCGACCTTCTTGGCACGGACTTCTTCTCCCCTGCCTCTATAAACACACTCATAACCTTTCTCCCACCTCGCTCATCTGATGCGCACTCGAAGGCGCCACCATGGTGAACGTAGGAAAAAGAAAGCGGAGAGGAGAGAGAAAGTGCCACAGCCGTCGTCCTACACCTTCATCGTCGTTTGCAGTGTGCGACCAGGTCGTGGTGGTGTGCCAGTGTGTGTGTTGAAAGTCACAGAGGCACCAACATATGAGGATGAGCCTCGGAGCCACTGCGATTTCTCGCCAGAGCTCACGCTCAACCTCTCAGTCGCACTGTGCTGTGACCGAGCTCGTCATCGCGGCAATTCGCGGTAAGTAGATCCTCCTGTGTTCCACTCACTTCCCTCTTCGGGTTGCACCATTTCCGTTGGGTAGTTGGTGGCCGGAGCGCGGAGCATGGTTGCTTCGGTGAGGGCGCCACCTCCCTGGGCGGAGAGCCGCTGCATCCTGGTAGCGTGGGGAGATGATGGCTCTGGCCATCGATTTGAAATTGACACCTAGGATTAGATCCAGGGAGAAATCAGCTTGTGCCGTCGATCTTTTAACATGCGGTAGAGATTTGAGGCTCGCATACCGCTTGGGGTTATTAAATCGTGACCGTTGGATTGATAATGTAAAGATCGTATTTGATCTGGTCGTGGGAGAATTTGGGGCGTTGATTTCAGATCAGACCATTGGGATTGTGTACCGATCTGTTTATGGGATCGATCTAATCTGCGCCGTGAACGTTAGATCCAACGGCCGTGATTCGCCGATACCCTTTTGGCCGAATAGTTATTCAAAAGAGCCATCGGGGTTCCTCATAATAAACCTGCGATCCTTCCCTGGGTGGTTCTGAATCTTAGGACGTTTTACGCAAAAGTCCCTAGGCTCTCTGTATATTATGTGCGCAGTCCAGGAAATAAAGAAAATAGGAAAAAGGAATTTAGAAATTAATTTTGGGTATAAAAATAATTGCAGAAATTTATTTAATTCACAGAAAATTCATTTTAAATCCTTTTTAGCCCATTCCGGTTCCTAGAATTTTGTATTAATATTGTCTATTACTTGGTAGCACTGTTTTAACATGAAACCCATACTAGAATTGATAACTTAATTTATTCTGCACCAAGCACATAAATAACTACGGAAAATCATAACTAATTCATTTTTAACTCTATTTCAATCCGTTCAAGTTGCGTTAGCTTCGTATAAATATTTACTACGCAGTAGTAACATGGATTATATGATATTCCCTACTTTTATAATTAGGTAACTAACTGGATTAATCTATGTCTATTGGATTAACTTCTTTAATATTAATATAGTATTATGATCTTATGGTTATAATTTGACTAGATGATATTTAATCAAATAAGGACTTAGATTAAAGTTGAGACAATTATTTATAGAATAACCTCTCATATGATTTACACTAACTAATTTATAATATAGTTTGACATTTAAATCACATAGATCTTTTATAAACCATAACTCCTTAATCATAACTCCGATTTTAGTGATTCTTGATCCCACGATCTCGTAGCAACGCGTAGATTATTATTACGTAGTTTATTCTTATGTTTGGTGTAATGTTAATTTTGTCTATACCATGTTTGCTTGTATTGCTACAACTAGCAGTGAGGTCACGAGGATCTAAAGATTATCCTGGTACCTGGAATCTCAAGTCCCAGGCAAGTTGTGCCCTTGATCACTTCTTTTTACCCAGTCATGTTCTTATTAATCATAATGATCTGTATACGTTAATTTTGATAGGACCCTTTAGGTTACCCTAGTTTGATTATCTTTATACCTTGACTCCACTAAACTTTTTGGGTAGTACTTGCTATTACTTTATGTGGATTTGGGTAAGGAGATACATTATTCATGATTACACTTTTATTATCAGTTTATTATTACTGTTCATGTTAAGATCATTATGTTAATTGGAACATGGAGCGACCACCCGGGAAAATAGTGCTACCACAAGGGTGGTATGGGACGCCCTTGGCTGATTAATTAGCAAAGCTAGTGGATGACTACCTTACCCGAAAGGGGCAAGGGCAGCAGGGGAGTGTTCAGTGTAGGGAGGTCCTTGGGTTGATTTTGCTGCGATGGCGGTCATGCGAGGGATCCCTGCATTGGAGCTTCCTATAAACTATAGCGGATTTTCTGAAGCTAGTGGAACTTTGTAAAGGCCTCGTAGTGTTACCCTGCCTCGCCTCCTTGGTAGAGGTGTATGGGAGTGGCCTTCTCTTGGCAGATGGGTAACATGACTTGTGGGTAAAGATGTGCAACCTCTGCAGAGTGTAAAACTGGTATACTAGACGTGCTCACGGTCATGAGCTGCTCGGACCCTCACATGATTAATTTATGGAACTAAATTCAATTTGTCATACACATTGCATTACGGGTGTTGTTTTACTTTTGTTCTACTACTTAATTGGGTTGGTATTTACTTATACTTAGTAATTGCTAATAAAATTTTGACCAACTTTAAAAGCAATGCTCAGCTTCAACCATCCTCTTTGGTAAGCCTTACACTTCACGTGAGCTCCCACCTTTGGCGAGTTCATGCACATTATTCCCCACAGCTTGTTGAGCAATGAACGTATGTGAGCTCACTCTTGCTGTCTCACACCCCCACAGGTCAAGAACAGGTATCGCAGGATGAGGCGCATGGAGGATGCTGTGACGAGTTCGTGAGAGGTCTAGGCCGTCGTCTCCCAGTCAACTTTTGGTTGCTGGATCGTTGTCTCCTTATGATGTAATTATTTATTTATTTTGTACAGAACTCCTATTATATAGTAAAGATGTGACATTCGTTTTTCTACCACGATTCATCATATGTGTGAGACTTGGTTCCTGCACACCTGGTGTTTATTTCAGGCCCGGGTTTTGGGCCCCTGAAACCCGGGTGTTACAGAAGTGGTATCAGAGCAATGTTGACTGTAGGACGAAACCTAGATAAAACTGGACAACCATTATCTACTTACCTTTGCTACTCTGATCCTTTCTAGAACTTTCCTTACTCTTTTCTCATCCACTGCTTCTTTACTGTGATAACTTTTACCTTTTCACTTCTAAAGACAAAAGTGGATTTCACACTTTGAAATCCTGTACCTAAAGAGACCTTTAGGAATAGGAGACCTAATCTTAGGAACAAAAACAAAACTATTTTTGTAGGTATCTATACACTTGAATATTTATTCATATGATACTTGTCTGATTTGGATCTTTGATTGAGTGTGATGAGTTGTGGAGTAATATCCGCAATTACATCTGCATATACATATATGCATAAATATAAATAAATAAAATTCATAAGATAACTAAACAACCTAGATTATCCTCCATTAAAGTGTACTATTTTAAATAGATCCCTCTTAACTTAAAGGATTCTATCTTATCCTAATAGGTTCATCTTATGTTTAAAAAATACCTTATCCTCATAAATTGTTTATAAGATAAACTAGACCAACTAAGAATACCCCCACTAGAATATATCAAGCCTAAAAGATCTATCTTATCTTAAAAGACTCTCTTATCTTAATAGATTTATCTTATCTTGAAGGAATCATCTTATCCTAACCAATTTACTTATCTCATCCTAAAGTAACAACCAGGATCTAATCCAAAATAATGAGATCTTATCTAGTCTAATCTAGTCACACAAATATAACTTAGATCTGATCTAATGCGATAGATTAATCTAACCTAACGAAGACTAAAGTTGAGTTAATCTAATGTAAGTTTCTTAACAAGAAGGATAATAGTGATGAAATAAATGAGACTCTACTCCTATAAAATATGTTTTTACTTAATTCACTCTACACTAAGTTAAGAATGACCGTCCAACTCGGCTTTATGCAACTACCTCAACCATTCGATGGTTGCATAACCCCTCTATTTTAACCTAACTAAGATTCTGACCTACCTACACCATATAATCTATCCTATCTTAAAAGATTCTAGCATATCCTAATAATATCTATCCTACCCTCGTAGCTCTATCCAACTTAAACTAGTCTAATCTAGTTATATTCCATTTAATCTAGACCCTATCTAATCTAATATGACCCAATCTAAAGAGAGTTACTTAAACAAGTTAGTTAGTACTGTTAACACAAATTAGACCATATTCATATGAATGGGTTTTAAACTTAAATTGGTGACTTAGATCAACTCGTCCGTGAAAACCACGACCCAGCCTCTGTTATAGGTTGCCCAACCCATTTATCCCAAAAGCAAAGTAAAACTCTGTTTAATCTACCTACCCCCATGTACTTGCAATTGTTATCCCAACTTAGATAATGGCATCTAACACCACGACCGATGGTCCCTAAATTAGACCCAAGAAGAAGGTTAACCTCGACAATGAAGGATATGAGTAGAAATAGATCTTCAGATGAATCAAGATTCACCATCTGGAATAAAAGTTTCCTTTACCTAATTTTCTCTGACCCCAATCTTCTCTACACTCACCTAATAGCTAAAACCTGAGGTACCCTTGTTTTCTATGCCACACCTGCTAATGGCATGAAAATTTTAGGTGTATAAAAAATACTAATTAGAAGTTCCACCAAGATAAAAAAGGATACTAGAATTTCATAAAGATAAAGTCATCTTGATATGCTTAACTAAATGGTATTCTTAAAAGGGATTGTAGAATCTAATGTGATCTAATCTAATGTGGTCTACTTAAACAGATTAGTGATATTGGTAGAAGAGATTAGACCCTACTAGTCAGGTGTTAACTTAACTTAGCACCTTAGATCAACTCAACCATGAGCAGAAGTGCTAACCCAACCTATAGAGTAATGATGGATTGCATAACCTGTCTACCACTACCTAACATCAAACAAATTTTTGACCAACATCATGTATTCTATCTCATCCATATCTATCTTAACCATATTTTCCCAACTCTGATAATATACACTAACATCGAATCAATGAGACCAAGACCGGAGAGGAAAAGATCAACATCAACAAGGAAGGATATAACAGTCAAAGCGAATCTCGAGATGAATTAAGACTTAAACATATTGGATAAAGTCTTTTCCTTGCCATAATCTTTCTTACCTCCACCTGTCCAGCTTATATCCTACATAATAAGTAGCTAGATACCTATGCTCTCCAAGTCACCCAATATCGACTATAAAAAATAAAGTGAGACTCTAGACTTTTGAAACAATTATAGACTAAAAAGTTAAATTATAAATCAATCCTTCTATATCCCTTTTCTTCAAATCTTGAGGACGAGATTTCTGTTAAGAGGGTAGGATTTGTAAGACCCAAAATTGGTTGAAGAAAAAATAATAAAATAGTAAAATAAAGAAATAAACATATATATAATAGTGTCTCTAGAATTTTGAAACCTTTGGAATTTAGTAGGACATTTTCTTTTCATGATCAATTAATGGTAATAAATTAGTTAAGTAACCATTAAATGAATAAAGGAAGGTACATCTCTTGCCGATGACTTTGTTGTGATGTATTTAATCGAAAACATAAACTTGACCACAAAATGTTAAATGAAAACATAAAATGGAAAATGAGAAATGAAATTTTCATAAAGTCCTTCCTTTCTTCCATAATTAAACCATAGGGAGAAGAATAAATAATAATAATCAATAAATAGTATTGTTGCAAACTGTAGAGTATTATTAATATCATAATTTGTTTGATCCTTGAAATCTGGAATTTAAAATAAGAATTTAAACATAGATTGAATCGTGAAAATGGGAATTTGAAAATAAATAAGGAAAAAAAAGAAAACTCACCTGCTAACCGCACCTTAGGCCAAAACCCCCTCGACCTGGCCTATTTACCATCTCCCCCAACCCGCTCTACCCGGCCCAGTACTCCAAGCACCACCGTGCGGTCCACGCACTCCCTTCCCCTTTTTTCGATGCTGACAGATGGGACCTAGGAGTCGGATCCGTCTTCCTCGCCGGGATCGCGGGCACCATAACAGAAACCCCTAATTCTGTGCCGCCGATCTACCGACCTTCTTGGCACGGACTTCTTCTCCCCTGCCTCTATAAATGCACTCGTCAACCTTTCTCCCCCCTACTCATCTGATTCGCACTTGAAGGTGCCACCATGGTGAACGCAGGAAAAAGAAAGCAGAGAGGAGAGAGAAAGTGCCGCCGCCATGGTCCTGCACCTTCACCGTCGTTTAGAGTGTGCGACCAGGTCGGGGTGGTGCGCCAGCATGTGTTGAAAGTCATAGAGGCACCAACATGTGAGGATGAGCCTTAGAGCCACTGTGATTTCTTGCTGGAGCTCGTGCTCAACCTCTCAGCCGCACCGTGCTATGACCGAGCTCGTCGTCGCGGCAATTCACGGTGAGTAGATCCTCCTGTGTTCCACTCATTTCCCTCTTCGGGTTGCACCATTTCCGTTGGGTAGTTGGTGGCCGGAGCGCGGAGCATGGTTGCTCCGGTGAGGGCGCCACCTCCCTGGGCGGAGCGTCGCTGCATCCTGGTAGCGTGGGGAGATGATGGCTCTTTCTGTCGATTTGAAATTGATGGCTACGATTAGATCCGGGGAGCAGCATGCGTCGTCGATCTTTTAACATGCTGTAGAGATTTGACGATCGCATACCACTTGGGGTTATTAGATCGTGACCGTTGGATTGATAACATAAAGATCGTATTTGATCGGGTCGTGGGGGAATTTGGGGCGTTGATTTCAAATCGGACTGTTGGGATTGCGTACCGATCCATTTATGGGATCGATCTAATCTGCATCGTGAACGTTAGACCCAACGACTGTGATTCGCCGATACCCTTTCGGCCGAATAGTTATTCAAAAGAGCCCTCGGGGTTCCTCATAATAAACCAGCGGTCCTTCCCTGTGTGGTTCTGAGCCTTAGCACGTTTTATGCATAAGTCCCTAGGCTCTCTGTATATTATGCGCGCAGTCCTGGAAATAAATAAAATAGGAAATAGGAATTTAGAAATTGATTTTGGGTATAAAAATAATTACAGAAACTTATTTAATTCATAAAAAATTCATTTTAAATCCTTTTTAGTCCATTCCAGTTCCTATAATTTTGTATTAATATTGTCTATTACTTGGTAGCACTGTTTTAACATGAAACCCTTACTATAATTGATTACTTAATTTATTCCGTACCAAGCACATAAATAACTTCGGAAAATCATAACTAATTCATTTTAACTTTGTTTCAATCCGTTCAAGTTGCGTTAGCTTCGTATAAATATTTACTACACAGTAGTAACATTGATTATATGATATCCCCTACTTTTATAATTAGGTAACTAACTGGATTAATCTATGTCTATTGGATTAACTTCTTTAATATTAATATAGTATTCTGATCTTATGGTTATAATTTGACTAGATGATCTTTAATCAAATAATGACTTAGATTAAAGTTGAGATAATTATTTATAGAATAACCTCTCATATGATTTACACTAACCAATTTATAATATAGTTTGACATTTAAATCACATAGATCTTTTATAAACCATAACTCCTTCGTAACTCCAATTTTAATGATTCTCGATCCCACGATCTCGTAGCAACACGTAGATTATTATTATGTAGTTTATTCTTATGTTTGGTGTCATGTTAATTTTTTTATACCATGTTTGCTTGTATTGCTACGACTAGCAGTGAGGTCACGAGGATCTATAGATCATCATGGTACCTGGAATCTCAAGTCCCAGGCAAGTTGTGCCCTTGATCACTTCTTTTTACCCAATCATGTTCTTATTAATCATAATGATCTGCATTGGTTAATTTTGATGGGACCCTTTAGGTTACCCTAGTTTGATTATCTTTATACCTAGACTCCACTAAACTTTTTGGTAGTACTTGCTATTGCTTTAAGTGGATTTGGGTATGAAGATACATTATTCATGATTACACTTTTATTATCAGTTTATTATTACTGTCCATGTTAAGATCATTATGTTAATTGGAACATGGAGCGACCACTTGGGAAAACAGTGCTACCACGAGGGTGGTATGGGACGCCCTTGGCTGATTAATTAGGAAAGCTAGTGGATGACTACCTTACCCGAAAGGGGCAAGGGCAGTAGGGGAGTGGTCAGTGTAGGGAGGTCCTTGGGTTGATTTTGCTGCGATGGCGGTCAGGCAAGGGATCCCTGCATTGGAGCTTCCTATAAACTGTAGCGCGTTTTCTAAAGCTAGTGGAACTTTGTAAAGGCCTTGTAGTGTTACCCTGCCTCGCCTCCTCGGTAGAGGTGTATGGGAGTGGCCATCTCTTGGCAGATGGGTAACATGACTTGTGGATAAAGATGTGTCACACCCGGATTTCGGGGCACCAAGACCCGGGCGCGAACATAAACACCAGGTATGCTGGGACCAAGTCTCACACATATGATGTATAGTGGCACAGGATCGAATGTCACATCTTTATATATAACAGGAGTTTTATACAAAATAAATAATTAATTACATTATAAGGAGACAACGGTCCAGCAACCCAAAGTTGACTGGGAGACGACGGCCTAGACCACTCACGAACACATCGCAGCATCCTCCATGAGCATCATCCTGCGGTACCTGTTCTTGACCTGTGGGGGGGGTGTGAGACAGCAAGAGTGAGCTCACATACGTTCATTGCTCAACAAGTTGTGGGGAATAATGTGCATGAACTCGCCAAAGGTGGGAGCTCACGTGAAGTGTAAGGCTTACCAAAGAAGATGGTTAGAGCTGAGCATTGCTTTTAAAGTTGGTCAAAATTTTATTAGCAGTTACTAAGTATAAGTAAATACCAACCCAGTTAAATAGTAGAACAAAAGTAATAACTTCACCTGCGATGCAATGCATATGACAAATTGAGTTTAAGTTCCATAATTTAATCATGTGAGGGTCCGAGCCGCTCATGACCGTGAGCACGGCTAGTATACCAGTTTTACACTCTGCAGAGGTTGCGCATCTTTACCCACAAGTCGTGTATCCCATGTCGCCAGGGTTTGCAAGGCCCTTAGACACTACCGAGGTGAATGGCTAGGGATCCACTACGAGGCCTTTACAAAGTTCCACTAGCTTCCGAAAACCCGCTACAGTTTATAGGAAGTTCCAATGCAGGGTTCCTGGCTGACCGCCATCGCAGCAAAATCAACCAGGGACCTCCCTACACTGACCACTCCCCTACTGCCCTTGCCCCTTTCAGGTAAGGTAGTCTTCCACTAGCTTTCCTAATTAGTCAGCCAAGGGTGTCCCATTAAACCCTTGTGGTAGCACTGTTTTCCCGGGTGGTCGCTCCATGTTCCAATTAACATAATGATCTTATCATGAACAGTAAATAACAACTGACAATAAAAGTATAATCATGAATAGTAATGTGTATCTCTATACCCAAAACCACATAAAGCGATAGCAAGTACTACCCAAAGATTCAGTAATGAACAAGGTATAAAGATAGTCAAACTAGGGTAACCTATTGGGTCCCATCAAAATTAACCTATGCAGATCATTATGATTAATTAGAACATGAGTGGGTAAAAAGAAGTGATCAAGGGCACAACTTGCCTGGGACTTGAGATTCCAGGTACCAATCTTGCTCTTCTGATGACACGTATCCTCACTGCTAAACGTAGCAATACATACAAACAGTGTATAGGCAAAATTAACATTACACCAAACATATATGCAAAATACATATTAATAATCTACATGTTAAAATAAGATCACAGGAACAAGAATTATTAATTTTGGAGTTATAGGTTTTAAGTTATGAATTTCTGAAGTTATTAAGCACCTAGAACAGATTAATTCAAATGAACAATTTTGCTTCAAGTTTCATGGCTAAACAGTGTTACTAGTTGATATACAATATTAAAATAAAATTATTGCAACTGGAATGACTCAATTTGGGGTTAAAATGAATTAACTATGAATTTCACAAGTTTCTGGAATTATTTTTGTACTAAAAATCAAATTCTGTAATTAATTATCCATTTTCATTATTTTCTGGATCGAGCACTAATTATAGAGAACTCCGGGGCAAATCTAAAAGTTTTCCCCAGACTCGGTCTACACCCCGCGCGGATGGCGGGTTCTATTTCTCAAAACCCCGAGGGCTCATAAGAAAAACTCCCCTACCGAAAGGGTACGCTTCAATCCTAGTCGTCCGATCATGAACCAAAGGCTCAGATTAGATTGGGGCTGTTATGAACCGGTATCCACTCCCCGCCATCAGATCAAGCATCAACGGTATGGATTCTATACAGGTGAGATTGATCTGCACGCGTAGAATCGGAATCGGACGAATCCTATCAACTCGTATGAAACGATGCCCTAGCTTCTAATCTCATCCGTCAGCGCCGGATCCAACGGACCACGACGATCCCCCAACAGAACACACGCGCCCGGCGGCGCCGCCCCGCACGCTCGGCGGAGCACGCCGGCGAGGTTGTCAATCGGCTGTATCCGAACGCCAAATACGAATTGGACCGAGCTACACGTAAAGGAAGACTTGGCGAGCATGGTGTAGGGATCCATACCGAGTATTATGCGGCGAAGGGGGCTGTCCACGGAGGAGAGCGGGTCTGCGGCGACGACACAAGCGTCGATGAGCAATTCGGTGCTCAAGGGACGAAGACAAGCCCGGGAGGCCCTTGCAACGGCTTCAAGGGATCACGGAGGTGAACCCGCACACTCAACGGAGGTCAAATCGACGGCGAGAGGCACTTAGCGCGCGGCGGACTAAGTTCTACCACGGCGGTGGCGCTCTCTGGTTCTTGGTTAGGGTGTCCTGGGTCGTCGAGCATTTATTTGTACCCTAGGAGATGCCCGAGTCCGCATCCGAGGAGGTAGGGAGGCCGTTGAGCCGGCCCGGCCAGCTCCGAGGTCACGCGGCGGCCGTTGCGCGGGTTGTTGCGATCCGCGCGGGAGCAAAACTCGGGTCGTCCGGTGGAGGGAGGTGAACCTGACAAAACGGGCCCGCATGCCGGTGACTGAGGAGTTCGCGTGGGTGGAAGAGTGGCTGACCGCGTGGGGTCCACATGTCGGCGCCGAATTGCCTCAGTCGGGTTGGCAAAGTGGTGCAGCCAGGTGGGCCGGCCAGATTCGGCCCACACGAGTTTGTTTTGTTTTGTTTTTATCTTTAACTCAGATTCAAATTCCAAAAGTTCAAACTGAATTTTTTTTCTTCTTTTAAACACTGGTTTCGAACTTAAATTTTCAAGTGTCAAAATAATTCTTAATGTGAATATAAACTTTTACTGTTTATGATAACAATATTTATTCTTTTCCTTATTATTTGTTTATGAGAGGAATGAATGGTTTTATGAACATTTACTTTCTCACATTCTCTTTTATGCTTTATTTAAAATTGAAGGTCAAGTTTATGTTTTCCATCAAATGTATCACCACAAAATCAACAAGACATCAACCATTCTCATCTATTTATTAGTCCCTTAATTAATTTACTATTATTGTTTGAAGATGAGGAGAGAGAATTCCAATAGGTTTTCAAAGGTCTCCAAAACTCTCACAACACTATTATATCTACTCTTATTTCCTTATTATATTTATTTATAATATATGTATTTATTTATTTTATTATTTTTACATTATCCAAACTTTAGGGCTTTACAAATCCTACCCCCCTTAAGAGAAATCTCGTCCTCGAGATTTGTAAGAAAAGGGATGTATACTCATATTGTTCTCGGAACATATGCACAAACAAAGAAATCTCAGCATGAGGTATAATTCTTTAACAAAACATAGGGTCAATAGACCTTATTATTCCTTCTAAAATAATATCATATCATCTACTAACTAAAGTAACATTTAGATCTTACAATTAATCATAATTTATATATATGTTTATGTAGCTTGGTGGAGCTGGTGGTGGTGGTGGAGGTTGTTGTTGTTGTTGTCTCTCCAACCGCGCTTGCCTTATTTCTTGGCGGACCTGACGTATTTCCTCGCGTTCTTGTCTTATCTGATTTTGCATCTCGGTCACCAGGTCTGTTAATTGTTGTATTACCAGTCTTTGGGCAGCAACCACTTGTTCGGTTTCAATAGGTGGAGGATTTGGAGAATTCATTTCTGTTTGCTGTTGCGTGATAATCTTTCCTTTCCTGGTATTGACCATGAAAGTTAGAAGCATATGGTAATAGTTTTGCAAAGGAAATTATTCAATAAGCGGAATAAATAAGCTAGTAGCTGGTTATAATCTGAAGATTCTTTAGTAGGGCTTAATCTTTGTTTTATGTTCAGATTGAGGTAACCAGTCGTATAAGGTGAATATCCAAAGGTAGGATAGAATTTTGTCACGATTAGATATATATGGGTGAGATAGACTACATGATGTAGGTCAAAATCTGGTTTGATGTCAGGTGATGGTTGATAGATTATGCAATCCATTAAGACTCTATTGATTGGGTAAGTTATGTAACTTGTTATATAGGTCGAGTTGTTGTGTATGGCCAAGTTGATATAAGTCTCCAAATTAGGCTTAAGTGATTTAGGAGTATGGCCTTATCTTGTGTACCAGCATTAAGTAACTTACTCTAGATTAGATCATAATAGATTAGATAAAATCTAGATTAGGTTGGATATGACTAGGTTAGACTAGTTTAGGTTAGATAGATCTACTAGGGTAGGATACATGTTAGAATCTTTTGGGATAGGATGGATTATATGATGTAGGTAGGTTAGAATCTCTTCAAGATAAGGTGAATTTATTAAGGTAAGAAGAATCTTTTAAGATGAGGTGGATCTAGTAAGACAAGAGAGAATCTTATAAGATACGATGAATCTATTAAGATATGGGAGAGTCTTTTAAGATTAGAGGGATCTCTATGAGATAGATACATTTTAATGGAGGATAATCTAAGTGGCTTAGTTTTCTTATGAATTCTATTTATGCCTATACGTATATGCAGATGTAATTGTGGATATTACTCCACAACTCATCACACTCAATCAAAGATCCAAATCAGACAAGTATCATAAGAACAAACACTCAAGCATACCAATATCTACAAAAATAGTTTTGCTTTTGTCCCTAAGATTATGTCTCTTATTCCTAAAGGTCACAGGATTTCAAAGTGTGAAATCCACATTTGTCTTTAGAAGGAAAAGTGTAAGAGTAATCAGAGTAAGGCGGAAATAGATGAGAAAAGATTAAGAAAAGTTTAGAAAGAATCAGAGTAGCAAAGGTAAGTAGATAATGGTTGTCCAGTTCTATCTAGGTTTCGTCCTACAGTCAACATTCCTCTGATACCACTTCTGTCACACCCGGATTTCGGGGCACCAAGACCCGGGCGCGAACATAAACACCAGGTATGCTGGGACCAAGTCTCACACATATGATGTATAGTGGCACAGGATCGAATGTCACATCTTTATATATAACAGGAGTTTTATACAAAATAAATAATTAATTACATTATAAGGAGACAACGGTCCAGCAACCCAAAGTTGACTGGGAGACGACGGCCTAGACCACTCACGAACACATCGCAGCATCCTCCATGAGCATCATCCTGCGGTACCTGTTCTTGACCTGTGGGGGGGGTGTGAGACAGCAAGAGTGAGCTCACATACGTTCATTGCTCAACAAGTTGTGGGGAATAATGTGCATGAACTCGCCAAAGGTGGGAGCTCACGTGAAGTGTAAGGCTTACCAAAGAAGATGGTTAGAGCTGAGCATTGCTTTTAAAGTTGGTCAAAATTTTATTAGCAGTTACTAAGTATAAGTAAATACCAACCCAGTTAAATAGTAGAACAAAAGTAATAACTTCACCTGCGATGCAATGCATGTGACAAATTGAGTTTAAGTTCCATAATTTAATCATGTGAGGGTCCGAGCCGCTCATGACCGTGAGCACGGCTAGTATACCAGTTTTACACTCTGCAGAGGTTGCGCATCTTTACCCACAAGTCGTGTATCCCATGTCGCCAGGGTTTGCAAGGCCCTTAGACACTACCGAGGTGAATGGCTAGGGATCCACTACGAGGCCTTTACAAAGTTCCACTAGCTTCCGAAAACCCGCTACAGTTTATAGGAAGTTCCAATGCAGGGTTCCTGGCTGACCGCCATCGCAGCAAAATCAACCAGGGACCTCCCTACACTGACCAGTCCCCTACTGCCCTTGCCCCTTTCGGGTAAGGTAGTCTTCCACTAGCTTTCCTAATTAGTCAGCCAAGGGCGTCCCATTAAACCCTTGTGGTAGCACTGTTTTCCCGGGTGGTCGCTCCATGTTCCAATTAACATAATGATCTTATCATGAACAGTAAATAACAACTGACAATAAAAGTATAATCATGAATAGTAATGTGTATCTCTATACCCAAAACCACATAAAGCGATAGCAAGTACTACCCAAAGATTCAGTAGTGAACAAGGTATAAAGATAGTCAAACTAGGGTAACCTATTGGGTCCCATCAAAATTAACCTATGCAGATCATTATGATTAATTAGAACATGAGTGGGTAAAAAGAAGTGATCAAGGGCACAACTTGCCTGGGACTTGAGATTCCAGGTACCAATCTTGTTCTTCTGATGACACGTATCCTCACTGCTAAACGTAGCAATACATACAAACAGTGTATAGGCAAAATTAACATTACACCAAACATATATGCAAAATACATATTAATAATCTACATGTTAAAATAAGATCACAGGAACAAGAATTATTAATTTTGGAGTTATAGGTTTTAAGTTATGAATTTCTGAAGTTATTAAGCACCTAGAACAGATTAATTCAAATGAACAATTTTGCTTCAAGTTTCATGGCTAAACAGTGTTAATAGTTGATATACAATATTAAAATAAAATTATTGCAACTGGAATGACTCAATTTGGGGTTAAAATGAATTAATTATGAATTTCACAAGTTTCTGGAATTATTTTTGTACTAAAAATCAAATTCTGTAATTAATTATCCATTTTCATTATTTTCTGGATCGAGCACTAATTATAGAGAACTCCGGGGCAAATCTAAAAGTTTTCCCCAGACTCAGTCTACACCCCGCGCGGATGGCGGGTTCTATTTCTCAGAACCCCGAGGGCTCATAAGAAAAACTCCCCTACCGAAAGGGTACGCTTCAATCCTAGTCGTCCGATCATGAACCAAAGGCTCAGATTAGATTGGGGCTGTTATGAACCGGTATCCACTCCCCGCCATCAGATCAAGCATCAACGGTATGGATTCTATACAGGTGAGATTGATCTGCACGCGTAGGATCGGAATCGGACGAATCCTATCAACTCGTATGAAACGATGCCCTAGCTTCTAATCTCATCCGTCAGCGCCGGATCCAACGGACCACGACGATCCCCCAACAGAACACACGCGCCCGGCGGCGCCGCCCCGCACGCTCGGCGGAGCACGCCGGCGAGGTTGTCAATCGGCTGTATCCGAACGCCAAATACGAATTGGACCGAGCTACACGTAAAGGAAGACTTGGCGAGCATGGTGTAGGGATCCATACCGAGTATTATGCGGCGAAGGGGGCTGTCCACGGAGGAGAGCGGGTCTGCGGCGACGACACAAGCGTCGATGAGCAATTCGGTGCTCAAGGGACGAAGACAAGCCCGGGAGGCCCTTGCAACGGCTTCAAGGGATCACGGAGGTGAACCCGCACACTCAACGGAGGTCAAATCGACGGCGAGAGGCACTTAGCGCGCGGCGGACTAAGTTCTACCACGGCGGTGGCGCTCTCCGGTTCTTGGTTAGGGTGTCCTGGGTCGTCGAGCATTTATTTGTACCCTGGGAGATGCCCGAGTCCGCATCCGAGGAGGTAGGGAGGCCGTTGAGCCGGCCCGGCCAGCTCCGAGGTCACGCGGCGGCCGTTGCGCGGGTTGTTGCGATCCGCGCGGGAGCAAAACTCGGGTCGTCCGGTGGAGGGAGGTGAACCTGACAAAACGGGCCCGCATGCCGGTGACTGAGGAGTTCGCGTGGGTGGAAGAGTGGCTGACCGCGTGGGGTCCACATGTCGGCGCCGAACTGCCTCAGTCGGGTTGGCAAAGTGGTGCAGCCAGGTGGGCCGGCCAGATTCGGCCCACACGAGTTTGTTTTGTTTTGTTTTTATCTTTAACTCAGATTCAAATTCCAAAAGTTCAAACTGAATTTTTTTTCTTCTTTTAAACACTGGTTTCGAACTTAAATTTTCAAGTTTCAAAATAATTCTTAATGTGAATATAAACTTTTACTGTTTATGATAACAATATTTATTCTTTTCCTTATTATTTGTTTATGAGAGGAATGAATGGTTTTATGAACATTTACTTTCTCACATTCTCTTTTATGCTTTATTTAAAATTGAAGGTCAAGTTTATGTTTTCCATCAAATGTATCACCACAAAATCAACAAGACATCAACCATTCTCATCTATTTATTAGTCCCTTAATTAATTTACTATTATTGTTTGAAGATGAGGAGAGAGAATTCCAATAGGTTTTCAAAGGTCTCCAAAACTCTCACAACACTATTATATCTACTCTTATTTCCTTATTATATTTATTTATAATATATGTATTTATTTATTTTATTATTTTTACATTATCCAAACTTTAGGGCTTTACAAGATGTGCAACCTCTGCAGAGTGTAAAACTGGTATACTAGCCATGCTCGCAGTCATGAGCAACTCGGACCCTCACATGATTAATTTATGGAATTAAATTCAATTTATCATATGCATTGCATTGCATTGCAGGTGTTGTTATTACTTTTGTTCTACTACTAATTTGGGTTGGTATTTACTTATACTTAGTAATTGCTAATAAAATTTTGACCAACTTTAAAAGCAATGCTCAGCTTCAACCATCCTCTTTGGTAAGCCTTACACTTCACGTGATCTCCCACCTTTGGCGAGTTCATGTACATTATTCCCCAGAACTTGTTTAGCGATGAACGTATGTGAGCTTACTCTTGCTGTCTCACACCCCACAGGTCAAGAACATGTATCGTAGGATGAGGCGCATGGAGGATGCTGTGACGAGTTCTTGAGAGGTCTAGGCCGTCGTCTCCCAATCAACTTTGGGTTGCTGGATCGTTTTCTCCTTATGATGTAATTATTTATTTATTTTATACAGAACTCGTATTATATAGTAAAGATGTTACATTCATTTCTGTACCATAATTCATCATATTTGTGAGACTTGGTCCCTGCACACTTGGTGTTTATTTCGCGCCCGGGTTTTGGGCTCCTGAAACCCGGGTGTTACAATGATGGCTAGTTCCATTGAATATCTAGTGTACACAATAGACATGACTAGTGATTGCACCAGACATATCTAGTAAGTACATTGAATTTCTATGTCATTACTAATAGCTCATTTTGGACTTAGGGGTATATATATCTAGCCAACCAGGTATTCAAATATCACTCTATGATTAGTGTATGTACTTTGTGAAGTGCTTAGGTGCTCATATATGAATTCATATGTTGTGTTTTTTTGTTAAACAACATGAATTAAATTTTATATCAATTCTATAAATTAGATATAAAAATAAATAAATCAGTAAATTTCTAGTTAGGCCGCTATCATTATTAGTGCTTACCCTAGGTTTTCCCTAGTGGTTAGAAGTGATGAAAAGACACCTCTAGTCCTTTGTGTTTGTGCACATCATTATAAATAGTTGTACTATAGGGGCTTGTAATCTTGCCAGATCACACCAACTATATTTGTGGTGTCGGTGTTGGGATGTGCCCACCATGTACCAGATGGAATAAGGCTCGCGACATTTCAGCTACAAGCTCGATAGCGAAGAATGTGAGGAGCATCGGAGAGAAGCCATAGTTGGAGCACCTCATGTGGGCATTTCCTTGCATGCATGGGGCTCGTGGAGGATTAGAGGAAAGCTTGCGCGCTTCTTTATAACTAAGTAAAAATATTAACGCATTGATGAAAGTTTATAATTCTATCAAATTTAAGCTTTCACATTTATATTGTGTTATCTTTGTTATAGGGTTTACCTTTCTAGCTTGATTATAGAGATAAATATAAACACTTAGTCAAAAACATAGTTGTACATAAGACAAGTTTATTTATTGCATACATTTTGACTAAGAGAAACATACACCTTATAGTTTAGAGAGAAATCAGATTGCCTAATTTATGGAAAAAAATTGAGTGTCGTTTGGTTTACAAAATGTAACGTAAATGGTAACGATAATGGTACACACTTAATTATGAGCGGTAACAAGTTTGAATATGCCAGTATTAATTGTTAGTATGGTATCCGATTATGGTTAGATTTAAATAAATATAATTTAATGTTATTTATTATTTATTATATTATAAATATATGAACCAAATAACACTTGGTGTGGTGTTGAGTAGATCTGGCGTTACGACAGTCGTCCGGATCCACGTAGATGCGGTTCCGTGTCATGTCTTGAATTCGGACAGGTGCCGCAGCGCGCCTCTGCGTGTGCAGAATTATTTCCCCTAATTCACCTCTCTCTCTCTCTTAGACGTCAGTCATTGTTCCTTTTACATGCAACTCAATAGCTCATACACCGGCGAGACATGACTTCATGCGGTCCTTCCTCTAAAATAATAGCTACACCCGCATCTGGTTGCTCTCGTAGCCTTGCTGCCACCCAGAGCAGCCGCCAAATCGTCTCATAATTAAATATGAGTTGTCTCATATTTATGCCCATTTAGATACAATATTTAACTCTATCCTAACCTCTAATCCAACTCAAGTAAAATCTAATCAAACTGAACACATATTCAACACATATCTAACACACTTTGTGACCCCTCAAATTTTCTTTTTGCTTTTGTTAATAAAAAATATCATCGGTTGGTTTGAAATAGGATCAAAAGTGCCATGCAACGAGAGACAACTATGCAAGAAGCATGTATCTAGTGTCTAATCAAGAAAAAAGAGGGCAATGATAATGCTGGATATGGCGTTGCAACGATGTAGTGATTGATGAGACGATGATCAGATGCGGCACAAACCCAATGGCTATTGGTTATAGCTCATGGGTGACGATTCCTTGTGCTCCATGAGAAGTGCTGCGGCGAATGAAATCTGCCTATTGGCTGCTCCATGGGACGATTCATGGTATGCTCAAGAGGACACCTTGTATAGATGACATCTTCGTTCCCAAGTGGCCAATGGACATGTCGCTTTTTAATTATTGGTTGTTCTCATTCAGGCCACATGTTCTAATGCTGTGAATTATATGCAAATTTTCTGGCAATTGCATCGCAAAAAAAAGAAGTCATATATTCACATTACGAACTAAGGGCACCTATGTTAATCCTCATGAAAAATATTATGAATTCCCATAATAATCGGAAATATCTAGCCACTTATATAAGAGTCTAATTATTATTGTCAGGAATAGAAGATAAGGATGGCAGGATTGTTAATCTCGCCCTAGAATCACGGCTCGATTGGTGCATTCGGTTGTAATCTCATGCATGTAATTCTTTTCTATATAAAGAGACTTGGGCGCCCCTGAGAAGGTAGGGCCTTCCATTATCTTAACATGGTAACAGAGCCAAGTGTTGGGGACTTTTTCTCAAGTGCTATGAATTAGGAACAAGGCAACATAGAATGTCAGATGTTAAGGCCCTTCGTCCGCTGAAGCATTATTCCCTAAGGATTTAATGAACTTCGGACGAAGGTTTTGAATAATATGTTACGAAGGTACTTTCGTGATTAAGGATAAAATAATGCAAAATATAAAACGTTATAGAACAAAAAGAATAAATAATTTATTCGGTTATTTTGTAATGTGAACTTAAATATCAAGATATAATATTTTGGGCACATTTATACCTTTGCCTTGACAGAAAACGTTAATTCCAGAGTTGCACGTCAGCAATTACAAGATTGCGTGAACAGCAAAGAAGTACTATTCACCTATTTATAGGCACAGGACGCAACCTGTAAGAAATTACAATCATGCCCCTTACAGAAAATCGCAATCATAACTTAGACTCTTATGGAGTGAAAAGTAATTCCATCTTTAAGTCGGTTCGATCCTTCTTCTTTGGATACGCTATAGCGTCGAGGCTTTGTGAGTGGTAGCTTCGTAATATCATATAAACAGATTTGCTGAAGGTGTTTTCTTCCTGCAGTACATTCGGCGACGAAGCATGAACCCAACAGTAGCCCCTTCGCGGCGCCAGATCGTTTTTCGTAACGAGCTTGACCCGTGAAAAAGTCTCTTAAGCTTCGGGTAGCCGAAGGTCCGAAAAACACCTTCCCTGAGCTCGTTGCGGAGAAACGATACAACTTCCGAGCGTGGAGTAGTCTCATCATGCATATTTATCTTGTCGGGTTTTGTGGCCCACAGTTCAGTGGGTGCGGGCGAGTGTTCGTCCGGTGTAGGAGACTTGACGATTCACCTTTTTACCTGCAGCGCTACATAAACAAACAAGTAGGTGTAAAGTTACCACAGCATTCATTGCAATTGCACTGTTTTGCTGCCAAAAATTTCACCATAGCCGAAGCTTGACCTTTGTACTCAAACGAAGCACCAGTCCGGACTCTGCTTCGTCACAAGAAGAGCTTCGGAAAAAAGGTAATTAATTTCAAAAAACTTTAGGAATTCATAATCAAATGGCTAGATTGCGCTCCACTGCTAGGATTGAGCGTGAGGGAAACGAGGCGGAAGCCACCGAAACTGTTCCGATTTCCGAAGCAATGAGACGTTCTGGGCTCGTTTCATCAGAGGACACACCTGCTGCCGAAGCAACACAAGCTACTATTGAAGAAATTGGTTCCGAGGATGAGTACAGCTTCGGGATGCCAAGTAAACCTAGTCATCTGGACTTTGGAAGGTCCACCATCTCTGAAGCTGATCTTCCTAAGATGGTGAAGCTGGGTTATTTTAGCGAGGCCAAGAAGGAATTAATTCGTTTTGGTGGGGAAGAAACTATCCCAAAACCAGGAAAGAATGAGGTAGTAGTCTTCAAAAGTTTTCTGAAGGCTCGTTTAAGGTTCCCCCTTAACAAGATGATTACTATTGTACTGAAGAAGTTTGGAATTTACCTTCATCAGCTGACCCCTAATGCTATCGTTAGGTTGAGCGTTTATATTTGGGCCCTTCGCAGCCAGGGAGTGGAACCGTTTGGTGAGGGTTTCTGCCGAGTTCATGAATTACATTACCAAACTAAAGCTAGAGGATACGGTCTGCATGAGAATTTTGGCTGTTACAACTTTGCTTATCGCAAGACTACGAAGTTTCCAGTGATAAGCTATCGAAGCAAATGGCCAGCCGGATGGAAGTCTGAATGGTTTTATGTTAAAGTTGACGAAGATGAGGATAAATTGGTCCAGAGTCCACTAGAACTGACCTTCGGAGAAACGAGGCCCCAATGCAACATGATAATGGGAAGCCCGAGTCAGATTGCTTTGGCTGAATTTCGAGTGATTTCAGATCATATCGGCACTAGGGGCTTAGTGCAAGAATTCTTGGCTTTTAAAGTGTTCCCAACACTGAGGGACTGGGAGATGCCGAAGCTAAAGGGAGAAAAGAAGAAGGGAGAACTTGTTCGATTACCTTATCACTACAAATTTAAGAAACATTTTAAAGCACCATGCCAAGAATGGTTAGACACAATTGAAGTTATGTGCAACGAGATTCTCGGCTGCTATTCTAAGAAAGAAGATCAGTTAATGACTGCGGCCTTCGGTACTCGTCCGAAACGAAGATTGAATCGGGTGCTGGATGCCTTGAATTTTGATTATCCTGATTATGAGCAACTGAGCGGGGATGCCGAAGGCCAGAAAAGAAAAAGGATTGCCAGCATCCTTGATAAAGAAGGCACTAAATCAGCTAAAAAGGACATAGAAAACTCTGAGAAAAGAAAATTGAGCCCTGAGCCGAAGATAGCTGCTCCAAAGAGAAGAAAAGCTGCATCCCCAAAACCGAAGACGCCAGCCCAAGAGGAGGAAGCTCCTGCAACACCTTCTGCTGCCGAAGTGGAGGAGATTTTAAAGGTAATGAATGAACCTTTGCCTATCAAGCTAAGTCCACTAGCGCCAGAACTGACGAAGTTTTTTCAAAAGGAAAAAGAACCTTCGGCAACAGAAAGTCCTGCCAAGCCAAAGAAGAAAAGAAGAATTATGCAAGTGGCCGATGTTATTCATCAGACACCACCACCAATATTGGTGGCAAAAATAGTTGAAAGCGCTGTTACTGCCGGAACCACAACCACTAGAGCCGAAACTACCGGAGCCGAAGCCACCGGAGCAACCGCCGAAGCTGAAGCCACTGGAGCCGAAACTACCGGAGCCGAAACTGAGATCACCGAAGATCCTAATCTAGAAACCACACTTGGTGATATTGATAATATACTTCTGAAAATGGCTGAAGAAGAAGTTGCTGCGGTCGCGGTGGACACGACGATTGAGAAAGGAAAAGGGCAGATTGAAGACACTTTGGAAGAAGAAAACTTTAATTTTCAAGATATACTTGGACAAGAGTTATCAGAGGCTGAAAAAGAAGAACTAAAGAAATATGCTATATCCTGTGGATACAAACCAGGGGCTCTGCTATTTGGCGGAGTCAATGAAGGAAAACTGAGATGCCTTCGGAATCGAACTGAGGCTAAAGTTGTTAGAACTTTCTCAAAGAATGTTGGGCTGCCGAAGATTGAAGCAGACTTGTGCAGATACCAGCGACAACATATCGCCGGGAGCTTGTTCTATGCTAATTTCAAGGTAAAAACTCTCAACTTTTACTACTTTTTTGAATTAATATGTTTCCTGACGAAGGTTGTTTTGCCAGAGTATATTATTAAGTAAAGTGCTGAGGATGCAACAAGATCTCGAAGACCAGAAAAACAAAGCTACTATCAGAGATCTGGAAAATAAAGTCGAAAGCTACGAAGCTGCTATGAAGAAAAAGGACTTCGACATTCAAGAACTTGAACATAAAGCTAAAGATCACGAGGCTGCGCTGGAGAAAAAGGACTTCGTAATTCACTCTATGGAGGGCTCGCTAGCTGAAGCTCAAGCTGAAATTGACAAATTAAACAACAAATTGCTCATAAAATTAGAGAAATCTGAGCAGGAAAAGAAGAATCTTGAAACAAGTCTCAAGGCCGAAATTGAGAAAAATTCAATTTTGCAAAAATTACTGAAAGGGCTTCAGGAAAAATGCTTAGATTTCGGCACCCGATGCGTGCAACGGCTGAAGGATGTGTTTCACTCAATTGGAGCCAGCTCTGATAAATTTACACCTTCAGCTGAAAACCTGCCAAGCACCTTCGAATACATTGTGGGCGAAGTTGATGCACTTGATGAAGTTATCGCTGGGCATGCTGATTTCTGTGCCCTGCTAGCTTCTCGAGGCACAGCTGCTGCTTTCTTGAAGGCTGATTGCACGCACGGGAAAATTGTCAATAGGCCAAACTTCAGCTTGTCACCGGCAGATTTAATTGACATTCCCAGCCTAGCTCGAAGCATTGGAAACAGATTTATGACCCAAATTTGGATAAACGGCGGGCGAAAAATGGCTGGTGACGAAGCTTGGAGCCGCCTCAAGCCAGTGAGAAACTCATACTTGTTACTTTTACCTTCTCCTTGAACTCTGCGGTTTTCTTATTCCGTTTTAACATGTACAGGATGATGAAGCTAAAGAATGAGAAGCTGAAGCTTTAACGGATATCCCGAAAGACTCTGCTGCACAAGATATTAGAGAAAATTTTGTAATATAACTGTAAAGAAACTTATGTAAATTTGTGCGTACCTTGTAATATATCTTTCCCCTTTGTCCATGCACAAGCTGCTTTGCTATGGACGAAACGTTCTTTTTGAGCCGAAGGCGAAAAACACCTTCCCTTCTTTTCGTACACAACGAAGCATGAAAATTCCTTCTTTCTGTTTTTCTCCGGAGCTTTATCCTCATAACCGAAGCATCTATCCTTTCTGAATGATATGGTGATACTGATCCTATGTATGTCTAAATGAATGTTTATGAATGCAAATGTCATGATGTGATGTATCGTGCAAATGAATATCCGGATATATATATATTCGAAGCCATAATCATAAACTTCATTCTTTTAGGAATGACTCAAATCTTTTTGCCACTTATTTTTCGGCTTCACCGTTTATTTTTCGGTGTATCAGCGTTGACTTTTCGCTGTAAGCCTCACTTAGGAGCTTCTTCGCCTTTTACTTCAGCGGAATCAGCGTTTATTTTTCGCTGCAAGCCTCCCTTAGGAGCTTCTTCGCCTTTTACTTCAGCGGAATCAGCGTTTATTTTTCGCTGCAAGCCTCCTTAGGAGCTTCTTCGCCTTTTACTTTAGCGGAATCAGCGTTTATTTTTCGCTACAAACTCTGCATTCCCTTAGGAACGGCTTTTGAGCTTCTCCCTGTTTTCTTTTCTTTTTTGTTTGCACTCGATGGTGCATTCTCAGCTTTTACATTTACATCTTTGGGGGATATTGCTCTTATAGAGGTGAAATAAGAAAAAAGAGAAATTACATGCTATGGCCTCATTAAAAACCTTTCTCCCCCTTTGGAAAGGAAAAGGGTGCCATAAGAAAAAACTAGAAAAATAAAAAATATAAAAAAGATTACATCAGGTTACACATAATACCGCCGAAGCTCATCCGCATTCCAAGATCTAGGAATATCGTTGCCATCCATATCCTTTAATCTGTAGGATCCGGGTCTTGACGAAGATACTACCAGAAAGGGGCCTTCCCACTTTAGCTGTAGTTTGCCCACTGTGTCTTGGTTGGCTACTCTTCGAAGCACCAAATGTCCTGGCTTAATGTTCTTCAACCGAACCTTTCTATCACGCCATTTTATTGTTTCGGCTTGGTATTTATTGATGTTTTCTACAGCCTGAAGCCTGATCTCTTCTATAGCATCTTTGTCCACAGAACAATCTGCTTCGTCTTTCACCGAAGCCACTATTCTTATTGACCCTGCCTTAGCCTCTTCTGGGGTTATTGCTTCATCACCAAACAACAATTTGAATGGTGTAAAACCTGTTGACCTTGATACTGTTGTGTTATGGCTCCACACCACTTTGATTAATTCATCTGGCCACTTTCCCCTTGGCTGATTGAATATTAACTTCATTATTCCTGTCATTATGATGCCATTATCCCTTTCAACTAGTCCATTTGATTCCGGATGTCGAACTGATGCAAAATGGATCTTTGTGCCAATTTGTTCACAAAATTCTTTGAAGGCTTCGGAATCAAACTGCGTTCCATTGTCCACAGTGATGGCCTTCGGCACTCCGAAGAGACAAACAATGTTTTGCCAGAAAAACTTTTGAACAGTAACCGAAGTTATTGTGGCTAAAGGCTTTACCTCAATCCATTTAGAAAAATATTCCACTGCCACTACAACATATCTTAAGTTGCCTTATGCTGGTGGTAGCGGACCTAACAAATCAAGACCCCACCTTTGCAATGGCCAAGTGGGTTGTATTAACTGGGTTAAGGACGAAGGTTGTTTTTGATCTCTTTCACATTTCTGACAACCTTCGCACTTTTGGACTAACTCCTCTGCATCCGAAGCTGCTTTTGGCCAATAAAATCCTTGGCGAAAAAATTTTCCCAGCAAAGGCCTAGATCCAATGTGAGATCCACACAGGCCTGCATGTATTTCCTTCATCAATTCTATACCTTCGGCTCTGGATAAACATTTGAGTAACGGAGAGCAGACCCCATGCTTGTACAGCTCCCCTTCTATTATTACATATGGATGAGCTCTTGCCTCTATTCTCTTGTTATAAGCTTCATCATCTGAAAGGAAGTTACCCTGAAGGTAGGAGATGATCTCAGTTCTCCAGTATTCACTATAAACAGGAGATATATTGAGGACTGCTCTTTCAAGGAGTTCAACCGAAGGTGCTTTTATTGTTTCAAAAAATACTTCCGAAGGTAAGGGCAGCCCCTGTGCTGCTGACTTGGCTAGCAAATCAGCATGTTCATTTTCTCCTCGAGGAAAATTTTTAACAGAAAACCCTTCAAAGGAAGCTTCAATCCTTCGGACCGTATCTAAATACTTCTCAAGCTTCTGGTCTCTGGCCTTACAACTCTTGTCAATATGACCAGAGATAACCTGGGAATCAGTTTTAAGAACCGCCCTTCTGATTCCCATTGCCTTTAACTTCCGAAGACCCAAAAGTAAAGCTTCGTACTCAGCAATGTTATTTGTGCAGCTAAAATCAAGTCTTGCTGCGTAGCAAGTTTTAACTTTGGAGGGTGCGACCAACACAGTGGCTGCCCCTGCTCTGAAGGTTCCCCAAAAACCATCGCAGAATATTGTCCATGCTTCGGCATCTTTACTTGCCTCTTCTACCTGAGCCCCTAGCGTCCAGTCAGCAATGAAGTCAGCTAACGCCTGGGACTGAATCGAAGATCTGTGCACATAATCAATGTAGAATTCATTAAGCTCTGCAGCCCACTTTCCAATCCTTCCAGTAGCTTCTCTATTTCTCATAATGTCCTTTAATGGTTGTGAAGAAGGGACAATTATATTATATGCTTGGAAATAATGCCGAAGCTTTCTGGAAGCCATCAAAACAACATATAGCACCTTCTCCAATTCTGTATAATTTTTCTTTGATAAACTAAGAACTTCAGATACAAAGTATATTGGAGCTTACTTCTTGACTTGCCCTTCAAGCTTCTCTTGGACAAGTGCCGCACTTATCGCTGAGTGCGAGGCTGCCACATATAACAACAGAGGAGCCCCTGGCGTTGGTGGAGTTAACGTCGTTATGTCTATCAAATATTGCTTCAGCTCTTCGAAGGCTCTCTGCTCAACTGGTCCCCATTGAAAAACTTCGGCTGATTTCAGCACTTCGAAGAATGGTAAATTTCTCTCTGTTGATCTAGATATGAATCTGTTGAGAGATGCCAATCTTCCTCTCAATCGTTGAGCCCCCTTCTTTGTGCTTGGTGGTTCCATTCGAAGAATAGCTTTGATTTTATTTGGATTAGCCTCAATGCCTTTTGTCGAAACTAAGCAACCAAGGAATTTCCCTTTCTTTACTCCGAAAACACACTTTTCTGGATTCAGTTTTAGACCGGCCTGTCTAAAATTAGCGAAAGTCTCCTGCAAATCAACAATGTGATTTTCTTGCTTCGTGCTTTTTACAATGATATCATCGACATAAGTTAGCACATTTCTGCCTATCTGAGAATGAAGAACCTTTGCTGTCATTCTGTTGAAGCTTCCTCTAGCATTCTTGAGCCCCTCAGGCATCCGAAGGTAACAATATGTTCCGCTAGGGGTTATGAAGCTGGTTTTTGGCTCATCCTCCTTCTTCATCCAAATCTGATGATAGCCTGAATAACAGTCCAAGAGACTCATAAGTTCTGATGAAGCTGCTGCATCAACTAGGGAGTCTATCCTTGGCAATGGAAACTCATCCTTCGGACAAGCCTTGTTGAGATCAGTAAAATCAATACACATCCTCCATTTGCCGTTGGCCTTTTTTACCATAACAGTGTTAGCCAGCCATTCTGGATATTTCACTTCTCTAATGACTCTGGCACTGAGGAGTCTTTTTACTTCATTTCGAGCTCCTTCGGCCTTGTCATCAGACATCTTCCGAAGCCTCTGCTTTCTGGGCCTGAAGGATGGATCAACATTGAGCGAGTGTTCAATAACATCCCTGTTGACGCCACAAAGATCATTAGCGGACCATGCAAAAACATCTTTGTTGTTGAACAAGAATCTTATCAGGGTTTTCTCTTGTTCCTCAAACAATTGAGATCCCAGCAGCACCTTCTGCTCTGCGATATCTTCGCATAAAAGCATGGGTTTCGGCTGATCAGCCGAAGCAGCCTTCTCCCTTCTATGCTTGTACTACTCACAAGCTTCGGCTTCATCTATGTTGTGGATTGCCTTTGAATCAGTCCAATTCCCCTCGGCCTTTCTGGCGGCTTCCTGACTCACATGAATAGCAATAGGTCCCTGATCCGAAGTTTCATGCAAAGATATGCTGGATGAAGAATTGCTTCGAAAGCATTGAGTGTTCCGCAACCAATGATAGCATTGTAAGGATACTCCATGTCAACAATGTCAAACACAATTTGCTCAGTCCTTGTGTTGTTGACGAATCCGAAGGTCACTGGCATGGTAATCTTACCAAGCGCTACAATCTGTCGCCCTCCGAAGCCACAAAGAGGGTGCGTAGCATCATGAATCTTGTCTTCGGGCTCTTGCATTTGTCTGAAGGCCTTAGCAAATATGATATCCGCTGCACTGCCTGTATCAACCAAGACATTGTGGACCAGAAACCCCTTGATCACATAAGAGATAACCATAGCATCATTATGTGGGTAATCCTTGAGCTGAAGATCCTCTTGAGAGAAGGTAATTGGGATGTGAGACCATCTTGACTTGATGAAGGGTCCTTGCACCCCTACATGTTGTACTCTTCTTTGCGCCTCCTTCTTCTGCTTCTTGTTAGCCGGCTCTGAGCATGAACCGCCTGTTATCGGGAGAATCAGCTTCGGAGCCGAAGCAGTTCCAGTTTGGTTCTTGAACGAAGCCATCAGCTCAAAAAGTGGAAGTGAGTTCACCGGAGGTGGGCGCCAATGTTGGGGACTTGTTCTCAAGTGCTATGAATTAGGAACAAGGCAACATAGAATGTCAGATGTTAAGGCCCTTCGTCCGCTGAAGCATTATTCCCCAAGGATTTAATGAACTTCGGACGAAGGTTTTGAATAATATGTTACGAAGGTACTTTCGTGATTAAGGATAAAATAATGCAAAATATAAAATGTTATAGAATAAAAAGAATAAATAATATTATTCGGTTATTTTGTAATGTGAACTTAAATATCAAGATATAATATTTTGGGCACATTTATACCTTTGCCTTGACAGAAAATGTTAATTCCAGAGTTGCACGTCAGCAATTACAAGATTGCGTGAACAGCAAAGAAGTACTGTTCACCTATTTATAGGCACATGACGCAGTCTGTAAGAAATTACAATCTTGCCCCTTACAGAAAATTGCAATCATAACTTAGACTCTTATGGACTGAAAAGTAATTCCATCTTTAAGTCGGTTCGATCCTTCGTCTTTGGATACGCTATAGCGTCGAGGCTTTGTGAGTGGTAGCTTCGGTATCTTATATAAACAGATTTGCTGAAGGTGTTTTCTTCCTGCAGGACCTTCGGCGACGAAGCATGAACCCAACACCAAGGAAATCCAAATCATTCTCCACAATTTTCTCCACCGCCTCCTCTCCTCCTCCATCTATCTCTCGCTACCTCTGCCATAACCACCGCGCCATCGTTCTCCTCTCCACCAATTCCCATCCACCAAGTCGTCACCATCAAGCCCACAAAAACAAACTATCTCCTTTGGCGTGCACAGCTCCTGCCATATCTTCGCAGTTCGAAGCTTCTTGGGTTCCTCGATGGATCCAATGCCGCTCCTCTCAAGACCAAGCCGATTATCACGTCGGCCGGCACGACGGATGCCCCCAATCCCAACTACGAGCGCTGGTATGACCAAGAGCAATAGCTGCTCGGCGGATTGCTTTCGTCCATGACTCCTGAGTTTCTCCAGGATGTCTGGGATGCCACATCTGCTAAGGCGGTGTGGGATTCTGAAAGTCGCCTAGAGGGGGGTGAATAGGGTGAAACTGAAATTTACAAATATAAACACAACTACGAGATGGGTTTGCGTTAGAAATAAATACGAGTCCGAGAGAGGGCGCAAAACAAATCGTGAACAAATGCGGAGTGAGACACGATGATTTGTTTTACCGAGGTTCGGTTCTCGCAAACCTACTCCCCGTTGAGGAGGCCACAAAGGCCAGGTCTCTTTCAACCCTTACCCTCTCTCAAACGATCCCTCGGACTGAGTGAGCTTCTCTTCTCAAATCAAAGCCGGGAATAAAACTTCCCCGCAAGGACCACCACACAATTGGTGTCTCTTGCCTCGGTTACAAATGAGCTTTGATCACAAGAACAAGTGAGAAAGAAAGAAGCAATCCAAGCGCAAGAGCTCAAAAGAACACGACAAATCTCTCTCGCTAATCACTAAAGCCTTGTGTGGAATTGGAGAGGATTTGATCACTTGAGTGTGTCTAGAATTGAATGCCTAGCTCTTGTAAGTGGTTGAGAAGTGGAAAACTTGGATGACTTGAATGTGGGGTGGTTGGGGGTATTTATAGCCCCAACCACCAAACTAGCCGTTTGGTGGAAGCTGTCTGTCGTATGGTGCACCGGACAGTCCGGTGCACACCGGACATGTCCGGTGCGACAGCCACGTCACCAGGCCGTTAGGGTTCCGACCGTTGGAGCTCTGACGCTGGGCTCGCCTTGATGTCCGGTGGCGCACCGGACATGAACTGTAGGGTGTCCGGTGCGCCAGCATGGGCGTGCCTGACCTCTGCGCGCGCTGGCGCACATTTAATGCGTAGCAGGTAGCCGTTGGCGCCTGAAGTAGCCGTTGCTCCGCAGTTACACCGGACAGTCCGGTGTACACCGGACATGTCCGGTGAATTATAGCGGAGCAGCCGATGCGAATTCCCGAGAGTGGCGAGTTCGGAGTCGCGTCCTCTTGGAGCACCGGACACTGTCCGGTGTATACCGGACATGTCCGGTGAATTATAGCGCGCCGGCTCTGAGAATTCCCGAAGGTGAAGAGTTTGAAGTCGATCTTCCCTGGTGCACCGGACAGTCCGGTGCGCCCGACCAGGGTGCCTTCGGTTGTCCCTTGCTCCTTTGTTTGAACCCTTTCTCTTGATCTTTTTATTGGCTTATGGTGAACCTTTGGTACCTGTAGAACTTATAAACTTGGGCAAACTAGTTAGTCCAAATATTTGTGTTGGGCAATTCAACCACCAAAATTAGTTTAGGAAATAGGTGTATGCCTAATTCCCTTTCAATCTCCCCCTTTTTGGTGATTGATGCCAACACAAACCAAAGCAAGTATAGAAGTGTAAAATTGAACTAGTTTGCAAAGTGTAAGTGCAAAGGTTACTTAGAATTGAGCCAATAAATATTACTTACTAGATATGCATGGATTGTTTCTTTATTTTTAACATTTTGGACCATGCTTGCACCATAAGTTTTGTTTTTGCAAATTCTTTTGTAAATTCTTTTCAAAGTCCTTTTGCAAGATAGTCAAAGGTAAATGAATAAGATTTTGAGAAGCATTTTCAAGATTTGAAATTTTCTCCCTTTGTCTTAAAATGCTTTTCCTTGACTAAAACAAAACTCCCCCTCAAATAAATTTTCCTCTTAGTGTTCAAGAGGGTTTTAAGATATCAATTTTGAAAATACTACTTTTTCCCCCTTTAGAACATAAAGAGATACTAATTTGAAATTTGCCAATTGAAAATCATTAATTTTTAAAAATTAGGGTGGTGGTGCGGTCCTTTTGCTTTGGGCTCATACTTTCTCCCCCTTTGGCATGAATCGCCAAAAACGGATACTTTGAATGAGATATAAGCCCTTTCAATCTACTTTCTCCCCTTTGGCAAATAAAACATATGAGTGAAGATTATACCAAAGACGGAGAGTGATGCGGAGCGACGGCGAAGGATGAGTAGTATAGTGGAGTGGAAGCCTTTGTCTTCGCCGAAGACTCCAATTCCCTTTCAATATACCTATGACTTGGTTTGAAATATACTTGAAAACACATTAGTCATAGCATATATAAAAGAGACATGATCAAAGGTATACTTATGAGCTATGTGTGCAAATTAGCAAAAGAAATTCCTAGAATCAAGAATATTGAGCTCATGCCTAAGTTTGGTAAAAGTTTGTTCATCTAGTGGCTTGGTAAAGATATCGGCTAATCGATCTTTAGTATTAATGTATGCAATCTCGATATCCCCCTTTTGCTGGTGATCCCTAAGAAAATGATACCGAATGGCTATGTGTTTAGTGCGGCTATGCTCAACGGGATTATCCGCCATGCAGATTGCACTCTCATTATCACATAGAAGAGGAACTTTGGTTAATTTGTAACCATAGTCCTGCAGGGTTTGCCTCATCCAAAGCAATTGCGCGCAACAATGGCCTGCGGCAATATACTCGGCTTCGGCGGTTGAAAGAGTGACCGAATTTTGCTTCTTTGAAGCCCAAGACACCAAGGACCTTCCCAAGAACTGGCAAGTCCCCGATGTGCTCTTTCTATTAATTTTGCACCCCGCCCAATCGGCATCTGAATAACCAATCAAATCAAATGTGGATCCTTGAGGGTACCAAAGCCCAAACTTAGGAGTATAAGCCAAATATCTCAAGATTCGTTTTATGGCCGTAAGGTGTGATTCCTTAGGGTCGGCTTGGAATCTTGCACACATGCATACGGAAAGCATAATGTCCGGTCGAGATGCACATAAATAGAGTAATGAACCTATCATCGACTGGTATACCTTTTGATCCACGGACTTACCTCTCGTGTCGAGGTCGAGATGCCCATTGGTTCCCATGGGTGTCTTGATGGGCTTGGCATCCTTCATTCCAAACTTGGTTAGAATGTCTTGAGTATACTTCGTTTGGCTAATGAAGGTGCCTTCTTGGAGTTGCTTGACTTGGAATCCTAGAAAATACTTCAACTCCCCCATCATTGACATCTCGAATTTCTGTGTCATTATCCTACTAAATTCTTCACATGTAGATTCGTTAGTAGACCCAAATATAATATCATCAACATAAATTTGGCATACAAACAAATCATTGTCAAGAGTTTTAGTGAACAAAGTAGGATCGGCCTTGACGACTTTGAAGCCATTTGCTATAAGGAAATCTCTTAGGCATTCATACCATGCTCTTGGGGCTTGCTTGAGCCCATAAAGCGCCTTAGAGAGCCTATAAACATGGTTAGGGTACTCACTATCTTCGAAGCCGGGAGGTTGCTCAACATAGACCTCTTCCTTGATTGGTCCATTGAGGAAGGCACTCTTCACGTCCATTTGATAAAGCTTGAAGCCATGGTAAGTAGCATAGGCTAATAATATGCGAATTGACTCAAGCCTAGCTACGGGTGCATAGGTTTCACCGAAATCCAAACCTTCGACTTGGGAATATCCCTTGGCCACAAGTCGGCCTTTGTTCCTTGTCACCACACCATGCTCATCTTGCTTGTTGCGGAAGACCCACTTGGTTCCTACAACATTTTGGTTAGGACGTGGAACTAAATGCCATACCTCGTTCCTAGTGAAGTTGTTGAGCTCCTCTTGCATCGCCATCACCCAATCCGAATCTTGAAGTGCTTCCTCTACCCTGTGTGGCTCAATAGAGGAAACAAAAGAGTAATGCTCACAAAAATGTGCAACACGAGACCGAGTGGTTACCCCCTTATGAATGTCGCCGAGGATGGTGTCGATGGGGTGATCTCGTTGGATTGCTTGGTGGACTCTTGGGTGTGGCGGCCTTGGTTCTTCATCCTCCTTGTCTTCATCATTTGCATCTCCCCCTTGATCATTGCCGTCATCTTGAGGTGGCTCATCATTTTGTTCTTCCTCTTTATCAACTTGAGCCTCGTCCTCATTTTGGGTTGGTGGAGATGCTTGCGTGGAGGAGGATGGTTGATCTTGTGCATGTGGAGGCTCTTCGGATTCCTTAGGACACACATCCCCAATGGACATGTTCCTTAGCGCGATGCATGGAGCCTGTTCTTCACCTATCTCATCAAGATCAACTTGCTCTACTTGAGAGCCGTTAGTCTCATCAAACACAACATCACAAGAAACTTCAACTAGTCCTGAGGACTTGTTAAAGACTCTATATGCCCTTGTGTTTGAATCATATCCTAGTAAAAAGCCTTCTACAGTTTTAGGAGCAAATTTGGATTTTCTACCTCTTTTAACAAGAATAAAGCATTTGCTACCAAAAACTCTAAAATATGAAATATTGGGCTTTTTACCGGTTAGGAGTTCATAGGATGTCTTCTTGAGGATTCGGTGTAGATATAACCGGTTGATGGCGTAGCAAGCGGTATTGACCGCCTCGGCCCAAAACCGATCCAGTGTCTTGTACTCATCAAGCATGGTTCTTGCCATGTCCAATAGAGTTCGATTCTTCCTCTCCACTACACCATTTTGTTGTGGGGTGTAGGGAGAAGAGAACTCATGCTTGATGCCCTCCTCCTCAAGGAAGCCTTCTATTTGTGAGTTCTTGAACTCCGTCCCGTTGTCGCTTCTAATTTTCTTGATCCTTAAGCCGAACTCATTTTGAGCCCGTCTCAAGAATCCCTTTAAGGTCTCTTGGGTATGGGATTTTTCCTGCAAAAAGAACACCCAAGTGAAGCGAGAATAATTATCCACAATAACTAGACAGTACTTACTCCCGCCGATGCTTATGTAAGCGATCGGGCCGAATAAATCCATGTGAAGGAGCTCTAGTGGCCTGTCACTTGTCATGATGTTCTTGCGTGGATGATGGGTGCCAACTTGCTTCCCGGCTTGGCATGCGCTACAAATCCTGTCTTTCTCAAAATGAACATTTGTTAGTCCTAAAATGTGCTCTCCCTTTAGAAGATTATGAAGATTCTTCATTGCAACATGAGCTAGTCGGCGGTGCCAGAGCCAACCCATGTTAGTCTTAGCAATTAAGCAAGTGTCGAGTTCAGCTCTATCAAAATCTACCAAGTATAGCTGACCCTCTAACACTCCCTTAAATGCTATTGAATCATCACTTCTTCTAAAGACAGTGACACCTACATCAGTAAATAGACAGTTGTAGCCCATTTGACATAATTGTGAAACCGAAAGCAAATTGTAATCTAAAGAATCTACAAGAAAAACATTGGAAATGGAATGGTCAGGAGATATAGCTATTTTACCCAAACCTTGGTTTCCATCCCCGAATGTGATAGCTCGTTGGGGATCTTGGTTTTTCTCGTAGGAGGAGAACATCCTTTTCTCCCCCGTCATGTGGTTTGTGCACCCGCTGTCGATGATCCAACTTGAGCCCCCGGATGCATAAACCTACAAAACAAGTTTAGTTCTTGACTTTAGGTACCCAAACAGTTTTGGGTCCTTTGGCATTAGACACAAGAACTTTGGGTACCCAAACACAAGTCTTAGAACCCTTGTGTTTGCCCCCAACAAACTTGGCAACTACCTTGCCGGATTTGTTAGTCAAAACATAAGATGCATCAAAAGTTTTAAATGAAATGTCATGATCATTTGATGCACTAGGAGTTTTCTTTCTAGGCAACTTGGCACGGGTTGGTTGTCTAGAGCTAGATGTCTCACCCTTATACATAAAAGCATGGTTAGGGCCAGAGTGAGACTTCCTAGAATGAGTTCTCCTAATTTTGCTCTCGGGATAACCGGCAGGGTACAAAATGTAACCCTCGTTATCCTGAGGCATGGGAGCCTTGCCCTTAACAAAGTTAGACAAATTTTTAGGAGGGGCACTAAGTTTGACATTGTCTCCCTTTTGGAAGCCAATGCCATCCTTGATGCCAGGGCGTCTCCCATTATAGAGCATACTTCTAGCAAATTTAAAATTTTCATTCTCTAAGTTATGCTCGGCAATTTTAGCATCTAATTTTGCTATGTGATCATTTTGTTGTTTAATTAAGATCATGTGATCATGAATAGCATTGATATCAACATCTCTACATCTATTACAAATAGACACATGCTCAACAGTAGATGTAGAGGGTTTGCAAGAATTAAGTTCAACAATCTTAGCACGTAATATGTCATTTTTATCTCTAAGATCGGAAATTGTAACATTGCAAACATCAAAATCTTTAGCCTTAGCAAATAATTTCTCATTCTCATCTCTAAGGCTAGTAAGAGAAACATTCAACTCATCAATCCTAGCAAGTAAATCAACATTATCATCTCTAGGATTGGAAGTTGAAAAATTGCAAACATGAGAATCAACCTTAGCAATTAATTTGGCATTTTCATTTCTAAGGTTGGCAATAGTGTCATGGCATGTGCTTAGCTCACTGGATAATTTCTCACATTTTTCTACCTCTAGAGCATAAGCATTCTTAACCTTAACATGCTTTTTATTTTCCTTGATTAGGAAGTCCTCTTGGGAGTCCAAGAGATCATCCTTCTCATGGATGACACTAATTAGTTCATTTAGTTTTTCCTTTTGTTGCATGTTGAGGTCGGCAAAAAGAGTACGCAAATTATCTTCCTCATCACTAGCATTATCATCACTAGAGGACTCATATTTAGTGGAGGATTTGGATTTAACCTTCTTCCTTTTGCCGTCCTTTGCCATGAGGCACTTATGGCCGACGTTGGGGAAGAGAAGACCCTTGGTGATGGCGATGTTGGCGGCGTCCTCGTCGGAGGAAGAGTCGGTGGAGCTCTCGTCGGAGTCCCACTCGCGGCACACGTGGGCATCGCCGCCCTTCTTCTTGTAGTGTCTCTTCTTCTCCTTTCTTCTCCCCTTCTTGTCATCGCCCCTGTCACTATCACTAGATAATGGACATTTAGCAATAAAATGACCGGGCTTACCACATTTGTAGCATACTTTCTTGGAGCGGGGTTTGTAGTCTTTCCCCCTCCTTTGCTTGAGGATTTGGCGAAAGCTCTTGATAATGAGCGCCATCTCCTCGTTGTCGAGCTTGGAGGCGTCGATAGGTGTTCGACTTGGAGTAGCCTCCTCCTTCTTTTCTTCCGTCGCCTTGAAAGCGACCGGTTGTGCCTTGGGCGTGGAGGAGGTGCCTTGCTCGATGATTTTCTTTGAGCCCTTAATCATTAGCTCAAAGCTCACAAATTTTCCTATCACTTCCTTGGGAGACATTAGCTTATATCTAGGATCACCTCGAATTAATTGAACTTGTGTAGGGTTAAGAAATACGAGGGATCTAAGAATAACCTTGACCATCTCATGGTCATCCCATTTTTCGCTCCCGAGGTTGCGCACTTGGTTCACCAAGGTCTTCAAGCGGTTGTACATTGCTTGTGGATCCTCCCCTTGGTGAAGCATGAAGCGACCGAGCTCCCCCTCGATCGTCTCCTGCTTGGTGATCTTTGTCACCTCGTCTCCCTCATGCGCAGTCTTGAGTACGTCCCAAATTTCCTTCGCACTTTTTAACCCTTGCACCTTGTTATACTCCTCTCGACTTAGAGAGGCGAGGAGTATAGTGGTTGCTTGGGAGTTAAAGTGGTGGATTTGGGCCACCTCGTCCGAGTCGTAGTCTTCATCCCCTACGGATGGTACCTGTACACCAAACTCAACAACATTCCATATGCTTGTGTGGAGTGAGGTTAGATGGTGTCTCATTTTGTCACTCCACATATTATAATCTTCACCGTCAAAAACCGGTGGTTTGCCTAATGGAACGGAGAGTAAAGGAGTACATTTTGAAGTGTGAGGATAGCGTAGGGGGATCTTACTATACTTCTTGCGCTCTTGGCACTTAGAAGTAATGGACGGTGCGTCGGAGTTAGAGGTCGACGTTGATGAAGTGTCGGTCTCATAGTAGACCACTTTCCTCATCCTGTTGTGCTTGTCGCCTCTCCGATGCGACTTGTGGGAGGAGGATTTCTTCTCCTTCCCCTTCCCTTTGTTGGAGGAGCACTTCTTCTTCTCCTTCCTCTTGGTGCGGGACTCTTCCGATGAAGTGCTCCCATGACTCGTAGTGGGCTTGTCGCCGGTCTCCATCTCCCTCTTGGTGTGATATCCCGACATCACTTCGAGCGGTAAGGCTCTAATGAAGCACCAGGCTCCGATACCAATTAAAAGTCGCCTAGAGGGGGGTGAATAGGGCGAAACTGAAATTTACAAATATAAACACAACTACGAGACGAGTTAGCGTTAGAAATAAATACGAGTCCGAGAGAGGGCGCAAAACAAATCGTGAACAAATGCGGAGTGAGACACGATGATTTGTTTTACCGAGGTTCGGTTCTCGCAAACCTACTCCCCGTTGAGGAGGCCACAAAGGCCGGGTCTCTTTCAACCCTTACCCTCTCTCAAACGGTCCCTCGGACCGAGTGAGCTTCTCTTCTCAAATCAAAGCCGGGAATAAAACTTCCCCGCAAGGACCACCACACAATTGGTGTCTCTTGCCTTGGTTACAAATGAGCTTTGATCACAAGAACAAGTGAGAAAGAAAGAAGCAATCCAAGCGCAAGAGCTCAAAAGAACACGGCAAATCTCTCTCGCTAATCACTAAAGCCTTGTGTGGAATTGGAGAGGATTTGATCACTTGAGTGTGTCTAGAAATGAATGCCTAGCTCTTGTAAGTGGTTGAGAAGTGGAAAACTTGGATGACTTGAATGTGGGGTGGTTGGGGGTATTTATAGCCCCAACCACCAAACTAGCCGTTTGGTGGAAGCTGTCTGTCGTATGGTGCACCGGACAGTCCGGTGCACACCGGACATGTCTGGTGCGACAGCCACGTCACCAGGCCGTTAGGGTTTCGACCGTTGGAGCTCTGACGCTAGGCTCGCCTTGATGTCCGGTGGCGCACCGGACATGAACTGTAGGGTGTCCGGTGCGCCAGCATGGGCGTGCCTGACCTCTACACGCGCTGGCGCGCATTTAATGCGCAGCAGGTAGCCGTTGGCGCCTGAAGTAGCCGTTGCTCCGCAGTTACACCGGACAGTCCGGTGTACACCGGACATGTCCGGTGAATTATAGCGGAGCAGCCGATGCGAATTCCCGAGAGTGGCGAGTTCGGAGCCGCGTCCTCTTGGAGCACCGGACACTGTCCGGTGTACACCGGACATGTCCGGTGAATTATAGCGTGCCAGCTCTAAGAATTCCCGAAGGTGAAGAGTTTGAAGTCGATCTTCCCTGGTGCACCGGACACTGTCCGGTGGTGCACCGGACAGTCCGGTGCGCCCGACCAGGGTGCCTTCGGTTGTCCCTTGCTCCTTTGTTTGAACCCTTTCTCTTGATCTTTTTATTGGCTTATGGTGAACCTTTGGTACCTGTAGAACTTATAAACTTGGGCAAACTAGTTAGTCCAAATATTTGTGTTGGGCAATTCAACCACCAAAATTAGTTTAGGAAATAGGTGTAAGCCTAATTCCCTTTCAGATTCCCTCCAAAAGAAGTATGCCTCCTCCTCCAAGGCGCGGGTCATTCAGATCCGCGAGGAACTCGCCACGGCATGCAAGCACGACCTCTCCGCTACTGATTTGTACTGCAAGATCACGGGTCTCGCCTTCGAATTGGCGGCAGCTTGGGCTCCTCTTAGAGATGATGAGATTCTCTCCTATCTCTTTGCGGGGCTACCGACTGATTATGACCCCTTCGTAACATCGATGACCACCAAAAATGAAGAGCTCTCCCTTGACGATGTCTTCTCGCATCTCCTAGTTTTTGAAGCCCGATGCCTCTAACATGAAGCCGATCTACAAGTCAATATGGGTATGTCCGCTCACTATGCAGGTCACGGCGGTGGACGGCGTGGTCGCGGGCGCGGTGTGCACCTAGAGGCACGTACTCTCGCAATGCAACTCGTGGCTGGGCTGGCGCACCATCTTGTGGTGGCACATGTTCACCGCGCGGTGGTGGCTGTGGTCGGGGCAATCGACCCCAATGTCAAATCTGCGACAAATTCAGCCATACTACCATCAACTGTTGGCATCGTATGGACAAGAACTATCAAGGTGATCCTTCAACCATGGCCCTTGCTGCTACCTCTTCATCCAAGATTGATCCGAACTGGTACAACGAAACTGGTGCGACGGATCACATCACAAGTGATCTAGATCGTCTTGCGCTTCGCGAGCAATACCATGGCGGCGACTCCGTCCAAGTCGGCAATGGAGTAGGTTTGCAAATATTGAATACCGGTTCTTGTTCTATTAGTACTAAAACTCGCCCGCTTGCTCTAAATAATGTCCTTCATGTCCCTGAAATTGCAAAACATCTTTTATCTGTTCACAAATTAACAAAGGATAATAATGTATTTTTTGAAATTTCATCCTTAGTATTTTCTTATTAAGGATCGAGCCACCCAGCACTACTCTTGGAAGGCAAGTGTGAAGGCGGCCTCTATCCCATTAAACCCTCCGATGTTGAGTCCCTTCATCTATCCCATTAAACCCTCTGATGTTGAGTCCCTTCATAAAGCTTTCGTTAGCTACTCGGCGCGCCCTGAGCAATGGCACGCTCGTTTTGGTCATTCCTCACTGCAAGTAGTGCGTTCTATTTTACGTTTGAATAATTTGTCGTGTCTCAAAGACACTAGTTTGAGCTCTATTTGTAATGCATGTCAGTTAGCCAAAAGTCAACAATTACCATACACTCATTCTATTCATCGCACTACTATGCCTCTTGAGCTAATTCATTCTGATGTTTGGGGTCCTGCTCCTATATCTGTTGGTGGTTTCCGCTACTACATTAGTTTTGTGGATGATTTTACTCAGTTCACTTGGATTTATCTTATGATTGATTGAGAGCACCTAGAGCGGAGGGTGAATAGGTGATCATGCAAAATTCAACACTAATAGCACAAACTTGGTTTATAAAATGTTTGTTAGATTAGGCCAAGTTGCTATAGAGCGAGCTCTTGAGAAGAAATCAATCACAGAGAAAAGCAACACAAGAGACACAGTGTTTTATCCTGTGGTTCGGCCAAGTAACACTTGCCTACTTCCACATTGTGGTGTCCCAATGGACGAGGGTTGCACTCAACCCCTTTCAAGTGATCCAATGATCAACTTGAATATCACGGTCTTTTTCTTTAGAGTTCTTTTCTCGTTGGTGAGGAATCTCCACAAGTTGGAGCCTCTCGCCCTTACAATGTTGATCACAAGAGAAGCACAAGAGTAAGGGAGGGAAAGCAACACACGCAAGACTCAATTCGCAGCAAACACACACACAAGCCAAGATGTGAGCACAAAACACGGCGCAAGGAGTTTACAACTCAAACGGTGCTCAAATCTCTAACATTATGAACCGATTGCATGATTGTGGAGTATTGGCGTCTTAGAATGTTTAGAGAATGCTTGGTGTTGTGCTCCATGCGCCTAGGGGTCCCTTTTATAGCCCCAAGGCAGCTAGGAGCCGTTGGAGATCCAATTAGAAGGCAATTCTTCCCTTCTGTCGGGTGGCGCATCGGACAGTCCGGTGCACCACCGGACATGAACAGTAGCAGTCCGGTGCCCGATCACCTTCCTTATCAGGCGCAGCCGACCGTTGGACCTCTGGTCCCGTTGGCACACCGGACACTGTCCAGTGCACACCGGACAGTCCGGTGTGACCAACTGACCGTTGGCGCGGGTCACACGTCGCCCGCTGATTGTGCTGCCGGCCATTGGCCGCGGGTGCCTTTGGCTCACCGGACAGTCCGGTGCACGCCGAACAGTCCAGTGAATTTTAGCCGCAGCACCACTGTCTTTTTACCGAGAGCGACAAGTTCGACGCCGGGCTAGCCTGGGCACCGGACACTGTCCGGTGCACACCGGACAGTCTAGTGCACCACAGGGTGGTGCTGGTTTGGCTGAACTCAGCCAAATCTTCTCCACTTTCTTTTGATGTTTTTCCTAGCACTTAGGTAAATGTTAGTATAAAAAACAATTCTCTGAGGCTAGAAACATACCTTGATTCTTGCTTTGCATCTTCTTTAGCACATTTGAATCAAAGTAATTTGTGTTGGGCATCTAATCACCAAAACATTTATAGAAATGGCCCAAGGGCACATTTCCCTTTCAATCCCCCCTTTTTGGTGATTTATGCCAACACACTAAAAGGCAACTAAAGAGTGCAAATTTAAGACCAAATTTTCTTCACTTAGGATTTGGCATATTTGGATCATTTTTGCCACCACTTGGTTTATTTTCACAAAACAAATTCTTTTTCCTATCTCTAAGTCAAACACACTTGTTTGGGCGAATCAAGAGATCTATCAAGAGCAAATTTTATCAAGTGCATAAAACTCCCCCTTTTCCCATAATCAAACTTCTCCCCCATAAAAGAACAATTTTGGGTTTTGATCAAATACAAGGTTTCTACCTCTATTTTTTTAAATTCACAAGTGGTTGGCTGATCCATTTGCTTTGGCCCTTAATTTCTTCCCCTTTGGCATTAAGCACCAAAACGGGATAACTTTTGTCCCTTTAACCCCATTGCCTCACCAAAATGTCAAATAATAGCAAAAAGGCAATGAGAACACAATAAAGAACTTAGGACAAGATACATTTTACCGGAATGCAGTGGAAGCCCTTTGCTTTGTCCAAGTCCACATTTTCCTTTCAATATTCCTTTGTGACTATTACAAGAGCATCTAAACAAACGAGTTATTCACAAAGGAGTCAAGTTGTAGCACTTCCTCCCCCTAAACATGTGCATCATTTGCATAGGGACTTGGGAGGTCCAGGGATGATTTGTACAACTTGAGCACCAAATAAAAGAATAAAGCTTAAAGTAACATGATCAAAGGCATAGAACACATGTATGCCGTAGATCAATCTATGTTACGTGAATCTAAGACATTTAGCTCACTACGCAACCTGCAAAACCTTTTCTCATCTAAAGGCTTGGTGAAGATATCGGCTAGCTGGTTCTCGGTGCTAATATGGTAAATGTCGATATCTCCCCTTTGCTGGTGGTCTCTCAGGAAAAGATGCCGGATGTCTATGTGCTTAGTGCGGCTGTGTTCAATAGGATTATCCGCCAAGCGGATTGCACTCTCATTGTCACATAAGAGTGGGACTTTGCTCAGATTGTATCCATAGTCCCGGAGGGTTTGCCTCATCTAGAGTAGTTGCGCGCAACACTGTCCTGCGGCAACATACTCGGCCTCAGCAGTGGATAGGGCAACGGATGTTTGTTTCTTAGAGCTCCAGGACACCAGGGACCTTCCTAGAAACTGGCACGTCCCTGATGTGCTCTTCCTATCAACCTTGCACCCCGCATAGTCGAAATCTGAGTATCCGATTAAGTCAAAGGTAGACCCCTTTGGATACCAGATCCTGAAGCAAGGCGTAGAAACTAAATATCTAAGAATTCGCTAAACGGCCACAAGGTGACACTCCTTGGGGTCGGATTGAAATCTAGCACACATGCATACACTAAGCATAATGTTCGGTCTACTAGCACAAAGATAAAGTAATGAACCTATCATTGACCGGTATGCCTTTTGATCAACGGACTTACCTCCTTTGTTGAGGTCTAGATGTCCGTCAGTTCCCATTGGTGTCTTTGCGGGCTTAGCATCCTTCATCCCAAACCTCTTGAGAAGATCTTGAGTGTACTTCGTTTGGGAGATGAAGGTGCCTTCCTTGAGTTGCTTCACTTGAAATCCATGGAAGTAGTTCAACTCGCCCATCATCGACATCTCAAACTTTTGCATCATTACCCTGCTAAACCCCTCACAAGACTTTTGATTAGTAGAACCAAATATTATGTCATCGACATATATTTGGCAAACAAAAAGATCACCATCACAAGTCTTTGTGAATAGAGTGGGATCAGCTTTCCCAACCTTGAAAGCATTAGCAATTAGAAAATCTCTAAGACATTCATACCATGCTCTTGGGGCTTGCTTAAGTCCATAAAGCGCCTTAGAGAGCTTATACACGTGGTTGGGATACCTGTCATCCTCAAAGCCAGGGGTTGTTCCACGTATACCTCCTCCTTGATTGGTCTATTTAGGAAAGCGCTCTTCACGTTCATTTGGAACAACTTAAAGGAATGGTGAGCGGCATAGGCTAATAAAATCCAAATTGATTCTAACCTAGCCATAGGAGCAAAAGTCTCCTCAAAGTCCAAACCTGCGACTTGGGCAGAACCTTTTGCCATAAGTCGAGCCTTGTTTCTTGTCACCACTCTGTGTTCATCTTGCTTGTTGCGGAACACCCACTTGGTTCCCACAACATTTTGCTTTGGACGTGGCACCATGCTCCAGACTTCATTTCTTTTGAAGTTGTTGAGCTCTTCCTGCATGGCCAACACCTAGTCCGGATCTTGTAAGGCTTCTTCTACCTTGAAAGGCTCAATAGAATAAAAAAACGAGTAATGCTCACAAAAATTATCTAATCATGAGCGAGTTGTTACTCCTTTGCTGATGTCACCCAGAATCTGATCCACTAGGTGATTTCTTTGGATCGTTGCCTGGACTTGAGGTGGAAGGGCTCGTGGTGCTTCTTCCTCCATAACTTGTTCTTCTTATGCTCCCCCTTGATCCTGCCCCTCTTCTTGAGGTACCTCTTCATCATCTTGAGTTGGGGGATGCACCATCGTAGAGGAGGAGGGTTGATCTTGTTCCTGTAGTTCCTGTGGTCGCACATCACCTATCGCCATAGTTCGCATTGCGGCCGTCGAAACCTCATCTTCATCTATATCATCAAGATCAACTTGCTCTCTTGGAGAGCCATTAGTCTCATCAAATACAACATCGCTAGAGACTTCAACTAATCCTGATGATTTGTTGAAGACCCTATACGCCTTTGTATTTGAGTCATATCCTAATAAAAACCCTTTTACTACTTTGGGAGAAAATTTTGAATGTCTACCTTTCTTCACCAGAATGTAGCATTTGCTCCCAAATACATGGAAATAAGAAACATTTGGTTTGTTACCAGTTAGGAATTCGTACGAGGTCTTCTTAAGGAGACGGTGCAGATAGAGCTGGTTTATGGCATGACAAGCTGTGTTCACATCTTCCGACCAAAACCGCTCAGGCGTCTTGTACTCTCCAAGCATCGTTCTCGCCATGTCGATTAGCGTCATGTTCTTCCTCTCTACCACACCATTTTGCTGTGGTGTGTAGGGAGCGGAGAACTCATGCTTGATGCCTTCCTCCTCAAGATATTCTTCAACTTGTAGATTCTTGAATTCGGACCCGTTGTCGCTTCTTATCTTCTTCACCTTTAGTTCAAACTCATTTTGAGCTCTCCTTAAGAAGCACTTTAGGGTTCCTTGGGTTTCGGATTTGTCCTGCAAAAAGAATATCCAAGTGAAGCGGGAAAATCATCAACTATAACAAGACCATACTTACTTCCCCCGATGCTGAGATAGGCAATGGGGCCGAAGAGATCCATGTATAGGAGCTCCAGTGGCCTTGATGTCGTCATCACATTCTTGATGTGATGAGTGTTTCCCACCTGCTTTCCTGCCTGGCATGCTGCACAAGGTCTGTCTTTCTCAAAACAGACATCACATGATCTCCCTTTAGAAGTTTATGAAGGTTCTTCATCCCAACATGTGCTAGACGGTGATGCCAAAGCCAGCCCATATTAGTCTTAGCGATTAAGCATGCATCTAGATCAACATTCTCCTTTGAGAAATCAACTAAATAGAGCTTGCCGTCTAATACACCCTTAAAAGCTAATGAACCATCACTCCTTCTAAAGACAGATACATCAATATTTGTAAATAAACAATTGTAGCCCATATGACACAATTGACTTACAGACAATAAATTATACCCAAGCGACTCTACTAAAAACACATTTGATATTGAGTGCTCGGTCGTGATGGCTATCTTGCCCAATCCTTTAACCTTGCCTTGATTCCCATCTCCAAAAATGATGGTGTCTTGGGAATCCCTATTCTTGACATAGGAGGTGAACATTTTATTCTCCCCCGTCATGTGGTTTGTGCACCTGTTGTCGATAATCCAGCTTGAGCCCCTGGATGCATAAACCTACAAGGCAATTAAGCTTGGGTTTTAGTTACCCAACTCTTGTTGGGTCCTACAAGGTTAGTTAGAACAACTTTTGGAACCCAAATGCAAGTTTTGTCTCCCTTGCATTTAGATCCCAATTTTCTAGCAACTACTTTGGCATTTTTTCATAACAATACAAAAGAACCATTACATGTTTGATACATAGTAGTTGGACCAGTGTAAACTTTCCTAGGCGCACGAGAAATAGTATGATTGCGCCTAGGCCTACTCTTATCATGAACATATGTGGAACTAGAAGCAAACATAGCATGTGAATCATGATAAGTAGGTAAAGCAGCATGATTATAACATTTATCATGATGAGAAACTTGCTTGACATGAGCATAAAGATAAGCATGGTTCTTTTGATCATGTGAAGAACTACTAGCCATAGGAGCCTTCCCTTTCTCCTTATTGAGACCGAAAGTCCTTTGGCTTGTTAAGTTTATGGTTTCCATTCGAAACCAAGTCCATCCTTAATTGAGGGGTGTCTACCAACAGTGTAGGCATCCCTAGCAAATTTAAGTTTCTCATAATTATCCATGCAAGTCTTAAGTGGAGCATTAAGACTTGCAACATCATTGTTTAACTTAGCAATAGTAGGGGCATGTTCATTACAATCATCAACATCAAGGTCTTTACATCTATTGCAAATAACAATCTGCTCTACACATGAACTAGTTTCATTCACTTTCTCTAGCTTTGCATTCAAATCATCATTTAAATTCTTTAAGCTAGAAATAGATTCATGACAGGTAGACAATTCGGAAGACAGCAATTCATTCTTCTTAATTTCTATATCAAGAGATTTTTGAACACTAACAAACTTATCATGTTCCTCATAGAGTATATTTTCTTGCTTTTCTAAAAGTCTATCTTTTTTCATTAAGAGCATCAATTAGTTCATTTATCTTATCTACCTTAGATCTATCTATTCCTTTAAATAAATCACTATAATCTATCTCATCATCGGAAGATTTCGCATCGCTAGAAGAAAAATACTTAGGAGTATCTCGAATACGTACCTTCTTCTCCTTCGCCATAAGGCACGTCTGTCGTTCGTTGGGGAAGAGTGAAGACTTGTTGAAGGCCGAGGCAGCTAATCCTTCATCTTCGGAGTCAGATGAGGAACAGTCGGAGTCCCATTCCTTCCCGATGTGCGCCTCGCCCTTGGCCTTCCTGTAGTTCTTTTTCTTTTCCCTCTTCCCATGCTTTTCTTGTGCCTGGTCACTATCATTATCAGGGCGTTGAGCTATAAAATGACCAGTCTTACCGCATTTGAAGCAGGAGCATTTTCCTCTTGACTTGTTCTTGTTGGGGTACTCCTTGCGTCCTTTTAGTGTGGTCTTGAAGTGCTTGATGATGAGTGCCATCTCATCCTCATTGAGCCCGGTAGCCTCCACTTGTGCTACCTTGCTAGGTAGCACCTCCCTGTTACTAGTTGCTTTGAGAGCAACGGGCTGCGGCTCGTAGACGAGAAGTGGACCGTTCAAGGCATCGTCCACATATCGTGCTTCTTTCACCATCATACGCCCGCTTACAAATTTTCCGAGGATTTCCTCGGGCATCATCTTGGTGTACCTGGGGTTTTCACGTATAAGATTTACAAGATGGGGGTCAATGACCGTAAATGACCTGAGCATGAGTCGGACGACATCATGATCCGTCCATCTTGTACTCTCGTAGCTTTGGATTTTGTTGACAGGAGTCTTTAGCCTGTTGTATGTCTGTGTTGGCTCTTCTCCCCTTATCATCACGAATCTCCCTAGCTCGCCTTCCACCAGTTCCATTTTGGTGATCATGGTGGCGTCATTCCCCTCGTGAGAGATCTTGAGGGTATCCTAGATTTGCTTGGCATTGTCCAAGCCACTTACTTTGTTATATTCATCCCTACAAAGAGATGCTAGCAAAACAGTAATAGCTTGGACATTTTTATGTATTTGTTCATTAATAAATACGGGATTGTCAGTGCTATCAAAATGCATTCCATTTTCTACAATTTCCCAAATGCTAGGATGGATGGAAAATAATTGACTACGCATTTTATGACTCCAAAATGAGTAATCCTCTCCATCGAAGTGTGGGGGTTTTCCAAGTGGAATAGAGAGTAGATGAGCATTTGAATTGTAACGGATGCGAGAATAATCAAAGGAGTAATTTTGATTAACCGTTATCTTTTTGTACGAGTCGTCATTGTCGTCATCCCGTGGTGAAGAAGAGGAGGCATCACTGTCGTAGTAGATAATCACTACACCAAAATGCTTAACTTCCTAGGGCCTAAACCGTAGAAAGTTAGAGTAAAACTCTCGGAAGTTATACAAACCGTTGGAAGTTAGCAGAAACCGTCGGAAGTTAGCCCATCGGAAGTTAGGGTAACTTCCGACGGCCTCTCGGAAGTTAAGGAAACTTCCGAGAGGGCTGTTCGCCTCTCGGAAGTTAATGGTTAACTTCCGAGAGGGCGCTTCCCTCTCGGAAGTTAAGTGCTGACGCCGTCCAGCACAGGGCGCTTCCCTCTCCTTGATGCGCCTCTTCTTCTTCCCGTCCCTCTTCTTGTGACTCGAGCCTAAGTCAGTAGGCTTGTCCTCTCTTGGCTCATTGAGGAGGGACTCCTCCTTGTCGTTGATCACCATCCCCTTGCCCTTAGGATCCATCTCTTCAGGCGGTTAGTCCCTTAGATGAAGAGTATGACTCCGATACCAGTTGAGAGCACCTAGAGGGGGGGTGAATAGATGATCCTGCAAAATTCAACACTAATAGCACAAACTTGGTTTATAAAATGTTTGTTAGATTAGGCCAAGTTGCTATAGAGCGAGCTCTTGAGAAGAAATCAATCACGGAGAAAAGCAACACAAGAGACACGGTGTTTTATCCCGTGGTTCAGCCAAGTAACACTTGCCTACTTCCACGTTGTGGTGTCCCAATGGACGAGAGTTGCACTCAACCCCTTTCAAGTGATCCAATGATTAACTTGAATACCATGGTCTTTTTCTTTAGAGTTCTTTTCCCGTTTGCGAGGAATATCCACAAGTTGGACCCTCTCACCCTTATAATGTTGATCACAAGTGAAGCACAAGAGTAAGGGAGGGAAAGCAACACACGCAAGACTCAATTCGCAGCAAACACACACACACAAGTCAAGACATGAGCACAAAACACGGTGCATGGAGTTTACAACTCAAACGGTGCTGAAATCTTTAACACTATGAACCGATTGCGTGATTGCGGTGTTTAGGTGTCTTAGAATGTTCAGAGAATGCTTGGTGTTGTGCTCCATGCGCCTAGGGTCCTTTTTATAGTCCCAATGCAGCTAGAAGCCGTTGGAGATCCAATTGGAAGGCAATTCTTGCCTTCTGTCGGGTGGCGCTCCGACAGTCCGATGCACCACCAGACATGAACAGTAGCAGTCCAGTGCCCGATCTCCTTCCTTATCAGGCGCAGCTGACCGTTGGACCTCCAGTCCCATTGGCGCACTGGACACTGTCCGGTGCACACCGGATAGTTTGGTGTGACCAACTAACCGTTGGCGCGGGCCACGCGTCGCCTGCTGATTGCGCTGCCGATCATTGGCCGCGGGCGCCTTTGGCTCACCGGACAGTCCGGTGAATTTTAGCCGCAGCACCACTGTCTTTTTCCCGAGAGCGACGAGTTCGGCGCCGGGCCAGCCTGGGCACCGGACAGTCCGGTGCACCACAGGCTGGTGCTAGTTTGGCTGAACTCAACCAAATCTTCTCCACTTTCTTTTGATGTTTTTCCTAGTACTTAGGTAAATGTTCTGGGCCTGCTTGATAATTCTTTTACACGTATCAGGATGACAGGTTTATTTAAAAGGAGTCCGAGGGCTCTTTAGAAATTGTTACACCACGAAGGGGTATCCTCAATCTTCGACCGCCCGATCACAATCCTACGGTTGCCATTAGATCAAATCACTTAATGGACCGGTACGACACCAGGAACGCCGGATCAAAGATCTGTAGTCCCAAAATGCCTATGCCCTGATGAAACCCGAGCCCTTGGATCCGATCCAACGGCACAGATCCCATCGCCCGAAGCGGTATGCTTAAACTAATCCGAGCTACCCAAATTTGATCCGTCGCCCCAGATCTAATTTGTCAGGATCTAATCCTATACGTTCGTCACACGATCAGTGGCTCAGATCACAACTCGTGAAGCGGTACATCACTCCTCTTAGCCGCACCCCACCGGATCCACGACCAGCATTGCTTCATTCTCCTCGAGGCCAGACGCGGCAGTGAAACGCGCAGCGCGCGGCAATACCACACCGGAGACACACAGTCACTATCCCGATGATCCATCCGCCCCCACGAAAACGCGCAAAATGAAATTCGTATACTCGCGAATTTGATAGAGGGTGCCTTATCGCCGATGGGGATGTCGAAGGTGCATGGCCACGGCGCTAGGTGATCCGACGGTGGAAAGAATACTTTGGTGAGCAATTCGTGGCGACGCCAATGATACAATGGCACGGGGAGGTCACAGACATGCACAGATGGCCCCAACGATACGTCGCAACCACCCGCAACACCCGGAGCAGCAACGTCGACGAGACGTCAGTGCTTTGGCCCGCAAAATCCCCCAGCGCGACAACATGACTTGGGGTTAGGAGGGATAGCGCTGACGAATTTATATGCCCATGGGAGGGGGTTAGGCGCGGAATACCCAAGCAAGATGGTGGCTGGGATAGGCTCCCATCTGGGTCTTGCGCGAGCGCAACCATGGAGGCCGTTGGGGGAGACGACCTGACAGCGCGGTCCCACGATCCAGATGGGGCACAACGAGTGGGTGGTCGGCCAGCGGGCCCCGCCGGTCTATGACCGAAGGCGAAACGCGCGAGAAAGAGCTGCTGTGTGGGCCCTTGTGTGTCGGCGAGCATCACTGGTAAGCGCGTGGACCTCCGTGGGCTAGCGGGAGGGAATACGGAGATGGGCCAGGGTCTATCGGATTTAGCCCAGGTAAATAGTTAGTGTTTATATTTTATTTTCTATTTTCTTCCCCAATCTCAAATTAGATTCAAATTCGAATTTTGAATTAACTTCACATGGAGTTCAAATTTAAAGTATATTTAAGTGCTCAAACAAAAACTCCAACTTGTTATACACGATTTATTTTATTGTATATATCCATTATTTACTTAGCCAAATGAAATATTCCCATATTATTCCTTTTAGATAGGTAGTACTTTGAATGTGTGCCAAGATTAAAGGTTAATAAATATTCGTTGCTTATTTTAGAATAAATGTTTAATCTTTATTTTAGGAGATGTGTCAACTTAATTATACAATCCAACAAATAGATAACTGAATAGAATCCTTTTATTTAATGATTGCTAGAAAACATGTTTATTTTAGGGATTGTAGCTTCCGCACAATGAACATCTTATTATAAGGTATTCCAATTCAAAACCGTTGGAGAATTTTAATGCATTCCCAAAACACTAACATAATTATATTTATTTATTTATATCATTTTTTCTGATACAAATTTTGGGCTTTACAAAGACCCTGAGAAGTTCTGTGAACCTCAATGTCGAGAAAATAACTGAGGGCACCAAGTTCCTTGACTTCAAATTCAGAGTGGAGCTACTGCAGAAGCTTATCAGTAGCTAAGGCAGATGAGATGATAATAATAATATCATCCACATATATAAGAATATACATTTGTCCTTCAGGACGATTGAGAATAAATAATGACACATCAGCCTTAGATGCTTGAAATCCCAGCTTGATAAGAGTACCACTTAGATGAGAGAACCATGCACGAGGGGCTTGTTTAAGTCCATATAGGGCCTTATCAAGCTTGCAATGAAAATCTGGATGATTAGGGTCTTCAAAACTAGGGGTTGCTTCATCTACACATCTTCACTAAGAAAACCATGAAGAAAAGCATTCTAAATATCAATTTGTCTAAGAGACTAATCACAAGATACAACTAGAGATAATAATAACCAAATGGTAGTGTGTTTAACAACTGGGCTAAACATGTCATCATAATCAACACCATACTGCTGTTTAAAACCTTTAGCAACTAGTCTAGCTTTTGCCTTCACCAGGTTGTTGCTCAGTGAAATGGAAATAGGGTTAACCTTTTCCTATAATTAATTTTGGTGGTTGATAGTCAACATAAACACATGGACTAACTAGTTTCTCTAGAACTCATGTATTACAGGTGCATAAGGTTCAACACAAACCAATAAAAGATTCAAATTAGGGACTCAATTTGAAACGGAACAAAGAACTTGAGTGTGATGTGGATTGGCGCAGCGGACTGTCCGGTGTGCCACCAGAGAGTGTCTGGTGCACGAGGACCGTACAGGTGTCAACCAGCCACTCTCGGGAAAACGAAGGCGCGCTCCGTTATAATTCACCAGACTGTCCGGTGTGCCACCGGACTATCCAGTGAGTCAGCGGGCAACGACTATCTACGCGCAACGGTCGACTCTGCAAAGTGCTACAGTTAGCTACAGTGCGCGGCAGAAGTCAGAGCCACGAAGTCAGAAGGGCACATGACTGTCCGGTGTAGCACCGGACTTTCCGGTGCCACAAGAAGACAAAGCTCCAATGGTCGACTTCGCTCCAAACCCTAACGGTTGGATGATGTGGCAGGGCACCAAACTGTGCACAGTGCTTGTCCAGTGGCGCACCGAACTGTCCGGTGCGCCCATCGCCAGCAGCCTCCCCAACGGCTACCCAGGTGGTTGGGGGCTATAAATACCCCCAACCACCACAACTTCAAGCATCCAAGATTTCTGAAGATCACATTCAATACAAGAGCTATAACATTCACTGCTAGACACAATTCAAAAGATCAAAGCCTCTTCATGTCCCAAATTCATTTCAAACACTTAGTGACTTGTGAGAGAAAGATTTTGTGTTCTTTTGAGCTCCTGCTTCTTGGATTGCCTTTCTTCTTTTCCCATTCTTACTCTCAAGTGCTTTGTAAGCAAGGCAAGAGGCACCAAGTGTGTGGTGGTCCTTGCGGGGTCTTAGTGACCCGTGAGATTAAGGAAGAAGGCTCACTCGATCTAAGTGACCGTTTGAGAGAGGGAAAGGGTTGAAATAGACCCGGTCTTTGTGACCTCCTCAACGGGGACTAGGTTCTTTGGAACCGAACCTCGGTAAAACAAATCACCATGTTCACTCGCCTTATTTCTTAGTTGATTTGTTTTCCCCCTCTCTCCCAAAGACTTGATCTTGGTTCTAACGCTAACCCCGGCTTGTAGTGTGTGTTTAAAGTTGTAAATTTCAGATTACGCCTATTCACCCCCCCTCTAGGCGACTTTCAATTTGTATCAAAGCCCGGTGCTTCATTAGAGTCTAACAACTCGAAGTGATGTCGGGAGATCACGCCAAGAGGGAGATTGTGACCGGCGACAAGCCCGCAAGCTCGGGGAGAACCCTTTCAAGGGAGTCCGACAACAAGCATAAGGAGGAATCCTCTTCCTCCACCAAGTCACATCGGAGAGGTGACAAGAAAAATAAGATGAAGAAGGTGGTCTACTACAAGACTGACTTATTGTCACCCTCCACATCAAGCTCCGAGTCATCTGTCACTTCTAAGTGCCATGAGCGCAAGAAGTATAGTAAGTTGCCTCTTCATTATCCCCGTATTTCAAAGCGCGCTCCAATACTTTCTGTTCCCCTAGGCAAACCACCATATTTTGATGGTGAAGATTATTGTATATGGAGTGATAAAATGAGGCATCATCTAACCTCACACCACGAAAGCATATGGGACATAGTTGAATTTGGAGCGCAAGTACCTGTAAACCCTAAAAATGAATTGGGAGTTCATGTATTCCTTCTACGTCTTTTTATAGGAAGTAACACTAAGAAATAGAGTAAACATAAGATAAAATAGAAATATCATCCATCTAGTATGATAAGATATTCTTCTCATGAAATTTAAAGAATGCTCATAAATAAAAACATATTCAATATTAGGTAATTCTTGGTAAAAGTTTTACATTACTTTATCCTAAAATAAAATAAAAAACATCATTTTTATTTAACTTTTGATCACACGTTCAAAATAATATCCTTCTAAAAGAAGTAATGTGTGTGCACCATAATTGAAGTATATGACTAAATAAATAATTAATATAAAAAACGACTTGCTTCTCATGTTGGAGTTTTTTTGTGCATGTGTTAGAAATCAAACCGAGATTCGGATTTGGAAAGTAAACTAGAAAATAAAAAGAAAACAAAATAGAAATAGGAATACAAACAGAAATGGAGAAAGGAGAGCTACGTACGGCCTAAACTCCCTAGCGTGCAAGCCCACATCTTTTTTTTATTTCTTTATTATTTAACTGGATGCCTATGTCACCATAATATCATGGATGATGTCATCCTGGCTCAATGACATGTGGGACCATTGAGTGGAGTTTCGTTCTCCCTCGAGTCCGTGCGTAGCGATCTCGCATTTTTGTTATTTCTGTTTTCGTTGATTCACCAAACTGACTTGTACGCCTTCCTTCCGCGATCACCGCGCGTAGTAACCAACCAGCTGCGAGCCAGCTGACGTAACCTCCATCCCCGATTGCTACTCCTCATACGCGGGGATATAAACACATGCCGCCCCTCATCTCTAGGCCATATCAGCCAGCTATCGAAGACCTTATGCCATGAACACAACGAGCACATAAGAGATTACAGACGCAGAGGAACCCGGTTACACCGTTGTTGAAAGCCTGTTGGCGGATCAGGGAGATTCGCCAAGACCACAGGAAGATTCTCATGGCCTAACTGAGCATTATTGGTGATTGGTGTGCTCAAGATCTCGTGGACGTCGACGAAAGCCGCGGGGCTACTACGCGACATGGTTTGCAGCATCTGCGACGTGTCCCTCGGTAAGAACCTGTCCCACTAATTTGTCTGGAGCTCTGGAGCATTTAGCACTTAATCGCATGATGAATCGAGCACCAGAACGCCGCTGTGCAGACAAAGCGCCGCCTTAGGTCGGAGCAAAGAGGTAGGAGAAGATCTCAGCACCGTCGATCTCAGATGTCCATGATTAAATTCGAGCATACTAGTTCAATGGGGGCAAATAATATGATCTGAGCCGTTGGCACTTGATCGGGTGGCCTAGAGCGCTCCTAGTTATGGAGGTCGCCCACGCTTTACAAAAAAAACCTGTAGTCTATAGTAATCTTCGTGACCAGTCTAAAGTAATTACAAAGAAATCCAGTTTATTTAAAACAGACCCCGAACCTCCTACAAAACTCGCCCGTCATCCAGCTATTATAAATTTATATTATGTTAAATCAGAATATGATTTGTTAGTAATTCCAGAAACTTAGATAGTTCATATCTCCTTCGTTTTAGCTCCGATTTGATCCGTTCAAGTTGCGATAGCTTTGTAATAAAATTACCTACACAATATTAGCCTTAATTGTATCATGTCATATACTTTTATAATTAGACATTTATTTATCCTATGTTTAGTAGATTTATCTTACTAACCAAAGTTACTATGTCTATGATTATAATGGACTAAAATATGTTTTCTAATCAAGTATAATTTGATCAAGAGTAAGTGAGTTATCTCTTTGGATTATCTTTCTCACATTATTTATATTACTTAAAATCGACCTAGAATCTAGTTTTCTTATTTAATCACATAAGATTTCAGAACATCATAACTTTTTAACCTTAACTCCGATTTTAGCAATTCTCGAACCAACGCTCTCGTAGCATCGTGTAGATTATTATTACATAGTTTATTCTTATGTTTGGTGTGATGTTAATTTTTCATATACCATGTTTGTCTGTATTGCTACGTTTAGAAGTGAGCTTACGAGTCACCTGAAGAGCAAGTTGGTACCTAGAAGCTCAAGTCCCACGCAAGTTGTACCCTTGATCACTTCTTTTTACCAGTCATGTTCTGATTAATCATAATGATCTGCATAGGTTAATTTTGATGGGACCCAATAGGTTACCCTAGTTTGACTATCTTTATACCTTGTTCACCACTGAATTTTTGGGTAGCCTGCTATTGCTTTATGTGGTTTTGGGTATAGAGATACATTTTATTCATGATTATACTTTTATTATCAGTTTGTTAATTACTGTTCATGACAAGATCATTATGTTAATTGGAACATGGAGAACTACCCGGGAAAACAGTGCTACCACAAGGGTTTAATGGGACGTCCTTGGCTGACTAACTAGGAAAGCTAGTGGATGACTACCTTACCCAAAAGGGGCAAGGGCAGTAGGGGAGTGGTCAGTGTAGGGAGGTCCTCGGGTTGATTTTGCTGCGATGGCGGTCAGACGAGGGATTCATGCACTGGAGCTTCCTATAAACTGTAGCCGATTTTCTGAAGCTAGTGGAACTTTGTAAAGGCCTCGTAGTGTTACCCTGCCTCGCCTCCTCAGTAGAGGTGTATGGGATTGGCCGTCTCTTGGCACATGGGTAACATGACTTGTGGGTAAAGATGTACAACCTCTACAGAGTGTAAAACTGGTATACTACCATGCTCACGGTCATGAGCAGCTTGGACACTCACATGATTAATTTATGGAACTAAATTCAATTTGTCATATGCATTGCATCGCAGGTGTTGTTATTACTTTTGTTCTACTACTTAATTGGGTTGGTATTTACTTATACTTAGTAATTGCTAATAAAATTTTGACCAACTTTAAAAGCAATGCTCAGCTTCAACCGTCCTCTTTGGTAAGCCTTACACTTCACATGAGCTCCCACCTTTGGCGAGTTCATGCACATTATTCCCCACAACTTGTTGAGCTATGAACGTATGTGAGCTCACTCTTGCTGTCTCACACCCCCACAGGTCAAGAACAGGTACCGCAAGATGAGGCGCTTGGAGGATGCTGTGACGAGTTCGTGAGAGGTCTAGGCCATCGTCTCCCAGTCAACTTTGGGTTGCTGGACCGTTGTCTCCTTATAATGTATTTATTTATTTATTTTGTATAGAACTTCTATTATATAGTAAAGATGTAACATTCGATCCTGTGCCATGATTCATCATATGTGTGAGACTTGTTCCCAGCACACCTGGTGATTATGTTCGCGCCCGGGTCTTGGTGCCCCGAAATCTGGGTGTGATAGAAGTGGTATCAGAGGAATGTTGACTGTAGGACGAAACCTAGATAGAACTGGACAACCATTATCTACTAACCTTGCTACTCTGATTCTTTCTAAACTTTCCTTAATCTTTTCTCATCTATTTCCGCTTTACTCTGATTATTCTTACCTTTTCTCTCTAAAGACAAAAGTGGATTTCACACTTTGAAATCCTGTACCTAAAGTGACCTTTAGGAATAAGAGACCTACTCTTAGGAACAAAAACAAAACTATTTTTCTTATATAAGTATCTATGAACTTGAATGTTTGTTCTTATGATATTTGTCTGATTTGGATCTTTGATTGAATGTGATGGGTTGTGGAGTAATGTCCACAATTGCATCTACATATACACCTAGACATAAGGGAAAATATTTACAAAATAGACCACACAGAATAATCCCTATTAAAATGGATCTATTAAACTAGATATGTTTATAAGATAAACTAGATCAACTAAGAATATCCCCCACCAGAATATATCAAATATATCCATTTTATCTTAAAAGATTCTCTCTTATTTTAATAGAACCATCTTATCTTAAAAGATTCCATATTTTTTCTTATAGATTTATCTTGACCTAATTAGCATATTTATCCCACTCTAGAATAACACCCATGGACTAACCCAACCAATAGAGTCATGATGGATTGCATAATCAGTCTATCTCTATCTAACATCAAACAAACTTTTGACCTACATCATGTAGTCTATCTCACCCATATCTATCTTAACCATACTCCGGTAACTCCAATGATATACACTGACCCTGACTCAATGAGACCAAGACCAGAAAAGAACTAGATCAATCTCGTTAAGGAAGGAGAGAAGTCAAACTCGATCTTCAGATGCATTACCACCCAACAAGGAGTTCTTTCCACCATAAACTAACTTACCCTACTCTTTCTTACCCAAACCTGTCTAGGCTTTAAAGAAATCTTTTATCCTACATAATAAAGTGAATATACATATATATACCCATGCTCTCCTAATCACCCACTATGAACAAAAAATGTGAGACTCTGAATTTTTGAACCAATTAAAAATTTAAGGCTAAAAATCACAAACCAATTCTTTTATATCCCTCTTTCTTACAAATCTCGAGGACGAGATTTTGTTAAGGGGGTAGGATTTGTAAACCCTAAAAATGAATTGGGAGTTCATGTATTCCTTCTACGTCTTTTTATAGGAAGTAACACTAAGAAATAGAGTAAACATAAGATAAAATAGAAATATCATCCATCTAGTATGATAAGATATTCTTCTCATGAAATTTAAAGAATGCTCATAAATAAAAACATATTCAATATTAGGTAATTCTTGGTAAAAGTTTTACATTACTTTATCCTAAAATAAAATAAAAAACATCGTTTTTATTTAACTTTTGATCACACGTTCAAAATAATATCCTTCTAAAAGAAGTAATGTGTGTGCACCATAATTGAAGTATATGACTAAATAAATAATTAGTATAAAAAACGACTTGCTTCTCATGTTGGAGTTTTTTTGTGCATGTGATAGAAATCAAACCGAGATTAGGATTTGGAAAGTAAACTAGAAAATAAAAAGAAAACAAAATAGAAATAGGAATACAAACAGAAATGGAGAAAGGAGAGCTACGTACGGCCTAAACTCCCTAGCGTGCAAGCCCACATCTTTTTTTATTTCTTTATTATTTAACCGGATGCCTATGTCACCATAATATCATGGATGATGTCATCCTGGCTCAATGACATGTGGGACCATTGAGTGGAGTTTCATTCTCCCTCGAGTCCATGCGTAGCGATCTCTTGTTTTTGTTATTTCTGTTTTCGTTGATTCACCAAACTGACTTGTACGCCTTCCTTCTGCGATCACCGCGCGTAGTAACCAACCCAGCTGCGAGCCAGCTGACATAACCTCCATCCCCGATTGCTACTCCTCATACGCGAGGATATAAACACATGCCACCCCTCATCTCTGGGCCATATCAGCCAGCTATCGAAGACCTTATGCCATGAACACAACAAGTACATAAGAGATTATCGCCGCAGAGGAACCCGGTTACCGTTGTTGAAAGCCTGTTGGCGGATCAGGGAGATTTGCCAAGACCGCAGGAAGATTCTCATGGCCTAACTGAGCATTATTGGTGATTGGTGTGCTCAAGATCTCGTGGACGTCGACGAAAGCCGCGGGGCTACTGTGCGGCATTGTTTGCAGCATCTACGACATGTCCCTTGGTAAGAACCTGTCCCACTAATTTGTCTGGAGCTCTGGAGCATTTAGCACTTAATCGCATGATGAATCGAGCACCAGAATGTCGTTGTGCAGACAAAGCGCCGCCTTAGGTCGGAGCAAAGAGGTAGGAGAAGATCTCAGCATCGTCGATCTCAGATGGATGTCTATGATTAAATTCGAGCATACTAGTTCAATAGGGGCAAATAATATGATCTGAGCCGTTGGCACTTGATCGGGTGGCCTAGAGCGCTCCTAGTTATGGAGGTCGCCCACGCTTTACAAAAAAAACCTGTAGTCTATAGTAATCTCCATGACCAGTCTAAAGTAATTACAGAGAAATCCAGTTTATTTAAAACAGACCTCGAACCTCCTACAAAACTCGCCCGTCATCCAGCTGTTATAAATTTATATTATGTTAAATCAGAATATGATTTGTTAGTAATTCCAGAAACTTAGAGAGTTCATATCTCCTTCGTTTTAGCTCCGATTTGATCCGTTCAAGTTGCGATAGCTTTGTAATAAAATTACCTACCCAGTATTAGCCTTAATTGTATCATGTCATATACTTTTATAATTAGACATTTATTTATCCTATGTTTAGTAGATTTATCTTACTAACCAAAGTTACTATGTCTATGATTATAATGGACTAAAATATGTTTTCTAATCAAGTATAATTTGATCAAGAGTAAGTGAGTTATCTCTTTGGATTATCTTTCTCACATTATTTATATTACTTAAAATCGACCTAGAATCTAGTTTTCCTATTTAATCACATAAGATTTCAGAGCATCATAACTTTTTAACCTTAACTCCGATTTTAGCAGTTCTCGAACCTACGCTCTCGTAGCATCATGTAGATTATTATTACGTAGTTTATTCTTATGTTTGGTGTGATGTTAATTTTGCATATACCATGTTTGTCTGTATTGCTACGTTTAGCAGTGAGGTTACGAGTCACCTGAAGAGCAAGGTGGTACCTAGAAGCTCAAGTCCCAGACAAGTTGTGCCGTTGATCACTTCTTTTTACCAGTCATGTTCTGATTAATCATAATGATCTGCATAGATTAATTTTGATGGGACCCAATAGGTTACCCTAGTTTGACTATCTTTATACCTTGTTCACCACTGAATTTTTGGGTAGTACCTGCTATTGCTTTATGTGGTTTTGGGTATAGAGATACATTTTATTCATGATTATACTTTTATTATCAGTTTGTTAATTATTGTTCATGATAAGATCATTATGTTAATTGGAACATGGAGAACCACCCGGGAAAACAGTGCTACCACAAGGGTTTAATGGGACGCCCTTGGCTGACTAACTAGGAAAGCTAGTGGATGACTACCTTACCCGAAAGGGGCAAGGGCAGTAGGGGAGTGGTCAGTGTAGGGAGGTCCTCGGGTTGATTTTGCTGTGATGGCGGTCAGACGAGGGATTCATGCACTGGAGCTTCCTATAAACTGTAGCGGGTTTTCTGAAGCTAGTGGAACTTTGTAAAGGCCTCGTAGTGTTACCCTGCCTCGCCTCCTCGGTAGAGGTGTATGGGATTGGCCGTCTCTTGGCAGATGGGTAACATGACTTGTGGGTAAAGTTGTGCAACTTCTGCAGAGTGTAAAACTGGTATACAAGCCGTGCTCACGATCATGAGCAGCTCGGACACTCACATGATTAATTTATGGAACTAAATTCAATTTGTCATATGCATTGCATCGCAGGTGTTGTAATTACTTTTGTTCTACTACTTAATTGGGTTGGTATTTACTTATACTTAGTAATTGCTAATAAAATTTTGACCAACTTTAAAAGCAATGCTCAGCTTCAACCATCCTCTTTGGTAAGCCTTACACTTCACGTGAGCTCCCACCTTTGGCGAGTTCATGCACATTATTCCCCACAACTTGTTGAGCTATGAACGTATGTGAGCTCACTCGTCATGTCTCACACCCCCCACAGGTCAAGAACAGGTACCGCAAGATGAGGCGCTTGGAGGATGCTGTGACGAGTTCGTGAGAGGTCTAGCCCGTCGTCTCCCAGTCAACTTTGGGTTGCTGGACCGTTGTCTCCTTATAATGTATTTATTTATTTATTTTGTATATAACTCCTATTATATAGTAAAGATGTGACATTCGATCCTATGCCATGATTCATCATATGTGTGAGACTTGGTCCCATCACACCTGGTGATTATGTTCGCGCCCGGGTCTTGGTGCCCTGAAATCCGGGTGTGACAGTACCACAGATGGGGGACAAGGACTATGACTCAGACGAGGCCGCCCAAATTCGGCACTTTAACTCTCAAGCCACGTCTATACTCCTCGCCTCCTTGTGTCGAGAAGAGTATAACAAGGTGCAAGGGTTAAAAAGCGCCAAAGAAATTTGGGACGTCCTCAAGACCGCACACAAAGGGGACGAGGTGACCAAGAATCCAAGATCACCAAGCGCGAAACGGTCGAGGGAGAACTTGGTCGATTCATCCTCAACAAAGGGGAAGAGCCACAAGCCATGTATAATCGGCTCAAGACGATGGTCAACCAAATACGCAACCTCGAGAGCACCAAGTGGGATGACCATGAAATGGTCAATGTTATTTTTAGATCATTTGTTTTTCGTAATCCCACTCAAGTGCAACTAATCCGTGGAGACCTTAGATATAAACAGATGTCTCCGGAGGAGGTAATTGGCAAGTTTGTGAGCTTTGAACTAATGATCAAAGACTCCAAACACATTGTCAACTTGGAGCAAGGCGCCACGTCCGCACCCGAGGTGCAACCCGTCGCAATCAAAGCGGCGGAAGAAGAGAAGAAGGAGTCTACATCAAGTAGGCTTCCAATCAACGCCTCCAAGCTTGACAACGAGGAAATGGCGCTCATCATCAAGAGCTTCCGCCAAATCCTCAAACAAAGGAGGGGGAAGGACTACAAGTCCCGCTCGAAGAAGGTGTGCTATCGATGTGGTAAGTCCGGTCATTTCATAACTAAATGTCCAATTTCTAGTGGAAGTGACAGGGACGACGACAAGAAAGGGAAGAAGAAGGAGAAGAAGAGATACTACAAGAAGAAGGGTGGCGATGCCCACATATGTCGGGAATGTTACTCCGACGAGAGCTCCACTGACTCCTCCTCCGACGAGGACGCCGCCAACATCGCCATCAACAAGGGCCTCCTTTTCCCCAACGTCGGCCACAAGTGTCTCATGGCTAAGGACGGCAAGAAAAAGAAGGTACACACTAGAGCCACCCCCAAATATACAACATCTAGTGATGACGGTAGCTCTAGCGATAGTGAACATAATTTAATGTCTCTCTTTGCTAACCATACCATGGACAAAAAGAAAAAGTTAAATGAATTAATTGAAGCAATTAATGAGAAGGATGAACTCTTGGATAGCAAAGAGGACTTCACAATTAAAGAGAACAAAAAAATTGTTAAACTAAAAAATGCTTATGCTTAGGAAGTAGAAAAATGTGAAAACTTAGCTAAAGAGCTTAGCATTTGTCATGATTCAATTTCTAGTCTTAGAAATGAAAATGCTATTCTAGTCTCTAAGGCTAAAGAATTGAATGTTTGCAATAATTCTATTTCCTATCTTATAGATGAGAATGCTAGATTAAAATGTAAGATAGAAGAACTAAATACTTGCAAACCTTCTACATCTACTGTTGAGCATGTTTCTATTTGCACTAGATGTAGAGATATTAATGATGAAGCTATAGATGATCACCTTGCCATGATTAAAAAACAAAATGATCACATAGCTCAATTAAGTGCTAAAATTGCCGAGCATGAGCTCGAAAATGAAAATTTTAAATTTGCTCGTAGCATGCTTTATAATGGGAGGCGCCCTGGCATTAAGGATGACATTGGTTTCCAACAGGGGAGCAATGCCAAGCTTAATGCCCCTAAAAAATTGTCTAACTTTGTAAAGGGCAAAGCTCCTATGGTTCAGGATAGTGAGGGTTACATTTTATATCCTGCAAACTATCCCGAACATAAGATTAGGAAAATTTATGCTAGGAAACCTCATTCTGTTTCTCATCATGCATTTATGTATAAAAATGAGCCTTCTAGCTCTAGGCATACGACACATGTTAAAATGCCTAGAAAGAAAATTCCTGCTGCATCAAATGAACATAATGTTTCTTTTAAAACTTTTGATGCATCATATGTTTTAACTAAAAAAATCAGGCAAAGTAGTTGCTAAATATGTTGGGGGCAAACACAAGAGCTCCAAAACTTGTGTTTGGGTACCCAAGGTGCTTGTTTCTAACATCAAATGACCCAAGACTATTTGGGTACCTAAGAACAAGGCCTAAAATTGTTTTGTAGGTTTATGCATCCGGTGGTTCAAGTTGGATAATCGATAGCGGGTGCACAAACCACATGACAGGGGAGAAAATAATGTTCTCCTCCTATGAGAAAAATGAAGATCCCAACGAGCTATCACATTCAGGGATGGAAATCAAGGTTTGGTCAAAGGCTTGGATAAAATTGCTATATTACCTGACCATTCTATTTCCAATGTTTTTCTCATAGATTCCTTAGATTACAATTTGCTTTCTGTTTCTCAATTGTGTAAAATGGGCTACAACTGTCTTTTTACTGATATAGGTGTTACTGTCTTTAGAAGAAGTGATGATTCAATAGAATTTAAAGGAGTGTTAGAGGGTCAACTATATTTAGTTGATTTTAATGATAACCAAGCTGAACTTGACACTTGCTTAATTTCTAAGACTAATATGGGTTGGCTCTAGCATCGCCGACTTGCTCATGTTGGGATGAAGAATCTTCACAAGCTTCTAAAGGGAGAACACATTTTACGACTAACCAATGTTCATTTTGAGAAAGACAGGGTTTGTAGCGCATGCCAAGCAGGGAAGCAAGTTGGAGTCCACCATCCACACAAAAACATAATGACAACGGACAGGCCGCTCGAGCTACTCCACATGGATCTATTCGGCCCGATAGCTTACATAAGCATCGGCGGGAGTAAGTACTGTCTAGTTATTGTGGATGATTATTCTCGCTTCATTTGGGTGTTCTTTTTACAGAAAAAATCACAAACCCAAGATACATTAAAGGGATTCTTAAGACGGGCTCAAAATGAGTTCGGTTTAAGGATCAAAAAGATAAGAAGCGACAATGGGATGGAATTCAAGAATTCACAAATTGAAGGTTTTTTTGAGGAAGAGGGCATCAAGCATGAGTTCTCTTCTCCCTACACACCTCAACAAAATGGTGTAGTGGAGAGGAAGAATAGAACTCTACTAGATATGGCAAGAACCATGTTTGATGAGTACAAGACACCGGACTGGTTTTGAGCCAAGGCAATTAACACCACCTGCTACTCCATCAACCGGCTATATCTTCACCGAATCCTCAAGAAGACATCATATGAACTCCTCATCGGTAAAAAGCCTAATGTTTCATATTTTAGAGTCTTTGGGAGTAAATGCTTTATTCTTATTAAAAGAGGTAGAAAATCTAAATTTGCTCCTAAAGCTATAGAAGACTTTTTACTTGGCTATGACTCAAACACAAGGGCATAAAAAGTCTTCAATAAATCCACTGGATTAGTTGAGATTTCTTGTGACACTATGTTTGATGAGACTAATGGCTCCCAAGTGGAGCAAGTTGATCTTGATGGGCTAGATGATGAAGAGGCTCCATGCGTCGCGCTAAGGAACATGTCCACTGGAGATGTGCGTCCTAAAGAATCCGAAGAGCCCACACAAGCAAAAGTTCAACTGTCATCTTCCATCCAAGCATCTCCACCTACTCAAGATGAGGATAAGGCTCAAAATGTTGAAGATGAAGATCAAGAGGATGAGCCACCTCAAGAGGAGGACAATGATCAAGGGGGAGATGAAGATAATGAAGACAAGGAAGATGATCAAGAAATTTAGGGTCAAAGACCGCCACACCTAAGAGTCCACCAAGCAATTCAACGAGATCACCCCGTCAACACCATTCTTGGTGACATTCATAAGGGGGTAACTACTAGATCTCGAGTTGCACATTTCTGTGAACATTACTCTTTTGTGTCCTCTATTGAGCCATACAGGGTGGAGGATGCACTAAGAGATCCGGATTGGGCGGTGGCTACGCAAGAGGAGCTCAACAACTTCACGAGGAATGAGGTATGGCATTTAGTTCCACGTCCTAATCAAAATGTTGTAGGTACCAAATGGATATTCTGCAACAAGCAAGATGAGCATGGTGTGGTGACAAGAAACAAAGCCCCACTTGTGGCTAAAGGTTATTCACAAGTCAAAGGTTTGGACTTTGATGAAACTTATGCACCCATAGCTAGGCTTGAGTCAATTCGTATATTACTTGCCTATGCTACTTACCATGGCTTTAAGCTCTACCAAATGGACGTGAAAACTGCCTTCCTCAATGAACCTATCAAGGAAGAGGTCTACATTGAGCAACCTCCTAGCTTTGGAGATAGTGAGTATCCTAATCATGTGTATAATCTCTCAAAGGCGCTTTATGGGCTCAAGCAAGCCCCAAGAGCATGGTATGAATGCCTGCGAGATTTTCTTATCACTAATGGCTTCATAGTCGGTAAAGTCGATCCTACTCTCTTTACTAAAACTGTCGCAAAAAACTTGTTTGTATGCCAAATTTATGTTGATGATATTATATTGGGGACTACTAACAAGTCAACTTGTGAAGAGTTTAGTATGATCATGATACAAAAATTCGTGATGTCTATGATGGGGGAGTTGAAGTATTTCCTAGGATTTCAAATTAAGCAACTCCAAGATGGCACCTTCATTAGCCAAACAAAGTACATTCAAGACATACTTAAGAAGTTTGGGATGTAGGATGGCTAACCCATCAAGACACCCATGGGAACTAATGGGCATCTTGACCTCGACATGGGAGGTAAATCCATAGATCAAAAGGTATACCTGTCAATGATAGGATCTTTACTCTACTTATGTGCATCTCGACCAGATATTATGCTTTCCGTATGCATGTGTGCAAGGTTCCAGGCTAATCCTAAGTATCATGAGGTATTTAGTTTACACTCCTAAGTTTGGGCTTTGGTACCCCGATTAGGCAGGGTGTAAAATTGATAGGAAGAGCACATCAGGGACTTGTCAGTTTCTGGGAAGATCCCTAGTGTCATGGGCTTTAAAGAAACAAAACTCAGTAGCTCTTTCCACCGCCGAAGTCAAGTACATTGCCGCAGGCCATTGTTGTGCGCAATTACTTTGGATGAGGCAAACCCTTAGGAACTATGGCTACAAATTCAGCAAAGTCCCTCTCCTATGTGACAATGAGAGTGCAATCCGCATGGCGGATAATCCCGTTGAACACAGCCGCACTAAGCACATAGACATTCGGTATCACTTTCTGAGAGATTACAACAAAGGGGGGATATCAATATAGCTTATGTAAACACCAAGAATCAATTAGCTGATATCTTGACCAAGCCATTAGATGAGAAAACCTTTAGCAAACTTAGGAATGAGCTAAATATACTTGATTCTCAGAATTTTGACTGAAACGTTGCACACATAGCTCATTTATATACTTTTGATCATGTCTCTTTCATTTGATGCAAATGCATATTTCTTATTATTCTTGTACCAAGGCTATGACTAATGTGTTTTCAAGAGTATTTCTACACTAAGTTTTAGATTGAAAGGGAAATAGAGTCTTCGACAAAGAACAAGGCTTCCACTCCACAACTCTGACGGTATCATCTACCCTTTATTGTTGCTCCTCCACACTCTAAATTGGTATAATCCTTCACTCTTACTTGTACCAATGGGGAGAAACTATTAAAGGGCTCTCGAAGTCTCCGTTTTTGGCGATTAATGCTAAAGGGGGAGAAAGTATTAAGCCCAAAGCAAAAGGACCGCACCACCACCATTTCAAAATTTTCGGAATGAAGTTTTAATTGATATTTTTCACATTGGTATCGATGTCATGGCAAATTCTCAATTGGTATCTATTTCAATTGATGTATTCTCAAAATTAGTATTTGATATCAATTGGTATCCATGCTTCACTTGTCTTGTGAAATAAAAATTTCAATTGATATCTAATTTACAATTAATCCTTCAATTGGTATCTTTTCAATTTTCAAATTGATATCTATTTCAAAAACCCTCCTAAAAGCTAAGAGGAGAATTTCATTCAGGGGGAATTTTATTTAGTCAAAGGAAAGGCATTTGAAATAGGGGAGAAATTTCAAATCTTAAAAATGCTTCTTGCAATTACATTTCTATGCCTTTGACTATTTGTAAAAGACTTTTGAAAAGATTTTACAAAAAGATTTGCAAAAACAAAACAAGTGGTGCAAATGAGGTCCAAAATGTTAAATAAAAGAAAAAGCAATCCATTCATACTTAGTAAGATATTCAATTGGTTTAACTCCAAGTAACCTATGCACTTTTTAAATGCAAACTAGTTACATTTCTGCACTTTATATTTGCTTTGGTTTGTGTTGGCATCAATCACCAAAAAGGGGGAGATTGAAAGGGAAATAGGGTTAACCTTTTCCTATAATTAATTTTGGTGGTTGATAGTCAACACAAACACATGGACTAACTAGTTTGCCTAGAACTCATGTATTACAAGTGCATAAGGTTCAACACAAACGAATAAAAGATTCAAGTTAGGGACTCAATTTGAAATATAGCAAAGAACTTGAGTGTGCTGTGGATTGGCACACCGGACTCTCTGGTGTGCCACCGGACAGTGTCCGGTGCACCAGGACTGTGGCGGAACCGCCCAAATTATTCCCGCTTAAGTGCCCAAGTCACGCCATAGAGGCAGCAACACACTTAAAGTGGAATAACCCGTCAGTCCCTCAGGTCTAGCCTAATAAAGCCACTTCCCCAGGATCAAATACCACTAGCTCACTCGAAGGTGAGTCACAGAGAGAATACAATAAAGCATGAAAAACCACAATATAAGTACTAGAGTTATTACATAAATCGGAGTTTTAGGTAAAAGGGAACAAGTTCATAATTAAAGTGCAGCGGAAAATCGATAACATCGAAAGCTGAGGAATAGGGCAAGGCCTGGCCCATTACTCCTCCTGCTCCTCTCCTGCCGGAGCAGCATTCCACTCAACCATCCAACCAGGTGGCAGGGTCGAAGGCCAAGTCACACCATCAACCATGTCCTGTAGCATACCTGCAAAAATTGTGCCACAAGCAAGGCTGAGTATACTAATACTCAGCTAGACTTACCCGGTGTGAGGAGTCTACTCCTCTACCTCTAGACCATGCAGCTATTTGGCTGAGGGGTTTTATTTGCCAAAAGCATTAGATGAGTCTAACATCAATTTTAGCTTTTCTGGTTCTAGCATTATTAATTTAGATAGGTTTGCTCCTTCTAAGCATACATGGTTACAATCATTTAGCATAATCAACATGTTATCTCAAGTAAAACCTCATTCTACTTTTTACTCAATGCAGTACAAGGGGTGAAGCAGTCTCATTAGCTGCTAGAAGCAGACGATTCGAATCGAGTTTTAACCTTGCAAGGTAAACCTAAACACACAACATGTAGGGGCACTCCGTCCCCACACACGTCAACTGTCCCCATCAATTCCCTATTCGCGGCCAGGACTCATCGCCTTGGCATACAATGCTCCACTGACCCTGCCTGCCGCCGTGCAGTGACCGCACTTGTACCCACCATAGCTAGCATGGGAGACCCAGTCTCAGGACGAGTGAGGGGTAAAGTCCGTGCCCAACTTCACTTACGTACTAGGTTTACGATTACCATATTTCCCGACATGTGCTTAGTACATTCAAACGCTTGACTCAGGTATCCACACATTAATCCTTAATTCCATTTCCGTCTCATAGACAAGGCATCCACCCTGGATCCAAGTCCATAGACCATCATAGATCCTGTTATCAAGATGAATACAATCAATGCCTGACCTCGTGTGAGTGCTAGAAAAATCACTCGACTTCTACTGAGATCCTCATTAGCATGCAGCTACTCGACCTAGCATACTAGTATCCATCTCAAAAAGGAATCCTGAGTTCATGCAACTAAGGGTTTCAAGCAACTCCTACACTTTAGTGCACATTACAATCCTACAAACATTAAGTGTAGTAAAGTAGCATATATAAATTGGTTATGCATCAAAACCAGGGCTTGCCTTCAAATGCTGGGGCTGCGGGGAGATCCTCTGTGGCAGGCTTGGGAGCTGGCTCCTGGTCTTCCTCGTGGAAAGCTCCTTGCTCAAGAATGAGCATGTAATCTCCGTCAGCGATGTTCCAATCTAATGAATGGAATGAGTGAGATATATGCATGCCATGATATGCAATGTGGTAGTAATAAAAATGATTAAAAGGATAAGGTAAATTTTAATCTACTTCGAGACTTCTAGTGGTATACTTATCCATTTTCAAGGTTAAGTATGGTTAAGTTTTAAGGGGTCAAGTCATTGGGGTATCCCACTGGTTTTCTTTTAGTGTCTTGGTGAAAGTTTACTATGATCCTTGCTGAATTCATTGGGAGTGAGATTCATTATTCTCACTAATTCTCTCTTTTCCCTTTTCCTATTATGCTTTTTAAAGTGGGTTTGAACTACAACATAGCTTTATAAATTTCCAAAAATTCTATAAACATTATAGTAGTTTCTCACTGGTGTATAACTCCCAGTCTCAAAAAGTGAGGCTTAAAATGTTAAGGGTTCACCCTGTACAAAAATATGAAGTTTTAGGGCAGAGGGGGTGCTTTGAACTACAACTCTCTTCTAACAGTGAATTATTCCCTAAGTCTTATTTTTTCTGGCATTTAGGTGCTATAATATGACTTTGTACCAAGTTTTAGCCACTGATACCTATTGGTCATTTTCTAAAGTTCTTGGCCATAGGGGTGCTTTCTACTACCACTATAATTGAAAAATGCCAAACAACAAATTTCTAATTTTTCCAATCTTCTTCTTTGTGCAAGAGCAATTATTCTAGAATTTGGCAACATTTTGCTTAGGGGAAAGGGTGGTAGAAATTCTTCGAATATATGAACCTTTTTCATGGGGTAGGGGTAATGTGTGTTACCTTGCATTTTTAGTTGAGTTTTATATTTTTCTCTAGTCGTTTACCTCATAAGTAATTGGGTAAAAATTTGTTTGCCCACTGTTGCACAATTTTAGGCTTTCTCATGATTTAATTAAAACATGGGTCAAATCCAAGTTTTAATTGTTCAACTCACTTATGTGATTGGTTGGGGTGTTTATTATTTTTGTAGTGGTGTTCTAGCAGTTAGGAGTCTTCTGTAATTTTCTTATCATTTTTGCTATGGTCCTTATATTTTTAATTATGGCGTTTCTTGATTTCTTAGTGCCTGATAAAATATTTGACCATGGATTAGCTCTGGACTAGGGTTCTCTGCATTTTTCCTATGTTCTTCATCACTTAGGTGTTCTAGGAAAAATATGTTCATCCTCTGGTTATTATTTTTCATCACCTTTCTTATTTTTCTATGGTTTGAGCAGAAATAGTTTTTAATAGACATTCTTGGGTTATTCTTGTATACTGGGGTGTTTAGTATTTTTAAACAGTGTGTATGTAGGGTATGTATCTCTACAAATTTTCTTCAGCCTAGTATAGAAGTATTTCTATTTTTCTCTGTATTAATAAGGTTTGGACAATTTCCTTATTTAATCCAAAACACTAAAAATTAGTATAGAAAACATGGGTTTCAGTATTTTTGTCTGATAGTTCATAATGTTTGGAATCCAGCAAATTTGGTTTGACTAATTTTGGATGAGTATTTCTCAAGTTATGCATTTAACTGATTTACTTCTGATTTAAAGAATTTCAAATTCGAATTGAAAAGGAAAACCACTTTGCTCTGGGGTCCCTGGCATTTTCTTCCTGGTTTTCTTTACAAACATGCCGTCGGGTTCCTATTGCACTGAGTCGCTGACAGCGCAGAAAACCCCCTGGGGTAACCCTAAATCTAACACGCGGTCCTTCCTTTATTTAAACAGTGCCCGCGGTGGAGGAAAGGGCGGAGGGGCTTACCAGCGGTGAGATAGCTCCAGTGTGGCGTCCAGGGAGGTCAGGGAGGTTACGACAGTCATGTCGAGGTACGGGTCGGCGTCAGAGGTGGTAGGAGTCGGCTGGTCCACGTGCGCAGGTGGGGGAGTTCATCAACGGCGAGAAATCTGGCCTGCTCACGGCGAGATAGTCCAATTGGTTGGCTTGGGAGGATTGAATAGGTGACATAGAGGTGGTACACGGAAGGAATTTGAGAATGGAGCAGAGACTTACTCGGTTCACATTCACCGGTGAGCGGAAGAAGTCCGGCGAGGTGATTCGGGCCCTCCGGTGAGGCTCTGCCTGGTCTGAGGGCTTGGGGAGCTTCACGGGTCTCTGGCGAAGCTAGCCGAGCTGATATCAAGGACTGGAGATGGCTGGGGTGAGTTGGCCACAGTGGCCAAAGCTCGGGTGGCTTGGCGGGCGGTGGCGCGTCGTGCTCAGGGGAAAGTCCGGTGAACTCGGGCTTGGGTGGGGCTGTGAGCGTGCGGGGGAGTACGGTCGAAGCCTTTAGGCTGCTTTATAGGCGCGGCACGGGCAAGGGCACGGGGCCAGGTGTCGCTCGGCGCGGTCGCGCGGTGTCGGGTGCCCTGGGCGTGCTCTGGCGCGTCAACAAGGGTCAAACACGTGGACGTTCGCTTCTGCTCTTGTTCAAGCGCCTATAGGGCACAGATCTTTGCGAATTGGGCAAGATCGCCATGTAGGATTTGTTCCCCCGACTGAGTTATGTCGTTTGTGTGTGGAAGTCATGTGGTTTAGGGCTATGGACAGGGAGTTGTCGCGTCGCCAAAACGCCAGTGTCTCACGGCCGAGTCCCGAGGAAATCTGTGCCAAGATCGTGTCAAACGTTTGAGAAAATTTCTCAAACTTCACCAGGGTGTGTGTAACACCCCATCCAATCTCTGGACTGGTGGTACTTACTCCTGGCAGCTCTCTAGGATCATATATCGTCCCCACAGATCAACACGAGTCTTTTGTGCGCACTTTGTCCTCACTCATGCGCACTCGAGAAAACTTCCTGGTCGGTCACCCATCTCAAATTGCTCCAAGCCAAGCACGCTTAACTTGGAGGTTCTTTCGAGATAGGCTTCCAAAAAAGAAGATGCACCTTGTTGGTATTGATACTCTATTAATTCTATTAAGCCTTGGGCCAGGAAATCACCATCTCAGGGGCCAGGATATCACAATCCACCCCCCCCTTAGAAGACCCATGTCCTTGTCGGTCAACCCCAATCTAGGAACCTTCCCTCTTAGTCACGTCTGTGTGTCTAGTGTTGTCATATGCCATGCCATGTGACCACTCCAGGCCCACATGTCCATGTGCCATATACCCGAACACCCTAGCCCACACACGCCCGTGAAACCTCGAGGGTCGGCTCTGATACCACTTGTAACACCCCATCCAATCCCTGGACTGGTAGTACTTACTCCTGGTAGCTCTCTAGGATCATATATCATCCCCACAGACCAACACGAGTCTTTTGTGCGCACTTTGTCCTCACTCATGCGCACCTGAGAAAACTTCCCAGTCGGTCACCCATCTCAAATTGCTCCAAGCCAAGCACGCTTAACTTGGAGGTTCTTTCGAGATAGGCTTCCAAAAAAGAAGATGCACCTTGTAGGTATTGATACTCTATTAATTCTATTAAGCCTTGGGCTAGGAAATCACCATCCCTGGGGCCAGGATATCACAGTGTGTTCAAGGTAGTTTGGTGCCACTTTGGTATTTGGACTTCGTGGATCCAAGTTTTGAAAAGCAGATAGCTGATCTTTGAAAAGGGATCGAAATTCAGATTCTGAATTTTTTTCCTAGAGGCTTTACTTCATGGGTTGTTTTGGGGATTTTGGAAAATTCAAATGACCAATCTTCCTTACTACATTTTGTTGGTTATTTAGTGCACTAAAACTTTGTTAATTGGTTCATATCAAGATTTTGTGTTTTTCCCAAGTCTTTTCTCAATGTCCCTTCTGTGCTCAAATGGCCAATTTGAGTGGTGTTAGGGTTTGGATGTTTTCTCCCTAAGGTGCATGATGTGCTTGGTATATGTTTCTTGAGCTGAAAAAGAATTGTTTAGGTTTTAATCCTTTAAGTTTGGTGTCTCTTGCATCATTAGAGCCACATGTGATAATGATCACAGGTTGGGGGTATTGGGAAAACCTAAGTAACACTGGGTGTTACAAGGACCATACAGGTGTCAACCAGCCACTCTCGGGAAAACGAAGGCACGCTCCGCTATAATTCACCGGACTGTCCGGTGAACCAGCGGGCAACGACTATCTACGTGCAACAGTCGACTCTGCAAAGTGCTATAGTGAGCTACAATGCACGGCAGATGTCAGAGCCGCGAAGTCAGAAGGGCACCAGACTGTCCGGTGTAGCACCGGACTTTCCGGTGCCATAAGAAGACAAAGCTCCAATGGTCGACTTCGCTCTGAACCCTAGCGGTTGGGTGACGTGGCGGGGCACCAGACGGTGCACAGTGCCTGTCCGGTGTCGCACCGGACTATCCGGTGCGCCCATCGCCAGCAACCTCCCCAACGGCTACCCAGGTGGTTGGGAGCTATAAATACCCCCCAACCACCACAACTTCAAGCATCCAAGATTTCTGAAGATCACATTCAATACAAGAGCTCTAGCATTCACTCCTAGACACAATTCAAAAGATCAAAGCCTCTCCAAGTCCCAAATTCATCTCAAACACTTAGTGACTTGTGTGAGAGAGATTTTGTGTTCTTTTGAGCTCTTGCTTCTTGGATTTCCTTTCTTCTTTTCCCATTCTTACTCTTAAGTGCTTTGTAAGCAAGGCAAGAGACACCAAGTGTGTGGTGGTCCTTGCGGGGTCTTAGTGACCCGTGAGATTAAGGAAGAAGGCTCACTCGGTCTAAGTGACCGTTTGAGAGAGGGAAAGGGTTGAAATAGACCAGGTCTTTGTGACCTCCTCAACGGGGACTAGGTTCTTTGGAACCAAACCTCTGTAAAACAAATCACCGTGTTCACTCGCCTTATTTCTTGGTTGATTTGTTTTCCCCCCTCTCTCTCCTGGACTGATCTTGGTTCTAACGCTAACCCCGGCTTGTAGTGTGTGTTTAAAGTTGTAAATTTCAGATTACGCCTATTCACCCCCCCTCTTGGCGACTTTCACTCAGGAAGATCTTTGGCAACACACTTAGGAACCACGGGCTGCTCATTGTCTAAATAAAGTGACCATACATTAAATACATTTGGATAACAACAAATGAACAATACACCAAACATATGCAACCAAGTGGACACAAGTTTTATAGGACATTACAAACTCAAAAGATAAACCTAAGTGCTAGGGATCAGTACATTTAGAGACTAATGATTCCCTGGTCATTATGGATTATATAATTAAATGCCAATAATTTTAGTGAGACACAAAATTATACCAGGGATCAATTCATACACAACATTTTATTAATCTCACAAAATTAAACATCTAAGTGCCATTAGGGTTTTTCTTTTGTATTTATTTTATTAAATAAATAAGTTAACACATAAACTAACCTATAGCTTAGCCCTAAAATTAGAGTACACAGACTATGGATGAACATAATTTATTTGAATAGAGAATATTCCTATGAACATTTTGCAATTTGAACCACTAAATTTGGAGTTCATATGAAAAAGATATGAAATAACAAGTTTTGAAGTTTGAAATATAAAACTAAGTCCAATTCTGTGATTATTTAAATGGCCAGGGGTCTGATTAAAAGAAGTCAGGGGCCTACGCGCAATACTTAGGGATGGCGGGTTCTATTGCCCAATAACTGAGGGTCATTTTTACAAAACCGAAAACTGAAGGGGTATCAGACAATCTCGATCGCTCGATCATAGATGAACTGCTGAGATTAGATCCGCGGACGAGCGCACGTGCACGGATGGGCGAGCGCTGATAGGCGGGCCGGCGGTGTCAGTGACTGAGGAGGGAGGCAGACTGACCAGCCGGGCCCCGTGCCAAGGGGCGCAGGCACTGACCGGCAGGGCCCAGGGGCAAAGCGCGGGTGAGGGTGCGAATTCGAGCGATCGGGTGCGAATCGAACGGTTAGTATTAGATTAGGTTTGATTAGATCCGGGCCACCCGATCTCAGTCGGACGCCTGGGATCTAACGGCCAGGACCCTCAACTGCCAGCGGTGGCGCCGCTGGCGTCCATGGCGGAGGCCCACCAGAGACGAGGGCGCGAGCGCGCTGTGGAGCGCTAGGATGCCGGGAAGGGCTTGGGGAATTCAGGGGAGTGTGGCGAACTTGGCTAGGGGCATAACATCGGCACAATGGCGCTGGACGGGGCAGTTCACAGCGAGGCGGCTCGATGGCGGCGTAACACTACTCCGGCGAGCAATCGCGCATGACCGAGGGCAATCAATGGAAAAATAGGGGCGGGGCTTGGGTTGCTTACCCTCGAGAGAAGACTTCAGGACCCTTGAACGGCGGCAAGGACACGGCGAGGGCTTGGGTTGACGGCGGTGGCTCTCCGGCTGCTCGAGGGAAGCTCCGATGAGCACGGGCAGAGGGAACCAGAGGAGAGAGTAAATTGAGGCACATCTCAAGTCGCAGGCACCAAGGCGGGACTCACCGAGGTGAAAGGCACGGCGAAGCCCCAATGGTGGCGACAAAATGGGCGCGCGGGCACGGCGAGCGGTGGCGGTCTTCCGAGAGCTCTGAGAAGAGATGGTGCATGAGCGAAGGCGAGCTGGGGTGTCTGCGAGTGGGGGTGGAAGAGCAGACAGGAGGGGGCTTGAGTACAAGTTGGGCGCGTGGGTGGGTGGCCGGGATGTGTGCGGACATGGGCACGGCCATGGCAGGCGCGCGGACCTGAAGCTAGAGGAGGGGGAGAGCTGACAAGCGGGGACTGCCAGACAGCGCTCAGGCACGTAGATTGCGCGAGGGAACGCGCTGACAAGCGGGACCCAGGAGGCAAATAGAGGGAGGGAGAGAGCGTGCGGGCGTGAAAACTACCACTGAGAGGTGGGCTCCACCGGTCAGACGGCGTGGGCGCGCACACGGAGCTGGGTCCGGCTTGGGCTAGCTAAGCCGAATTAGGATTTTCTATTTTCCTGGAATTTCTAATTGCTTTCTTTTTTATTTTCTCTAGGGTTTTCAATTCAAATTCAAACCAAATCAAACATGTGCATCAATTCAAATAATATCTTGGACTCAGCATGGTGCAACAATTCATGACTTACATTGTTTTGACAAAATAAATAATTAACTCCTCTCCTAATTAACCTAATTCTAACCAAAAGAAAAGAGAGAGAGAGAGACAAGAGTAACACCTGAATTTGGTAGATATTTAGAAAGAAATTTTATACCCCCAAATTCAGGGTGTTACATGATGCATCAAAGGTTTTAAATGAAATGCTATGTTCATTTGAAGCATCAACAATCTTTTTCTTAGGCATTTTAATTTGAGTTGTATGCCTAGAGCTAGAAGCCTCATTACTATAAATATAAGCATATTGAGCAACAAGATGAGATTTCTTAGCATGAATTCTTTTAATCTTATGCTCAAGATAGTTTTCAGGATATAAAATGTAACCTTCTCTATCTTGTACCAGGAGCCTTGCCCTTAACAAAATTGAAAATCTTATTTCTATGGGCATTAATTTTGATGTTGTTTTGGCTTCCAGGTTGGATGCCAACTCCATCCTTAATGCCAGGGCATCTCCCATTATAAAGCATATTTCGAGCAAATTTAAAATTTTCATTTTCTAGTTCATGCTCGACAATTTTGGTATTCAACTTAGCTATGTGATCATTTTGTTTTTTAATCATAGCAAGGTGATCATCCATAGCATTAACATCAATATCTCTAAATCAAGTGCAAATAGTAACATGCTCAATGGTAGATGTAGGTACTTTGCAAGCATTCAATTCCTCAATCTTAGCAATTAAACTAACATTTTCAGTTCTAAGACAAGAAATTGAATCATTGCATGTATTTAACTCTTTAGTCAAGTTTTTGCATTTTCAACTTCAAGAGCAAAAGCATCTTTTAGCTTAACATTTTTTTGTTTTCCTTAATGACAAGTCTTCTTGACATTCCAAGATTTCATCCTTCTCATTAATGGTTTTTATCAATTCATTAATTTTCTCCTTTTATTCTATGGTAAAGTTTGCAAGAAGAGAAGACAAATCATCATTCTTTTCACTAGAGCTACCCTCATCATCGGAAGTAGTATATTTGGGGTGTCTCTAGAGTATACCTTCTTATTTTTGCCCTCCTTAGCCGTGAGACATTTGTGGCTGACGTTGGGGAAGAGAAGACCCTTGTTGATGGCGATGTTGGCGGCGTCCTCGTCGGAGGAGGAGTCAGTGAAGCTCACGTCGGAGTCGCACACCCTTCCTATGTGCGCCTCGCCACTCTTATTCTTGTTGTAGTACTTCTTCTTTTTCCATCTTCTTCTTCCCTTTCTTGTCATCGTCCTTGTCACTATCACTTGCATATGGACATTTAGCAATATAGTGACCGGACTTACCACACTGGTAGCAAACTCTTTTGGAGAGAGGTTTGTATTCCTTCCCCTTTCTTTGCTTGAGGATTTACTGGAAGCTCTTAATGATAAGAGCCATCTCCTCGTTGTCAAGCTTAGAGGCATCAATTGGGAGCCTATTAGTTGGTGTAGGCTCTTCCATCTTTTCTTCCGTTGTCTTGAATGCAACGGGTTGCACCTCAGGTGTGGTGGTGGCATCTTGCTCCAAGTTGATTATGTGTTTGGAGTCTTTGACCATAAGTTCAAAGCTCACAAACTTGCCAATCACCTCCTCAGGAGACATTATCTTATACCTAGGATTCTCGCAAATTAATTGCACTTGAGTAGATTACAAAAAACAAGAGATCTTAGAATAACCTTAACCATTTCATGGTCATCCCACTTGGTGCTCCCGAGGTTGCAGACTTGGTTCACCATTGTCTTGATCCGGTTGTACATGGCTTGTGGCTCTTCTCCTTTGTTGAGGATGAACTGACCGAGTTCTCCCTCGTTCGTTTCCCGCTTGGTGATCTTTGTCACTTCATCCCCTTCATGCGTCGTCTTGAGGACGTCCCAAATTTCTTTGGCACTCTTCAACCCTTGCACCATGTTGTACTCCTCTCTACATAAGGAAGCGAGGAGTATGGAGGTGGCTTGAGAGTTTAAGTGCCTTACTTGGGCGGCCTCATTGGAGTCGTAGTCCTCATCGCCCACTTGAGGTGCCTGCGCTCCAAACTCAACAATATCCCAAATGCTTTCATGGAGTGAGGTTAGATGGTGCCTCATTTTATCACTCCACATTCAATAATCCTCACCATCAAAGTATGGTGGTTTGCCTAAGGGAACGGAAAGTAATGGAGCACGTTTAGGAATGCGAGTATAGCGAAGAGAGATCTTACTATACTTCTTACGCTCTTGGCGCTTCGAAGATGTTGACTCAGCGCCGAAGGTTGAGGGCATGGAAGAGTCGGTCTCGTAGTAGACCACCTTCTTCATCTTTTCTTCTTGTCTCCCTTCTTGTGTGACTTGATGGAGACGGCATATTCATCCTTGTCCTCCGTTGACAGAGTCTTTTCTTCATTCTTCATTCCCAAAGATCCGGGCTTTTCCTCGGTAATCAACTCCTTTTTGGCGTGTTCTACCGACATCACTTCGAGTTGTTAGACTCTAATGAAGTACTAGGCTCTGATACCAATTGAAAGTCGCCTAGAGGGGGTGAATAGGCGAAACCTGTAAATTATAAACTTTGAACATGAACTTCACCCGGGGTTAGGATTAGAAACAAATAATAATGAATACGGAGTGCAAAAGAGTGTTCTTCTTGCTATGAGTTGCTTAATCAATGCAGATTACTTTGAGAGCTAACTCAAAGGATTGTGAGCAAGAGAACTTTGAGAGATGGGAGAGGAAGAATCAAATCATAAGGTGAAGATCAACACAAATGAACACAACAATTTGTTTCCTGAGGTTCGATTCCAATGAACCTACTCCCCGTTGAGGAGGCCACGAAGGTCGGGTCTTTTTGACCCTTTCCCTCTCTTAATCGAACACTCAGACCGATTGAGTGCTTCTTCTTAATCTCATGGATCACAAAGACCCCGCAAGGATCGCCACACACTTAGGTGTCTCTTGCTAGCTTTACAAGTCATTTAGAGAGTTTAGAAGGAGATGAAGAAAGCACAATTAAAAAGCCAAGCAACAAGAGCAACAAATGAAACACGAATCACACTCTCTCAAGTCACTAATCACTATTGATTACTTGTCTTAATTGGAAGCTTTGAATGTGTTTTGGAATGAATTCCTTGCTCTTGTGTTGAATGTGGATGTATAGAATGCTTGGGTGTTATGAATGGAGGTGGTTGGGGTTGTATTTATAGCCACCAACCACTTCCTAGTCGTTGCCTTCTTCCTGGTGACCGCAGATGGTCCGCGCCCTTGGTCCGGACGGTCCGCCCCTGTGCATCAACGGCTGAAATCATAACGGTCAGCAGTAATAGCTATATCAATGGCTATAAGTGCATTTAATGCGCCATCAGATTGTCAGATAGAGCAGTCACAGACGGTCCGGCCATGCACCACAGACGGTCCGCGAGGACACTATAACACATTTTACCGTACCCGTCACCTTTGGGTTTTTTCTGGTTTTTTAACGATCGGACGGTCCGCGCCAGAGGACGGACAGTCCATGCTTGGTCTCGGATGGTGCTTGCTTCTCCTTTTGACAGTCCGCAGTGTAAACATTGTTTTTGCAGGGTTCCTGTCCGAGGCTCACCCTAGTGTCGCGGATGGTCCGCCGCAAGGGCTCGAATGGTCCGCGCATAGGAGATTTCCAAAAAGCTTCTCGTATTCAGAATAATCTGTGGTAGTAACCTTAGAATTGATGTATATGAACTTTATGCACCTGAGAAATGATCAACTAGGCAAACTAGTTAGTCCATAAGATTTGTGATGGACGTCAAACACCAAAATCGATTATAGGAAATGATTGAGGCCATTTCCCTTTTAGAGAGTCATGGGCCTTCTCCACGCGCAAATGGTGCTTTGCTTCAGGACTCCTCTCGGACGCTCCCGCTATCTTCACTATGGAGCTTCCGGTCGAAATGCCACGAGCCTCGTTCCCTCCAGTACACAATGGCCATCACACCACAAACTCGGTTGATGTGGTCTCACAACACTCTCGCCCCACTCTATACAATTACAACATCTCGCACAAGAGGCAAGGGGTTTTGTCAGTTTTGCTAACCTCACTCACAAATATGAATACACCTAGAGCAAGCACAATAGCTGTCTAACTAGCCTAAGCACTTCACAAAAGTACCTATACTAATTATCGAGTGATTCTCTTTAGCACTTGTGTGATGGAGCTCTTGGAAATGTGCCTCTATGCTTGGGATAGGTTTCTTGTGCTCCACACACTCCATATGACTGGCCAATGGGGTATTTATATCCTCCCCACTCAATTATATCCATTGGGAGAAACTTACTGCTCTCTGCTGCACACCAGACCATCCGGTGCACCTAGCCATTGGAGATAGTCGTTGGGATTCGACTAATGTGTTACAAAATAGCTGATAATAAATAAATCAAACTAAGATAATTATCTCCTCGGTGCCAATAGTTGACTGGGAGACGACGCCTAGATCTCATCGAACTCATCGTAGTAGTCCTCCTCTGGTGGCACCTATTCTTCTCCTGGTGTGATTATAGAAAGGGTGAGCTCCCATACGTTCATCGCTCAGCATGTGTGGGGAATAATGTGCATGAGCTCACTTACAGTGGGGGCTCATGTGTAGTGTCAGGCTTATCAACAAATAATGGTTAATGCTGAGCATTGTTTTTAATAAATTAGTCGAAATTTTATTAGCAATTACTAAGTATAAATGTATACCATCTCAATAAAATAAGAGATCACAATTGATAATAAATCCCACGATGCAATACAAATGACATGTTCGTTTAATTCCATAAGTTACTCATGTGAGTGTTCGTGCCGCTCTTGACCGTGAGCACGGCTAATATACCAGTTTTACACTCTGCAGAGGTTGCACAACTTTACCCACAAGCCATGATACCCATCTACCATGGGGTTATGATTCCCATACACCTCTACCGAGGAGGGGTGGCACGGTAGAACTACGAGGCCTTTCTAAAGTTCCACTAGTTCGAGAAAACCCACTACGGTGTCAGGAAGAAGGAAGCATAGGAACCTCTCATCTGAAAAGTTATACAGACAATTCGACCTGAGGACCTCTCTATACTCTGTGACGCGCTCCACACTTGCCCCTACGGTGTCAGGAAGATCGAAGTTACGTTGAAAAGATATGGTTTTTGGAAGATCTATGTGATTAATCATTAAAACTATATAATTCATGTGATAAAGTATTCTAAAGAAATAACTAATTTAACTTCAATCTAAGTTATAACTTTGGTTAGAGACAGATTAACTTTGTTTAGAAAGGTTAATCTACTAATTATATGTTAAATAAATATCTAATTATAAGAATATGTGACATGACAAAATAACGTTTGTTACTGCGTAGCTAATATTTATGCGAATCTAACACAACTTCAACGGACTAAAATGGAGTTGAAATGAGAAAGTTATGGGTTATACAAGTTTTAGGTATATTCTATGTTAAAAGCGTAGCTCCAGGGACCTAAGTGTGAGGATCTAAGGATTTCTATGCAATTTAGATTATAAATCAAAGGGCTCTTTAAAAAATTAGCCATAGAAAAGGGGTACGGGCTCAATCTAGCCATCAGATCTGAAACGTAGGGTGCAGATTAGATCAATATCTATTTGAACCGGTATGCTCTCGAGACCGTAGGATCAAGATCTTACGGTTGCGGCTCTAAGTAAGCGTGATCCAACTGTAACTATCCATATCAAGATAAACGACTAGTATTCATCATACGAAGAGGTATGAGCTGGATCTGATCTTGGCCCTTGTTCACCCGATGGACGGCTCACACATGACCGCACATCCCCCGGTAGCCAACATGGCGGCGCAGAGCCCATTCGGAGGCGTCCTCGTCGGAGAATTGTGAGGTCGTGCCCGGGGGCCACAAACCCTGATCTATTCGGTGCGACACGAAGAGAGGAGGAAAGCGAACATAATATGCAGTGATTTACTGTTGGTCGAGTAGTAGAGTTCAATGCCCACGTCGAAGGGTAGATCCACGGCGGTGGGAGAAGCATGGTGACGAATTCTAGCCCCACCGAACCCATGCGCTCTCCATGATGCTGGTACGCGATCCATGAGCCCAGCGGCCCATCATGAGCCTACGTCGAGGCTATAGCGATGGTGAGGACGCAATTCAATGGCGGCACAGGTACGGCTTCTCCGCCACTTCGCTCGCGGCGATCCAATTCTCCGTTCTACACGGCACTGCTCACGCATCGTTCCTAAAGCCCCTAGAGGATCCCTGAGGGTGCATTTGGTTGCAATGATAGGACGGGACGGAATAGGACGATCCCTCAAATAAGGTTGTTTGGTTCAGGGTCAAGGGTTGGGATAGGACTATTCCAATGTTGTCCCCAGTTATCCCTCAAAATCGTAGGGACAAGAGAGAATGCCAGGGGACGTCCCTGTCCTGGCTGTCCCGCAACCAAACGCACCTGAGGCACCACATCGGGACGCTGGAGTCACACGACCCTTAGCAGACGGTGGCTCATGCTTTCTATCCCAGCAACCCACCCTCTGCACGGTCTCTCTCTAGTTCTAGGTGGCGCCCTTAGATAGATTGGCGAAGGTGATCCCAGTGTCGCTTTATACACGGGAGGTCCAAGATGCACGATTGTTTGTTATGGCGATGTCTAAGGCGGTTGCGGTCGATCGCCGGTTATTGTGGTTGCTACGATACCTGAGTCCGACGCAAGGGGACAGTTCTAGAATTTCTGACCCATAGTCAGAGACTGATCTCTCAGACTCTCACACGTGCATGGGGTGAGCTAAGGAGCTGGCTATGGTCCCACAAGTCAACGTTTGCAACATCCGCGTAGGTGAAGCGCTAGCCAGCGGGCCCCGCACGCAGTGATCCACAGAATGAGTATAGCAGCCACGCGGGGGTGAAGGAACGGGCCAGCATGGGATGGGATATGGAAAAAGATACTTGGGTCGCGTGGTGAACGAACAGAAGTGGAGTGGGCCGGGAGAAAGGGTTTCGGCCGAGGTGCAGTAATGCCTTCTCATTTTCCTTTCTAATTCCTTTTCCCTTCTTTTCTTTCATTTCTTTTTTTTTAAATTTTAAACTCTAAAGAAGATGTAAACAAGGTTTGAATTTCAAACTTAATTCAAATGCTTTGTCAAAGATCCAACGTGTCGTGCAAATTTTATATTTATATATTATACTCTTTTAATCCAATGTTTACAAACATGGATTTCACATACAAAGTTAAGAAAAATTTATTTTAGTTATGAAGTTAAAAGTTAATTCAGAACCTGAATATTCATTTGTTTTAAGACAAATTTTCTCGAAATATATAATCCCTTAAGAGAAACTTTAACTCTATTCCTTTTCAGAAGATTTATTTAAATGCATAATTCAACCAAGGCTAATTTGATTTATATGTTGATCTTTTATTAGAATTTACTTTTATTTATTTTCTCTTAAAAGAAGTTTTCCTATTTTACCTAAAACATGATTTTAGGCTGTTACAGACGGGCTGACGCGACAGAGTTTGGGTCGAGAAGATGTGACCCGAGGTGAGGTTTGTTCTTTTCTTTTTCTTTTCTTGTTTTTCTTTTATTATTTCTAATTTGTTTTGTGTTTCAGTTTTAAATTCAAAATTTTGAATTCATGCCTTCAAAAATAGATGTCCAATAAGAATACCAGCATGAGATGCATAGTTTATTTATTTCATATGTCAATTATTTATTTAGGCAAAATGCCCCAAAATATGTAATAGCGAGATAATTCACATTGCTCTCTTTAATATAATATCATTTTTTAATGTGTGAGCAAATTATAAGTTTAATTCAAAAATAAATATTTGCTACTTAATTATTTGTGATAAAGTATTATATATCTATATTAAAGTATTTCTAATGGTACATATTCCGCTCGACAGCGAGTACAGATTTAAGCACGTAATCAGTGGATAAAACGGATGTTGAATTTTAAACATCTTCGGCTATCGCGATTTTAATATCGTATCTGTTCCGTCTGTCGTGAGTTCGACATCGGTTGTATCTATCCGGGTTGTTCCTAAATTTTCGTGGTGTTCGGAACATTGTTGTTCCAAAAATTGGTGCGTCCGATGATTTGTTAAAATTCATCGCCGCGCGAATCCGAATTCGGAAGCTCGACCTCCTTTTACACTTTTTATCCTGGACAAATGAATTTGAACTCGACGACTAAAATATGGGGTAAAACAATTCGAATCGCGCGAAATCTTGCGTGAGGTTATGACCCCAATTATCCCTCAGCACGCTGTTTTGGCAACAAAAACGAGTGTTCTGTAGCGGATCGGGTTTCAGCTAATTTCGGTCGAATCACGCCGAACAAATTAGTCAGAACTCGTTGACTACGGTTTTCGGTGCAAACAATTCGGCTCACACTCGTCAACCGTGAAATCGCGTACGAGGATCCAAAAAATTGTGCATTGATTCACAAATAAATTGTTTGGCTGTGGAACTAGGTGTTCAGATGTTAGAAGTATGTTATCTGATTTCTAATCTTTAAGTGTAAATAACAGATACGAATTCATCTGACTCCAGATTAGTCATCACATCAAATCCTTCTCAAATATTTTGTCTAACTTATTTTGGTTCGACCTTTTAAATATCTCTCAAATTTAAATATCAGAACCATAAATGTCTGAGATTTTTAGTTAAAGAAAATGAAAATCTGAAAAAGGAAAAAATATCCTACGTTCCTATCCTGAAGCCGCTCAAGCTCCTGCGCGTCGTTCTTATCTCCCTCACGCGCGCGTCTTCTTCTTTCCCTCTGCGCGCTGCTTCCTATTCGACTGTGCCTATGTGCCGCTCGCCCCAGCTCCCAGCTATGGCGTCTAGCCGAGAGAGCTTCTCTCATCTCCTCCCTGCTCAATCTCCAGCCACGCGCCCTCCAGTTCTGAGCTCCTCTGCGCGCGCGAAGTCCTCTGCGCCGCACCCTAAAGCCCCCTGCTCGGCGCCCGAGATCCCTCCCATGGCCGGTGTTTGGTCCCTGCGCTCGTTCGGCCGAACTCCCTGGCCATCGCGCTTGCCGTTTCCCACACGCGCGAATTCGCCAGTGTTCAGTCCACGCGTAGCCTCCCTCCTAGCTCAACTGCCCATCTCCATGGTCGGAGCTCCCTCATCTCCCTCCTCTCGGCGTCTTCGCCGTGCTCCCGCTCGGCTCCACCCATGGCCGGAATCCCCTTCCTGCTGAGCTCCCATGGCAGCGCCCATCCCGTGCTCCCTCCAATTCTCCCTACCGCGCCCATCGCCGGTCTGTGCGCGCGCGCCCTGCTCCCATGCCGTGCGCCCCTGTCCTGTTTCTCTGTGTGCCCAGGTGCCTGCTCACACCCCTTGCCATGGCGCCTGGCTTCTCCAGCCGCGCGTGGTGCGCGCTCCCAGCCAGCGTCGTTCTCTGCCCCGCTGTGGGCAGCAACTTCGTCGATCTATCACCTTGCCATGATGTTTGTGCTGTCGGTGGTGTATGCGATGTTAGAAGAAGAATCACAGCTGATAGTGGGTTAAGAAACAAAAGCTCTAGTACATCACCAGCCAACTTTTCGACGTAAAGCCTAAACCAGGGTCTCATCATAGTTTTCGTGAAGTTCAAGCCAGATATATAATTTTAGGGAGAAGATTTGGTGATGAAGCTGAAGCCAGCAGCCCCACTATTCTTCGCCGTCAACCCACGCCACGTCGCAACGTGCCCATCGATCCCGACGATCTATCTGCCAGCTGTGTGTCGCTTGTGTTGCGCTCTGAAGCCCCTTGTCGAGCTCTTTCCTTGGAAGTCGCCTTCAAACACAACCCATGCCAAGTGTTCGGTGGGAGGTATGAATCAATACTCATCGTCGATATGCGCAATTCCGGTTCGACAATCAGTTCCGTCTCCATCGAAGTCCTATTCGCCATCACGCCGAGCTCCTTCAACACTTCCCCAAACCATTGTCGTTATTTCTTCGTCTCGTCTTGCTGCCAGTCCCTATGTGCTGTCTCCGACTGGTGTTCACGGCGACAAAAGCATCCCAAGAAGATGTGGAGAAGCAATCCCCTAGTCGATACCCAGTACTCGGCGAAAGGCCAAACGAATCGTCGCCAGTTATGCGGAGTTCTAGTTAATATGGAGAGATTCTAAGAATTGTGGATGGAAGAGAGAGTGAAGCTCATTCAATGCCCGCCAGGTGTTTGATCGAAGATTTTATTCGGAGACTCGACGCTCTCGCAAGCTTTGAGTCGAACTTACTTTGGATGAAATCCCTGATGTTCGAGAGAAGCGACGCCTATAAGCGCTTCTTGGGACTCGACCAAATGTCTAAATTGGAAAACCATCATCGCCCTCGCGGATATCGAATCCATTCGGTCTTGGTAAGCCAATTTATTATTTCGGCTAATCGAATTGGATTAACTTGACTTGCTAGTCGTAATAATTCTTGTGTTTAGTAGATGTGTCGTGTTCGTGTTAGATGTTTGCTAAAATCTCAGCCCCTCCGGTAATGCAATCGTGTGAAATAAATGCGTAATATGGTGCACCTTAGGTCTATAATGCAGAATAAATGAAATATTTAAGTTAGTGGGACTTATGCTGTATAATAATTGAG